>OX457135.1:0-1370000 GCA_949752895.1 Dendrolimus pini
GCGAGATTCCGTCCGCCAGACTACCCACTAAACCTAACCTGCGCCCCTAGTCCCTCGCGCTTTTATGGGGCGTCACAGGATATAGACCATAGGTACACAACTGTGACGCCCCTACGCATGGCTAATCCCAGGGTGGCCCTCGGGGTGGACCACCCTCTTCACCAGCAGGGGGGGAAGTCCCGTGAGTGCCCCCGGACTCACGGGCCCCTGCTAATGGAATCCTTAGGGTGGGAGGAGATGGGCGTACATGCGCAAACGGCGGCCAGTACGCCGCCGGCGGATAGGGTCCGCCCGCGCATCCTCCTCCCTTTCCCTCTCGGCAACCTCCTTCTGGAGCATGACCGCGTCACAGAAGGAGGCCACCGCCGTCCAACAGTCGTCGCTCCGGAGCATCGCCGTGACCAGATCACGGAGCGAATCGACTGGACCAACCACGGCTTCGAGCGAGTAACGCTGAGGTCCCCAGGCGGCGCACTCCACCAGCGTATGGACCGCTGTGTCCAGAGGTGCGCCGCAATGCTTGCAGTCCGGTGAAGACTCCCGACCCGCAATACGATGCAGATACTTACCGAAGCAGCCATGCCCGGTAAGTATCTGCACCATCCTATACGTTAGGGTCCCCCTGTTCCGGGAGACCCAACGAGACAGGTGGGGGCGGACCGCCTCCACCGTCTCTACTCCAGCCACTGGGGACCTCAGGTCCTCTTCCCATTTAAGCATCAGGGCCGCGGTCGCGTCGGCCCTGATCTTCTTCACTTCTGCCAGGCACGGCCTCAGGCCTCTTTCCCGGGCATTCTGCCGAAACTCATACACCCTAGCGAGCGTCTTCGCTTGTAACTCCCAAGGCGGATCGCCCGCCAGGAGAGTAGCCGCTGTGTAAGACACCGTACGGTAACCCCGAATGGCCCTCACCGCAAGGACGCGCTGGCAACGCTGCAGCAGCGTCCTGTTCTTGCGGTGGAGGGCCTCACTCCAAACGGGGGCACCGTACAGTGCCATACTCCGCAGAATACCCGAATAAAGCCTCCTACAGGCCGTGCCTGGCCCTCCCACATTCGGCAGGAGTCTGGCCAGGGCAGCGGCGGTCTTAATCAACTTCGGGGCCAATTGAGCAAAGTGGGCCCCGAAGTTCCACTTCCCATCCAACGTGAGGCCCAGGTACTTCATCTGGGCCTCGACCGCCACTGCCACATCCTGGACGACGACGCGCGTATCCCGGGGCGGTCGCCTACGACGACCACAAAACATCAGGGCCTCAGATTTACCAGGGCAAACTCTGAGGCCCAGCTGCTCCACCCTATCGACGACCAACGCCACGCAGGCGTTGGCCAACTCAACCGATTCGTCGTAGGTGCCACCCCGGGCCGTGACGAGGGTGTCATCCGCGTAGCAAATAACCCCCGTCCCGGGCAGGACTGGCTCTCTGAGGAGCCAGTCGTATCCGATGTTCCACAGGATCGGACCCAGAACCGATCCCTGTGGAACACCGCATAGAACGCGCCGACGTCCAGCAATCTGGCCAAAGCCGCCCCCCTCCCAGAGGACGGACCTGTCCTGGAGGTATGCCTCCAACAGCCTCAAAAGGTACCGAGGCACTCCCTGATACCGGAGCGCCTCGGCGATGGTCTCAAACGGGAGGCTGTTGAAGGCATTCGCGATGTCAAGCGATACCACCAGGACAGACTCCTTGAACCCCTCTGCCTCTCTCGTGAGGCGCTTCAACGCGCTCAGGGCGTCCAATGTGGAACGCCCTGCGCGGAATCCGAACTGCGCCTCAGAGAGGCCAGGCCCAACTTCATTCATGTGCCTGACGAGGCGACACGCCAAAATCCTTTCAAAAAGTTTGGCCACCTCGTCAAGCAGCACGATGGGCCTGTAGGCAGAGGGATCTCCAGGGGGGCGACCCTCCTTAGGGAGCAGGCACAGCCGGCCCTCCTTCCACGGCTTCGGGAACTCACCTGTTCTGATGCAGGCATCAAAGAGTCCCCGAAGCTGGCCGCCGAGGTGTTTGGCGGCCACGAAGAGGGCCCGGCCTGGGACTCCATCCGGTCCCGGTGCCTTCCGACGGCCCCGAAGACGGTCCAGGGCCGTCTCGAGCTCCTCCTCTGAGACGGGGGGAGGTTCCGTCTCAGAGGCTGCTAATCCTGGGGGAGGATCCATGGTCGGAGGAGTATGGACTCCCGGGTCTGGGAAGAGACCGCTTATTACCCTATCAAGGACCCCATCCGGAAGGGACTCCGTTATTGGGGCGGCAAAGGCGCGGAGCTTTTTGCGCGCCGCCCTGAACGGACGTCCCCAGGGGTCCCTGTCCAGCGATTCCAGTAACTCTTCCCTAGCCCGGGCCTTCGACTGGCTGATTGCCAGCTGAAGGGCTTTCTTAGCAGCCCGATACTCGTCCGCCAACCTAAGCTCCTCCTCCAGCTCCGGAGGAAGTCGACGCCTGCAGCGCTTTAGAGATCGGTGAAGCCTTTGAGCTGCCTCTCGCAGGGCACCGATCTCTGCAGTCCACCAGTGGACGCCTGGCCGCTGCCAGCGTCGACGCGACCGTGGCATGGAGGCATCGCAGATCCTTCCCAGGGATCTGCGCATGCGCTCCGCCAGTTCCTCCGGAGAACCACCATCCACCGGATTGGTCCAGCCCTCGACGGCCGCCGTCTCTTCAGCCAGTTCGCGGTCGAACCGACTGACGGCCCAGCGCGGGAGTTGCCCGTGGCTGCGTGGGGGGTCTGTCGTCCCAGGAGGAGGGGAGACTTCGAACTTTATATAAAGGTGGTCCGAAAGTGTCTCCACCTCCTCCTCAACTTTCCAATCTTCAACCCTGCGTGCGATCGCATGAGTTGCGAACGACAAATCCACAATGGATCCACCCTGCGATCGCACGCAGGTATGGACCGACCCTCTGTTGAGGATCGACAGACCACTTTGGAGAGCCCACGCTTCCACGAGACTACCCCGCGCGTTGGTGACGGTGTTCCCCCAGGAACGGGATTTGGCATTAAAGTCACCGAGGACGAATGTTGCCCTCGGCGACTGCCTAGCCACGGCGGCCCTGACGGAGTCCAAGAACGTCTCGAACTCCGCCAGGGAACGATTTGGGGAGAAGTACACCCCTATAATGATGTACTCCCCCCAACCCGCCGCCGCGTAACCCCGTCCCTTCTCGATGGAGATGAGAGGGGGGCTAGTGCCTGACCTAGCTACCACCGCCACCAAGCCGTCGAGGTCCCCAACCCAGTTGTCTTGGGAGGGGATGTAGTATGGCTCCGATACCACCGCTGGACCAATCCTCCACTCCGCCATCGACTGCAGGAAAAGATCCTGAGCCCCGGCGGAGTGGTTCAAATTCCCTTGGAGGAATCTCGCGTGCTGACCAGGCATCAATCAGACATGTGAGACTCCTCCCCTTGCCTAACCACGACACCACCGACCCTACAAGCCGGGGGGACAAATTTAGCACGGACGGTGCCAGGCTGGCAGTGCCTTGACATCGTCACGTGATCTGCGCGTTTCCCCGCTTCGGCGCACACAATACAGTGCGCCTTGTCCGACCTGCAGTCTATCAGTTTGTGGCCGCTCTTGCCACACCGATAGCACAGGCCGGACCTATCCCCCCGGCCGTCTGGGCACCTCGTCGTCGCGTGCCCAGTGGCGAGACACTTGTAGCACCTCACCTGGCGTTTCTCATAGGCCTCCACGGCGACAGAAGTGAAGCCTATGAGGAGGTGACCCACTTCCGCCAGGCGCTTCGCCACTGGGATTGGGCACATCACCCACGACGAGCCCAGACCTCCTCTTCCTACACCAATCCCCGCTGCCCGGATGTGGGAGCGGGGGCAGTCACCGACACGCGCAATCTCCTCCACTATCATCTCCGGAGTGACCGAATCATCCAGTCCCGTGAGCCGGATTTCGCCCTTTTTCACGGGTCTGGAGATCTCGGCCACTCCGCTCAGTGCCCCCTGAAGGAGCCCGGCCACCCGGTCCGCCAACGCCGCACTATCAGGACCGGGCGGGAACTCCAGAAGCCGCGAGTCGTTGGCAGACCTAACGACCCTGAGCCCCTTCTTTAATCCGAGGGCAACGATGTCCACGACGCCCCTTGCCCTGGAGAAGACGTCGCAGTACGTCGCTCCCTTTTCCACAGCCTCCGGTAGCAGGCTTACCCTAACTACCGGAGCTCGCTCCTCAACGAGCCCCTTGGGGTCAATTCTCCCCGGGGGGCCACGGCGACGCTCCTGCCTCTTAACACGGCGGTCCTCCCGACGGTCCACTCGTCGATCCTCCCGTCCTGAGGAACGCGCTTGAGTTTGGGGTTGGGCGGACTGGAGGGGGGCCGAGGCGATCGGTCCCCTGCCCATTCCCTTCCCCTTACTCTTGCCTTTACGCCCCCCCTCCACCACGGTCCACTCATTGTCCGTGGGGGGGGCACTCTCCACAGCGGAGGAGAAACCCTGGATCTGGGATCTTGGTGCCCTCAGCGAAGGGAACTCTCTGTCCCCAGATCCAGAGGGCCCAGCATGGCCCACCTTTTTGGGTAGCGGGCGCGACGGCCCGGCCTTCGGAGGTGGGGGGGGAGCCCTCTCCATCCTCTTCTCAAGCCTCATCGCCTCCGTGGGGACGGGGGCGGGGACAACTCCTGGGGGGGGGTCAGAACCCCCCTTTTTCTTCTTATCCCCCGCTAGCGGCGGCCGAACTGTCTTTGGAGGAGGAAGACGCTCCTCGAACACCGCTAGACGGGCATCGATCATCGTCCCCACCGAGACGATGATGGCCCTTTGAAGGGCCTCAATGTCGAACTGGGGGGGGGGTACATTCCCAGACGCAGTTTCAGGGGCAGCGGCTTTGGCCGCTGTCCTCATCTCGCTAAATTCCCTGCGGTGGGCCTTTAGCTCCGACCGCAGGGACTCAATCTCCCGTTTTAACCGGAGGTTCTCAACTGATAGCCTCCGGTTTTCCGCATCAAGGGACCTCGCAGAGAGGTTCTCCACCACCTCTGCGAGAGTCCCTGCCGCCAATTTTAATTTGCGAATGTACCCCCCCTTCAGGTTTCCTGAAGTTTGGGCCACTCTGTAAATGGAGGCCACGTGTGACCTAGCCAGGGTATGGAGCTCCTCGGCACCCATGCGACCGAGATCCATTTCCCTGGGATCCGTGACCTCCACCTCCACCACATCGTCGTCATCTACGGAGCTCCGCAGGTACCGCTGCGTCGCCTCCCTAGCAGCTTTGCCTCGCTGAAGGTCAGACTGGACTTCCCTGAGGAGAGCGTCAGTCCGTGCATCCCACTCCTGTATTTCCTTGCGGGGGAACCGGAGAACGGCCCCCCGTCCGCTGCCACGTGTCCCAGCGCGGGTTTTCACCACCCGTCTGGAAGCATTCGCCCCTAACGCGGACACCTCCGAATCGGCGTCAGTTTCGCATACGCGCTTCTGAACCGACTCGTCGGAGTCAGGTTCCGAGTTCTCCCGCGATTGGGCACTGAGCCGCTTTCGCGCCGCTATCTTAGCGGCAATAACCCCGGCTTTCGGGGCAGAACCCGAATCAGCCATATTCCCGGGCCCCCCACTTGGGGGGGGGGCACCCCCAGGATCCAGGGTAACTTCTATCCCACTCAGGAGCAATAACCAATATCCATAAAACAAGCCAGGTCACAAATGCAGAAGAGTCAGAAAACCGAAAAAACAAAGCCAGGTAGAAACTAATAAAATATCCTCGAAAGTCCTTAAAACACACCAAGTCGTTGATCAAGAACCACGATAGACCACATAAATCACCCTCAACAAGATTCCCAGAAAAAAAAAAAAAAGGTAAAGGTTAGTTAATTCATCCACCACATTCCGCCCCGTGCAATGAGCGCTTTGACCTCCTAGCACGGTTGGCCGAGCCCGGGCTTCCCCGGGTAAGGTTAATCGTGCTCATGGAAACGGAATGCACAAATTGACCACCCGCCGCACACCGAAATGTACGACGTAGAATCCCAGTGCGCATCGTTGGTAACGGAGGTTCCATTGTATGGTCACCCATCCAAGTACTGACCGCACCAAGCGACGCTTAACAACCACGATCGACTAGATAATGCACGTACCACTGTGCCAACTAGCCGCTCTAAAAAGGTTAGTTAATTCATCCACCACATTCCGCCCCGTGCAATGAGCGCTTTGACCTCCTAGCACGGTTGGCCGAGCCCGGGCTTCCCCGGGTAAGGTTAATCGTGCTCATGGAAACGGAATGCACAAATTGACCACCCGCCGCACACCGAAATGTACGACGTAGAATCCCAGTGCGCATCGTTGGTAACGGAGGTTCCATTGTATGGTCACCCATCCAAGTACTGACCGCACCAAGCGACGCTTAACAACCACGATCGACTAGATAATGCACGTACCACTGTGCCAACTAGCCGCTCAAAAGGTTAGTTAATTCATCCACCACATTCCGCCCCGTGCAATGAGCGCTTTGACCTCCTAGCACGGTTGGCCGAGCCCGGGCTTCCCCGGGTAAGGTTAATCGTGCTCATGGAAACGGAATGCACAAATTGACCACCCGCCGCACACCGAAATGTACGACGTAGAATCCCAGTGCGCATCGTTGGTAACGGAGGTTCCATTGTATGGTCACCCATCCAAGTACTGACCGCACCAAGCGACGCTTAACAACCACGATCGACTAGATAATGCACGTACCACTGTGCCAACTAGCCGCTCTGTTAGTTAATTCATCCACCACATTCCGCCCCGTGCAATGAGCGCTTTGACCTCCTAGCACGGTTGGCCGAGCCCGGGCTTCCCCGGGTAAGGTTAATCGTGCTCATGGAAACGGAATGCACAAATTGACCACCCGCCGCACACCGAAATGTACGACGTAGAATCCCAGTGCGCATCGTTGGTAACGGAGGTTCCATTGTATGGTCACCCATCCAAGTACTGACCGCACCAAGCGACGCTTAACAACCACGATCGACTAGATAATGCACGTACCACTGTGCCAACTAGCCGCTAAAGGTTAGTCTAATTCATCCACCACATTCCGCCCCGTGCAATGAGCGCTTTGACCTCCTAGCACGGTTGGCCGAGCCCGGGCTTCCCCGGGTAAGGTTAATCGTGCTCATGGAAACGGAATGCACAAATTGACCACCCGCCGCACACCGAAATGTACGACGTAGAATCCCAGTGCGCATCGTTGGTAACGGAGGTTCCATTGTATGGTCACCCATCCAAGTACTGACCGCACCAAGCGACGCTTAACAACCACGATCGACTAGATAATGCACGTACCACTGTGCCAACTAGCCGCTCAAAAGGTTAGTTAATTCATCCACCACATTCCGCCCCGTGCAATGAGCGCTTTGACCTCCTAGCACGGTTGGCCGAGCCCGGGCTTCCCCGGGTAAGGTTAATCGTGCTCATGGAAACGGAATGCACAAATTGACCACCCGCCGCACACCGAAATGTACGACGTAGAATCCCAGTGCGCATCGTTGGTAACGGAGGTTCCATTGTATGGTCACCCATCCAAGTACTGACCGCACCAAGCGACGCTTAACAACCACGATCGACTAGATAATGCACGTACCACTGTGCCAACTAGCCGCTAAAGGTTAGTCTAATTCATCCACCACATTCCGCCCCGTGCAATGAGCGCTTTGACCTCCTAGCACGGTTGGCCGAGCCCGGGCTTCCCCGGGTAAGGTTAATCGTGCTCATGGAAACGGAATGCACAAATTGACCACCCGCCGCACACCGAAATGTACGACGTAGAATCCCAGTGCGCATCGTTGGTAACGGAGGTTCCATTGTATGGTCACCCATCCAAGTACTGACCGCACCAAGCGACGCTTAACAACCACGATCGACTAGATAATGCACGTACCACTGTGCCAACTAGCCGCTCTTAAAAAAAGGTTAGTTAATTCATCCACCACATTCCGCCCCGTGCAATGAGCGCTTTGACCTCCTAGCACGGTTGGCCGAGCCCGGGCTTCCCCGGGTAAGGTTAATCGTGCTCATGGAAACGGAATGCACAAATTGACCACCCGCCGCACACCGAAATGTACGACGTAGAATCCCAGTGCGCATCGTTGGTAACGGAGGTTCCATTGTATGGTCACCCATCCAAGTACTGACCGCACCAAGCGACGCTTAACAACCACGATCGACTAGATAATGCACGTACCACTGTGCCAACTAGCCGCTCAAAAAAAAAGGTTAGTTAATTCATCCACCACATTCCGCCCCGTGCAATGAGCGCTTTGACCTCCTAGCACGGTTGGCCGAGCCCGGGCTTCCCCGGGTAAGGTTAATCGTGCTCATGGAAACGGAATGCACAAATTGACCACCCGCCGCACACCGAAATGTACGACGTAGAATCCCAGTGCGCATCGTTGGTAACGGAGGTTCCATTGTATGGTCACCCATCCAAGTACTGACCGCACCAAGCGACGCTTAACAACCACGATCGACTAGATAATGCACGTACCACTGTGCCAACTAGCCGCAAAGGTTAGTTAATTCATCCACCACATTCCGCCCCGTGCAATGAGCGCTTTGACCTCCTAGCACGGTTGGCCGAGCCCGGGCTTCCCCGGGTAAGGTTAATCGTGCTCATGGAAACGGAATGCACAAATTGACCACCCGCCGCACACCGAAATGTACGACGTAGAATCCCAGTGCGCATCGTTGGTAACGGAGGTTCCATTGTATGGTCACCCATCCAAGTACTGACCGCACCAAGCGACGCTTAACAACCACGATCGACTAGATAATGCACGTACCACTGTGCCAACTAGCCGCTCAAAAGGTTAGTTAATTCATCCACCACATTCCGCCCCGTGCAATGAGCGCTTTGACCTCCTAGCACGGTTGGCCGAGCCCGGGCTTCCCCGGGTAAGGTTAATCGTGCTCATGGAAACGGAATGCACAAATTGACCACCCGCCGCACACCGAAATGTACGACGTAGAATCCCAGTGCGCATCGTTGGTAACGGAGGTTCCATTGTATGGTCACCCATCCAAGTACTGACCGCACCAAGCGACGCTTAACAACCACGATCGACTAGATAATGCACGTACCACTGTGCCAACTAGCCGCTCAAAAGGTTAGTTAATTCATCCACCACATTCCGCCCCGTGCAATGAGCGCTTTGACCTCCTAGCACGGTTGGCCGAGCCCGGGCTTCCCCGGGTAAGGTTAATCGTGCTCATGGAAACGGAATGCACAAATTGACCACCCGCCGCACACCGAAATGTACGACGTAGAATCCCAGTGCGCATCGTTGGTAACGGAGGTTCCATTGTATGGTCACCCATCCAAGTACTGACCGCACCAAGCGACGCTTAACAACCACGATCGACTAGATAATGCACGTACCACTGTGCCAACTAGCCGCTAAAGGTTAGTCTAATTCATCCACCACATTCCGCCCCGTGCAATGAGCGCTTTGACCTCCTAGCACGGTTGGCCGAGCCCGGGCTTCCCCGGGTAAGGTTAATCGTGCTCATGGAAACGGAATGCACAAATTGACCACCCGCCGCACACCGAAATGTACGACGTAGAATCCCAGTGCGCATCGTTGGTAACGGAGGTTCCATTGTATGGTCACCCATCCAAGTACTGACCGCACCAAGCGACGCTTAACAACCACGATCGACTAGATAATGCACGTACCACTGTGCCAACTAGCCGCTCTTAAAAAAAGGTTAGTTAATTCATCCACCACATTCCGCCCCGTGCAATGAGCGCTTTGACCTCCTAGCACGGTTGGCCGAGCCCGGGCTTCCCCGGGTAAGGTTAATCGTGCTCATGGAAACGGAATGCACAAATTGACCACCCGCCGCACACCGAAATGTACGACGTAGAATCCCAGTGCGCATCGTTGGTAACGGAGGTTCCATTGTATGGTCACCCATCCAAGTACTGACCGCACCAAGCGACGCTTAACAACCACGATCGACTAGATAATGCACGTACCACTGTGCCAACTAGCCGCTCAAAAAAAAAGGTTAGTTAATTCATCCACCACATTCCGCCCCGTGCAATGAGCGCTTTGACCTCCTAGCACGGTTGGCCGAGCCCGGGCTTCCCCGGGTAAGGTTAATCGTGCTCATGGAAACGGAATGCACAAATTGACCACCCGCCGCACACCGAAATGTACGACGTAGAATCCCAGTGCGCATCGTTGGTAACGGAGGTTCCATTGTATGGTCACCCATCCAAGTACTGACCGCACCAAGCGACGCTTAACAACCACGATCGACTAGATAATGCACGTACCACTGTGCCAACTAGCCGCAAAGGTTAGTTAATTCATCCACCACATTCCGCCCCGTGCAATGAGCGCTTTGACCTCCTAGCACGGTTGGCCGAGCCCGGGCTTCCCCGGGTAAGGTTAATCGTGCTCATGGAAACGGAATGCACAAATTGACCACCCGCCGCACACCGAAATGTACGACGTAGAATCCCAGTGCGCATCGTTGGTAACGGAGGTTCCATTGTATGGTCACCCATCCAAGTACTGACCGCACCAAGCGACGCTTAACAACCACGATCGACTAGATAATGCACGTACCACTGTGCCAACTAGCCGCTCAAAAGGTTAGTTAATTCATCCACCACATTCCGCCCCGTGCAATGAGCGCTTTGACCTCCTAGCACGGTTGGCCGAGCCCGGGCTTCCCCGGGTAAGGTTAATCGTGCTCATGGAAACGGAATGCACAAATTGACCACCCGCCGCACACCGAAATGTACGACGTAGAATCCCAGTGCGCATCGTTGGTAACGGAGGTTCCATTGTATGGTCACCCATCCAAGTACTGACCGCACCAAGCGACGCTTAACAACCACGATCGACTAGATAATGCACGTACCACTGTGCCAACTAGCCGCTCAAGGTTAGTCTAATTCATCCACCACATTCCGCCCCGTGCAATGAGCGCTTTGACCTCCTAGCACGGTTGGCCGAGCCCGGGCTTCCCCGGGTAAGGTTAATCGTGCTCATGGAAACGGAATGCACAAATTGACCACCCGCCGCACACCGAAATGTACGACGTAGAATCCCAGTGCGCATCGTTGGTAACGGAGGTTCCATTGTATGGTCACCCATCCAAGTACTGACCGCACCAAGCGACGCTTAACAACCACGATCGACTAGATAATGCACGTACCACTGTGCCAACTAGCCGCTCAAAAGGTTAGTTAATTCATCCACCACATTCCGCCCCGTGCAATGAGCGCTTTGACCTCCTAGCACGGTTGGCCGAGCCCGGGCTTCCCCGGGTAAGGTTAATCGTGCTCATGGAAACGGAATGCACAAATTGACCACCCGCCGCACACCGAAATGTACGACGTAGAATCCCAGTGCGCATCGTTGGTAACGGAGGTTCCATTGTATGGTCACCCATCCAAGTACTGACCGCACCAAGCGACGCTTAACAACCACGATCGACTAGATAATGCACGTACCACTGTGCCAACTAGCCGCTCTTAAAGGTTAGTCTAATTCATCCACCACATTCCGCCCCGTGCAATGAGCGCTTTGACCTCCTAGCACGGTTGGCCGAGCCCGGGCTTCCCCGGGTAAGGTTAATCGTGCTCATGGAAACGGAATGCACAAATTGACCACCCGCCGCACACCGAAATGTACGACGTAGAATCCCAGTGCGCATCGTTGGTAACGGAGGTTCCATTGTATGGTCACCCATCCAAGTACTGACCGCACCAAGCGACGCTTAACAACCACGATCGACTAGATAATGCACGTACCACTGTGCCAACTAGCCGCTCAAAAGGTTAGTTAATTCATCCACCACATTCCGCCCCGTGCAATGAGCGCTTTGACCTCCTAGCACGGTTGGCCGAGCCCGGGCTTCCCCGGGTAAGGTTAATCGTGCTCATGGAAACGGAATGCACAAATTGACCACCCGCCGCACACCGAAATGTACGACGTAGAATCCCAGTGCGCATCGTTGGTAACGGAGGTTCCATTGTATGGTCACCCATCCAAGTACTGACCGCACCAAGCGACGCTTAACAACCACGATCGACTAGATAATGCACGTACCACTGTGCCAACTAGCCGCTCAACCTAACCTAACCTAACCTAACCTAACCTAACCTAACCTAACCTAACCTAACCTAACCTAACCTAACCTAACCTAACCTAACCTAACCTAACCTAACCTAACCTAACCTAACCTAACCTAACCTAACCTAACCTAACCTAACCTAACCTAACCTAACCTAACCTAACCTAACCTAACCTAACCTAACCTAACCTAACCTAACCTAACCTAACCTAACCTAACCTAACCTAACCTAACCTAACCTAACCTAACCTAACCTAACCTAACCTAACCTAACCTAACCTAACCTAACCTAACCTAACCTAACCTAACCTAACCTAACCTAACCTAACCTAACCTAACCTAACCTAACCTAACCTAACCTAACCTAACCTAACCTAACCTAACCTAACCTAACCTAACCTAACCTAACCTAACCTAACCTAACCTAACCTAACCTAACCTAACCTAACCTAACCTAACCTAACCTAACCTAACCTAACCTAACCTAACCTAACCTAACCTAACCTAACCTAACCTAACCTAACCTAACCTAACCTAACCTAACCTAACCTAACCTAACCTAACCTAACCTAACCTAACCTAACCTAACCTAACCTAACCTAACCTAACCTAACCTAACCTAACCTAACCTAACCTAACCTAACCTAACCTAACCTAACCTAACCTAACCTAACCTAACCTAACCTAACCTAACCTAACCTAACCTAACCTAACCTAACCTAACCTAACCTAACCTAACCTAACCTAACCTAACCTAACCTAACCTAACCTAACCTAACCTAACCTAACCTAACCTAACCTAACCTAACCTAACCTAACCTAACCTAACCTAACCTAACCTAACCTAACCTAACCTAACCTAACCTAACCTAACCTAACCTAACCTAACCTAACCTAACCTAACCTAACCTAACCTAACCTAACCTAACCTAACCTAACCTAACCTAACCTAACCTAACCTAACCTAACCTAACCTAACCTAACCTAACCTAACCTAACCTAACCTAACCTAACCTAACCTAACCTAACCTAACCTAACCTAACCTAACCTAACCTAACCTAACCTAACCTAACCTAACCTAACCTAACCTAACCTAACCTAACCTAACCTAACCTAACCTAACCTAACCTAACCTAACCTAACCTAACCTAACCTAACCTAACCTAACCTAACCTAACCTAACCTAACCTAACCTAACCTAACCTAACCTAACCTAACCTAACCTAACCTAACCTAACCTAACCTAACCTAACCTAACCTAACCTAACCTAACCTAACCTAACCTAACCTAACCTAACCTAACCTAACCTAACCTAACCTAACCTAACCTAACCTAACCTAACCTAACCTAACCTAACCTAACCTAACCTAACCTAACCTAACCTAACCTAACCTAACCTAACCTAACCTAACCTAACCTAACCTAACCTAACCTAACCTAACCTAACCTAACCTAACCTAACCTAACCTAACCTAACCTAACCTAACCTAACCTAACCTAACCTAACCTAACCTAACCTAACCTAACCTAACCTAACCTAACCTAACCTAACCTAACCTAACCTAACCTAACCTAACCTAACCTAACCTAACCTAACCTAACCTAACCTAACCTAACCTAACCTAACCTAACCTAACCTAACCTAACCTAACCTAACCTAACCTAACCTAACCTAACCTAACCTAACCTAACCTAACCTAACCTAACCTAACCTAACCTAACCTAACCTAACCTAACCTAACCTAACCTAACCTAACCTAACCTAACCTAACCTAACCTAACCTAACCTAACCTAACCTAACCTAACCTAACCTAACCTAACCTAACCTAACCTAACCTAACCTAACCTAACCTAACCTAACCTAACCTAACCTAACCTAACCTAACCTAACCTAACCTAACCTAACCTAACCTAACCTAACCTAACCTAACCTAACCTAACCTAACCTAACCTAACCTAACCTAACCTAACCTAACCTAACCTAACCTAACCTAACCTAACCTAACCTAACCTAACCTAACCTAACCTAACCTAACCTAACCTAACCTAACCTAACCTAACCTAACCTAACCTAACCTAACCTAACCTAACCTAACCTAACCTAACCTAACCTAACCTAACCTAACCTAACCTAACCTAACCTAACCTAACCTAACCTAACCTAACCTAACCTAACCTAACCTAACCTAACCTAACCTAACCTAACCTAACCTAACCTAACCTAACCTAACCTAACCTAACCTAACCTAACCTAACCTAACCTAACCTAACCTAACCTAACCTAACCTAACCTAACCTAACCTAACCTAACCTAACCTAACCTAACCTAACCTAACCTAACCTAACCTAACCTAACCTAACCTAACCTAACCTAACCTAACCTAACCTAACCTAACCTAACCTAACCTAACCTAACCTAACCTAACCTAACCTAACCTAACCTAACCTAACCTAACCTAACCTAACCTAACCTAACCTAACCTAACCTAACCTAACCTAACCTAACCTAACCTAACCTAACCTAACCTAACCTAACCTAACCTAACCTAACCTAACCTAACCTAACCTAACCTAACCTAACCTAACCTAACCTAACCTAACCTAACCTAACCTAACCTAACCTAACCTAACCTAACCTAACCTAACCTAACCTAACCTAACCTAACCTAACCTAACCTAACCTAACCTAACCTAACCTAACCTAACCTAACCTAACCTAACCTAACCTAACCTAACCTAACCTAACCTAACCTAACCTAACCTAACCTAACCTAACCTAACCTAACCTAACCTAACCTAACCTAACCTAACCTAACCTAACCTAACCTAACCTAACCTAACCTAACCTAACCTAACCTAACCTAACCTAACCTAACCTAACCTAACCTAACCTAACCTAACCTAACCTAACCTAACCTAACCTAACCTAACCTAACCTAACCTAACCTAACCTAACCTAACCTAACCTAACCTAACCTAACCTAACCTAACCTAACCTAACCTAACCTAACCTAACCTAACCTAACCTAACCTAACCTAACCTAACCTAACCTAACCTAACCTAACCTAACCTAACCTAACCTAACCTAACCTAACCTAACCTAACCTAACCTAACCTAACCTAACCTAACCTAACCTAACCTAACCTAACCTAACCTAACCTAACCTAACCTAACCTAACCTAACCTAACCTAACCTAACCTAACCTAACCTAACCTAACCTAACCTAACCTAACCTAACCTAACCTAACCTAACCTAACCTAACCTAACCTAACCTAACCTAACCTAACCTAACCTAACCTAACCTAACCTAACCTAACCTAACCTAACCTAACCTAACCTAACCTAACCTAACCTAACCTAACCTAACCTAACCTAACCTAACCTAACCTAACCTAACCTAACCTAACCTAACCTAACCTAACCTAACCTAACCTAACCTAACCTAACCTAACCTAACCTAACCTAACCTAACCTAACCTAACCTAACCTAACCTAACCTAACCTAACCTAACCTAACCTAACCTAACCTAACCTAACCTAACCTAACCTAACCTAACCTAACCTAACCTAACCTAACCTAACCTAACCTAACCTAACCTAACCTAACCTAACCTAACCTAACCTAACCTAACCTAACCTAACCTAACCTAACCTAACCTAACCTAACCTAACCTAACCTAACCTAACCTAACCTAACCTAACCTAACCTAACCTAACCTAACCTAACCTAACCTAACCTAACCTAACCTAACCTAACCTAACCTAACCTAACCTAACCTAACCTAACCTAACCTAACCTAACCTAACCTAACCTAACCTAACCTAACCTAACCTAACCTAACCTAACCTAACCTAACCTAACCTAACCTAACCTAACCTAACCTAACCTAACCTAACCTAACCTAACCTAACCTAACCTAACCTAACCTAACCTAACCTAACCTAACCTAACCTAACCTAACCCAGTTCCGCTCGAAACGCGACCAGAATCAGTCGATTTAAAGTTTGCTCCGCGGTAAAAAATTCATAAAAATAGGATTCTTTAGTGTTACGTTACAGTGCAGTATATCAAAGTGTGCGCAAAAGCGAGGCGCAGGTGCCCGTGAAACAATAAAAGTGCTAAGTGTTTTAACAAAAAAGTTATTCAAGAAAAACTATTTTTCGGATTTTTAAAAAAATCATAACTCTAAAACTAGATCGGTGAGGACTTGTTTTTAAGGGCGGCTTTTGTGGGGCTCTGGTGCCCCCACACCGCAAAAATACGACCACAAAATTTCCAACTCCTCCCGAAAAGTTATTCATCAAAAAGTTAAAAAACGTGGTCTCAAAATCGCCAATTTTGGACCTTTTCAAAATTAAAAATAGCCATTTTAAAGAGCGCCAAAAACTAAGGTAAACTGCCAGAAACGACCTTAGAAAAGTCTCATACGGACTCTGTAAAAAATTAAAAACTTGTAAAATTTTTCGTCGTTTTCCGTTTTTTGGACATAACTCCAGTTTCTTCGAGGATATCCGGGTGTTTTTTCTTACCAGCCAGCGAGATCTCGGGCGGACGCGTCGTTAGACACCCCGCTCGGGAAAATCGGACCAGCCCCCCGGAAACCATCGTAAGAAAAACAAGTTCCTAACCTAAAAATCGCTCCGTCATTATTGACGTGAGCGATTTTAGGTTCGGACTACTTGAAGACCCCAAGAGGAGCAGACCGAAACCAGCGTCAGAATAATTTTAAGTATTATAGTTTTAAGTTATTTTATATTAAAAGATTAAACTTGTTCCCGCTATATCTCGGAAAGTATAAGAGACGCGTGGGTTTCAAAATTGTAGTATTGTGCGCGGCAGACGGCTCTACCTGCCCACATAAAAACCAGATTTTCTTCCTAGGGAAAATATTTAATAAAAATCAAAAAACCGTAATTTTTGTAATTTTTAAGTTTTTACAAGTTTTAAGTATTGGGGTAAATTCATTAAAATTCGGGGTAATATAGAGCACCTTTTTTGGCATATTTTAGTAATTTTTTGGGATTTTTTGAACTTATACTTTCTGAGATATTGATTTTTCTAGCTAAAAATCTAAATAAATAAATAAATATACACTTTAGCTAATAAGTAGGCAGCGCAGCGGTCAGATCTCGCCGAGACCTTCACTTTGAGCCCAAGCTCGATAGTCTTCGGCCCATAGGGGCCTGAGAAATCAAATTTTGGTGTTTTTCGGCCAAGGGCCGACGCCATCTTGTTTTTAGAAAAATTGTGATATCTCGGCCATTTTTGAACGTAGAGCGGCGGGGTTTCGACTGTTAGCATCGGACTAGTCTTCTGCATCGGGTCAGCTCGTAAAACAGGCTGTTTATTTTTAGTGTGAACCCCCCCCCTGGCGGGGTAGAGAAGCTGACGGGCAACACAGCAGTCCAAGTCCGGACGAAATCGGACTAAAAACAAGGGAGCAGCGACGTTTTCTCGCCCCAACTTGACAGCTCGGCCGCCATTTTGGATTTCGTTGAAGTCCAATATCTCGGCCATTACCCACCGCAGGAAGTTGGGACTTGGACTGTGGGTGATAGAATAGCCTACTCAACAGGATAAAGCTAGAAAATAGGACAAAAAATTTTGACGCGTAAAAATAGGTTTAGGACCTAGATCGGACCAGGGGCTTCCCAGAGAACCCAATCACGGGTACAATAGGTCTTCTGACTGCTGAGTTTTCAGAGTCCAAACTTTTGCTGGCGGCCATCTTGAAAATTTTCAAGTTGGAATATCTCAGCCGCTATTCATCGTAGGAAGCTCGGGCTACCACGGGTAGGTACCCCAGCGTCAGGAGAACCTGCTGGACCCATTTTTTGGCCAAAAATTTTTTCAAAATTTTTTGTGTGTTTTTTCTTCCCAATCGGAAGATCTCGTCGGGACGAGCAGTTTGAGCCCAAGCTCGACCTTCTGGCAGTGAAATTGAGTGAGAAACAACGATTTGAAAACTGCGAAGTTTCATCCGGTCTTTTGGGGACAAAACTTCGCAGGCTGTTCCTCAGCCAATCTTAACGCCAACATAGTCGAGTTTGGTATCATCCAACTCGGAACGAAGAGACCTATCGACCCACCCCCCTCCCCCCCCTCTAGCTCCCCCCCCATTTTCCACTTACCTGTAAATCCTTGTCCTTTCTTCCAATCCCGGCGTGCGAGGGGTCGTTGAACTCGTAGCGACGAGACGCATCCACCTGTCCACCTCCCGGCTCCCGGCGCCCATCCTGCTCCCCCCTGGACCTGAAACAAAAAAGAAATACATTAGTTCGAGTGGAACACTCTTAGTATATAATTAGATTAAGGTAGTATTAAGATATAGTTAAGGTCAGTGACCGGATTCTGCCGTCAGGCAAAGAACTTGTATTATAAAGTACTTATCTGTTGACTTGTTTTCGACTTGGACAGCAGGAGTACCTGTAAAATAAAGTAGATTTTAAGTTTGACATAGAATAAGTTTTATATTGACTGGTTCAACATTTGTTGTGTTTTATTATCTTATTTTAATTAGTGACGTAGACTAGGTGCTTTTGCGCCTAATCTAGTAGTTATAAACTGTTAGGAGCCCTATCACACAACACATAGTACACAATCACACATACACAACACGCACATCAACATACAAGAACACTAAACATCAACTCACATCTATTGAGAGAGTTGAATAGGATAGATACTTATAGACTTTTAACTAACATACTCGCTCGAACAGGAAGATGTTTCGAACACCGTCATACAGAGAGAGGGCTCGCCGAGCAGGCCGATTAACGGATGAGGAGCATGAATCATTTTGTGAGAGGTATAATAAGGCGCAAACGCAAGAGGAGAAAAATGAGATACTTGAACAAAGGAAACAAGCAGAGCAAGACAGAAGAACTTCGCTGGGGTACAGGTACGATATGCATTGTAATACACCAACACCCCCTTCCGCACACATAGTAGCACCAGGAGTGTGGACAAATACACTCCCACAAAGACCCCATGTGGATGAACGTACCCCACCATCCCCAACAACTCCCATCTCTTCAAGGCAGCACCAGGCCAGGAAGAAAGCGGTGACGCTCAAATTTTCTCCTCCTCCAAACCCCACAAAAAAGATACCGGTAGTATCTGAAGTAACAAAAATGAACAAGGTCTCGCCGAGTAGGACCTACACCAAACGTACGCCGCCTAATGTCACTAAAGATGCGGCCGGACAAGAAAGAAGAATGAAGGAAGCCAAGACTTCCTACGACAAGGCGAATGAACACCTATCGAACTCGCGAAACCTGAAAACGGAAATCAAACAGGGCGTACAGGGGGCGATTGATCGCCTATACGCCCTGATAAAGGAAATGGACAGAGTTATGACGGCAAGAGCGGGTAGTGACGACCCGGGCCGACAGGGAAGAAACACTAAAGAGATGCAGACGCAAACCGAAGATCAAGGACCTAGGGAGAAGGCATCACAGCAGGATGAAAGAATGGATAGATTTGAGGAAGAGAAGGTGGCATTGGTACAGAAGATGGAAGAGCACGCCTCGCTCATGCGTGAAAACTTACGGCAGACCAATAACTTGACGCAAGTTATTGAACGGCATCGGGTTGAAATGAGCGAGGCAAAGCAACCGACACCGAGCTATGCGAGTGTGGCGGCTGTGAGGCCGGGGCCTTTACCCACGGTTCACAGAACGTTGCACTCGGTAGTCATTACCAACAACCGGGGGAGCCGCCCCGCCGAGGAAACCCTCAGTGAGGTAAGGGAGGCCTTACAAGCCAGAGAGGGGGGGGTAGAGGTGGAGCGGGTCCGAACAGCAAGAGATGGTAGGATCATCATAAGCTGCAGGACGGAAGAGCACCGGGAGAGAGTAAAGCAGAAGCTTAAAGACAAGAAGGTCAATGTAACAGCAGAGGACATTGTCAACAGAAAGCCGTTGATAATGATAACCGGTGTCTCTAAAGTCCACAAAGACGACGACCTCTTTCGGGCCCTCAGAAATCAAAATAGGGCGGTTTTTGAGGGCTTGGAGGAGGCCGACGACTGGATGGAAGTAGCTTACAAGATCAACGGAAGGAACCCGAATACCCACAGAGTGGTATTGAAGGTAACACCGGCTCTGTGGAAGAGATTTACGGAAACGGGTTATGTGAAGGTAGACCTGCAAACATTACAGGTCAAGGACAGATCGCCACTCACGCAGTGCACCATATGCTTGGGCTTCGGGCACGGCCGCAAGCTGTGCCTGGAGACCCAGGTAGTATGTAGTCACTGCGGGGGCCCTCATACCAGAAGCGAGTGTACTGAGTACACTGTTGGCGCGCCACCAACTTGTAAGAACTGTGTCCGTGAGAAAAGGCCGGAGGTTACACATAACGCCTTTAGCGAGGAGTGCCCTGTGAGGGCGCGGTGGGACCACATAGCGCGCGCAACCGTTGCCTATAGTTAAACGCACCACCGGGGAATACACAATAGTAATGGGCCGGAAGTCGTGTCTCGCTGTGGAATAACACGTACCAAGAAACTGGTAGACTTTCTGCATAATAACCAGGCAGCGAGGCAAGGCCAACGGCTCTGCTATCGTGCGATGAACCGGTGGGTAGCGTCTACCGAAGGGCAGCGATATCCTGGAAGAGGCCATAACGAGTGGAGAACGTAGTAATATGATGGCCCCGGAATCTGCACGAGACACACACATAATACACACACATCAAGCAATCACAAACAACAATAACATACAAACATACACATATACATGGACATACACACAAAACACATAAACAATTAAACACACCTTGTATAAGACAAAAATGCATTCATCGCGAACATACAAACCAAGTAACACTTCACGTAACAAAAAACAGAAACACACTACTTTTACTGTAAAAGTAGGGTGTTTAAATTACACAGCCTAGCGATACAAGCACTATAACAACATGAAAAACAGAAAACTCACCAAACGCGGAACACCATAGAACACAATTCCTGCAAAAACACACTGCACGTAACAGCTTAATACTCGACGGTAGCAGACTTCCGGGGACAGTGGCACCTGTAATAAGAAACGATTAAACACAACGATATAGGATAGTAAATATAATAGATGTTGAATCAACAAGCAGTAAAATAAGTGTATAAAGATATAACCCTGGCATTATATATCTGTATATAGTGACCCAGTGTTTGGCAAATATGTAAAACTAAAATATATATGAATGTTTAAAAGTAAAGAGTGCTACAGATTGTGAAGACCGATAGGTCCTAAAAATAGCATCTCAGCGTATAATAAGGTAATAAATGCTGTAATAAAAAACTACAATCTAGAAATTTAACCTACATCTAAACAGTAAAATAAATATAATATGTATATAACCAAAATTCAAAAATGTAAAATAACATAGTATATACAAATTTGTAAAAGATAAAAATATTTAGTATTATAAGTTCGAGAAATGTAATAATAGGCCATAAGAAATATATATCAATAAATAAAGCAATAACCTTCCCTATCCCACCCCAAATACCACTTCCAATCCAAACCACATCACATTCCAACCCACTTACCAACTTCCAACCTTACCCAACCTTAACCAACAACTCCTAACGAGTAAAATTATTTGGCAAAAAACAGTAAATGTAATAGAGAAATAAGTAGTTTTTGAATAAAGAGATATAAAATAGAAAAGAAACCAGACCCTGTCTTACCACATGACGGGGGGCCCGGCGAAAAAAAAAAAAAAAAAAAAAAAAAAAAAAAAAAAAAAAAAAAAAAAAAAACCTAACCTAACCTAACCTAACCTAACCTAACCTAACCTAACCTAACCTAACCTAACCTAACCTAACCTAACCTAACCTAACCTAACCTAACCTAACCTAACCTAACCTAACCTAACCTAACCTAACCGAGTTCTGGTCGAACCGCGGTCCGATACAGTCGATTAAAGTTCTGCTCCGCGCGAAAAAATTCAGAAAAATAGGTTTCCTTAGAGCTACATACCAGTGCAATATACCAAAGTGTGCGTAAAAGTGAGGCGCAGGTGCCTGTGGAACAATAAAAGTGAAATCATTTCGGGCAAAAAAGTTATTAAGAAAAAACAGTTTTTTGGAATTTCGAAAAATCATAAGTCGAAAATAAGATCGACGACCCCAAATTTTTAGTGGCGGCTTTTGTGGGGCTCTGGTGCCCCCACACCGCAAAAATACAAGTCGCGAAATTCCAACTCCCCCCGCAAAGATATTAGACGAAAACTCTAAAAACGTGGTACCATTTTTTCCAAATTTGAACTGATCAAAATTTTAAAATTACGCGAAGGAAGAGTGCAAAAAACTAAGAACATTTGGCCAAGTACAATCTTAGAAAAGTTTATAGTTATCGAGCAAAAAATTAAAAAGTGGAAAATTTTTTCGGACAAAAGTGTTTTTTGGACACAGTGTAAAAAACTTGTACTAAGTTGAAAAATCCGCCGCGGTAGCCACCTGGGGATCGCTGAGACGCGTCGATAGACGCCCCACTCGCGCCCATTGGTGAAGACCCGGCCCCGCAATCATCAGAAAAACAAGTACCTAACCTCAAAATTGCTCCGCCATTTTTGGAGCAATTTGGATGAGGTTAGGTACCATCGCAGGCATCACCTGGAGGAGTTCAGAACCGCTTCAACCGGAATTTTATCTTAAGTAGTTTTTAATTATTTACTATTAGTAAGTTAAACTTTGACCCTGAATATCTCCGTACCTATCTATAGCGCGCGGGTTTTGAGATTGTAGTTTTAAGCGCGCTGGGGAGCTCTACCCAGCCGCACCAAAACCTGATTTTTTCTAATATAAAATAAAATTTTAATTTTCAAAAAACTAACTTTTTCAAAATTTTTTAACTATTTCCCAAACTTAATACTGAGGAAAATTATTTTAATTCATAGTAAAATAGAGCAACATTTTAGGCGTCGTCTGGACATTTTTTGAATATTTTAGCGTTGATAGATACTGAGATATTGAATTTTTAGGCTATTTTTGTATTTATATAGTTAGGTATACTAGGAAAAATTATTTTAGGAGTGGCATTGGAGAGAGCTCGTTGTAACGAACCGTTAGAGCCCAAGAACGACGGGATTCGACCAATAATTGGCCGAGAAACGTAACTTTTTGACTTTTCGGCCAAAACCGGCCGCCATCTTGGAAATTTCATTTCTAGGATTACTCTGCGGCTATTGGGCTCACAGCGACGGGGTTTTCGATACTGCCACTAGCTAGGGCTTCTGTATCTGACTGGCCACAAAAAAGGGGTCAAAAATTTTGAACTTAACCCCCCCCATAGCGGGGTGTAGATTGACTTGGGCATATACCCAATCGAAGTCCGAGCGAAATCGGACGAAAGACTGCGGAGTTACGGCCATTTCGCGCCGAACTTTGACAGTTCGGCGGCCATATTGGAAAACTTTAGGTGCAAATATCTCCGGAACTATTAGTCCCAGAGCAACGGGGTTTTCTCAGGTAACATCAGCTCCCTATAGAGCATCGGATCCGGGCCTAAAAACCCGGATATCTCGCGTCGAACTTTTGTGCCTAGATTTTGATCTAGACGCCTAGAGGACCCTAGGGGCACCTCAAATAACCCGAACACCAGGGTTCTGGGACGTATAGAACCGGAGATATCGGCGGTCAAACATCGGTTTTGACAGCTCGGCCGCCATCTTGTAAAATTTCAGACGGCCATATCTCCAAAACTACTGGGCGTACGAGATCGCGGTTGGTTTCAAAGTGAAGCCCTGAGCCACCGCTACCGACTACGCGCAAAAAATTGCATTTTTACGGCCTAAAATTTTTCGCGTTTTTTAGACCGGATTTAGGTAGAGCTCGACGAGCCCTTCACGACGAGCCCAAACACGCCTCTTTTGAGGCAATATTTGACCAACTAGGAGGATTTCTAGTTTCTTGACTAAAATTCCAGAACTTTTTCTGGAATTTTAAATCGTTACTGACGCTGAACCATACTACCTAGCGTAGTGGACCTTGGGCTTGTTTTGCTCGGCAACTCGAGCACTACACACAGGAACCCCCCCCCACCCCCTACCTCCCCCCTAAAACTATTCCGCCAATAACTCGGTTGTTGTTGGTCCTAGGATAGTCGAGATTGGTATTGCCGAACTCGGCTCGCCTAGGCCGACAATCTGAGCCTGGCAGAAAAGTCACTTTCACACACTTACCTTACTCACCTTACAAAAACACTCCACATTCACTACCCTTGCTCTCAATCAAACACATACACGTACTCTAGGTACTTACCTCGAGTACATCTCACACTTACCTCACTCACCTCACTTACCTCACACACGAAACTTACAAAACACACACACAAACACCTTCCTAACACACATAGCATACTCACCTTTCACACACATTTAATAAAAAACTTACCTCACACTTACCTCATCCTTTCTGCATCCCATCCTTCCCACGACGCACGGCGCTCCTTAGGGGTACCTGTAAATATAAAAAATTGTGATTAGTTAAGTTATTTTTAGGCCTTAGATATAGATTATTGACTAATAAAGATAAATCATTGTTTTATTTATTGTGTTGACTGGTTCAATATATATTGTACGATCTATTTTATTTTTACACATTGACCCCTCGACTCTGTGTTATTGCACGAGCCGATTAGTATAGGAACACATAGTTAAGAACACACAGTAATTCACATACCGCCCCCCAAATGTTTCGGACACCAGCAAAGGATAAAAGGCCACCAACTCGCTTCGAAGACGTGGAATTTGAAAGCAGTCCTGGGACGTCTATCAGCCTTAGTCCCAGTCCTAAGCCAAAGCCTAAGCCGGAGCAAAGAAAGGGAGCGGTATCTTTAAAGTTCTCCCCGCCACCGAAGAAGGTCATGCAAGCGGTCCCTGGCCCCAGTAAAGCACCGACAGTCGTGAACAAGACCTACACGAAAAGGACGCCTCCAGAAGTCACTAAGAAGCAGGCGGCTGATATGGCGATGCACAACAAACGCTTTGAAAGGTTAAGTGAGGCCAAGGACTTGCTGCAAAAAGCAAATGAACACCTGGACAACTCTCGGAATCTCAAAACAGAGATTAAACAGGGAGTAGCATACGCACTTAAGCGTATATACGCCCTGATGTGCCAGACCGAGACGGACCTTTCGGATGCACTAATAAAGCTAGGCGACGCGGGGAAGGGCCCGGGCGAGAAGAAGAAAGACACAAAAGACGTGCAAACGCAAGCGACGATGCAGGATCCTGTGCCGAGCAGACCCCCTATGGGCGAGGAGGATAGGGAAGAGCTCCGCAGGAAATGGGACATCCTCGCTGAGCGTATGGACGAGCACTCCAGACTCCTGAAGAAGAACCTGGAGAGCACGAATAACCTCGAGCAGGTTATTCTTAAGAACAGGGAGGTGAGTGTGGAGTGCGTGCCGCCGAAGAGCTACGCAAGAGCAGTGTCTGAAGGGTCTGGGGCTAGGCCCCAAACCCATAGGACGCTGTATTCAGTGGCGATAACCGAGGAATCGGGCCTCAGCACGGCCGATGAGACCCTCAAGGGCATCAGGATGGCGCTCAATGCCAAAGAGGGGGGGGTTGAGGTCGAGCGTGTTAGGAAGGCCAAGGACGGAAAGGTTATCGTCAGCTGCAAGTCAGAGGAGGAACGCGATAAGCTCAAAGACAAGCTGAAGAAGGTAAGGGCGGACCTAGTGGCAGAGAACATCACCAATAAGAGACCTATGGTGATGATAACGGGTGTCCTCAAGGCGCATACGGACGACGACCTTCACAGAGCCCTCAGAAACCAGAACAAAGCGGTGTTTGAGGGCCTTGGGGAGGAAGACGACCTTATGGAGATCGCCTACAAGATCAGAGGACGAAACCCGAACACGCACAGAGTCGTGTTTAAAGTGTCACCGGCCCTTTGGAGGCGGCTCACCGAGGTAGGAATGGTGAGGATCGACCTACAAAACCTGCACGTGACAGATAGGTCACCACTGACGCAGTGCACCATCTGCCTGGGCTTTGGACACGGCAAAAAGCTGTGTACGGAGACCCAGGTGATGTGTAGCCACTGCGGTGGCCCCCACACGAGGAAGGAGTGTGAAGAGTATGCGGTGGATGCGCCACCCAAGTGCAAAAATTGTGTTAAAGAGAAAAGGGCAGAGGCAGGACACAACGCTTTTAGCGAGGCTTGTCCAGTCAGAAAGCGCTGGGATAACATAGTGCGCTCTACCGTAGCCTACAGCTAAAACTGCGACCGACGACAACAAAATGGCAATGGACCGGAAGCTGCACCTTGTTGATACAACAGCCGTACACATGACCTGAAGGTAATATTATACAAGACAACAGGAGCAGCCTACGGTCCCACCATTTTGCGTGAAAGCCGGAAGCGGATTAGAAAATAGGCATCTTCACCGGGTCAACATTTGATGTTGTGGTGGCGATACACAAACTGGGGATCTGCAGCTGGGACAGCATATCACACAACAAATCACACAATCGACACACAAAACACAACAAACAGGCACAAAAAACACAACCAACATAAACCAACACTAACCAACCACACATAAAACTTACAAGTAAAACCTGACGCTCATACACAAACACAATGTAACAAACTGTTTTTAGTGAAAAAGCAGTTGTTCAAGTAACACATTATCAAGCACAATATACCAATCACTAAAAGACAGTTTGACACACGTGCAACTCGCACATAACATTCACACAGAAACACGTACAAGTATCACACATAACACATAAGTTAAACACATGAAACACTTACCAGTCGCAGCCTCCCGGAAGGTAGTAGATAAATCTGCAACAAAAGACAGTATTAGTACATAAATAGAGAATACAGATATATGAATCAGCAACACAAAATAGTAACATAAAAGTGTATACCAAAATGAACACTGCAGTTATATACTTGAGTATATTTACTGACAGCGTCAGCAATTAGAATAAGTAATATGTATATCGTATGTAATAGCATAGCAATAGCAATAAAATTAGCACTACCTTAAGTTTAGTTATAGCACGTCTTATGTAAAAAATTAATAGAATATAAACTAGAAATAACAGCATATAGTTAAATAGCTACTGTAACTACAATAGATAATAAAACTCGAACATACATGTATAAAAAATTTCTTTTCGGAAAAATTGTAAATAAAGATCGAAATGTTAAAAATGTCCAGAAAGTCAAAAATGTAATCTAGATATATAAGAAGTACACATGTATAGTATTAAGGAACTATTGTAGATAACAACTAAGCATAAATAAAGTAAAACACACAACCAACCATTCCCAACCCATCCAAACCTTAACCAATCCTCCTGTATCAAAACCTCTCATTCAAGTAAAACATCCATTCTTCACCCATTCACCAGTACCTAAAAACCTACCCATACCAACCTAAAACCTTGTGTAAGAGTTTGCATGCAATAGAATTAGTAGCTATAGAGATAGGAAAAAAGCGAAACCTATAAATAGCAATAAATAAAGAATAAAGAAAAGATTGACTCTGCCTTACCTCATGGTAGAGACACCCGGGTCTACAAAAAAAAAAAAAAAAAAAAAAAAAAAAAAAACAACCTAACCTAACCTAACCTAACCTAACCTAACCTAACCTAACCTAACCTAACCTAACCTAACCTAACCTAACCTAACCTAACCGAGTTCCGCTCGAAACGCGACCAGAATCAGTCGATTTAAAGTTTGCTCCGCGGTAAAAAATTCCGAAAAATAGGATTCTTTAGTGCTACGAAACAGTGCTATATATCAAAGTGTGCGCAAAAGTGAGGCGCAGGTGCCTGTGAAACAACCAAATCGATAGCAGTTTAAATAAAAAAGTTATTGTGAAAAAACAAAATTTTAGTTTTTCAAAAATTCATAACTTCGAAAAGCGATCGAGGACATATACTTTTTAGTGGCGGCTTTTGTGGGGCTCTGTTGCCCCCACACCGCAAAAAATCAGTGTCGAAATCCCAACTCTTCTCGCGAAGTTATTCAGCAAAAACTGAAAAAACGTGGTGTCATTTTCGGTAGTTTTGGACTTTTCCAAAATCTAAAAATACGCGAAGATAGAGCGTCAAAATCTAAGGCCTTTTGCCAAAAACGACCTTAAAATTTTTCAATATTGACTTCGTAAAAAATTAAAAACTGTAAAAATTTTTCGCTCAATTTCGTTTTTCGGACTTAACTTCAGTTTCTTCCAAGATATCCGGGTGTTTTTTCTTGCTAGCCAGCGAGATCTCGGGCGGACGCGACGTTGGACACCCCGCTCGGGAAAATCGGACCAGCCCACCGGAAGCCATAGCAAGAAAAACAACTTCCTAACCTAAAAATCGCTCCGTCATTATTGACGTGAGCGATTTCAGGTTCGGACCACCTGAAGACCTCAAGAGGAGCAGATAGAAACCGGCGGCAGAATAATTTTAAGTATTATAGTTTTAAGTTATTTTATATTAAAAGATTTAATTTGTTTTCGATATATCTCGGAAAGTATAGAAGACGCGTGGGTTTTAAAACTGTAGGATTGTGAGCGGCAGCTGGCTCTACCTGCCTGCATAATAATTAAAATTTTTATCTAGGAAATATCTCAAATTAAAATCAAAAAACCGGAATTTTTAAAATTTTTAAATTTTTATAAGTTTTTAGTATTGGGGTAAATTCAACTAAATTAAGGGAAAAATAGAGCACCATTAGGCCTACCATTTGTATATTTTTTGAAAATTTTTGGATCTATACTTTCCGAAATATTGAATTTTTGCCTAATTTTGTGAATATTTTAATAAATATACACATAAAATAGTTTTTAAGGATACCGGCATACTGGTCTCGTCGGGACCTTTCTACTGAGCCCAAGATCAGGTTCCTAGGACGTATAGCGGCGGAGTTACCAAAAATCCGAGCCTTTTGGCTAAGGGCCGCCGCCATATTGGATTTCTTCAACACCTCATAACTCAGCCATTATTGGCGCGATTCCGGCGGGATTTTGGATGCTGGTGTCCTCTCAGGAGCCCTCAGCTGACCAGCCCATAAAAAGGCTGAAAATTTTTTGACTTTAACCCCCCCCAGGACGTCCTGGGGAAGGTCCAGGGAAGCACCCCAGTCGAGGTCCGGTCTCGATAGGACGAATAACCACCGAGTGGCGAGGTTTTCTCGCCACACTTTGACATTAGGTCGGCCATTTTGAAAATTTTCAAATCTCCATAACTTAGCCATTATCGGTCCTATCGAGCTGGGGTTTGGACTGGGGGTGTTTTTACATCACCCTCCTTCGATTTCAACAATAAAAAAGAGGCAAAAATTTTGACACGATTTTTCAGGATAGGGACCTAGATCAGGTCAGGGGCACCCTTCCAAACCCAAACACGAGTGTGGTAGGCCTTTTGGTGACCGAGATACAGGAGTACAAACTTCGACGGCGGCCATCTTGAAAAATTTCAAGACTTAATATCTCGGCCATTATCCGCCTGAGGAAGCTCGGGTTTTCTTTGGAGTAACTCCCGGCACCAGGAGTACCTGCCAGACCCATTTCCAGACCCAAAATTTTTCAGCCCGTTTTTCGACTTCAATCGATAGATCTCGCCGGGGCGAGCAGTTTGAGCCCAAGCACAAGCTTCTGGCAGTGATATTGGGCGAGATACAGCGACTTCAAAACTGCGAAGTTTCATCCGGACTTTTTGGGACAAAACTTCGCAGACTGTTTCTCGCTCAATTTTAACGCTAACGGGCTCGTGTTTGGTATCATCCAACTCGGGACGACGAGACCTATCGAGCTATCCCCTCCCCCCCCCTCTAGCCCCCCCCCCGCTTTTCACTTACCTGTAAATCCTGTTCCTTTTGTCCAATCCCGGCGTGCGAGGTGTCGTTGGCTTCGTATCGACGAGACGCGTCCATCTGTCCACCTCCCGGCTCCCGGCGCCATCCCACTCCTCCCCTGCACCTGAAACAAAAAGAAAAATATTTTTGTAAGTCGCGTTTCGACTGAACTTAGGTTAAGTAGTAGTCATTAGTTAGTATATAAGTAGCGTTAATTAATTTGTCAAATAACACTTATCTGCATTTTATCATTTGACTTCTTCCTTCGGGAGTTGACACCGACCCAGGTTTTTACCTGAGCGCAAACGCAGATAAGTGTTTGTAATCATAAACCTGACGTTGACACGTTACAGGATCACCTGTAAATCAAAATATTTTTAAGTTTGACTGGTTCAATATATATTGTTTTGTCTATTTTTATTTGATTGACCCCCAGTTGTGTGCTATTGCGCCAATTGATTAGTTTAGGACTCACCTTAGTTTAAGAACACACATACATAGGGATTGACCCTTCCCCCACCGATAAGATGTACCGGACTCCAATTAAACCCTCGAAGAGGACGGAGCAAAGAGCCGATACATTTGATTCGGTAGAAGACGACGAGGACAGGAATTACTTCCTCCACCGTACTAGCCTGGAGGAGTTCGAGGAAGATGACATAGGCTTGAGTGCGTTGACAGAGAGGGTTGAAAAAGAACTAGCGAGGCAAAAGCGGAAAACGACTTTCGCAATTGAAGACACTCCGTCTCCCCCCTCACCTCAACCGCCTCAAGACTATGCCAGGCAGAAGCAGAAGGACAAGGAAGCCGAAAACCTCGAGAAGATAAACAGGAGGAACGCATTGAAGGGCCTGTCGGCAATAAAGCCGGCAAACCCCTTCAAGTATAGTCCTCCCAAGGGAATTGAGAAGGGAAGATCCCTGAAATACTCCCCACCCCCAAACAAGAACACGAATGCAGTTGCCGGCCCCAGCAGCGCCTTCATAAAACGTACGCCACCAAAGGAGTCTGACAACGTGGCAAACCGCGAAGAACGCATGGCCGAGGCCTGGCAATGCATGAAGTCTTTTAAGGAGCACATTGGAAACTCGCGCAATCTCAAGACAGAGATAAAGCAGGGAGTGCAGAGCGCGGTGAGTCGCCTGTACGCCCTGTTTAAGCAAACGGATGCGGCTCTTGGGGAAGCTTTAAGCACAGTGGGGAAGGGCTCCAGCGGGCAGAAGAAGAACTGCTGCAGTGTGCAGACGCAGGCCGATGCACAGAGCCCACTGCAGAGCAGACTCCCTATACAGGAGGGAGACGGGGAGGCTCTTAGCAGAAGATGGGCCATCCTCACCGAACAGATGGAGAAGCACTCCGAACTCCTCAAGAAAAACCTGGTGAGTACGAATAACCTTGAAAAGGTTATTCAGAAGCACAGTGTTAGCGTAGGCTCGGAGTGCCAACCACAACCACGACAGCAACGAACCTATGCCAGTGTAGCGGCCGAGAAGTCGGGGATAAACCCCAAGACTTTTAGGACACTGCACTCAGTGACAGTATCCACCACCGATCCCAACAACCTTCTACCGGAGAAAACTCTCAAGGCCATCAGAGAGGCGTTAAACGCTACGGACGGGGGAATCGAGGTGGAAAAGGTGAGACAAGCCAGAGCAGGCAAGGTGATCGTTAGCTGTAAAACTGTTGAAGAGCGTGAGAAGCTCAAGAAGATGCTCAAAGAGCGCAGGTCAGACCTGATAGCAGAAGACATCACGAACAAAAAACCCATGGTGATGATAACGGGGGTCCTCAGGGCGCATTCGGACGACACCCTCCACAGGGCCCTCAAAAACCAAAATAAGGAGGTTTTTGAGGGGCTTGAGGGGGATGACGCCTGGATGGAGATCGCCTACAAGATCAGAGGACGAAACCCGAATACACACAAAGTCGTATTTAAGGTCTCGCCGGCTCTTTGGGCTAGATTCACAGTTATAGGCACGGTGAGGATCGATCTACAAACCTTGCAGGTGACAGACAGGTCGCCTCTAACCCAGTGCACACTTTGTCTAGGATTCGGGCATGGCAAGAGGCTATGCGCCGATACAACCGAAGCAAAGTGTTGCCACTGTGGTGGGCCTCACACCAAGAAGGAGTGTGAGGAGTTTTTAGTTGGCGCCCCGCCTAGATGTATAAATTGCACCAATGAAAGAAGAACCGGAAAGGAGGTAATGCATAATGCATTTAGCGAGAGATGTCCGGTAAGAGCTAGGTGGGACACCATAGTGCGCCAATCCGTGGCCTACAGCTAGGCGAGTCGCCGGAAACAACACAATAGTAATGGATCGGAAGTCGTACCTCATTGATACGTAGTATTAACTCGTAACATCCCCGAGCATCATTAAAATTGACGATGAGGTACGGCCTACGATTCCGCTATCGTGCGTGGTGCCGGCGGCCACGCTTGGTTCTAGGTCACCTCTCCAATGTACCATCTTAGATTGGAGACCACGAAATACCCAACCGGGACCCTGCTGTGAACAATACAAACATACATTCTTATAACACACAAACTATATGCACTATACAAAAACAAGCAAAACACAAATACATAACCACTAAACAGAAAACACATACACACACACACACAAACATACACACACGGCACAAAAAACTATGCGACTTTTAATGCAAAAGTTAGCGGTTTATGGCACTCAAAAAACAAGCACAACAATTTCACACACGCAAACACTAGCAAGTTCACAATAACAAATTTAAACCTAAACACACTTACGAGTAGTGTAGCAGGCTCCCGGCGAGTCGAGGCGACCTGGAATATAAAACATACAATTAATTAACTAGATAATAACAATATATATGACCAGTACTAAAATATTAGCAATAAACACATGTATCCTAAGTGACACTACAGACTTATACTGCAGTATAAGACCTAGCAGCGTCAAAACATAGCATTAATAGAAATATAGTTATTAAGTTAATATTGTGTATAATAATAAATCTATAAACCTGCAAGGTACCAACCTGCAGCATGTAAGCAGAAATAGATAATAAGCAAGTGTAAATGTATAAATCATCTAACCTAGGAAAACTAAACATGTATTAGCAATAGCAATAGATAATAAGACTGTAATAGATTTAAGCAATAAATAAAAACTAGCATCAAACCTCCCACCCACCAAAAACAATCTCCCAACACCTCTGTATCACCTTTTACCCAAAACCTAACCCAAACCATTAAGAACACACTTCCAACCAACTTCCAACCCTTACCAACTTGCAATACACAATCATGTAACTCCCAACCAAAACCAACCATCCAATATTGTCATCCAAGCCAAAACAACCCAAACACACTCCTAACCAATTCCCAATCCCTACCAACTTGTAAAATACAACCAAGTATCTTCCAACCAAGACCAAACATCCAATACTAGTATCCAAACAATCCCAATGCAATCCAATAAATTTCCAATCATAACCAATCACCCAATCATTACCTAGCAACCAAAAAATTTTTGAACCAACCAAATCCAACATTAACCAATCATTCCAGTTATTTCACCCAGATGCAACGTTGTACAAATTTATTTACCCTATGCATGTAATAGTACAAAACTAGTAGCTTCACTACAACAAAACTAGGTAGAATAGTAGAGTAAAAAATAAGTAGTTATAGAAAAATTGTAAATTTTTAATAAATAAAAAGTAAATAAAGAAAAAAGATAAGTCAACTCTTGCTTACCCCATGCAGGAGCCTAAAAAAAAAAAAAAAAAAAAAAAAAAAAAAAAAAAAAAAAAAAAAAAAAAAACCTAACCTAACCTAACCTAACCTAACCTAACCTAACCTAACCTAACCTAACCTAACCTAACCTAACCTAACCTAACCTTTTTTTTTTTTTTTTTTTTTTTTTACATGAGGAAATGCGTTGCCGCACCGTCAGCCGCGCGGGGGATCATGCGCGGCCGGTGTGTGGGGCTCCCCGACGCCGATTAATCAATACGACCGGCGCCGGTATACCCACTAAAACCTCATGGGAGCCTTCTTCCGCCTAGCGCCGGGGTCACGGTACACGCGCGAGCTTAACCCGCAACCCCGGCAGCGGCTGGCCGCCTCGTAAACAGAGGCGGCCTCTCCTGTGTGCGGGCCGGGGAATGACGTTTCCCCGGCCCTGAGAGGGACGCGCGGCTGCCTCTCGCGCCCTCTCGCGGCATTAGTGCGGGCGGAGATCTTAAGGATCCCCCAGACCTCGACGCCCGCTGCCGCTCGCCCGTGGCTGCTGTTAGTCCACGGGCGTTACGTCTCGCCGCTCCCCGCGGCGGCTGGTGTTGTTGCCGCCGCGGCCGCGGCATTGTCCGGTGCCTTCCGGCTGGCCTGACCTTTCCTCCTGGTGGGCTTGGCCCCACAGGGCCTCGAGCCCAACTGGTGACCGGCCGGCCTGCCCGCGGCAGCGCACACAGGACAGTGCGGCTTCGCTGAGCAGGGGCCTGTCACCAGGTGCCCGGCTTGTCCGCAGCGGTAGCAATTCCCGCTGCGGTCCACCTCAGAGGTGCATACCGCCGCCACATGACCAGGCTCGTGGCAACGGTAGCATCTCTGTGTCCTGTGGGGCAAGGCCTTGACTATGGCCGAAGACCAACCCACCAGGAGCTTCACCTTCTCTCCGAGGAGTTTCTTGGCGGCCGCCACCGGGCAGGCCACCACCGTCTGTCCTAGCCCGTCTGGGCCAGTGCGTATTTTGGACGCCTTGACGCCCCCTACGTGGCATCCGGTGGTCCGCGCGATGGCAGCGGCCACGTCCTCCTCGTGTACATGGTCATCCAGGCCCGAGACGCGAAGACACACAGTCTTCTCGGGCCTGGAGATGCGCACGTCCTCGGGATAGAGTTCCATCCTCAGTCGCTCAGCCAGGGCGTCAGCTAGGGGGGCACTTTCGGCGCCTGGAAGCACCAGCATTCGCGCCCCCGTGCGCGCCCTTTTGAGGTGGAGGCCGCCCTCTATCCCGAGGTCAGCCAACTTAATCCGCGCTTTTGCTTTTGAGAAGAGGTCCGCGTAGGTCACCCCTCTCTCCGCCGCGCCTGGCTGAAGCGTCAGGACGACGGCGGCGGATTTCGGGGGACGCAAGCGCGGGGGCCTCTTCTCCTTGGATTTCTTCGCCTTTTTGTTGGATGCCGGGGGTGGAGGAGGGGGGGGCTGCGAGGCCGGAGCCTGCGCCACTTCCCCCTTGTCCTTTCCCCCACGTCCTCTTCCTCTTCGCCGACTCGCGCGGGTGGTCGGCGCGTCGGCGGCGGTCGCAGTCGGCTGGGTGCCGGACGACGGCTGTTTGGCCCTCCTATTGGCCTTCTTCTTCCCGACCGTCGTCCAGCCCTCCTCGGGTACAGCCGGGAGAGGGAGGGGCGCCGGACAGGCGGGCGGTGGTGGCGCAGAAGCCGGTGTCACCGCGGACTCCATTGATTCCCTACGGGAGGGAAGGGGGGGGAACTCCTCGACCGAGCGCCCAAAGATGAGCGAGGGGCTCGGCGGGGGTGTGGGTCTGGCTCGAGGAGCAGGGCTCGACCTGGGGGCTGGCCCCGGCGTGGGTGTCAGCCGGGCCGAGCGCATCTGCTCCTCCATGGCCGCGAACCTGCTCTCCATCGCGAGAGTAAGTTGGTTCAGGCTCGCGGCCATCGTCTTCTCAAAGCTTGGCGGTGGCACAACCGGTGGCGGCGCTGGAGCGGCCTGCGGCCGGGTGAGTTCCGCCTGAAGGCTCCTCAGCTCCTTCCGGAGGTCCGCGATCTCTACCTCCATGCGGCTATTCGCCGCACGGAGGAGGGCGACCTCCTCGGAAGACGTCCGGCTGAGGAGCTCTTCTGAGGCCTCTTGGATGGCCGCAGCCGCATCCTTTAGGGCCTTTTGAAGGGTCCCTTTCAGACCCTTCGACACCTTTGCCACGTTAGTGACTACCGCCAGCGAATCCGCGATTTGTCGCTGGAGGCCCTCCGCGTGAGCGACACGAGCATCGGGAGCGGCCTGGCTCGCAAGGGGCGGACCAGTCTGGAGTCTGGTCACCCTCGCGGAAGCCATCGCTGAGGCCTGCTCCGCGATCTCTTTCTCCGCCTGGAGCTCTAGCTCCGCGCGTTGGGCCTCCACGAGCGCCTTCTTGGCGTCCGCCAGACCCACATATTCCCCTGTTGTTGGGGGACGGCCTCTGCCCCGCTTTTCGTCCGGCGCTTTTTTGGCTGCCTGGGTCTTAGCGGGGGCTTTGGGGGCCGGTCTTTCATCTTCGGAGCAGGACGAGAATGACGACGACTCCATCATCTCGTCCAGGTCGTCTAGGGCCAGGTAACGCCGCAGCGCCTCGTTGCGCGCGATCTCCCTGGCCTTGTCTCCTTTGGTGGGGGGGGGATTGGTGGAGCCCCCCGCCTCGTCCGCAGATGGTTTTCGGGACGAGGCTGCCGATCTGCTCCTCGTGACTCGAGAAGCAGCCTGGCTTTTTTCTTCCAGCGCTTTAGGCGCTCGGGTCTTCGTTGGTGCCTTGCCGGCAAAGATCTCGTCCTCAGCCTCTGATAAGCCGGACAAGGACAGGTCATCTGTTACTACCGGCTGCGACGGCTTGGAACCGGAGCCGGTAGGTTTTGAGCTTGGCGCTTCTTTCGGCACAGATATCGCCGCAAAGAAGCGCGAGCTAAAGCTCTTTTCTCCGCCCTTCACGGGCCCTTTCGGGTTGGTGGTGGTGGTTGGGCCCTTCACGGGCCCCTCTCCTACGTCTGCTACGCCCTTCTCGGGCACTGCGTCAGTTTTAGTTTTAAGTTTTTTAGTATCATCCATTTTTGTTCCCACGAGTATAAAACATTTCTACATTAAAAAGCACGTGTGGTCCGCAGTAACGACCGGGTTTACCCCCCCGGCCTCAAAACAGATCGCCCTGCGCCGCAGCTTAAGTGTTAGGGGATTTTTTATTGTGGTGCTCATCCACTTGGGCCGGCCGGTTAAGGCAGGCCCCGCGGTCCCGTGTGGCCGCGAGACGTGATCCACGACACCACACGGGGAAACGCTCGACGTAGTGCACAGTGACGAGACTCTCGCCCCGCCACTGTGCCGCCGCCACCACAACGTCGTGCTGGGTGCGTGGGACAGAACCACGCACCCTCTCCTCGACGGCCAGCGGAGCGGAGCTCAACGCTGGCGGTCGCGTCGGAATGGAAGGGTGTTTGGGGAGGAGGTTTGGAGGAAGAGGAAGGAATACAAGGATTTGGATAGTGGATAGGTGGGACACCACTGTCACGGAGTGAATGGGGAATGTGACAGTGGCCGCTCGGGGCCCCGGGGACGCATCCCCTTGTACCGCTACCTGGACGGAGGGGAGTCCAGGGCGGCACCCCCTGGGGGAAACCTAACCTAACCTAACCTAACCTAACCTAACCTAACCTAACCTAACCTAACCTAACCTAACCTAACCTAACCTAACCTAACCTAACCTAACCTAACCTTTTTTTTTTTTTTTTTTTTACATGAGGAAATGCGTTGCCGCACCGTCAGCCGCGCGGGGGATCATGCGCGGCCGGTGTGTGGGGCTCCCCGACGCCGATTAATCAATACGACCGGCGCCGGTATACCCACTAAAACCTCATGGGAGCCTTCTTCCGCCTAGCGCCGGGGTCACGGTACACGCGCGAGCTTAACCCGCAACCCCGGCAGCGGCTGGCCGCCTCGTAAACAGAGGCGGCCTCTCCTGTGTGCGGGCCGGGGAATGACGTTTCCCCGGCCCTGAGAGGGACGCGCGGCTGCCTCTCGCGCCCTCTCGCGGCATTAGTGCGGGCGGAGGTCTAATGGATCCCCCAGACCTCGACGCCCGCTGCCGCCCGCCCGTGGCTGTGACTTATCCACGGGCGTCTCCTGACACGCTCCCCGCGGCTGCTGGAGTGTCCGCCGCGGCCGCGGTCTCGTTCGGCGCCTTCCGGCTGGCCTGGACCTTTCTCCTGGTGGGCTTCTTTGCCCCGCAGAGCTTCGAGCCCAACTGGTGACTGGCTGACCTGCCCGCGGCCTCGCACAGTGGACAGTGCGGCTTCGCAGAGCAGGGGCCTGTCACCAGGTGCCCATCTTTACCGCAGCGGAAACAGTTGCCGCTGCGGTCTACTTCCGAAGGGCATACCGCCGCCACGTGTCCGACTTCGTGGCAGCGGTAGCACCTTTGGGGCCTATGGGGCAGGGCCTCAACGGTTGCGGAGGCCCATCCCACCAGGAGCTTCGTTTTGGCAGCGAGGAGCTGCTTGGCGGCCGCCACCGGGCAGGCCACCACCGTCTGGCCCATCCCGTCTTTGCCGGGACGGACCTTTGACGCCTTGATGCTTGTTTGAGAGCATCCGGTGGTCCGCGCGATGGCAGCGGCCACATGCTCCTCGTCCGTGTGATCGTCCAGACCCGAGACTCGAAGACACACAGTCTTCTCGGGCCTGGAGATACGCACGTCCTCGGGGTAGAGGACTGTCTTCAATTGGTCGGCCAGGGCGTCAGCCTTGGGGGCGTCGTTGGCGCTTGAAAGCACCAGAATTCGCCCCCCCGTGCGCGCTTTCCTGAGCCGAAGGCCGCCCTCTATCCCGAGGTCTGCCAGCCGGATTTGACTTTTAGCCTTGGAGAAGAGGTTCGCAAAGGTCACCCCTCTGTCCGCCGCGCCTGGCTGGAGCGTCAGGACGACGGCGGCGGATTTTGGGGGACGCAAGCGCGGACGCCTCTTCTCCTTGGCGACTGTCTTCTTTTTTGACGCAGGGGGTGGAGGAGGGGGGGGCTGCGAGGCCGGAGCCTGCGCCACATCCCCCTGTCCCTTACCCCGGCGTTCTCTTCCTCCTCGCCGCCGAGCGCGGGTGGGTTGCTGCTCAGCGGCAGTCGTGGCCGGTTGGGTGCCGGACGACGGCTGGGCTCTATTTTTGGCCCTCTTCTTATGGCTGACCGTCGTCCAGCCTTCAGCAGCAGTTGCGGCCGGAGGGAGGGGCGCCGGGCAAGCGACATGGGGCGATGTAGGGATCGCCGTCTCAGTGGATGCCCTCCTCGATGGAAGAGGAGGGAATTCTTCCGCCAAGCGCCCTGAGATGAGCGAGGGGCTTGGCGGGGTCGTCCTTGGAGGAGCGAGCCTTGGCGGGTTGGCCGGACGAGGTGATAGTGCCGGCCTCGCAGGCGGTATTCGCTCCTCCAGGGCCGCGAACCTGCTCTCCATCAGGAGAGTTATACGTTCCAGGTTCGCGGCCACACTCATGTCCGCACTGGGCGGTGGTGGGGCCAATGGCGCAGGGGGCGCTCGTGGCCGGGTGATCTCTTCGTGGAGGCTCCTCAGCTCTCGTCGGAGGTCCGCGATTTCTGCCTCCATGCGGCTGTTGGCCGCACGGAGCAGAGCGACCTCCTCCGAGCTGGTACGGCTGAGGAGCTCCTCCGATGCCTCCTGTATGGAGGCCACCGCGTCTTTAAGGGCCTTTTGGAGCGTCCCCTTCAGGCCCTTAGATATCTTGGCGACGTTAGCCACCACCGCCAAAGATTCCTTAATTTGTTTTTGGAGGCCCTCTGCGTGCGCAGCACGAGCCTCGTCATGTACGGGAGGGGTTGGTTCCACGAGAGTTGATTCGGCCCTGGGCCGTGTGGCCCTCGTGGTCACCATGGTGGAAGCCATCTCCGCGACCTCCCTTTCCATATCCAACTCGAGCTGCGCTCGCTGGGCCTCCACTAGCGCCTGCTTTGCGGCTGCTAGTCCCACATATTCTCCTGTTGTGGAAGGACGGCCTCTACCCCGTTTGCCTTCCGGTGCTGAGGCAGCCGGTGGCCTGGGCGGGGGTTTGGTGGGGGTCGACCTCCCCTCGTCATCCGAAAGCGAGTCTGACGAGGACTCCATAAGCTCGTCGAGCTCTTCTAAGGCCAGGTACCGTCGCAGCGCCTCATTGCGCGCGACCTCCCTGGCCTTGTCTCCTTTGTTGGGGGGGGGATTAGTGGAGCCCCCCGCCTCGTCCACAGATGGAATGCGGGACGAGGCCGCCGAATCAATCTCTGATTCAGCACGCCGCCTACTCCGCGTGACGCGGGAGGTGGCCTCGCTGCCCTTCCCCTCCGGCACTTTTGCGGCCGGGGCCTTTGGTGGGGCCTTGACAGGGGGGGGTACCATGTCCTCGTCCCCGGTTAGGTCGGACGAAGACAGATCATACTCCTTTCGTGGCTTCGACCGCAATGTGCGGGAGCCAGTCTCCTTTGAAGTGCTTGGCGCTTCCGCCGGCGCGGAAATTGCCGACATGAAGCGCGCGTAGTACGACTTCTCAGCACCGCCCTTCACGGGCCCTTTCGGGTTGGTGTTTGGGCCCTTCTCGGGCCCCTCTCCTAACTTCGCTCCGCCCTTCGCAGGCTCTGCGTCAGTTTGGTTTTGTTTTTTGTTAGCATCCATATTCTGTTCCCACGAGTAATTCAACGTTGTATAAAGTAAAATGGGTGTGGTCCGCAGTAACGACCGGGTTTACCCCCCCGGCCTCAAAACAGATCGCCCTGCGCCGCAGCTTAAGCATTAGGGGATTTTTTATTGAGGTGCTCATCCTCTTGGGCCAGCCGGTAAAGGCAAGCCCCGCGGTCCCGCGTGGCCGCGAGACGTGATCCACGACACCACGCGGGATAACGCTCGGCGGTAGCGCCCAGTGACGAGACTCTCGCCCCGCCACTGGGCCCGCCGCCACTGTCCTCATCGTCCGGGCGCGCGGGGCAGAACCGCGCTGCCCTCTCCTCGACGGTCAGCGGAGCGGAGCTCTACACTGACGGTCGCATCGGATGGGATAGGTGTTTTGGGAGGAGGTTTGGAAGGAAGGGAAGGATTACAAGGATTAGGGAGTGGATAGGTGGGACACCACTGTCACGGAGTGAAGGGGGGAATGTGACAGTGGCCGCTCGGGGCCCCGGGGACGCATCCCCTTGTACCGCTACCTGGACGGGGGGGGGAGTCCAGGGCGGCACCCCCTGGGAACAACCTAACCTAACCTAACCTAACCTAACCTAACCTAACCTTTTTTTTTTTTTTTTTTTTTTTTTTTTTTTTTTTTTTTTTTTTTTTTTTTTTTTTTTTTTTTTACATGGGGAAATGCGTTGCCGCACCGTCAGCCGCGCGAGGGATCAGCGCGGCCGGTGTGTGGGGCTCCCCGACGCCGATTAATCAATACGACCGGCGCCGGTATACCCACTAAAACCCCATGGGAGCCATCATCCGCCTGAGTGCCGGGTCACGGTATATCGCGCGAGCATAACCCGCGACCCGGCGGGCGGCTGGCCGCCTCGTAAACAGAGGCGGCCTCTCCTGTGTTCGGGCCGGGGAGTGAACTTTCCCCGGCCCTGAGAGGAACGCGCGGCTACCTCTCGCGCCCTCTCGCGGCATTAGTGCGGGCGGAGGTCTCAAATGATCCCTCAGACCTCGACGCCCGCTGCCGCCGGGAGGGGGAGGCTGCGAGGATTGCTCCTGCGCCATCACCCCTCCCTCTCCTTCCTCCTCCCCCCCGCCGCCTCGCGCACACAGCAGCGTCAGCAGCGGGGGGGGCTTTCGCGATGGGGGGGGGGGAGGGGGAGGCTGCGCCATCACCCCTCCCTCTCCTTTCTCCCCCTCCGCCGCCTCGCGCTCTCAGCAGCGTCAGCGGCGGGGGGAGGCTTCGCGATGGGGGGAGGGGGAGGCTGCGAAGGATTGCTCCTGCGCCAACACCCCTCCCCCCTCTCCTTCCACCCCGCCCCCCCCACCGCCTCGCGCACACAGCAGCGTCAGCGGCGGGGGGGACCTCGCGATAGGGGGGGAGGGGGAGGCTGCAAGGATTGCTCCTGCGCCATCACCCCTCCCTCTCCTTTCTCCCCCTCCGCCGCCTCGCGCACACAGCAGCGTCAGCGGCGGGGGGGGCTTCGCGATGGGGGGAGGGTGAGGCTGCGAAGGATTGCTCCTGCGCCAACACCCCTCCCCCCTCTCCTTCCTCCCCTTTTCCACGCCGCCTCGCGCACAAAGCAGCGGCAGCGGCGGGCGCACACAGCTAGGGGAGGGTAGGTCGCCGGTCAGGCGGGCGGTGGTGGGGTGGACATCACCACCGCCATCCTTGACGGCCAGCGGAGAAGATCTCGACGCTGGCGGTCGCAACGGAAGGGATGGGTGTTTGGGGAGGAGGTTTGGAAGGAAGGTAAGGCCTTTTAGGATGAGGAGGCGGATAGGTGGGACACCACTGTCACGGAGTGAAGGGGGGAATGTGACAGTGGCCGCTCGGGGCCCCGGGGACGCATCCCCTTGTACCGCTACCTGGACGGAGGGGAGTCCAGGGCGGCACCCCCTGGGGGAGACCTAACCTTTTTTTTTTTTTTTTTTTTTTTTTTTTTTTTTTTTTTTTTTTTTTTTTTTTTTTTTTTTTTTTTTTTTTTTTTTTTTTTTTTTTTTTTTTTTTTTTTTTTTTTTTTTTACATGGGGAAATGCGTTGCCGCACCGTCAGCCGCGCGAGGGATCAGCGCGGCCGGTGTGTGGGGCTCCCCGACGCCGATTAATCAATACGACCGGCGCCGGTATACCCACTAAAACCCCATGGGAGCCATCATCCGCCTGAGTGCCGGGTCACGGTATATCGCGCGAGCATAACCCGCGACCCGGCGGGCGGCTGGCCGCCTCGTAAACAGAGGCGGCCTCTCCTGTGTTCGGGCCGGGGAGTGAACTTTCCCCGGCCCTGAGAGGAACGCGCGGCTACCTCTCGCGCCCTCTCGCGGCATTAGTGCGGGCGGAGGTCTCAAATGATCCCTCAGACCTCGACGCCCGCTGCCGCCGGGAGGGGGAGGCTGCAAGGATTGCTCCTGCGCCATCACCCCTCCCTCTCCTTCCTCCTCCCCCCCGCCGCCTCGCGCACACAGCAGCGTCAGCAGCGGGGGGGGCTTTCGCGATGGGGGGGGGAGGGGGAGGCTGCGCCATCACCCCTCCCTCTCCTTTCTCCCCCTCCGCCGCCTCGCGCTCTCAGCAGCGTCAGCGGCGGGGGGAGGCTTCGCGATGGGGGGAGGGGGAGGCTGCGAAGGATTGCTCCTGCGCCAACACCCCTCCCCCCTCTCCTTCCACCCCGCCCCCCCCACCGCCTCGCGCACACAGCAGCGTCAGCGGCAGGGGGGGCCTCGCGATAGTGGGGGAGGGGGAGGCTGCAAGGATTGCTCCTGCGCCATCACCCCTCCCTCTCCTTTCTCCCCCTCCGCCGCCTCGCGCACACAGCAGCGTCAGCGGCGGGGGGGGGCTTCGCGATGGGGGGAGGGTGAGGCTGCGAAGGATTGCTCCTGCGCCAACACCCCTCCCCCCTCTCCTTCCTCCCCTTTTCCGCGCCGCCTCGCGCACAAAGCAGCGGCAGCGGCGGGCGCACACAGCTAGGGGAGGGTAGGTCGCCGGTCAGGCGGGCGGTGGTGGGGTGGACATCACCACCGCCAACCTTGACGGCCAGCGGAGAAAATCTCGACGCTGGCGGTCGCAACGGAAGGGATGGGTGTTTGGGGAGGAGGTTTGGAAGGAAGGGAAGGCCTTTTAGGATGAGGAGGCGGATAGGTGGGACACCACTGTCACGGAGTGAAGGGGGGAATGTGACAGTGGCCGCTCGGGGCCCCGGGGACGCATCCCCTTGTACCGCTACCTGGACGGAGGGGAGTCCAGGGCGGCACCCCCTGGGGGAGGGGAGACCTAACCTAACCTAACCTAACCTAACCTAACCTAACCTAACCTAACCTAACCTAACCTAACCTAACCTAACCTAACCTAACCTAACCTAACCTAACCTTTTTTTTTTTTTTTTTTACATGGGGAAATGCGTTGCCGCACCGTCAGCCGCGCGAGGGATCAGCGCGGCCGGTGTGTGGGGCTCCCCGACGCCGATTAATCAATACGACCGGCGCCGGTATACCCACTCGCCGGTATACCCACTAAACCCCATGGGAGCCATCATCCGCCTGAGTGCCGGGTCACGGTATATCGCGCGAGCATAACCCGCGACCCGGCGGGCGGCTGGCCGCCTCGTAAACAGAGGCGGCCTCTCCTGTGTTCGGGCCGGGGAGTGAACTTTCCCCGGCCCTGAGAGGAACGCGCGGCTACCTCTCGCGCCCTCTCGCGGCATTAGTGCGGGCGGAGGTCTCAAATGATCCCTCAGACCTCGACGCCCGCTGCCGCCGGGAGGGGGAGGCTGCGAGGATTGCTCCTGCGCCATCACCCCTCCCTCTCCTTCCTCCTCCCCCCCGCCGCCTCGCGCACACAGCAGCGTCAGCAGCGGGGGGGGCTTTCGCGATGGGGGGGGGAGGGGGAGGCTGCGCCATCATCACCCCTCCCTCTCCTTTCTCCCCCTCCGCCGCCTCGCGCTCTCAGCAGCGTCAGCGGCGGGGGGAGGCTTCGCGATGGGGGGAGGGGGAGGCTGCGAAGGATTGCTCCTGCGCCAACACCCCTCCCCCCTCTCCTTCCACCCCGCCCCCCCCACCGCCTCGCGCACACAGCAGCGTCAGCGGCAGGGGGGGCCTCGCGATAGTGGGGGAGGGGGAGGCTGCAAGGATTGCTCCTGCGCCATCACCCCTCCCTCTCCTTTCTCCCCCTCCGCCGCCTCGCGCACGCAGCAGCGTCAGCGGCGGGGGGGGCTTCGCGATGGGGGGAGGGTGAGGCTGCGAAGGATTGCTCCTGCGCCAACACCCCTCCCCCCTCTCCTTCCTCCCCTTTTCCACGCCGCCTCGCGCACAAAGCAGCGGCAGCGGCGGGCGCACACAGCTAGGGGAGGGTAGGTCGCCGGTCAGGCGGGCGGTGGTGGGGTGGACATCACCACCGCCATCCTTGACGGCCAGCGGAGAAAATCTCGACGCTGGCGGTCGCAACGGAAGGGATGGGTGTTTGGGGAGGAGGTTTGGAAGGAAGGGAAGGCCTTTTAGGATGAGGAGGCGGATAGGTGGGACACCACTGTCACGGAGTGAAGGGGGGAATGTGACAGTGGCCGCTCGGGGCCCCGGGGACGCATCCCCTTGTACCGCTACCTGGACGGAGGGGAGTCCAGGGCGGCACCCCCTGGGGGAAACCTAACCTTTTTTTTTTTTTTTTTTTTTTTTTTTTTTTTTTTTTTTTTTTTTTTTTTTTTTTTTTTTTTTTTTTTTTTTTTTTTTTTTACATGGGGAAATGCGTTGCCGCACCGTCAGCCGCGCGAGGGATCAGCGCGGCCGGTGTGTGGGGCTCCCCGACGCCGATTAATCAATACGACCGGCGCCGGTATACCCACTAAAACCCCATGGGAGCCATCATCCGCCTGAGTGCCGGGTCACGGTATATCGCGCGAGCATAACCCGCGACCCGGCGGGCGGCTGGCCGCCTCGTAAACAGAGGCGGCCTCTCCTGTGTTCGGGCCGGGGAGTGAACTTTCCCCGGCCCTGAGAGGAACGCGCGGCTACCTCTCGCGCCCTCTCGCGGCATTAGTGCGGGCGGAGGTCTCAAATGATCCCTCAGACCTCGACGCCCGCTGCCGCCGGGAGGGGGAGGCTGCGAGGATTGCTCCTGCGCCATCACCCCTCCCTCTCCTTCCTCCTCCCCCCCGCCGCCTCGCGCACACAGCAGCGTCAGCAGCGGGGGGGGCTTTCGCGATGGGGGGGGGGAGGGGGAGGCTGCGCCATCACCCCTCCCTCTCCTTTCTCCCCCTCCGCCGCCTCGCGCTCTCAGCAGCGTCAGCGGCGGGGGGAGGCTTCGCGATGGGGGGAGGGGGAGGCTGCGAAGGATTGCTCCTGCGCCAACACCCCTCCCCCCTCTCCTTCCACCCCGCCCCCCCCACCGCCTCGCGCACACAGCAGCGTCAGCGGCAGGGGGGGCCTCGCGATAGTGGGGGAGGGGGAGGCTGCAAGGATTGCTCCTGCGCCATCACCCCTCCCTCTCCTTTCTCCCCCTCCGCCGCCTCGCGCACACAGCAGCGTCAGCGGCGGGGGGGGCTTCGCGATGGGGGGAGGGTGAGGCTGCGAAGGATTGCTCCTGCGCCAACACCCCTCCCCCCTCTCCTTCCTCCCCTTTTCCACGCCGCCTCGCGCACAAAGCAGCGGCAGCGGCGGGCGCACACAGCTAGGGGAGGGTAGGTCGCCGGTCAGGCGGGCGGTGGTGGGGTGGACATCACCACCGCCATCCTTGACGGCCAGCGGAGAAAATCTCGACGCTGGCGGTCGCAACGGAAGGGATGGGTGTTTGGGGAGGAGGTTTGGAAGGAAGGGAAGGCCTTTTAGGATGAGGAGGCGGATAGGTGGGACACCACTGTCACGGAGTGAAGGGGGGAATGTGACAGTGGCCGCTCGGGGCCCCGGGGACGCATCCCCTTGTACCGCTACCTGGACGGAGGGGAGTCCAGGGCGGCACCCCCTGGGGGCAACCTAACCTAACCTTTTTTTTTTTTTTTTTTTACATGAGGAAATGCGTTGCCGCACCGTCAGCCGCGCGGGGGATCATGCGCGGCCGGTGTGTGGGGCTCCCCGACGCCGATTAATCAATACGACCGGCGCCGGTATACCCACTAAAACCTCATGGGAGCCATCATCCGCCTGAGTGCCGGGTCACGGTATATCGCGCGAGCATAACCCGCGACCCGGCGGGCGGGGGGGCCGCCTCGTAAACAGAGGCGGCCTCTCCTGTGTTTGGGCCGGGGAATGACGTTTCCCCGGCCCTGAGAGGAACGCGCGGCTGCCTCTCGCGCCCTCTCGCGGCATTAGTGCGGGCGGAGATCTAATGGATCCCCCAGACCTCGACGCCCGCTGCCGCCCGCCCGTGGCTGCTGTTGGTCCACGGGCGTTACGTCTCGCCGCTCCCCGCGGCGGCTGATGTTGTTGCCGCCGCGGCCGCGGCATTGTCCGGCGCCTTTGTACGGCTGGCCTTGTTTCTCCTGGTGGGCTTCCGGGATCCACAGGATCCCCCACCTAACTGGTGACCGGCTGGCCTGCCCGCGGCCTCGCACACGGAGCAGTGCGGTTTCGCGGTGCAGGGGCCGGTCACCAGATGTCCTGTTTTACCGCAGCGATAGCAGAAATCGCTGCGGTCCACCTCGGAGGTGCATCTCGCCGCCACATGCCCGAGCTCGTGGCAGCGGAAGCACCTCTGTGCGCGATGGGGGAGGGCCTTCACCGTGGCTGAGGCCCAGCCCACCAGGAGTTTCGTCCCTTCCTTCATTAATGATTTGGCAGCCGCCACCGGGCAGACCACCACCGTCGTGCCCGCCCCGTCTGGACCGGGGCGGACTTTCGTCGCCTTTACGCTCTCGGGAGAGCAACCGGTGGTCCGCGCGATGGCAGCGGCCACGTCTTCTTCTGTCGTGGTATCGTCCAGGCCAGAGACGCGAAGACCGACTGTCTTCTCAGGCCTGGACACACGTACATCCTCGGCATTGAGGACGGTGCGTAGGCTCGCTGCAAGGGCGTCAGCCTGGGGGGCGCTAGCGGCGCCAGGCACCACCAGCATCCGCGCCCCAGTGCGCGCTCTCTTGAGCTGGAGCCCGCCCTCAATGCCGAGGTCGGCCAGCCGTATATTGGCTTTCGCCCGGGACAGGATGTCGAGGTAGGTGACGCCTCTCTCCTCCGCGCCTGACTGGAGGGTCAGTACGACTGCGGAGGATCTCGGCGCCCTCATTCGCGGGACCTTCCTGCCCCTGGCGGTAGTCTTCTTTTGTGATGGTGGGGGTGGTGGAGGAGGGGGGGGCTGCGAGGCCGGGGCCTGCGCCATCTCCCCCTTCTCTTTCCCCCCACGACCTCTCCCACGTCGCCGTTTCGCGCGGGTGTTCGGCGCGTCAGCGGCGGTCGCAGCCGGTTGAATACCGGACGGCGGTTGGGCGGCCCTCTTTCCGGTCCTCTTCTTACGGCCGACCGTCGTCCAGCCCTCGGTCGCGTCTGCGACTAGAGGAGGGGGCGCCGGACAGGCATTTGGGGGCGATCTGGGAATCGCCGTCTCTGTCGATACCCTCCTCGATGGAAGAGGAGGGAATTCTTCCGCCAAGCGCCCTGAGATGAGCGAGGGGCTTGGCGGGGTCGTCCTTGGAGGAGCGAGCCTTGGCGAGTTGGCCGGTCGAGGTGTTAGTGCCGGCCTCGCAGGCGGTATTCGCTCCTCCAGGGCCGCGAACCTGCTCTCCATCAGGAGAGTTATACGTTCCAGGTTCGCGGCCACGCTCGTGTCCGCACTAGGCGGTGGTGGGGCCAGTGGCGCAGGGGGCGCTCGTGGCCGGGTGACCTCTTCGTGGAGGCTCCTCAGCTCTCGTCGGAGGTCAGCGATTTCTGCCTCCATGCGGCTGTTGGCCGCACGGAGCAGAGCGACCTCCTCCGAGCTGGTGCGGCTGAGGAGCTCCTCCGATGCCTCCTGTATGGAGGCCACCGCATCTTTCAGGGCCTTCTGGAGCGTCCCCTTCAGGCCCTTTGAAACCTTGGCCACATTGGCCACCACCGCCAGAGATTCTTTAATCTGTTTTTGGAGGCCGTCTGCGAGCGCAGCACGAGCCTCGACATGTGTGTGAGCGTCGGGAGAGGCTTGGTCCACGGGGGTTGGATCAGCCCTGGGCCGGGTGGCCCTCGTGGACACCATGGTGTTTGCCATCTCCGCGACCTCTTTTTCCGCTTGCAGCTCGAGCTGCGCGCGCTCGGCCTCCACTAGCTGTAGCTTGGCAGCTGCCAGGCCCACGTACTCTCCTGTAGTCGGAGGACGGCCTCTGCCCCGCTTTGTGTCCGGCGCTGGAGCAGCCGGGGGCCCGGCGGGTGCTTTGGGGGCCGTCCTCTCCTCGTCGTCTGTTGAGAAATCTGACGAGCTCTCCATTAGCTCGTCGAGCTCGTCCAGGGCCAGGTACCGTCGCAGCGCCTCGTTGCGCGCGACCTCCCTGGCCGAGTTGTCTCCTTTGGTAAGGGGGGGTTTATTGGAACCGCCCGCCTCGTCCGCGGATGGTTTTCGGGACGAGGCTGCCGTGCTGCTCCGCGTAACGCGAGAGGCAGCCTGAGAGTTGCCTTTCCCCTCCGGTGCCTTGGCAACCGGGGCCTTTGTTGGGGCCTGGACAGGGGGGGGCAAAGCGTCCTCGTCCCCGGATGAACCGGTCGAGAACTCGTCTCCTTCGTCGATTGGCTGCGACCGCGTGGTGCGGGAGCCAGATCGACCGCTCTTCGGTTCCTCTGCCTGCGATGATATTGCCGAGAGGAACCGAGAGTAAAACGTTTTATCTCCGCCCTTCGCGGGCCCTTTCGTGTCGGGTTGTTTTGGTGGGCCCTTCGCAGGCCCCTCTCCTACATCAGCTACGCCCTTCGCGGGCACGACGTCAGTTTTTGTTTTTGATTTTTGAGCTTCCATTGTTGTTCCCACGAGTAAAAAACTTTGCATACATAAAAAACGGGGGTGGTTCGCAGTATCGACCGGGTTTACCCCCCCGGCCTCAAAACAGATCGCCCTGCGCCGCAGCTTAAGTGTAGGGGTTTTTTAGTGAGGTTTTCTCCTCTTGGGCCAGCCACTAAAGGCAAGCCCCGCGGTCCCGTGTGGCCGCGAGACGTGATCCACGACACCACACGGGATAACGCTCGGCGGTAGTGCCCAGTGGCAAGACTCTCGCCCCACCACTGGGCCCGCCGCCACTGTCCTCGTCCTCTGGGCGCGCGGGGCAGAACCGCGCGGCCCTCTCCTCGACGGTCAGCGGAGCGGAGCTCGACGCTGACGGTCACATCGGATGGGAGGGGTATTTGGGGAGGAGGTTTGGAAGGAAGGGAAGGAATACAAGGATTAGGAGAGTGGATAGGTGGGACACCACTGTCACGGAGTGAAGGGGGGAATGTGACAGTGGCCGCTCGGGGCCCCGGGGACGCATCCCCTTGTACCGCTACCTGGACGGAGGGGAGTCCAGGGCGGCACCCCCTGGGGGAAACCTAACCTAACCTAACCTAACCTAACCTAACCTTTTTTTTTTTTTTTTTTACATGGGGAAATGCGTTGCCGCACCGTCAGCCGCGCGAGGGATCAGCGCGGCCGGTGTGTGGGGCTCCCCGACGCCGATTAATCAATACGACCGGCGCCGGTATACCCACTCGCCGGTATACCCACTAAACCCCATGGGAGCCATCATCCGCCTGAGTGCCGGGTCACGGTATATCGCGCGAGCATAACCCGCGACCCGGCGGGCGGCTGGCCGCCTCGTAAACAGAGGCGGCCTCTCCTGTGTTCGGGCCGGGGAGTGAACTTTCCCCGGCCCTGAGAGGAACGCGCGGCTACCTCTCGCGCCCTCTCGCGGCATTAGTGCGGGCGGAGGTCTCAAATGATCCCTCAGACCTCGACGCCCGCTGCCGCCGGGAGGGGGAGGCTGCGAGGATTGCTCCTGCGCCATCACCCCTCCCTCTCCTTCCTCCTCCCCCCCGCCGCCTCGCGCACACAGCAGCGTCAGCAGCGGGGGGGGCTTTCGCGATGGGGGGGGGAGGGGGAGGCTGCGCCATCATCACCCCTCCCTCTCCTTTCTCCCCCTCCGCCGCCTCGCGCTCTCAGCAGCGTCAGCGGCGGGGGGAGGCTTCGCGATGGGGGGAGGGGGAGGCTGCGAAGGATTGCTCCTGCGCCAACACCCCTCCCCCCTCTCCTTCCACCCCGCCCCCCCCACCGCCTCGCGCACACAGCAGCGTCAGCGGCAGGGGGGGCCTCGCGATAGTGGGGGAGGGGGAGGCTGCAAGGATTGCTCCTGCGCCATCACCCCTCCCTCTCCTTTCTCCCCCTCCGCCGCCTCGCGCACGCAGCAGCGTCAGCGGCGGGGGGGGCTTCGCGATGGGGGGAGGGTGAGGCTGCGAAGGATTGCTCCTGCGCCAACACCCCTCCCCCCTCTCCTTCCTCCCCTTTTCCACGCCGCCTCGCGCACAAAGCAGCGGCAGCGGCGGGCGCACACAGCTAGGGGAGGGTAGGTCGCCGGTCAGGCGGGCGGTGGTGGGGTGGACATCACCACCGCCATCCTTGACGGCCAGCGGAGAAAATCTCGACGCTGGCGGTCGCAACGGAAGGGATGGGTGTTTGGGGAGGAGGTTTGGAAGGAAGGGAAGGCCTTTTAGGATGAGGAGGCGGATAGGTGGGACACCACTGTCACGGAGTGAAGGGGGGAATGTGACAGTGGCCGCTCGGGGCCCCGGGGACGCATCCCCTTGTACCGCTACCTGGACGGAGGGGAGTCCAGGGCGGCACCCCCTGGGGGAAACCTAACCTTTTTTTTTTTTTTTTTTTTTTTTTTTTTTTTTTTTTTTTTTTTTTTTTTTTTTTTTTTTTTTTTTTTTTTTTTTTTTTTTTTTTACATGGGGAAATGCGTTGCCGCACCGTCAGCCGCGCGAGGGATCAGCGCGGCCGGTGTGTGGGGCTCCCCGACGCCGATTAATCAATACGACCGGCGCCGGTATACCCACTAAAACCCCATGGGAGCCATCATCCGCCTGAGTGCCGGGTCACGGTATATCGCGCGAGCATAACCCGCGACCCGGCGGGCGGCTGGCCGCCTCGTAAACAGAGGCGGCCTCTCCTGTGTTCGGGCCGGGGAGTGAACTTTCCCCGGCCCTGAGAGGAACGCGCGGCTACCTCTCGCGCCCTCTCGCGGCATTAGTGCGGGCGGAGGTCTCGAATGATCCCTCAGACCTCGACGCCCGCTGCCGCCGGGAGGGGGAGGCTGCGAGGATTGCTCCTGCGCCATCACCCCTCCCTCTCCTTCCTCCTCCCCCCCGCCGCCTCGCGCACACAGCAGCGTCAGCAGCGGGGGGGGCTTTCGCGATGGGGGGGGGAGGGGGAGGCTGCGCCATCACCCCTCCCTCTCCTTTCTCCCCCTCCGCCGCCTCGCGCTCTCGGCAGCGTCAGCGGCGGGGGGAGGCTTCGCGATGGGGGGAGGGGGAGGCTGCGAAGGATTGCTCCTGCGCCAACACCCCTCCCCCCTCTCCTTCCACCCCGCCCCCCCCACCGCCTCGCGCACACAGCAGCGTCAGCGGCAGGGGGGGCCTCGCGATAGTGGGGGAGGGGGAGGCTGCAAGGATTGCTCCTGCGCCATCACCCCTCCCTCTCCTTTCTCCCCCTCCGCCGCCTCGCGCACACAGCAGCGTCAGCGGCGGGGGGGGGCTTCGCGATGGGGGGAGGGTGAGGCTGCGAAGGATTGCTCCTGCGCCAACACCCCTCCCCCCTCTCCTTCCTCCCCTTTTCCGCGCCGCCTCGCGCACAAAGCAGCGGCAGCGGCGGGCGCACACAGCTAGGGGAGGGTAGGTCGCCGGTCAGGCGGGCGGTGGTGGGGTGGACATCACCACCGCCAACCTTGACGGCCAGCGGAGAAAATCTCGACGCTGGCGGTCGCAACGGAAGGGATGGGTGTTTGGGGAGGAGGTTTGGAAGGAAGGGAAGGCCTTTTAGGATGAGGAGGCGGATAGGTGGGACACCACTGTCACGGAGTGAAGGGGGGAATGTGACAGTGGCCGCTCGGGGCCCCGGGGACGCATCCCCTTGTACCGCTACCTGGACGGAGGGGAGTCCAGGGCGGCACCCCCTGGGGGAGGGGAAACCTAACCTAACCTAACCTAACCTAACCTAACCTTTTTTTTTTTTTTTTTTTTTATACAGGGGAAATCCGTTGGAGGACCGTAGGCCGCGCGAGGGGGAAAGGTCGCGGCCCGTGTGTGGGATTCGCCAGGTCGGGGTGGCACTAGCGCCCCACGAGACTGTGAAGAGCTATTGCCACGCCACAGTTAGGGATACCCACTAAAACCCCTGTCCGATCCCGAGCGTCCTTTGTCCGGGCTGTGGGCTCGCTCGCGCATTCACCACCAGCCCGGACGGACGGCGGCCGGCCCCTTTGCGGGCTGGCCTCACCATTTTGTGGCCGGAGATCTGGGTCTCTCCGGCTCCTCTTCCTCACTGAAGGTGAGAGGGGGCGCGCGGATCGGCGCACGTCCCTCCTCTCCGGCCTTAATGTGCGGGCGGATCCGGTTTCCCCGCCGGTCGCCCGCACGGCCGTAGCCTACGGCGGCTGGAGGTCGTCGTGAACGACCCTCCGACGCCGCCGCCGGCTCTGGCGGGAGGGGAGCGTGGTGGTCTGCTCCCTCTCCCTCTCCGCCGCCTCCTTTGCGGACATGACGGTCTCGCAGAAGGAGGCGGCTGCGTCCCACGCGTCGGCGCTCCCGACCATGGCCCTTACCACGGCCGGGAGGGACAAATCCGCCCCGATGGCCGCGACGAGATCTCGGCGCTGCTCGTCCCAGGCTGGACACACCTGGAGGGTGTGCAGCGCCGTGTCTTCGTCGCCGCCGACGCAGTGGTGGCACCCTGACGACTGTTCGCGCCGTATTTGACACAGGTACCTCCCGAAGCATCCGTGCCCCGAGAGGACCTGCGTCAGGCGGAACGTTAGGGTGCCGTGACGCCTCTGCAGCCATTCTGGCATTATCGGCCTCACCGCTTGGATGACGGCGAGGCCGGCGCTGGGGTTTTGTAGGCGATCCGCCCACTCTGCCACCTGGACCTGGCGCAACTCGTCCCTGCGCCCCTCGATCTCCCGGGGCGCAGGTCGGCCCATACTGGCCTCCTTCTCCTTGCGCCACACGTACAAGGAGGCCAGTATTCTGGCCTCGAGGTCCCACGGCAGAGTGCCGGCTAGTAGGGAGGCCGCTTCGAAGGATATCGTGCGATACCCACGGACGGCCCTGACGGCCAGCATACGCTGTGTCTGTCGCAGCGTTGCGACGTTGCGAGCCGCCAGGGCGCCCGCCCACACCGGGGCCCCGTACAGGGCCATAGAACGCACGACTCCCTCGAAGAGTTTTCGGCACGTCACATTTGGACCCCCGACGTTAGGTAGCAGGCGCGATAGTGCGCCCGCCGCCCTCTTGAGTCTGGGGGCCATCTGCTGAAAGTGTGCCGAAAAGTCCCATCGGCTGTCCAGAACCAATCCCAGGTACTTCATACTGGGCTGGACGCCGATGCGGACGCCTCCCACTGTGATGCCGGATCCCGCCGGTGGCTTTCTCCGAGGCCCGTGAAAGACCACGGCCTCGGATTTGTGTAGGGCCACCTCGAGACCCAGCCGCCGGATACGATGGACCACCTGAGCAACCCCAGCTGTCGCCAGAATGGCTGCCTCGGGATACGTCCTCCCCCGCGCGACGACCAGCGTGTCGTCGGCGTAGCACGTAATGCTCACGCCGCGGAGGAGGACGCCCCGCAATGCCCAGTCGTAGCCGGTGTTCCACAGGGTCGGTCCCAGTACCGATCCCTGTGGAACACCGCACGACATCTCTTGGCGTCCCCAGCCGTTTTGGCCCGGGAAGATGACGGCCCGGTCGCTGAGATACGCCCCGACTATGCGGCGGAGGTAGGTCGGCACCCCGTGATATCGGAGGGCCTCCCTAATGCAGCTCCAGGGCATGCTGTTGAATGCATTGGCGATGTCAAGGGACACCGCCATTAACACTTCGCCGCTGGAGACTGCTTCCTCCGCCTGGCTCTTCACCCGCATGATTGCGTCAATTGTTGAGCGCCCCTTACGGAAACCGAACTGGACATCGGCCACGTCCGGCCCCTCGATTGACAGGTGCTGGACGAGGCGGTTTGCGATGATTCTCTCGAAGAGCTTGCCCGCCTCGTCCAGTAGGACGATGGGCCGGTACGCGGACGGTGATTCCGCGGGGCGCCCCTCTTTTTTGAGCAGGACCAGTTTCCCGGTCTTCCACTGCCGGGGGAACTGGCCCTGCTCTAGGCACGCGGTGAAGAGCCCTAGTAGTCGGGGCTCCAGGGCGTCGTGGGACAGAACCCACGCACGCCCTGGGAGGCCGTCTGGGCCAGGGGCGGTGTTTTTGGCTCGCAGCCTGAGAACCGCCGCCCCCAGCTCTTCCCGGGTCACGCTGGGCACGTCGCTGCTGCTGACATCCGCGCTGGGCTCCCAGTTGGGCGGAACCATAGCGGGCGGCTTGTGCTCGTCTCTCGAGGGGAACAGGACGCGGATAATTTCCGCGACCTGTTCCGGGGGGAGACTCTCAGTTAGCGGGGGGGCCCACGGGCGGAGCTTTTTCCGCACCATCCTGTAGGGCCGCCCCCACGGGTCCTGGTCCAGGCTCGCCAAGAGTTCCCCCCACGCTGCAGACTTGGCGGTTTTTATCGCCGTCTGCAGCGACTTTTTCGCTGTGCGATAGTCCTCGTAGAGACGAGCTTCATCCTCGACGAAGGTTGCGTCGCGGCGGTGCCTCTTCTTGTGCCGGACGTACTGGCGCCGCGCCACAGAGCAATTTTGGCGCAGCTGAGCGATTTCGTCGCTCCACCAGTACGCCTGGCCCTTGGGTCGGTGGCGACCCACCCTGGGCATTGCCGCATCGCAGACCTCCGTCATTGCCGCCCGCAGACGTTCCGCCTCCTCGTCGACGTCGAGGGCGTTACCAGGGGCAACGATGGTGTTTTGCGAGCCCCACTGGCATACCAGTAGGGCCTCCTGGAACGCCTCTCGATCCAACTTTTTTATTGCCCAGCGCGGACTGTTCCCAACCAGGGACGTTTGGGCTGGCGGGCTGGAGGTCTGGGAGGAGACGTCGAACCGTATGTAGCGATGGTCCGACAACGTCTCCACCCCCTCCAGGACTTTCCAGCCTCGTACTCGGCCCGCGACGGCAGGGCTCGCGAACGATATGTCCACGATGGATCCGCCCTGCCGCCGTACGCACGTGAGTGTATTGCCCCGGTTGAGAACCAGCAGGCCCGTTTCGAGGGCCCACTCCTCCAGCGCCTCGCCCCGGGCGTCGGTGACTCGGGAACCCCACGCCGGTGATTTCGCGTTGAAGTCCCCGAGCACCAGAATGGGGCGAGGGAGGATTCGTGCAGCAAACGTGCCCAGCTCGGCTAGGAATACTTCGAATTCGGCGAGTGCGCGGTTGGGGGAGAAGTATATGCCCATTACTACGCACTCGCCGATGGTGGCCGCGACGTAACCCATCCCCCGCGTGATGTTTGTGAGGGACAACCTAACCTAACCTAACCTAACCTAACCTAACCTAACCTAACCTAACCTAACCTAACCTAACCTTTTTTTTTTTTTTTTTTTACATGGGGAAATGCGTTGCCGCACCGTCAGCCGCGCGAGGGATCAGCGCGGCCGGTGTGTGGGGCTCCCCGACGCCGATTAATCAATACGACCGGCGCCGGTATACCCACTAAAACCCCATGGGAGCCTTCTTCCGCCTAGCGCCGGGGTCACGGTACACGCGCGAGCTTAACCCGCAACCCCGGCAGCGGCTGGCCGCCTCGTAAGCAGAGGCGGCCTCTCCTGTGTTCGGGCCGGGGAGTGAACTTTCCCCGGCCCTGAGAGGAACGCGCGGCTACCTCTCGCGCCCTCTCGCGGCATTAGTGCGGGCGGAGGTCTCAAATGATCCCTCAGACCTCGACGCCCGCTGCCGCCGGGAGGGGGAGGCTGCGAGGATTGCTCCTGCGCCATCACCCCTCCCTCTCCTTCCTCCTCCCCCCCGCCGCCTCGCGCACACAGCAGCGTCAGCAGCGGGGGGGGCTTTCGCGATGGGGGGGGGGAGGGGGAGGCTGCGCCATCACCCCTCCCTCTCCTTTCTCCCCCTCCGCCGCCTCGCGCTCTCGGCAGCGTCAGCGGCGGGGGGAGGCTTCGCGATGGGGGGAGGGGGAGGCTGCGAAGGATTGCTCCTGCGCCAACACCCCTCCCCCCTCTCCTTCCACCCCGCCCCCCCCACCGCCTCGCGCACACAGCAGCGTCAGCGGCAGGGGGGGCCTCGCGATAGTGGGGGAGGGGGAGGCTGCAAGGATTGCTCCTGCGCCATCACCCCTCCCTCTCCTTTCTCCCCCTCCGCCGCCTCGCGCACACAGCAGCGTCAGCGGCGGGGGGGGGCTTCGCGATGGGGGGAGGGTGAGGCTGCGAAGGATTGCTCCTGCGCCAACACCCCTCCCCCCTCTCCTTCCTCCCCTTAAAGTATGTTTTGTATTACCACGCCGCCTCGCGCACAAAGCAGCGGCAGCGGCGGGCGCACACAGCTAGGGGAGGGTAGGTCGCCGGTCAGGCGGGCGGTGGTGGGGTGGACATCACCACCGCCATCCTTGACGGCCAGCGGAGAAAATCTCGACGCTGGCGGTCGCAACGGAAGGGATGGGTGTTTGGGGAGGAGGTTTGGAAGGAAGGGAAGGCCTTTTAGGATGAGGAGGCGGATAGGTGGGACACCACTGTCACGGAGTGAAGGGGGGAATGTGACAGTGGCCGCTCGGGGCCCCGGGGACGCATCCCCTTGTACCGCTACCTGGACGGAGGGGAGTCCAGGGCGGCACCCCCTGGGGGTAACCTAACCTAACCTAACCTAACCTAACCTAACCTAACCTAACCTAACCTAACCTTTTTTTTTTTTTTTTTGATAACGCAGGGGGAATGTCTTTTCTTGTGACACTGCCTCGGGCCCGGGGGGGGGTTGACCGAGGGGTGTGTGAGACTCCTGGCGTCCGGAATCTCCACGCATGACTACGAGAGCGTAGTAGTCGCGAGATTCCGACAACCAGACTACCCACTAAACCTAACCTGCGCCCCTGTTCCCTCGCGCTTTTACGGGGCGTCACAGGATACAGACCATAGGTACACAACTGTGACGCCCCAACGCATGGCTTAGACCACAGGATGGCCCTCGGGGTGGACCATCCTCTTCATCAGTAGGGGGGGAAGTCCCGTGAGTGCCCCCGGACTCACGGGCCCCTACGATGGAAACCTAGGGGGGGAGGAGATTAGCGTAACGACGCAAGCGGCGGCCTGTGCGCCGCCGACGGATAGTGTCCGCCATCTCGTCTACCTCCCTCTCCCTTTCGGCGACCTCCTTCTGGAGCATGACCGCTTCACAGAAGGAGGCCACTGCAGCCCAGTTGTCCTCACTCCGTAACATGGCAGTTATCATGTCTTGGAGTGAGGATATACTCCCAACCAAGTTCTCCATGATGTGACGCTGAGGTCCCCAGGCGGCGCACTCCACCAGCGTATGGACCGCTGTGTCCAAAGGTGCGCCGCAGTGTTTGCACTCCGGTGAAGGTTCCCGCCTCGCAATATGATGCAGATACTTACCGAAGCAGCCATGCCCGGTAAGTATCTGCACCATCCTATACGTAAGGGTCCCCCTATTTCGGGAGACCCATCGCGACAGGTGGGGGCGGATTGCCTCCACCGTCGCTATTCCAGCCACAGGGGACCTCAGGTCCTCATCCCATTTCAAGGTCAGGGTCGCGGTCGCGTCGGCCCTGACCTTTTTAATTTCAGCCAGGCACGGCCTTAGGCCTCTTTCCCGGGCATCCTGCCGGTAACGATAAACACTGGCGAGCGTCTCCGCTTGGAGCTCCCAAGGCGGATCGCCCGCCAGGAGAGTCGCTGCCGTCCAGGACACCGTACGGTATCCCCGAATGGCCCTCACCGCAAGGACGCGCTGACAACGCCTCAGCAGCGTCCTATTCTTGCGGTGAAGGGCTTGACTCCACACGGGGGCACCGTACAGTGCCATGCTCCGCAGAATGCCCATGTATAGCCTCCTACAGGCCGCACCTGGCCCTCCCACATTTGGAAGAAGTCTGGCCAGGGCAGCGGCGGTCCTCAACAACCTCGGGGCCATCTGGGTGAAGTGGGCCCCGAAGTTCCATTTACTATCCAACGTGAGGCCCAGGTACCTCATCTGGGCCTCGACCGCCACTGCCACTCCCTGGACGACGACGTGCGTGTCCCGGGGTGGTCTCCTACGACGTCCGCAAAACATTAGGGCCTCCGTTTTCTCAGCCGAGACTCGGAGGCCCAAACGCTGCACCCTATCGACGACCAACGCCACGCAGGCGTTGGCCAACTCCACGGTTTCGTCGTACCTACCACCCCGGGCCGTGATGAGGGTGTCGTCTGCGTAACAGAAGACCCTCATCCCGGGAAGGACTGGCTCACGGAGGAGCCAGTCGTATCCGATGTTCCACAGGATCGGGCCCAGAACCGACCCCTGTGGAACACCGCACGCAACACGCCGTCGCCCAGCAATCTGGCCAGAGCCGCCCTCCCAGAGGATGAATCTGTCCCGGAGGTAAGCCTCCAACAGCCTAATCAAGTATCGAGGCACTCCCTGAAACCTAAGTGCCTCGATTATTGTCTCAAAGGGGAGGCTGTTGAAGGCGTTCGCGATGTCAAGCGATACCGCCAGGACAGACTCCTTGATCTCCTCTGCCTCTCTCGTGAGGCACTTCAATGCACTCAGGGCGTCCAATGTGGAACGCCCTGCGCGAAACCCGAACTGTGCCTCAGAGAGGCCAGGCCCAACCTCATTTAGGTGCTTGACGAGACGACAGGCCAGAATCTTTTCAAAGACTTTGGCCACCTCGTCAAGCAGCACGATGGGCCTGTATGCAGAGGGATCTCCTGGGGGGCGGCCTTCTTTTGGGAGCAGGCACAGCCGGCCCTCTTTCCACGGCTTCGGGAACTCGCCTGACATAATGCAAGCGTCGTACAGTCCCCGAAGCTGACCGCCGAGGTGTTTGGCGGCCAGGAAGAGGGCCCGGCCTGGGACCCCGTCCGGTCCCGGTGCCGTCCGACGGCCCCGTAAACGGTCCAGGGCCGTCGCAAGCTCCTCCTCTGAGACGGGGGGAGGTACCGACTCAGAGGCAGTTATCCCTGGAGGAGGATCCATAACGGGAGGAGTATGGGCTCCCGGGTCTGGGAAGAGACCATCTATTACACCTACAAGGACCCCGTCTTGAAGGGACTCCGTGATTGGGGCGGCGAAAGCGCGCAGCTTCTTGCGCGCCGCCCGGTACGGACGTCCCCATGGGTCCCTGTCTAACGACAACAGAAGCTCTTCCCTGGCCCGGGCCTTCGACTGGCTGATTGCCAGTTGAAGGGCTTTCTTAGCAGCCCGATACTCCTCCGCCAGCCTCATTTCCTCCACCAGCTCCGGAGGAAGTCGGCGCCTGCAGCGCTTGAGAGATCGGCGCACCCTTTGAGCTGCCTCTCGCAGGGCCCCGATCTCCGCAGTCCACCAGTAGACTCCTGGGCGCTGCCAGCGCCGACGCGACCGTGGCATGGAGGCATCGCAGACTCTTCCCAAAGTACTGCGCATGCCCTCCGCCAGTTCCTCCGGAGTACCTTCCAAGTGATTGGTCCAGCTCTCGACGACCGCTACTTCTTCAGCCAGCTCGGGGTCGAGCCGGCTGATCGCCCAGCGCGGGAATGTCCCGAGATTGCGTGGGGGGTCTGTCCTCCTCGGAGGAGGGGAGAGCTCGAATCGGATATATAGATGATCCGAGAGCGTCTCCGCCTCCTCCTCTACCCTCCAATTCACCACCCTGCGTGCGATCGCATGGGTGGCGAACGACAAATCCACGATGGATCCTCCCTGCGATCGCACGCAGGTGTGGACAGAACCACGGTTGAGGATCGACAGACCACTTTGCAACGCCCACGCCTCCACGAGACTACCCCGCGCATCGGTGGCGGTGTTCCCCCAGGAACGGGATTTAGCGTTGAAATCGCCGAGGACGAAGGTTGCCCTCGGCGACTGTCTCGCTACGGCGGCCCTGACGGAGTCCAAGAACGTCTCGAACTCCGCCAGGGAACGGTTTGGGGAGAAGTATACACCGATTACAGCATACTCTCCCCACCCCGCCGCCGCATAACCCCGTCCCCTCTCGCTGGAAATGAGAGGGGGGCTAGTTCCTGATTTAGCCACCACCGCCACCTGGCCGTCGAGATCCCCTACCCAGTTCTCCTGGGAGGGGATGTGGTATGGTTCTGACACCACCGCTGGACCAATCCTCCACTCCGCCAGGGACTGCACAAATAAGTCCTGAGCCCCGGCGGAGTGATTCACATTTGCCTGCAGGAATCTCACATGTTGACCAGACATTAGTCAGACATGTGAGATTCCCCGGCGCTTACTGCATCCACACCTCCAGACCTCCTGGTCGGGGGAACAAACCTGGCGGGCACCGTTCCAGGCTGGCAGCGCCTGGAAGTTGTGACGTGGTCCGTCCTCTTACGCCCTGCTTCGGCGCACACCACGCAGTGCGCCTTCTCCGACCTGCACTCTATCAGCTTGTGGCCGGGTTGGCCACAGCGATAGCACAGGTCGGATTTGTCCGCCCGACCTTCTGGGCACGCCCCGGTCCCGTGCCCAGTGGCGAGACACCGATAGCACCGTATTTGGCGCTTCTCATAGGCCTCCACAGCGACTGAAGTGAAGCCTATGAGGAGGTGCCCGACTTCAGCCAAATGTTTCGCCACAGGGATTGGGCACATCACCCACGACGAGCCCAGACCCCCAGAACCGATACCAATTCCCGCAGCCCTGATTTGGGAGCGGGGACAGTTTCCGACCCTTGCCACTTCCTCCACGATCATTTCCGGGGTGACCGAGTCATCCAACCCCGTAAGACGGATTTCGCCCCTTTTCACGGGCCTGGAGATCTCGGCCACCTCGGAAAGAGCACTTTGCAGGAGCCCGGCCACACTGTCCGCCAACACGGCACTCTCGGCGCCGGGGGGAAACTCCAGCAGCCGAGAGTCGTTGAAGGACCTTAGTACCCTGAGCCCTCGTTTTAATCCCAGGGCGACGACGTCAACGACGCTCCTGGCCCTGATGAAGACGTCGCTGAACGTCGTCCCCCTTTTAACGGCCTCCGGCAATAGGGTGATCCTGATCACCGGGGCTTTCTCTTCAGTGAGGCTCCCGGGGTTAATTCTCCCCGGGATCCCACGGCGTGCCTCCCGACGTTGACCCCTGCGATCCTCCCTCTGACGGGAGGACTGGGGTTGGCTCGGGGGTTGGGTGGACTGGAGGGGGGCCGAAGGTCTCGGTCCCCTGCCCTCTCCCTTCCCCTTACCCTTCCCTTTCCCTTTTCGCCCCCCCTCCACCACGGTCCACTCGTTGTCCGTGGGGGGGGCACTCTTGTCCCTGGGGGTGGAGAACCCCTGAATTTGGGACCGAGGAGCCCTCAGAGAGGGGAACTCCTTGTCCCTCACGCCAGATGGACCGGCGGATCCCACCTTCTTGGGTGGGCGCGATTGCCCCGAATTCGGGGGTGGGGGGGCACTCTCCACCCTCTCCTCTACTACCATCGAGTCCGCTGGAGCGGAGACCGACATTTCTCCCGAGGGGTGGTGAGAACCCCCCTTGTTCCTCTTATCGCTCGCAAGCGGCGGGCGAATGGTCCTCGGTGGGGGCAGGCGGTCTTCAAAGACCGCCAGCCGGGCGTCAATCAAGTTCCCCACCGAGACGATAATGGCCCTTTGCAGGGCCTCCACGTCCAGCTGCGGGGGGGAGGATACTTCCATAGGAGCGGCGGCCTGGTCTCTTTTGGCCGCCGTCCTCATCTCACTGTACTCCCTGCGGTGGGCCTTAACCTCCGCTTGCAGGGCGTCAATTTGTCTTTTCAACCGGAGGTTCTCCACACTCAACCTCCGGTTCTCCGCATCCAAAGACCTCGCGGACAGGTTCTCAACCACATCCGCGAGGGTTCCCGCCGCCAGCTTCAGACGACGGATGTATCCCCCCTTAAGATTGCCCGAAGTTTGGGCAACCTTGTAGATCGAGGCCACATGGCCCTTCGCCAGGGTGAGAAGCTCCTCAGCGCCCATGCGGCCGAGGTCCTCCTCCCTGGGGTCTTTCTCCCCCTCCAACTCCACGATTTCCAGGGAGTCGTCCGACTTCCTGAAAGTAGTCTCCTCCCTTGGAGGGGCTGCAGTTGCAGCAGTCCTCCACGCGTTCTTCTCCAGGTACAGCTGCACCTCCTGGCAGAGCGCATCTGAGCGGGCCAAGGACGCCTCAGCAGTCCCCCCCCTCGGGAATTTCAGCACAGCACGTCCGCCACTCCTCGGCACGGAACGGCCTTTGTAGACCTTCCGAGCCGCGGCCACCATTCGTTTGGCTGACGCATCCGTGTCAGCCTCCGTGTCACCAGTTTGAGGATTCTCGCGGGTCGACACATCCGTGTCGACGTCAGCATCCCCCCGCGTGGCACTAGGCCTCCTGCGGGCGGCGATCTTACCGGCGATCACCCCAGAGACCACCGTTTTGTTCCTCGCGTCGGCGCTTTCATCTTCGTCCGCCATAATGCGGGCCCCCCACAAGGGGGGGGGGCACCCCCGAAGTCCAAAAGTCTAGCCGAGTCACGTTCTAGCAAGAAACAATCCAAAAAACCAAGCCAAGTCAAGATGTTCGGAAGAAACGAAATCCAAGAAAAGCCAGGTGATAAACAAGTATAAATCCACAGAAATCCTTTAATCAAGCCAAGTCGTCGATAAAGAATCCCAGAAACATACAAAAGAACAGACCAAAACGAAAAAAAACTAGCCGCTCAACCTCGAAAAGGTTAGTCTTTTTGAACCTTTTTTTTTTTTTTTTTTTTTGATAACGCAGGGGGAATGTCTTTTCTTGCGACACTGCCTCGGGCCCGGGGGGGGGTTGACCGAGGGGTGTGTGAGACTCCTGCTGGCCGGAATCTCAACGCATGACTACGAGAGCGTAGTAGTCGCGAGATTCCGTCCACCAGACTACCCACTAAACCTAACCTGCGCCCCTCTCCCTCGCGCTTTTACGGGGCGTCACAGGATATAGACCAGAGGTACACGACTGTGACGCCCCTACGCTTGGCTACTACCCAGGATGGCCTCGGGGAGGACCATCCTCTTCATCAGTAGGGGGGGAAGTCCCGTGAGTGCCCCCGGACTCACGGGTCCCTACGATGGACACCTATTGTGGGAGGAGGTGGGCGTACCAGCGCCTACGTTGGCCTAGGCGCCGCCGGCGGATTGGGTCCGCGTCCACTGCCTCCTCCCTCTCCCTTTCTGCGACCTCCTTCTGGAGCAGGACAGACTCACAGAAGGCGGCCACCTTCGTCCAATTGTCCTCACTCCGCAGCATGGCGGTGACCATGCTTTGGAGTGAGTCTACTCGCCCAACCACACTCTCCATTTCGTGACGCTGAGGTCCCCAGGCGGCGCACTCCGCAAGCGTATGAATCGCCGTATCCTCGGGTGCGCCGCAGTGCTGACACTCCGGCGTCGGTTCACGCCCCGCTATACGATGCAGATACTTACCGAAGCAGCCATGCCCGGTAAGTATCTGCACCATCCTGTAAGTTAGGGTCCCCCTCTTACGTTGGACCCAACGCGACAGGTGGGGGCGGACCGCCTCCACCGTCGCAGCACCAGCCTCTGGGGACCTCAGGTCCTCCTCCCATTTTTCCATCAGGGCCGCGGTCGCTTCGGCCCTGACTTGCTGCACCTCTGCCAGGCACGGCCTCAACCCTCTCGCGCGGGCATCCTGGCGGTAGCGGAACACACTGGCGAGTGTCTCCGCTTGCAACACCCAAGGCGGATCACCGGCCAGGAGTGTTGCCGCCGTCCAAGACACCGTACGATACCCCCGAATGGCCCTCACCGCAAGGACGCGCTGACAACGCTTCAGCAAGGTCCTGTTCTTGCGGTGAAGGGCGTGGCTCCACACAGGGGCACCGTACAGTGCCATACTCCGCAGGATACCCGCGTACAATTTCCTACAGGCCGCACCTGGCCCTCCCACATTTGGCAGGAGCCTGGCCAGGGCAGCGGCGGCCCTCAGGAGTCTCGGGGTCAACTGATCGAAATGAGCCCCGAAACTCCATTTCCCATCCAGGACGAGGCCCAAGTATTTCATTTGGGCCTCTACCGCCACTGCCACACCCTGGACGACGACATGTGTGTCCCGGGGTGGTCTCCTACGACGTCCGGTGAACATCAAGGCCTCCGTTTTCTCCGCAGAGACTCGGAGGCCCAACCGCTGCACCCTTTCGACGACCAACGCCACGCAGGCGTTGGCCAACTCAACGGATTCGCCATAGGTACCACCCCGGGCCGTTATGAGGGTGTCATCTGCATAACAGAGCACCCCCATCCCGGAAAGGACTGGCTCTCGGAGGAGCCAGTCGTATCCGATGTTCCACAGGATCGGACCCAGAACCGATCCCTGTGGAACACCGCACACCACACGCCGACGCCCAGCTATTTGGCCATAGCCGCCCCCTTCCCAGAGGACGAACCTGTCCTGGAGGTATGCCTCCAACAACCTCATGAGGTACGGAGGCACTCCCTGGTAGCGGAGTGCCTCCAGAATCGTCTCAAACGGGAGGCTGTTGAAGGCATTGGCTATATCTAGCGATACCGCCAGGACAGACTCCTTTAACCCCTCTGCCTCTCTCGTGAGGCACTTCAACGCGTCCAGGGCGTCCAACGTGGAGCGCCCTGGCCTAAACCCATATTGTGCCTCCGAGAGACCAGGCCCGTCATTGGTGATGTGCTTGACGAGGCGACTGGCCACAATTTTCTCAAAAACCTTGGCCACCTCGTCAAGCAAGACGATGGGCCTGTACGCAGAGGGGTCATCCTGGGGGCGGCCCTCCTTGGGGATCAGGCACAGCCGGCCCTCCTTCCACTGCTTCGGGAACACGCCTGATCTGATGCAGGCATCATAAAGTTCCCGAAGCTGGCCGCCGAGATGTTTGGCGGCCAGGAAGAGGGCCCGGCCTGGTACCCCATCCGGCCCTGGTGCCGTCCTACGGCCCCGGAGACGATCCAGGGCCGTTTCTAACTCCTCTTCTGAGAGGGGGGGAGGTGCCGTCTCAGAAGGCTCAAACCCTGGGGGAGGATTCATCTCGGGAGGAGTATGAGCTCCCGGGTCCGGGAAGAGTCCGTCCACTATCCTTTCCAGGACCCCAGCTGGTAGGGACTCCGTTATCGGGGCGGCAGAGGCGCGTAGCTTTTTGCGCGCCGCCCGGAACGGACGTCCCCAGGGGTCCCTGTCCAGCGACTCCAGCAATTCTTCCCGTGCCCGGGCCTTCGCCTGGCAAATTGCCACTTGAAGGGCCTTTTTGGCAGCTCTATACTCCTCCCCTAGCCTTATCTCCTCCACCAACTCCGGAGGAAGCCGGCGCCGACAGCGCTTAAGAGATCGGTGCAACCTTTGAGCTGCCTCTCGCAGGGCACCGATCTCTGCAGTCCACCAATGGACGCCCGGACGCTGCCAGCGCCGACGCGACCGAGGCATGGAGGCATCGCAGACCCTTTTCAGGGTTCTGCGCATGCGCTCCGCCAGTTCCTCCGGAGTTCCACCGCCCTCCGGATTGGTCCAACCCTCGACGACCGCCGTCTCCTCAGCCAGCTCTGGATTGAGCCGGCTGACGGCCCAGCGCGGGAACTGCCCGTGGCCCCGTGGGGGGTTTGTCACCATACTGGGAGGAGGGGAGACCTCAAACCTGATGTACAGGTGGTCCGAGAGCGTCTCCACCTCCTCTTCAACCATCCAGTTGACCACCCTGCGTGCGATCGCGTGGGAGGCAAACGATAAATCCACAATGGATCCACCCCGCGCTCGCACGCAGGTGTGGACCGATCCTCGATTGAGGAGTGACAAACCACTTTGTAACGCCCACGTTTCCACGAGTGTACCCCGCGCATCGGTGACGGTATTCCCCCAGGTACGGGATTTTGCGTTGAAGTCACCGAGGACGAACGTCGCCCCCGGTGACTGTCGCGCCGCGGCGGCCCTGACGGAATCCAAGAACGTCTCGAACTCCGCCAGGGATCGGTTAGGGGAGAAGTACACGCCGATGATCGTGTACTCTCCCCAGCCTGCCACCGCGTAACCCCGTCCCCTCTCGATGGACCTGAGAGGGGGGCTGCTACCTACTCTAGAAACTACCGTCACCAGGCCGTCGAGGTCCCCAACCCAGTTATCCTGGGAGGGGATGTAGTACGGTTCCGATACCACAGCTGGACCAATCCCCCACTCCGCCATCGACTGCAGGAATAGATCCTGAGCCCCGGCGGAGTGGTTTAAATTCCCCTGAAGGAATCTCGTATGCTGACTAGACATTAGTCAGACATACGAGATTCCCCCTCTGCTCTGACCTCCCTTCCTCCGAGCCTGTTGGCCGGGGGGACAAACTTTGCCGCGACACTGGCAGGCCGGCAGCGCCTGGACAGCGTGGTGTGGTCTGCCCTACGCCCTGATTCGGCGCACACCACACAGTGCGCCTTCCTCGCGTCACACTCGTACATTTTGTGGCCGCTCTTCCCACAGCGGTAACAAATGTCCGATTTATCCCCCCGGCCATCTGGACACCTGGACGTCATATGCCCGATGGCTAGGCACCTAAAGCACCGCAGTGGGCGGTTTTCGAAAGCCTCCACTGCGGCCGAGGTGAAGCCGATCAAGAGATGACCGGCCTCAGCCAGGCTCTTCGCCACCGGGATGGGGCACTGAACCCAGACTGCCCCAAGACCCCCATTTCCAATCCCTATCCCCGCTGCCCTGACCTGGGAGCGGGGACAGTTGCCTACCTTCGCCACCTCCTCCTCGACCATGCCCGACGTGACGGAGTCGTCCAGACCCGTCAGGCGTATTTCCCCCCGCTTTACGGGTCTGTAAACTTCCGCCACTCCGTCAAGTGCTCCCCGTAGAAGTCCGGCCACCTGGTCCGCCAACTGCGCGTTGTCGGGCCCGGGCGGAAGCTGCAACACCCTAGCGTCGTTGGCGGCCCGGAGGACCGTAAGACCCCTCTTCAGCCCAAGGGCAACCACGTCGACTGAGCCCCTCGCTTTGGCGAAAACGTCCCGGTACGTCATGCCTTTTTCCGCCGCCTCCGGCAACAGCCTGACGTACACTGCCGGGGCACTCTCCTCCGTGAGTCGCTCCGGGTTTACTCTCCCCGGGGGGCCACGACGTGCCTCCCTCCGAGAATCCTTCTTCTCCTCCCTGCGTTCCTCCCGACGGGAGGGACGAGGCTGCGATTGGGGTTGGGTGGACTGGAGGGGGGCCGAAGGGTTCGGTCCCCTGCCCGCTCCCTTCCCCTTGCCTTTCCCTTTCCCCTTCTTCCCCACATGCACCACGGTCCATTCGTTATCCGTGGGAGGGGCTGACTCTCCCGCGGGGGCAAATCCATGGATTTGGGACCTCGGAGCCCTGAGTGCAGGAAACTCCTTCGTCCCAATCCTCGACGGGCCCGCAACCGCCGCCTGCACCGGCGGCGCGCGTGATGGCCCAGCTTTGGGGGGTGGGGGGGCCACCTCCCTATCCGTCTCAGCATCGACTGTCATCGCCTCCGTGTCTGAGGTGATGTGGCCGCGAACAACCCTCGGGGGGGGGTTGCCCCCTCCCTTCTTCTTCTTATCGCCCGCCAACGGCGGGCGGATAACCTTCGCCGGCGGCAGACGATCCTCGAACACCGCCAGGCGAGCATCAACCAAGTTCCCTACAGAGGTGATAATTGCCCTCTGTAGGGCTTCAAAATCCATTTGGGGGGGGGGTACGTCCTGAGAGGGGGCAGTGGCCTTTGCCGCTGTCCTCATTTCGCTAAACTCCCTGCGGTGGGCTTTTAGCTCCGACCGCAGGGACTCAATCTCCCTCTTAAGCCGTTGGTTGTCAGCAGTCAACCTCCTATTTTCTGCGTCCAAAGACCTCGCAGACAGGTTTTCTACCACGTCTGCGAGGGTGCCTGCCGCCAGTTTCAGACGCCGGATGTACCCCCCTTTGAGGTTCCCGGACGTCTGCGCCACCTTATAAATGGAGGACACATGCTCCATGGCCAGGGAGAGTAGCTGCTCGGCGCCCATGCGGCCGAGGTCCATCTCCCTGGGGTCTACCTCCTCTTCTAGCTCCACGACTTCGGAGTCATCGGACTTCCTCCTGTATGACTCCCCTTTGGAGGAGGACGAAGCCTTAGCCACCTCCGCGTTCTGCTCCAATTGCCGATCGACCTCCCGACAAAGAGCCACCGAGCGAGCCAGGAGCTCTTCGGAAGTCCCCCCAGGTACCACCTTCCGTGCGTGCCGCAGCACCAAAGTTCTCCCACCAGTCTTCGGTCCGGAGCGGCCCTTATAGACCCTCCGGGCCGCAGCCACCAGCCTTTTGGCTGACGCTTCCGTCTCCACCTCTGTCTCCCCCTCGCCAGCAACCTTCCGGGTCGACTCGTTATCCGAGTCGAGGTCAGACTCCGCGCGCGAGTGGATGCTAGTCCTCTTGCGCGCGTTGATCTTCCCGGCGATCACATTGGAGATCGCCCCCGTCATTGCGCTGGTGTCCGAGTCCGCCATTTTACAGGGCCCCCCTTAGGGGGGGGGGCACCCCCAAAGTCCAAGAAGAAAGCCGGGTCAACGATATGGCAAGATCCAGTCCAGGAAAACAAGCCAAGGTCAAGAAATCCGGAATCAACAAAGTCCGATAAGCAAAGCCAGGTCAAAAAGTTGTATAGAAGTCCAGAAATTCCTTAAAACAAGCCGAGTCGTCGTAAGGAACAAATAAAACACCCAAGATTAGGTCAGAAGAGGTCGTAACAACTTCCAACCTAAACCAACATAACCCAACATAAACCAATCCTGCGTATCAACTTAGGGCACTGGAAAAATCCGGCACACGTCCGCTCTGTACGACAGCCGGAGCGGTACTAAAAGGTTAGTTAATTCATCCACCACATTCCGCCCCGTGCAATGAGCGCTTTGACCTCCTAGCACGGTTGGCCGAGCCCGGGCTTCCCCGGGTAAGGTTAATCGTGCTCATGGAAACGGAATGCACAAATTGACCACCCGCCGCACACCGAAATGTACGACGTAGAATCCCAGTGCGCATCGTTGGTAACGGAGGTTCCATTGTATGGTCACCCATCCAAGTACTGACCGCACCAAGCGACGCTTAACAACCACGATCGACTAGATAATGCACGTACCACTGTGCCAACTAGCCGCTCAGTCTTTTTGAACCTAACCTAACCTAACCTAACCTAACCTAACCTAACCTAACCTAACCTTTTTTTTTTTTTTTTTTTTTTTTTTTTTTTTTTTTTTTTTTGATAACGCAGGGGGAATGTCTTTTCTTGTGACACTGCCTCGGGCCCGGGGGGGGGTTGACCGAGGGGTGTGTGAGACTCCTGGTGTCCGGAATCTCCACGCATAACTACGAGAGCGTAGTAGTCGCGAGATTCCGACAACCAGACTACCCACTAAACCTAACCTGCGCCCCTAGTCCCTCGCGCTTTTATGGGGCGTCACAGGATATAGACCATAGGTACACAACTGTGACGCCCCAACGCATGGCTTAACCCCAGGGTGGCCCTCGGGGTGGACCACCCTCTTCACCAGTAGGGGGGGAAGTCCCGTGAGTGCCCCCGGACTCACGGGCCCCTACTAATGGAATCCCTAGGGTGGGAGGAGATGATGAGCGTATATGCGCATGCGGCGACCAGTGCGCCGCCGGCGGATTGGGTCCGCCCACGCATTCTCCTCCCTTTCCCTCTCAGCGACCTCCTTCTGGAGCATGACCGCGTCACAGAAGGAGGCCACCGCCGTCCAACAGTCGTCGCTCCGGAGCATCGCCGTGACCAGATCACGGAGCGAATCGACTGGACCAACCACGGCTTCGAGCGAGTAACGCTGAGGTCCCCAGGCGGCGCACTCCACCAGCGTATGGACCGCTGTGTCCAGAGGTGCGCCGCAATGCTTGCAGTCCGGTGAAGACTCCCGACCCGCAATACGATGCAGATACTTACCGAAGCAGCCATGCCCGGTAAGTATCTGCACCATCCTATACGTCAGGGTCCCCCGGTTCCGGGAGACCCAACGAGACAGGTGGGGGCGGACCGCCTCCACCGTCTCTACTCCAGCCACTGGGGACCTCAGGTCCTCTTCCCATTTAAGCATCAGGGCCGCGGTCGCGTCGGCCCTGATCTTCTTTACTTCTGCCAGGCACGGCCTCAGGCCTCTTTCCCGGGCATTCTGCCGAAACTCATACACCCTAGCGAGCGTCTTCGCTTGTAACTCCCAAGGCGGATCGCCCGCCAGGAGAGTAGCCGCTGTGTAAGACACCGTACGGTAACCCCGAATGGCCCTCACCGCAAGGACGCGCTGGCAACGCTGCAGCAGCGTCCTGTTCTTGCGGTGGAGGGCCTCACTCCAAACGGGGGCACCGTACAGTGCCATACTCCGCAGAATACCCGAATAAAGCCTCCTACAGGCCGTGCCTGGCCCTCCCACATTCGGCAGGAGTCTGGCCAGGGCAGCGGCGGTCTTAATCAACTTCGGGGCCAATTGAGCAAAGTGGGCCCCGAAGTTCCACTTCCCATCCAACGTGAGGCCCAGGTACTTCATCTGGGCCTCGACCGCCACTGCCACATCCTGGACGACGACGCGCGTATCCCGGGGCGGTCGCCTACGACGACCGCAAAACATCAGGGCCTCAGACTTGCTAGGACAAACTCTGAGGCCCAGCTGCTCCACCCTATCGACGACCAACGCCACGCAGGCGTTGGCCAACTCAACCGATTCGTCGTAGGTGCCACCCCGGGCCGTGACGAGGGTGTCATCCGCGTAGCAAATAACCCCCGTCCCGGGCAGGACTGGCTCTCTGAGGAGCCAGTCGTATCCGATGTTCCACAGGATCGGACCCAGAACCGATCCCTGTGGAACACCGCATAGAACGCGCCGACGTCCAGCAATCTGGCCAAAGCCGCCCCCCTCCCAGAGGACGAACCTGTCCTGGAGGTATGCCTCCAACAGCCTCAAAAGGTACCGAGGCACTCCCTGATACCGGAGCGCCTCGGCGATGGTCTCAAACGGGAGACTGTTGAAGGCGTTCGCGATGTCAAGCGATACCACCAAGACAGACTCCTTGAACCCCTCTGCCTCTCTCGTGAGGCGCTTCAACGCGCTCAGGGCGTCCAATGTGGAACGCCCTGCGCGGAATCCAAACTGCGCCTCAGAGAGGCCAGGCCCAACTTCATTCAGGTGCCTGACGAGGCGACTCGCCAAAATCTTTTCGAAGAGTTTGGCCACCTCGTCAAGCAGCACGATGGGCCTGTAGGCAGAGGGATCTCCAGGGGGGCGACCCTCCTTAGGGAGCAGGCACAGCCGGCCCTCCTTCCACGGCTTCGGGAACTCACCTGTTCTGATGCAGGCATCAAAGAGTCCCCGAAGCTGGCCGCCGAGATGTTTGGCGGCCACGAAGAGGGCCCGGCCTGGGACTCCATCCGGTCCCGGTGCCTTCCGACGGCCCCGGAGACGGTCCAGGGCCGTCTCGAGCTCCTCCTCTGAGACGGGGGGAGGTACCGTCTCAGAGGCTACTAATCCTGGAGGAGGATCCATGGTCGGAGGAGTATGGACTCCCGGGTCTGGGAAGAGACCGCTTATTACCCTATCAAGGACCCCGTCCGGAAGGGACTCCGTTATTGGGGCGGCAAAGGCGCGGAGCTTTTTGCGCGCCGCCCTGAACGGACGTCCCCAGGGGTCCCTGTCCAGCGATTCCAGTATCTCTTCCCTAGCCCGGGCCTTCGACTGGCTAATTGCCAGCTGAAGGGCTTTCCTAGCAGCCCGGTACTCGTCCGCCAACCTAAGCTCCTCCTCCAGCTCCGGAGGAAGTCGACGCCTGCAGCGCTTTAGAGATCGGCGAAGCCTTTGAGCTGCCTCTCGCAGGGCACCGATCTCTGCAGTCCACCAGTGGACGCCTGGCCGCTGCCAGCGTCGACGCGACCGTGGCATGGAGGCATCGCAGATCCTTCCCAGGGATCCGCGCATGCGCTCCGCCAGTTCCTCCGGAGAACCACCATCCACCGGATTGGTCCAGCCCTCGACGGCCGCCGTCTCTTCAGCCAGTTCGCGGTCGAACCGACTGACGGCCCAGCGCGGGAATTGCCCGTGGCTGCGTGGGGGGTCTGTCGTCCCAGGAGGAGGGGAGACTTCGAACTTTATATAAAGATGGTCCGACAGTGTCTCCACCTCCTCCTCAACTTTCCAGTTTTCAACCCTACGTGCGATCGCATGAGTTGCGAACGACAAATCCACAATGGATCCACCCTGCGATCGCACGCAGGTATGGACCGACCCTCTGTTGAGGATCGACAGACCACTTTGGAGAGCCCACGCTTCCACGAGCCTACCCCGCGCGTCGGTGACGGTGTTCCCCCAGGAACGGGATTTGGCGTTAAAGTCGCCGAGGACGAATGTTGCCCTCGGCGACTGCCTAACCACGGCGGCCCTGACGGAGTCCAAGAACGTCTCGAACTCCGCCAGGGAACGATTTGGGGAGAAGTACACCCCTATGATGATGTACTCTCCCCAACCCGCCGCCGCGTAACCCCGTCCCTTCTCGATGGAAATGAGAGGGGGGCTAGTGCCTGACCTAGCTACCACCGCCACCAAGCCGTCGAGGTCCCCAACCCAGTTGTCTTGGGAGGGGATGTAGTATGGCTCCGATACCACCGCTGGACCAATCCTCCACTCCGCCATCGACTGCAGGAAGAGATCCTGAGCCCCGGCGGAGTGGTTCAAATTCCCTTGGAGGAATCTCACATGCTGACCAGGCATCAATCAGACATATGAGACTCCTCCCCTTGCCTAACCACGACACCACCGACCCTACAGGCCGGGGGGACAAATTTAGCACGGACGGTGCCAGGCTGGCAGTGCCTTGACAACGTCACGTGATCTGCACGTTTCCCTGCTTCGGCGCACACAATACAGTGCGCCTTGTCCGACCTGCAGTCTATCAGCTTGTGGCCGCTTTTGCCACACCGATAGCACAGGTCGGACCTGTCCCCCCGGCCGTCTGGGCACCGCACCGTCGCGTGCCCAGTGGCGAGACACTTGTAACACCTCACCTGGCGTTTCTCATAGGCCTCCACGGCGACAGAAGTGAAGCCTATGAGGAGGTGACCCACTTCCGCCAGGCGTTTCGCCACTGGGATTGGGCACATCACCCATGACGAGCCCAGACCTCCTCTTCCTATTCCAATCCCCGCTGCCCGGATGTGGGAGCGGGGGCAGTTGCCGACACGCGCAATCTCCTCTACAATCATCTCCGGAGTGACCGAATCGTCCAGTCCCGTGAGCCGGATTTCGCCCTTTTTCACGGGCCTGGAGATCTCGGCCACTCCGCTCAGTGCCTCCTGAAGGAGCCCGGCCACCTGGTCCGCCAACGCCGCACTATCCGGACCGGGCGGGAACTCCAAAAGCCGCGAGTCGTTGGCAGACCTGACTACCCTGAGCCCCTTCTTCAATCCAAGGGCGACGACGTCAACGACGCCCCTTGCCCTAGAGAAGACGTCGCAGTACGTCGTCCCTTTATTCACGGCCTCCGGTAGCAGGCTAACCCTAACTACCGGGGCCCGCTCCTCAACGAGCCCCTTGGGGTCAATTCTCCCCGGGGGGCCGCGGCGACGCTCTTGCCTCCTGTCCCGGCGCTCCTCCCGACGGTCCGCTCGTCGGTCTTCCCGTCCTGAGAAGCGCGCTTGGGTTTGGGGTTGGGCGGACTGGAGGGGGGCCGAAACGTTCGGTCCCCTGCCCGTTCCCTTCCCCTTACCCTTGCCTTTACGTCCCCCCTCCACCACGGTCCACTCGTTGTCCGTGGGGGGGGCACTCTCCACAGCGGAGGAAAAACCCTGGATCTGGGATCTTGGTGCCCTCAGTGAAGGGAACTCCCTATCACCATATCCAGAGGGCCCAGCAGAGCCCACCTTTTTGGGCGGCGGGCGCGACGGCCCGGCCTTCGGAGGTGGGGGAGGAGCCATCTCCCTCCTCTTCTCAATCCTCCTCGCCTCCGTGGGGACGGGGGCGGGGACAAGTCCTGAGGGGGGGTCAGAACCCCCCTTTCTCTTCTTGTCCCCCGCTAGCGGCGGGCGAACTGTCTTTGCAGGAGGAAGACGCTCCTCGAACACCGCTAGACGGGCATCGATCATCGTCCCCACCGAGACGATGATGGCCCTTTGAAGAGCCTCAATATCGAACTGGGGGGGGAGTACATTCACAGGCACTGTTTCAGGGGCAGCGGCTTTGGCCGCTGTCCTCATCTCGCTAAATTCCCTGCGGTGGGCCTTTAGCTCCGACCGCAGGGACTCAATCTCCCGTTTTAACCGGAGGTTCTCAACTGATAGCCTCCGGTTTTCCGCATCAAGGGACCTCGCAGAGAGGTTCTCCACCACCTCTGCGAGAGTCCCTGCCGCCAATTTTAATTTGCGAATGTACCCCCCCTTCAGGTTTCCTGAAGTTTGGGCCACTCTATAAATGGAGGCCACGTGTGACCTAGCCAGGGTATGGAGCTCCTCGGCACCCATGCGACCGAGATCCATCTCCCTGGGATCCGTGACCTCCACCTCCAGCACATCGTCGTCCTCTACGGAGCTCCGCAGGTACCGCTGAGTCGCCTCCCTAGCAGCTTTGCCTTGCTGAAGGTCAGCCTGGACTTCCCTGAGGAGAGCGTCAGTCCGTGCATCCCTCTCCTGTACTTCCTTGCGGGGGAACCGGAGGACGGCCCCCCGTCCGCTACCACGCGTCCCAGCGCGGGTTTTCACCACCCGTCTGGAAGCTTTCGTCCCTAACGTTGACACCTCCGAGTCGGCGTCAGTTTCGCATACGCGCTTCTGAACCGACTCGTCGGAGTCAGGCTCAGAGTTCTCCCGCGATTGGGCACTGAGCCGCTTTCGTGCCGCTATCTTAGCAGCAATAACTCCGGCTTTCGGGACAGAACCCGAATCAGCCATATTCCCGGGCCCCCCACTTGGGGGGGGGGCACCCCCAGGATCCAGGGTACCTTCAATCCCACTCAGGAGCAATAAACAATAACCATATAACAAGCCAAGTCACAAATGCAGAAGAGTCAAAAACCGAAAAACAAAGCCAGGTAGAAACTAGTGATAATATCCTCGAAAGTCCTTAAACACGCCAAGTCGTTAATTAAGAACCACGATAGACCACAAAAAACACCCCGAACAAGAATCGAAACCTAACCTAAAGGTTAGTCTAAAGGTAAGTCTTAGTTAATTCATCAAAAAAAAGGTTAGTCTAATTCATCCACCACATTCCGCCCCGTGCAATGAGCGCTTTGACCTCCTAGCACGGTTGGCCGAGCCCGGGCTTCCCCGGGTAAGGTTAATCGTGCTCATGGAAACGGAATGCACAAATTGACCACCCGCCGCACACCGAAAATGTACGACGTAGAATCCCAGTGCGCATCGTTGGTAACGGAGGTTCCATTGTATGGTCACCCATCCAAGTACTGACCGCACCAAGCGACGCTTAACAACCACGATCGACTAGATAATGCACGTACCACTGTGCCAACTAGCCGCTAAAAGGTTAGTCTAATTCATCCACCACATTCCGCCCCGTGCAATGAGCGCTTTGACCTCCTAGCACGGTTGGCCGAGCCCGGGCTTCCCCGGGTAAGGTTAATCGTGCTCATGGAAACGGAATGCACAAATTGACCACCCGCCGCACACCGAAATGTACGACGTAGAATCCCAGTGCGCATCGTTGGTAACGGAGGTTCCATTGTATGGTCACCCATCCAAGTACTGACCGCACCAAGCGACGCTTAACAACCACGATCGACTAGATAATGCACGTACCACTGTGCCAACTAGCCGCTCAAAAGGTAAGTCGAATTTATCCACCACACTCCGCCCCGTGCAATGAGCGCTTTGACCTCCTAGCACGGTTGGCCGAGCCCGGGCTTCCCCGGGTAAGGTTAATCGTGCTCATGGAAGCGGAGTGCACAAATTGACCACCCGCCGCACACCGAAATGTACGACGTAGAATCCCAGTGCGCATCGTTGGTAACGGAGGTTCCATTGTATGGTCACCCATCCAAGTACTGACCGCACCAAGCGACGCTTAACAACCACGATCGACTAGATAATGCACGTACCACTGTGCCAACTAGCCGCTCTTTTTAAAGGTTAGTCTAATTCATCCACCACATTCCGCCCCGTGCAATGAGCGCTTTGACCTCCTAGCACGGTTGGCCGAGCCCGGGCTTCCCCGGGTAAGGTTAATCGTGCTCATGGAAACGGAATGCACAAATTGACCACCCGCCGCACACCGAAATGTACGACGTAGAATCCCAGTGCGCATCGTTGGTAACGGAGGTTCCATTGTATGGTCACCCATCCAAGTACTGACCGCACCAAGCGACGCTTAACAACCACGATCGACTAGATAATGCACGTACCACTGTGCCAACTAGCCGCTCAAAAGGTTAGTCTAATTCATCCACCACATTCCGCCCCGTGCAATGAGCGCTTTGACCTCCTAGCACGGTTGGCCGAGCCCGGGCTTCCCCGGGTAAGGTTAATCGTGCTCATGGAAACGGAATGCACAAATTGACCACCCGCCGCACACCGAAATGTACGACGTAGAATCCCAGTGCGCATCGTTGGTAACGGAGGTTCCATTGTATGGTCACCCATCCAAGTACTGACCGCACCAAGCGACGCTTAACAACCACGATCGACTAGATAATGCACGTACCACTGTGCCAACTAGCCGCTCTAAAGGTAAGTCGAATTTATCCACCACACTCCGCCCCGTGCAATGAGCGCTTTGACCTCCTAGCACGGTTGGCCGAGCCCGGGCTTCCCCGGGTAAGGTTAATCGTGCTCATGGAAGCGGAGTGCACAAATTGACCCCCCGCCGCACACCGAAATGTACGACGTAGACTCCAAGTGCGCATCGTTGGTAACGGAGGTTCCATTGTATGGTCGACCACCCATCCAAGTACTGACCGCACCAAGCGACGCTTAACAACCACGATCGACTAGATAATGCACGTACCACTGTGCCAACTAGCCGCTAACCTTTTTTTTTTTTTTTTTTTTTTTTTTTTTGATAACGCAGGGGGAATGTCTTTTCTTGCGACACTGCCTCGGGCCCGGGGGGGGGTTGACCGAGGGGTGTGTGAGACTCCTGCTGGCCGGAATCTCAACGCATGACTACGAGAGCGTAGTAGTCGCGAGATTCCGTCCACCAGACTACCCACTAAACCTAACCTGCGCCCCTCTCCCTCGCGCTTTTACGGGGCGTCACAGGATATAGACCAGAGGTACACGACTGTGACGCCCCTACGCTTGGCTACTACCCAGGATGGCCTCGGGGAGGACCATCCTCTTCATCAGTAGGGGGGGAAGTCCCGTGAGTGCCCCCGGACTCACGGGTCCCTACGATGGACACCTATTGTGGGAGGAGGTGGGCGTACCAGCGCCTACGTTGGCCTAGGCGCCGCCGGCGGATTGGGTCCGCGTCCACTGCCTCCTCCCTCTCCCTTTCTGCGACCTCCTTCTGGAGCAGGACAGACTCACAGAAGGCGGCCACCTTCGTCCAATTGTCCTCACTCCGCAGCATGGCGGTGACCATTCTTTGGAGTGAGTCTACTCGCCCAACCACACTCTCCATTTCGTGACGCTGAGGTCCCCAGGCGGCGCACTCCGCAAGCGTATGAATCGCCGTATCCTCGGGTGCGCCGCAGTGCTGACACTCCGGCGTCGGTTCACGCCCCGCTATACGATGCAGATACTTACCGAAGCAGCCATGCCCGGTAAGTATCTGCACCATCCTGTAAGTTAGGGTCCCCCTCTTACGTTGGACCCAACGCGACAGGTGGGGGCGGACCGCCTCCACCGTCGCAGCACCAGCCTCTGGGGACCTCAGGTCCTCCTCCCATTTTTCCATCAGGGCCGCGGTCGCTTCGGCCCTGACTTGCTGCACCTCTGCCAGGCACGGCCTCAACCCTCTCGCGCGGGCATCCTGGCGGTAGCGGAACACACTGGCGAGTGTCTCCGCTTGCAACACCCAAGGCGGATCACCGGCCAGGAGTGTTGCCGCCGTCCAAGACACCGTACGATACCCCCGAATGGCCCTCACCGCAAGGACGCGCTGACAACGCTTCAGCAAGGTCCTGTTCTTGCGGTGAAGGGCGTGGCTCCACACAGGGGCACCGTACAGTGCCATACTCCGCAGGATACCCGCGTACAATTTCCTACAGGCCGCACCTGGCCCTCCCACATTTGGCAGGAGCCTGGCCAGGGCAGCGGCGGCCCTCAGGAGTCTCGGGGTCAACTGATCGAAATGAGCCCCGAAACTCCATTTCCCATCCAGGACGAGGCCCAAGTATTTCATTTGGGCCTCTACCGCCACTGCCACACCCTGGACGACGACATGTGTGTCCCGGGGTGGTCTCCTACGACGTCCGGTGAACATCAAGGCCTCCGTTTTCTCCGCAGAGACTCGGAGGCCCAACCGCTGCACCCTTTCGACGACCAACGCCACGCAGGCGTTGGCCAACTCAACGGATTCGCCATAGGTACCACCCCGGGCCGTTATGAGGGTGTCATCTGCATAACAGAGCACCCCCATCCCGGAAAGGACTGGCTCTCGGAGGAGCCAGTCGTATCCGATGTTCCACAGGATCGGACCCAGAACCGATCCCTGTGGAACACCGCACACCACACGCCGACGCCCAGCTATTTGGCCATAGCCGCCCCCTTCCCAGAGGACGAACCTGTCCTGGAGGTATGCCTCCAACAACCTCATGAGGTACGGAGGCACTCCCTGGTAGCGGAGTGCCTCCAGAATCGTCTCAAACGGGAGGCTGTTGAAGGCATTGGCTATATCTAGCGATACCGCCAGGACAGACTCCTTTAACCCCTCTGCCTCTCTCGTGAGGCACTTCAACGCGTCCAGGGCGTCCAACGTGGAGCGCCCTGGCCTAAACCCATATTGTGCCTCCGAGAGACCAGGCCCGTCATTGGTGATGTGCTTGACGAGGCGACTGGCCACAATTTTCTCAAAAACCTTGGCCACCTCGTCAAGCAAGACGATGGGCCTGTACGCAGAGGGGTCATCCTGGGGGCGGCCCTCCTTGGGGATCAGGCACAGCCGGCCCTCCTTCCACTGCTTCGGGAACACGCCTGATCTGATGCAGGCATCATAAAGTTCCCGAAGCTGGCCGCCGAGATGTTTGGCGGCCAGGAAGAGGGCCCGGCCTGGTACCCCATCCGGCCCTGGTGCCGTCCTACGGCCCCGGAGACGATCCAGGGCCGTTTCTAACTCCTCTTCTGAGAGGGGGGGAGGTGCCGTCTCAGAAGGCTCAAACCCTGGGGGAGGATTCATCTCGGGAGGAGTATGAGCTCCCGGGTCCGGGAAGAGTCCGTCCACTATCCTTTCCAGGACCCCAGCTGGTAGGGACTCCGTTATCGGGGCGGCAGAGGCGCGTAGCTTTTTGCGCGCCGCCCGGAACGGACGTCCCCAGGGGTCCCTGTCCAGCGACTCCAGCAATTCTTCCCGTGCCCGGGCCTTCGCCTGGCAAATTGCCACTTGAAGGGCCTTTTTGGCAGCTCTATACTCCTCCCCTAGCCTTATCTCCTCCACCAACTCCGGAGGAAGCCGGCGCCGACAGCGCTTAAGAGATCGGTGCAACCTTTGAGCTGCCTCTCGCAGGGCACCGATCTCTGCAGTCCACCAATGGACGCCCGGACGCTGCCAGCGCCGACGCGACCGAGGCATGGAGGCATCGCAGACCCTTTTCAGGGTTCTGCGCATGCGCTCCGCCAGTTCCTCCGGAGTTCCACCGCCCTCCGGATTGGTCCAACCCTCGACGACCGCCGTCTCCTCAGCCAGCTCTGGATTGAGCCGGCTGACGGCCCAGCGCGGGAACTGCCCGTGGCCCCGTGGGGGGTTTGTCACCATACTGGGAGGAGGGGAGACCTCAAACCTGATGTACAGGTGGTCCGAGAGCGTCTCCACCTCCTCTTCAACCATCCAGTTGACCACCCTGCGTGCGATCGCGTGGGAGGCAAACGATAAATCCACAATGGATCCACCCCGCGCTCGCACGCAGGTGTGGACCGATCCTCGATTGAGGAGTGACAAACCACTTTGTAACGCCCACGTTTCCACGAGTGTACCCCGCGCATCGGTGACGGTATTCCCCCAGGTACGGGATTTTGCGTTGAAGTCACCGAGGACGAACGTCGCCCCCGGTGACTGTCGCGCCGCGGCGGCCCTGACGGAATCCAAGAACGTCTCGAACTCCGCCAGGGATCGGTTAGGGGAGAAGTACACGCCGATGATCGTGTACTCTCCCCAGCCTGCCACCGCGTAACCCCGTCCCCTCTCGATGGACCTGAGAGGGGGGCTGCTACCTACTCTAGAAACTACCGTCACCAGGCCGTCGAGGTCCCCAACCCAGTTATCCTGGGAGGGGATGTAGTACGGTTCCGATACCACAGCTGGACCAATCCCCCACTCCGCCATCGACTGCAGGAATAGATCCTGAGCCCCGGCGGAGTGGTTTAAATTCCCCTGAAGGAATCTCGTATGCTGACTAGACATTAGTCAGACATACGAGATTCCCCCTCTGCTCTGACCTCCCTTCCTCCGAGCCTGTTGGCCGGGGGGACAAACTTTGCCGCGACACTGGCAGGCCGGCAGCGCCTGGACAGCGTGGTGTGGTCTGCCCTACGCCCTGATTCGGCGCACACCACACAGTGCGCCTTCCTCGCGTCACACTCGTACATTTTGTGGCCGCTCTTCCCACAGCGGTAACAAATGTCCGATTTATCCCCCCGGCCATCTGGACACCTGGACGTCATATGCCCGATGGCTAGGCACCTAAAGCACCGCAGTGGGCGGTTTTCGAAAGCCTCCACTGCGGCCGAGGTGAAGCCGATCAAGAGATGACCGGCCTCAGCCAGGCTCTTCGCCACCGGGATGGGGCACTGAACCCAGACTGCCCCAAGACCCCCATTTCCAATCCCTATCCCCGCTGCCCTGACCTGGGAGCGGGGACAGTTGCCTACCTTCGCCACCTCCTCCTCGACCATGCCCGACGTGACGGAGTCGTCCAGACCCGTCAGGCGTATTTCCCCCCGCTTTACGGGTCTGTAAACTTCCGCCACTCCGTCAAGTGCTCCCCGTAGAAGTCCGGCCACCTGGTCCGCCAACTGCGCGTTGTCGGGCCCGGGCGGAAGCTGCAACACCCTAGCGTCGTTGGCGGCCCGGAGGACCGTAAGACCCCTCTTCAGCCCAAGGGCAACCACGTCGACTGAGCCCCTCGCTTTGGCGAAAACGTCCCGGTACGTCATGCCTTTTTCCGCCGCCTCCGGCAACAGCCTGACGTACACTGCCGGGGCACTCTCCTCCGTGAGTCGCTCCGGGTTTACTCTCCCCGGGGGGCCACGACGTGCCTCCCTCCGAGAATCCTTCTTCTCCTCCCTGCGTTCCTCCCGACGGGAGGGACGAGGCTGCGATTGGGGTTGGGTGGACTGGAGGGGGGCCGAAGGGTTCGGTCCCCTGCCCGCTCCCTTCCCCTTGCCTTTCCCTTTCCCCTTCTTCCCCACATGCACCACGGTCCATTCGTTATCCGTGGGAGGGGCTGACTCTCCCGCGGGGGCAAATCCATGGATTTGGGACCTCGGAGCCCTGAGTGCAGGAAACTCCTTCGTCCCAATCCTCGACGGGCCCGCAACCGCCGCCTGCACCGGCGGCGCGCGTGATGGCCCAGCTTTGGGGGGTGGGGGGGCCACCTCCCTATCCGTCTCAGCATCGACTGTCATCGCCTCCGTGTCTGAGGTGATGTGGCCGCGAACAACCCTCGGGGGGGGGTTGCCCCCTCCCTTCTTCTTCTTATCGCCCGCCAACGGCGGGCGGATAACCTTCGCCGGCGGCAGACGATCCTCGAACACCGCCAGGCGAGCATCAACCAAGTTCCCTACAGAGGTGATAATTGCCCTCTGTAGGGCTTCAAAATCCATTTGGGGGGGGGGTACGTCCTGAGAGGGGGCAGTGGCCTTTGCCGCTGTCCTCATTTCGCTAAACTCCCTGCGGTGGGCTTTTAGCTCCGACCGCAGGGACTCAATCTCCCTCTTAAGCCGTTGGTTGTCAGCAGTCAACCTCCTATTTTCTGCGTCCAAAGACCTCGCAGACAGGTTTTCTACCACGTCTGCGAGGGTGCCTGCCGCCAGTTTCAGACGCCGGATGTACCCCCCTTTGAGGTTCCCGGACGTCTGCGCCACCTTATAAATGGAGGACACATGCTCCATGGCCAGGGAGAGTAGCTGCTCGGCGCCCATGCGGCCGAGGTCCATCTCCCTGGGGTCTACCTCCTCTTCTAGCTCCACGACTTCGGAGTCATCGGACTTCCTCCTGTATGACTCCCCTTTGGAGGAGGACGAAGCCTTAGCCACCTCCGCGTTCTGCTCCAATTGCCGATCGACCTCCCGACAAAGAGCCACCGAGCGAGCCAGGAGCTCTTCGGAAGTCCCCCCAGGTACCACCTTCCGTGCGTGCCGCAGCACCAAAGTTCTCCCACCAGTCTTCGGTCCGGAGCGGCCCTTATAGACCCTCCGGGCCGCAGCCACCAGCCTTTTGGCTGACGCTTCCGTCTCCACCTCTGTCTCCCCCTCGCCAGCAACCTTCCGGGTCGACTCGTTATCCGAGTCGAGGTCAGACTCCGCGCGCGAGTGGATGCTAGTCCTCTTGCGCGCGTTGATCTTCCCGGCGATCACATTGGAGATCGCCCCCGTCATTGCGCTGGTGTCCGAGTCCGCCATTTTACAGGGCCCCCCTTAGGGGGGGGGGCACCCCCAAAGTCCAAGAAGAAAGCCGGGTCAACGATATGGCAAGATCCAGTCCAGGAAAACAAGCCAAGGTCAAGAAATCCGGAATCAACAAAGTCCGATAAGCAAAGCCAGGTCAAAAAGTTGTATAGAAGTCCAGAAATTCCTTAAAACAAGCCGAGTCGTCGTAAGGAACAAATAAAACACCCAAGATTAGGTCAGAAGAGGTCGTAACAACTTCCAACCTAAACCAACATAACCCAACATAAACCAATCCTGCGTATCAACTTAGGGCACTGGAAAAATCCGGCACACGTCCGCTCTGTACGACAGCCGGAGCGGTACTAACTAGCCGCTAACCTAACCTAACCTTTTTTTTTTTTTTTTTTTTTTTTTTTTTTTTTTTTTTTTTTTTACAAGGGGAAATCCATTTGCGGACCCCCCGCCGGGGGAGACTTCGGCGGGGGAGTGTGGGACTCGCCGGCTAAGGGGGCCGGAATACCCACTAAAACCCCTTGGTGCCACCTGACGCCATGTGCCGGGGTCACGGGATATGCGCGAGCTTTACTTCCGCAACCCCGGCTGGCGTGGGCCTACCCCTGTTGTTGGGCAGGCCTCTCCGTTCTCAGTTGAGAGGGGCGCGCGCGGGCACCCACGCGCCCCCTCCTCGGCGGCTTTTAGTGCGGGTGACGGCCTTATTGCCTCCCCTGGGCGTCACCCGCGCCGCGCGTTCACGGCGGCCGGAGGTCTGTGTTCCGGCGTCGAGACCGGTTACTACGGCGGGAGAGGAGCACGGCTGCTCGCTCTCTCTCCCGCTCCGCCGCCTCCTTTGCGGACATGACGGCCTCGCAAAAGGAGGCGACGGCGTCCCATTCGGTTTGGCCCCCGACCATGGCTTGAACCACGGCCGGGAGCGACAGGTCTTGTCCGATTGATGCGCCGAGGACACGGCGCTCCTCGTCCCAGGCCGGACACTCCTGCAGAGTATGCAGCACCGTGTCCTCGACGCTGGCACTACAGTGGTGGCACCCTGACGAAGACTCACGCCCTATTTGACACAGGTACCGGCCGAAGCAGCCGTGCCCGGTCAGTACCTGCGTCTGGCGGAACGTCAGGGTGCCGTGCCTCCGGTCTATCCATTGTGGCAGGACGGGCCTTACTGCCTCTACGGTCCTGTGACCGGCGCTGGGGTGCGCAAGTCGGTCTCTCCATTCCACCATGAGTTCCTGCCGGAACTCCGTCCGTTTACACTCGATTTCCCGAGGCGCGGGACGGAAGTCCCGGCTGAGGGCGTCCTTGCGCCAATCGTACACGGCGGCAAGGACGCGCGCCTCTAGGTCCCATGGTGGGGATCCGGCTAGGAGGGAGGCCGCTACGAAGGAGATCGTACGATACCCTCTGATAGCCCTGACAGCCAGCGCGCGCTGCGGGCGTCGCAGCAACGCGGCGTTTTTGGCCGTCAGGGTCTCCGCCCATATTGGGGCCCCGTATAGGGCCATGGATCGTACGACCCCCTCGTAGAGTTTCCGGCACGGAACGCCCGGCCCCCCCAGATTGGGCACGAGCCGTGAAAGGGCGCCGGCTGCTCCCATGAGTCTGGGGGCCAGCCGCTCGAAATGTGCCGAAAACTCCCATCGGCTGTCGAGGACGAGTCCGAGGTATTTCATCGTCGCCCCGACAGCGATGGTGGCGCCTCCCACTGTGATACTCAGGTCCGGAGGCGGCCTGTTCCGAGGCCCGTGAAACACCACGGCCTCGGATTTGTGCAAAGCCACCTCCAGACCGAGACGCCGGATCCTATCGACAACATGCGCAACCCCAGCAGTGGCCAGTAGGCCCGCCTGCCGGTGGGTCCGTCCACGGGCCGCGACCAACGTGTCATCAGCGTAACACGTGACGCTGACACCGTGGAGGACCGCACCGCGTATGGTCCAGTCATACGCGATGTTCCACAGGAGCGGGCCCAGCACCGACCCCTGTGGAACACCGCACGACATCGCTCGCCGACCCCAGCTGGCTAGCTGACCCGGGAACACGACGGCCCTCACCGAGAGGTAGTCCCCGATGACTCTGCGGAGGTAGGTCGGCACCCCGTGATAGCGGAGTGCCTCCTTTATGCAGCTCCAGGGCAGGGAGTTGAAGGCGTTGGCGATATCGAGGGACACCGCCAACAGCACCCCGCCCTGGGAGATCGCATCCTCCGCCTGACTCTTCACGCGACGTATGGCGTCCACGGTGGAGCGCCCCTGGCGGAAACCGAACTGATTCTCCGCCAGATCCGGCCCCTGTTCTCCGAGGTGCCGGACGAGGCGGTTTGCGAGCACTCGCTCCAGCAGCTTGGCCACCTCGTCCAGCAGCACTATGGGCCGGTAGGCGGACGGAGAGTCCGCCGGGCGCCCCTCCTTCCTGAGCAGGACCAGCTTGCCGGTCTTCCACCGGGTGGGAAACCGGCCCTGCTGCAGGCACGCCGTGAAGAGCCACGTCAATCGGGACTCCAGGGCGCCGTGGGACAGAACCCACGCACGCCCCGGTATGCCGTCGAGACCGGGGGCGGTGTTCTTGGCCTTCAGCCTTAACACCGCCGCCTCCAGTTCATCCCGGGTCACTGCGGGCACTTGGTCTTGCTCCACGCTGGGCTCCGGCGATGGCGGTGCCATCGCGGGAGGCGGATGCTCGGCCCTCGAGGGGAACAGAGCGCCAACGATGTCGTCCACCAGGGGTGGGGGGAGACTCTGGGTCAACGGGGGGGCCCATGGCCGGAGCTTGTTCCGGACCAGGTGGTATGGGCGCCCCCAGGGATCGTTATCCAACGTCCCCAAGAGTTCCTCCCACGCCGCCGATTTGGCTGCCCTGATGGCGATCTGTAACTCCTTTTTGGCGCTCCTGTATCCCTCGTACAGGCCGGCTTCTACGGTCGCTGTCTCGTCGGTGCGGCGACGCCTTCTCCTGTATCTGGTGTACCGGCGGCTCGCCACGACGCAAGCTTTCCTCTTGCGGGCGATCTCGTCGTTCCACCAGTACACCAGATTTTTGGGTCTATGAGGACCCTGCCTCGGCATCGCCGCATCACAGACTGACGTCATCAGCGACCGCAGATTCTCCGCCTCCTCGTCTACGTCGGGTGACTCTCCGTCGGGCCCCTCCGCCCAGGTGTTGACGGTGAGGGCTTCTCGAAGAGCCTCCCGATCGAGACGTTTTAGTGCCCAGCGTGGGTATTCATCCGCCGGGGGACGCTCCGGCAAACGGTTGCCCGTGTTGCGGGGGGAGACGCTGAACCGGATGTACCGGTGGTCCGACAGCGTCTCCTCCCCCTCCAGGACTCTCCAGTCCTGCACACGGCGTGCTATTGCGGGGCTAGCGAACGTGATGTCCACTATGGATCCGCCCCGCATCCGCACGCACGTGTGCACTGTCCCCCGGTTTAGGATTGCAAGACCATTTTGGATCGTCCACTCTTCGAGCTCTTCGCCCCGCGGGTCGGTGGCAGGGGAACCCCAAGCCGTGGATTTGGCGTTGAAGTCTCCCGCCACCAACACAGGGCGGGGGTGGCTCTGTGCGACGATCCTGCCCGCATCTGCTAGCCAGCTTTCAAAGTCGGCGAGACTACGGTTCGGGGAGAAGTAGCCTCCCACGACTACTATCTCCCCGATTGTGGCCGCGACGAGGCCCCTGCCCCTCACGACGTTGGCGAGGGGGGGGCAGCCCGCAGCCGTCCGCACTATGATGACCACCGAGTCGTCCAAATCTCCCGCCCAGTCATCTCTGGTGTGGATCCGGTACGGCTCGGCGGCCACCGCCACCTGGATGTGCCACTGCGCCATGCTCTGGAGTAGGAGGTCCTGAGCGCCGGCGCAGTGGTTCAGGTTCGCTTGAAGGAGGCGTAGAGGTGTGCAATCCATTATTTGGTCTTGTCACACTCCGCCGCCTCCTCACGCGGCTTCTGCGGCTCTGGCTGCGGCTGGACTGGCGTGCCCGTCGCGGCTTTCTCCTTTCGTGTCCTTTTGGTGGGGCGAGCCCCGCAAGGCCCACTTCCGAGCCGGTGTTTGGCCACCCTGCCCGCCGCCTCGCAAACGCTGCAGTGTGGCGAGGCTTTGCAGGTGGCGGCCCTGTGACCGGCCTGGCCGCAGCGGTAACACAACCCGCTGCGGTCAACTTCGGAGGTGCACCGGGCTCCCACGTGACCCTCGACGTGGCACCGGTAGCATCTCTGGGCCTTTACCGGCAGGGGCTTAACAGCTGCCGAGGCCCACCCCACCAAGAGTTTGCGACCTTCCAATTTTTTGGCTGTCGCCACCGGACAGGTGACAACAGTCGTGCCTAGACCATCCGGTCCGAGTCGGATCCCGTTCGACCGGATGTGGTCGACCGGGCAATCGGTGACCTGCGCGATAGCGGCCGCCACCTCGTCTGCGGTGGTGCAGTCATCCAGGCCCGAAACAATTACACCTATTGTTTTCGTGGGCCTGGATATGTTCACGTCCTCGGTATCGAGGACGTCTCGTAGGCGCTCGGCCAGAGCGTCTGCTTTGGGGGCGCTGGATGTGCCCGGAAGCACGAGCATTCGCGCCCCCGTGCGCGCCGTTTTCAGCCGAACGCCTCCCTCGATACCGAGGTCGGACAGCTTAATATTTTGTTTGGCCTTCTCGAGGAGGTCCCCGTACGAGATGCCCCTCTCCGCCGCTCCTGTTTTTAGAGTCAGGATTACGGCGGAGGACTTGGGCTCACGCAGTTTTGGGGACCTCCTTTCGTTGGCCTTCGCCGACGAGGTGGCTTGCGGTTTTTGTGCTGGAGGCCGCTTCTCCTTCTTCTGGGTCTTGTTTGGAGGCCCATTTTTCTCCTGTGTGCCCGACGGCTTTTTTGGCTTTCGCCGCCGGGTCACAGTTGCCCATCCTTCTTCTGTCAGAACGGGAGGGGGTTCTTCATTTTGGGGTGGTGGGGCAGGCACTTCTTTTCGCGCGGCTGCCCCTCGCTTTATTTTCTTATGTCCGGGGGACGGTAAGGGGGGGTACTCCTCAACCGGGAGCTCCGGGGAGGGCATCATCCTGGGGGTGGGAGGGTGCATTTGTCTCGGCGGGGTGGTAAGGGCCGGGCGCATTCGCTCTTCCCAGGCCGCGAACCTGGCCTCCATTAACTGGACCAGGGTCGCGACCGTCGACTCATTGGGAGTCCGTGTCACTGCCGGTGGTGGTGGTGGTGGCGGTGGTGACTGGACTTGCACCGCGGGGCCTCCGCGTGGCATGGTGAGCTCCTTTCGGATGTTCACCAGCTCATTGCGGAGGTCCTCGATTTCCGCCTCCATTCTTTTGTTGGCTGCTCGAAGCAACGCCACCTCCTGAGTGGCCGTGCGTTCAAGCAGCTCCTTGGAGGCCTCGTCGACCGCCGCCACTGCCTCCTTCAGGGCCTTCTGTAATGTACCCTTAAGGCCCTTGGAGACCTTGGCGACGCTCGCTACTACCGCCATTGATTCCGAGATTTGTTGATGTAGTCCTTGGGCGTGCTCCGCCTGAGCCTCCCGGCTGGATCTGTCTACAGCGACGAGGCCGTCCGGTCTTTGCCGGGAGGCCCTTGCAGTAGCCACCGCCTGAGCCCTCTCAACAATCTCGGTCTCATTGCGGAGCTCCTCCTCTTGCCTTTGCGCCTCGGCAAAGGCTCGTCGGGCCTTGCCGAGCCCAACATATTGCCCAGTGGTGGGCGGCCTGCCTCTTTGCCGTTTGACTGGCGTGGTGGCGCCTTCTACAGAATTAGAAGGGCCAGCCGTTGGCTCATCGGTCGATCGGGTCGAGTGGACAGAGCGGACCGAGGAGCAGGACGTCCTTGAAGAGGACCGCGAGCGAGAGCGTGTCCCCTTTTTCTTACCGCTACCCATGACCGGGTGTTATGGTGGAGCTGTGTTAGGAAAAGGGGGCATTAATGTAGTGGGAATTTTTAGAATGAGGATTTGGGACCCTTTGAGACGAGTTGGATAGGGTCACAAATGTAGATATGGAGACTACTAACTGAGCCCTATCAAATCGGGGAATAAAAAATTTTGCCCAGAAAAAATCCTTATCTACGTAGGGGATGACTTTTGGGTGGGCTTGGGTGGGCGCGAATTTTCCCGAAATTCGTCTGTTTTTCAGGAATAACAGGCCGAATTCGGGTCCGATCGCGGAGTGGCGTACACCAAACTGTAGGTATCGATGAGACCTACGATTTGGTAGTCGCCGACCGGGGGTTGCCCTTGGAAAATCGGGACTTAGGGGTGGAAAACCGGAATTTACGTGAATTTGGAAATTTAGAATTCGAATTTCCGAGTCGCTATAAAGCGCACGGAGACAAGAGTGGTGTCGGCGGATAGCCCTTGATGAGTGCTGTCCGACGATGGTAAAAAACGAGGGGGGGCCAGTAGAAAAAACCAGAAATTTCAAAGGAAAACTGGATTTTTTGGGGAAAATCTCCAGAAAACCGGTAGACCTTCAGGGATCTCGACCAACGAACTGTCCCTAGAAGCGCCTTGACGAGACCTATCCGATGGTATAAACAACTCTATGAAGAGTGGGATAATAAAAAATTTGGCCAGGGGTTACCCTTAGAATTAGCAAATTAAATTTTTACAAGTCCAAGTTTTGTGAAAATTTGAGGAAATTCGAGGAAAAACCTATCGAAAACGCCTATAACGATGGTTTGGAACCTATTCGAAACAATTGAGACAGAATTCGACAGCGAAACCCTAAAAACGAGGAAGGTCGTTTAACGGTTTTGTCTCGCTTAGGTGGACTCGGTTTGCCCGAAATTCGTCTGTTTTTCAGGAATAACAGGCCGAATTCGGGTCCGATCGCGGAGTGGCGTACACCAAACTGTAGGTATCGATGAGACCTACGATTTGGTAGTCGCCGACCGGGGGTTGCCCTTGGAAAATCGGGACTTAGGGGTGGAAAACCGGAATTTACGTGAATTTGGAAATTTAGAATTCGAATTTCCGAGTCGCTATAAAGCGCACGGAGACAAGAGTGGTGTCGGCGGATAGCCCTTGATGAGTGCTGTCCGACGATGGTAAAAAACGAGGGGGGGCCAGTAGAAAAAACCAGAAATTTCAAAGGAAAACTGGATTTTTTGGGGAAAATCTCCAGAAAACCGGTAGACCTTCAGGGATCTCGACCAACGAACTGTCCCTAGAAGCGCCTTGACGAGACCTATCCGATGGTATAAACAACTCTATGAAGAGTGGGATAATAAAAAATTTGGCCAGGGGTTACCCTTAGAATTAGCAAATTAAATTTTTACAAGTCCAAGTTTTGTGAAAATTTGAGGAAATTCGAGGAAAAACCTATCGAAAACGCCTATAACGATGGTTTGGAACCTATTCGAAACAATTGAGACAGAATTCGACAGCGAAACCCTAAAAACGAGGAAGCAACCTAACCTAACCTTTTTTTTTTTTTTTTTTTTTTTTACATGAGGAAATGCGTTGCCGCACCGTCAGCCGCGCGGGGGATCATGCGCGGCCGGTGTGTGGGGCTCCCCGACGCCGATTAATCAATACGACCGGCGCCGGTATACCCACTAAAACCTCATGGGAGCCATCATCCGCCTGAGTGCCGGGTCACGGTATATCGCGCGAGCATAACCCGCGACCCGGCGGGCGGGGGGCCGCCTCGTAAACAGAGGCGGCCTCTCCTGTGTGCGGGCCGGGGAGTGACGTTTCCCCGGCCCTGAGAGGAACGCGCGGCTGCCTCTCGCGCCCTCTCGCGGCATTAGTGCGGGCGGAGATCTAATGGATCCCCCAGACCTCGACGCCCGCTGCCGCCCGCCCGTGGCTGTCATTTAGCCACGGGCGTCTCCTGTTCCGCTCTCCGCGACGGTTGGAGAAGCCGTCGCGGCCGCGGTTCCATCCGGCGCCTTTTTGGCCGCCTGGCGATTCCTCCTGGTGGGCTTGGCCCCGCAGGACCTGGAGCCCACCTGATGACCGGCCGACTTGCCCGCGGCTTCGCACAGAGAGCAGTGCGGCTTCGCAGTGCAAGGGCCGGTCACCAGATGACCGGCTTGTCCGCAGCGGTAGCAGTGTCCGCTGCGGTCCACCTCCGAGGTGCACTTCGCCGCCACGTGGCCAGCATCGTGGCAGCGGTAGCACCTCTGGGTCCTATGGGGCAGGGCCGTCACGAGAGCGGAGGCCCAGCCCACCAGGAGCTTCGTCCCAGCTGCAAGCAGCTTCTTGGCGGCCGCCACCGGGCAGGCCACCACCGTCTGACCCATCCCGTCTGGGCCGGGACGTACTTTCGACGCTTTGATGCCCGAAATTGAGCATCCGGTGGTCCGCGCGATGGCAGCGGCCACGTCTTCTTCGTGCGCGTGGTCATCCAGGCCCGAGACGCGAAGACACACAGTCTTCTCGGGCCTGGAGATGCGCACGTCCTCGGGATATAGTTCGAGCCTCATTCGCTCGGCGAGGGCGTCAGCTAGGGGGGCGCTATCGGTGCCTGGAAGCACCAGCATCCGCGCCCCCGTGCGCGCCCTCTTGAGCCGGAGGCCGCCTTCTATCCCGAGGTCGGCCAGCTTTATTCTCGCCTTTGCCTTCGAGAAGAGGTCGGCGTAGGTCACCCCTCGTTCCGCCGCGCCTGGCTGTAGAGTCAGGATGACGGCGGCGGATTTCGGGGGACGCAGGCGCGGAGCCCTCTTCTCGACGGGCTTAGGCTTGCTCTTCTTTGTGGACGGGGCAGGGGGAGGGGGAGGCTGCGAGGATGGTTCCTGCGCCTTCTTACCCTTCCCCCTGTTTCGTCCTCCTCTTTTCCTCCGTCGCCTCGCGCTATCAGCGGCGTCAGCGGTGAGGGGCGCGACCGGAGCGGTGCTGGTCGGCTGTGTCTGGCCCTTTCGGGGCCTCCTCCTATTTACCGTTGTCCAGCCCTCTCCGGTCGGAGCCGGGGGAGGGTGGGGCGCCGGACAGGCGGGCGGTGGTGGGGTGGACATCACCACCGCCGTCTCCAAACTAGCCCTTTGCGAGGGCAATGGGGGGTATTCCACAGCCGAGAGCCGCATTATGCTGGGCGAGCTCGGCTGGGAGATGGGCCTAGCTGTTGGAGCGGGGCTCGGGGTTGTGACCGAGCGCAACCGCTCTTCCATGGCCGCGAACCGACTCTCCATGAGGAGAGTCATTCGGTCGAGATTCGCGGCCATCACCGACTCCACATTCGGCGGGGTTGGCGGCGCGGCTACGGCGCGCGGCCGCACAATCTCCGCCTGGAGGCTCCTGAGCTCGTTACGGAGGTCAGCGATCTCTGACTCCATGCGGCTGTTTGCCGCACGGAGCAGGGCGACCTCCTCGCTGGAGGTGCGAGTCAGGAGCTCCTCCGAGGCCTCATGGATGGCCGCCACAGCGTCTTTAAGGGCCTTTTGGAGAGTCCCCTTCAGGCCCTTAGAGACCTTGGCCACCCCGGCCACCACCGCTAAGGAGTCGGTGATTTGCTTCTGCAGGCCCTGCGCGTGAGCTGCACGGGCCTCTGGAGCGGCCTGGCTCGCGAGGGCGGGCACAGTTTTTGACCGCGTCGCCCTCGTAGAAGCCATTGATGAGGCCTGCTCCACGAGCTCTTTTTCTGCGGCGAGCTCTAGCTCAGCGCGCTGGGCCTGCACAAGCGCCTGCTTGGCAGCAGCTAGGCCCACGTACTGCCCTGTTGTGGGAGGACGGCCTCTGCCCCGCTGGGCGTCCGGCGCTGAAGCTGCTGGAGCCTTGGCAGGGGGTTCAGAAGGCGGTCTTTCATCGTCTTCATCGGTGGACGACCCTAGTGGTGACGAGTCGTCGTACACCATATCTGGCAGCCTCAACCGCAGTCGTTCTCTGCGGGCGGCCGACTTACTCCTCTTACCCGCCGGCCCTTTAGGGGCCGGGGCCTTTGGTGGGGCCTGCACAGGGAGGGGTTTAGCGGGAGGCACTATCCCTTCTTCGTCGGACGACGTCAGTGGTGAGAGGTCGTCGAGTGCCAGGTACTGCCTCAACCGCGTGTTGCGGGAGGCAACCTGGGTTTTGCCCTTCCCCTCCGGCTCTTTAGGAGCCGGGGCCTTTGGTGGGGCCTGGACAGGGGGGGCTGTAGCTTTCTCCTTCCCGGTTGCACCGGGTTTGGATATGCCTGCGTCTTCAAGCCGCTCTAACCGCACGCTGCAGGAGCTGGCTTGGCTGGAGGAACTTGGCGCTTCCGCCGGCACAGATATCGCCGACAGGAAGCGCGTATAAAGCGTCCTCTCTACTCCGCCCTTCACGGGCCCTTTCGGGTTGGTTTTGCCCTTCTCGGGCACGTCGCCTACCTTCGCTCCGCCCTTCTCAGGCACTACGTCTTTAGGTTTTTGATTTTTAAATTCTTCCATGCTGTTCCCACGAGTCGTAAACTTTCTTAAACAAAAAACGGGGTGTGGTCCGCAGTAACGACCGGGTTTACCCCCCCGGCCTCAAAACAGATCGCCCTGCGCCGCAGCTTAAGTATTAGGGGATTTTTTATTGTGGTGCTCATCCACTTGGGCCGGCCGGTTAAGGCAGGCCCCGCGGTCCCGTGTGGCCGCGAGACGTGATCCACGACACCACACGGGGAAACGCTCGACGTAGTGCACAGTGACGAGACTCTCGCCCCGCCACTGTGCCGCCGCCACCACAACGTCGTGCTGGGTGCGTGGGACAGAACCACGCACCCTCTCCTCGACGGCCAGCGGAGCGGAGCTCAACGCTGGCGGTCGCGTCGGAATGGAAGGGTGTTTGGGGAGGAGGTTTGGAAGGAAGAGGAAGGAATACAAGGATTTGGATAGTGGATAGGTGGGACACCACTGTCACGGAGTGAATGGGGAATGTGACAGTGGCCGCTCGGGGCCCCGGGGACGCATCCCCTTGTACCGCTACCTGGACGGGGGGGGAGTCCAGGGCGGCACCCCCTGGGGGCAACCTAACCTAACCTAACCTAACCTTACCTAACCTAACCTAACCTAACCTAACCAGTTAGTTCCGCTCCGAAACTCGTGGAAACCAGTCGATTTTTTAAGAGCTCCTCAGTAAAAAATTCAAAAATATAGGTTTTTCTGTAGTTACAAAGTCGTGCGATATACCGGCGTGTGCGGGCAAGTGAGGCGCATCCGCCTATGCAAAAATAAAAGTGGTAACAGTTCGCGCAAAAAAGTTATAAGTGAAAAACTGAATTTTAAAACTTTGTGAATTTTTCGTGACAAAACAAGATCGGTGACGTACGGTTTTTAGGGGCGGCTTTTGTGGGGCTCAGGTGCCCCCATCCCCCCGAAAACCAAAAAGTGAAATCCCAACTCCATCCACAAAGATATTCAAGGGAAACCGGAAAAACGTGGAGTGAAATCTGTCAAATCTGGACCGATCGGAGATCCAAAAATACCTACTCGTAGAGCTCAAAAAACTAACCCGATTGGCCAGAAACGACCTTAACATTTTTACATCTCCGATTTTTAAAAAATTAAAAACTGAAAAATTTTTTTGGTGTTTTTTGTTTTTCGAGCTTAACTCGAAAAAACTTCAAGAAGCTCAAAAATCTGGCACGGTAGCCTTCAAGGGATTCGGAAGGCGCGTCGATCGACACCTCAAGCTCGAATATCGGAGCAAACCCGGGGCAACCAGGGACAAAAAAACAACTTCCTAACCTCGAAATTGCTCCGAAGTTACTGGGGCAATTAACTCGAGGTTAGGGGGGGTTGAAGACCTTCAAGAGGACGGCGCGTTTCCGGTCTCAGCGGAATTTTACCATTAATAGTTGTAAGTTATTTGTAATTAGTAATTTAAACTTTGACCCCGAATATCTCGGAAACTATTTAAAGCGCGTGGATTTTGAAAGTGTAGTTAAAAGCGCGCTGAGAAGCTCTACTCAGCCGCATCGAAATCCATTTTTTATAGAGATAATTTTCTAAGAAAAAATTCAGAAAAACTGAATTTTCCAAATTTTTAGACTTTTTCCCCAACTTTGGTATTGGGGAAAATTATTTTATTTAGTAGGAAAAAAGAGCAAACTTTTCGGCGCCGCCTGGGCATTTTTTGTAAATTTTAGCGTAGATAGTTACCGAGATATCCATTTTTTAGCATATTTTTGTAAATATATAGATAAATATAGTGGTTAAAATTAGTTTGGCGACGGCATCGCAGAGAACTCGTCGAGACGCGGAGTTTGAGCCCAAGCACGACGTTCTCCGATCTATATTGACGGAGATACAGATTTTCACGACCTTTTGGCCAAGGGCCGGCGCCATCTTGAAAATTTTAATTTTCAAATTACTCAGTGGCGTTTGGGCGTAGAGCGACGGGGTTTTCTGCGTAGCTATCACCAAGGGCTTCTGCGACGGACCAGCCACTAAAAAGGGGTCAAAATTTTTGACATAAACCCCCACCGTAGCGGGGTGTAGTTTGACCTGGGCATATGCCCAGTCGAAATCCGGTAGAAATCGGACTGATTTTCGCGGAGATACGAGAGTTTCGCGCCGGACTTTGACAGTTCGGCCGCCATTTTGTAAATTTTAGATTGACGATATCTCCGGAACTATTGGTCCTAGAGAGGTGGGGTTTTCATTATTAACAACAGCTCCTCAAGGAGCATCGGATCCGGGCCTAAAAACCCGGAAATCTTCTCACGCAATTTTGAGCCTGGATTTTTATCTAGACGTCAAGAGGACCTCAGAGGCACCCAGAAATACCCGAACACCAGGGTCCTAGGACTTGTAGAACCGAAGATATCCGCGGTCAAAGTTTGTATCTGACAGTTAGGCCGCCATCTTGGAAAACTTTGACTGGCGATATCTCCCGAACTACTGGGCGCACGAGATCGCGGTTGGTTTCAGAGTGAAGCCCGGACCTCCCGCTATCGACTGCTCCCAAAAATTTTGACTTTTACGGCCTAAGATTTCTAGTCTGTTTTTTGACTGGATTCCGATAGAGCTCGACGAGCCCGTCACAACGAGCCCAAACACGCCTCTTTTGAGGCCATATTTGACCCGTTAGCAAGAGTTCTAACTTTTAGACACAAAATCCAGAAATTTTTCTGGATTTTTGAAACTAATTTGACGGAGAACTATACTACCTAGCGTAGTGGACCTTGGGCTCGTTTTGTTCGGCAACTCGAGCGCTGTCGACAGGAACCCCCTCCCGCACCCTACCTCCCCCCCAAAACTAATCTGCCTGTAACTCAGTCGTTGTTGGTCTTAGCATAACCGAACTTGGTATTGCCGAGTTCGGCTCGCCGAGACCAACAATCTGGGCCCGGCAGAATAGTTATTTTCACACACCTACCTCACTTACCTCACAAAAACACTCTACATTCACTACTTTCACATACAGTCAGATACATACACGTACTCTAGGTACTTACCTCAAGTACATCTCACACTTACCTCACTCACCTCACTTACCTCACTCATAAAACTTGCAAATCACATACACACGCACCTTCCTAACACATCTAACACACTCACCTTTCACACTCTCTTAATAAAAAACTTACCTTACACTTACCTTATCCTTCCTGCATCCCATCCTTCCCTTGACGCTTGGCGCCTCCTCAGGGGTACCTGTAATATAAAATTTTGTAATTAGTCTAAATTAGTTTAAGTTATTATAAGTTAATTAAGTGACAAAAATTATATTGTATAGAATATTGACGTTGACTGGTTCAATAAATATTATATTTTATTTTATTTTACACCCTGACCACTTGATCCAGTGCTATTGCGCGGATCGACTAGTTTAGTAACGCAGTGTTTTAGTATAAATACATATCCGACACAAATACCACCAACAACATGTTTCGCACCCCGGCAAAACAGAAGCCAGCGGCGTCGGCATCAGCATCGACGTCAGCTTCTGAGGGAGTGTGCCTAGATACCTCATCGGAATCTAGCCCAGAAATGTACAAGCCAATAAAACCAAAAAATACGGTGGCATTAAAATTCTCCCCGCCTCCCAAGAAGACACTGCAGGCAGTTGCTGGTCCTACAAGACAACAGCCAGCTGACAAAACGTACGTCAAAAGAACTCCACCAGAGGTTACTAAGGAAGTGGATGAAGTTGAGGAAGCGAGCAAGATGAACCACGAATACAGGTACAAAAGAATGTTTGAGGCCAGAGAGCACCTACAAGAACACACTAAGCTCATAGAAGGATCAAGGAACCTCAAAACGGAAATCAAGGCTGGCGTAAAACTAGCGATGAGACGCGTTTACAACTTGCTCTGTAAATGCGACTCAGACTATGGGAAGGTACTTTATGAGGCCGCAAAGGCGGGGAAGGACCCGGTCTCTACAAAAGAAACCTGCTGCAAGGAAATCCAGACCGAAGAAAGAGAAGAAGAAAGAAGAGAACCAGTGCGGGAAACCAGTAGTGAAGAAGGGAGAATCCAGAAGATGGAGGAGAGTCAGGCCCAATTAGCGAGGCGGATGGAGGAGCAAACCGAGCTCTTGAAGAGAAGCCTGGAGAGCATGAATAATCTTGAAAAGATTATTCACGGCTGTAAACCGGGCTTCAGCGAGGGGAGCCCTCCTAAGCCAAGCTACGCGAGTGTGGCTGCGGCAAGGCAGGGGGCCAGACCACCTGTGTACCGTACGCTACACTCCGTAGCAATCACCAGCAAGAAACCACTGCACACCGCCGACGAAACCCTCAAGGAAGTTAGGACGGCGCTTAACGCCAAGGAAGGGGGGGTGGAGGTGGAGCGCGTGAGGAAGTCAAGAGACGGGCGGGTCATAATCAGCTGTAGGACGACCGAAGAAAGGGACAGGTTGACCCAGAAGCTGAAGAAACAGGTAAAAGACATAACAGCAGAGAACATCGCCAACAAACAACCTATGGTGATGATAACGGGGGTATTGCGCGTCCATACCGACGCAGACCTGTTTAAGGCCCTCAAAAACCAGAATAAGCAGGTGTTTGAGGGCCTTGAAAAGGCTGACGAAGGTATGGAGGTAGCATACAAGATGCCGAGTAGAAACCCGAACACGCAAAGAGTAGTCCTGAAAGTGACCCCGCCCGTGTGGAGGCGCCTGACAGAGATTGGCACGGTAAGAATCGACCTGCAAACATTGCAGGTCGTAGATAGGTCGCCGCTTACCCAGTGCACAATTTGCCTGGGATTCGGACACGGTAAAAAGCTGTGCACCGAGTCTCAGGTAATGTGTAGCCACTGCGGAGGACCCCACATGTGGCGCGAATGTGAGGAGCACATAGTTGGCACGCAGCCTAAATGCAAGAACTGCGTCAGAGAGAAGAAAGTTGATACAGGGCATAACGCTTTTAGCGATAAGTGCCCTGTGAGAAGCAAATGGGACGCAATAGCGCGTGCAGCCGTCGCCTACGAATAGGTGGGACGTCGGAAGCAACAAAATAGTAATGGGCCGGAAACTGTGCCTCGCTGAGAAAACGAAGATTGTACAACTGGTAACATTTTATGTGACATATGACCAGTCAGCGAGGTACGGTCTACGGCTCTGCTATTCTGCGTGCAACCGACTGTCTCCACCTAGGAGTGGCGGCGTCGCCCCTTGTAGGGACAACAGAAGAAACGGCGACAGAACGAACGAAAACGGAAACCTACAAGCACAAAAGACATTAACACTTAGCATAACACACGAAAACACAAACATCAGAGAAACACAAACACAATATACACCACAGCACACACACATACAAACGCAAACGCACATAAAGATACACGAAACACGTAACATGCACGCAAACAGTAGCAGTGACACTCATACAGAATCGCGAAGACATAGACAGCACAAAATTTAAACAAATGACTTTTGTTGCAAAAGTCAATGTTTGCAAAACACAAATCGGCATAACACACAAGCATAACAAAACACACAGTATAAATCATGTTACAAACACATACAGAGAAACAAATACATACTCACCTTATTGTAGGCCTCCGAGAGTAGCAGATAACCTGAAAGAATAATATAAATTAATAATCTATAATATGCGTGAACCAGTGATAGTCAATAGTAATAAAACCAATATGTAATAGAAAACCCTAAAGTAATATACTGTTGTATATTTATTTTTAGTGTTAGTAACAATAGTAAAAAATAGGCATATAAATAGTAAATAAGAAATAAAATATATGTAATAAATATAAATAAGTAGAATTAAAACTGCTACATAGGAAAGCACTGGATGTAATACTGCAGCTAATATATGTAAACGCAGAATAAAGATAAAAAACAGAGTAACATACTACTTATAAAAATAAAGATATAAAAATCTAGAACACATAAAAATATCATGCAATATAATATAACTCGAAATTAAGAACATATACCATTTTAAGTATAATAATGTAGAAAACTAGTAAACAATTGTAACTATATATATAAACAGGAAATACTGTAAAAACTAGAATAAGAAACTTGTATTGAGAATGTTTTTGAAATAAAGCAACAAATAAAGACGAATCCATACCCTCCCCATTCTATCCCTTACCTAACAAGTAAAATATTCCGTAAATACATATCCTAAGTAAAACCAACCATAGCCAACCAAACCCAACAAATCCCAAGTCGTAATAATTTATTTTTGTTCTAGAAATATAAGTAGTAGAAAACTGTATTAATGCATGCTTTTAAAGATAGTAATAAAGAGAAAAAAGTAAAGATGACTCTGTCCTACCCTATGACGGAGAGACCGGGCGACAAAAAAAAAAAAAAAAAAAAAAAAAAAAAAAAAAAAAAAAAAAAAAAAACCTAACCAGTTCCGCTCGAACCGCGACCAGAAACAGTCGATTTGAGATCCGCTCCGCGGGAAAAAATTCGTAAAAATAGGTTTTTTGAGTGTTACATACCCGAGTGTAGTATCAAAGTGTGCGCAAAACCGAGGCGCAGGTGCCAGTGAAACTACCAAATCGGTAGCAGTTCGAACAAGAAAGTTATTTAGAAAAAACGGAATTTTGGATTTTAAAAAATTCGTATCTCGAAAAAGCGATCGAGGACACCCAACTTTTTGTGGCGGCTTTGGTGGGGCTCAGGTGCCCCCACCTGGCAAAAATATAACCAGCGAAATCCCAACTCGTTTCGCGAAGATATAAACGAAGAAGTGAAAAAACGTGGTGTCAACTTCTCCAATATTACTCCGATCAAAATTCCAAAAATACCAGTGCATTCAGCGCCAAAAACTACATAAAAGTGGCCAGATACAATCTTAGGATAGTCCATACTTTTCGGTTAAAAAATTAAAAACAGTGAAAATTTTTCAGTGATTTTCGTTTTTCGGCCAAATCTTCAAAATTCTTCAGGATATCCGGGTGTTTTTCTTCATTGGCCAGGAAGCCCCGGTGAAGACGCATCGTTTGACGCCTCATCCGTGAAAATCGGACCAGCCCACCGGAAACCAAGACCAGAAAAACAAGATCCTAACCTAAAAATTGCTCCGCCATTTTTGGTGTGAGCGATCTGAGGTTAGGGTCACTTGAAGACCTCAAGAGGACCGGCCCTTTTTCATCAACAGAAGAATTTTATGTATGATACTTTTTAGTTATTTTTAATTAGAAAATTTATTTTGTTTTATCAATATCTCGGAAACTAAATAGGACGCGTGGGTTTTAAAACTGCAGGATTGTGAGGTGCAGGGAGCTCTACCTGACCACACAAAAACCTGATTTTATTCTATATAAAAATTCTTAATAAAAATTAAAAAACCAAGTTTTTCAAAATTTTTAGTTTCTTTCAACTTTCTAGTATTGGGGTAAATTAGTTTAAAATAGGGGTAAAATAGAGCACCATTTTTAGTACACTTTGGTTATTTTTTGGGATTTTTTACACTTATAGTTTTCGAGATATAGATTTTTTGCCTTATTTTGTTAATAATTCTGTAAATACAAACATAAAATTGGATTTAAGGATACCAGCATACTGGTCTCGTCGGGACCTTTTCACTGAGCTCAAGATCAGGCTCCTAGGACGAATAGCGGCGGAGTTACCGAAAATCCGAGCCTTTTGGCTAAGGGCCGCCGCTATATTGAATTTCTTAAAAGTTCAATAACTCCGTTGTTATTGGGCGGATTCCGACGGGGTTTTGAATGCTGATATCTCCACAGGAGTCTACATCGGACCAGCACTTAAAAAGGCTTTTTTATTTTTGATTTTAACCTTCACCAGGATAGCCTGGAGAAGGTTCCGGGAACCACCCCAGTCGAGGTCCGGACTCGATAGGACGAAAAACCACCGAGTGGCGAGGTTTTCTCGCCGCGTTTTGACATTAGGGCGGCCATTTTGAGATTTTTAAAATCTCGATAACTTAGCCGTTATTGGTCCTATCGAGCTGGAGTTTCGACTGGGGGTGTTTCTACAAGACTCCCCTTCGATTCCGGCCATAAAAAAGGGCAAAAATTTTTGTATCAAGATTTTCATATAGGGACCTAGATAAGGCCAGGGGCATCCCCCCTAACCCAAACTCGGGCACAGTAGGCCCCCTAGCGGCTGAGATATAGGAGTACAAACTTCGACTGGCGGCCATCTTGGAAAACTTCAAGATCCTATAGCTTGGCCAATATCCGCCTGAGCGATCTCGGGTTTTCTCGGGAGTGACTCCCAGCACTAGGGGTATCCGCTGGACCCATTTTTGGACCCAAAAATTTTCAGCCTTTTTTCCGATCCAGAACGATAGAACTCGCCGGGGCGAGCAGTTTGAGCCCAAGCACGAGCTTCTGGCAGTGATATTGGGCGAGATACAGCGACTTCAAAACTGCGAAGTTTCATCCGGACTTTTAGGGACAAAACTTCGCAGACTGTTTCTCGCTCAATTTTAACGCTAACGGGCCCGTGTTTGGTATCATCCAACTCGGGACGACGAGATCTACCGATCCATCCCCCTCCCCCCCCTCTAGCTCCCCCCCCATTTTTCACTTACCTGTAAATCCTTGTCCTTTTGCCCAATCCCGGCGTGCGAGGTGTCGTTGTACTCGTAGCGAAGAGACGCGTCCACCTGTCCACCTCCCGGCTCCCGGCGCCTTCCCGCTCCTCCCCTGGACCTGAAACAAAAAAGAAAATATTATTGTAAGTCGCGTTTCGACTGAACTGTTAGGTTAAGAGTAGTTATTATTTAGTATATAAGTAGAGTTAAGCAAGTCTATAATAAAAATACTTATCTGTGTTTTATTTGTTGACATCCCTGTGTGGATTTGACTTGGACCCAGGCTTTTACCTGAGGAAAAGCAGATTAGTATTAATAAGTGTAAGTCTGACGCAGACACGTTACAGGATCGACTGTAAAATATATAATAAGTTTGACTGGTTCAATATATATTGTTTTGACTTGTTTCACTTGACCTCTCGACTGGTGCTATTGCATCAGTCGAATAGCGTACTTAGGATTAAAAGCTTATTAACCTTACACTCAACCAACACGCAAATATACACACACACATCATACATACACGCACATACACACCTGAATACACATACACTTAACAACCAACTCACAAAACACCGTATACTTGACAAGTAGGCTAAGACAAGGCCTATTGGCCAATTAGAATAGTCCTGTTTAGCACTATTGTGGGAACAGCTAGAGTAGGCGTAACTCTATTGAGTTTTTATTAGATTTGACGACACTCTCTCCGGAATGTCTATGACACCAAAAACACCGAAAAGATCGACGACGAGGTCCCGCAATATGCGTGACAGTACGAGTGACGAAGAAGTGGAGATTGTGTCTCCACAATCTAGAGGCCCGATGGCTGCAATAGCGGAAATAAACGAAAAAATTGACGCAGTTGTCCAGGAAGGAAAGAATATAAAGGATCAGTATTCAAATCCTTTTAAGAAATCCACAACGACTACACGTTCCCCATCCACGAAAACGACAACGGAGGCGTTTGAGGTCACCAAAAAGCCGTCTGAAAACATCAAGACATATCTTAGAACACCTATGTGCGAAGAGACTGCCAAGGCCTCGACCTCAACAGCGGAGTCGGCCCGAGAGTCGACCAAGACACAGTGCATCTCGCCATTAAAGGCCCAGTACAAGGACACCAAGGCAGAGGCTAAGGCATATCACGACTACTTTAAAGCACAGATGGGCAACTCAAAAAATTTAAAGACAGAAATTAAGAATCAAATGACGATAGCAATTGACCGAATGTACAAAGTGACACAGAAGCTGGAGAAGGCTCTGACGGAACTGCGGAACACGAAGGAGTCGGAAAAGACTAGTACACAAGAAATTGACACAAGGGCCGAAGCCCAATTCGATACAGAACTAGAATCAAGCAAGATTATAAACGGAAAAGACGAACTGCTCCGGAAATTGGAGGAGCATGCGTCCCTTACGAGGGAAAACAATAAGAAAATAAGTGACCTTCAGGGGATTATTGACAAACACAGTGAGATGTTGAAAGAGACAAGGGCTAGCTATGCGGGGGTAGTGTCGGGGAGAGAAGGTGCGAACGCGCCAGTGCGCCCGACCCTGCACTCCATAATTATAACCGACAAAAACCAGGCAAAGTCTGGCGACGAGGTGTTTGAAAGTGTTAGGAAGACTCTAAACACTAAAGAAGAAAACTTTGACATAGTAAGAGCAAGAAGAGGAAAGGACAAGAAAATAATTATCGGCTGCAGAACAACCAGCGATAGAGAAAGAGTGATGGCAAAACTGAAAGAAAACGGACATCTAAACGCGGAAGAAATTAAGAACAAAAATCCCCTAATACAGGTTATAGGGGTATTAAAGGTGCATACAGATGAGGTGCTCATCAAAGCCCTGCGGAATCAGAACCGGAGGATCTTTGATGGGCTGGATGAAGACGAGAAGGAGATGGTCATTGCCTATAAGGTGAGAGGAAGAAACCCACTCACACAAAGAGTCATCCTCAGGGTCGCACCGCGGCTGTGGCAGAGAATGACCGAAGCAGGGACGATACGAGTGGACTTGCAGACGCTGCACGTAATAGATAGATCCCCACTCGTACAGTGCTCTCAATGCCTTGGATATGGCCACGGAAGGAGGTATTGCACTGAGCCAGAGCCAAAGTGCGCCCACTGCGGCGACCTGCATAAAAAGTTCGAGTGTCCTAGCTACCGGGAAGGAGCGCCGCCAACCTGCTGCAACTGCGTGAAGGAGAAAAGATCGCATGTCAAACACAACGCATTCGACAGTAAATGTCCAATTCGCAGCAGATGGGATGAAGTAGCGCGCGCCTCGATAGCATATTGTTAAGGGCACCTCGGGCGACCAAGAAAGCATCAAGGAGCGGAAGCCACACAAAGCCATGCAAGTTAATCTGCAGAGAAAAGAGATCGCAACGGACGAAATGTTCAAATACGCAAGCGATAATGGTGTGGCTTTCGCTCTGCTCCAAGAACCATACATAGGCAATAGGCGGGAGGTGAGAGACTACCGGGGAGCTAGGGTCTACCAAAACAAGAAAACAGAGACTTCAAAGGTAAAAGCGGCGATAGCCGTCTTCGACCCGAAAATCCAGGCCACTGGAATGCCACAGTACACCACCGACAACCTGGTGGTGGTAGAGATGGGGAAAGGGCCTAGCTCTCTAGTAGTCGTCTCGCTATATTTCGAACCGAACAAAGAACTTAAGTCCTACTTGGGGCAACTCAGTAAGATAGCAAAAGAAATGGGGACTCGCAGACTCATAATAGGGGGTGACTTCAACGCAAAGAGCCCATGGTGGGGCAGCCCTTACGAGGACGAACGCGGACAGGCGATATCAGGACTCCTTAACGAGCTCAACTTGCATGTACTCAACGAAGGGGACACCCCTACCTTTGAAACAGTGCGTGGAGGCAACGTTCTCCAGAGTTATATTGATATCACGGTTTGCACAACGGATCTTCTCGACTTTGTAGACGAATGGGAAGTAGATACTGGAGTGGTGAGCTCCGACCACAATGCAATTAAATTCAATATCTTGACCAGTAAAATTGAGGGAGTTTGCATGTCTCGAACCACGAGAATTTTTAATACCCGGAAAGCCAAATGGGACCATTTTCGTCAGAAAATGGACCATCTGATGCACGAAAATAAACTTACCACTGACGAACTGGAGAGACAGACTGACACGACGGACCTAGAACAAAAAATACATACCTTTAATAACATAATAGTAGAGGCAAGCAAACACAGTATTCCACAAATCAAACAAAATAATAGAATAAACTTACCTTGGTGGTCAGAAGAGCTCGCCACCCTAAAGCGTGGCGTCGTCACGAAGAGGAGAAGAATCCGATGCGCAGCACCGGCCTGCAGGAGGGGCGTCGTCGATGAGTACCTGGAAGCAAAAGAACACTATGAAAAGGAGATTCGGGCAGCAAAAACCAACAGCTGGAAGGAGTTCTGTGGAAAACAGGATCGTGAGGGAATGTGGGAGGGAATATACAGGGTCATCGGAAGAACTAGGAAGAGGGATAAGGACGAGCCTTTAGTCGAAAGTGGACGATTGTTAGGACCAAAGGAGACAGCAGAGCTCCTAGTAACGACGTTTTATCCGGAGGATAATGCCGAGGGGGAAAGCGCAGAACATGCTGAAATAAGAGAGAAAGCGGCACGACTGGACATTATGACCGCAAGTTCAGAAGGCAGCGACGATCCGCCCTTCACAGCCTTCGAGCTGAAAGAAGCAGCTTGGATGTTTAACCCTAAGAAGGCACCCGGAGACGATGGCCTAACTGCGGATATATGTGTACAAGCAATTTCGCACAAACCGGAATTTTGCCTATCACTGGCAAACAAGTGCCTCGAAATTGGATACTTCCCTAAGGTTTGGAAGAGAGCGACAGTGGTAGTTCTTCGCAAACCTGGACGAGACGACTATACACAAGTCAAATCATATAGGCCCATTGGCCTTTTGCCAGTGATGGGTAAAATCCTGGAGCGAATGATCGTCAACCGACTTAAGTGGCACCTCGTGCCTAGGCTGAGCACCCGCCAGTACGGATTCCTGCCCCAAAAAAGCACGGAGGACTCCCTCTATGATCTAGTGAACACTATACGCGATAAGCTGAAACAAAAGAAGATAGTAACCATCGTTTCACTAGACATAGAGGGAGCGTTCGACAGCGCGTGGTGGCCAATGATAAGGGTCCGACTGGCGGAAGAAAACTGCCCGAGGAACATCCGGAAGATATTGGGCAGTTATCTCGAGGACAGAAGTGTCTCGCTTAGGTACCTCGGCGAAGAGGTGAAGAGGAACACCACCAAAGGCTGCGTACAAGGCTCTATTGGGGGCCCAATCCTGTGGGATTTACTCTTGGACCCCCTCTTGAAAGAACTCGAGAAGCAAGGCGTACACGTGCAGGCGTTCGCGGATGACGTTGTCCTACTATTTGAAGGTGACTCCGGTTGCAGCATGGAGAACAGAGCTAATGCGACGCTCTCCTATGTTCAGGCCTGGGGCGCACGTAACAAACTTAGATTCGCTCCCAGCAAGACGAAAGCTGTCACTTTCACGCGCAAGCTAAAGTATGACGCGCCAAGACTGAACATGGGAGGCGTCAGCATCGAGATGGCACCGGAGATGAAGATCCTAGGATTGACCATCGACAGCGGATTAACTTTTAACACGCACGTGCAAAATGTTTGCACAAAAGCCGTTAAGTTTTACCAACAGCTTTCACGTGCCGCGAAGGTCACCTGGGGTCTCGATCCCGATGTCATCCGGATAATGTATAACGCGGTGCTGGAGCCAGTAGTCCTGTACGCAGCGAGCGTCTGGGCACCTTCGGCTACAAAGATGGGTGTACGCAAGCGGCTAAACACCGTCCAACGCGGATTCGCACAAAAAATGTGTCGTGCGTATAAGACCGTCTCCCTAAACTCCGCAATGGCGTTGGCGGGTATTCTCCCCCTTGATCTTCGGGTAAGGGAAGTAGCTTCCCTATACGAAGCCAAGAGGGGGGTATACCACCCAATGCTTGAGGATAGGGAGATGGAAACGAGAGTCGCTTACGTACACACAACTCACCCGGCCTCGCGAGTCGAGTTACAGTTTACCTGCCTGATGAACCAGGAGCAGGTGGATGCGCAACGCCATTTGGAGGTGCGCATCTTCACGGACGGTAGCTTAATCGACGGGCAAGTCGGAGCCTCATTATCCGTATGGAATAATGAAGCCGAGACCAAGTGCCGGAAGATTAAGCTAGCGTCTTACTGCACGGTATATCAGGCAGAGATGCTGGCGATACGCGAGGCAACGGCGTTAGTCCGAGGGCGTCCGGAAGAAAGCTTTGGCATTTACAGTGACTCCAGATCGGCATTGCAGGCGCTGTGCAACTGGAGCTCCGCCAATCCGCTAGCGCACGAAATCAGGAACAACATTCTGCAGGGTACAGCGCAAGGCAAGAAGATAGAGCTATTCTGGGTGAAGGCCCACGTCGATATACAGGAAAATGAGCGGGCGGACGAGTTGGCGAAAGCGGCAGCAACTTCTTTGAAGGTGAGGCCGCTTTATGACAAGTGTCCGGTTTCATTCGTTAAACGGCAGTTCCGAATGGGAACGGTTGACGAATGGAACCGGAGATACTGTCAAGAGTCAACTGCGTCCGTCACGAAACTCTTCTTCCCGGATGTCACGCGGGCCTACAAGATAGTTAAACAGGTCGGCCTCACTGGCCTGCACACCCAGCTCCTCACAGGGCACGGGGGATTCTCTGAGTACCTGAACCGATTCGGGTGCAAGGAGAGTCCCTCGTGCATCTGCGACGACGAGGAGATCGAAAGTATACCTCACCTGATCTTCTGGTGCCCTGTCTTCTCCCGTGAGAGGCAGGACATCGAATGTAAGCTAGGAATAAAAGTTAGTTTCGGTAACATGAATGAGTTAATGTTAAAGAAAAACTACGAAGCTTTCCTTAAATATTGCACACATATAGCTAGTAAAGTCATAAACAGAAACAAAACACGAGTTTAAACACATTATTACATATATTTATCTATAATATATTTAGAATAAATGTATATAAACAGATGTAAAATTAATACTAGGTATGTAAGTAATTAATAAAACCACATAAGTAGCATCCAGCAAACATCCGAAACTAACAGTAAAAATAAGTACGTAACATTGTAACATATTATAATAGTAATTAAAAGTAAAACATGTAATAAAAATTAGTAAACAGATAACATAGTTGTAACCACTAGCATAAGATATTAGATTGTATAAGCACCTATTACCTATAAAATAAAGATAACAAGAGATAAAAACAAAAAGAGAATAGACAAAAAGAAATGTGTCAAAAAACAATTACAATAAAAAAGAGAATATAGTAAAGAACAAAAAAATAGTGAACAGCCCGGACAATCTTGCTTATCCGGAGAGAGGATTAAAAAAAAAAAAAAAAAAAACCTAACCTAACCTAACCTAACCTAACCTAACCAGTTCCGCTCGAAACGCGACCAGAAACAGTCGATTTACTTTGAGCTCCCGACTAAAAAATTCATAAAAATAGGATTTTCTGCAGTTACAGTGTTGTGATATATATCGTTGTGTGCGGGCAAGTGAGGCGCAGGTGCCTATGCAAAAAGCAAGTTTCTATCAATTCGGACTTAGAAGTTATAACGTAAAAACCAAATTTTGAAATTTCAAAAAATCATATCTTCGAAACTAAATCGAGGACATATATTTTTTAGTGGCGGCTTTGGTGGGGCTCTGGTGCCCCCACCCCGCAAAAATACAAGTGTCAATATCCCAACTCAAACCGCAAAGATATAACACAAAAACTGTAAAAACGTGGTGTGAAAAGTGCCAATTTTGGACCTAGCTAAAACTAAAAATTACTCAACGAAAGAGGACTAAAAACTAAGGTAATCCACCCAGATACAACCTTAGAAATTTTTATATTAACTTTGTAAAAAATTAAAAAGTGAAAAATTTTTCGGACGTTTTCTGTTTTTCGAACTTAACCTAAAAAATTTCTTCTAAACAAAAAATTCCGCCGCGGTAGCCACCGAGGCTTTTGCGAGACGCGTCGATTGACGCCTCGCACGTTGCCATCGGAGTTCACCCGGCCGTGCAAGAACCAGAAAAACAACTCCATAACCTCAAAATTGCTCCGCCAATATTGGTGTGAGCGTTTTGAGGTTTGGACCACCACAAGACTTCAAGAGGAGCAGCCCATTTCCGGTCCCAGAATAATTTTAAGTATTATAGATTTTAATTATTTTATATTAGAAAAATAAACTTGTATATTGAATATCTCGGAAAGTATAAGCGACGCGTGGGTTTTGAAACTGTAGGATTGTGCGCGGCAGTTAGTTCTATCTGCCCGCACAAAGTCCCGATTTTTTCTCTAGGAAATTTTCTAAATTAAAATCAATAAACCGTAATTTTCAAAATTTTTAAATTTTTTCAAGTTTTTATTATAGGGGTAAAATCAACTAAATTCGGGGAAAAATAGAACTCATTTTGGCCTATCTTTTGAATATTTTTATTAAATTTTTCGACTTATACTTTCCGAGAAATTAGTTTTTTGGCATTATTTTGTAAATATATAGATAGATATAAGGTGTAAAATTATTTTAGCGACAGCGGTGACCAGATCTCGTCGAGAGCTTTCATCCGAGCCCAAGCTCGACGCGATTCGGCCCATAGATAGCCGAGAAAACGACTTTTGTTGTTTTTCGGCTAAGGGCGGCCGCCATATTGGAAATTTTAAAGTTCCAATATCTCTCTGGTTTTTTGACGTAGCGCGACGAGATTTGGACTGCTACTATTGGGATAGGCTTCCGCGACTGCCCAGCCTATAAAATAGGCCAAAAATTTTCAGTTTAAACCCCCCCCCAGGCAGGGTGGGGATAGTGACGGGCAACACCTGGGACGAAGTCCGGTCTCGATTGGACCACAAACGGCGGAGCTGTGGTGATTTCTCGCCGCAGCTTGACAGTTCGGCGGCCATCTTGGTTTTCTTTCGAAGCCTATATCTCGGCCATTTTTCAAGATATCGACTCCGGGCTTCGACCATAGGTGACAGGATAGTGATATCTATCATCTCCAGCCAAAAAACCGGTCAAGATTTTTTGACCCTAGATTATTGTTTAGGGACCTAGCTCAGCCCAGGGGCATCATATTGAACCCAATCTCCAGTGCAGTAGGTCTCCTGGTTGCGAAGTTACAGGAGTACAAACACTGACGTCGGCCATTTTGAAAAATTTTCAAAACCCGATATCTCGGCCAACATCCATCGTAGGAAGCTCGGACTTCCTCGAGAGTACATCCCTGCACCAGGAGTACCCGCTGGACCCAATTTTGGACACCAAAAATTCTCAAAAATTTCAGCTTGTTTGAGGATCCCAATCGGAAGACCTCGTCGGGACGAGCAGTTTGAGCCCAAGCCCGAGCTTCTAGCGGTGAAATTGAGTGAGAAACAACGATTTGAAAACTGCGAAGTTTCACCCGGTCTTTTGGGGACAAAACTTCGCAGGCTGTTTCTCAGCCAATCTCAACGCTATCATAGTCGAGTTTGGTATCATCCAACTCGGAACGACGAGACCTATCGATCCACCCCCCTCCCCCCCCTCTAGCTCCCCCCCCGTTTTCCACTTACCTGTAAATCCTTGTCTTTTCTTCCAATCCCGGCGTGCGAGGTGTCGCTGTACTCGTAGAGAAGAGGCGCATCCATCTGTCCACCTCCCGGCTCCCGGCGCCCATCCCGCTCCCCCTGGACCTGAAACAAAAAGAAAAATATTATCGTAAATCGCGTTTTGACTGAACTATTAGGTTAAGAGTAGTTATTATTTAGTACATAAGTAGAGTTAAGCAAGTCTATAATAAAAATACTTATCTGTATTTTATTTGTTGACATCCCTGCGTGGATTTGACTTGGACCCAGGTTTTTACCTGAGGGAAAGCAGATTAGTATTAAGAAGCGTAAGCCTGACGTTGACACGTTACAGGGCCACCTGTAAAAATATATAATAAGTTTGACTGGTTCAATATATATTGTTTTGACTTGTTTCATTTGACCTCTCGACTGGTGCTATTGCATCAGCCGAATCGTGTACTTAAGGACTAAAGCATATTAACTTTACACTCAACTAACACACAAACATACACACACAACATACATACACGCACAGACACACCTGCAGACACATACACTTAACTTTCAACTCAACGTTATTGCGTGAGCTGATTAGTATAAATTAGGGACTACCTGTTACCGCTAAGTAAAAATGTATAGAACGCCGTCAAGAGGGGCTATGAAGTACGGGTATTGCTATCTGACGGAAGAGAATAGGGAGGAAATAAGAAACCGATCAGAAAGTGAAGCCGAGAGAAGAGGAATATCAAAATATAGCGAGGAATGGTATGCGATAATCAATAGACACGAACATGATGTAAGGGACGAAAATGGAATTGGCCGTCCGCCCTCAGCGCACCTTGTGACCCCCGGGCCTTGGACGGAAAATATAAAAGTGCGTGAAGAAGAGAAAACCCCCCCAACACCGACGAGCCCCATTACCTCTAGACAACAACAAGACAGGAAAAAGAAAAAGGCGGTGACATTGAAATTCTCCCCCCCTCCCCCACCTACGAACAAGAAATTACCAAGCATATTTGAGAAGTCGAAGTTAACCAAGGTTTCGCCGAGTAGAACATACACCAAGAGCACACCGCCAGAAGCCACTAAAGACGCGGTTGGACAGCAACATAGGATGAAAGACGCTAAAACATCCTATGATAAAGCCATCGAACATCTAGCTAACTCGCGAAACCTTAAGACGGAAATAAAACAGGGCGTACAGACGGCGCTAGACCGGCTGTACGCCTTGGTAAAAGACATGAATAGGGATTTAATGACAAGAGGGGGTGGCAACGACCCGGTCTCAAACAGAGAAACATGCTGCAAGGAAGCACAAACTGAAGCACAGAGTCCAAGCCTAGAACCAGTGCAGGACAAAGAAGAAGATAGAAGAATAAGGAAGATAGAAGAAGGTCAGGACCAGATGGCAAGGCGGATGGAGGAGCAAACCGCGCTCCTACACAGAAGCCTGGAGAGCATGAATAATCTGTCACAGATTATTCATGAGTATAAGTCAGGCTTCAGCAAGGGGAGCCCTCCTAAGCCAAGCTACGCGAGCGTGGCTGCGATAAAGCAGGGGGTTAAGCCACCTGCTTACCGTACGCTGCACTCCGTAGCCATAACAAGCAAAGATACCACTAACTCTGCCGATGATACCCTAAGGGAAGTAAGGAAGGCGTTGAACGCCAAAGAAGGAGGGGTGGAGGTAGAGAGAGTGAGGAAATCGCGAGATGGGCGGGTCATTATCAGCTGCGGATCAACCGAAGAGAGGGACAGGGTGACGCGCAAAGTGCTGAAGGACAAGAAAGACCTGACAGCAGAGAACATTACCAATAAGAAGCCAATGGTAATGATAACGGGGGTGCTTCGTATCCATACCGACGAAGACCTGTTCAGGGCCCTCAAGAACCAGAATAAGCAGGTATTTGAGGGCATTGAAGGGGTCGACGAAGGTATGGAGATTGCTTATAAGATGCGGAGCAGAAACCCGAACACACACCGAGTGGTCCTTAAGGTGACTCCGCCTATCTGGAAGAGGCTGACCGAGGTGGGCACCGTGAGAATAGACCTGCAAACTTTGCAAGTCACTGATAGGTCGCCATTGACCCAATGTACCATTTGCCTGGGGTTCGGACACGGCAAGAAGCTCTGTACCGAGTCCCAGGTAATGTGCAGTCACTGTGGGGGTCCTCATACGATGAGCGAATGTGAGGAGCACATCGTTGGCGCGCAGCCAAAATGCAAAAATTGCGTTCGTGAAAAGAAGACAGAAATAGGGCATAACGCATTCAGCGAGAAATGCCCTATAAGAATAAAATGGGACGCAATCGCGCGCGCAACCGTCGCGTATGAGTAGGTGGGACATCGGTAACAACAAAATAGTAATGGACCGGAAACCGTGCCTCGCTGAGAAAACACAGAAGGTAACACTGGTAATAAATTATGTAACATAGGACCAGTCAGCGGGGTACGGTCTACGGTTCGCCTATTTTGCGTGGAACCGATAGTCTCCACCTAAAAGTACGCGGCGTCGCCCCTATGGGGAGTCTAAGAACTAAAATGGCGAATGCAACAGATGGAAAAAGGGAGCCTATGAGTTTGGAGTATATACACAACAAACACAACGCCTAAACCGTTACACACGTAATGCAAACACGCACAAACAAAAATACACAGTTACACATGACACATACACACAAACAAGGTAAATAATGTAAAGAAACATCAATAGCACATAATACACACAAAAAACATCAAGCAACACACAATTGTACAAAAATAAAACAGATTGCTTTTGCTGTAAAAACAATTTGTTTGTAATACACAAAACTAGCGTAACATTCAAACACACAACTAAAACAACACAAATACATACAATAACAGTTAAAATCACTTACCTTACCGTAGGCCCCCGGATGTAGTAGCACAACCTGAAAAACAAAATGTTAGAATAAAAAATATATATTGACCAGTAAAAATATCATAGTAATAGTTAAAATTGTAAGATATAACCCTAAGGTAATATACTGCAGTATATTTACTATTAGCGTTAAAATATTAAGCAATACAGAGATATATATATAACATAGCAAATAGTAATAACAAATAGTAATATTATACATAGAATAAAACTACTACATAGGAGAAGCACTGGCTGACAATGCAGCAGAAAATAAGAAAATAAAAATGTAAAAATAGTAATCATCATATCAAATGAAATGTTTTAAAAAACTAAATTCGGAATTCGAAATTTTGTATAATAATCGTAATAGAGAAATAAGAAAATAACTGGCAAAAATGTATTTTGGATATAAGCATAACAGATATATAATATGTAAAATAAGAAATAGAAAATGTAAAACCTAGACTATAATACTACCTTTGTAAAAATTAGAATAAAGAAAAATAATAAAGAAAGCACACCTACCCTTCCCAACCCAACCCAACACCATCCAAACCATCTTACACCAGAAACCTTGTGCCTACCCACTCCCAACCCAAACCAACCTTTTCCAACATTTCCCAATTAGCAGAAACTTATTTGAGTTATAAAAATGTAGTAAGGATAGTTAATGCATGAATTTTTTGAAAATAAAGTAATAAAGAGAAAAGATATGATGACTCTGTCTTGACCTATGACGGAGAGACCGGGCGAAAAAAAAAAAAAAAAAAAAAAAAAAAAACCTAACCTAACCTAACCTAACCTAACCTTTTTTTTTTTTTTTTTTTGGTAACCCAGGGGGAATGTCTTCTCTTGCGACACTGCCTCGGGCCCCGGGAGAAGGGGTGATCCGAGGGGTGTGTGGGACTCCTGGCGGTCGGCTCTGCACGCAGGCTTCGCCGCGGCGAAGCAGTCGCGAGACGTCGGACCGCCAGACTACCCACTAAACCTAACCTGGGCCTCTTACCTGCGCTTTTACGGGGCGCCACGAGAACTAGAGCATTGCTACTACATTCGTGACGCCCCTACGCCTGGCTAAACTTCAGGACACCCCGAAGGCAAGGTGCCCTGCTTCATCAACAGGGGAGGAAGTCCGCGGGCTCTCCCGTTTCCCGCGGCCCCCTGTGATGGCACTAAGGGAGGAGGTGTGCGTAGCGACGCCTCCGACGGCCAGTCCGCCGTTGTCGGATGGGGTCCGCATACGCATCCTCCTCCCTGGTCCTCTCTGCGGCCTCCTTCAGGGACATGACCGTCTCACTGAAGGAGGCAACCGCATTCCATCCGTCCTCGCTCGACAGCATGGCTCCTACCAATTGCTGGAGCGAGGACACAGGACCCACATTGCTTTCTAGCTGATGACGCTGAGGTCCCCATGCGGCGCACTCCAACAGCGTGTGAATCGCCGTGTCGAGGGGTGCGCCGCATTCTACACATTCTGGGGTCGGTTCCCGCCCCGCTATCTGGTGCAGATACTTACCGAAGCAGCCATGCCCGGTAAGTATCTGCGTCAGCCTGTACGTTAGGGTCCCGAATTTTCTCGAGACCCAACGAGCCAGGTGGGGGCGGACCGCCTCCACCGTCTCCTTTCCTGCCACTGGGGACCTCAGGTCATCAGCCCATTCTTCGATCAGGGCCTCGGTCGCCAAGGCCCTGACCCTTCTTATTTCTGCCGGACACGGCCTCTCTCCTCTCTCCCTGATGTCTTGCCGAAAGCGGTGCACTGCCGCGAGCACCTCCGCCTGTAGTTCCCAAGGCGGGTCGCTCGCGAGCAGTGTCGCTGCTGTCCATGAGACCGTACGGTAACCCCGTATGGCCCGTACCGCCAGGACCCTCTGAGAACGTCTCAGAAGGGTCCTGTTTTTCCGATGGAGCGCGTCGACCCACACGGGGGAACCGTACAACGCCATGCTCCGCAAGACACCAGTATAGAGCTTTCTGCAGGCCGTGCCCGGCCCTCCCACATTTGGTAACAATCTGGCCAGGGCGGTAGCGGCACCTAGCAGCTTCGGGGCGAGCTGGGTAAAGTGGGCCCCGAAGCTCCACTTCCCGTCTAGAACAAGGCCCAGGTACTTCATCTGGGCCTTTACCGCTACCGCCACTCCCTGGACGGCGACGCGCGTGTCCCGGGGCGGTCTCCTACGTCGTCCGTGGAACATGAGGGCCTCCGTTTTTTCTGGGGAGACCCTCAAGCCTAACCGGCGAACTCTCTCAACTACCAACGCCGTCGCGGCGTTGGCTAGTTCCACGGACTCCTCGTAGGTTCCGCCCCGGGCCGTGATGAGGGTGTCGTCAGCGTAACAAATCACCCCCATCCCGGGCAGGACTGGCTCTCGGAGGAGCCAGTCATAACCGATGTTCCACAGGATCGGACCCAGAACCGAACCCTGTGGAACACCGCACACGACACGTCGCCTACCTGAGATCTGGCCGAATTCGCCCTCCCAGAGGATGAATCTGTCTTGGAGGTATGCCCCCAACAGCCTAGCGAGATACGGAGGCACCCCATGAGACCGGAGTGCCTCTAATATTGTTTCGAAGGGAAGGCTGTTGAAGGCATTTTGGATGTCCAACGATACCACCAAGACAGACTCCTCTATACTCTCCGCCTCTCTCGTGAGGCTCCTAAGCGAAAACAGGGCGTCTAGAGTCGAACGCCCTGCCCTAAATCCGTACTGAGCCTCCGAGAGACCAGGCCCATCTGATGATTCCAGGTGCCGGACGAGGCGGCTCGCCAGAATTTTTTCGAATACTTTTGCCACCTCGTCCAACAGCACGATGGGCCTGTAGGCGGAGGGATCTTCGGGAGGGCGGCCCTCTTTTGGAATGAGGCACAGCCGGCCCTCTTTCCATTGCTTCGGGAACTCACCCGTCCTAATGCAGGCGTTGAAGAGTTCCCGAAGCTGGCCGCCTAGATGTTTGGCGGCCAGGAAGAGGACCTTGGCCGGGACCCCGTCCGGTCCCGGTGCCGTTTTCCGGCGCCGGAGACGGTCCAGCGCCACTTCCAACTCCTCCTCGGAGACTGGGGGAGGATCAGTCTCCGAGGGTATTTCACGAGGAGGACACATTCTTGGAGGAGTAAAGGGTCCCGGGTCCGGGAAGAGCCCGTCCACAATTCTATTAAGGACCCCTTCAGGTAGGGACTCCGTGACTGGGGCGGGGCAGGCGCGCAGCTTTTTGCGCGCCGCCCGATACGGTCGTCCCCAGGGGTCCCCATCCAAACTGACTAAGATTTCTTCCCGGGCCCGAGTCTTGGACTGGCTAATGGCCAATTGTAGGGCCTGCTTAGCCGCCCGATACTCCTCCAAGCGATGTTCCTCCTCACCTCTGTCCGGAGGATGCCGACGTCGGCAGTTTTTCAGAGACCGGCGGGCCCGAAGGGCTGCCTCCCTGAGGCCGCCGATCTCCGCGGTCCACCAGTAGACCGCTGGTTTCCGCCGACGTCGACGCGACCGGGGCATCGAGGCATCGCAGACCCTCGTAAGGGTTCTGCGCATGCCTTCCGCCAGATCCTCCGGACAGGTGTTGCTCTCATGGTTGGTCCAGCCCTGGATGGCGGCCATCTCTCCGGCCAGCTCGGGATCGAGCCGGCCGAGGGCCCATCGGGGGAACTGACCGTGGCTGCGTGGGGGGTTTGACCCTGTTCTACTAGGAGGAGGGGAGACCTCGAACCTTATGTAGAGGTGGTCCGACAAAGTCTCCACCTCCTCCTCGACTTTCCAATTCATCACCCTGCGTGCGATCGCATGGGTGGCAAACGACAAATCAACGACGGAGCCACCCCGCGCTCGCACGCAGGTGTGGACCGAACCTCGGTTCAAAAGGGTCAAACCACTTTGTAGCGCCCACGTTTCCACAGCCAGTCCCCTCAATTCGGTGACAGTGTTTCCCCAGGAGCGGGATTTGGCGTTGAAGTCGCCGAGTACGAACGTCGCCCTCGGCGACTGTCTGCCCACGGCGGCCCTGACAGAATCCAAGAAGAGCTCGAACTCTGCCAGGGAACGGTTGGGGGAAAAATACACACCTATGAAGGTGTGCTCGCCCCAACCTGCCACCGCGTAACCCCGCCCCCTCTCGATCTCGAAGAGTGGGGTGCTAGCGCCCGAACTAGCAACAACTGCCACCGTGCCATCCAGGTCCCCGACCCAGTTGCCCTGGGGGGGGACGTAATACGGTTCCGAAATTACGGCCAGACCAACCTCCCACTCCGCCATGGACTGCAGGAGCAGATCCTGAGCCCCGGCGGAGTGGTTAACATTGCCTTGTAGGAGTCTAATATGTCGTCCGGGCATTTTAGTGTGACATACTAGACTCCTCCTGGTGTCGTCCTACCCCGATGTTTGCCGGGGGCACAAACTTGCCTCTGACGTGAGGAGGGAGGCAGCCCCTCGACAACGCCACGTGGTTTGCGTCGAGACCCGACTCGGCGCAAACCACACAATGAGCATGAGGCTCCGTACACTGGGCGACCCTGTGCCCGCTTTTGCCGCAGCGGAAACACAGGGCCGACCTATCCACTCGCCCATCGGGGCACATTATCGTAATATGGCCCGTGTAGAGACACCGCATGCAACGTATAGGTCGCCTCTCACGGGCCGACACAACTGCCGAGCTGAACCCCACACAGACGTGCTTCAGCTCGGACAACATCTTGGCGACCGGGACGGGGCACTGGACGTAAGCTGCGCCCATCCCCCCCGGTCCAACACCGATACCGCCGGATCTTACTTGCTCGCGAGGGCAGTTCCCAGCGCGAGCGATGGCCTCCTCCAACATCCGCGGCGTGACCGAGTCATCAAGCCCGGTGACGCGGATATCTCCTTTCTTCACCGGTCTGGCGACCTCGGCCACGCCCTCCAACACTGCAGCAAGGGCCACAGCCAGCCGGTCGGCCTTTTCAACGCCTTCCGGCCCCGGCGGCATTTCCAACAGCCGGGCGTCACTGGCCGTCCGGACGATTTTTAGGCCCTCTCTGAGGCCCATCGCCTGTAGATCAACTGCCGTCGCGGCCTTTTCGAAGACCTGGCGGTAGGTCATCCCCTTCTGAGCGGCGTCAGGCAGCAGCGTCACCATGACTGCCGCTGCCTTAGCTTCCACCAACGGGGCCGGTCGCCTCAGTGGAGGTCTCCGGGCCGGCTCGTTCCGCCACTGCGGAGCAGAGGTCCAGGGGGCGGGGGCTGGGGGGGGGTATCCCCTCGCTCTCCTCTCTCTCCTCTCTTGCCTCTTACTTTTTCTGCCGGCCCCCACTACCGTCCACTCGCCCTGGTCCATTTGGGCGGGGGCGGGGGCAGAGGGGGGTGTGGACCACAACGGGGGGGCTGGGGCAGCCCCCTGTCTTCTTGGAGCCCCCTGGAGACCAGAGGGACCCGGTTTCGGGTGGGGGCGCGGAGGGCCCACCACTTGAGCAAACGACGGGGGAGGGACGGGGGGCAACGGGGGGAAGGAGGGGGAAGGGATTACCGCCGTCGGGGCCGGCTCGAAGTCCATCTCCAGGGACTCCGTTGGATATTGGGAGGCCCTGGGAGGAGCAGCCATGGGGGAAGGCGCAGAACCCGAAGTCCCAGGTCCCGCCTTCGACCTCTTGTCCGCGGCCAGCGGCGGGCGTACAATCTTGGGAGGGGGCAACCGGTCCTCGAAGACCGCCAGGCGGGCGTCGACGAGATTCCCCATCGCCATGATGATGGAGCGTTTAAACTCCTCCATGTCGAATGGCGAGGCCTCAGTCCGCGAGCCCCCCCTCTCATTTCCTGGTGAGGGCCTGGCTACACTGGCCACAGCCTCCACGGACACCGCCTCCTCGGCGACAGCATCGGCCTTTTCTCTGGCTGTGGCGTCCTTGGCCGCAGCCTTCATATCCTCGAACTCCCTGCGGTATGCCCGAATCTCGGCCCGCAGGGAGTCCACCTCACGTCTCAACTTAAGATTGTCGAGGCTCAACTTCCTCGCCTCGGCGTTGAGGGTCCTCTTGGAGAGACTTTCCGTCAACTCCTTCAGGGCTCCCGCCGCTGCTTTCAGCTGCTTGACGTAACCCCCCTTAAGGTTCCCCGAGGTCTGGGCTACGTTATAGATGGTAGCAACGTGGGCGCCGGCCATGGTGCGGAGTTCCTCCGCATCCAGGCAGTCCACGTCCTGCAGCCTCGGGTCTATTTCAGGGGGTACGTCAATCTCTGAAGGCTCGGGGGCCTTCGTTTTCTTCTTTAAAAACCTCTTACGGAGGTCCGAGACAAAGGCATCCGCCTGAGCCTCGACCTCCACCGTCTCCTCACGGGACAGCGTCATCCCGACGCTGTGACCCCTATGCCGGGCCCCCGCGAGCACCCTGCTACGTCGGGTCCCAGGTTTCTGGGCGTCCTCCTCGGTCGCCAGCTTTCTCGCGGACTCATCAGAGTCAGAACCAGCGTTGTCCCCTCGGGAGCGAGTGTTGGGCCGTTTCCGGACCTCACAGACCCCCGAGCCACCGTTTCCGCCCGGTTCAGCCATTAAACAGGCCCCCCCCCCATGGGGGTGGAGTGGGGGGTGTCAAAAACCTTAAAACTATCCAAACCGTAAAGCAGAATCAAAATCCAAAAGAAAAAGCCAGGTCAAACAACAAAAACAGAAAATCACAAAAAAAACAAGCAAAGCCGGGTCAAAAAGTATGCAAAATCGTCAATAATCAAAGAAACAAGCCAAGTCGTATGTTATAAACATCAAAAGAAACATCCCAGAAAATTTTCAAATTTTCGAAAATCGAGAGAAAATTCGAGCGCACGTCTGCCCTGGGGGGAACCTTTTTTTTTTTTTTTTACATGAGGAAATGCGTTGCCGCACCGTCAGCCGCGCGGGGGATCATGCGCGGCCGGTGTGTGGGGCTCCCCGACGCCGATTAATCAATACGACCGGCGCCGGTATACCCACTAAAACCTCATGGGAGCCTTCTTCCGCATTATGCCGGGGTCACGGTACACAGCGTGAGCCTTAACCCGCAACCCCGGCAGCGGCTGGCCGCCTCGTAAACAGAGGCGGCCTCTCCTGTGTGCGGGCCGGGGAATGACGTTTCCCCGGCCCTGAGAGGGACGCGCGGCTGCCTCTCGCGCCCTCTCGCGGCATTAGTGCGGGCGGAGATCTATAGGATCCCCCAGACCTCAACGCCCGCTGCCGCCCGCCCGTGGTTGTGATTTAACCACGGGCTTCTCCTTCTCCGCTCCCCGCGACGGTTGGAGTGCCCGCGGCAGCGCACACAGGACAGTGTGGCTTCGCTGAGCAGGGGCCCGTCACCAGGTGCCCGGCTTGTCCGCAGCGGTAGCAATTCCCGCTGCGGTCCACCTCAGAGGTGCATACCGCCGCCACATGACCAGGCTCGTGGCAACGGTAGCATCTCTGTGTCCTGTGGGGCAAGGCCTTGACTATGGCCGAAGACCAACCCACCAGGAGCTTCACCTTCTCTCCGAGGAGTTTCTTGGCGGCCGCCACCGGGCAGGCCACCACCGTCTGTCCTAGCCCGTCTGGGCCAGTGCGAATTTTCGACGCCTTGATGCCCCCTACGGGACATCCGGTGGTCCGCGCGATGGCGGCGGCCACGTCCTCCTCGTGAACATGATCATCCAGGCCCGAGACGCGAAGACACACAGTCTTCTCGGGCCTGGAGATGCGCACGTCCTCGGGATAGAGTTCCAGCCTCAGTCGCTCAGCGAGGGCGTCGGCTAGGGGGGCACTTTCGGCGCCTGGAAGCACCAGCATTCGCGCCCCCGTGCGCGCCCTTTTGAGCCGGAGGCCGCCCTCTATCCCGAGGTCAGCCAGCTTTATCCGCGCTTTTGCTTTTGAGAAGAGGTCCGCGTAGGTCACCCCTCGCTCCGCCGCGCCTGGCTGAAGCGTCAGGACGACGGCGGCGGATTTCGGGGGACGCAGGCGCGGGGACCTCTTCTTCTTTGCGGCTTTCTCCTTTTTGTTGGACGATGGGGGTGGAGGAGGGGGGGGCTGCGAGGCCGGAGCCTGCGCCACATCCCCCTTGTCCTTCCCCCTGCGTCCTCTTCCTGTTCGCCGCCTCGCGCGGGTGGTCGGCGCGTCGGCGGCGGTCGCAGTCGGCTGGGTGCCGGGCGACGATGGTTTGGCCCTTCTATTAGCCTTCTTCTTCCCGACCGTCGTCCAGCCCTCCTCGGGCACGGCCGGGAGAGGGAGGGGCGCCGGACAGGCGGGCGGTGGTGGCGCAGAAGCCGACGTCACCGCGGTCTCTATTGATTCCCTACGGGAGGGAAGGGGGGGGAACTCCTCGACCGAGCGCCCAAAGATGAGCGAGGGGCTCGGCGGGGGTGTGGGTCTGGCTCGAGGAGCAGGGCTCGACCTGGGGGCTGGCCCCGGCGTGGGTGTCAGCCGGGCCGAGCGCATCTGCTCCTCCATGGCCGCGAACCTGCTCTCCATTGCGAGAGTAAGTTGGTTCAGGCTCGCGGCCATCGTCTTCTCAAAGCTTGGCGGTGGCACAACCGGTGGCGGCGCTGGAGCGGCCTGCGGCCGGGTGAGTTCCGCCTGAAGGCTCCTCAGCTCCTTCCGGAGGTCCGCGATCTCTACCTCCATGCGGCTATTCGCCGCACGGAGGAGGGCGACCTCCTCGGATGATGTTCGGCTGAGGAGCTCTTCTGAGGCCTCTTGGATGGCCGCAGCCGCATCCTTTAGGGCCTTTTGAAGGGTCCCTTTCAGACCCTTCGACACCTTTGCCACGTTTGTGACCACCGCCAGCGAATCCGCGATCTGTCGCTGGAGGCCCTCCGCGTGAGCGACACGAGCATCGGGAGCGGCCTGGCTCGCAGGGGGCGGACCAGTCTGGAGTCTGGTCACCCTCGCGGAAGCCATCGCCGAGGCCTGCTCCACGATTTCTTTCTCCGCCTGGAGCTCTAGCTCCGCGCGTTGGGCCTCCACGAGCGCCTTCTTGGCGTCCGCCAGACCCACGTATTCCCTGGGGGGAACCTAACCTTTTTTTTTTTTTTTTTTTTTTTTTTTTTTTTTTTTTTTTTTTTTTTGGTAACCCAGGGGGAATGTCTTCTCTTGCGACACTGCCTCGGGCCCCGGGAGAAGGGGTGATCCGAGGGGTGTGTGGGACTCCTGGCGGTCGGCTCTGCACGCAGGCTTCGCCGCGGCGAAGCAGTCGCGAGACGTCGGACCGCCAGACTACCCACTAAACCTAACCTGGGCCTCTTACCTGCGCTTTTACGGGGCGCCACGAGAACTAGAGCATTGCTACTACATTCGTGACGCCCCTACGCCTGGCTAAACTTCAGGACACCCCGAAGGCAAGGTGCCCTGCTTCATCAACAGGGGAGGAAGTCCGCGGGCTCTCCCGTTTCCCGCGGCCCCCTGTGATGGCACTAAGGGAGGAGGTGTGCGTAGCGACGCCTCCGACGGCCAGTCCGCCGTTGTCGGATGGGGTCCGCATACGCATCCTCCTCCCTGGTCCTCTCTGCGGCCTCCTTCAGGGACATGACCGTCTCACTGAAGGAGGCAACCGCATTCCATCCGTCCTCGCTCGACAGCATGGCTCCTACCAATTGCTGGAGCGAGGACACAGGACCCACATTGCTTTCTAGCTGATGACGCTGAGGTCCCCATGCGGCGCACTCCAACAGCGTGTGAATCGCCGTGTCGAGGGGTGCGCCGCATTCTACACATTCTGGGGTCGGTTCCCGCCCCGCTACCTGGTGCAGATACTTACCGAAGCAGCCATGCCCGGTAAGTATCTGCGTCAGCCTGTACGTTAGGGTCCCGAATTTTCTCGAGACCCAACGAGCCAGGTGGGGGCGGACCGCCTCCACCGTCTCCTTTCCTGCCACTGGGGACCTCAGGTCATCAGCCCATTCTTCGATCAGGGCCTCGGTCGCCAAGGCCCTGACCCTTCTTATTTCTGCCGGACACGGCCTCTCTCCTCTCTCCCTGATGTCTTGCCGAAAGCGGTGCACTGCCGCGAGCACCTCCGCCTGTAGTTCCCAAGGCGGGTCGCTCGCGAGCAGTGTCGCTGCTGTCCATGAGACCGTACGGTAACCCCGTATGGCCCGTACCGCCAGGACCCTCTGAGAACGTCTCAGAAGGGTCCTGTTTTTCCGATGGAGCGCGTCGACCCACACGGGGGAACCGTACAACGCCATGCTCCGCAAGACACCAGTATAAAGCTTTCTGCAGGCCGTGCCCGGCCCTCCCACATTTGGTAACAATCTGGCCAGGGCGGTAGCGGCACCTAGCAGCTTCGGGGCGAGCTGGGTAAAGTGGGCCCCGAAGCTCCACTTCCCGTCTAGAACAAGGCCCAGGTACTTCATCTGGGCCTTTACCGCTACCGCCACTCCCTGGACGGCGACGTGCGTGTCCCGGGGCGGTCTCCTACGTCGTCCGTGGAACATGAGGGCCTCCGTTTTATCTGGGGAGACCCTCAAGCCTAACCGGCGAACTCTCTCAACTACCAACGCCGTCGCGGCGTTGGCTAGTTCCACGGACTCCTCGTAGGTTCCGCCCCGGGCCGTGATGAGGGTGTCGTCAGCGTAACAAATCACCCCCATCCCGGGCAGGACTGGCTCTCGGAGGAGCCAGTCATAACCGATGTTCCACAGGATCGGACCCAGAACCGAACCCTGTGGAACACCGCACACGACACGTCGCCTACCTGAGATCTGGCCGAATTCGCCCTCCCAGAGGATGAATCTGTCTTGGAGGTATGCCCCCAACAGCCTAGCGAGATACGGAGGCACCCCATGAGACCGGAGTGCCTCTAATATTGTTTCGAAGGGAAGGCTGTTGAAGGCATTTTGGATGTCCAACGATACCACCAAGACAGACTCCTCTATACTCTCCGCCTCTCTCGTGAGGCTCCTAAGCGAAAACAGGGCGTCTAGAGTCGAACGCCCTGCCCTAAATCCGTACTGAGCCTCCGAGAGACCAGGCCCATCTGATGATTCCAGGTGCCGGACGAGGCGGCTCGCCAGAATTTTTTCGAATACTTTTGCCACCTCGTCCAACAGCACGATGGGCCTGTAGGCGGAGGGATCTTCGGGAGGGCGGCCCTCTTTTGGAATGAGGCACAGCCGGCCCTCTTTCCATTGCTTCGGGAACTCACCCGTCCTAATGCAGGCATTGAAGAGTTCCCGAAGCTGGCCGCCTAGATGTTTGGCGGCCAGGAAGAGGACCTTGGCCGGGACCCCGTCCGGTCCCGGTGCCGTTTTCCGGCGCCGGAGACGGTCCAGCGCCACTTCCAACTCCTCCTCGGAGACTGGGGGAGGATCAGTCTCCGAGGGTATTTCACGAGGAGGACACATTCTTGGAGGAGTAAAGGGTCCCGGGTCCGGGAAGAGCCCGTCCACAATTCTATTAAGGACCCCTTCAGGTAGGGACTCCGTGACTGGGGCGGGGCAGGCGCGCAGCTTTTTGCGCGCCGCCCGATACGGTCGTCCCCAGGGGTCCCCATCCAAACTGACTAAGATTTCTTCCCGGGCCCGAGTCTTGGACTGGCTAATGGCCAATTGTAGGGCCTGCTTAGCCGCCCGATACTCCTCCAAGCGATGTTCCTCCTCACCTCTGTCCGGAGGATGCCGACGTCGGCAGTTTTTCAGAGACCGGCGGGCCCGAAGGGCTGCCTCCCTGAGGCCGCCGATCTCCGCGGTCCACCAGTAGACCGCTGGTTTCCGCCGACGTCGACGCGACCGGGGCATCGAGGCATCGCAGACCCTCGTAAGGGTTCTGCGCATGCCTTCCGCCAGATCCTCCGGACAGGTGTTGCTCTCATGGTTGGTCCAGCCCTGGATGGCGGCCATCTCTCCGGCCAGCTCGGGATCGAGCCGGCCGAGGGCCCATCGGGGGAACTGACCGTGGCTGCGTGGGGGGTTTGACCCTGTTCTACTAGGAGGAGGGGAGACCTCGAACCTTATGTAGAGGTGGTCCGACAAAGTCTCCACCTCCTCCTCGACTTTCCAATTCATCACCCTGCGTGCGATCGCATGGGTGGCAAACGACAAATCAACGACGGAGCCACCCCGCGCTCGCACGCAGGTGTGGACCGAACCTCGGTTCAAAAGGGTCAAACCACTTTGTAGCGCCCACGTTTCCACAGCCAGTCCCCTCAATTCGGTGACAGTGTTTCCCCAGGAGCGGGATTTGGCGTTGAAGTCGCCGAGTACGAACGTCGCCCTCGGCGACTGTCTGCCCACGGCGGCCCTGACAGAATCCAAGAAGAGCTCGAACTCTGCCAGGGAACGGTTGGGGGAAAAATACACACCTATGAAGGTGTGCTCGCCCCAACCTGCCACCGCGTAACCCCGCCCCCTCTCGATCTCGAAGAGTGGGGTGCTAGCGCCCGAACTAGCAACAACTGCCACCGTGCCATCCAGGTCCCCGACCCAGTTGCCCTGGGGGGGGACGTAATACGGTTCCGAAATTACGGCCAGACCAACCTCCCACTCCGCCATGGACTGCAGGAGCAGATCCTGAGCCCCGGCGGAGTGGTTAACATTGCCTTGTAGGAGTCTAATATGTCGTCCGGGCATTTTAGTGTGACATACTAGACTCCTCCTGGTGTCGTCCTACCCCGATGTTTGCCGGGGGCACAAACTTGCCTCTGACGTGAGGAGGGAGGCAGCCCCTCGACAACGCCACGTGGTTTGCGTCGAGACCCGACTCGGCGCAAACCACACAATGAGCATGAGGCTCTGTACACTGGGCGACCCTGTGCCCGCTTTTGCCGCAGCGGAAACACAGGGCCGACCTATCCACTCGCCCATCGGGGCACATTATCGTAATATGGCCCGTGTAGAGGCACCGCATGCAACGTATGGGTCGCCTCTCACGGGCCGACACAACTGCCGAGCTGAACCCCACACAGACGTGCTTCAGCTCGGACAACATCTTGGCGACCGGGACGGGGCACTGGACGTAAGCTGCGCCCATCCCCCCCGGTCCAACACCGATACCGCCGGATCTTACTTGCTCGCGAGGGCAGTTCCCAGCGCGAGCGATGGCCTCCTCCAACATCCGCGGCGTGACTGAGTCGTCGAGCCCGGTGACGCGGATATCTCCCTTCTTCACCGGTCTAGCGACCTCAGCCACGCCCTCCAATACTGCAGCGAGGACCACAGCCAGCCGGTCGGCCTTTTCAACGCCTTCCGGCCCCGGCGGCATTTCCAGCAGCCGGGCGTCACTGGCTGTCCGGACGATTTTTAGGCCCTCTCTGAGGCCCATCGCCTGTAGATCAACTGCCGTCGCGGCCTTTTCGAAGACCTGGCGGTAGGTCATGCCCTTCTGAGCGGCATCAGGCAGCAGCGTCACCATGACTGCCGCTGCCTTGGCTTCCACCAACGGAGCCGGTCGCCTCGGAGGAGGTCTCCGGGCCGGCTCGTTCCGCCATTGCGGAGCAGAGGTCCAGGGGGCGGGGGCTGGGGTGGGGTATCCCCTCGCTCTCCTCTCTCTCCTCTCTTGCCTCTTACTTTTTCTGCCAGCCCCCACTACCGTCCACTCGCCCCGGTCCGTTTGGGCGGGGGCGGGGGCAGAGGGGGGGGTGGACCACAACGGGGGGGCTGGGGCAGCTCCCTGTCTTCTTGGGGCCCCCTGGAGACCAGAGGGACCCGGTTTCGGGTGGGGGCGTGGAGGGCCCACCACTTGAGCAAACGACGGGGGAGGTACGGGGGGCAACGGGGGGAAGGAGGGGGAAGGGGTTACCGCCGTCGGGGTCGGCTCGAAATCCATCTCCAGGGACTCCGTTGGATATTGGGAGGCCCTGGGAGGGGCAGCCATGGGGGAAGGCGCAGAACCCGAAGTCCCAGGTCCCGCCTTCGACCTCTTGTCCGCGGCCAGCGGCGGACGCACAATCTTGGGAGGGGGCAACCGGTCCTCGAAGACCGCCAGACGGGCGTCAACGAGATTCCCCATCGACATGATGATGGAGCGCTTAAACTCCTCCATGTCGAATGGGGGTGCTCCAGTACTTATGGCCCCCCCCTCGTCCCTAGGCGAAGGCCTAACTTCACTGGCTACGGCCTCCACAGCCGCAGCCTCCTCGCCGCTAACATTGGCCTTTTCTCTGGCTGCGGCGTCCTTGGCCGCAGTCTTCATTTCCTCGAACTCCCTGCGGTAGGCCCGAATCTCGGCCCGCAGGGAGTCCACCTCGCGTCTCAACTTGATATTGTCGAGGCTCAGTTTCCTCGCCTCGGCGTTGAGGGTCCTCCTGGAGAGACTCTCTGTCACCTCCATCAGGGCCCCCGCCGCCGCTTTAAGTTGCTTGACGTAACCCCCCTTAAGGTTCCCCGAGGTCTGGGCCACGTTATAGATGGTGGCAACGTGGGCACCGGCCATGGTGCGGAGTTCCTCCGCATCCAGGTTGTCCATGTCCTGCAGCCTCGGGTCCATTTCGGGGGGTACGTCAACTTCTGAAGGCTCAGGAGCCTTTGACTTCTTCTTCAAAAACCTCTTACGGAGGTCCGAGACAAAGGCATCCGCCTGAGCCTCGACCTCCACCGTCCCCTCACGGGACAGCGTCATTCCGACGCTATGACCCCTTTGCCGGGCCCCCACGAGCACCCTGCTGCGTCGGGACCCAGGTTTCTGGGTGTCCTCCTCGGTCAACAACTTTCTCGCTGACTCATCGGAGTCAGAACCAGCATTATCCCCTCGGGAGCGTGTGTTGGGCCGTTTCCGGACCTCACAGACCCCCGAGGCACCTTTTCCGCCCGATTCAGCCATTAAACAGGCCCCCCCCCCATGGGGGTGGGGTGGGGGGTGTCAAAAACCGTAAAACAATCCAAAGCGTAGAGCAAAATCAAAGTCCAAAAGAAAGAGCCAGGTCAAACAGCAAAAACAGAAAAACACAAAAAACAAGCAAAGCCGGGTCAAAATCTATGCAAAATTGTCAAAAATCAATGAAACAAGCCAAGTCGTATGTAAGGGAAACCAATATAATCATTCCAGAAAATTTTCAGAATTTTCGAAATTCACTGCTTGGGGGAACCTTTTTTTTTTTTTTTTTTTTTTTTTTTTTTACATGGGGAAATGCGTTGCCGCACCGTCAGCCGCGCGGGGGATCAGCGCGGCCGGTGTGTGGGGCTCCCCGACGCCGATTAATCAATACGACCGGCGCCGGTATACCCACTAAAACCCCATGGGAGCCATCATCCGCCTGAGTGCCGGGTCACGGTATATCGCGCGAGCATAACCCGCGACCCGGCGGGCGGGGGGCCGCCTCGTAAACAGAGGCGGCCTCTCCTGTGTGCGGGCCGGGGAGTGACGATTCCCCGGCCCTGAGAGGGACGCGCGGCTGCCTCTCGCGCCCTCTCGCGGCATTAGTGCGGGCGGAGGTCCTATTGATCCCCCAGACCTCGACGCCCGCTGCCGCCCGCCCGTGGCTGTGATTTAGTCACGGGCGATATTCTCCTCTCCGCTCCCCACGACGGTTGGAGTGGCCGTCGCGGCCGCGGAACTGTCCGGCGCCTTTTTGGCTGCCTGGCGATTTCTCCTGGTGGGCTTGGCCCCGCAGGACCTGGAGCCCACCTGATGACCGGCCGGCTTGCCCGCGGCTTCGCACAGGGAGCAGTGCGGCTTCGCGGTGCACGGGCCAGTCACCAGATGACCGGCTTGTCCGCAGCGGTAGCAGTGTCCGCTGCGGTCCACCTCCGAGGTGCACTTCGCCGCCACGTGGCCAGCATCGTGGCAGCGGTAGCACCTCTGGGTCCTATGGGGCAGGGCCGTCACGAGAGCGGAGGCCCAGCCCACCAGGAGCTTCGTCCCAGCTGCAAGCAGCTTTTTGGTTGCCGCCACCGGGCAGGCAACCACCGTCTGACCCATCCCGTCTGGGCCGGGGCGGACTTTCGATGCTCGGATGCTCGAGATTGAGCATCCGGTGGTCCGCGCGATGGCGGCGGCCACGTCTTCTTCGTGCGCATGGTCGTCCAGGCCCGAGACGCGAAGACACACAGTCTTCTCGGGCCTGGAGATGCGCACGTCCTCGGGATATAGTTCGAGCCTCATTCGCTCGGCGAGGGCGTCAGCTAGGGGAGCGCTGTCAGCGCCGGGGAGCAGCAGCATCCGCGCCCCCGTGCGCGCCCTCTTGAGCCGGAGGCCGCCTTCTATCCCGAGGTCGGCCAACTTTATTCGCGCCTTCGCCTTCGAGAAGAGGTCGGCGTAGGTCACCCCTCGTTCCGCCGCGCCTGGCTGTAGAGTCAGGATGACGGCGGCGGATTTCGGGGGACGCAGACGCGGAGCCCTCCTCTCGACAGGCTTAGGCTTGTCCTTCTTTTTGGATGTTTGGGGGGGAGGGGGAGGCTGCGAGGGTTGTTCCTGCGCCTTCTTACCCCTCCCTCCATTTCGTCCTCCTCGTTTCCTTCGCCGCCTCGCGCTCTCAGCAGCGTCAGCGGTGGGGGGCGCGACCGGAGCAGTGCTGGTCGACTGTGTCTGGCCCTTTCGGGGCCTCCTCCTATTCACTGTCGTCCAACCCTCTCCGGTCGGAGCCGGGGGAGGGTGGGGCGCCGGACAGGCGGGCGGTGGTGGGGTGGACATCACCACCGCCGTCTCCAAACTAGCCCTTTGCGAGGGCAGCGGGGGGTACTCCACAGCCGAGAGCCTCAGCACGCTGGGCGAGCTTGGCTGGGAGATGGGCCTAACTATTGGAGCGGGGCTCGGAGTTGTGACCGAGCGCAACCGCTCTTCCATGGCCGCGAACCGACTCTCCATGAGGAGAGTCATTCGGTCGAGATTCGCGGCCATCACCGACTCCACATTCGGCGGGGTTGGCGGCGCGGCTACGGCGCGCGGCCGCACAATCTCCGCCTGGAGGCTCCTGAGCTCGTTACGGAGGTCAGCGATCTCTGACTCCATGCGGCTGTTTGCCGCACGGAGCAGGGCGACCTCCTCGCTGGAGGTGCGAGTCAGGAGCTCCTCCGAGGCCTCATGGATGGCCGCCACAGCGTCTTTAAGGGCCTTTTGGAGAGTCCCCTTCAGGCCCTTAGAGACCTTGGCCACCCCGGCCACCACCGCTAAGGAGTCGGTGATTTGCTTCTGCAGGCCCTGCGCGTGAGCTACGCGGGCCTCCGGAGCGGCCTGGCTCGCGAGGGCGGGCACAGTTTTTGACCGCGTCGCCCTCGCAGAAGCCATTGATGAGGCCTGCTCCACGAGCTCTTTTTCTGCGGCGAGCTCTAGCTCAGCGCGCTGGGCCTGCACAAGCGCCTGCTTGGCAGCAGCTAGGCCCACGTACTGCCCTGTTGTGGGAGGACGGCCTCTGCCCCGTTGGGCGTCCGGCGCTACAGCTGCCTGGGCCTTGGCGGGGGTTTCGGGAGGCGGTCGCTCGTCATCCTCGTCGGTGCTCGACGCCAATGGTGACGAGTCGTCGAACACCATGTCCGGCAGCCTTAGCCGCAACCTTTCTCTCCTGGCTGCCGATTTGCTCCTCTTCCCCGCCGGCCCTTTGGGGGCCGGGGCCTTTGGTGGGGCCTGCACAGGGGGGGGCTTGGCAGGAGGGGGTAGTATCCCCTCTTCGTCTGACGACGTCATTGGGGAGAGGTCGTCGGGAGCCAGGTACTGTCTCAACCGCGTGTTGCGGGAAACAGCCTGGCTCTTGCCCTTCCCCTCCGGCTCTTTAGGAGCTGGGGCCTTTGGTGGGGCCTGGACAGGGGGGGCTTTCCCTTTCCCTGATGGACCGGGCAGGGACGCGTCGTCTTCAAGCCGCTGCAACCGCACGGTGCAGGAGCTGGCTTGGCTGGAAGAACTCGACGCTTTCGTCGGCACAGATATCGCCGACAGAAAGCGCGCCTGGAGTGTCTTCTCTCCTCCGCCCTTCACGGGCCCTTTCGGGTTGGTTTTGCCCTTCTCGGGCTCTCCTCCAACATCAACTCCGCCCTTCACAGGCACTTCGTCTGATTTTTGGTTTTTAAGTTTAGCAATATCCATCTTGTTCCCACGAGTCAAAAACATTTTAAAGGTAAAAAAAACTGGGTGTGGTACGCAGTAGCGACCGGGTTTACCCCCCCGGCCTCAAAACAGCTCGCCCTGCGCCGCAGCTTAAGTATTAGGGGTTTTTTATTGAGGTTTTCTCCTCTTGGGCCAGCCGGTAAAGGCAAGCCCCGCGGTCCCGTGCGGCCGCGAGACGTGATCCACGACACCGCACGGGATAACGCTCGGCGGTAGCGCCCAGTGACGAGACTCTCGCCCCACCACTGGGCCCGCCGCCACTGTCCTCTTCCTCTGGGCGCGCGGGGCAAAACCGCGCTGCCCTCTCCTCGACGGCCAACGGAGCAGAGCTCGACGTTGGCAGTCGCATCGGAAGGGAGGGGTGTTTGGGGAGGAGGTTTGGGAAGGAAGTGAGGGAATACGAGGATTGGAGAGTGGATAGGTGGGACACCACTGTGTACCACGGCCGGGAGCGAGGTGTCAAATCCGGTATGGGCGACGAGCTCTCGGCGCTGCTCTGTCCAGCCTGGACACTCCTGGAGTGTGTGCAGCGCCGTGTCCTCGTCGCCCGTGTCACAGTGGTGGCACCCTGACGTTGCCTCGCGGCCGAGGCGACACAGGTACCTGCCGAAGCAACCATGCCCCGTCAGGACCTGCGTCAGCCTGAAGGTCAGGGTGCCGTGACGTCGTCCTAGCCATTCGTGCAGGACGGGCCGCACCGCCTCAATGGTGGCGGGGCCCGCGCTGGGGCGTCGTAGGCGATCTTCCCAGACCCCCACGGCTACCTGGCGGAGCTCCGACCGGCACGCCTCGATCTCGCGAGGCGCGGGTCTGGTGCCCCTGGCCAGGGCTTCTTTACGCCATACGTACAGTGACGCAAGGACCCTGGCTTCCAGGTCCCATGGGGGGGATCCGGCGAGTAGCGAGGCCACTTCGAAGGACACCGTACGGTATCCTCTTATTGCCCTGACGGCCAATATGCGTTGCGCTTGACGCAATAGCGCCGCGTTTTTGGCCGTCAGGCGGTCCGACCATATCGGGGCCCCATACAGGGCCATCGAACGTACGATGCCTTCGAAGAGTTTTCGGCACGTGGCGTTAGGCCCCCCGACATTAGGGAGCAAGCGCGACAGCGCACCGGCTGCCCCCTTGAGTCTGGGGAGCAGCTGCCGAAAATGTGCCGAAAAATCCCATCGGCCATCGAGGACCAATCCCAGATACTTCATGGTCTCCCCGATGCCGATGCGGATGCCTCCTACAACGATGCTACTGCCTGGAGGTGGGCGGTTACGAGGACCGTGAAACATCACGGCCTCGGTCTTCTGCAACGCCACCTCCAGACCAAGACGCCGGATCCTGCCTACTATCGTTGACACCCCAGCCGTGCCTAAAAGACACGCCTGCCTATGGGTCCTCCCGCGCGCGGCGATCAGCGTGTCGTCTGCGTAACATACGACGCTGACGCCCGGGAGGACCCGACACCTCAGAGTCCAGTCGTATGCGATGTTCCACAGGAGGGGACCCAGAACCGACCCCTGTGGAACACCGCACACCATTGCTCGCCGATTCCAACCCTCGTGGACCGGGTAAGTGACGGCTCGACTATTTAAGTATGCCCCGACTATTCGGCGGAGGTAGGTCGGCACCCCGAAGTATCGGAGCGCCTCCATAATGCATGCCCAGGGCAAGGAATTGAATGCGTTGGCGATGTCTAGACTCACCGCCAACAAGACCTCGCCCTGGGAGACTGCGTCCTCCGCCAGGCTTTTCAAGCGCATGATCGCGTCGATCGTGGAGCGCCCCGTGCGAAAACCAAACTGGTTGTCCGCCAGATCCGGCCCCGTCGTCGTTAGGTGCTGGACGAGTCGGTGGACGATGATACGCTCAAAGAGCTTTCCGACCTCGTCCAGCAGCACAATGGGCCGGTAGGCGGACGGCGAGTCCGCAGGGCGCCCCTCCTTCCGCAGCAGGACCAGCTTTCCTGTCTTCCACCGCTGTGGAAACTGGCCCTGCTCTAAGCATGCGCTGAAAAGCCCCATCAAACCTAACCTTTTTTTTTTTTTTTTTTTTGGCCAGGGGAAATCCGTTTGAGGACTAGACCGCGACAGGCACAGAAGCCTGGGGGATGCTCGCGACCTTGGTGAGATAGTGTGGGATTCGCCAGATCGGGGGTGGCACTAGCGTGCCCGGTCAGAACCGGTGCCACGCTATTGCCACTCCCCAGTTAGGGATACCCACTAAAACCCCTGGGTGTTCCGTCCTGCGCCTTATGCCAGGGCTACGTGTATGCGGTTTTCCCAACTCCGCTACCCTGGCAGGCGTGGGCCCCGCTCACTGGGCCTCTTCCAATGCCGGGGGAGCTACTCCCCCGGCGACGACTGGGTCTTTTCGGCGTGGGGCGGTTTGTAACTCGCCCCACGGGAAGAGAGATGAGCGCGCGCGGAACACTCGCGCTCTCATCTCGACGGCATGTGCGGGTGAGTGAGAACCTCTATGCCCCTAGAGGCCCCACCCGCGCCGCCCGCTTACGGTGGCCGAAGGTCTAGGTCAGACCTCCGGCGTCGGCGCGTCCTCCTTTGCCGGGAGCGGAGCAGGGAATTACGCTCACGCTCCCGTTCCGCCTCCTCCTTCGCAAACATGACTTGCTCGCAGAAGGAGGAGACGGCGTCCCATCCGGTGGAGCTCCCGACCATGGTGCGTACCACGGCCGGGAGCGAGGTGTCAAATCCGGTATGGGCGACGAGCTCTCGGCGCTGCTCTGTCCAGCCTGGACACTCCTGGAGTGTGTGCAGCGCCGTGTCCTCGTCGCCCGTGTCACAGTGGTGGCACCCTGACGTTGCCTCGCGGCCGAGGCGACACAGGTACCTGCCGAAGCAACCATGCCCCGTCAGGACCTGTGTCAGCCTGAAGGTCAGGGTGCCGTGACTTCGTCCTAGCCATTCGTGCAGGACGGGCCGCACCGCCTCAATGGTGGCGGGGCCCGCGCTGGGGCGTCGTAGGCGGTCTTCCCAGACCCCCACGGCTACCTGGCGGAGCTCCGACCTACACGCCTCGATCTCGCGAGGCGCGGGTCTGGTGCCCCTGGCCAGGGCCTCTTTGCGCCATACGTATAGTGACGCCAGGACCCTGGCTTCCAGGTCCCATGGGGGGGATCCGGCGAGTAGCGAGGCCACTTCGAAGGACACCGTACGGTATCCTCTTATTGCCCTGACGGCCAATATGCGTTGCGCTTGACGCAACAGCGCCGCGTTTTTGGCCGTCAGGCGGTCCGACCAGATTGGGGCCCCGTAAAGGGCCATATCATTTTTTTTTTTTTTTTTTTTTTGGCCAGGGGAAATCCGTTTGAGGACTAGACCGCGACAGGCACAGAAGCCTGGGGGATGCTCGCGACCTTGGTGAGATAGTGTGGGATTCGCCAGATCGGGGGTGGCACTAGCGTGCCCGGTCAGAACCGGTGCCACGCTATTGCCACTCCCCAGTTAGGGATACCCACTAAAACCCCTGGGTGTTCCGTCCTGCGCCTTATGCCAGGGCTACGTGTATGCGGTTTTCCCAACTCCGCTACCCTGGCAGGCGTGGGCCCCGCTCACTGGGCCTCTTCCAATGCCGGGGGAGCTACTCCCCCGGCGACGACTGGGTCTTTTCGGCGTGGGGCGGTCTGTAACTCGCCCCACGGGAAGAGAGATGAGCGCGCGCGGAACACTCGCGCTCTCATCTCGACGGCATGTGCGGGTGAGTGAGAACCTCTATGCCCCTAGAGGCCCCACCCGCGCCGCCCGCTTACGGTGGCCGAAGGTCTAGGTCAGACCTCCGGCGTCGGCGCGTCCTCCTTTGTCGGGAGCGGAGCAGGGAATTACGCTCACGCTCCCGTTCCGCCTCCTCCTTCGCAAACATGACTTGCTCGCAGAAGGAGGAGACGGCGTCCCATCCGGTGGAGCTCCCGACCATGGTGCGTACCACGGCCGGGAGCGAGGTGTCAAATCCGGTATGGGCGACGAGCTCTCGGCGCTGCTCTGTCCAGCCTGGACACTCCTGGAGTGTGTGCAGCGCCGTGTCCTCGTCGCCCGTGTCACAGTGGTGGCACCCTGACGTTGCCTCGCGGCCGAGGCGACACAGGTACCTGCCGAAGCAACCATGCCCCGTCAGGACCTGCGTCAGCCTGAAGGTCAGGGTGCCGTGACGTCGTCCTAGCCATTCGTGCAGGACGGGCCGCACCGCCTCAATGGTGGCGGGGCCCGCGCTGGGGCGTCGTAGGCGATCTTCCCAGACCCCCACGGCTACCTGGCGGAGCTCCGACCGGCACGCCTCGATCTCGCGAGGCGCGGGTCTGGTGCCCCTGGCCAGGGCTTCTTTGCGCCATACGTACAGTGACGCAAGGACCCTGGCTTCCAGGTCCCATGGGGGGGATCCGGCGAGTAGCGAGGCCACTTCGAAGGACACCGTACGGTATCCTCTTATTGCCCTGACGGCCAATATGCGTTGCGCTTGACGCAATAGCGCCGCGTTTTTGGCCGTCAGGCGGTCCGACCATATCGGGGCCCCATACAGGGCCATCGAACGTACGATGCCTTCGAAGAGTTTTCGGCACGTGGCGTTAGGCCCCCCGACATTTGGGAGCAAGCGCGACAGCGCACCGGCTGCCCCCTTGAGTCTGGGGAGCAGCTGCCGAAAATGTGCCGAAAAATCCCATCGGCCATCGAGGACCAATCCCAGATACTTCATGGTCTCCCCGATGCCGATGCGGATGCCTCCTACAACGATGCTACTGCCTGGAGGTGGGCGGTTACGAGGACCGTGAAACATCACGGCCTCGGTCTTCTGCAACGCCACCTCCAGACCAAGACGCCGGATCCTGCCTACTATCGTTGACACCCCAGCCGTGCCTAAAAGACACGCCTGCCTATGGGTCCTCCCGCGCGCGGCGATCAGCGTGTCGTCTGCGTAACATACGACGCTGACGCCCGGGAGGACCCGACACCTCAGAGTCCAGTCGTATGCGATGTTCCACAGGAGGGGACCCAGAACCGACCCCTGTGGAACACCGCACACCATTGCTCGCCGATTCCAACCCTCGTGGACCGGGTAAGTGACGGCTCGACTATTTAAGTATGCCCCGACTATTCGGCGGAGGTAGGTCGGCACCCCGAAATATCGAAGTGCCTCCATGATGCATGCCCAGGGCAAGGAATTGAACGCGTTGGCGATGTCCAAACTCACCGCCAACAAGACCTCGCCCTGGGAGACCGCGTCCTCCGCCAGGCTTTTCAAGCGCATGATAGCGTCAATCGTGGAGCGCCCCGTGCGAAAACCAAACTGGTTGTCCGCCAGATCCGGCCCCATCGTCGTTAGGTGCTGGACGAGTCGGTGGACGATGATACGCTCAAAGAGCTTCCCGACCTCGTCCAGCAGCACAATGGGCCGGTAGGCGGACGGCGAGTCCGCAGGGCGCCCCTCCTTCCGCAGCAGGACCAGCTTTCCTGTCTTCCACCGCTGTGGAAACTGGCCCTGCTCTAAGCATGCGCTGAAAAGCCCCATCAGTCGGGGCTCCAGGGCGTCGTAGGACAGAACCCACGCACGCCCTGGTATGCCGTCAAGGCCGGGGGCGGCGTTCTTGGCCTTTAGCCGTAGCATAGCCACCCCCAGCTCTACCCGGTCCACAGTGGGCACAGGGTCTCTTTCCGCGCTGGGCTCCGCCTCTGGCGGTGCCATAGCAGGAGGCATGTGCTCAGCCCGTGAAGGGAACAGAGCGCCAACAACATCGTGAACAACGTCCCTGGGGAGAGACTCGGTGAGTGGGGGCGCCCAGGCACGGAGCTTGTTCCGTGCCATCTTGAAAGGGCGCCCCCAAGGATCCTGGTTGAGAGTGTCCAGGAGCTCCCCCCAGGCGACGTTTTTTGCGTTACGGATTTCGATCCGCAGTGTTCTTCTGGCGCTTCTGTACCCCTCGTACAGCTGAGCCTCCACGGTCGCTGCGTCCGCTGCGCGACGACGCCGTCTTCTGTGGCGGGTGTACTGGCGGCGCGCGCTATTGCACGCGCGCCTTAGCCCCTCCAGTACGGGGTTCCACCAGTACACCTTTCGGAAGGGCTGGAATCTGCCCCTCCTCGGCATCGCCGCATCGCAGACGCCAGTGACGAGCGACCGTAGGTTTTCTGCCTCCTGCTCTACATTCACATCGGGAGCGTTCGCCTCGGGCCCTGATGCCCAGGTGGCGACAATCAGGGCCTCCTTGAACAACTCCCGATCCAACTTTTGCAATGCCCAGCGCGGACAGTCACCTACCGGGGACTCTCGGGACGGAGGATCCGGATTTCGGCTGGAGACGCTGAACCGTATATAACGGTGGTCGGAAAGCGTCTCCACCTCTGTGACGACCCTCCAGTCCCGCACACGGCGCGCCAGTTCAGGGCTGGCAAATGTGACGTCTACTATTGAGCCGCCCTGCTGGCGCACACACGTGTGTACGGAGCCCCGGTTAAGGACTACGAGACCCTTTTCGATGGCCCATTCTTCCAGTGCCTCACCACGCGGACACGTACTCGGGGATCCCCAAGCCACGGATTTTGCGTTGAAGTCCCCGAGCACGAGCACGGGGCGAGGCCGGCTGCGGGCCACCACTGTGCCCACTTCCTCGATCCATCCCTCGAAATCGGCGAGCGTTCTGTTTGGGGAGAAATAGCCACCAACGACTACTATCTCCCCGATCGTTGCCGCCACGTAGCCCCGTCCCCTTACCAAACCGGCTAGGGGAGGGCATGCGGCGGCGGTCCGGACAATAATGGCCACCGAGCCATCGAGATCCCCCGCCCAGTCAGAACGGGGGGGGACGTAATAAGGCTCGGCGACCACTGCAAATTGAATATTCCACTGCGCCATGCTCTGCACTAACAGGTCTTGTGCAGTGGCGCAGTGGTTCAGGTTGCCTTGGACCACTAGGAGAGCCATTAGAACGACTGTTTATTCCTCCATCCTAGTGGTCCCGGGCTCCGACATCGGCGACGGCGGCGGCCTCCTGGGAGGGCGCTGTGGCAACGGCGGCTGCGTAGTAGGTGGCGGCAAAGGTGTAGCGTTTGCCGCAGCAGGGGGACCTCTCTGTTTTTTTTTCTTCTTCTTTTTCTTCTTCTTCGGCCTTATGTTCGACTGCTGCGACTTGTTGCCGTTGTTTTTAGCAGGAGTTTTCTTGGCGTTGGGGGGGCCCGCGCTTTTACGCGCAGCCGGCACTCCCCTGCACATCCAGTGACCTGCCGCACGGCCCGCCGCACTACAGATGCTGCAGTGCGGTGTGTTTTGGCATGTGGCGGCAGGATGACCAGGCTGACCGCAGCGATAGCAGTCTTTGCTGCGGTCGACAGGGGAGGGACAGGTGCAGGCCACGTGTCCTGCCACAAGGCAGCGCCAGCACCTCTCAGACCGTCCCGGCAGAACTTTGACGTCCGCCGAGGCCCACCCCACCATTATCCTCTTCCGCTCTTTCAGTTTGATGGCCGCCGCCACAGGGCAGGCCAGGATAGCGTATCCCAGCCTATCCGGGCCCAGACGTATGGCGCTTGAATTGATGCGTCCAGCGGCAACGTCCGTGACCCGGGCGACGGCGGCCACGACATCCTCAGCGGTGGTACAATCATCCAGACCCGAGATGCGCACGTTGAGACACCTCTCGGGCCTGGATACCTTTACTTCGTCCTCTGGTAGGACCGTCCGGAGTTGCGTGGCGAGGGCATCCGCTTTTTCCCCACTGTCTTTCCCGGGGAGGAGAAGCATGCGAGCCCCCGTTCGCGCAGTCTTCAATTTCACCCCGGGGATGCCAAGGTCGCCGAGCTTGATATTAGCTTTAGCCTTTTCCATTACGGCCGCGTAGCTGGTGCCCTTCTCCACGGCCGCGGGTAGTAGAGTGAGAATCACCGCGGTCGTGTTGGGCACCCGCATACGCGGACCCTTTTTAGCCTTAGGCGTCGGCGGCCTTGGCCTCGCCTTGGGCTGGGAAGATCTTCTTTCTTCGGGTTGGGTCGGTGGCTTCTTCTTTTTAGGCTTACGAGCCACCACCGACCAACCTTCCTCCAGAAAGGGCCATATCAAACCTTTTTTTTTTTTTTTTTTTTTTTTTGCCAGGGGAAATCCGTTTGAGGACTAGACCGCGACAGGCACAGAAGCCTGGGGGATGCTCGCGACCTTGGTGAGATAGTGTGGGATTCGCCAGATCGGGGGTGGCACTAGCGTGCCCGGTCAGAACCGGTGCCACGCTATTGCCACTCCCCAGTTAGGGATACCCACTAAAACCCCTGGGTGTTCCGTCCTGCGCCTTATGCCAGGGCTACGTGTATGCGGTTTTCCCAACTCCGCTACCCTGGCAGGCGTGGGCCCCGCTCACTGGGCCTCTTCCAATGCCGGGGGAGCTACTCCCCCGGCGACGACTGGGTCTTTTCGGCGTGGGGCGGTCTGTAACTCGCCCCACGGGAAGAGAGATGAGCGCGCGCGGAACACTCGCGCTCTCATCTCGACGGCATGTGCGGGTGAGTGAGAACCTCTATGCCCCTAGAGGCCCCACCCGCGCCGCCCGCTTACGGTGGCCGAAGGTCTAGGTCAGACCTCCGGCGTCGGCGCGTCCTCCTTTGTCGGGAGCGGAGCAGGGAATTACGCTCACGCTCCCGTTCCGCCTCCTCCTTCGCAAACATGACTTGCTCGCAGAAGGAGGAGACGGCGTCCCATCCGGTGGAGCTCCCGACCATGGTGCGTACCACGGCCGGGAGCGAGGTGTCAAATCCGGTATGGGCGACGAGCTCTCGGCGCTGCTCTGTCCAGCCTGGACACTCCTGGAGTGTGTGCAGCGCCGTGTCCTCGTCGCCCGTGTCACAGTGGTGGCACCCTGACGTTGCCTCGCGGCCGAGGCGACACAGGTACCTGCCGAAGCAACCATGCCCCGTCAGGACCTGCGTCAGCCTGAAGGTCAGGGTGCCGTGACGTCGTCCTAGCCATTCGTGCAGGACGGGCCGCACCGCCTCAATGGTGGCGGGGCCCGCGCTGGGGCGTCGTAGGCGGTCTTCCCAGACCCCCACGGCTACCTGGCGGAGCTCCGACCGGCACGCCTCGATCTCGCGAGGCGCGGGTCTGGTGCCCCTGGCCAGGGCCTCTTTGCGCCATACGTATAGTGACGCCAGGACCCTGGCTTCCAGGTCCCATGGGGGGGATCCGGCGAGTAGCGAGGCCACTTCGAAGGACACCGTACGGTATCCTCTTATTGCCCTGACGGCCAATATGCGTTGCGCTTGACGCAACAGCGCCGCGTTTTTGGCCGTCAGGCGGTTCGACCAGATTGGGGCCCCGTAAAGGGCCATCGAACGTACGATGCCTTCGAAGAGTTTTCGGCACGTGGCGTTAGGCCCCCCGACATTTGGGAGCAAGCGCGACAGCGCACCGGCTGCCCCCTTGAGTCTGGGGAGCAGCTGCCGAAAGTGTGCCGAAAAATCCCATCGGCCATCGAGGACCAATCCCAGATACTTCATGGTCTCCCCGATGCCGATGCGGATGCCTCCTACAACGATGCTACTGTCTGGAGGTGGGCGGTTACGAGGACCGTGGAACATCACGGCCTCGGTCTTCTGCAACGCCACCTCCAGACCAAGACGCCGGATCCTGCCTACTATCGTTGACACCCCAGCCGTGCCTAAAAGACACGCCTGCCTATGGGTCCTCCCGCGCGCGGCGATCAGCGTGTCGTCTGCGTAACATACGACGCTGACGCCCGGGAGGACCCGACACCTCAGAGTCCAGTCGTATGCGATGTTCCACAGGAGGGGACCCAGAACCGACCCCTGTGGAACACCGCACACCATTGCTCGCCGATTCCAGCCCTCGTGGACCGGGTAAGTGACGGCTCGACTATTTAAGTATGCCCCGACTATTCGGCGGAGGTAGGTCGGCACCCCGAAATATCGAAGTGCCTCCATGATGCATGCCCAGGGCAAGGAATTGAACGCGTTGGCGATGTCCAAACTCACCGCCAACAAGACCTCGCCCTGGGAGACCGCGTCCTCCGCCAGGCTTTTCAAGCGCATGATAGCGTCGATCGTGGAGCGCCCCGTGCGAAAACCAAACTGGTTGTCCGCCAGATCCGGCCCCGTCGTCGTTAGGTGCTGGACGAGTCGGTGGACGATGATACGCTCAAAGAGCTTTCCGACCTCGTCCAGCAGCACAATGGGCCGGTAGGCGGACGGCGAGTCCGCAGGGCGCCCCTCCTTCCGCAGCAGGACCAGCTTTCCTGTCTTCCACCGCTGTGGAAACTGGCCCTGCTCTAAGCATGCGCTGAAAAGCCCCATCAGTCGGGGCTCCAGGGCGTCGTAGGACAGAACCCACGCACGCCCTGGTATGCCGTCAAGGCCGGGGGCGGCGTTCTTGGCCTTTAGCCGTAGCATAGCCACCCCCAGCTCTACCCGGTCCACAGTGGGCACAGGGTCTCTTTCCGCGCTGGGCTCCGCCTCTGGCGGTGCCATGGCAGGAGGCATGTGCTCAGCCCGTGAAGGGAACAGAGCGCCAACAACATCGTGAACAACGTCCCTGGGGAGAGACTCGGTGAGTGGGGGCGCCCAGGCACGGAGCTTGTTCCGTGCCATCTTGAAAGGGCGCCCCCAAGGATCCTGGTTGAGAGTGTCCAGGAGCTCCCCCCAGGCGACGTTTTTTGCGTTGCGGATTTCAATCCGCAGTGTTCTTCTGGCGCTTCTGTACCCCTCGTACAGCTGAGCCTCCACGGTCGCTGCGTCCGCTGCGCGACGACGCCGTCTTCTGTGGCGGGTGTACTGGCGGCGCGCGCTATTGCACGCGCGCCTTAGCCCCTCCAGTACGGGGTTCCACCAGTACACCTTTCGGAAGGGCTGGAATCTGCCCCTCCTCGGCATCGCCGCATCGCAGACGCCAGTGACGAGCGACCGTAGGTTTTCTGCCTCCTGCTCTACATTCACATCGGGAGCGTTCGCCTCGGGCCCTGATGCCCAGGTGGCGACGATCAGGGCCTCCTTGAACAACTCCCGATCCAACTTTTGCAATGCCCAGCGCGGACAGTCACCTACCGGGGACTCTCGGGACGGAGGGTCCGGATTTCGGCTGGAGACGCTGAACCGTATATAACGGTGGTCGGAGAGCGTCTCCACCTCTGTGACGACCCTCCAGTCCCGCACACGGCGCGCCAGTTCAGGGCTGGCAAATGTGACGTCTACTATTGAGCCGCCCTGCCGGCGCACACACGTGTGTACGGAGCCCCGGTTAAGGACTACGAGACCCTTTTCGATGGCCCATTCTTCCAGTGCCTCACCACGCGGACACGTACTCAGGGATCCCCAAGCCACGGATTTTGCGTTGAAGTCCCCGAGCACGAGCACGGGGCGAGGCCGGCTGCGGGCCACCACTGTGCCCACTTCCTCGATCCATCCCTCGAAATCGGCGAGCGTTCTGTTTGGGGAGAAATAGCCACCAACGACTACTATCTCCCCGATCGTTGCCGCCACGTAGCCCCGTCCCCTTACCAAACCGGCTAGGGGAGGGCATGCGGCGGCGGTCCGGACAATAATGGCCACCGAGCCATCGAGATCCCCCGCCCAGTCAGAACGGGGGGGGACGTAATAAGGCTCGGCGACCACTGCAAATTGTATATTCCACTGCGCCATGCTCTGCACTAACAGATCTTGTGCAGTGGCGCAGTGGTTCAGGTTACCTTGGACCACTAGGAGAGCCATTAGAACGACTGTTTATTGCTCCATCCTAGTGGTCCCAGGCGCTGGCGACGGCGATGGCGGCGGTGGCAGCGAACGTGGTTTGGGCTGCGGCCGCTGCGGCTGCGGTGGCAAAGTGTTGATTGCCGCAGCCTGCGTGGGGACCTTTTTCTTTTTCTTCTTCTTGCGTTTCTTCGGCGCCTGTTTTGGGCCGCCTTTTCCTTTTTCTTGGTCCACCTTTTTATTGGTGGACCTAGCCGTAGTGGGGGGGCCTGCGCTTTTACGCGCAACCGGCACTCCCCTGCACATCCAGTGTCCTGCCGCCCGGCCAGCCGCACTGCAGATGCTGCAGTGGGGCGCGTTCTGGCATGTAGCGGCAGGGTGTCCAGGTTGACCGCAGCGATAACAGTCCTTGCTGCGGTCGACAGGGGAGGAGCAGGCGCAGGCCACGTGTCCTGCCACTAGGCAGCGCCAGCACCGCTCTGACCGGCCCGGCAAGACTTTAATGTCTGCCGAGGCCCACCCCACCATGACTCTTGGTCTGTCCTTTAGTTTTATGGCCGCCGCCACTGGGCATGCCAAGATAACATAGCCCAGTCTATCCGGGCCCAGACGCATGGGGCCGGAACTGAAGCGACCGGCGACGACGTCTGTGACCCGGGCGACGGCGGCCACGACCTCCTCCGTTGTGGTGCAGTCATCCAGGCCCGAGATGCGCACGTTCAAACATCTTTCGGGCCTGGACACCTTAACTTCTTCCTCGGGCAGGACTGCCTTGAGCCGCGCGGCGAGGGCATCAGCCTTCTCCCCGCTATCCTTGCCAGGGAGAAGGAGCATACGGGCTCCCGTCCGCGCGGTCTTCAACTTGACACTGGCTATGCCAAGATCGCCGAGCTTTATGTTAGCTTTCGCTCTCTGCATTACGTCCGCGTAGCTGATGCCCTTTTCCACCGCTGCGGGTAACAATGTGAGGATCACCGCAGTGGTGTTAGGCACCCGCAAACGCGGACTCTTTCTCGCCGGACGAGTCGGCGGTCTTGGCTTCTCTTTAGGTTGGGCAGTTCTGCCCGAACCACTGGGTTGGGTCGGTGGCTTGTTTTTCTTTTTCGGCTTACGAGCCACCACCGACCAACTTTCTTCTTGCCTTGGGGGCGGCTGTGGAGCCGACGAGTCGGTCCTAGCTGGCCTCTTAGGTTTCGGGGTATTCCCCTCACCGTTATTTACTTCAGCTGCGCCTCTCTTCCTCTTAGGATTTGGCAGCGCAGGGAAGTCTTCAGGAGGGCGGTTGGCCTCTCTTCTCCCAGGTGTAGAGGTTTGCTGCGCACTCGCCCGCCGGGCGTCTACTGCCAGCGGCGGGCGGACTCGCTTCTCTGGGAGAAGGCGGTCATCTAGAGCGGCTAACTTAGCGTCCATCATGGCCCCAAGAGATAGGGTCAGATGGCGCAACAGCTCGTCCTGGTCGTTAAACCGCCCTCCCACGACAGGTCTCGATATAGGCTGCGGCGGTGGAGGCGGTGGATTCGGCGTCGACGTGGGTGGTGCAGGCCGGGGACGGGTGATCTCGGCCCGTAGGCTGGCCAACTCCTTCCTCAACTCCTTCATTTCGGCCTCGAGGCGCCGATTGGCCGCTTCGAGTCGCCTGACTTCTTCGGATTCCGTGCGGCCGCGCAGCACCTCGAAGGCGTCACTGATAATGCCCACGGAGTCGTTGAGGGACTTCATGAACGTCCCCTTCAACCCCCTGGGGACTTTTGCCACATGGCGAATAACACCCAGGGCGTTGCGGACGTCCGTTTCAATGGCCTGAGCCGTACGGGCCCCGGCCTCGTCAGTGGTAGTGACCGACCCTGAGCCTGTAAGAAGTTCTGGGGCCCGTCGAGCGATACGCGCCTCCTCGGCGGCTCTAATCAACTCGACGGTGCTTTCTTCGTGATCCAGCTCAAGGTCGGTGGTTCTGCTTGTTTTGGCGACGGTTTCTTTAGCTCGTGCCAAGCTGGCGGCCTGTTCGGTGGCCTCTTCGGTGACTCCTGTAGAGGGTGGAGACACCCTACGGCAGCTTTTCGGCATCGCTGTCTCCTCATCGCTTGATACTAGCGATATCCTTTGGGGGCCGCGGTATGGCGCAGGCCTCCGCCTCTTCTTCTGCACGCGCCACTGGCTCGACGGATTCGAAGGCCCGGCTTCCGGTTCGGTGCGTATGCCGGGCCCCGATCCGGAGCGTGAACGCGTCGGTGAGCGCGATCGCGTTGGTGAGCGTGACCGCGAACGCGAACCTGTTCTAGAGCGGGACCGAATGGAGAACATTGACAGATTCGAGTCAGACTCGTCAACAGCTCCACTCAAGGCCCCGCTTACGTTGCCGCTTCTAACGTCACTAGCTGCGGATGCGCGGCCGCTCATCCTGCTGCTGCTCCTCGTGAACGTTACTTCACCGCCCATTCCGGGCTTCTTATCTTTGGACAAAGTCCAGGTGTTTGGTAAGCAAATATTCGTCCCCCCCCCAGAATACGATGGGGGACAGCTGACCTTACCATAGGTACCGGCATCGGTGCAGGATTCGCCTCCCTTTTTTTTTTCGGCGGAAGATCGACCTGCCTGGGGTAGTTGCTCTTGAATAGGTGCTTGCATAATGGTTTTCGAACTCCGAAGAGTTATTAAAACTAAAAATGTCTCCGCTACGGGAGACCATCTGAATTACTTACAACTAAAGGTCGGTAATAATTGATCGCTACAAAGTGGAAATATCAATAACCACAAGAGGGCGTTACCTACTTCATAAAAAATGAACAACAGCATGATGGAAATATTAAAACAAATTCAACGAGACCTGGCTGATCAAAAAGAAAAAATCAGTAATATGGAGACTAATATTACGACAAGTATCAATGATAATATAAATAAAAAATTTAGTCTATTAGAGGTAAGAACAGAAGAAATTGAAAAGAAAATCAATCAACAAGAAAAAATGATAGAAAATTTGGAAAAACAACTTAAGAAGAAAAATATATTATTCTTTGGCATTGAAGAAGTAGAAAATGGTTATGAAAGCCTAGTAAACAAGGTCGTGGAAGTTATAAAAAATAAAATGAAAGTTGATATACAGAAAAACGAAATAGAAAGTATTTACAGGCTTGGAAGAAAAATGGAAAACACAGATAATATAAGACCAGTTGTTGTAACTTTAACAACGGTTGGGCGTAAAATAGAAATCTTAAGGAAAAAGAAATTTTTGAAGGACACAAATGTATACTTGAAAGAAGACTATCCTAGAAAAGTAGTAGAAAAGCGTCGAGAGTTGCAAGAAGAATTGAAAAGACAGCAAGGATTAGGAAAAAACGTTATTCTTAAGTATGATAAAATAGTAGAGGTAAAAAATAAACCGGAAAAGTATAAAAAAGATAAACTAACACAAAAAAGAGACTTATCAGAGTCACCAAACCAGCCGGAAGTGGAACAAAACTTTAGGAAAAATAACAGTCAAGAAAATATAAAACAAAGGCAAAAGAAAAGTAAGTTATACGACATATCTTCATATATGCGAGTATTGCCTACCACTGAAACTGTAACTGAAGATACAATAAATTTAGATAAATCAGACTAGGAAGTACGCCTCTCTCAACATCCTTCAAGCTGGCTGGTCTCCAGCGTCTATAAGGAGGAAAATGACCATCACCCCCCAAGTAAAATTTTTAAGCAAAAGAATATCACTGAATATGTTTATATAGGTTGTTTAAATGTAAGAACGTTGTTATCGGACACAAGACTTACCGAACTGAACTATGCCCTCAAAGAAATTAAATGGGATGTTATAGGTTTAAGCGAAACAAGAAGAGACTATGAAAGTCTAGAGGAATATCAAAACTGTATCCTGTATCATAATAAAGGTACAAAAGGCTTGTATGGAGTTGGTTTTCTCGTACAAAAAAACATAAAAGGGAACATAGTGAGTTTTAGAAGCTATTCTGATAGAGTAGCCACTGTAGAGTTATTCTTTTCAAACCAGAACCAAATAGGTATAGTTCAGACCTATGCACCAACTGAGGCTTGTACACAAGATGATTTAGAAAAATTCTACGAAGAAGTAGAAACAGCCATAGAAAGCATCAAAGGAAATAAATTGGTATTAATGGGAGATTTTAACGCTCAAATTGGTAAAGTCCAAAATGGAGAAGAAAACGTGTATGGTCCATACTCAGATGGAAAAAGAACAAAACATGGACAAAAACTGGTAGAATTAGCTCTTGAAAGAAATTTAAAAGTGAATAATACTATGTTTAAAACTGGAAAAAACAATAGATGGACATGGCAATCGCCGGACGCCAAACATCATAATGAAATTGATTATATTTTGACTAGCAAACAATTAGATGTACATAATTTTGAAATAATAAAACACCTAAATTTTTACACAGACCATAGACTTATTAGGAGTAAAATCTACTTAAGTAAGCGGAAAGGATTTCGGACCTTAAAAACTGCTAAATCTCTTACAAGGAACTTGCCGAAACTGACTAGGGAGAATGGTCTTAGATGGGAAGAAAAATTTACAGGAGCTATTAACAACTCATCGAATGTACAAGACCAATACAACAACTTTGCAAAAGAAATGAACTATCTTCAATCTCAGATACCAATAATAAAAAAAGAAATTATTCAAGATCAAGACTCTGTTCTTCTTTGTCTTATGGAAGAAAGGAAACAACTATACAAAAGGAAAAGAACTAAAGACGTTAAACAATTGATAACACAAAAAAGCAAGGAAATAAACAGAGAAATAAAAAAAGCAAAGGAAAAATTCAGACAAAATACATTTGAGAAATTTGTTCAGAAAACAGGCGGTATCAAAAAAGCGTATAAAGAGCTAACCGAGTGTTCAAAATGGGCAATAAATATAAAAGATAAGAAAGGAGAAACAACTTCAAATCGGACCGACATTATAAAGGAAGCTACAGACTTTTATCGCAGCCTATACAGAGCAAACGTCTCAGAATCTGTTTCACAGGAAATAATAAAGAATTATGTAATAAAATATGGATACGAAGAGCATTTGCCCGAAATATTATTATCAGAAATAGCTTTTGCAATTAACACCCAGAAGAAAGATAAAACGCCAGGTGAAGATAAAGTAACCAACGAGATATTAAAATCAATGCTAGAACCGTTGCAGCGCCCTTTGAAACTACTCTTTGATAATATCCTCGAAAAGAAAAATACCCCGGAACAATGGTCAAAGTCCACCATTACTCTTCTTCACAAAAAAGGCAATAGGAATGAGCTAAACAATTATAGACCAATTAGTTTGATGAGTAATATATATAAAGTTTTTTCGAAAATATTGTTAAATAGGTGCACAAAAATTTTAGATGAAAACCAACCTCGAGAACAAGCAGGATTTCGCAAAAAATTCTCTACTACTGACCATATGTTCGTTGTTTGCCAACTAATAGAAAAGGTTAAGGAATACCATAAGAACTTGTACATTTGTTTCGTAGACTTTATGAAAGCTTTCGACTCTTTAGAGCATTCTGCTATATTTAAGGCATTATTGGAGCAAGGTGTGGATATCAGATACGTAGAAATCATAAAAAACATTTATTCCAATGTCATGGCTAAAATTCGTTTAGACAGAGAGGGTACCGAATTTAAAATATCGAAAGGAGTGCGACAAGGTGACCCGATCTCACCTAAGATATTTTCTTCAGTGCTGGAAACGGTCTTTAGGAAACTTAATTGGGACGAGAAAGGTATAAAGATTGACGGGGAATATTTAAACCATCTACGATTTGCGGATGACATAGCGATCTTTGCACAAGACCCAAAAACATTACAAGGTATGCTTCAAGAATTGGCTGAGGAAGGTAGAAAAGTAGGATTATCAATTAACTATACAAAAACTAAAATAATCACGAACTGTTCGGAGGAAAATATCATAATAGATGGAGAAAAAATAGAATATGTAAAAGAGTATATATATCTAGGACAATTGGTATCCTTCAAGGATCAGACCGAAAATGAAATTAATCGCAGAATAGCTATATCGTGGAAAAAATATTGGAGTATGAAAGAAATAATGAAAAATAAGGACGTGAACATAAAGATAAAAAGTAAATTATATGATACTGTTATTCTCCCATGCCTCACATACGGAAGCCAGATCTGGGCTTTAAGAAAAAAGGATGAAGAAAAATTGTCAGTACACCAAAGGAAAATGGAAAGAAGTATGTTAGGGATAAAACTTCAAGACAGAGTTCACAACAAAATTATAAGAAAAAAGACTAAAATAACAGATGTGATCAAAAGAGTAAGGACTCTGAAATGGAACTGGGCAGGACACACAATTAGGCAAGAAGACAATAGATGGGCAAAGAAAATCCATGATTGGCTACCCAGAGATGGAAAAAGAGAAAGAGGAAGACCTAGAAAGAGATGGGAAGATATTTTTGCAAAAATGTGTGGAACAAAATGGAGAAGAATAGCTAGAGATCGCAAAAACTGGAAAGAGTTGGGGGAGGCCTACGCCGCAGAGGCGACTTCCATTATTTAATGTGTACACATATACTTATATATATTTAAAAAAAAAACTGTACTTAATGGTAGAAATAAAGGCTTTTTTATTTTTTTTTTTTTTTTTTTTTTTTTTTTTTTTATTTTTTATTTTTTATTTTAAAGGTCTGTGAGCGGCGTGCGTGAGGTCCGCCGTTTACGAACAACCCACACGCCGCCCACAGGGCGCTCGCAGCCGGGATGACCCGCCCGGCATGCAGCTCCAAGCACGCCAACTTAGCTTCGGGTGGGTGGGGGAAGCGGTCTGCCCTAAGGGCGGGCAGATTGAATCCTCCACCTATTTCCATCTGAATGTGTTTCTCTTCTTCTACCGCGGTGCGGGTGCGGTCGGGTGAAACCGCCGCCACCACACCCCACATCGCGCGACGGTGACGAAGTTAGAAAAGGGGCGGACCGCCCTTAGGCCCGCCCCGTCGCCAGCCCGGTTTGGCAAACGCCTAGACGCCGGACCCGTCGCCGCCACATCGCAAAAGAGCCTCTCCGCTGAACGGAGAGGTGCGAGTGGCCCGTCAAATAACAAGGTAGGTGGGTGTTTGGGAAGGAGGGACACACAGGAACCATTTTAAGGATGGGAACGTAGGTGGGAGACCACTGTCACGGAGAGAACGGGGGAAATGTGGCAATGGTCGCTCGGGGCCCCGGGGTCGCTTACCCGTGCGCCAACCGCGGTCGGAGGGGGAGGGGACCGCGGGGGGCGCCCCCTGGGGGGGCCATATCAAACCTTTTTTTTTTTTTTTTTTTTTTTTTTTTTTTTTTTTTTTTTGGCCAGGGGAAATCCGTTTGAGGACTAGACCGCGACAGGCACAGAAGCCTGGGGGATGCTCGCGACCTTGGTGAGACAGTGTGGGATTCGCCAGATCGGGGGTGGCACTAGCGCGCCCGGTCAGAACCGGTGCCACGCTATTGCCACTCCCCAGTTAGGGATACCCACTAAAACCCCTGGGTGTTCCGTCCTGCGCCTTATGCCAGGGCTACGGGAATGGGCTACCCGGCTCCGCATTCCCTGGCAGGCGTGGGCCCCGCTCACTGGGCCTCTTCCAATGCCGGGGGAGCTGCTCCCCCGGCGACTTCTCGGTCTATTCCGGGCGTGGGGCGGTCTGTAACGCGCCCCACGGGAAGAGAGATGAGCGCGCGCGGAACACTCGCGCTCTCATCTCGACGGCATGTGCGGGTGAGTGAGAACCTCTATACCCCTAGAGGCCCCACCCGCGCCGCCCGCTTACGGTGGCCGAAGGTCTAGGTTTGACCTCCGGCGTCGGCGCGTCCTCCTTTGTCGGGAGCGGAGCAGAGAAGTGCGCTCACGCTCCCGTTCCGCCTCCTCCTTCGCAAACATAACGTGCTCGCAGAAGGAGGAGACGGCGTCCCATCCGGTGCGGCTCCCGACCATGGTGCGAACCACGGCCGGGAGCGAAAGGTCGAGTCCGGTGGAGGCGACGAGCTCCCGGCGCTGCTCCGTCCATGCAGGACATTCCTGTAGGGTATGCAGCGCCGTATCCTCGTCGCCTGTGTCGCAATGGTGGCACCCTGACGAAGCCTCGCGGCCGAGGCGACACAGGTACCTCCCGAAGCAGCCGTGCCCCGAGAGGACCTGCGTCAGCCGAAACGTCAGGGTGCCGTAGTCACGTCCAATCCAATTTCGCAGGACGGGCCTCACCGCCTCGATGGTGGCGGGGCCCGCGCTGGGGCGTCTGAGGCGATCTTCCCAGACTCCCACGGCGACCTGGCGGAGCTCCGACCTGCACGCCTCGATTTCGCGAGGCGCGGGTCTGGTGCCCCTGGCCAGGGCTTCTTTGCGCCATACATATAGTGACGCCAGCACCCTGGCCTCCAGGTCCCATGGGAGGGATCCGGCGAGTAGAGAGGCCGCTTCGAAGGACACCGTACGGTATCCTCTTATCGCCCTGACGGCCATTATACGCTGAGCTTGACGCAACAGCGGAGCGTTGCGGGCCGTCAGGCGGTCTGCCCACACTGGGGCCCCATAAAGGGCCATCGACCGTACGATACCTTCGAAGAGTTTTCGGCACGTGGCGTTCGGCCCCCCGACGTTGGGGAGCAAGCGCGACAGCGCACCCGCTGCCCCCTTGAGTCTGGGGAGCAGCTGCCGAAAATGTGCCGAAAAATCCCACCGGCTGTCGAGGACCAATCCCAGATGTTTCATGGTCCCCCCGATGCCGATGCGGATGCCTCCTACTATTATAGCGGTGTCTGGAGGTGGACGATTTCGAGGACCGTGAAAGAACACGGCCTCGGTCTTCTGAAGCGCCACCTCCAGTCCAAGACGCCGGATCCTGCCTACAACTAAGGACACCCCAGCCGTGCCTACGAGGCACGCCTGCCTGTGGGTCCTCCCTCGTGCTGCGATCATTGTGTCATCTGCGTAGCATATGATGCTGACGCCGGGGAGGACCCTGCTGCGTAACGTCCAGTCATATGCGATGTTCCACAGGAGGGGACCGAGAACCGACCCCTGTGGAACACCGCACACCATGGCTCGCCGATTCCATCCCTCGTGGACCGGGTAAATGACGGCTCTTTCATTCAGATAGTCCCCGACTATTCGGCGGAGGTAGGGAGGCACCCCAAAATACCGGAGTGCCTCCATGATGCATGGCCAGGGCAAGGAATTAAAGGCGTTGGCGATGTCAAGAGACACCGCCAATAATACCTCGCCCCGGGAAACTGCTTCCTCCGCCAGGCTTCTCAAGCGCATGACTGCGTCGATTGTAGAGCGCCCCGTGCGGAAGCCGAACTGGTTGTCCGCCAAGTCCGGCCCCGTCGTCGATAAGTGCTGGACGAGGCGGTCGACGATGATGCGCTCAAAGAGCTTACCGACCTCGTCCAGCAACACAATGGGCCGGTAGGCGGACGGTGAGTCCGCGGGGCGCCCCTCCTTACAAGGCCATATCAAACCTAACCTAACCTAACCTAACCTTTTTTTTTTTTTTTTTTTGGCCAGGGGAAATCCGCTTGAGGACTAGACCGCGACAGGCACAGAAGCCTGGGGGATGCTCGCGACCTTGGTGAGATAGTGTGGGATTCGCCAGATCGGGGGTGGCACTAGCGTGCCCGGTCAGAACCGGTGCCACGCTATTGCCACTCCCCAGTTAGGGATACCCACTAAAACCCCTGGGTGTTCCGTCCTGCGCCTTATGCCAGGGCTACGTGTATGCGGTTTTCCCAACTCCGCTACCCTGGCAGGCGTGGGCCCCGCTCACTGGGCCTCTTCCAATGCCGGGGGAGCTACTCCCCCGGCGACGACTGGGTCTTTTCGGCGTGGGGCGGTCTGTAACTCGCCCCACGGGAAGAGAGATGAGCGCGCGCGGAACACTCGCGCTCTCATCTCGACGGCATGTGCGGGTGAGTGAGAACCTCTATGCCCCTAGAGGCCCCACCCGCGCCGCCCGCTTACGGTGGCCGAAGGTCTAGGTCAGACCTCCGGCGTCGGCTCGTCCTCCTTTGTCGGGAGCGGAGCAGGGAATTACGCTCACGCTCCCGTTCCGCCTCCTCCTTCGCAAACATGACTTGCTCGCAGAAGGAGGAGACGGCGTCCCATCCGGTGGAGCTCCCGACCATGGTGCGTACCACGGCCGGGAGCGAGGTGTCAAATCCGGTATGGGCGACGAGCTCTCGGCGCTGCTCTGTCCAGCCTGGACACTCCTGGAGTGTGTGCAGCGCCGTGTCCTCGTCGCCCGTGTCACAGTGGTGGCACCCTGACGTTGCCTCGCGGCCGAGGCGACACAGGTACCTGCCGAAGCAACCATGCCCCGTCAACCTTTTTTTTTTTTTTTTTTTTTTGGCCAGGGGAAATCCGTTTGAGGACTAGACCGCGACAGGCACAGAAGCCTGGGGGATGCTCGCGACCTTGGTGAGATAGTGTGGGATTCGCCAGATCGGGGGTGGCACTAGCGTGCCCGGTCAGAACCGGTGCCACGCTATTGCCACTCCCCAGTTAGGGATACCCACTAAAACCCCTGGGTGTTCCGTCCTGCGCCTTATGCCAGGGCTACGTGTATGCGGTTTTCCCAACTCCGCTACCCTGGCAGGCGTGGGCCCCGCTCACTGGGCCTCTTCCAATGCCGGGGGAGCTACTCCCCCGGCGACGACTGGGTCTTTTCGGCGTGGGGCGGTCTGTAACTCGCCCCACGGGAAGAGAGATGAGCGCGCGCGGAACACTCGCGCTCTCATCTCGACGGCATGTGCGGGTGAGTGAGAACCTCTATGCCCCTAGAGGCCCCACCCGCGCCGCCCGCTTACGGTGGCCGAAGGTCTAGGTCAGACCTCCGGCGTCGGCGCGTCCTCCTTTGTCGGGAGCGGAGCAGGGAATTACGCTCACGCTCCCGTTCCGCCTCCTCCTTCGCAAACATGACTTGCTCGCAGAAGGAGGAGACGGCGTCCCATCCGGTGGAGCTCCCGACCATGGTGCGTACCACGGCCGGGAGCGAGGTGTCAAATCCGGTATGGGCGACGAGCTCTCGGCGCTGCTCTGTCCAGCCTGGACACTCCTGGAGTGTGTGCAGCGCCGTGTCCTCGTCGCCCGTGTCACAGTGATGGCACCCTGACGTTGCCTCGCGGCCGAGGTGACACAGGTACCTGCCGAAGCAACCATGCCCCGTCAGGACCTGCGTCAGCCTGAAGGTCAGGGTGCCGTGACGTCGTCGTAGCCATTCGTGCAGGACGGGCCGCACCGCCTCAATGGTGGCGGGGCCCGCGCTGGGGCGTCGTAGGCGATCTTCCCAGACCCCCACGGCTACCTGGCGGAGCTCCGACCGGCACGCCTCGATCTCGCGAGGCGCGGGTCTGGTGCCCCTGGCCAGGGCTTCTTTGCGCCATACGTACAGTGACGCAAGGACCCTGGCTTCCAGGTCCCATGGGGGGGATCCGGCGAGTAGCGAGGCCACTTCGAAGGACACCGTACGGTATCCTCTTATTGCCCTGACGGCCAATATGCGTTGCGCTTGACGCAATAGCGCCGCGTTTTTGGCCGTCAGGCGGTCCGACCATATCGGGGCCCCATACAGGGCCATCGAACGTACGATGCCTTCGAAGAGTTTTCGGCACGTGGCGTTAGGCCCCCCGACATTTGGGAGCAAGCGCGACAGCGCACCGGCTGCCCCCTTGAGTCTGGGGAGCAGCTGCCGAAAATGTGCCGAAAAATCCCATCGGCCATCGAGGACCAATCCCAGATACTTCATGGTCTCCCCGATGCCGATGCGGATGCCTCCTACAACGATGCTACTGCCTGGAGGTGGGCGGTTACGAGGACCGTGAAACATCACGGCCTCGGTCTTCTGCAACGCCACCTCCAGACCAAGACGCCGGATCCTGCCTACTATCGTTGACACCCCAGCCGTGCCTAAAAGACACGCCTGCCTATGGGTCCTCCCGCGCGCGGCGATCAGCGTGTCGTCTGCGTAACATACGACGCTGACGCCCGGGAGGACCCGACACCTCAGAGTCCAGTCGTATGCGATGTTCCACAGGAGGGGACCCAGAACCGACCCCTGTGGAACACCGCACACCATTGCTCGCCGATTCCAACCCTCGTGGACCGGGTAAGTGACGGCTCGACTATTTAAGTATGCCCCGACTATTCGGCGGAGGTAGGTCGGCACCCCGAAGTATCGGAGCGCCTCCATAATGCATGCCCAGGGCAAGGAATTGAATGCGTTGGCGATGTCTAGACTCACCGCCAACAAGACCTCGCCCTGGGAGACTGCGTCCTCCGCCAGGCTTTTCAAGCGCATGATCGCGTCGATCGTGGAGCGCCCCGTGCGAAAACCAAACTGGTTGTCCGCCAGATCCGGCCCCGTCGTCGTTAGGTGCTGGACGAGTCGGTGGACGATGATACGCTCAAAGAGCTTTCCGACCTCGTCCAGCAGCACAATGGGCCGGTAGGCGGACGGCGAGTCCGCAGGGCGCCCCTCCTTCCGCAGCAGGACCAGCTTTCCTGTCTTCCACCGCTGTGGAAACTGGCCCTGCTCTAAGCATGCGCTGAAAAGCCCCATCAGTCGGGGCTCCAGGGCGTCGTAGGACAGAACCCACGCACGCCCTGGTATGCCGTCAAGGCCGGGGGCGGCGTTCTTGGCCTTTAGCCGTAGCATAGCCACCCCCAGCTCTACCCGGTCCACAGTGGGCACAGGGTCTCTTTCCGCGCTGGGCTCCGCCTCTGGCGGTGCCATAGCAGGAGGCATGTGCTCAGCCCGTGAAGGGAACAGAGCGCCAACAACGTCGTGAACGACGTCTCTGGGGAGAGACTCGGTGAGTGGGGGCGCCCAGGCACGGAGCTTGTTCCGTGCCATCTTGAAAGGGCGCCCCCAGGGATCCTGGTTGAGACTGTCCAGGAGCTCTCCCCAGGCGACGTTTTTTGCGTTACGGATTTCGATCCGCAGTGTTCTTCTGGCGCTTCTGTACCCCTCGTACAGCTGAGCCTCCACGGTCGCTGCGTCCGCTGCGCGACGACGCCGTCTTCTGTGGCGGGTGTACTGGCGGCGCGCGCTATTGCACGCGCGCCTTAGCCCCTCCAGTACGGGGTTCCACCAGTACACCTTTCGGAAGGGCTGGAATCGGCCCCTCCTCGGCATCGCCGCATCACAGACGCCAGTGACGAGCGACCGTAGGTTTTCTGCCTCCTGCTCTACATTCACATCGGGAGCGTTCGCCTCGGGCCCTGATGCCCAGGTGGCGACGATCAGGGCCTCCTTGAACAACTCCCGATCCAGCTTTTGCAATGCCCAGCGCGGACAGTCACCTACCGGGGACTCTCGGGACGGAGGGTCCGGATTTCGGCCGGAGACGCTGAACCGTATATAACGGTGGTCGGAGAGCGTCTCCACCTCTGTGACGACCCTCCAATCCCGCACACGGCGCGCCAGTTCAGGGCTGGCAAATGTGACGTCTACTATTGAGCCGCCCTGCTGGCGCACGCACGTGTGTACGGAGCCCCGGTTAAGGACTACGAGACCCTTTTCGATGGCCCATTCTTCCAGTGCCTCACCACGCGGACACGTACTCGGGGATCCCCAAGCCACGGATTTTGCATTGAAGTCCCCGAGCACGAGCACGGGGCGAGGCCGGCTGCGGGCCACCACTGTGCCCACTTCCTCAATCCATCCCTCGAAATCGGCGAGCCTTCTGTTTGGGGAGAAGTAGCCACCGACGACTACTATCTCCCCTATCGTTGCCGCCACGTAGCCTCGTCCCCTTACCAAACCGGCTAGGGGAGGGCATGCGGCGGCGGTCCGGACAATAATAGCCACCGAGCCATCGAGATCCCCAGCCCAGTCAGAACGGGGGGGGACGTAGTAAGGCTCGGCGACCACTGCTAATTGAATATTCCACTGCGCCATGCTCTGCACTAACAAATCTTGTGCAGTGGCGCAGTGGTTCAGGTTGCCTTGGACCACTAGGAGAGCCATTAGAACAACTGTTTATTCCTCCATCCTAGTGGTCCCGGGCTCCGACATCGGCGACGGCGGCGGCCTCCTGGGAGGGCGCTGTGGCAACGGCGGCTGCGTAGTAGGTGGCGGCAAAGATGTAACGTTTGCCGCAGCAGTGGGACCTCTCTGTTTCTTTTTCTTCTTTTTCTTCTTCGGCCTGTTGTTCGACTGCTGCGACTTATCTTTAGCAGGCGTTTTCTTGGCAGTGGGGGGGCCCGCGCTTTTACGCGCAGCCGGCACTCCCCTGCACATCCAGTGCCCTGCCGCACGGCCTGCGGCACTGCAGATGATGCCCCGTCAACCTAACCTAACCTAACCTAACCTAACCAAACCAAACCAAACCAAACCAAACCAAACCAAACCAAACCAAACCAAACCAAACCAAACCAAACCAAACCAAACCAAACCAAACCAAACCAAACCAAACCAAACCAAACCAAACCAAACCAAACCAAACCAAACCAAACCATTTTTTTTTTTTTTTTTTTTTGGCCAGGGGAAATCCGTTTGAGGACTAGACCGCGACAGGCACAGAAGCCTGGGGGATGCTCGCGACCTTGGTGAGATAGTGTGGGATTCGCCAGATCGGGGGTGGCACTAGCGTGCCCGGTCAGAACCGGTGCCACGCTATTGCCACTCCCCAGTTAGGGATACCCACTAAAACCCCTGGGTGTTCCGTCCTGCGCCTTATGCCAGGGCTACGTGTATGCGGTTTTCCCAACTCCGCTACCCTGGCAGGCGTGGGCCCCGCTCACTGGGCCTCTTCCAATGCCGGGGGAGCTACTCCCCCGGCGACGACTGGGTCTTTTCGGCGTGGGGCGGTCTGTAACTCGCCCCACGGGAAGAGAGATGAGCGCGCGCGGAACACTCGCGCTCTCATCTCGACGGCATGTGCGGGTGAGTGAGAACCTCTATGCCCCTAGAGGCCCCACCCGCGCCGCCCGCTTACGGTGGCCGAAGGTCTAGGTCAGACCTCCGGCGTCGGCGCGTCCTCCTTTGTCGGGAGCGGAGCAGGGAATTACGCTCACGCTCCCGTTCCGCCTCCTCCTTCGCAAACATGACTTGCTCGCAGAAGGAGGAGACGGCGTCCCATCCGGTGGAGCTCCCGACCATGGTGCGTACCACGGCCGGGAGCGAGGTGTCAAATCCGGTATGGGCGACGAGCTCTCGGCGCTGCTCTGTCCAGCCTGGACACTCCTGGAGTGTGTGCAGCGCCGTGTCCTCGTCGCCCGTGTCACAGTGGTGGCACCCTGACGTTGCCTCGCGGCCGAGGCGACACAGGTACCTGCCGAAGCAACCATGCCCCGTCAGGACCTGTGTCAGCCTGAAGGTCAGGGTGCCGTGACGTCGTCCTAGCCATTCGTGCAGGACGGGCCGCACCGCCTCAATGGTGGCGGGGCCCGCGCTGGGGCGTCGTAGGCGGTCTTCCCAGACCCCCACGGCTACCTGGCGGAGCTCCGACCGGCACGCCTCGATCTCGCGAGGCGCGGGTCTGGTGCCCCTGGCCAGGGCTTCTTTGCGCCATACGTATAGTGACGCCAGGACCCTGGCTTCCAGGTCCCATGGGGGGGATCCGGCGAGTAGCGAGGCCACTTCGAAGGACACCGTACGGTATCCTCTTATTGCTCTGACGGCCAATATGCGTTGCGCTTGACGCAATAGCGCCGCGTTTTTGGCCGTCAGGCGGTTCGACCAAATTGGGGCCCCATAAAGGGCCATCGAACGTACGATGCCTTCGAAGAGTTTTCGGCACGTGGCGTTAGGCCCCCCGACATTTGGGAGCAAGCGCGACAGCGCACCGGCTGCCCCCTTGAGTCTGGGGAGCAGCTGCCGAAAGTGTGCCGAAAAATCCCACCGGCCATCGAGGACCAATCCCAGGTACTTCATGGTCTCCCCGATGCCGATGCGGATGCCTCCTACAACGATGCTACTGCCTGGAGGTGGGCGCTTACGAGGACCGTGAAACATCACGGCCTCGGTCTTCTGCAACGCCACCTCCAGACCAAGACGCCGGATCCTGCCTACTATTGTTGACACCCCAGCCGTGCCTGAAAGGCACGCCTGCCGATGGGTCCTCCCGCGCGCGGCGATCAGCGTGTCGTCTGCGTAACATACGACGCTGACGCCCGGGAGGACCCGACACCTCAAAGTCCAGTCGTATGCGATGTTCCACAGGAGGGGACCCAGAACCGACCCCTGTGGAACACCGCACACCATTGCTCGCCGATTCCAACCCTCGTGGACCGGGTAGATGACGGCTCGACTATTTAAATATGCCCCGACTATTCGGCGGAGGTAGGTCGGCACCCCGAAATATCGAAGTGCCTCCATGATGCATGCCCAGGGCAAGGAATTGAATGCGTTGGCGATGTCTAAACTCACCGCCAACAAGACCTCGCCCTGGGAGACTGCGTCCTCCGCCAGGCTTTTCAAGCGCATGATCGCGTCGATTGTGGAGCGCCCCGTGCGAAAACCAAATTGGTTGTCCGCCAGATCCGGCCCCGTCGTCGTTAGGTGCTGGACGAGGCGGTGGACGATGATACGCTCAAAGAGCTTTCCGACCTCGTCCAGCAGCACAATGGGCCGGTAGGCGGACGGCGAGTCCGCAGGGCGCCCCTCCTTACGCAGCAGGACCAGCTTTCCTGTCTTCCACCGCTGTGGAAACTGGCCCTGCTCTAGGCATGCGCTGAAAAGCCCCATCAGTCGGGGCTCCAGGGCGTCGTAGGACAGAACCCACGCACGCCCTGGTATGCCGTCAAGGCCAGGGGCGGCGTTCTTGGCCTTTAGCCGTAGCATAGCCACCCCCAGCTCTACCCGGTCCACAGTGGGCACAGGGTCTCTTTCCGCGCTGGGCTCCGCCTCTGGCGGTGCCATAGCAGGAGGCATGTGCTCAGCCCGTGAAGGGAACAGAGCGCCAACAACGTCGTGAACAACGTCCCTGGGGAGAGACTCAGTGAGTGGGGGGGCCCAGGCACGGAGCTTGTTCCGTGCCATCTTGAAAGGGCGCCCCCAAGGATCCTGGTTGAGAGTTTCCAGGAGTTCCCCCCAGGCGACGTTCTTTGCGTTCCGGATTTCTATCCGCAGTGTTAGAAAGAAGAAAGAAAGAAAGAAAAAGATTTATTGACTAAAAATACGACGCTATACATAAAAGATATAATATTAAATAAACAAATAAAGGCCCGTACGTCGAGTTTTTTAGCCAACGAGGTTGACAACTCAGCATTGTGCTGTTTCGAAATTTTTTTAAATCCCGATACTGCGCTGATTTTCAGTGCCAACCTCCGAACACTTGACCCAATAACACACACACACACACACATATATAAGTTATAAGTTCATGTACACATAAAAACATACAGCATATACACAAATACAAACACACATAAATATACTGTGATTATATTAGAAAAACAAATATAGTAATATTATTAAATAAAATCATATAGTTATATACAGTGAAATTACCAAAGACTTAAAGATATATCAAAAACAGTGCTGTGAAAATAAAAAAATAAAATAAAAATTACATTTGTATTATGGGAAAAAAGGCTATACCTTATTTTGAAGTCCAAGTTGAATTCAACACTTTAGTTAATATTTGTGGTAGGTGGGGTCATTCTTTTGTTCCTCCATCAAATATTTTCTGTATTGAACTTTAAATGAAATTGCTGACTTCATATTTCTCAAAGGTGGTGGGAGATCATTCCAACAATGAGTTGCTGCAAATTTGAAACAACCCCTAAACGCTGCTGTCCTATGTTTAGACGTCACTAAAGGCTTAGTAACAACACGTGCACTGTATTCTGGCGCCCTATTTTGTCTCCAGTCCATTTTTTTATATAAGTATGTTGGATTTCGTGTAGATATTATTCCAAACAATAGGGTAGCTAGGTGAAGTTTCCTTCTAGCTGCCATCTTAAGAATATCGTTTGCATTAAGAAATGGTGTGATATGACTCCTCCTAGGTATCTGAAAGCAAAATCTGGCACAAGAATTTTGTATACGTTGTATAAGACGTTCCGTTCTTGTTAGCAGGCATGGTCCATATACAGTATCACAGTAATTTAGTTTCGAAAGGACTAGACTCTCTACCAGTTGCTTTCTCACATCTACACTTATAAAATTCCTTAAAGCATATAATATTTTCAGCCTATAATAACAGTTTCTCGTAACATTATTAATATGTGATTCAAATCGTAATTCAGAATCGATGGTAAGTCCTAGATTACAAGCCGAACTTACATTCATAATACATTCATCTCTTATTTTGATCGTAGGACTTGCTTCCTTTATTGAGCTGACTTGTTGGCGACTACCAAGTATCATGAACTTCGACTTTATAGGATTTAAGACCAAACAATTTTGTTCTGACCATGATACGATTCTTTCGAGGTCACTGTTGATGTTTTCGACCGCTTCATTTACGCTGTTAGGCCTGAACGATAGATACAACTGAATGTCATCCGCATATATATGAAATTTACAATGCTGGATACATTCAATAATGTCAGCACTGTATAAGATAAATAAAAGTGGTCCAAGAATTGAGCCTTGCGGAACTCCTCTTGCAAGGTGAAGTGGTTTAGAAGTCACTATTGTTCCATCAGGCCTTTTAATTTCAACCTGTTGCTTCCTGCCAGTCAAATAACTATGAAACCATCTTATTGCGTCTGGTGAAAATCCATAAAATGCGAGCTTCGACATTAGTAGATTGGTGTTAATGGCATCAAATGCGCGAGAATAATCCAGTAAAACAAGGATTGTTCCTTGTCCAGCATCACGCGCTTCTGTAATATTTCCTATAACGTCACTTAGAGCAGTTGCGGTACCATATCCCTTTCTAAAACCTGACTGAAAATCTGGCAATATATTTTTCGTCTCTAAATATTGTACGACTTGTGAATGTACAACCTTTTCCAAAATCTTCGAAAGACAAGGCAATATACTTATGGGACGTAGATCTTTATTAGTAATTGGATTGTTATTTTTAGGAATAGGACGAACAATAGCCTGTTTCCATAAATCTGGAAAAGTGGTTGACAAGATTGATTTATTAATTATTTGTGTAATTATATCAAGCGAGTAGGGCAAAGTTAATTTTAGCATATCAATATTAATTTTATCTATACCAAGAGCATTTGATTTGATAGAATTTATAATTCCAAGTACTTTATCTTTTGTAACGGTTTTCAAAGAGAAGTTATCTTGACTATGTCTATGATATTCAAAATATGTAAGTTGCCGTATGGTCACAGTATTTATACCTGGCACTTCTAAGAATGCTTTATTGATCTCATCTGGATTACTGAAATACGGAGGTAAGTCTCTTTCTTGGTGCGATTTTATAACACTAGATTTTAAATTCTTCCACAATTGTTTAGAATTATGTACATTTTTGTTAATATGTTGTGTAAAGTAAGCTTTCTTTTCATTAAAAAGAGCTGTAGATGATAAATGCTTTAGTTCTAAGTAATATTGTTTATGAGATTGTGTTTTAGTCCTATGAAACCGTCGTCTAGCTTCATCTCTTAGTTTAAACATTAACTTAATATTGTCAGTAATCCAGGGTGTTGGCAGTGTTTTAAATGTTTTAGTTTTTACCGGTGCATGCGTATCAAATAGCTGTAAAATTTTTGTATTAAATGCATTTACCATACCATTAACATGCCCCTCTTTACAAAATTCCTTCCAAGGTATCTGTTCTAAATCATTTACAAAAACATTCTGAACTATGTTATTAATAGACCGATATGTAACCAATCTTGGTCGTAGCTTATCTTTTTTAATGATTGTGTCACAAATAACAAAAGCGTGATGACTTAGTTCAGTAATATGCTCTACTTCAACTTTATACGAGACTATATCTGTACATATAACATCAATAAGCGAACGACTTTGACTAGAATAATGTGTTGGTGAATCAACTATCTGTTTTAAATTTAAATGATTAAGAAATTCTTTAAGTTTTCTTGAACTGGAAGTACTTTCATCTAGCAAATTTACATTAAAATCGCCTAAAATAATTATGTTGTCATTAGGAGATAGAGCAACCGCACTCTCCCTAACTCCGTTAAGGAACACCTCTAAATCAAGCCATGGGGGTCTGTATGCAGTTCCCATCAAAATGGTTTTAGTATTCAACCTTAGTGACATCCAGAGCTGTTCCACATCTCTGTTGTCTGGATGTGTTCTAATTTTTACATGCATACCTGTCTTTATATAGAATGCTACGCCTCCTCCTCTACCCCCACGTACTGATTGCGGCCGAGGCACATGCCGAAGTTTATAGCCTGGAACATTTGGTGCTCGACCCTCTTGACCTGGTCGTAGCCACGTTTCGTTTATGGCCATAATGTCAACGCAGTGTTTATTCATAGCCAATAAAAACTCATCCTGACTGGTTCCAAGTGAACCTGCATTTAAAAAACCGAACTTGAGACATTTATTGTTAATCATTTATTTTAATAAAATTGTGAAATATACTGTTATACCTAAAACGCAAACCAAAGTCATTATAGTTATAAAATTGTTCACGGTATTCTTGAGCAAAAAATATATTTAGTAGGATTAAATATTTTGATATATCTTTATATACAAACAACAAATTGAAGATATTAGTCGATAATAAACATAAAAATACATTAAAAGTAGATATATGGTAAATATATAAATCAAAGATAAAAATAGTAATAATATTTAACCTTTCTTGAGAATGAAGGTAATCAATTCGCATAGGCGTACAAAATTCAAACTCTCTAATTGATAAAATTATATGAAAAAACAAAAATAAGATACAAATGACACTTCTGAAAAATAAACAAAGATATGAAAATAAAATAAAACAAAAAAAGCTATACAATATTAGAGCAAGGGCCAATGTTTTCAACAATATCATTTTCCACACGAATTCTAACTGCCATCTCTCCCGGCTTGCGTCGGGCAAGAATACGGCCGCGTCTGGTCCATACGAATTGCCATCCATGGCGGCGTCCGGCATCACGCGCCAGGCGAAATAATTGACGATTGCTTTTAGTCAAACGTTCATTTACGTAAAAACGTTGTGGCTTCCCAGCGATGCCAAGATCAACAGTATCAGCGGTACGCCGGACACGAGCATTATGCAGCAACTCGTCGCGTAAGTCGCGTCGAGCCAGACGAACCACGAGGGTACGAGAGCGATGCTCGGTGACTCCCTCTGGGTTGTTCGCATTTATGAAGCGACCACCAAACCTTTCTGCAATTACGACGTCCCTGTTTTCTATGTTAACTCCTAACTTCGCTGCAAGCGTGATGATCAAATGCGTAGGATTTTCTCCTTTCTCTTCGGGGACATTTCTGATCTCGAGATCATTAGTGTTCTTCTGGCGCTTCTGTACCCCTCGTACAGCTGAGCCTCCACGGTCGCTGCGTCCGCTGCGCGACGACGCCGTCTTCTATGGCGGGTGTACTGGCGGCGCGCGCTATTGCATGCGCGCCTTAGCCCCTCCAGTACGGGGTTCCACCAGTACACCTTTCGGAAGGGCTGGAATCGGCCCCTCCTCGGCATCGCCGCATCGCAGACGCCAGTGACGAGCGACCGTAGGTTTTCTGCCTCCTGCTCTACATTCACATCGGGAGCGTTCGCCTCGGGCCCTGATGCCCAGGTGGCGACGATCAGGGCCTCCTTGAACAACTCCCGATCCAACTTTTGCAATGCCCAGCGCGGACAGTCACCTACCGGGGACTCTCGGGACGGAGGGTCCGGATTTCGGCCGGAGACGCTGAACCGTATATAACGGTGGTCGGAGAGCGTCTCCACCTCTGTGACGACCCTCCAGTCCCGCACACGGCGCGCCAGTTCAGGGCTGGCAAATGTGACGTCTACAATTGAGCCGCCCTGCTGGCGCACACACGTGTGTACGGAGCCCCGGTTAAGGACTACGAGACCCTTTTCGATGGCCCATTCTTCCAGTGCCTCACCACGCGCGCACGTACTCGGGGATCCCCAAGCCACGGATTTTGCGTTGAAGTCCCCGAGCACGAGCACGGGGCGAGGCCGGCTGCGGGCCACCACTGTGCCCACTTCCTCAATCCATCCCTCGAAATCGACGAGCCTTCTGTTTGGGGAGAAGTAGCCACCAACGACCACTATCTCCCCGATCGTTGCTGCCACATAGCCCCGTCCCCTTACCAAACCGGCTAGGGGAGGGCATGCGGCGGCGGTCCGGACAATAATGGCCACCGAGCCATCGAGATCCCCCGCCCAGTCAGAACGGGGGGGGACGTAATAAGGCTCGGCGACCACTGCGAGTTGTATATTCCACTGCGCCATGCTCTGCACTAAAAGATCTTGTGCAGTGGCGCAGTGGTTCAAATTGCCCTGGATCACTAGGATAGCCATTGGGGAAATTTGGTTTTATTCTTCCATCCTAGTGGTCCCGGGCTCCGACATCGGCGACGGCGGCAGCCTCTTGGGAGGGCGCTGTGGCAACGGCGGCTGCGTAGTTGGTGGCGGCAAAAATGTGGCATTTGCCGCAGCAGTGGGACCTCTTTTTTTCTTTTTCCTCTTTTTCTTCGTTGGCCTTTTATTCGACTGCTGCGACTTTGAGTCCTTGGCAGTAGATTTATTGGCGTTGGGGGGGGGGGCCGCGCTTTTACGCGCAGCCGGCACTCCCCTGCACATCCAGTGTCCTGCCGCACGGCCCGCCGCACTACAGATACTGCAGTGCGGTGTGTTTTGACATGTGGCGGCAGGATGACCAGGCTGACCGCAGCGGTAGCAGTCTTTGCTGCGGTCGACAGGGGAGGGACAGGTGCAGGCCACGTGTCCTGCCACAAGGCAGCGCCAGCACCTCTCAGACCGGCCCGGCAGAACTTTGACGTCCGCCGAGGCCCACCCCACCATTATCCTCTTCCGCTCTTTCAGTTTGATGGCCGCCGCCACTGGGCAGGCCAGGATAGCGTATCCAAGCCTGTCCGGGCCCAGACGTATGGCGCTGGAATTGATACGTCCAGCGGCAACGTCCGTGACCCGGGCGACGGCGGCCACGACCTCTTCAACTGTGGTGCAATCATCCAGACCCGAGATTCGCACGTTGAGACACCTCTCGGGCCTGGACACCTTTACCTCTTCCTCCGGCAAGACCGTCCGGAGTTGCGTGGCGAGGGCATCCGCTTTCTCCCCGCTGTCTTTCCCAGGGAGGAGAAGCATGCGAGCCCCCGTTCGCGCGGTCTTCAATTTTACCCCGGGGATGCCAAGGTCGCCGAGCTTGATATTAGCTTTAGCCTTTTCCATTACGGCCGCGTAGCTGGTGCCCTTCTCCACGGCCGCGGGTAGTAAGGTGAGGATCACCGCGGTCGTGTTGGGCACCCGCATACGCGGACCCTTTTTAGCTTTAGGCGCCGGCGGCCTTGGCCTCGCCTTGGGCTGGGAAGATCTTCTACCTTCGGGTTGGGTCGGTGGCTTCTTCTTTTTAGGCTTTCGAGCCACCACCGACCAACCTTCCTCCAGTCTTTGGGACGGTCCTGAAATCGCCGCTCCCACTTCCATTTCCCTTGGGGTTTGAGGGGTATTCGGCCCCGTCGAGTTTACCTGCTCCAAACCTTTTCTCCGTTTGGGAACAGGTAATGGAGGGAAATCCTTCGAAGGACGGCCGGCCACTCTTCTCCCGGACGTGGTGGGCGGCTGTGTGTTCGCCCGTCGAGTGTCTGCTGCCAGCGGTGGGCGGACTCGCGTCTCCGGAAGGAGACGATCATTTAAAGCAGCGAGCTTCGCGTCCATCATAGCCCCTAATGAGAGGGTTAGATGGCGCAGAAGCTCCTCTTCATCTTTGAACCGCCCTCCCGTAGCAGTCTGTGGTGGTGGTGGGGGTGCCTGTTGCCGTGCCCTTGGCTGGGGCACGAGAGTGGGACGGGCTTTGGCGAATTCCGCCCGAAGGCTGGCCATCTCCGCTCTCATGGCTTTCACCTCGGCTTCCAGGCGCCGATTTGCCGCCTCAAGCCGTCGAACTTCCTCTGACTCGGTGCGATTTCGAAGTACTTCGAATGCGTCGCTGATGATCGCGACCGAGTCATTGAGGGATTTGACAAAAGTCCCCTTCAGCCCTTTGGGGACTTTGGCGACGTGACGGATTACGCCTAGGGCGTTCTTCACGTCGGTTTCGACGGCTTGAGACGTTCTGGATTCCATTTCGTCAGGTCCGGGAACCGATTGGCCGAGGAGCTCCGGAGCCCGTCGAGCGATACGCGCCTCTTCGGCAGCTCTAATCAGCTCGACGGTGCTTTCCTCATGATCTTGATTTCTTGATTCCTCAAGATCCCGGCGGCCGGTCTGGGCTACGGCCTCCCTGGCTCGTGCCAGATGTAACGAACCCCCCTTTTTGAGTCTAAAGACTATGGGATGACATACTCAAGCCGAAGCATAGAGTGAGAAATAAAATATTTATAAAGTAGAAATTAATAAAATTTATTCATAGAATAAATCTTGTAATATTGGCCATAAATCGTAATCATCTAGTAGCAGGAACCCTCGTCGTAATACCGTTAACCCTATGTTCACAAGGTAGGTTATATAAGAGTGTTGAACAGATGACAGGAAGACTCTCAGAGGTTGATGTAAAATATATATATATAATATTGTAGTAATATGTTGTAAGTGTAAAATGCTATGCATTTTATGAATTATGATAAATGTATTACTCATGACATAAGCTCATCGCCTGAGTACGCCCGTGCCTTTATTTTGCCAAAAGATATTTTAATGTAGATTCATAACAAATTATATAATTTTGTGTAGGCACCCCACCTAACCACCTCTCTTATTATTATTATGCCACCGCGTTAGCTGTCAGTAAAAGAGCTCATATCGAGATAAACGAAGAACCTCCAATTTTTTAATTAATACTTATTGAATCAATTATAAACATTATCTAAAACTAGCGTCGGTTCACAACGTACTATTGCTGGTGAGAAGAGCCGACAAGAAACTCACAGCAGTACGATCTATCCATTTAAAAGAAACTCATTTGGAGTGCCTTGTGTGTAAAATGAGTTGGAAAAGCCAAAAGACTTAAGTGAACATTTCATCTTAAAGTCACCTTTCCAAAATATCATATAAAATTGTCATTATGAGGAACGTCACCTCAAAGACCTCCCCTGATGCAGTAATAAGAGTTAATTGAAGTTTAAATAGTGATACTCTCTACATCTCATAAAATTCCCATCCCTAAATTGTCAGAGTAAGAGTTTCAGAATGTCTCTCTATGAATTATAAGTAAATTTTAAATTAAAGTTTGGCGAGAGACAACTTCACTCATATAATAGATTCCCTTGTCGAAGACAGGTTTCAGGTTCGCCGTGAAGGTTAAAATGAAGTTTAAATTAAAGTAAATTAGCGAAACCTTACATCTGTCTAACGACCCTAGCGCCCAAGAGATGAGAGTATAGCCCCGTAAAAGTAAGTTTTTTATTGAGATTCCCTTGTCAAAGACAGGTTTCAGGTTCGCCGTGAAGGTTAAAATGAAATTGAAAGTTAAAGTGAATTTGGCAAATCCTTACATCCGTCTAATGACCCTAGCACCCAGAAGATGAGAGCATAGCACCGTAAAAGTAAAGTTTAGAGTTATATTTAACATAAAATGGTGATACTCTGCATCAAAGATGTCTTCATTGGTAACAATGCTCAAATGTAGATATCTTTAATCATCCTTTCTAATTCAGTCAAGTCCACTTGGCCTAACTACATCTAAGACTCTCATGAAGTCACATATCGTAAAAGAAAACAAATTTTGATACGATTGATCCTCCTACAACACGGTAGCTTATCCCTAAAAGCAAGTGCCCACGCGCCTCTAGGCTGATCCGCGGCTTAACTGGCTCCAGACCTTCAGTTACCAATTCAGTTAATCTTAATATGTGAAACCATTTTTAGTCTCGTGAATACACATATTATAAAAACAAACTAAATTTGCTTAAAAACTGTACGCGCGATAATCCTTGATAATTGACGAAATTATCCAAGGGAACGTTGCCACAATAAACGAATGGGTCGTGAATCCATTAGTCCAAGGTTGCAGAGCTCATAAAACCCGGTCCTAATCTGAATCTTCATAGAAACCTTCAATATGTGCTTTCACCCTCATCACTTCATTTTGTAATAATATTTAAATGCCTATTTTATACACATTTGGTAACAGTAGAGCTGTTTGTTTAAGAAAGTGTAATTAATCAACAGAAACCTTTAATAAAATTTAAATTGTAATCAACAACATCTCGTCACTTCATTTTGTAATCATATTTAAATGTCTATTTTATACACACTTGATAACAGTAGAACTGCTAGTTTAAGAAAATATGACTAATCAAAAGAAACCTCTAATAAAAAATTAAATTGTAATCAACAACTCTTTTGCACCAAACAAAGCCAAGTGCCAAAGTAGACTCTCTCAACAAGAAAGTATTTAAAATATTAAAAACCTATAAAATTAAATAAACTTTAATTTTTCTAAAGTCAATTAGCCCTCCCATATAGAGTGCATGATTGTTGTATAGTGTAATGTTATCATGTAATTCCATAGGATAAATACATAAATACTTAAATAAAAGATATAGTAAAACCCCAAAAGCAAACTTCAAATATGAACCAATATACTCCAGACTCCAGCTGAAACTCAAATAATTATCAATCTAGTTAGATATCGAACAAACTTAAACAAACACACCCCCTTTCTACTCATAAAACCACTAAAGTGCTGCAGCAAACCACCCTAGAATTCAATTATTCAGCTTACAGTTCCCTTAAGTCTCCATTTATAAGATTTGACAAAAGAATCCATAATTCACCCTAAAAGAAATAAAGTTTATTGTTCCAGCTCCTGAAATACAACTGCTCCTTAAGGTCCCACAAGCTTCTACACTAAACCTACAAATAATGGCTTTAATAGAAAATTATAATGAAATCATAATCCACTTCCGCTACAAATAAACTTGTATTAATAAATTTAATATATAATATTTAAACGATCATAAACAAATTGAAACCCCAATGAATAGACCCTATAAGTTGCATTGGTAAAATAATAACTCCAGTTAAACTGACATGTTATCCACAAAAAATTAGAAATTCAATTTTTTTAAAATATAGCGCGTCAGTCACAGTTGAAATTCAGAAATTTTATTAAGTGAATATTATTTAATCAGTCCTTTAAACCACATCTTAGTTAAAAGAGTGTCTGATGAAATCCTTAATTGTTCAAAACTCACTAAAAACCTTTATATACATTCAAGATATAACATGAAGATCTGTTATGAATATCAATGAAGAAAGTATAATAAAGTAATCAAAAATAGAAAACAAGTTGCATTAAATCAACTCAGCAAAGTCCATTGGACTATTAAAAGTTCAAAATAAATTATGAAATTCAGTTAATTAAATTAAATGTTTATAAGTTTAAAATCTTTAATAAAAGGTAACAACCACCTAACAAGTCTAATATCTTTTATGTAATTAGACAACGTTGAAATACATTAATAAGAAAACAATAATTATCAAATACATACATAAATATATGTAAATACTTAAACAGTTGTTCTAAAATTCATTGATTGAAATTGGAATTCTTACACCTCTGTCACCTCACATTTGATTAGAAGTGTGTGTATATAAGTTATTTCTTACTATGTGTAAAATTTATATGAATACATAAGACAAATAATTGAATAGAGTTCTTATAAAGCTCATCCTATGTAGACAGTCTAATCTCAAACTATTTACCTTTCAAACAAACAGACATGTTAACATATAAATATCCAGATAAATATATATATATATACATACACATAAATATTGAACATTTAATACTATTTTTACAATCCTAGAAGGATTGATTCGTGTAAAAGAAAACTATTTTTTTATCTCCGCTAAGGTTATAATTCTTCATGTATTTCACTATCAAGTTCTAGTAGTTAATTTATAATGATATAATGTCTATATTCATAGATTTATGTATAGGTTTAGATTAGTTTAAATGGTTTTAGAACTCTCAGCTCTGAGGTATAAGTACTTATTCGAAAATAAAGATTTTGGTTAAATATTAATAAGTTATTAGTTCACACTAGAAAACGGCTGTATCAATTATTATAAGAACAACACAAAATTTATACAGATAGAAAATAAATTAACCTATGGATGGTTTTCAAGTTAATATTTGCAAGCAAAAATTAAATAAGAATATTAAAGAACAGACACACAAAGACAAAATCCAACTAACCATCTGAAAGAAAGAGATTTATTAGCTGAAATAAAAGTATTAAAATACACATTCGCATAGCAAAGATCTAATCATATTCAAGGCCATATTATAGCATCAATCCAACAGGTAAAGTAACCTACCAAGATCTGGGAACCTTGTGATTATAAGTCTCAACATTTCACATACTTATGTTAAATGTTTAATATCCTAAACATTGAAAGCCATATTGTAGTATCAATCCAACGAGCAAAGTAACCTACCAAGGTCTGGGAACCTTGTGATTATAAGTTTCAATATTTCACATACCTGTGTTAAATGTTTATTATCATAAAAATAGAAAGCCATCCATATATTAATAGTATTAACTTGCAATATAATACATCAAAACATCTTTAACAATTTTTAAATATAACCACACTTCAGACTGACAATTAAGAATCAACCAACATGGCGGCTTCCACAGAATTGAAATATTTGCCTTAGAGAAAAAGTTTATGAATTGTTTTTAAAATTTCGTAAATAATTTCTTAGTAATTTTTATAAATTACTAAAATGTACATTGCAAGTTAATTAAAGTAAATTCCACTTAGCTTTCGAAGACAACAGGAACAAACAGGACTGCCGACGAAACACGCCGCCTCAAGCGCGGGAATTCAAATCTCAGCTCCCAGCACCATCTTCAATAATTTCACACTACACTCACATTTATCACTTCACGACACTGCACACGCGAGGTTTCAAACTCTGAAGGCTAGCACTCTTTAGAGGAAACCTTTAGACCTTTAAATCATTATTTTCGGTTTAATATATTTTTACGCGAGCGGGCAATAAATCATTTTAAATCACTGCATCCAAGCTTCTCATCTCCAACTCTTCTATCTTAACACACTAGAATTTATTAAAATTCTTTTATTTTCACGGACTTCCGCTGACCAAAGCGGACACGTTAACGACGTCGACCCGACTGTCTCGCTTCCTCAGCAGCCCTTTCCAACAAGCCTCGGATTGTTCTCAATTCAAAAATATCCAAATTCTACGCACAAAAATCTAACAGAATTTACTTTTAATATTCAACCAGTGTTTCAAAAAAAGGACTGGCTATAGACAGACATACAAAAATATTATTCCAAAGCGAACCAACGCCATCTATCCAAACACGTCTAAACCAAACTATATTCTTATTGTCAAGATACCAATATACTGGTTCAATCAAATTAATGACGATTGCACTATTACTAAAAACATTATCGCCAAATAACAGATGTCGCTATAAGGCTCGAAATAACGATAAAATTACTAGTTTCAAGCAAAAAATTTAACATGAATAATTGATCAAACGGGACCGTTACACAGACTGGCAGATTCTTCTATTGCTCCCGTAGAAGGTGGGGACACCCTACGGGAGGATTTGGATGCCACTGTCTCCTCATCGCTGGAGACCAGCGAAATCCTCTGGGGGCCTCGATATGGAGCGGGCCTCCTCCGCTTCTTCTGGACGCGCCAACTCGACGGGTGTGAGGATCCGGCTTCCGGCTCCGTACGTATGCCGGGTCCCGATTCCGAGCGTGAGCGCGTCGGTGATCTCGAGCGAGATCTCGATCTCGACCTAGAGCGGGACCGAATGGAGAACATCGAGAGGTTACTGTCAGACGACTCTGCGACAGCTCCACTCAAGGCCCCGCTCTGGTTGCCGCTTTTGACGCCACTTGCAGCAGAAGTGCGGCCGCTCATTCTGCTGCTACTGCGTGAAAAAACTACTTCGCCGCCCATCACGGGCATCTTCTCTTTGGACAAAGTCCACGTAGAGCGCAAGGACGTTCCCCCCCCAGAATACGATGGGGAACAGCTGACCTTACCATAGGTACCGGCATCGGTGCAGGATTCGCCTCCCTTTTTTTTTGTGGCGGAAGATCGACCTGCCTGGGGTAGCTTCTCTTGTTCTTGTGCTTGCATGTTAATTTTTTGAACTCCGAAGAGTTATTAAAGCTAAAATTGTCTCCTTTACGGGAGACCATCTGAATGACTTAAAACTAAACTAAACTAAAAGTCTGTGAGCGGCGTGCGTGAAGTCCGCCGTTTACGAACAACCCACACGCCGCCCACAGGGCGCTTGCAGCCGGGATAGCCCGCCCGGCATACAGCTCCAAGCACGCCGACTTAGCTTCGGGTGGGTGGGGAAAACAGTCTGCCCTAAGGGCGAGCAGATCGGATCCTCCACCCGTTGTCGTCTGAATGATATTCTTCATCCGCGGTGCGGGTGCGGTCGGGTGAAACCGCCGCCACCACACCCTGCATCGCACAACGGTGGCGAAGTTTGTAAAGGGGCGGACCGCCCTTAGGCCCACTCCGTCGCCTGCCCGGTGATTGGCAAATGCCCTCAACGCCGGACCCGTCGCCGCCACATCGCGAAAGAGCCTCTCCGCTGAACGGAGAGGTGCGAGTGGCCCGTCGAACAAAGGGTAGGTGGGTGTTTGTGAAGGAGGGACACACAGGAACCATTTTAAGGATGGGAACGTAGGTGGGACACCACTGTCACGGAGAGAACGGGGGAAATGTGACAGTGGTCGCTCGGGGCCCCGGGGTCGCTTCCCCGTGCGCCAACTGCGGTCGGAGGGGGGGGGGGACCGCGGGGGGCGCCCCCTGGGGGAAACCAAAAAAAAAAAACCAAACCAAACCAAACCAAACCAAACCAAACCAAACCAAACCAAACCAAACCAAACCAAACCAAACCAAACCAAACCAAACCAAACCAAACCAAACCAAACCAAACCAAACCAAACCATTTTTTTTTTTTTTTTTTTTTTTTTTTTTTTTTTTTTTTTTTTTTTTTTTTTTTTTGGCCAGGGGAAATCCGCTTGAGGACTAGACCGCGACAGGCACAGAAGCCTGGGGGATGCTCGCGACCTTGGTGAGATAGTGTGGGATTCGCCAGATCGGGGGTGGCACTAGCGTGCCCGGTCAGAACCGGTGCCACGCTATTGCCACTCCCCAGTTAGGGATACCCACTAAAACCCCTGGGTGTTCCGTCCTGCGCCTTATGCCAGGGCTACGTGTATGCGGTTTTCCCAACTCCGCTACCCTGGCAGGCGTGGGCCCCGCTCACTGGGCCTCTTCCAATGCCGGGGGAGCTACTCCCCCGGCGACGACTGGGTCTTTTCGGCGTGGGGCGGTCTGTAACTCGCCCCACGGGAAGAGAGATGAGCGCGCGCGGAACACTCGCGCTCTCATCTCGACGGCATGTGCGGGTGAGTGAGAACCTCTATGCCCCTAGAGGCCCCACCCGCGCCGCCCGCTTACGGTGGCCGAAGGTCTAGGTCAGACCTCCGGCGTCGGCGCGTCCTCCTTTGTCGGGAGCGGAGCAGGGAATTACGCTCACGCTCCCGTTCCGCCTCCTCCTTCGCAAACATGACTTGCTCGCAGAAGGAGGAGACGGCGTCCCATCCGGTGGAGCTCCCGACCATGGTGCGTACCACGGCCGGGAGCGAGGTGTCAAATCCGGTATGGGCGACGAGCTCTCGGCGCTGCTCTGTCCAGCCTGGACACTCCTGGAGTGTGTGCAGCGCCGTGTCCTCGTCGCCCGTGTCACAGTGGTGGCACCCTGACGTTGCCTCGCGGCCGAGGCGACACAGGTACCTTCCGAAGCAACCATGCCCCGTCAGGACCTGTGTCAGCCTGAAGGTCAGGGTGCCGTGACTTCGTCCTAGCCATTCGTGCAGGACGGGCCGCACCGCCTCAATGGTGGCGGGGCCCGCGCTGGGGCGTCGTAGGCGGTCTTCCCAGACCCCCACGGCTACCTGGCGGAGCTCCGACCTGCACGCCTCGATCTCGCGAGGCGCGGGTCTGGTGCCCCTGGCCAGGGCCTCTTTGCGCCATACGTATAGTGACGCCAGGACCCTGGCTTCCAGGTCCCATGGGGGGGATCCGGCAAGTAGCGAGGCCACTTCGAAGGACACCGTACGGTATCCTCTTATTGCCCTGACGGCCAATATGCGTTGCGCTTGACGCAACAGCGCCGCGTTTTTGGCCGTCAGGCGGTCCGACCAGATTGGGGCCCCGTAAAGGGCCATCGAACGTACGATGCCTTCGAAGAGTTTTCGGCACGTGGCGTTAGGCCCCCCGACATTGGGGAGCAAGCGCGACAGCGCACCGGCTGCCCCCTTGAGTCTGGGGAGCAGCTGCCGAAAGTGTGCCGAAAAATCCCACCGGCCATCGAGGACCAATCCCAGGTACTTCATGGTCTCCCCGATGCCGATGCGGATGCCTCCTACTACGATGCTACTGCCTGGAGGTGGGCGGTTACGAGGACCGTGAAACATCACGGCCTCGGTCTTCTGCAACGCCACCTCCAGACCAAGACGCCGGATCCTGCCTACTATCGTTGACACCCCAGCCGTGCCTAAAAGACACGCCTGCCGATGGGTCCTCCCGCGCGCGGCGATCAGCGTGTCGTCTGCGTAACATACGACGCTGACGCCCGGGAGGACCCGACACCTCAAGGTCCAGTCGTATGCGATGTTCCACAGGAGGGGACCCAGTACCGACCCCTGTGGAACACCGCACACCATGGCTCGCCGATTCCAACCCTCGTGGACCGGGTAAGTGACGGCTCGACTATTTAAGTATGCCCCGACTATACGGCGGAGGTAGGTCGGCACCCCGAAATATCGGAGTGCCTCCATAATGCATGCCCAGGGCAAGGAATTGAACGCGTTGGCGATGTCCAAGCTCACCGCCAACAAGACCTCGCCCTGGGAGACCGCGTCCTCCGCCAGGCTTTTCAAGCGCATGATAGCGTCGATCGTGGAGCGCCCCGTGCGAAAACCAAACTGGTTGTCCGCCAGATCCGGCCCCGTCGTCGTTAGGTGCTGGACGAGTCGGTGGACGATGATACGCTCAAAGAGCTTTCCGACCTCGTCCAGCAGCACAATGGGCCGGTAGGCGGACGGCGAGTCCGCAGGGCGCCCCTCCTTCCGCAGCAGGACCAGCTTTCCTGTCTTCCACCGCTGTGGAAACTGGCCCTGCTCTAAGCATGCGCTGAAAAGCCCCATCAGTCGGGGCTCCAGGGCGTCGTAGGACAGAACCCACGCACGCCCTGGTATGCCGTCAAGGCCGGGGGCGGCGTTCTTGGCCTTTAGCCGTAGCATAGCCACCCCCAGCTCTACCCGGTCCACAGTGGGCACAGGGTCTCTTTCCGCGCTGGGCTCCGCCTCTGGCGGTGCCATAGCAGGAGGCATGTGCTCAGCCCGTGAAGGGAACAGAGCGCCAACAACGTCGTGAACGACGTCCCTGGGGAGAGACTCGGTGAGTGGGGGCGCCCAGGCACGGAGCTTGTTCCGTGCCATCTTGAAAGGGCGCCCCCAGGGATCCTGGTTGAGAGTATCCAGGAGCTCCCCCCAGGCGACGTTTTTTGCGTTACGAATTTCTATTCGCAGTGTTCTTCTGGCGCTTCTGTACCCCTCGTCTAGCTGAGCCTCCACGGTCGCTGCGTCCGCTGCGCGACGACGCCGTCTTCTGTGGCGGGTGTACTGGCGGCGCGCGCTATTGCACGCGCGCCTTAGCCCCTCCAGTACGGGGTTCCACCAGTACACCTTTCGGAAGGGCTGGAATCGGCCCCTCCTCGGCATCGCCGCATCGCAGACGCCAGTGACGAGCGACCGTAGGTTTTCTGCCTCCTGCTCTACATTTACATCGGGAGCGTTCGCCTCGGGCCCTGATGCCCAGGTGGCGACGATCAGGGCCTCCTTGAACAACTCCCGATCCAACTTTTGTAATGCCCAGCGCGGACAGTCACCTACCGGGGACTCTCGGGACGGAGGGTCCGGATTTCGGCCGGAGACGCTGAACCGTATATAACGGTGGTCGGAGAGCGTCTCCACCTCTGTGACGACCCTCCAGTCCCGCACACGGCGCGCCAGTTCAGGGCTGGCAAATGTGACGTCTACTATTGAGCCGCCCTGCTGGCGCACACACGTGTGTACGGAGCCCCGGTTAAGGACTACGAGACCCTTTTCGATGGCCCATTCTTCCAGTGCCTCACCACGCGGACACGTACTCGGGGATCCCCAAGCCACGGATTTTGCGTTGAAGTCCCCGAGCACGAGCACGGGGCGAGGCCGGCTACGGGCCACCACTGTGCCCACTTCCTCGATCCATCCCTCGAAATCGGCGAGCCTTCTGTTTGGGGAGAAGTAGCCACCAACGACTACTATCTCCCCTATCGTTGCCGCCACGTAGCCCCGTCCCCTTACCAAACCGGCTAGGGGAGGGCATGCGGCGGCGGTCCGGACAATAATGGCCACCGAGCCATCGAGATCCCCCGCCCAGTCAGAACGGGGGGGGATATAATAAGGCTCGGCGACCACTGCGAATTGAATATTCCACTGCGCCATGCTCTGCACTAACAGATCTTGTGCAGTGGCGCAGTGGTTCAGGTTTCCTTGGACCACTAGGAGAGCCATTGAAACGACTGTTTATTCCTCCATCCTAGAGGTCCCAGGCACCGGCGACAGCGATGGTGGCGGCGGCAGCGAACGAGGTCTGGGCTGCGGCCGCTGAGGGAGCGGCGGCAGAGAAGTGTTAGTTGCCGCAGCCTGCGTAGGGACTTTTTCCTTTTTCTTCTTTTTCTTCTTCTTCTTCGGGGGCTTCTTTTCGCCGCCTTTTCCTTTTTCTTGGTCCACCTTTTTGTTGGTGGACCTAGCAGTGGTGGGAGGGCCCGCGCTTTTACGCGCAGCCGGCACTCCCCTGCACATCCAGTGTCCTGCCGCTCGGCCAGCCGCACTGCAGATGCTGCAATGGGGCGCGTTCTGGCATGTAGCGGCAGGGTGTCCAGGTTGACCGCAGCGATAGCAGTCCTTGCTGCGGTCGACAGGGGAGGAGCAGGCGCAGGCCACGTGTCCTGCCACTAGGCAGCGCCAGCACCGCTCTGACCGGCCCGGCAAGACTTTAATGTCTGCCGAGGCCCACCCCACCATGACTCTTGGTCTATCCTTTAATTTTATGGCCGCCGCCACTGGGCATGCCAAGATTACATAGCCCAGTCTATCCGGGCCCTGACGAATGGCGCCGGAACTAAAACGACTGGCGGCAACATCTGTGACCCGGGCTACGGCAGCCACGACCTCTTCTGTAGTGGTACAGTCATCCAGACCCGAGATGCGCACGTTCAAGCATCTCTCGGGCCTGGACACCTTAATCTCCTCCTCAGGCAGGACTGCCTTGAGCCGCGCGGCGAGGGCATCAGCCTTCTCCCCGCTGTCTTTGCCAGGGAGAAGGAGCATACGGGCTCCCGTCCGCGCGGTCTTCAACTTGACACTGGCGATGCCAAGATCGCCGAGCTTTATGTTAGCTTTCGCTCTCTGCATTACGTCCGCGTAGCTGATGCCCTTTTCCACCGCTGCGGGTAAGAGTGTGAGGATCACCGCAGTGGTGTTGGGCACCCGCAAACGCGGACTCTTTTTCGCCGGACGTGTCGGCGGTCTTGACTTTTCCTTAGGTTGGGCAGTCCTGCCCGAACCACTGGGTTGGGTCGGTGGCTTGTTTTTCTTTTTCGGCTTACGAGCCACCACCGACCAACTTTCTTCTTGCCTTGGGGGCGGCTGTGGAGCCGACGAGTCGGTCCTAGCTGGCCTCTTAGGTTTCGGGGTATTCCCCTCGCCGTTATTTACTTCAGCTGCGCCTCTCTTCCTCTTAGGAGTTGGCAGCGCAGGGAAGTCTTCGGGAGGGCGGTTGGCCCCACTTCTCCCAGGTGCAGAAGTTTGCTGCGCGCTCGCCCGCCGGGCGTCTACTGCCAATGGCGGGCGGACTCGCTTCTCTGGGAGAAGGCGGTCATCTAGAGCGGCTAACTTAGCGTCCATCATGGCCCCAAGTGATAGGGTCAGATGGCGCAAGAGCTCGTCCTGGTCGTTAAACCGCCCTCCCACGATAGGCCTCGATGAAGGCTGCGGCGGTGGAGGAGGTGGCTTCGGCGTCGACGTGGGTGGTGCAGGCCGGGGACGGGTGATCTCGGCCCGAAGGCTGGCCAGCTCCTTCCTCAATTCCTTCATTTCGGCTTCGAGGCGCCGGTTGGCCGCTTCGAGTCGCCTGACTTCTTCGGATTCCGTGCGGCCGCGCAACACCTCGAAAGCGTCACTAATGATGCCCACGGAGTCGTTGAGGGACTTCATGAACGTCCCCTTCAACCCCCTGGGGACTTTTGCCACATGGCGAATAACACCCAGGGCGTTGCGGACGTCCGTTTCAATGGCCTGGGCCGTACGGGCCCCGGCCTCGTCGGTGGTAGTGACCGACCCTGAGCCTGTAAGAAGTTCTGGGGCCCGTCGAGCGATACGCGCCTCCTCGGCGGCTCTAATCAACTCGACGGTGCTTTCTTCGTGATCCAGCTCAAGGTCGGTAGTTCTGCTTGTTTTGGCGACGGTCTCTTTTGCTCGTGCCAAGCTGGCGGCCTGTTCGGTGGCCTCTTCATTAGCTCCCGCGGAAGGTGGGGACACCCTGCGGCAGGTTTTCGGCATCGCCGTCTCCTCATCGCTTGACACAAGCGAGATGCGTCGGGGGCCTTTATATGGCGCTGGCCTCCTTCTCTTTTTCTGCACGCGCCACTGGCTCGACGGATTCGAGGGCCCGGCTTCCGGTTCGGTGCGTATACCGGGCCCCGATCCGGAGCGTGAGCGCGTTGGCGAACGCGATCGCGTAGGTGACCGCGACCGGGAACGCGATCCTGTCCTAGAGCGGGACCGAATGGAGAACATTGAGAGATTTGAATCGGACTCATCAACATCCCCACTCACGGCCCCGCTTATGTTGCCGCTTCTAACGCCACTAGCTGCGGATGCGCGGCCGCTCATCCTGCTGCTGCTCCTCGTGAACGTTACTTCACCGCCTATTCCAGGCTTCTTATCTTTGGACAAGGTCCAGGTGTTTGGTAAGCAAATATTCGTCCCCCCCCCAGAATACGATGGGGGACAGCTGACCTTACCATAGGTACCGGCATCGGTGCAGGATTCGCCTCCCTTTTTTTTTGTGGCGGAAGATCGACCTGCCTGGGGTAGTTGCTCTTGAATAGGTGCTTGCATAATGGTTTTCGAACTCCGAAGAGTTATTAAAACTAAGAATGTCTCCGCTACGGGAGACCATCTGAATGACTTACAACTACTTACAACTAAGAGTCTGTGAGCAGCGTGCGTGAGGTCCGCCGTTTACGAACAACCCACACGCCGCCCACAGGGCGTTTGCAGCCGGGATAGCCCGCCCGGCATACAGCTCCAAGCACGCCAACTTAGCTTCGGGTGGGTGGGGAAAGCGGTCTGCCCTAAGGGCGAGCAGATCAAATCCTCCACCCATTTTCATCTGAATGAATTTTCTTCTTCTGCCGCGGTGCGGGTGCGGTCGGGTGAAACCGCCGCCACCACACCCCACATCGCGCGACGGTGGCGAAGTTTGTAAAGGGGCGGGCCGCCCTTAGGCCCACTCCGTCGCCTGCCCGGTGATTGGCAATACCCGAGACGCCGGACCCGTCGCCGCCACATCGCTAAGGAGCCTCTCCGCTGAACGGAGAGGTGCGAGTGGCCCGTCAAATTAAAAGGTAGGTGGGTGTTTGGGAAGGAGGGACACACAGGAACCATTTTAAGGATGGGAACGTAGGTGGGACACCACTGTCACGGAGAGAACGGGGGAAATGTGACAGTGGTCGCTCGGGGCCCCGGGGTCGCTTCCCCGTGCGCCAACCGCGGTCGGAGGGGGGGGGGGGGACCGCGGGGGGCGCCCCCTGGGGGGAACCAAACCAAACCAAACCAAACCAAACCAAACCAAACCAAACCAAACCAAACCAAACCAAACCAAACCCGTGACATACCCTCAACGGTTCAGGTTGATTTCTAACAGTTAAGCAAACCATACCATGTTCCGCTTACATTAATAAGTCTTCGTATAGTAGCGCAGTTGTATTGCAGGCTACAACCCACGCCATTCAATGGAGTTCTTGTGAAAACTCCAAAGATCACATCTGACTATACAGTTCACATTTCTCACAAAAACACATAATTTCTACTCAAAACTATAAATATCCTGCAACTATTGTTCATTTTAGAGTAATTATACACATTTTTAGAAAATAAAACTGCACAGCACAACGTCTCCATTCAGTTCCCGCCAAAAACTCTATTAACACATACTGCAGCAGTGTTGCCACATGGGGGTGATTCCCTGCATGAGAGGGAAATTTGGGGTTAAGATTCTATGGGGGATTTTCGGGAAAAAAAATATATATATTTTTTTTTTTTTAATTTCTTCATATAATATTAGAGATATTAGAGATAATTTTAATTCATTTGTTTAAAGTTATTGTAAATTATAACATAATAAAGGTAATAATATATTTAATTTCCGTTATTTACAGCTCACTATGCAGATGGGAATCAAATTAGTACATTAAAAAAAAAAAAAAAAAAAAAAAAAAAACATCCGAACTGAATAAACCTACGGACTCTACCTCATAGGTGGCGGGGAAAACGGGGGACCTTTTCTACTTGCTTAACATTCGATGAGTTAAATTTGGTAAGTTCTATGGTAAAGAAAAGAGTTAGGAATGAATAAAAAATTTCTCACTTTTTTGCTTATAACTTCTTTAATTTTTAATTTAGGGCAAAAAGTTACATATACATATCTGTAGGAAAAACAATTTGCTACAAATTATGACTTTACAAATTTTTTGTAAGACGCATAGTTTCCGAGATATCGAGAAAAAAGTGTTTTCGCCCCTTTTTCCAAGATGGCGGCCGGGGAACAAGGGTTGCGACCCCACAAACTTGAGATTAAGCTTCTATTGATCCCCCACACATGTCTTGGAGTATTGTTCGAACAGAAATTTTTTATAAGTGACAAACATAAAAACAAAGAAATAATATCACATATAAATTTAAATTATGAAAAATATAAAACATTCTAAAAAGTTCCAACAAATTGTAAAAAATGTTCAAAATGTTTATCCCAAAAGGAAACGTCTTCATAATATAAATGGATATCGCACAGAGAATTCCAAGGTTTTAAAAACATCCCAAAACCTCACTTATCCCACTGAAAATGCTGTGAGGAGTTTTGGGAATATTGTAATGAAAGCGAACGAATACTTGGAAATGACTCCATAAAGTAATTTAATAGCAAAAAATATAATTAACATTATAAAATCCAAGTATTCGTTCGACTTCCTTAATTGTGAAGAACATAAAATTGTAATTCTTGAATATTTTTTAAGTATTGCAGTGAAATTGTCTGTTATGAACTGGTGCAGCGGAATAAATAGAATTTTGAAAGGGGTTGACACGTCTCGAAGTGTCCTTACCAAAAATGCAAAATAAAGCTTTAAATAAATATAAAAAAAGATTAAAAAAATATAAAAAATTATTAAAAAAAATTGAAAACAATTGCTGTTTTCTTTACTCCAAACACTAGAAATTTATAAAATATAATTTCTATCAAGAAGCTAGGTCATTGTGTAGTCTGTATTAAGTGTCTTAGCCTCAATGAATAATGTATTTAAAAAATAAATAAAGTGTAGTATGGTTTTAATCGTCTTCGTCTGTTAAAAAATAGGTAAGCTTCTTGATATCAATGTAAAAACAAAGAAAAATAAAACAAAATTGAATGAATACTTTACAGATCAGCTCAAGAAGCTTATACAAGCTTCTTGGATAAGCTAGTAACAAAAATGGGAGTTTTTGACGGGAACTGAAAGGGGACGTTGCGCTGTGCAGTTTTATTTTCTAAAAATGTGTAAAAATACTCTAAAATGAACAAGAGTTGTAGGATATTGATAGTTTTTGAGTAATAATTATGTGTTTTTGATAGAAATGTGAACTGTATAGTCAAATGTGGCCTTTCGAGTTTTCACAACAACTCCGTTGAATGGCGTGGGTTGTAGCCTACAATACAACTGCCCTACTATACGAAGATTTATACATCAGACTTGGTTGTATGGAGTAAGATTCCTTTGCCTGCCTTGGTGGACAATTCTACTCAGTGTTACCAGATGGGGGGGATTCCCTGCAAATTCGTTTTTTGACGTCGGGGGGGAGATTTGGGGGTAAAGATTCTTTGGGGGGACATTCGGGGGAAAATATTTTGTTGTGAGAAATTTTTGGCGATATTTTAAGTATTAATAATTTATCTACAAACACAATTCTCATCACTACAATTATTATATCTAAGTTATAATACGGTATTATTACTTTATCTTAGAATTATACTCTACTAATGAATCATACTTCAATTCAATAGTTCATTTTAATAATTCAATTCACTCGTTCGTTCATTTACATCATTAATGTTATTTATTATGCCGTTTCTACTCGTATGCGTCGTATCTTACTACTACGTCGTATCGTACTACGTTCACAACTGCGGTTTTTCCCGTTCCACTTATTTGCTGGTGTCACAATCGTACACTCCAGTGGAATGGTTTTTTAACCCACCTATTGACACGGGTCGTTGTTACCCTTCCCCCCCCCCCCCGGTGAACTAAAATGAAGACGTCATTAGTGACGTTTTCACTACGACGGTAGTTTTGCTTTTTTATTTCCCCTTTAAAATAAGTAAAAACTGTTTTGGGGGTTTTTTCTCAAAAAGCTTATATTTGGGAATTTTTGACAAAAATTTGGGGTTTATTGACATGGTCATCTGGCAACACTGATTCTACTAAAAATAAAATAAAATAAATGAACCGTCTGTCTGATATACCTATCCATTCCATTGTAGTTTGTGAATTAATAATATGATTACATTAAATAAATAAATAAATAATAAATGTCGCTTATGATCTGACTGTTTAAATTTGAAAAAAAATTTTTTTGGATTCACAAGTGTTTGTGAAATGTCTGTGAATGTGTCGAGCCGTCGATCGAGCCCCTCTATATTTGAGGTGAAATTATATCATTGTGTCGATATCGATGTTTGTTTTAAATGTGCCTATATGTCCGTTGGCCCGCAGCCGCTGCCGGCCGCCTCACTTGCACCCTCGTTACCTACTCGTGTTTCACAACCTGCTGAATCACGAGTGTTGGGATTCATTCTTGTTCCCACTAGAACTAGCAGGGCTATGTAGGCGAACTATTCTTTGCTTACTTCGCGTGGTAAATAATGTAGAAGTACTGTAATTTTAATTACATACAACTTAACTTTTAGACCATGTCCGCTGAGGTGTGGTGGTGACAAACATCAGAACACATAATAAAGTATATGAAATGTCTCGAGAGCCCTATATACATGAATCAACACTGGCTACTTGTGTTAAATTTCATGAAATTTATTTACATAGCAAGTAAAGAGAACATAAGATTATTAACAATACAAGAAGGACAACTTTACAGGAGCATTCAAAGTTAACTCTTTTACCTGCACTGGTCTCTATACAACCTGTGTGGCAGGCCAACGAGTGGACTTTGGTTCGGTTATAAGCATCTTTCTCTCTTATTGCATGGTATTATCATAGTAATAACTAAATGCAGAAACTAAGGCTAAACTGCATTTGGCTTATTTTCCCTTTGGTGACCTTATGTTCAAAGAGCCGAAGTACTTGTATAATAATCTCAGCTGGGTAGCCAAAGGGGGGGCAGTCAAAGGTAGACAATGTTCTCGTCAACTAGCTTTTCAGTGACATATATTGACATGTTTTAAAGGTAGCTTCCATTAAGCCGCATCGAAGATGTTGAACATCATGTTTAAGATAATTAAATCATTCAAATATTACTTCACAAGCACTGAAAAAAAAAACTATTTGTTTCAAATATTTAGCACTCTGAACATGGCACTGGTGCTAGGCTTGGGTCTTTCTGTTTTAGGCCACATGCAATCAACTAGCTGTTTTTGAAGTTGGTTATATGAGAACAAATGATTTCAGAAATGAGAGAGATGGGGTGTGAAATTCGGCATATGTGTAAAGGTCTAGTGATCACAGGCATGATTTGTCAAAATTGCTAAAATATTCTTTTGATTTTAAAAGGGGGCCTGAAAAAAAAAACCTGCAAATTTGAACAATATCATGGATCATATGGATATATCAATAAATGAAAGATTGTCACTAGCATATCAAAACTGTTTTGTGTGTTTTATATAGTTAATCAAAAATATGCAAAATGAAATAAAATGTGATTAATATTCTTACTTTGAACAAAACTAAGCAGAAATTTAAAACATGTACTGTGTAGTGTGTGTGCAGTTTTAGTATAGGAGGGACGGGTAAAATGTACGAAATACCAAACCCAACAAGCGCTGTAATGACACTGATTTAATTGCTGTAAATATATTAATATAAATGTGCTGTTCATCATTAGGCCGCAGTTGTTTATTTGCAAAACGCTGAATATTGTACATACTGTGTTGTGTAAAACATGTACATTTCATCCACCACTTTATTAATGTATAATTTGAATAGTTAAAGACTATGGCAAATGCCTGAATGTCCACCACATATATACAGAAAATAGTTTCAGTTGGCATTTGTCACATGTACATCACAATACTGGTGTGCACATCATATGAAGTATAAGGTTTCTGTATATATGAGTCGTATAATTCAAATACCCGCTAACTCCCTTAAAACACAAAATTAAGTTATATATGTTTCTGGATAGTCTTTGCAATTTCGCATATGTAATTTTGTTCGTTTTATACCAAAAACCGCCAACTTCCAAATAATTTGACATCAAACTTTCGAATTTGTTCCAAAATCCGAGATATTAGAACACTTTTTCGCTTTTACTGACAATATGTTGCGTGTGGAGTTAGCGGATATTGGAATTATGCGACTCATATAGTCTAAGTTAAATTAGGAACAATGGGGAAATTAATATACTGCAAGAGTACAAAAACTTGTCCTCTCCTCACGGCATTGAACCGTGGGCTCTCGTGACTCACCATCATAGACCACTCAACTTATTCAACCCCCACATACTGTAACACTCATACATATTATTTTTAGCTTAGCAAGAGTCTACATGATAATTTCCAATGTGTTGCTCACACAAATTTTTCAATTCCTATCACTGTTTTCTCAGACAAAATCATCTGCCTCCTGGCTGCTACTCCAATATCCAATACAGGAATTTTAAGTATTGGGCAGGGGATGGGGGACAGTATACTTACTCTTTCTTCAACTGCTATGGTCTGCAGTTGTTGGAATATCATATATTAATAAAGTGACCAGTGCCAGAGTGAACTGGTAAACAATTACTATTTATTTGATATACACAAACAGTAATGGTGCTTTAATATCTCGTAAGATGCATTTGTCTCATTCATCAGTTTAGCAGACAAGGAGCAAGATGCTTGATAATATATTAATGGTAAAGTTAAACAGCCATTCCGTACGCCCATGGTCGTTTCACTTTACATAGAAAAACATTGTAAAATGTAATGTCAATTATTGGTGAAAATATATTCGGGTGATACCTATATTAATTTTGTTTTGGAGTTTTACTAGACAATATTGAAATTCGATATAACCATCATCCCTAAGTCCCCACCAATAAAGATTATTATTGTTATTGTATTATATTTACATACATTATTTAAATAATTACTTGCTCACACTAGAAATTTATTTATTTCTTTATTTATGGAAATGAATTTATATATATTATGGTGAAGTGAAATGAGTTTTGTCTGTAATTATTTATTGATTTAATTATGGAAAACCTACAGCTAAATACATTTGATTTGGTAACTATATAATTAATACAAGAAAGTCAAAAACACAGGTTTTCACCGATAAGCTATTGCTTAAAAGTAATATACAAACATAAAAAGAAGGCACTGAGATGTCTAATCACTGTTGAAAAATTTAAGGCTGAGACATCGCTTGGCTCCTGAAATACTGATTGCAAATGGTTCGATGTCATCGTGTTCACTTACATTATTTAAATAATTACTTGCTTGCACTAGAAATGAGTTTTGTCTATAATTAGTAAAACTTAAAGGTACATTTATGGGTTGATTAAATCATATAGACTTGATTGGAATATTAAAGTGTACCTTAGGAGATCTGGACAATCAATATCAGAGATGATAATTTTTTAAAGAAGTATAAAGTCAGCAATTTCTCGTCGGTTTTTAAGTGGCAAGAGGTGAAACTTTTTGCAAAATATGAATCACTGGAGTACTGGATCTTTTTTCTATAGCATAAATGTGGAATAAAATACTTGCAGTCTATATATTTATGATAGCGTGTCATCCGTCGGCATCCCTCTATGAATGAACATGAATAGTATGAATTATCGGTTCGGGTCAGATGTGCGAGGGCGCGGCCGACGACCGGCGGAGGGAGGACGCCGACGCCGACGCCGACGCCATGCACTCGCGGCTGGTGGCGTACGTGCACGCGCTGGCCGAAGGCCGCGACTCGCGCAGCGGCGTCTGGATGGAGCACTCGTACGCGAGGGCGCGCGGCGCGGCCGGCGGGGGCGCCCCCGACGCCCCCGACCGCGACGTGCGCGTGCTGCTCGCGGCGCGCGCCCCCTCGCCCCCCGGCGACGCGGTCGACGTCGACACGCCGGAGCCGCCGCCCCCGGAGCCGCCGGACGCCCCCCGCGACGACGACCGCCCCGAGGGCGACGCCGCGGACCCGGCCGGCGTCGACGACGACGACGACTGGGAGGCGCGCGTCGCGGCGCTCGCCCCGACGCCGGCGCACGCGCGCCTCGCCGACGCCACCTTCGAGATGTTGCGCCGCCTGCGGCTCGCGCGCCTCGCCGGGCGGCGCGCGGTGCGCCGCGAGGACGCCCGGGCGGCCGCGCACCGGCTGCGGCTGGCGATGGCCGGCGGGTGGGCGGCGCCGGGGCCCGCGCAGCAGCGGCCGCCGGCGTGGCTGCACGCCGCGCTGCACGCGTACCTGCCGCGCGAACTGCGCCCCCTCTACGAGGAGGTGACGGCCGAGCTGCGGCGCGCCGTGCCCAAGCTCGCCGAGCGGCTGTTCGCGGGGCGCGCGCCGCCGCCTCCCCCCCTGTCGCCGGCGGGGGAGGGCCGCGAGGGCGCCGCCGACGCCGACGCTGACGCGGGCCCGGTGCTCGCGTGGCTGCGCACCGGGCGCGACCGCCTCGAGGAGCGCTGGGAGCGGCGGCTGCGGCGCGTGCTGCACACGCGGCCCGTGGCGGTGGCGGTGGGCGCGGGCGCGGCGCCGCCGGAGGCGTGGTGCGCGGCGGCGGTGGGGGCGGCGCGCGCCGCGCTCGCCGACGCGGTGGCCGCGGCCGCGGCCGCGGGCCGGGAGGTGGTGGCGGGCGGCGTGGGCGCGGGCGCGGCGCTGTGCGCGGCGGCGCTGTGCGGCGCGGGCGCGGCGCGCGTCGCGGGCGCGCTGCTGCTGGCGCCGGCGCTCGTGACGGCGGAGGGCGGCCGCGACGCGCCCGACGACCCGCTCGGCGAGCTGCGCGCGCCGGCGCTGCTGGTGGTGGGCGCGCGCGCGGGCAACGCGTGGCGCGGCGCGGCGCGGGCGGCGGCGCGCGCGCGGCTGCCGGGCGCGCCGCGGCGGCTGGTGGAGGTGCGCGGCGCCGACCACCTGCTGCGGCTGGGGCACGCGGCGCGCCGCCGGCTGGCGCTGTCGCAGCGCGCGCTCGACGCCGCCGTCGCGGACGAGTGCGCGCGCTGGGCGGCCGAGGTGGCCGACGCGCCCGACGACGACGACGACGCCGCCGCCGAGTGGCGCGCAGGTCGGCCGTTCCTCTCATTCCAAATACCCCACCATGCATCTCACAAAATAATCTCATTCAACAGAATTTTGATCGATCGATGTCCGTCCGTCCGCAGGAGCGCCGCCGGCGGAGGAGGAGGAGTACTCGCACCTGCCGGCGTCGGCGCCCAGCCACACGCGCGCCATCGAAATAGTCGGCAAGTATATCGGCTGTCGGTCGTTGCAAACACGCCACATTCCGGTTTGCGATGGTGCAACACTAAAGTGTAGACATCGATGTCGACAGAAGGGCGCGTGGTGTCGCGCGTGTCCGGCGGCACGCCGCTGGCGCTGGCGCCGCCGCGGCGCCCGGCGTCGGCGTCCTCCACGCCGCCGCCCGCGCTCGCCGCCGCCGACATCATGCAGCTGCCGATCGTGTTCGCGGACGACGCAGGGGCGGGCGCGGGCGCGGGGGCGACGGCGGGCGCCGGGCGGCGGGCGCGCGCCGCCGCCGACGCCGGCGCGGTCGACGCCGTGACGGTGACGAGCGGCGAGGCGCGCGTCGAGCGCCGCGTCAAGTACGCGCGCGTGATCGTCGCGAAGCGGGGCGGGGGCGTCGCGGGCGGGGGCGTCGCGGGCAGGGGCGCAGGGGGCGCGACGCCCTCGCCGCTGCCGGTGGTGGTGCGCCGCGGCGTGCGCGTGGCCGCCGCGCCGCGCGACTGATCGCCTCGCGATCCGACACAATATACTGCTCGTTCGTCCTTCACTCGTGTTCGTTTCATTTACTGCACCTGCACCCCCTCGCATCTGACATTTACCCGATAGTAATACGCTGGACTGGGTGATACTCATAACAGCTCAAATACTTATTGTTACAGGAATAATGAGAATAAATAAAAAAATAGTACGTTATGTCTTTATATTTATAACTATAATTATTTTCTATCCTTTTATTGCGCTCTGTCTTATTGAATATGCACTGTTTGCTACAACTCCATTAATTCTTCAAAAGTCATTCTGTAACATAATTCTGTATAAAACTTTAAAAAAAAGAACTTAAATATATATATATATATAAAGTGACTGTTTTGCCGACTGACCGAGTACGGTGCTAAATGAGTACTGACTTAAATATGTTAAAATGCACCTGTCGGCGTAAACCGCTGACACGGCAATGTACGGCTGTTGCTAGCCCGTACAAGAACAAATAAAGAAAAACAATTTTTAACTAGACGTGTTGCTGGGGAGTTTCTTGCCGCTTCTTCTCCTTAACAGCAATAACTGGCAATAACGCGTTGCGAAGCGGTGTACTGTGACGTAGGGTTTACGACCCTACTCACTTAAAATTCTCATCCAAATTCCCGCCATTTTAAACTACGATTCTATTCCCATTCGTACACAACGTCCCACCGTTAAGTTACTTATTTTCCCAAACCACCTCGAGATTTTAGAAATAAAACATTTCTCACACTCTAAACCTATTAATTTGTTTCATTCAAACGATAGTTTTCCACTATGGAATATCGTTCATTCGTCGCATACAACCTTAACAAGGCGGTATGAATCGGTTCCCTCGCCTGTCTACCTGAGCGATTAGTTATGTCAATGTCGTGACATGACAATATTATTGTTTTCTGATTTGTCCTCAATTCCATGAAGTGTGTTCAAACGGGATTGGTACAACAACGTTCGTCGCCCTGCGATTGGACCAGCGATCATGGTGAAGTGTTTATCGTAGTGCAACGGCAGCCATTTCGGTAGCTTCTTTTTGCTGCCTGTCGTCCGCGGTGATACACGCGTCGACTCCACCTTATCAGGGAACGACGCACGTCAACCTTTCTTAACCATGATCAGGACGGTGTTAGCCGGTTTTGGCCACGCGGCTCGCCCGCCCGAGAACCTCACTCGTTAGTCTCGCCTACCTTTTAGCTGCCTTGCCTTCAAATATATTAAGCCAGTCAGAAGTTCGCCCACCTAGTGAGCTGCTTATCTGCGGCCTGCCATTTAGGCCGCTCGTCACCACGTAGTTGGCTTGGGTCGTATCGCACCCAGCCTTCCTGTAATTCCTGCCTGCTGCGCTTGGAATTCAGCTAAGCCCGTTCATTTACTCTTCGACTTCTAAAACCCTAAATCAAACTTATTTGAAACACCTAGATTTTGACCCCACCGAAAGTAAATTGATCTGAAACTATTTGAATACCTCTAGTGAAACCTTCTAGCCTGTTGCTTGACACCCCACATTTTTCATCCCCCAAATCTTCCGTCTCTGCTCTGCCCTCTGGCAGCCCTATATGAGCCTTTAATCTTCGAAGCTTACAAACTAGATTGTATACAATTAGACGTTAAGTTTTTATCAAATACCTTTGTTCTTCTTTATTGTTTTTTGTAAAATTGTAATAAATTTGTTACTTATAATCCGTCTCATTCTTTATACCTCCCGGATTAAAAAGGTAACAGTACATAGACTAGGATGTAAAATTATATTTTAACCTATATGTATGACCTTCAAAAAGTGTTCTCCAGTGGAACTTATTTTGAATTTGTGTCCTTATTTATTGCTGTGTCATTATCTCTTCTATTTAAAAAGGCAATATCCTCTGGAATAGTGCCAAAGCTTTGGAAATCTGCATTAATAACCCCTGTTCATAAAACAGGGTCTAAGTCTGAAATTACTAACTACAGACCGAAGCTAAAGTATTTGAAAGAATTGTTTACAATCAGGTTTATCGTTCGTTATTTAACACCGAGTCATTCGAACAAGGCTTTTTGAAAGGAAGGTCCACTTTTACAAATTCAATTATATGTAAGTAGACTATGCAACCACAAATATGGACATGGACATGGGGAGCCAAATCGATGTCAACTACACCGACTATAGCAAGGCATTTGATCGAATTAACCACAATATTCTTCGTAAGCTTAAAAATATTGGTATTAGAGATCTACTTCGATGGTTTTCATCTTACATAGACAATAAATCGCAAGCTGTCGTTTTAAATAACTACATCCAGAGCTGGATGAAGATCCGGAGCGGCGTTCCGCAGGGCTTTTTGCTTGGACCTTTGCTTTTCATTATTTACGTCAATGATATTGAACACTGTTTGCGAACATCCAAATGAATGTGCTTCGCAGACGACATGGGGATACTTTCAACCTGTTCTTCAGTGGACGATACGCATTCTCGTCAGCTTCAGCTTATTGCGCCGGGGAGGTTGCAGTGCCATCAACCGACTCCATCTGAATCCCCTCAAATACTCTCTCGTGACGTTCACACGAAAAAAGAATGTCATCTTAACCCATTAAAACCTGTCGGGTCAGGTGTTGCCGAAGACTAAGGAAATCCAAGCTAACATTTGACGTTCATGTTAACAAAATAGTCAATAAAGCCTCTAAGTCCCTTGGTTTCATTTTACGAATATCGAGTTCCTTTAGTGAGATTAAAACGCTAAAAAATGTTACAAGTCATTTAGAATATGCATCTCATACATGGAAACCTCGCTATCATAAATATATTGACGGCATTGAAAGTGTGCTAAGGCGTTTCATTCGACATTTACACTATAGGACAAAAGATCCAGCAGGCACTCTAGTTCTTCATTTATTGGTCTTCGTTATTAATTAAATCCTCTCGTCTGTCTATAGATGCCACTAAAATTACTACGATTATTTTTTTATAAAGTTCCGTAACATAATAATAGTCCGTAACTATTTGATTGACTTTTGCACTTGGCCGAATTTCAATAAATCGAAATCAATACCGAACGACATTAAGAATTATGAATGTTGACACTTAATTACACCTTCGTTGGAGTATTACCCGACCTTCCGACAGGGCCACAGGGGAACCACCCTCACGGAGGCCGGCATCCTCCGGGCTTCTGATTCGTTCGAGAATCGCGGAAACACTAGCAAAAAGCATTGAGCAACTTCCGGGCTGGGAATGACATTTAGAAGTTTGCAAGTGTTGCGGCGCGAACTTTTGTCGTTGGCGAGGAAGTAGTTCAAGTCGATAGTCTGAAAGGGACGGCGAACAAAGGCTGATTTACATTGGGTCGATAGCTGGCGCCGAAAACTGACACTTGATATACAGACAGTAGTCTTTATTTAGGTTGCAGGCCACGTTATTGAAGTCACTAGTCAGTAAGGTAAAGTGAATTCTCGAAAACCGCATAATTTGATGCGATTGAATTATGTGTTGATGAAATTTTGCATTCTACCGATAAGAAGACGTGTCTAGAAATAATGGCCGATTTAATTCTCATTTCTCACACAATAATTAACCTAGAGCGCAACTATGATATGTGCATCGGAATAAAGCCGGAGTGAGACCGGCACCCGACCAAAGTCCAAGTAGGAATGTCTCTATATTCTATGATGGATCGAGCCCGAGTTAATGGGTACATATTACAACTGTATTATTAGGTATTATTCTGTCAGTAAGTAAACTTATTAAAATAGTACAATAATCGAACACGATAGAAATGAAAGTGGATGTTCTGCGTAGTCGTTAATTTTGAATTTGAAGATATTGCAAATCGCAATTGTTTTAACAACAAAACAGGATCTCAAATCGCGGCTGCTTGAATTTCCGATCGGACACGACGCGCGACGTCACTTTACAAGCCAGTGTCAGCCTCTGACCTATTGCTAACTTCGTCGTTTACACGGAGCCAGTATCGTTGGCGCGGGTGCCAGGGGAGCGGACTGACTGTCGAATCATTCAAACGGAAATATCGAAGTCGGTCAGACATTGACGCATTGATCGATTACGAATTGATACGATGCCATTGTTAAGTCAGCACCGACTCGCTTCGAAGTCGAAGTCCGCAGCTGCGAGTCGCGTGCGGCCGCGAGGAGGCCGGCCGTCTGCCGACGCGAAGGCGGCGAGACCGGCCGACGCCGACGAGACGCGCGCAGGTGGCGGATGCGCGCGTCGCCCCCGCGCCAGTCGACAGCGGTCAGTCGCAGAGCTCGCTCCGAGCGCCGTCCGCTCGCTCGTCGCAGCGACGCCGCAGACGGGAGGACTTCGTCCGCAGTCCGGCGCGGGTGCACCGCGGCACAGCAGTGGGTCACGTGCCACCGGCTCCGCTGGAGCGTCGAACGTCCGGCGTGTCGGCAGGTGGGTTCACGCCGACCGCCTACGACGTAAACATTATCGATCCGACCGAAGTCGGGCCGATCGTGATGCAAAACAAAAGACACTTCTTTCAAATAAATATCTACTTAATTTATTCAGGTACATCGTCCTCCTCCTTTTGAGTTCCCGATAGCTCGTCAGCCGGATAGTGGCCAGCGTGCCGAATATAATGTCCAAGTATAATGCCAACTTAAAAACTCGTCGACTCCAGCCCTCGATTCGAAATCGCATTGTGTGGCCTCATTCACCTGCAGTTCATCGGTAACGGCGGTCGTATTCGTGTAAGGCTTTTTCAATATTAACGACCAGTTCTCCCTCGTGTCAAACCCTAGTACCTAAGTAGCTTTATTTAACTCACATAAACAATTTATATATCGTGAACGAAGCTGCGGGCAAAACTAGTCTATATTATAATAAAAATCCGTTTTAGTGGGTTAAGAGTCAGCGCATACACAGATAGCTAAACACGGAAAGCGACTGTTCGATACTACGTAACGCAGCTTGCTGACGGTGGAACGGCACGCCGGCAACGAGCGGACCACCGGCAGTTATGCGGTTTACTTGACAACTATATCACTATATCGAATGAATCTTTGGGGTTTTGTGGCATTCAGAGGACATTCCGCCTACGCTGCCGACAGGCGTACCCTGACCGAGGAGTGGCGAGGAGACCCCGACAGCGCTACGACGATCGTCAAGCGAGGAATCGAACCAAACGGTATTATTATTACTGGAATTATGTATGTAAACGAATGACATTCAATTCCAATAAATGAAAATGTTCTCTTTCAATATTTATAGAAATGTAAAGCTGCAAACAATTTTCGTTGAGATGGGTTGGTCATCAATACTTACTTAAAACGTTACACAGTAAAGTGGACAAGTGCCTGGCGGTCGGACTCCGCAAAAGTGACAAACTGGACTTTACTACTGAACATTATTAAAGAGCATTTCTCGTCGGAGCTCGGTGTGTGGCGATATACTCGTTCAGGTGAGTTTTTCAAGTGGGTGTTTTTGGCCAAATCTGAAACTATAGATTATAGTGAAAAATAATAGAGTTTCGGAATTTTTGAAATGTCAATTATAGGAAGCTCAGGCAGCCCCGGACACTTAATGAATTGCGAATAAAACAAAATGATCGGACTTTTCTGTCTGTATTTTATACCTAAAACAAATTGTAGAACTCCTTTTATTATATTAATTAAACATTACCTACTAATTATATCGTAAGTCTTGGTAGTGTAGTGGCTAGTTCACGCGTCCGAAAGGTGGCAAAGGGTGCGAGTTCGATCCTGGCCGGAGCGCATCCAACAATGGAGCTGTTTTCTGACCTAATGTGTCATATTGTTGCAATTAACGGGTGCTAACAACGGTGAAGAAAACATCGTGATGCATAACCGATGTGCCAAGCCCAGTTGCCTCACGTTTATGGGCTATTATTATATAATTACTAGTATATCGAATTTTAACGTAATATATTGAGAATAGCTTGGTCCTGTTTTTTTTTGGTGTCTTAAAAGACGGCGAGTAGCCCCAGACAGTAATAAATGGTGGCCCAACCGCTGTTTACCTTTGTTTACGTCACAATTATAATAAAAATAAGCTACATCTATAAAACACAATCTTCGTGGGCTGAGTTTCAAATTGCTGTCACTGAGTCCTAATTTTCCTTCAATTACACATTTAACTGCTTCTTTCGTCTAATTTTACTCCTTCACCAATTCTTCACTTTAATTTCGGCATATTTCAAGTATACATTTTTTTATTTGTTGAATATAGAATGGTAGCCATCCAGATAGGCAAATACCCTACCACCTGGGTGTGGGTTGTTTTGTTGTCTCTAACGTCAGGTCGCCCCAACGCAGGAAAGTGTATTCTTCCTCCGTTCGTGCACGGATGATATGATATACCTACCTACCTACCTACAACAATAGTAACTTGTTTCTACTCTAAAGGGTGCACATTTCCAATAACACAATTCAAATTACAGTCATTTTGATATTATTTAAAATCGTTAGGAGCTCAGTGATATAGGAATAGAATTCTTTTGTTAACTTTAACTTAAAAATAACTTAAGTTTATTTTATAAACTGTATATACTGTGTGTCATAGTATTAGTCCTATGGTATTTTACTTTGGGGCAACGCTGCTGCCTTAACGCTTTAAGGAAATCGGTATTATGACGGTCGCCTGCCAATGTATTTTTAATAATATAAATATATTGGCAGTATTGGTGATAATTTTGAGTGCATAGAAACAATATAAGGATATTTAAAATTTCAACACCAATACAATAACAGCAATATACTGATATTGCCAACTTTTGGATTGCAAAAAGTAATTTCCTCTTTCTTGGGGGTTGGTATATGCTTCTTCAATAAGATTCCGAATGAAATGTTAGTTAGGTAGTTTTTTTTTGTACAACATTTTTATCTTGTCAAGCATTTAAGGAATTTATGGAGATATGTTGCAGTATAATATTTTAGTACCTACGTCATTTCATTATTATAATCACTATAATAATATTTTTCCTTCTTATTATTGTGTCTTTGTCTTACTGAGTAAACACTGTTTGCTACAACTCCATTAATTCTTCGAAAAGTAATCGTGTAACATATTTCTGTCTAAAATTTATTAAAAAATGTGTGCTAGGACACATATCAGAAGTGAAACTTCAACGGACAAGTGGAAAAACGAATGGCAACAGACAATGGAAAATGGAATCGCAAAGTACAAGTGGAAAAACTTTAACTGACAAGTGACAAAATGAATCGCAACAAAATTTTAACTTGAAGTTTTATGGGTAGATTGTTAATGTACTTGTCCAATTTGAAAACCTGCCCTTAAATTAGTAATTTTGTCACTTGTCAGTTGAAGTTTTTCCACTTGTACGTTGCGATTCGTTTTGCCACTTGTCCGTTTGTAACATAGAAGAAGCCAAGCCGACTTCAAGAGTAACTAAAAGGCAATAAATAAAATCTTCTACACATTCTTGAAGTAGATACCAAGACAAAAAAAAACTATATCAAAATAACTTTTTTCCATAGGACTTGCAGTTTTGCCGGAAATCGAGACATACCATTTTTACCCTTACTATATTAATTATTAATCCTTAGTTATTCCGCCCGTAAATTATTAATCCTTTCATTTTTGTTATATTCTCTTCCTTTTCCAATGGGTTTCATCTTACTTTTTGAAGTGAGACTTCTATATAGACGGGGTCTTATGAATTTTGGCTCTCGAAAAAGCGTCACGTCACGTGGTCTATTTCTTACATTTTTAAACTCGTGATATCTTTCGAATGGAATGTCCAAATTTAATAATTCAAAAAGTTAATATAAAGGTATTGAAGCAGTCTTGAATATGAAGTAATTTATTTTGATAAGGATTAATATCAAGATACAAATAAAGAGCCTTTTCTAGCGGCGGCATTTTAATTAAAATTTTAAAATAAAAGAACACTTATTGTGGCATAACTATAATAGTTAGACATATAGTGTCGCGACACTTTTTGTAGATAATGATGTGTTCTGCAAAGTCGTAGTACATTATTTTATTTTATCATCAATAGTTTTCGCAGCGCACGCGATTTTAGGTATTTTTTAATTCATTATTATAATTTATTTGTAAATATAATATACCCTATGTCACCCGGGAATAGTGTAGCTTGCCACCAGTGGAATAATTTTTCAAATCGGTTCAGTAGTTTTGGAGTCTCTTCATCAAAACTTGAGCAAACGAAATTTTATTGAGTTTTTTTTGGAAAAAAATTTCTATTAACATAATTTGATGTCCGAATGAAGTTGATGACGAAAGATGCGCATCTGTTAATGTTCCGTTGTATGTGTATAATTTTAGAGTAGACTATGAATGTTTTTTTGGTTCCGGATTGAATTCAGTTTTTTGTTTGATAAAATAAAATGTTTTTTAAATAAAAAATGCATTAATTAAAATGTGCCTAATTTATTTAGCACTGGTTTATAGAAGTGGATTGCTAGTTTAACGAGACGCCTTTTTTTGTTGAATTTGGTTCGGCAGGACGGTGAGGCGGACCATCGCTCCGCGTGGATGCGCGCGCGGTGAGGGGGGCCGATGTGAGGGCGCCGGCGGGGCTGCGGCGCGGGCGGGGGCGGGGCGCGCGCCATGCCGGGCGGCCGCCGGGGCCTCGTCGCCCCGCAGAACACCTTCCTCGAGAACATCATCCGCCGGTCCTCCTCGCAGCGTCAGTACCACCACCACCACCACTACGCCGGCCGCTGCCGCCCCTCCCCCGACGGCCGCTCTCTTATTCGCCGACCGTTCGCTTGCAGCAGACAGCAGCTTCCTGCTGGCCAACGCGCAGATAGTGGACTACCCCATCGTGTACTGCAACGAGACGTTCTGCAAGATGAGCGGCTACAACCGGGCCGAGGTCATGCAGAAGTCGTGCCGGTGCACCTGGATGTACGGCGAGCTCACCGAGAAGGACGCGATCGAGCGCGTAGACCGCGCGCTCGACCACCACCTCGCCGACCAGTTCGAGATCCTCCTCTACAAGAAGAACCGTGAGTCGCAAACTCCACCCCGCACTACTCCCGACATTCGTCCCTAACCTCATGTAAATTTAACATTCTTTTTTCACAATGAATCGTATAGCAACCGCTCTTACAATTACCACAATAACGAACGCCTAATTAGAAATGCCTTCAATGGACAAATCCAATGTCATCGATGGTTGTGATCATTATGCCATCAGTGCCTACATGCTTGAATACCATCAGTCACTCCTTATAACACGTGCTCTAGTTTATGCAGAACTGCGCGCGGAGGATTTGACGAGTGGTTGTTGTGCCGAAGGGACGCCACTGTGGCTGCTGGTGCACGTGGCGCCGATCCGCAACGAGCGCGAGCTGGTGGTGCTGTTCCTGCTCACGTTCCGAGACATCACCGCGCTCAAGCAGCCCATCGACGCCGACGACCCCAAGGGAGGTGGGTCCGCGTCGCACGCCGCGCTGCCTACCGCTCACTCTACCTAGCCATGCCATAGTCGACACTCACTCCCCCGTCTTCGCCTCGGCGCAGGTCTCTCCAAGTTCGCGAAGCTGGCGCGCAGCGTGACGCGCTCGCGTTCGGTGCTCGTGTCGGCGCTGCCCGCGCTCAAGGAGCCGCAGCGTCAGAGCCACCTGGCACACGTGAGTACCGATGCCCTGTATCGCTTCCGGCCGCGCCACCCGTTACCCGTGCGCACTGTACGCCCTCGATACGCAGGTGATGTCGCTCTCCGGCGACGTGCTGCCGCAGTACCGGCAGGAGGCGCCGAAGACGCCGCCGCACATCCTGCTACACTATTGCGCGTTCAAGGCGATCTGGGATTGGATCATCCTGTGCCTGACTTTCTACACGGCCATCATGGTGCCGTACAACGTGGCGTTCAAGAACAAGACGAGCGAAGACGTCTCGTTGCTGGTGATCGACTCCATCGTGGACGTGGTCTTCTTCATCGACATCGTACTCAACTTCCACACGACGTTCGTGGGTGCCGGAGGCGAGGTGGTCAGCGACCCCAAGGTCATCCGCAAGAATTATTTCAAGTCGTGGTTCCTGATCGACCTGCTCTCGTGTCTGCCCTATGACGTGTTCAACGCGTTCGACCACGACGAGGACGTGAGTAGAGGAGGTTTCGGTGTTCGCGCCGTCGACCGACGACTCGGCATCACGGTTCAATCGTCCCCCCTCCTCTGGCCGCAGGGCATCGGCAGCCTATTCAGCGCGCTGAAGGTGGTGCGGCTGCTGCGGCTTGGGCGCGTGGTGCGCAAGCTGGACCGGTACCTGGAGTACGGCGCGGCGATGCTGATCCTGCTGCTCTGCTTCTACATGCTGGTGGCGCACTGGCTGGCGTGCGTGTGGTACAGCATCGGGCGGTCGGACGCCGACTCGGGCCTGCAGTACTCGTGGCTGTGGAAGCTGGCGAACGTGACGCAGGCGCCGTACTCGTACGTGTGGTCCAACGAGTCGGACGGGCCCGAGCTGGTGAACGGGCCCTCGCGCAAGACCATGTACGTGACGGCGCTCTACTTCACCATGACCTGCATGACCTCCGTGGGCTTCGGCAACGTCGCCGCCGAGACCGATAACGAGAAGATCTTCACCATCTGCATGATGATAGTCGCAGGTGCCAGGACTCTTCTGTTATTCGTCAGGGCACTGCGGCGCGGCGCCCGGAGCAGGCCGTCCATTGCGCCCGCGCGTCTGCCCCGGACGCCGCGCCATCCCCCCTGCCACCCTTCCGTCCCCCTCACGCCTCTGCAACGTGTGCGTGTGTCAAACGCACCCCCACCGCCTCGTTGTCAAACGATCACCGGGAAGGTCACGCCACGAATTTCCGATATCCGCATGATCATGTTTTCTTAGAAATACGACCATCTATCGATGAGCATGGCTCATTCTGCATGCGGAATGCAGTGTGGATGATGGCGACACCTCCCAGTGTTGGTTAGACATAAATACACTCATCAATTGTATCCGCTCCTAAATTCCGCTCGTGAGCCCCTCCCTAGTGCAAGCCCACGTTGTGTCTTGGCGCGTCATTTGCTCGGTCGCAGAGTCACGGCTCGCATCTTGCGCTGCGCCCCCTCTCAGGCCGCGAAAAACTCATAGCGTATTCAAGGGGCCCAGGTCGCGTGCCATGCGAATCGAGGCTTCGCACCGAACCACTTGGCTAAACATGTATATCTGTGTGTGTATGTGTGCGCTTGTGTACGTACTATAACGATAACCGAGGGCGGCGAGGCTGCGCGGCCGGCGCTGACCACGCAGGTTTCCGATGTTGGCAGCGCTGCTGTACGCGACGATATTCGGCCACGTGACGACCATCATCCAGCAGATGACCTCCGCGACGGCCAAGTACCACGACATGCTGAACAACGTGCGCGAGTTCATGAAGCTGCACGAGGTGCCCAAGGCGCTCAGCGAGCGCGTCATGGACTACGTGGTCTCCACCTGGGCGATGACCAAGGGCCTCGACACCGATAAGGTGGGTAGGGGGCGCCCGGCACACCCTCCGCGCCGCGGCCCCTCCCCTGCCGACCGCCGTTCTTCCGTGCAGGTGCTCAACTACTGCCCGAAAGACATGAAAGCAGACATCTGCGTGCACCTCAACCGGAAGGTGTTCAACGAGCACCCGGCGTTCCGGCTCGCGTCGGACGGCTGCCTGCGGGCGCTCGCCATGCACTTCCAGATGTCGCACTCGGCGCCCGGCGACCTGCTCTACCACACGGGCGAGTCCATCGACTCGCTCTGCTTCATCGTCACCGGCAGCCTCGAGGTGATCCAGGACGACGAGGTGGTCGCCATCCTGGGTGCGTGCGCGTCGCCCTCCTCCGCCTCCCTCCCACCCTAGCGTCGGCCGCTAACCGACTTCCGCTTCCACAGGCAAGGGCGACGTGTTCGGGGACTCCTTCTGGAAGGACAGCGCCGTGGGCCAGTCGGCGGCGAACGTGCGCGCCCTCACCTACTGCGACCTGCACACCATCAAGCGGGACCGCCTGCTCGAGGTGCTCGACTTCTACCAGGCGTTCGCCAACAGCTTCGCGAGGAACCTCACGCTCACCTACAACTTGCGGCACCGCCTCATATTCCGCAAGGTCGTCGCCCCCGCCGACGCGAGCTTCGCCCGTCCGACTCCATCGACGCTGACCCTCGCTCCGCTCTCCTCGGCAGGTGGCGGACGTGCGCCGCGAGCGCGAGCTCATGGAGAGGCGCAAGCGCGAGCCGCAGCTGGAGCAGGCGCAGGACCACCTCGTCCGCAAAATATTCTCGCGGTTCCGACGCGAGCGCAGCGTCGCCGCGGCGCCGACGCCGGCGCCCACGCGCGCCGCATCCACGCCGGCGCCGGGCGCGGCGTCGCCGGCGGCGCCCGCCCCAGACGCCGAGCGCGGCGATGCGTCCGCCCAGCAACCGGCGCAAGCTACGCCCGCGCCCGCCGCCGCCGCCGCTCCGCGGGCCAAATGGGGTCGCCTCCTGGCGGGCGGGTCGCTCGACGCCGGCGGCGCGGAGGGCGCGCGCGCCTCCTTCGCCCGCAGCCTGAGCGCCCGCGAGAGGCCCGCGGCGCCCGCGAGCCTCGCCCCGGCGGCCGCCGCGCTCAAGGCGTCGTTCGCGAAGGCGCGGTCGGCGAGCGCGCTGGCGGCGGCGCCCCCCGCGCGCCAGGACACCATCGAGGAGGAGCAGGCGCCCCCTCCCTCGTCGCACGACGCCGCGCTCGCCGAATTGCGCCGCGACGTCCGGAACGAAGTCCAGAGGCTTCAGCAAAAGGTCCTTCGACCTTAGGGCGCTTTGCATGTGTGCTGTTAATTTGAGTTTATTTAACATTCAAGTCGACCGTTGGCCGCAGCTCGGGCGAGTGGAGGAGCTGCTGACCATGTTGGCGGCGCGGCTGGGCGCGGACCCCGCGGAGGCGGGCGCGGGCGCGGGGGCGGGCGCGGGCGCGGGCGCCGGGGCGGAGGGCGAGGCGCCGCGCGCGCCGCCCGTCGACGGCGCCGTCGCCGCCCTCGCCCGGAAGCGACGCTCCAAAGTAAGCGGAGCTACCTTTGAATCCAGCACGCTAATGAATGGCTCGTCGGCCCGCCACTAGACGCGGCCACGCCGTTCGGTTAAAATATGACGATCTCAAACACCACTCCAGTGTAGTCATTCTCTATTCAGTTACTCTACTTGTAGAGCGAATCCGTAACATCGACAGCGATACACAACACTGGATAACGATCTATTATTGTATAAGGCTTAAAAACCCGCCTGAATCAGTATCAACGACGGAGACATTTCCCTGTAATCCTGTGACTATATCTTAGATGTGAAGCTCTTTCTTCTCTTCTCTCTCTTCGCGTTGCTGGGCAGCAAGGAACGGGCGTTCATGCTGAATGGTGTCTTATACACTTCGTTTTCTTTGAGGAGATCGCTCTCTGTCCGATCTGACAAACGCCTTAAAATTGCTGTTTCATCTAATCACTTTTTTTTTTGAGGCGAGGGAAAATGCTTGACCGATTTACGCACTCTCTGGGCCGTTACTAGGAAACGGCACGCATCGATCGGGGGCGATAACGCTAGCAATAGTAACCTGTCCCTTTCTGCGGCCTCTTTGAGAGACATTACTGCCTCACAGAAAGTAACCGCAGCTTCCCAGCGGTCGTCACTCTGCAACATGGCCGTTACCAAGTCGCCGAGCGATCCGACGGCTCCTACGTGCGTCTCGAGCTCGAAACGCTGCGGCGTCCATGCAGCGCACTCGACAAGCGTGTGAAACGCCGTGTCGGGTGCGCCACACTGGCCGCAGTCCGGAGAAGGCAAGCAGCCCACAATGCGAAACAGATACTGGTCGAAACAACCTTCATCTAATCACTACCTTGACTGCTTTCGACCTGTTTAACAGTGTTGCGTGCTTGAAAAATGGATTCCACCGTTATCATTATGGCTTGATTATCAAATAATGTTCCTTGCTGGGTACGAATTGATTAGATATAACACAAGAACGAGACTTGTCAAATGACTTTCAATCGACATGCCCGGGTGATTCTTTGAAAATGTGCAAATCGCACGGCCTTTAACAAATAACATGCATAATTACCACTATTGGTGAACTTATGCTTGTTAATAGACCGATCTAAATGTTTTCTACAAAGTGCAAAATATATTATATACGTATATTAAATTGAAATACTGAAAATTAAATGATAACTTTTCAAAATCTAATTACCATCAGTCATCATCTCTGTAAGGTTGCCCCTATACGCACGACCAACGGTGCACAGTCCCGACGATAAGTTGTCACACCCTCAATACCGTCGCCGATATTGCGCGGACCACCTCCAATATTATCGCGGGTAGCTCGCTTCTGGTTCCTCCTTCGAACTACGCTAAACACCTCCTTCGGGTATCTGTCCACCAAACTTGTCACTAAATTCACCACTTAATCCGTCTCTGTACTCTATTAACCTTCTCTGATAACCCTTTAGTATCGCACTTGTCGTTTTACCGTCTTGAACTGAACTCAACTTTAAAACTGCCCGGTAGGCGCGCCTTACGCTGTTTATATACCTGGAAGAATTTTCTAGAACCCATCTATCTATCTCTGTCTTTTCTTTCCCGAACATTCTGTTCGGGAACTTTCGTTTATACATCTATCCCTTTCTAACATCTATCTATCTCTTTCCTTCTTTCGTCGTCTATCTCTGTCTAACATCTATCTATCTCTTTCTTTCATTTATCGTCTATCCTTTTCTAAATATATCCGTCCTTGTCTTTTTGTTCTAGATTTTTCCAAAAGTTCTAAAACTAACTAGATGGTTCCACCATCGTTCGCCACAATAATTTAATTAAGTTAGGGTACTCTGAAAAATGTCCTTATGCTTTTCTCTACTTACCGTTCGTGAACATGGCCACAATGATTTCTATGTTTTTAAATATTATAACAGCGCGATCAGACACAATAAATGTACAGTCAGTCGTCGCTCACTCGTCCACCGTACGATTTTGTCGAAGAGTGTTGCATTCCGGCGAAATTGAAGATTATCCTTCGCCGCGAGCGTTTTGGTTTAAAAATTTCTCACTACAGTTTATAAGCTTTTGATGTAGTAACATGTTTTTTTTATAAAATGTAGGTCAGTAGATTCCGTTTAAAGGACTATTTTTAAATATTTATTTTCTAAATTGCATAATCTTACTAAATACTGAAATTTTCTAATAATTATTAGAAATTCTAACCACCATTTACCTAATTACCATTTTTACCGTTCGTATTAATAAATGAGTTCATTTGAATAAGGTAATAAGAAATTATTATATTAATTACTATTATATATTGTTCATGAGGGTATGCAACTCAGATTACCTGATTAAATGTTTGTAAGTTCGATTATCGGAAAACAAAAGTAATTGATTCACAAGATTTGTTCCAAATGAATTCTGTTAATGACAATTGTCAACGAGTATTGTAATCTTTGTGTTTCGTGATCACGACCACTGAAAAGTGGCCGAAACGTCGGAATAAATAAAATCAAATAAATTACCGCGCTTAAAACCGTTAAAACATAGTTTATTATGTATACAAGTCGCGAAAACTCAAGAAAATATTAAGTTTTCTTTTATTTCTAATTTCCATTTAAGGAAATATCATTACCATTTTGCCAAAAGATATATTTTCCTACAATGTCTTCATTAACAGCTTTATCGCTGGCCAATTAAAATATATGGAAATACAACATAAGAAACTACCTTAAAAATCCATAAAGAACAGTTTTTAAACACATTTTTGTAGTGTTCTTTGAAATGGCCGAATGTGCACATCTTCAAATACTCACCCGCATTCAAATATTCCAACGTATTAGTTCCCCTTTCTAGAGTTCCAAAGAGTTGTCCTCGAGTTGAAGTCTTCCGCAGTCAACGTCGATTTTACTCGTTTATCTGGAGAGTAGTAGGCCTGGAGCTCAGCATGAAATCCGCAAGAGACAGAAGTTCTGATGCACCCGAGTTTAAAATGAGTCGTTTAATGCATCACTACCTACCACTAGGTGACGAGGTAAAATACCCTTGTTCGGCCAGGGTAGCTCGGGTCTCGAGGTTCAAACGGTGTAGGACCTTGACATCCGGTCGCCGCACAGGTGTGCGATACATCAGTCCGAGCCCTCCACGCCAACAATAAAACAATATTTGGATAACTTATAGTTTTTATTTATCTATGGAAAACCTAACAGCTAAATACGTGTTAAAGATATTAATATAACGACCGAACGCCAATTACTATTGATTAAAATAAATAAGCCTATTGATGTGCAGACGTGAGAAATGCACCGACACTCGGCACTGTTGAAAAATAAGGCACTCCGCTTGGCTCCTGAAATACTGATCGCAAATCGCCGATGTACCTACTCGTATTAATAAATAATTACTTGCTCGCACTAAAAATGATTTTTGTTCGTACATGGTAAATTTCTTGTACATACATTACTTAGAAGACAATCTCCTACTATAGTGATGTACTCTACGGAAGAAACCTTCTTGCAATGATCGAGATGTGAATTGCGAGAGTACTGGATCTTTTTAACCAACTTCCAAAAGGAGACGTTTCAAAATCTACTTGTTTTTTTTTGTGTGTGTTACACGACTACTCCGACAATTGGGATTGTTCACTTTATTCAATTTTGCTTTTTGAAAAACCATTTCGAGGAATAGCGTCCCTAATCATTTATGTCTAGTTAAAATTCCAAAAAAACGTACGATCTTCTTGTATTTTGTAAGAAATGCGTTTGACCTTTATTTGACCTTACTAAATCCAATCAGGTGGGCCGTCTGCCTGTTTGCCTGCTTCAGGTGTAAAAAAAATCTAGCTGTACATTATTTGATTTAAGTTCTGTAACATGGATTTTCCCTAAAGACCACTTTAAAAAATTTAACGATAACTATAGAAAATAATAATGGTTGAACACGAAAAATTATAAGCCTAGCGACAAAAAACACTAAAATGATCACGATATGTAATGAGTAATGACAGTGACATTTAAATAGTAGCACAGATTACTATGATTATATATAGATAAAACTTACTTTTATTATTTTTGTTTTCTAGGCAAATAAATCAATGTAAACTTGTCCCTTATGACGTCATCGGAGAAATAATTTTAAAATCGAATTATAAAAAACTAACGCTTAAAATACAAAAATATTCAAATTAGTATCTTAAAATACCCTATTTTACGTAATAAAAATATAAAATTAGAGGGTATTTTTTTGTGAACAATCCCCATTGTCGACCGTTTTTCATATATATTTTTTATTCGTAAGTGCATACTTCCAAGGTAGTCCCATGGTTACAAAGTCAGGATCTGATGAATAGATCCCAGTGAAATCCAGAGTAATCCTTCGTATACGCGTGATGTTTACACATTATCTGGTTTCTATCAATCTATAATTTTGAATTCATGCCACACATTAGTTGTGGTGAAAAGTGACTAGATGGCGTTATACGTTTTAAAATCGGCATAAAGTCGATTTATTCTCATTTCTCATACATTTAAAATGTTATCCTACCTACATGACAGTTCTATTATACAAGGCATGCCTTTTAAGTATTGTCGTTTGAAGAAAAAAACACAGCTGGAACCTTAAACTTACGTACTTTTTGTTTTTCAAAGTATTCACCGCGTAGCTTAATACACTTTTCCATTCGCTCAAACCAGTTATTATAATATTTATTCCACTCTAAAGTGGGGGTGTTCAAAATGGCCGACTTGAAAGCGTTGACTGCTTCTTCACCGGACTGGAATCTTTGACCAGACTTTTTGGTCACGACTGTATGGAGGATGGTCAACAATTTCTACTTTTTCCTGCTTCAAATACTCAATCGTTTGACGAGCGCTGTGTGAGCTTGCGTTGTCGTGGTGCAGGATGATGCGTCGCTTTGAGTTAGATTTTCGAAGTTCGGCGATGACTTGTGGGAAACAAACTGTGGTGTACCACTCTGCGTTAACCGTTCTACGATCTTCAAGTGCAATAGTCGCAACATGACTGGTTTTTCCAACGAACGTGGCCACCATCTCCTTTGAAGTGCTTCGAGAACAAACGACTTTAGTCGGCTTTGGCTCGTCTTGAAAGAGCCAGCTTGTAGATTGTTGTTTGGAATCCGGATCGTAGGCATAGATCCAAGATTCGTCACCGCATCATATTATTCATGATTCTTCCAAAATAATCACTTATTTATTATCTAACTACTTAATGAAGTTTAGTATATACAATATTTAAAAAAATATTTCTGTAAATACAGTGATAAAGTAAATCGCAAGTAAATTATATTAATGTAAAATTTTTAAAACATTTTTAAACTCGTGATATCTTTCGAATGGAATGTACGAATTGAATAATTCAAAAAGTTATATAAAGGTATTGAAGCAGTCTTGAATATGAAGTAATTTATTCTGATAAGGATTAATACCAAGATACAAATAAAGAGCCTTTTCTAGCGGCGGCATTTTAATTACATTTTTAAAATAAAAGAACGCTTGTTGTGGCATAACTATAATAGTTAGACATATGCTGTCGCGACACTTTTTGTAAATAATGTGTTCTGCAAAGTTGTAGTACATTATTTTATTTTATCATCAATAGTTTTCGCAGCGCACGCGATTTTAGGTATTTTTTACACCTTGGGTTACATTATTGGAGTTTTAGTAAGGACCCCTAATTTATTTGTAAATATAATATACCCTATGTCACCGGGGAATAGTGTAGGTTGCCAACAGTGAAAGAATTTTTCAAATCGGTTCAGTAGTTTCGGAGCCTCTTCATCAAAACATGAGCTAACGAATTTATTTATTTTTATATTTTTCTGTTAACATAATTTGATGTCCGAATGAAGTTGATGACGAAAGATGGGCATTTGTTAATGTTCCGTTGTATGTGTATAATTTTAGAGTAGACTGAATGTTTTTTTGGTTCCGGATCGAATTCAGTTTTTTGTTTGATAAAATAATATATGTTTAAATTAAAACTGCATTCATTAAAATGTACCTAACCTAACCAAATCATAATTTGCAGTAAACTTGCGAAAAATCGAAATGTGTGCTGGGACACATATTAGAAGTGAAACTTCAACGGAAAAGTTAAAAAACGAATCGCAACGGACAAGTGGAAAAACGAATGGCAACGGATAAGTGGAAAAATGAATCGGAACGCACAAATGGAAAAACGAATCGCAACGTACAAGTGGAAAAACTTCAAGTGACAAGTGACAAAATGAATCGCAACAAAATTTTAACTTTAAGTTTTACGGGTAGATTCTTAATGTACTTGTCCAATTTAAAACCTGCTCGTAAAACTTCAAGTTAAAATTTTGTTGCGATTCATTTTGTCACTTGTCAGTTGATGTTTTTTCACTTGTCTGTTGCGATTCGTTTTTCAACTTGTCCGTTGAAGTTTCACTTCTAATATGTGTCCCAGCACACAGTCCGATTTTTTTTAATTAATTTAAAATCAACAGATTATTTGAAAAGTGTTACCTGTTTGTTCTCATTCAAGGTAGTTTCTCAAAGAGGAATGCTCAAAATTGCTTTAAAAAAACTTAAATTTCAATGTAGACCAATTATGATTATTTATTAACATCTATGAAACAAACCTCCATTCGCGAGCCAGCGTTGCTTCTGCAGCGTATTTTGGACAAATTTCACACCTGCAGTTTATTGCCTTTCGGCGTTTGGACTTCTTTTGTTTACTTTGTGTTTAAAATTTGTAATTAGAAAAACATCCTATTGTGTATTGTAATCGTTAGCCAGGTGTGATTCTTGGAAACAATTGTTATGCGGTCGAGTATTGTGTCGAGACATATTGTATTGGTGCAGTATAAAACAATGCTCCAACCGAGAGGTGAGGCAGTCGAGCGATAATCGCCAGCAAGGCAACACGTGTGACTCTGTACATTCGATAAGCTATATAGTTACGGACTTTGTGCGCGTTATTTAATCGTGCAGTTTGTACAGGTTGTGTCCAGTTATATTTGTACCTGTGTTATACGTGTTCGTATAGTTCTTATAAATTCTATAGTAATTCCAACGGCATTTTAATTCGAATCCTGCAACTCGAAACAATATTATAAATTAACTGTCTGTCTGTTACGCTTTCACGGAAAAACTATAGATTTGGATACCGATTTGGCTGAAACTCAGTATATATATATATATACACACGAGTATTTTTGATGCCGACGATGGACATAGGATACTTTTTAACCCGAAAAATGGGACTGTTCCGGGATAAAAATATGTCTCTTTGTTTGTTATGCTTTACTGGAAAAACTATTGGACCGATTTGGGTGAAATTCGGTATATATGTAATTTTAATATCGAAGGTGGACAAGGGAAACTTTTCATCCCGGATAATGGGATAGATTTATGTGAAGGCTATCCTAGAAAGTAGAATAGGTTTTATTTATTTGATTTGTTCATGTCGGCTTTCCATATAATTTTGTATATGTGTAGTTTCAATACTAAAAAAATTCATTCCGGAAGACGGGATAGTTTGCTATAAAAAGTGAAGTAATCTTCCGGGTGTCCATTGCTAATGTAAACATCTAATATCTTTAAACAAGAGGCATGGACTAGGATTGGGGTCCAACGATCTGGCAACGACTAAACCCTTATTAAGTCAACCCATGGATGACCTCTGACAGGGTTTATTCAAACGACATACCTTTGACGGGCGAATTGGTCATTCGGCCTGCAGGGCCAATTCCTAAGCTAAATATAATAGCGAAAACACTCCTTTTTCATAGTTTCCCCGATTTTGGCGAAAAATAGATTGGATATTTTAAATTTTTGAAAAATTTATTACCCTTGTTAGAAATGGAAAAAGGGCACACGATGCAACAAATCGTTGTGAAGTTCGTGAGGATCGATTCCTGTATTATTTTAAAGTGTATTTAATATCAAACGATAACAAATATTCTACTGTTGATCAATAAATTAAAATTAATTTAAATAATTTGAACACATTATTTTACTACAATCAATCAATGAGTTAACAGGGGTTGCATTTTCTTCCTAACGTGGGGGGGCGGGGGGTGCGACGCGGAAGCTTTATTCCGGCATCCTGAGGAGTATGGCGCTGTGCGGTGCGCCCGTCTGGTCCGATTCGCTTCACCGCCACAACCGAACCCTGCTGCACCGCGCGCAGCGGGTTCTGGCCGTGACTCTCTTGGCAGGCGAGCTGCCCTGGCATCTTCAGCAGACGTCCTGTCCAGGGTTCGGCGTACCCGGCTGGATGCCCTAGCTAGAGGACTGACCTTCTGTCAAGTCGAATTAGAGACGGTCAGGAAACGGGAAACCGCTTGCTGCCTCGTCGCCTGGTCTCGTGACCTCGAACACCCTGCGGCCGGCGGCTATACGGTGGATGCAATCAGGTCGCAGCTGGAGAGATGGGTCACCCGCACCAGCGGAACCCTGACCTTCAGGACGACACAGATACTGACTGGACACGGTTGTTTCGACCAGTATCTGTTTCGCATTGTGGGCTGCTTGCCTTCTCCGGACTGCCGCCAGTGCGGCGCACCCGACACGGCGCTTCACACGCTTGTCGAGTGCGCTGCATGGACGCCGCAGCGTTCCGAGCTCGAGACGCACGTAGGAGCCGTCGGATCGCTTGGCGACTTGATAACGGCCATGTTGCACAGCGACGACCGCTGGGAGTCTGCGGTTACTTTCTGTGAGGCAGTAATGTCTCTCAAAGAGGCCGCAGAAAGGGACAGGGAGCGAAGTCCTGCAGCGCGTGCTAATGTCTCTACTCGAGGTCGCCGGCCTTCAGCTGGCACCCGGAGAGGCAGGTACGCGCATTACTTCCCTCCCTGAGTTAGATTCCGGTAGGGGGGGCCCTTGCTACTAGGCAACGCAAGGGATTCATCTGCCCCCGTTTCGAAGTGGGGTGTGTTCTCCCAGGGCACACTCCAGGCACTTTATTGCGCTGGATCGACTGTTGCGTAACTATGTTCTACACACTCCTCTGTGTCAAGCCATCGCGGACGGAGCGCAAACAAAGCATACTATTGCTAGCGTTCTCGCCCCCGATGGATGCGCGCCGTTTCCTAGTGACGGCCCAGAGAGTGCGTAAATCGGTTAGCATATACCCTCGCCTCAAAAAAAAAAGGCTTGTATCCCTTCTGGTCCCGAGGACTGCGACGTGCTCGGTTCTTATTACACTCAGGCACCACAAAGTAAAAGCTCACTTTCATCTTCTAAATTTGCCCCAAAAATGGGCTTTAAAATAACCTTTGAATAAATTGATGAGTGAAAGGGCAGTCTATGAATATTTAATTTTCAATATAAAGAGATTTATTAAAAAATCGACCCTTTCTTTGCCGTTTAATATTTCTTCATAGAAATTGATACCCATAAACATTGATATGGTTTCGTAATACAGTATCGCGGTTTTATTTCAATACTAGAGTTTACCTAGTTAGTTAACCTCTGGTGCGTGTCTCTTGTTTATAGAGCAAGCGCTACAGGTTATATTATATTACATTTTTATATATTTGCCAATGGAAGATTCACTTCATTTTATAGCGCTAATTATACCATCCCCCGTCTGTAAACAACATAAATTACAAAACTTGACCAAAAAGGCCAAAATGACCAAAAGGCCACAGTGACCGACATGGCCAAAATGACGGAATAGGCAAAAACGGCCAAAAAAGGCCAAAATGACCACAAAGGCCAAAATGACCACAAAGGCCAAAATGACCACAAAGGCCAAAATGACCACAAAGGCCAAAATAACCGACATGGCCATCATGACCAAAGAGGCCACAGTGACCGACATGGCCAAAATGACGGAATAGGCAAAAACGGCCAAAAAGGCCAAAATGACCACAAAGGCCAAAATGACCGACATGGCCATCATGACCAAAGAGGCCACAGTGACCGACATGGCCAAAATGACGGAATAGGCAAAACGACCAAAAAGGCCAAAATGAACAAAAAGGCCCAAATGCCCGACATGGCCAAAATGACCAAAAAGGCCACAGTGACCGACATGGTCAAAATGACCAAAAAGGTCAAAATGACCAAAAAGGTAACAATGACCGAAATGACCAAAACGGCCAACATGGCCAAAATGACCGAAAAGGCCAAAGTGACCGACATGGCCAAAATGAGTAAAAAGGCTAAAATAGCCAAAATGACCAAAAAGGCCAAAATTACCAAAAAGGCCAAAATGAAAAGTATTCCTTGTCCACCCTCAGTTTAATTTACATACGTACCAAATTTCAGCCAAATCGGCCCATTAGTTCTTCCGTAAAAGCATAACAAATAGCAAGACAAATATATTTTTATCCAGGAAACTATCCCATTTTTCGTAATAAAAAGTATCCTATGTTCATTCTCGGCATCGAAAACATATATATACTGAGTTTCAGACAAATCGGTCCAGTAGTTTTTACGTGAAAACGGAACAGACAGAGAGGCAGACAGAGAGACAGAGTTACATTCGCATTTATAATATTATAGGGATTAGCCGATTCGATTCCTGACAAGGGTAATTGGAACGATGGTAGCCGCGTTGGTTTTTGTCGCAATCGGCCTCAAGCCTATACGTGTTGCAGGCGCGCAGCAAAGGCGCCGCACCTTCGGCGCCCGGCGAGCGCCCGGGCAGCCCCCCGGCGGACGCGACGGGCGCGGGCGCGGGCGCGACGGGCGCGGGCGCGGGCGCGACGGGCGCCGCGCAGCGCCGCCGCGACTTCGTGTAGCGCGCGCTGGCGCCCGGCGCGCCCCCCGACTAGCGCGCCGCGCGCCCTCCGCCCTCCGCCGGCGCACGCCGAGCGTTGACGTTTTCAGAGTTCACCCGCGCCGGACGCTTCCACGCACGCCGCACGCCGCTCCTCGTCTCTCTTCGCAAATAAATGTCGAGATGGGACACACAGTGCGCTCGTTTCATTCCGTCTCCCCCTCCTCCTCCTCCTCCCAGAAATGAAACACGGCCGATCGCTTTAATCCTAACTTTAATATATACAAAAGGGAATAGACGAGCGGGCGCCGCTGCCGGCGGCGGCGGGGGCGGCGGGGGCGTCCCCCGCTACTGGCGCTTGTCGGCCAGCGCCGAGTGGTGCGACAGGTGGGAGAGCGCCGACTGCGCCGACGAGCAGATGTCCTGCGGACAGAGGCGGCGGTTGTATTGAGGCGGGTGGGGGGCGGTGGGGGGCGGCGGGGGGCGAGCGCGCCCTACTCACCTGGTACGAGAACTGCGGGAAGTCCTCCTCCTGGATGCGCACGAGCGCGGCGTCGTGGTCGGGGGGCGTGAGCTCGACGGACTCGCCGGTGAACTCGGAGTCGAAGTAGCGCGTGTCGGTGTCGGACTCGACCTGCGGCTTGAAGGGCGGCGGGATCTTCTTGGCGACGAGGTCGGCCCAGTTGATGGAGGCGAAGAAGGGGTGCGCCATGATGTCGAGCGCGTCGTCGGGGCCGGCGCCGAGCCGCGCGGCCGGGTCCTTGGTGAGCAGGCCGGCGAGCAGCGCGCGGCACGCGGCCGACACGGAGCGCGGGAAGCGCACCTCCTCGCTCACGATCAGCGAGAAGAGCACGTCGTGGTCGCGGTTGTAGAACGGGAGCCGCCCGCAGGCCATCTCGTAGAGCACCACGCCGGTGCCCCACCAGTCCACGGCGGGCCCGTAGTCCGTGTCCTCGAGCACCTCGGGCGCCAGGTACTCGGGCGTGCCGCAGAACGTCTTGGTGGTGCGCCCGTACGTGATGTCCACCTTGCACAGGCCGAAGTCGGCGATCTTGATGTGGCCGTCCTTGTCCAGCAGCAGGTTCTCGAGCTTGAGGTCGCGGTAGATGATGCCCTCGGCGTGCAGGTAGCCGAGCGCGGACACGATCTCGGCGCCGTAGAAGCGCGTGCGCTCCTCGCTGAAGGCGCGCTCGCGCGACAGGTGGAAGAACAGCTCGCCGCCGTTGGCGTACTCCATCACGAAGCAGACGCGGTCCGCCGTCTGGAACGAGTAGCGCAGCGCCGTCAGGAACGGGTGCTTCGTCTTCTTCAGCACGTGGTTCTCGGTGATGGTGTGCGCCACCTCGTCCTTCTGGATGATCAGGTGCTTCTTCAGGATCTTCATCGCGTACAGCTTGCCGGTCACCTTCTCGCGGCTCAGCACCACCTTCCCGAAGGTGCCTTTGCCCAGCACCTTCACGAACTCGAACTTCTCCAATGTCTGCGAATAATATTTGTGGGGTGTAACATTTTGAACCTGATCACTGTAATTTCTGATATAGTAAGACAGACGCGATAGTGGTTAATGAAACGTGGGCAGCTAGAAGCCGCTATCGCCGCCCCGCCCCTGATTTCATGTCCTGTGACTAACACCTTAGTTTTGTAAAATATTGTATTATTGCAAATGTTGAATGATGCGTGTGGGGTTTTCCTGTTGACGACGCAGCCGCCGCCCGTCGCTACGATTTATCCGCCACAGACGGGCGACGACCGTGCGGGAGAATGGCAGGAGGGCTACTCACAATGCGGCGCGGGTCTCTGAAGCTGGTGCCGAGCTGGCCGATGTCGCGGTCGTCGCCCTCGAAGAGCGCCGCCGCGCCCGCGCCCGCGCCCGCTCCGCTCGGCCCGCCGCCCCCGCCCCCGCCGCCGCCTCCGCTCAGCTGCGACGCCACGAACCTGATCGCCGCCACCCACTCCTCCCTGCCAATGTGTCACGTCACATACAGATAGAGTTAATAAGAATACTTTGAAGTTTTCCATTAAAAGATCAAAATTCGTGTTTCAAAACTTGAAAATATTAAATATTGAAATGTGGCGTCACAAAACTTAGAACCCTCCCACCCCTTGTCACCCTTCGTCCCTTAACATGAGACATAATTTTTGGATGACCCCAAAGGTGAAAAGGAAACCCGATAGCACTCCGACATCTGTCTGTTTGTCTGTCTGTATCACAACTCATTGTCTCAGGAGCCACATGTTTATGTAGTAATAAATCTATAAGTATGAAGCGTGACACATGGGAGATTACATTTTGCACAGCAAACAATGCTTATGAAAATATACCTTATAACCAATAGGTTTTTCATGAAATCCTGTCATTGGCTTTAATTATCTATTCAAATGTACTTAGTTGTAGGTTTTCCATAAATAAATAAATGTATAATAATCATCAGCAAATGGTGTTCATTTATATAACTGATAAAATTGCCCTTGTGAGGATAGGTTGAGGCCATTGTACATGCATTCTGCACTGTGAAGGCTGCCCCATGATATAAAATGATGATCAACAGCGACCGCTACTATTTCCATACTCGCAGTGGTTCATCACCCGATGTAATGGGGCAGCCTACATCGCCACAACACATAAAACAACTCCCTCCACACACACATGTGGTGTGCTACAGCAGTAAACAAATTAATATGTGAAATGAAACTTTTAAGTGGATTCCCAGAACATGGGGTTTCATATAAGGTTGCGAATCAAATATTTCATATCATATATAAGCCCTTCACCAAATTCAAACTAAATTATAATTTATAATATACTTTACTTAAAAAGGTGTTCTACAGTAATAATCCCAATCACACAACTGCAGTAGCACAATGGTTTGTCAACTAAAAACACTTTAAAAAATATCAACATAATTATATGTTGCATTGTGAATTTTTATGTTATCCCTATTAATATTATAAACGCGGAAGTAATACTATATGCCTAATACACTTTCACAAAACTTCTAGACCAAATTGGTTGAAACTCAGTAGATCTATATTTTCAATGTGAATTGTGAACATAGGATACTTTTTATCCTAAAATATTGGGCTTATATATAAAATTTCTAGGCTAAAAATATATACTTGTTTCTCTGTTGGTTATGCTTTTCAGAAAAACTATTGGACTGATTTGGATGAAGTAACATAAAAATGTAATACAACGTAACCTGTAACATCTGTTCTTTAAACAAGAGATTAAGAAAAAGAATTCGGCTGAGGTTTTCTTTTTATTTCTTCTCCTTGAAAATCAATGTTTAACACTTAATTTCTTGTTTTAAGGAGAAGTAGCAAATACTCCCCAGCAACTTGGCCATACCATTCGCCAACAAATGTAATATGTATCTCTCTAAGCATTTGTTTTCGTTTTTCTAGAATGAATAGTGTCACAGTGAACAGAGCAGAACAAAAAAAAGCAGTTTTGTTGTTGTGATACATTTGTATGTGTATATCTCACTCAAGTTTAAAATAGACAATAGCTGAGTAACAGAAATATTTACATAATGAGTCCAATTTATTTATATTATGCAATATGATAACTGCTCAAAAACATCTCAAGGCTGCACTCAGACCCCCAATTCTTATTGAAACAGATAGTATATCCCCCCTCACTTTTGTCACAAAGTTTTCCTTCACCATCAGCACATGACGAGTTGAACCCACAAGATTTAAGCGACTGAGTGGTATACTGCCTCAGTCTCTGACTCTCAGCGCCTCATTACATACGTGTGTACAAGAACAAGAATGAACATGATCACTTGCACTACTTTGGCTCAAACACATTGGCCGACTTTTGCAGGCCTAAACCTCAGAGCCCTCAAAACACTATATTTTCAAAACTACTCAACAGAACTTATTCAAGGCCATTTTTCTTAAAAGTATTACAAGCATGTAGTTTAAGTAAGTTTGCAATCTCATAATTCAAGTTATCCTTAAATATAATTAAAAAATATTATTTTGTCAGACTTGCCTAACAATACCCCACATCCATAACAAGGTTCCCAGAATCCCAAAATGGATGGCAGTTTAAGGGAATCTAAACAAACTGAGTATGAAATTTTCTAATGATGAATGATGTTGGGATCCAAAGCCAGCATTATTATAACATCTTTAAAAATAAAAGGCAATAGTGGATCTCTTCGAGGCTGTGTTGCACATATCTCATCGGCCAACGCAATGAATGACAAACAGACTAATGATCACTTGGGACTTATAGCCGAAGTAATCAGAGCATGGTATACTTCAAGTAAGGGGTAGTGTCAATGACTCCAATGAGACCTCGAGCTGGGCTTAGTTGCAGTGAAGTCGGGGAGGTGTGTGTATACAATGTATGTGCACGACTGACCTCTCTTTTTCCGTGTCAACGGAGAAGTTGCGCTCGATGACGGTGGTCCATTGGAGGCCGCGAATGGTAAATGTGTAAGGGCGGGGCTTGTCCACGGCCATTATCTGGCAGTCCCGCACGGTGAACTTGTTCAGAGGGTCGCGGTAGTTGTTCCGCTCGGGCTGCGTCTTGAAACCGACCAGGTCTCCGCTGTCGAAGAGGATGAAGTAGCGGTCGCGCCAGTTGCGGATGTGCTCGCCGCGCTTCTGCAGCCAGCCCTCCTTCACGATGTTCCCGGGCGCCGCCTCCGCCATGCTCCTTGCGCCTCGCGCCCGCTGTTTGATAACAAATTACCGATGCTCGAGCTACGCGCACCACGTTTCTCTGTCCGGAACGGCCGCGCGAATTTCACCTGGACCGGATCGCACGGGCCACACCGATAACGTACATTTTCCCCTATCACTCCACGATAACGTACGAATCGCGATGTTTTTCCTTTCTGAAAATATAAATTAAGCGACAAGAATACGACGTAAAGGATACGTAGCCAGACAGTAACCGTATCAGAAAAAACATGTACGTCTGGTGATAGAAAACTATACCTGTCAGCTTTTAGCAAAGGCATGTGTTAGTTGGTGGAAAAGAGAAACCAACTAAATCGAAATTCACAATAATACATTTTAAATTTATCTGAATTATAACTTATTTTGACAAGTTAGTAATGCTATCAATATGTCAATACGCTTATAACTAGTATTCGAGTAGTGAACAATACAGAAGAATTATTATTAGACAATTTAATTAATATTCATTAGAATTTAGACTATAGTTAACGATTTAAATAGATTACATTTGGCACCTATCAAACTGGTTTTAGTATTCACGTGAACTTTCTGTAATCTTATAATTAAAAAGCAAATTGACCTATGAATTTGTAGTCAATCGATTGAATGTTTTAAACAAAACAACCAATTCTTGCAAATCTACCTCATAAAATATACTCACTTTTATAATTTCGATGCGTCTTTTATCTATAAAAAGTAAAAAAAATATGTACAATATAAAAAATTAGATTATGGATTATGGTGTATTCGTATTGTATGTATGAACTACTTGATTATACATAAATCTTCAGGTACGTCACTACTATATAAGTATATTATAAAAGTATTCACAAACATAACTGGCTTAAAGGCCTAGTTGCCAAACCATAAATATACACATACACATATACACAACTTGAACATAACGTTCTTCAGCGCGTTCCTGTAGTAGCTCATAACGCCCAAAATGCTTCGTCAGCCGTTCCACCTGGAGACTGCGGTCGTTGTGGTCGTGTCGAAAACGTCATTATTTTCGATCACACAACGCTCACAACGACCCATGTGAAGAGGTGGGTCGAATAACCGTTCCACTAGAGTATGATTGTAACGCTCGCAAGCAAGTTTTTGTGTATGTAAAATAAAGGTAGGGGAGACCGAGGAGAGATGTGTCAATTTTGACTTTCACTAACATTTCTCAGTCCAGAAACATTCTACATCTATGAACTCTGTAGGTCAATGTAGCTTAATTCATAGGCTTTAAGAAAGAATCATCAAAATTAATGGCAATGTTAAGGTTTCTGAGAAAATGTACAAAAACCAAAACTACTCCTCTTGTCACAACCCTCCTAATACCGAGGTAAGTTGTGACACTCATTTACTAAATAAAATAAAATGTAACATTAACGTAAAAAACTTTAATATCCTGAATAATATAGTATGGCATCTTTCTGAGACCTGTTGCATATAAATCAGTTTAAAATCGAACTTTAATCGAACAAACAATTATGATAGACATATCGAAGCCCGTGTATGTGAGACCAGCCTTGGCATTCGGGGTTCTGAACCCTTTTAGTTTGCGTAACAAAGGGTTCGAGGTAACAAAAGCAAAACGAATCATTTTCTGTTTCTTCTTAGTCATAAACGATACTTTTCTTAATAACGTGTAATTTTCATTATAAACATGTTTAAGTAAAAACTAAAATAAACTAAGTTATAAAATACAAGCGATTATAGACTGTGTAACAAATCGCTGCCAGATGGAAGCGTGCCCAGAAGGCTGGCTGCATTGCCGCGCTGTATGGCGATGCTTATTTGTTGGGCGAAATATGAGCCAGCCTTCTGATCACGGGTGGCATCAGAGAGTTTCTTACAAATCTCTTTGAAGAAACTCTTTGCCGATGAACCCCACGGACCTAATGTTTCAACTCCAAACGGCACAAATATGTAACCCCTTCCTAAGGTTTCATATTTGCGCCGTTTGAGTCCTTCAGCTTTTAAAGCAGCATTGCCAGCCTCTAACTCAGTCATTGGAAGATGTGAGGGCGCTAGAGTGTCTACACATGTCGCGTCCCAAACAAGCGGCCGACCCATCTTTCAAGGAATAAGTGACATACCATCCGGCCTCTTGCCATCGTCGCGTACCAAGCCATTCGGTTCTAATACGGCCGGTACGCCGACGCTGACAAGAGCCCGGCGGATGATGTCATTGAGGCTGGCATGGCGAGATCTTCGACCAACACTATGTAAACATGCTAATCCGTGGTGTCCAAACGGGTCCACCACACTCCCACACTGGCAACGATGTGGTACACAACATGGGGCCCCCAAGCGAAGGCTCGCAGCTAAACGAAAAGAAGCCTCATCTAGGAGTGTGCCTGTATTGAAGGATGGGTGTGCCTGCAGCCATTGTCCCGACTCCCAAGTAGCAACGGCCAAAAGGCGAGCTCGCTCTGTCAAACTGGAACACGTTTGTAGGAGACTTTCCCGTGTCAGTTCGCAGAGCGGCTCGTCCCAAGCTCGTTGGGAAGTCGGAACAGTGGGCAGGGTAGAGTTAGGGATACTTTTCTTATAAGTATTCTTTTTTACTTGCTTAAATTTCTTTTCCTATGGCAGTTATTTCATACTTGGTAGGTGTGTCGGACACAACTCGCCTTGATGCAAAAATTCGTGAACCAATCAGAATAATAATTTATAAATGAGATGCCACCCTAAAAAAAACTTTACTAGGCTATAAAACTAGAAAAACTAAACTATACGAAAAAAAATATCATAATGATGCAATGATATACATGATACATAGGAATATATATGTAATCAAAATTATTATGAAAAATTTACTTTTTGCAATTTTTTGTATGCAAACGTCATAGAGTCAAAACTATTTCCCATACGCCATTGGTTCGCACTGAGTTAAATAGCGCATCTCAAAAACAAAGGATGAGAGATGTTGTCACATTATTATAGGTCATAGGTTCCGAGAAATCAACTACCTATGTTACAACTCTCCTCTGTCACAACTCTCCTCGGTCTCCCCTACCGTCTAGGGCACTCTAGGGTCACCACTGGTGACCGTGACGTAGAACACAGTTTTACTAAATTATTAATATTTTTTATGTATGTACATGTTACGCCACTTCTCCATTAATTGTGGACTGATTTTCATTTTTTACTCCCGAATTGATCTCATAGTCATCATGTCAGGAATTTACGTGTGAACCCCAGGGAATTCCAGAGAAACCCTCGAAAATTGTTGACCGATTTCATTGTTCCGCGATATCCGTGAGTGTATACTCCCGAGGTAGTCCAAGAGTCAATAAGTCAAGATCTGATGAGGGGATCGCAGGGAAATCGAGAGCAACCCTCGTGGACGAGCGTCTACACCGAAGAGTGAGATAACAACTTTGTATACGCCTGCCAGTACTATAATTTCTACAGGCGCTTCATATATTATATTTAAAGCGTGTAAGTAAGTACTTGCGCAACTAAAAAGTAACACATATTGAAGTGAAACTTCTTCGAAAAATCGTAAGACCCCGTGACTTGCCTGTGATTTATTGAAGTGAAACTTCTATATAGACGGGGTCTTACGATTTTTCGCTCACGAAAAAGCGTCACGGCTGCGTGTTCTAGTACTTACATTTCTAAACTCGTGATATCTTTCGAATGGAATGTCCGAATTGAATGATTTAAAGTTATATAAAGGTATTGAAGCAATCTTGAATATGAAGTAATTTATTTTGATAAGGATGAATACCAAGATACAAATAAAGAGTGTTCCTTTTCTAGTGGCGGCATTTTAATTAAATTTTTAAAATAAAAGAACACGTATTGTGGTGGCATAACTATAATATATATATATATATATATATATATATATATATATATATATATATATATATATCAGAAAAGCAAACAGATACAATATATATATTCTATAACTAAAGTGATATTATAATTAATGATATGGTATCCTACAACACTTTTCACATTTAATTTTAGGACATAATAACAATTTTTTTACCGCTAACCACGCAACTTACATGTAGTAACAAAAATAACAAGATATAAGACATAATAAAATATAAGAAGATATAGCATTAAGGTGTAGACGACGTATTTAAAAGTTTGTTTCTTACATTGTGTTTGAATTTCCCAATAGCCATAGAGAATATATCAATTTCATTAAAGTGTTTATTGTATGAATGTACCATTCGACGAAGAGGTGCGCGTAGTCCAGCATTAGTACGACAATTACCCAAGGCAAACAAGTGATATTTGCGCACCTCCCGTATTAATACAGTCCTAGGTATGGCATAGCATATGTTTCTTACAAGGTTTATACAATCGAAGTAGTTGTTGACTATCTTATAGAGAGTCATAACTTCCAAATACCGTCGTCTAGCTTCAAGTGTTAGCATTTTATATTTTTCAAGTAGTAAAGTGTATGTCAGATATCGTTTCTTACACCTGTAATGCATAGCACGTAGGAATTTTTTCTGAACATTCTCAATGCTCTCTCTATATTTATGATAATAGGAATTCCAGATTGGTACAGCATATTCCAGTTGAGAGCGAACCAAACATTTGTAGAGATATAGGTAAGTGGAAACATGTTTAAAATTTACTGCAGTCCTCATCACAAATCCAAACATCTTAAAAGCTTTATTAATTATAGTGTCAATATGTGTGTTAAGACTTAGCTTAGCGTCTAACTGAACACCTAAGTCCCTGAGAGTGGATAACTTCAACAATGGAGTATGACAGAGAGTATAAGGAAACTGAATTATATTTATAGCTTTTGTGAAATTGATATAACAGCATTTAGAAATGTTTAAGTAAATTTTATTAACAGAGCAATACATGGTAAATCGGTCTAAGTCTTATTGAAAAGATAAACAGTCATTAATATTAGTTATAGTTTTATAGGCTTTGAGGTCATCGGCGTACATTAAAAAACGGGAATTCTGGAAACAAGTTTTAATATCATTGATAAAGAGTACAAACAATAGCGGTCCGAGGATAGAGCCCTGCGGTACGCCGGAAGTGACTGTTATGCTGTTTGACTGGTATCCATTGACTACCACCTTTTGTGATCTATTAAGGATATAAGAGGAGAACCACGGTAAAAGATTACCTCGTATACCGTTATAGGCAATTTTGGTAAGAAGTATCTGACGGTCCACCTTGTCGAAGGCTTTTTTGAAATCTGTGTAAACTGCATCGATTTGAATACGTTTATCCATATTTTCAAACAAGTTATTTGTAAATGTAAGTAAATTAGAAGTTGTTGATCTATTCATAACAAATCCATGTTGTTCCTCTATAATAATCTTATGTAACAATGGATAAATATGATTGTGAACTAATTTTTCAAAAAGCTTCGACAAAGTGGACAAAATAGATATAGGCCGATAATGTTCTATGTTCTGTTTTGATCCATTTTTATGTACTGGAGTTATGTACGCACGTTTCCATAACTCTGGGAAAATTCCTTTAGATAAACATAGATTATAAATTATATGAAGAGGTATGTAAATGCTACAGGCAGTATGTCGTTATCATATGTAGTCGATGCAGGTTGCCACTGTGTATTTGCAGAGGTAATGTCGTATGGCTCATAAACAGATAGAAAGAAGTCGGAAAATAGATTACAAATTGTTTAAGGGTCACTAGATCTACATTGCTGTAAAAACATTGTAGATGGAATTTCTGGCTTCGCTTTACGATGGCTTATATATGTCCAAAAGTGCTTAATATCTTTACTAATACTATCTTCCACCGATTCCATGTACTTTTTAAAACACGAGTCACTTTTTTTTTAAATTGCACGCATTCTAGAGAAATTTTCATAGTCAAATAAGTTTTTGTATTTTTTCCATCTTACCCAGGCTTTTTGTTTTTTCTTATAAGTGCATATTAAAGAGCGAGAAAACCAGATTGGGAATTTTGATGACCTAATAGTAGCTGGAGAAGCATGTAGTTTAATAATATTATCTAAAGTATTGTAAATTAATTAGACATAATATGCTGTCGCGACACTATTTTTAAATAGTGTCGCGCAGGTTTTCAAATTGGATAAGTACCATCTTCACAATTATTAACAATTAGATTAACAATCTGCCCGTAAAACTTCAAGTTAAAATTTTGTTGCGATTCATTTTATCACTTATCAGTTGAAGATTTTTCACTTGTCCGTTGCGATTCGTTTTTTCACTTGTCCGTTGCGATTCATTTTTCAACTTGTCCGTTGCGGTTCGTTTTTCACTCATCCGTTGCCATTCGTTTTTCAACTTGTCCGTTGCGATTCGTTTATTAACATGTCCGTTTTTTTTACAAAAACTAAACCGACTCCCAATTAAAAAGTAAAAATTTAATTATTTAACCGACTTCTTTCTACAACACCTAAAAGTCTGTGCGAACTAAAATTTAAAAATTACTATATTTTTCACATTTAGTTATTGTCGTTTTTGTTATGTTATAGAAAGAAGTCGGTTAAATATTTAATTTTTTAGTTGGAAGCTGGTTTTGTTTTTGGAAAAAACATTTTTGCAGGCGAAATTCAGGTGACATTTTTCGTATCACCTCCGGCGTACTCCAAATGCGATTATACATCAAAGACGGAGTTAATAAAAAGATTATGCTTGCGAAAAGGAGGCTAAACAATTATTAATTCACGAAGAGATGGCCGACCGCCATCTCTCGTAGTTTTTGCGTCACCTCCGACACCTGGTTGGTCCAGAGATAGCCTAGGAATTCCCAAAGACAATATGGACGAATCGCCTTTTCACCCATATATATACAGCACTTGCTTCGCAGCCACGCGCTCTCGATCCTCGTCTAGAGAGCAAGGGACAGCGAAGCCAAACAAAGTTAATTGTCAAATTATAGCCGCTTTCCAGCTCTGCGACTTTCATTATTTTTAGTGGGCCTATCACAAGGAAATTTCGGATTTCTAGGGCTAATGAGTACTGTTTAAACTTATAGTAATATATATGGATTTTCATACACAGGAGCTTAAAGCGACTTCTAATTGGAGCATAATGTTCTCAATTCTTCTGTAATTTCTATTATATTATATTAACTTGATCATATATGTTGATATCCCATAACTGCCTTGTTTAAGAACTGATTTTAAATATTTTCTGAGTTGACTTCAATATAGCTTAACTTAAAGTTGAAGTTGCCTCTGCAGATATGAACTTATCAAAATCAAATAGGAAATGGCAAAATTTGTATGTGATTGAGATATATTTCTTTTTGGGTCCATGACAATCTCAAAACCTCAGTTGTAAAGAATATTTGACATCTTTGAAAGAATAATAACGATAATAAATGATGGTGTGAATTCTTTAAATATTTTATTTGAAACATCTAAGTTACAATTAAACGCATATTATTCAATTTATGCCTTTATTAGTTTTACTTTAATAAGATCCGCTGTTATAGATAAAAAATCGAAATATGTGCTGGGACACATATTAGAAGTGAAACTTCAACGGACAAGTTGAAAAACGAATCGCAACGGACAAGGGGAAAAACGAATGGCAACGGACAAGTGACAAAATGAATCGCAACATAATTTTAACTTGACGTTTTACGGGTGGATTGTTAATCTACTTGTCCAATTTGAAAACCTGCCCATAAAACTTCAAGTTACAATTTTGTTGCGATTTATTTTGTCATTTGTCAGTTGAAGTTTTTCCAAATTACTTTGCGATCCGTTTTTCCACCTGTCCGTTGCGATTCATTTGCCACTTATCCGTTGCCATTCGTTTTTCCACTTGTCCGTTGCGATTCGTTTTTCAATTTGTCCGTTGAAGTTTCATTTCTAATATGTGTCCCAGCTCACATTTCAATTTTTCGCAGGTTTATTGCAAATTATGATTTGGTTAGGTTAGGTACATTTTAATGAATTCAGTTTTAGTTTAAACATATTTTATTTTATCAAACAAAAAATTCGATCCGAAACCAAAAAAACATTCATAGTCTACTCTAAAATTATACACATTCAACGGAACATTAACAAATGCGCATCTTTCGTCATCAATTTCATTCGGACATCAAATTTTGTTAACAGGAAAATATTTCCAAAAAAATAACAATAAAATTTCGTTTGCTCAGTTTTGATGAAGAGGCTCCGAAAGTACTGAACCGATTTGAAAAATTCTTTCACTGTTGGCAAGCTACACTATTCCCGGGTGACATAGGGTATATATAGGGTATTATATTTACAAATAAATTAGGGGTCCTTACTAAAACTCCAATAATGTAATCCTAGGTGTAAAAAAATATCTAAAATCGCGTGCGCTGCGAAAACTATTGATTATAGAATAAAATAATGTACTACGACTTTAGAGAACATATCATTATTTACAAAAAAGTGTGGAGACACTATATATCTAACTATTATAGTTATGCCACAATAAGTATTCTTTTATTTTAAAATTTTAATTAAAATGCCACCGCTAGAAAAGGCTCTTTATTTGTATCTTGGTATAAATCCTTACCAAAATAAATTACTTCATATTCAAGATTGCTTCAATACCTTTATATAACTTTTTGAATCATTTAATTCGGATATTCCATTCGCAAGATATCACGAGTTTGAAAATGTAAGAATTAGACCACGTGTCACGTGACCGTGACGCTTTTTCGTGAGCGAAAAATCGCAAGACCCTCTAAATAGAAGTTTCACTTCAAAAATATGATGATAGCTTGCAGCGCCGGCAGTTCAGAATCGACAACATACCGATCACATCCTCGTTTGCCAGGCGTTTCCATCTTATGTATAAAATTCTCGTGTCACAGTGTTAGTTACCATACTCCTCCGAAACGGCTTGACCGATTCTCATGATACTTTGTGTGCGTATTGGGTAGGTCTGAGAATAGGACAGCATCTATTTTTCATCCCCCTAAATGTTAAGAGTAGTCCACCCCTAAATATTTTTTGTTTAATTTTTAGATATTTTTTTATATTTTTATTTTCCCATTCCCATAAGTGTCATCATTTTAATAAAATGGACTATTTCATATAATACTTATACTAGCTGTCCCGGCAGACGTCGTCCTGCCCGGAAAAGCGTCAATCGATATGCCGACAGCAGCGCCACCTACCAATTGCGAACCAACTCAGAAACCTTCTCTGGCTCATGCACAACAAGTGTGCTGAAGATCATCACATGATCAAATGTATAGTTTACGATTCTATAAAGGACATACAGACAAACATTCATTTTTATATATCACAAGATGAACCTATACTAAATATACATATGTGTTTATGTATGTATATATGTATGTGTGTATATGTGTAATGTATATATACACATACATATTATTATAGCCACTCTATGTACCATATGCACTGATGTATTTTATAAAGGCTTGTGTTTAAACGCCTACCAGAAATGCACCTATCGTACAATTATTCTGATGAGTGTATATTTATTTTGGAAAGTAAAACGTTGTTTTTTAAGCACCTCGGTATAGAGTGGATTAAATTTATATGAAGTAATATATTTTATTTGGTGCTTAATCTAAGGGACAAAACATTTTTTTGGTGAGCATTTAAATTGTACCCTTTTATAAATAATTATGCAGGTGACGTACGTATATACAAACCGAGGCCAATGGTACAAATCTTTGTCAAACGCATCTTAGCACCCACAACACCGAATTTTCTTTATTAGTGTGGGTAAATAGTGGCCAGTCACCGTCTGCCCATTTTTTCCATAATCCTTGAACATTGCGACGGCCAGACGCCATAGTCCCCGTAGTTTCATATTCCTATTCCATTAGCGGTTCGTCCCAATAGCCCGGTATCTTTTGTTCTCATTCCCTACAATAGTCCTACACTGGCCGGGGCTTGTCCTTAGGTGCATGTTGATGTGGTGTAGACAGGCATAGTTGTCGGTCAGTGTCATACCGCACTTAAATTAAATTTGTCCAAGGGACCTCTATGTGTTGGCCTACCCATGGCCCCACGCAAGCCCTCCAAAAGTCCGGGCCATTTTTATGGTCCGTGGTTGATGATTTCAATAATACTAGGTATGTACTAATAATGTAAATATAAAATTTTGGATGATAAATTGAATTAAAATTAAGTTGAAATTGAAGTAAGGAATGTAAAAGATAAATATTTTTACAAAATATTGAAATCGGTGCCAAGTCAAACATTAAAATGACTATATTTAACAATATTTTTGTTATTGTAGCATACTTGGTAGAATATACTTGGCACCGTTTTCAAGATCTTCTAAATTCTGAGGTCTACAATAGCTTCGATCTCACCGTGCGTGGGCAGAGCGGGGCGGTGGGGGCGGCGAGGGCAGCGGGGGCGGGTGCGCGCGCACCGGCCGCCGCGCGGTCGATAGCGGCCGCTGCGCGGCGCGCGTCGTGGCCGGCCGGCGGCGGCCAGTGGCAGGCAGCAGGCGCTCCCGAGCGCAGCGCATTCCGCCGAGTCCCGCGTTCCGACCCGCCCCACTGTCCGTGTGTTGCGATGAAGGTATAGAGACCCCTTGTCCGTAGCGCGGTAGCGGTATGCCCGTAGCCCTTAGCTGTAAGTAGGGGCGACTGGTCTCCCGGTACGTGCCCCTGGTCCGCGCATCATCACACCTTTCTTCTCCACCAGTCGATCTTCTAATCGTCTGTCGGCGGGCCAACATCGTCCACCCCCATCGTCAATTTCGCCTCTCTTCATTCGTTCATCACCCATGCGCATAGCCATAGCCCTCATCACATTGTCACCATTCTTACAATAATACTCGTATAACTTTTATGTAAGATCTAAGTATTGGGTATTAAGGTTCGCACAGGGCGGTGCGCACGCTCTCGTCAACGGTTCTGCTGTTTTGCGATGTTGCTTTTTGTTATATCACCACGGTGGAAGTAACCAGCGCTAAGCGATCAATATTGAGACGCGCCTTTGACGTTCCGATGCATCTATCTCTTGTTTTCATTCTCATTACATTTATGTTAGTCTATCAATTTAACAAGTATTGAATTGAAAGTTAAGAAGAGTCTTTCATTTACTTACGTCAAATGAGTAAAAAAATAAAAATAAAACAGCGACCTCGAAAGACTTGGTTGGCGTTATGATGGAAATCCACTAGTGCTGTATTTCGGTTTAGGTTTTATTTATAACTGCCATTTGTAAATGTTATTGACACCGATGCAATATGAATACGAGCTGTAGTGACTTTAATATCTTATTTTTCAGCAACGCAGAAAATCTCTTGGAAGCACGTATAATGCTAAAACTACCAAAAGGCCTTAAAAAGAAGAAAAAAGGCAAAAAATCTAAGCGGAAAGGTGAGGAAGAACTATTTACCGAGGAAGAATTAGAGAAATATCGAAAAGAACAACAACACTCTACACTACACTCTGAAAGCGGGGAAGCGTCGGCCAAGGAAAATGAGGAATGGTCTAAATTTAAAGATCTCACTACTGGTATTGACTCTGTGTTAAAGAAAACACAAGGAGACCTAGATCGTATTAAATCCACATCATTTTTTCAACGAATTCCGACGGGAGTTAAGCAACCGGAACCAGAAGTGAAGGAAACGTTTTATAGGCCAGTAGTCGAAGTTACCGCAGCAGACTTCCCTCAGTTAGTGCAAGCAGCAACTGCGGAAGCCGACGAGGCTGATAGAAGTGAATGCGGTCCCACCGATGATGAATCAGAGGATGAAGAGCAGGACGACATCTTTGACACTTCATACGTAGAAGCCGTCGAACGCGGAGAAGTCAAACTTGCATACGTCCCCGATTCACCTGAAGAGTTCAAAGATGACGATATTTTCGATACCTCTCATGTCGATGCATTGATTAAAGGTCAAGACGCTAAAAGTTCCAAAGGGAAAAAAGGATTGGACATAGGTATTGCTGTCGAAGTTCTTACTGGCAGAATAGACAACGTTACTGTCACTTCAAAACGACCGAAGCGAATCATCCCAGGAGATCTTCTTCTGGATAACATCGAGAAAGATTTATCCACCACTCCATCTACGTTTACTGTCGAACCAGAAAAAAGTATTTTAGACATCGATGCAGATGTTCCAATAAATACACCTATCGACTTGAGTGTCTCGTTGCACACTTCATTAATTCAACAAAACAAACATGGCATAAATACAGAAGAGGAAGGAATAAAGGACGAGGAAGATTTTGACGAATTCACAAAATTAGCAACTGAATCGTTAGAATCGTACACTGAAGTTACAAAATTTGACTCCAAAGAAATTCAGGTGGTGCCAGTTATTCAAGAGGCTTGGTCTGCTTTTGAAGCTGACAAAAACGAGTCAGTGTTTGCTGAATGTATAGTTGAAGATCAATTGGACGTAGTTGAACCATATCTGGGTCAAGACGATCCTTTCGACACCAGTTTTGCAGATGCTATAGTAGTGCCGGTAGTACAATCACAAAGCGTCATAAAAGAAGCTGTAATACTCGAGGAAGACGACGATTTTGACCCACGCGCAGAAGAAGTTCAACTACGGTTAAACAATAGACGAAAATCGTCAGTACGCATTCATATAACAGATCCATCAGGTTTAAGGGAGTCTATTACTTCTGATGATATAATTGAAAAGGAGCCTTCACAAGTATCTCGAGACCTTTTAGGGGGCAGTACCACTGATTTAAGTATTTTGGGAGATTCACCTCTTGACCCTATTGATTTACACAATCCTGACATTGATCCTTTCGACACCACTATTGTCGATAAAATCGTTGCGCCAGGAAAAGTAGAATTAAAACTTTTAGAGCAAGAACTCATCGGTGTAAGTCAATCCAGTCAAATATATCGAGTTCCAAGCGATCCAGATTTTGACCCACGCGCAGACGAAAATAAAAAAGAACGAAGGGCTTCGAGGCCTGAGAATCTCACAGTAAGTAAAAGTGTGGTATTTAATGTGGAAGAAGGCAACGTTCTTGACACAGACTTGAAATCAAAGACTATAAAACCTTTGACTCCATATTACACTCGTGAATTGTCTATAACTGAAGATATCAACGACGATACGGAAGCTATCGATACCATACCCGAAAAACTAACACGCACGCGTTCCGACGAAGATATTGCGCAGAAGGTCGTGCATTCTACGAAAAGAAGGTACTCAGAGTTCTCCCAAAGTCAAAGTAGTCGAATCAAAGTCGGCATCAAAGCTAGCGACCTACTTCACAGCAATCAAAGTGATATTTCATTTAAAGTATTGACTCCCGTATTACCTGAAACCATCGAAACAGAATTTGTTGAAGATCCATTTGACACATCTTTCGCCTCTAATATTGCTCCAAGCAAAACAGAGTTAAAGTTATTGACAAAAGAATTTTCCTGTGAAGACACCAACACCTCAGGTACCGAAGGTAATTCTGATCTTTTAGAACCCTCAGACGACATCTTTCAGATAAAAGCGCTGACGCCGGAACCGTCAGACGCTTCAAGAGTCACAGTTGAAAATTACGACCCATTCGACACATCATTCGCCGGGGAACTTAATCCAGGCAAAACAGAACTCAAGTTACTCGAATCTGAGTTTCTTAATTAGATAAAGGAGAATCAACGAGATGGCGTACAATCCTTTTCTGAGTATGAGTGAACCAGTTGTCCCAGTTACCACTGATGCTTCGAACCCCTTCATGGTGACCGATGCAGACATTTCAACGTTCGCAGGAGACAACCCTTTTACAGCGAGCAACCCATTTTCTGATTTCAGTGGTTACGAACCACCCGCTGGGGACACTGTGCCAGTGGACATATTTGGTGGCACGGAGCCTGCAAGCATTGGAGCCAAACATGATTTCGATGTGTTCGGCGAAAACGCTGACTCCACGAACTTATTCGGTGAGAGAATGGTCAATATTCCTGACAGACCTATCAAGCCGACGGATTTAGACCTCGTTTCAATGGTGACTGAAGATGCTTTCGTATCCGATGAAGAGCTTCACCCAAGCGGGGCACCAGGCGTATCCCTTCCACAAGAGACGCAAAACCTTATTCTAAGCGTAACAGGTCAAATGGAGTTCACAAGCTCGCACCTTTTAAATCGCATACCACCAACTCGCACTCCAAGTCCAGTGTCCGTACGTGACATACACTCTCCTAGCCCCACGCCTGAGCTCGAAGCGGAGGTGGCACCACCCCTGGAAACTTTCGATATCAATCGGAACAAACCTGCACGGCCACCTCCCGCCCGACCCCCGCCAGTAGCACGGCCGCCTCCGCCGCGGCCAGCGCCCCCCGTCGCAGCCCTGGCTCAGCAACCGCCACCGTCTGATGAAGCCGACGATATTAATCTCTTCGAAGCTCCCATCCCTGGGGCAAATAAACCGACAAAAGAAGCAATTTTGAGCCTTTATTCGGCACCAAAACCAGAAGTGAAGCAAATTGATTTTCTCAGCGACGATATATTGGAACAGATATCGGACCAATCAAGCAATGCGTTCGAGCAAGGGGCCTCACTTCAGGACAACTTCATCGAAAGCGTCACGAATACGGAGGGGCCAAGGGAGACCGACAAAGCTGAGGCCGAGGCGAACACGCTCGCTGTCGAAATGATGTTCCCGGAGACAGTGAGTTTGGAATCAGATGCCGCTGCTCCGATGGACTGTACAGAGCCCGCGAACGATTTAACACCAACCGGAATCGGCATGGAGTCGGGACGGTTTGCCAGCCCCAACATGGAGGGGAATCCATTTGAATGTATGGACAACGAGGAAGTAACGTCTACCGAGACCACCGGCAATATTTTCGGCCTCGAAATGAGCAACTCAGTGAGACTCACCGATGCCGAGACATTCGAGGTGACACAGAGCGACACGTTCGTTGCCGAGTCTTCAGTGAAGGTATCCGCATCGCATATAGATTCCCACGAAGATATCCCACCATCAGAGGTGTTCGATGCTGGCCAGGCGAGCGCCTTCGGCGACGAGGACACTGCGTTGGCGCTGCCCACCACCGACCCCGGGTGGGGGGACCCAGTCGACGTCGCCATGCACGACGCCTTCCCAGAGTCGCAAGACGCGTTTGACATGTTCTCTGCCAAGTTTGATTCGACCACAGCCAACCATCGAAGTTCTGGTATGTTTGAAATAATTTTTAAATCACCCTACATCTTATATATTTGTGTATATATGATATATCATTCCTGATGTTATAACCTGAAGGGTCAAATGGGGTCAAATAGGATTAAACACTACAAAGTGATTAGATCTGGTTGATTCCAATTCACGCCTGGTCGAGACTATCGATGACCGATTTTAGTTTTACTGTATCTTATATTCAGCCAAAAAATTCAAACCCAATAAATATTTGTATTGAACATTGAAATTTACGTAACAGCCAACGTGCTTATAATTGTTGTACATAAAATCGGATAGATTATTTATCTATCAATAGCATATTATACTCACACGGTGGTCACTTTCATGTACAATGCACGCATGAGCACAATTGAATCGAAGAAATAATCCCGAGAGTTGTGTGAAAGGGGCGTGGGGCGAGGAGAGCGGTGGCGAGGGCGGGGAGGGCGGCGGGTCCGAGGGAGGCTTCGAGGCAGAGGCCTTCGACGAGTTCCTGGTGCTGGGCGCGCCGCCTCCGCCCGCGGCCACCCCGCGCCTGCCACACCAGCCCTCCGCCGACTCCATCGACGATACCTTCTCCGTTTTCATCAGGTCGGTCTGCTCTCCAAATAACACACGATAGGTGGCCGTGATTTCGATTGTGACAATGACGAATCTGATGGGCGATCCGTGTACGGCAGGCCGAAGGAGAGCGAGCCGAGCGGAGAGGCGGCGGCGGTGCCGGCGCTGGCACCCCCACCGCGGGCGCCCGCGGCGCCAGACCCGCCGCGCCCGAACCCCTTCGACCAGGGTGCCTTCGAACATCACCAAGACATCACCCAAGGTACGCAACTCTACATTCTTTCCAATATCAAAAACACATTGTTCGGCCCTTGCCTAGTATAAGGTAGATAGAATATCGTTCCATCCATCTTGCTGTCTTCCCTATTTCTGTGTGAAGCGACGGCCAATGCACAGCAGGGTAAGGGCAGCCATTTTACTCTAGTTGTCATCGTTTTAACTAGAAAGAAAGAAAGAAAAACTTTATTTACAAAAAATAGCGACGTAATTACATTCCTTATACATTTTTATACACAGAGCATATTTTGAAAATTTGTATGACGCATTTTCAGCAAACAAGGGTTACACTCAGCATATTGTTGTGCCGGAATTATATCCGACACAATGCTGATTTTCAGTGCAAAACTTCCTTTAGGCGTAAGAAAAAATCGATCCAATTTTGTTAATAAAAAATAAATAATAATAAGACTAAGAAACACCGCCCTGTGCGCTCATACTTTTCTATCAACTTTTTGTGAATACTGGTCAAATAAACTGGTACTGGTATAAACCTCGAGAGGTTGGCGGAGCTTCTGCTTTTTAGTGGAAGGATCTATGACGACATATTATTATGTCTCCCATACAGTCCACAAATTGAACTAGCTTCACCCGTGGGCTGCGGTGCCCCACAATCATCTACGTTTGGAGTTTTGCGTACCGTGTATTGTATAACCTCCTCAACCTGATGCTGTATGCCCTTCAAATTTATCGTTGTTAAACAAAATATGTATTCGATTATACAGAAGAGAGGCGCGGCAGCGGAGGCAGCGGCGGAGAGACGCCCCCTACGCCGCTTTTCGACGATGACGTGTCGGTGCCGTTGGAAGACTTCCCGCGCACCAAGTACGATGGGCCCGGCTGGGATATGCACCTGCGGCAGCCCAACAAGAAGAAGATCACCGGACAGAGGTCCGTTTCGACCGCTTCATAGTACGGCGCCTATCTCACTGCCGCTCCTTAATTGTCATAGATCTAACCGATAGCGTGCCACTGTCTGCAGATTTTGGAAGAAGATCTTCGTGCGGCTCGTGTACCAGGGGGATAATCCGGTGGTGCAGCTGTTTAACCAGGCGGGTGAGAAGGAGCCGTTCCAGGAGTTGCCGCTGCAGGCCTGCTACTCGGTCTCCGAGGTGGGCGCGCAGCAGTTCGACCAGTTCGGCAAGATATTCACCGTGAAGCTTCAATACCTGTTCTACAAGGAGCGGCCGGGTGTCAGGTAAGGGGGTCGGGTCGGGTCGGGTCGCGACGCTGAGGCGGCCAATGTCTCACGTCTGCTTGGCGTTGCGCCCCGCAGGCCGGGCCAGGTGACGAAGGCGGAGCGCATCACGAACAAGCTGTCGCAGTTCGCGGCGTACGCCATCCAGGGCGACTACCAGGGCGTGAAGGAGTTCGGCAGCGACCTGCGCAAGCTGGGCCTGCCCGTGGAGCACGCGCCGCAGGTGTCGCAGCTCTTCAAGATCGGCTCCCTCGACTACGAGCACGTGAAGCAGTTCTCCTGCTGCGTGGAGGAGGCGCTCTTCCGCATCCCCGCGCACCGCGACCGCGCCCTCACCTACAAAATGGAGGAGGTAAGGCTGCTTTCGACCGAACCGTTCGAAAAATTAAAAATTCATTCATCATTCAGATTTGATCACTTATTCATATTTAAATCATCACTAGTTAATTAAGTATAATTAGATAAGTTAATTAAATAACAATTAAACTAACTTGAAAAACTATTAAAAAACTTAATATAAACTATGTAACAAATCGCTGCTATTGCCACGCTGTATGGAAATGCTGATTCGTTGCGCGAAACACGAAACGGGCTACTGATTTGTTTGTTTTAAATAATTAATAATAAAAATCGAAATGTGTACTGGGACACATAATAGAGGTGAAACTCCAACAGACAAGTGGAAAAACGAATCGCAACAGACAAGTGGAAAAACCAACGGCAAAACTAATCGCAACAAAATTTTAATTTGAAGTTTTACGGGCAGATCGTTAATGTACTTACTTGTCCAATTTGAAAATCTGCCAATAAAAGTTCAAGTTAAACTTTGTTGCGATCCGTTTTTCCACTTGTGTGTTGGACTTTCACCTCTACTATGTGTCCCGTACACAATGTACGTACGAATGTACACAATTCGATTCTTCGTACACCTTTACTGCAAATTATGATTTGGTTAGGTTTTAAACATATTTTATGTTATCAAACAAAAAACTGAATTCGATCTGGAACCAAAGAACGCAATATAATCTAAACTTATGCCGCCTCCCACCACGTCTAGTCCAATTTTATGCCGCTCCTCCACGCGGCCGTAACGCTTTTTCGTGACAGAATAATCCTAAGAACCCTCGTTTGTATAGCAGTTTCACTTCAATAAGCTATTTTATTACGTCGTATAGGTACCTACCAAAGTAGTGTCAGTTTTTGGGTGTTAATGTTCGATACACGCAATTCGTCTGTCGAACATTAGCCCCCCAAAACGGTTGTGACGCCATCTGTCGTCGTCGTGTGCAGGTGCAAATCACGGCCGTGGACGAGCTGTACGTGGAGCAGGACGCGGAGGGGTGCGTGCTGAAGCAGATCGCACGTGTGCGCCTGTTCTTCCTGGGCTTCCTGAGCGGTGAGTGGGTCCCTCCGCCCGGGCCGGGGTCCCGTCTCGACCTCCTCGGGCACCCCGCTGAGCCTGACTCTCCCCCACCCGCAGGCATGCCGGACGTGGAGCTGGGCGTGAACGATCTGCGGCGGCAGGGCAAGGAGGTGGTGGGCCGCCACGACATCATCCCCGTCGTCACCGAAGAATGGATTCGAGTCGAGGTGCCCGAGTTCCACGCCTGCGTGCAGCCCCAGCACTTCCACGACTCGCAGATCATCAAGTACGCCTCGCCACCCTCCCAGCTCCCCCTTGGCGCTTGCCACCCACGTCTCAACTAATTATGATGAAATCCTTCCTTTTTCTCTGTAACTAAGACTATTATTATTTTTCATCCCTCCATATATGTCATATACCATTTTTTCTAAAACCAGGGGTCTATAAAGATCATGTTTGACGAGAAAACCTCATACTATATAAATATATAATGGCTCTGAGGGGTGATGATGTGTGATGGGATGATGGATTGCGGCCGTTGAGAGCGGTGTACGGATCAATGAAAGATAACTTGCGTCGTACACGTTTAATCACACACACAGTCTCATGTTTTACAATACAGTTCAGAAGGATTTTTGGAAGACAAGCAATAAGCGCGAAAACTAACGTTGTACCCGAGCACGTATATCGTGCGTTCTCGTTGAAGGCGAGAGTCGGACTGTAGCCGAACTGTTCCGAAATGAACTTCGGTTCTCTGCTGTTTCGCGCCAGGTGAATTGCCGCGAAACATTGGGCGCGCGCTTATGATAAACGGCGCGATGTTTTGCTTGCCACAGATAAATTTTGGTTCCGCGCTTACGTGCTTGTTTTTATGTTGGCACTAATGTCGCCACAGCTCTAAACAACGGTTTGTAGGGAAGTCGCGAGAATAAAATAAGATGCAGTCGTGATACAGGCGATTGAGGAACGACATTTTTTTTTATTGGGATATGGACAAAGAAAACAGAGAGAGGTATAATAAAACTTTTTACAGTTTTTACAGTTTTATTATGTATACAAGTCGCGAAAACTTAAGAAAATATTATCAGAGAGAGGTAGAAAAAATAAGCTGCTAGAAATTAAGAAAATACTTTTACCGAAAATTGATTCGCAATATCCAGCTTTCTTCGTGGCCCAATGCCGTGGTGTACGCCTTCGTATGCGTTTTAATAGCAACATTTTAATTTAATTTTTGTCGATAACATATTGCATAAGTTTTAGACTGTGGGCAAATGGTAACGAGGTGAGTGTGAGGCAGGTTCAAGCCGCCGGACGCGTGTTACATTGAGCTGATGCGATTCCGCGTGCGGCCCCCCCGGAACAGGGAGCTGCCCCTCCAGCTGAGGGCCGTCTGGTGCGTCACCGGCAACAAGGTACGCCCCCACCCCTAGGGCATACATAATTTTGTATTCATTATGTTCATTACAACACTTGGTGCTGACTCGATGCGATACACAAATATCGGCGCGACAAGTTGACGGTTCTGACGGCCCAGTGCCCTCATCTTCTCTATTCCATCCTCTTATTTCTTTCTATCTAACCCATTGCTCTTGTCTCGGCCAGAGGAATAGATATCCCTTCTATCCTTTCCTAAAGGAGGGCCGTCAGCCTGTTTACCAGCTTTGCAATAAAAATGAAGAACAAAAGCACTACCGTCCGTAGAGAACGGTCAATCGTCTCAATCCAAACAGATCGGACTATCGTTGTGACATTTTTAGTCATCACTGGTGGCTAGGCCCGGCTGCCGTCTTTTTCTGCAGCAGATTCATAATATAGAACGACTCTGTTGTTTGCAGCATAAGTTACTTATTGCCCTTGCTAAGAATTGAATAAGATAGGCATTTTTGTAAGGACCGGAGTAAGTCGCGAGCCCATCCCGCAGGTGGAGCTGCGCGCGGACGTGCTGGTGCCAGGGTTCGCCTCCCGTAAGCTGGGCCAGGTGCCGTGCGAGGACGTCGCCATCCGCTTCCCCATCCCCGAGTGCTGGATATACCTGTTCCGCGTCGAGAAGCACTTTCGCTATGGATCGGTCAAGTCCGCGCACAGGTGACGCCTCCCCCCCAAGCCCCATGTGTGTGTTCAAACGCAAAGATCGCGTGTTAACTGGCGTGTTGGTGCACAGGCGCACCGGCAAGATCAAGGGCATCGAGCGGTTCCTGGGCGCCGTGGACACGCTGCAGGAGTCCCTCATCGAGGTCACCTCAGGCCAGGCCAAGTACGAGCACCAGCACCGTGCCATCGTGTGGCGGATGCCGCGCCTGCCCAAGGAGGGCCAGGGTACATGCACCATTCAAACTAGATAGAAAGAAAGAGAGAAATAAGATTTTTTTATTATTATTGGAGTACATCAGACAGGCTGAGGCCCGACTGTGAAGGAAAGTGGTTACCGTCGATGGTATGAACATTTGCAACACTAAAGGAGCTACCAATGTGCGGTAGTTCTCTAAAGGGAAATTGGAAACTGGCCACTAATGCCGGAACACAATTCAAGGTTGTTATGGCCGCATGTACTAGACCAGGGATGGTAGCCATCCAGACGGGCAGATTCCCTACCACCGGGCAATATGCTGTATGCTTATTACGCGATTTCTCCGTCAATTCTATGGAGCACACATAAGCTGGTCCCATTGTCACCATGTCAGGTTCTGTTGAGTGGATTCCAACTTCCAACGAGAGTATAACTTTTCGATTGAAAGAAAAAAAAAAATTTAGTTCGTAATTGCCGGAGAAATCGAGTAACGGATATACAAAAAAAAACAAAATGTGTGCCGGGGCACATATTAGAAGTGAAACTTCAACTGACAAGTGGCAAAATGAATCGCAACAAAATTTTAACTTGAAGTTTTACGGGCTGGTTTTCAAATTGGACAAGTAAGTACATTAACAATCTACCCGTAAAACTTGCAAGTTAAAATTTTGTTGCGATTCATTTTTCCACTTATGTTGCCATTCGTTTTTCCACTTGTCCGTTGCGATTCGTTTTTCAACGTGTCCATTGAAGTTTCACTTCTAATATGTGTCCCAGCACACATTTCGATTTTTCGCAGGTTTACTGCAAATTATGATTTGGTTAGGTTAGGTAAATTTTAATTAATGCATTTTTTACTATACCTACATATTTTATTTTATCAAACATAAAACTGAATTCGATCCGGAACCAAAAAACATTCATAGTCTACTCAAAAATTATACACATACAACGGAACATTAACAAATGCGCATCTTTCGTCATTAACTTCATTCAGACATCAAATTATGTTAACAGAAAAACATTTCCAAAAAAATAACTCAATAAAATTTCGTTTGCTCATGTTTTGATAAAGAGGCTCCGAAACCACTGAACCGATTTGAAAAATTCTTACACTGTTGGCAAGCTATATATTATATTTACAAATAAATTAGGGGGGCCCTTACTGAAACTTCGATAATGTAACACAAGGTATAAAAAAATACCTAAAATCGAATCGATAGAATAAAATAATGTATTACGACTTTGGAGAACACATCATTATTTACAAAAAGTGCCGCAGCACTATATATCTAACTATTATAGTTATGCCACAATAAGTGTTCTTTTATTTTAAAATTTAAATTAAAATGCCGCTGCTAGAAAAGACTCTTTATTTGTATCTTGGTATTAATCCTTATCAAAATAAATTACTTCATATTCAAGACTGCTTCAATACCTTTAAGTATATAACTTTTTGAATTATTCAATTTTGACATTCCATTCGAAAGATATCACAAGTTTAAAAATGTAAGAATTAGACCACGTGACCGTGACGCTTTTTCGTGAGCGAAAACTCGTAAGACCCCGTCTATATAGAAGTTTCACTTCAAACAACATACAGACAAATTGAGAACTTCCTCCTATTTGAAATCGTTTAAAAAGGGCCCGGGTGGCTTGCCCTTGCTTTCTTGTCAACGGCCGCTGCCCTTTTCAGACGAGCCCTATTACTTTTAAATAGAAGTTGAAGACGTGGAGCACGAGTGAAGCACTAAATCAGTGACGCCAGTATATTAAGCGTGCACTTGTCCGTGTTCAGGCGCGTACACGACGCACAACCTGGTGTGCCGTATGGCGCTGACCTCGTACGACCAGGTGCCTGCGGAGCTGGCCAAGCACGCGCTGGTGGAGTTCACGATGCCCGCGACGCAGGTCAGCCACGTGACCGTGCGCTCCGTCAGCCTGCAGGAGCACGACGCCGACCCGCCCGAGAAGTACGTGCGCTACCTCGCGCGCCACGAGTACATGTACGTATCCCCCCGCCCCCCGCCCCCTGCCCGTCGCCCGACGCCCCTCTATTGTACTCTATGCTGTCGCGCAGCGTGGGCATCGAGCGCACCAGCGGGCAGTCGGCGCCGGCGTACGCGTTGGCGGTGGCCACGGAGCCCCCGCCCCCCGCCGAAGCGCCCGCCGCCACCGCCCCGCAGCCGCCCTCCTCGGACTCGGACTCCGAGTGAGCACCGGCCCCCTACACTAGCGGGCCATCCACAGTCCACATATCGCCGGTTAATCGTCTCAAATGTAAATAAATAATAATTGTAATAGTGTATTCATGGTTAGAATATAGAAGCTGCCTCCGATCACTCGCTGCATCGCTGGGGTGTATTTCCTCTTGGAATATCGAGCGACCCCACATGCAACAATTACCAACCTTGTAAAATTGTGAAGTCCTATCTATCATTACTTAATATTACGATCGTTTGGCATTATACCTTGCTGGCACGAAGTTACAACGTTAATCCGTTCCATAAACTCCACCGTCAAGTTACTTATTTATTTTGCTATATTGGTGGGAAAGTGAATATATAAGTGCCGTGGGCTCGAGATTTAATACTGTTTTGGCCAAACCCACTTGGTAAACACCCAACTGACTCAGTAGTGCAACTTCGTCCTATGGCAGCTATTTCTGTCTAGGAAGTTATGTATAATATGGATGTTGTAATCTTGTTTAGGTTGGTTTGTAGTGGAGAATGTAATGAGTTAATATTTTATGAAGAACTTTACGTTAAGATTATAAGTAGTAGTTATAGTATATAAGCTGAAACCAAAGACAAATGAGCTTTTTGCAGTTTAATATAACTATATATAATGAAGTCGTGCTGTTCATTGTCACTTAAAACTTACAAGCGATTAGTCACTTTCAAGTCACGGCAGTACTCGCACCTTAGAAGTGGGATGAGTTAGAAACGATCAGCGCCATTAGCGCTAAACGAAAAGAATGAAACTGTATGGAAATGCCATAATACTTAGCGAAACGATATGTCATTTCCATACATTTTCTGTTCTGGGGGATGATCACACGTCGCCGCGCACAACGGACAAATAATAGGGAGAGATCATCTTCTTAAGGTGCTCGCCTGCAACATGCAGTCTCCAATTCACACATTTTTAAAGTAACTTCTGAGTTTTGTGCTTGATAAGCGACCCCACGTCGAGATGGTCATATCATCCTGAATTGATGATACGAGTTGTATCAGAAACATTCTCAGCAAAAGTTAATATGAATAACAAAATTAAAATATATCTAGGTACGTATTTTTTTAAAATTCATTAATTACTTTGCCGAGAAATGTATCAAATTTTGAAAAAATATAAAATCTTAATCTACCTATATCAATAATAAATAGAAATACATAATGTGTTAATGATTGAAATATGTAACTCCATAGAAATTAAGATAACAAATGGTATGGTATGGTATAGTAGTATACTGAATGCGGTCGCCTGTGGCCGCGGCGTTCGTGGGCAGGTGATAGTGCAATAAATAACAATTTATATTCTTAATTGATGTAAGGACGTGTAACTTTTGCTTATTATAGATACGGTGTATGCTTAGATGAATCAAACGTGGTGTGCCATGGACCATGAAGTAGATAAATTATGAGAAGATATTCAAAGTTGATATTTAGAATAGGTGAAATGAGATTATAGACGCAGTCGTATGTACCAAGTACTGTCACACGTTGGGCCCTGTTTTGTTGTCAATAAAATCAATTATGATTGGTTGCTTATGTTTTATTCATACCCGAAACTAATCGATAACTTCCCGCTGTTGGGTTCCTTTTAAAATACTACACTATTTTCGTTTTAAGCAGACATTTGTTTGAGCTACCACGAGAACTCTTTTGTTTCGCTCCGTCAAATAGGTATGTGGGGCACAGTCTGCCAAGAAAATAAAGGGTGGATGACACTATGATGTGGGACGTGACGTGGAATATGGAAGGAAAAGACATAAGCACCCTTAGCCTTAGTCCCCTTAGAACTATATAGACCTGATTAGAAATATCAAGTTCTTCAATTTCATGCCTTACCTTTGTGCAATGTGCATTTAAAATCCAATCACTCAAAATGTTGATTTAGGTTATAATGTTAAGCGTGCGATATTGTGCCACGCAAATAATTAGTACAAGTAGGGCGAAAGTATATCGTTTTCACCTCACAGGATGAAAAGGTCTGCTTTAAACTAGTGAAGCACTTTCTTGGCTGCCTACAGTATCCCAAAAATTGGCAGGGTATTAATTTTATCTAGGAATTGTTAAAATGCTTTATTACAAGGCAATAAAATCGAAAATCGGTCAAGTGCGTGTTAGTCTACACGCAATATCGGGTGTATAAAGGTTAAGATCCTCCGCAGAGTTTACCCTCAAAATTAATTTCATTATTACATGTCACATATCTCAAAATAAAATCAGGATTGCCGCCCTGATGTTTAATTTAAATATTCGGTGCTTTTTTGTGGCAGGTTCCTATATCATATTATTCATTCACAAACTACCATCCGTGAAATGTTACCATTACTTGTATAGAGATACTATTGTCAAATTTTTAACTGCAAATGAACGGTAAGTAAGATATAAGAACCGGCCATTAGTGTACAAAGCCATGCATGACTACTTATGTGTATACATGCTTGGATTAAAACGTTGTCCGTTTTCCAGTCAATATAATTACCTACTTATGACTATATTCTTTCGTTGAACTCTGTGTACCTGCCAGGCTACGATGCCTTTAAAAAGGCAACTTTTTGAAGTATTAATTTAAGGTAAAGAAAATCCGCTGAATCTAACTTCACACATCTTGAATTATTTAGATCATACATCGAGTACATAGCCCCAAACTGCGGCTAAATACTGGGCATACTCTCGAAGGTGAGATGGTATTTCACTTCAGAACAGCTGCTGATGTCGTACAAAGCACAAGTACTAGTATGCATGGAGTACTCTGTTCTGGCATTTGGGATGCGCCAGCGGAATACCGACTCGAAGCACGAGAGTCCATTGAGCGGAACAGCTGTTCAATGACAACATTCGAACTCTTCTATCGGATAGACTTTGAAGAGTGTGCAGCTGAGCTCCTGGATCTTATCCCGCCGGCTCTCTTCCACCGTCGATCACCAGCCCTACTGGCGGCACTGCTCTTATTATATATATTATTATTATTGCGCATTATTTATATTATTATAAATAATGCGCACCGCAAAAGCGTGGAATTCATTCCCGCAGTCTATTTTAGACATAGTATCGAACCTATACTACAATAAAAAATCGAAATGTGTGTCATTGGTAATTGGTAATGTACTTGTCCAATTTGAAAATCTGCCCGTAAAACTTCAAGTTAAAATTTTGTTGCGATTCATTTTGTCACTTGTTAGTTGAAGTTTTTCCACTTGTACGTTGAAGTTTCACTTCTAATATGTGTCCCAGCACACATTTCGATTTTTCGCAGGTTTACTGCAAATTATGATTTGGTTAGGTTGGGTACTTTTTAATGAATGCATTTTTTATTTAAACATATTTTATTTTATCAAACATAAAACTGAATTCGATCCGGAACCAAAAAAACATTCATAGTCTACGCAAAAATTATACACATACAACGGAACATTAACAAATGCGCATCTTTCGTCATCAACTTCATTCGGACATCAAATTATGTTAACAGAAAAATATAAAAAAAACAATAATATTTCGTTTGCTCAGTTTTGATGAAGAGGCTCCGAAACTACTGGTTCAGTAGTTTCGGATTTGAAAAATTCTTTCACTGTTGACAAGCTACACTATTACCAGGTGGCATAGGCTATATTATATATTTGTATCTTGGTATTAATCCTTATCAAAATAAATTACTTCATATTCAAGACTGATTTATATAACCTTTATATAACTTTTTGAATTATTCAATTCGGACATTCCATTCGAAAGATATCACGAGTTTAAAAATTTAAGAATTAGACCACGTGACCGTGACACTTTTTCGTGAGCGAAAAATCGTAAGACCCTGTCTATATAGAAGTTTCACTTCAAAAAGATAAACTTCGAACTTTATTAATAATATGCAAGTAATATACACTGACGGACTCATAAACTGCATCAAAGTAATAGACGACTTTGAAATAAATATTTTAACCAAGTATGCAAACTTTCTATACAGATTTAAATTGAAACCTCTAGATTGGTTCGTGAACTTGAAAACAGCGTAGGGTCATATCCTTAAGTTTAAGTTTGTGTACTGGAAAGGAACTTAAGACTTTTTTTGAAGAAAAAACAGAAATTTAAGGAAAATTGGTTTAATTAAAAAATTGGTTTTAACAATAGACACAAACTTTATGCAAGGGTTTATTTATGTTTTAATAAGGTGTATTACCTCCACGTGCCCTTATTACGGATTCTAATCGGTTCCGCATAGATTTTATTAGGGTTATTAAAAAATCTTGCGGAATATTGTCCCATTCTTCTGAAAGTGCTGTTCTTAGTGCTGCCACTGTCGTGGGCAAAGGGTTTCTCGCATATACAGCTCTTTTTAAATTGTCCCAAACATGCTCAATGGGATTAAGATCCGGGCTGCGTGCTGGCCAATTCACTGTACGTATCCCAACCTCTTCGCAATATTGTCGAACTTGTGCAGCAGCGTGCGGCCGGGCATTATCCTGCATTAAAGTAAAATTTTCGCCTATGAATCCCATGTAAGGCACCACGTGATCTTCTAAGATCTCTGTTATGTAGCGATGTGCAGTCAAACCCCCTCTATTACCGTTTTGACGGACCATGTCTATGAACACAAGTTCTGTTCGCCCGTTCATCGATATACCACCCCAGACCATACACGAACCGCCTCCAAAAGGAACACGCTCCTCAATGCAACTTTGAGCATATCGCTCCCCACGTCGACGATACCCTTCTGCGACCATCTGCACCATATAAACATGTCCTACACTAGCTACAGACAACTTTGGACCATTTGCTGGTCTAAAAGGGGTGATATCCGCTTCCTTTAACCTTCTTCTTATTGATCGTGCACTCACGTTTACTCCACGCACTTCATTAAGCTTTGTTTTGATGTTAACAGACGTGAGGAAACGATTTCGCAGGGAAGTTGTAACAATAAATAGGTCATCACGACCTGTGGTTGCTCGAGTCCTGCCTGTACCACGTCTCCTTCTGTAAGAAACTGTCTCCACAAACCTTCTGTATATTCTAGAAACCGTAGACTGGTTTAAATTTAAATTTCTACCAATCGTTCGTTGATCGAAGCCCTCCCGCACCAATGCTACAATTTGAGCCGCTTGTTCGGACGAAGTATCCATATTATGGTTCAAAAACTCTCGATGAGTTAAAAAACTAACCCAACAATTCTGCTGGTAACAATCATTCAATTGACAAAAGAATAAAAAATCTATGAGAATCAATTTAAAACTTTGCTATAAATAACACGCAAATCTGATACTACGAGTAAATTTTCTTTTCCCGGCTATATTCATTTGTTTTACTGCAGTTCTATTTTTAAATTTCCCTTTTTTTAAGATTAAGAGCCAGTGTCTCCATATTTATATAATTTAATCTAAAAAGTTTGCATACTTATTTAAAAAAATCATTTCAAAGTAATCCTGAACTTTGATGCAGTTTATGAGTCCGTCAGTTTAGTTATAGCTAGAAAAGCGGCCAAAGCTGCAAAACAACATTGGACTAATCTATATTATTCAAAGAGCAGCATAAACTTAATATTAGGAAATTTTAATATCAAAATTTGATATTAAAATTTCCTAATATTAAGTTTATGCTGCTCTTTAAATCTCAGAGGAAAATATGTCTGTAGCTCGTTTTGGTCGCCCTGTTACGAGAAAAAAATAACGTTTTTAAAAAATAAGGAAAGATGAAGTGAGAGTCAAGACCAGACCACCTAGATAAGCACCATGCACCAGCGCTAAAGTAATAAAATAAATATCTATTTAAGTAAGCTAAGTTAAGTAGCTATTTTCTGTTCTATTTGTTTAGTGCTAATGCTTGTTTAATGCCACTTTTCAAAGGGTTGTAGCCATTCATTCCAAAACAGTTTTGACAGTACAAAGCTACCACAGCTAAATTATTCCTCAAATACCCAGCAAGCGTATCTAGCATGTTGCTGATTCCTTTACTTATGTATGTAGAAACAATCGTAAATCCCATTTTGATATAAATAATTTATAAATAATGTCTTTCTTAATTTGATTTCGTAGAATATTACTCAAACGAGTGGGAAGTACGATAACAGTAGAGTAGATGTACTGTGCGAGTCGGTGCGCACAGAACTACGAACCGATTTTCGTTCTGTTATTTTTAATGCAATGTCTGTATATTTTGGATTAGCACTCTAAAAATAATTAAAGTACTTTTAATGTTCTACTGAGCATATTTTATTTGATATCTTATTCAAGTATATTTTATTATTTAAAGTTTCTCTTATCGGCCACTTTTCTGTAATTAAAAATATATTTACGCAATTTGTACATTGAATTTAGGAGCACATAATATGCGGTTAAGTATCCATATATCTCTTGTTTCAAAATTAATGACTTGTGTAAGAAATAGCAGTGTTGCTCTTTTTGCGGCACCGACAAATTAGTGGTTCTTATTACGCCGACTATGGCCACACCGCGCAGTGGAAGGGGCGGCGCGGCGCACGCGCGCCGGCCGCGGAGCGCACGGCGCACGCCCGAATGCGCGCGTCGGCGGCGCCCGCTGACATCACGGGGCGCTTGACGCGCGGCGCCAGGCACCACGAGCAGCCAGCGCGGCCCACGGCCCAGGCCCAGGGCCACGGCGCGCGCCTTTGGGTGAGTACCGACCAGCGGAACTGCGACCGAGCACGGCCACCGCGATGTGCACTCTTCCCTGCGAAGACCCTCCCAGGCAGGGAGGTCAGTGCGTCGAGGCGACGGCGGTGCGCGCCGATGGAGCCCCGAATGTCTTATAGTCGGTGATCGAGACGCGACCGAGCGTAAAGACATCTTGATTATAGATTATAATAATACCTACCTGATATACGTACGTATTATATATAAGTATAGTAGGTACTTGTATTTCAAATAAATAATTATTTTCCAACGCAACTAAATTGTTGAACATTTATCGTATGTGTGAACATAATGTAGATTCGATTATAATTGATGGTGTCACGGTTGCAAATATAATTACCACCCTAGTATTAGCCCGCCACTTCGTCTACGTCGGACAGATAGTAATTGCCGAATTTGTACTTTACCAATAAACAAAATCAATGGACGTTTAGGATCACAATGGTATCTTCGACCTACCGGAATATTCCAAAATAAAAAGTGTCTGAGGAATTGAATTGAAGTTACTCTAGTAATTCTAAACTAAATCTGCATCTTGAATATATATTATGAAGAATTTCCCTTTTGTATGTAAAACAAAAGCTTGATATTATAATAGGAGGAATAACCTTTGCCCGAATTTGTTATGTTGAAATATTGTCATTGCATTTACCTATGAGATTTTAATATTTTAGAGACGTAACAGTGAAGCCGATAAAAAAATACTATACCTAATGCATATTATAGTGAAAATAGTACTTCTTTAGGCCAATATCCGGCGCAAGTACCACCCTCTTATACTATGGTGGAACTGGCCACTTTGATTACAAACATCTGGCGTTTGGTGAGGTTCAAATTTTTGTTCCGAATTTACTTTTCGAAGTGAAACTTCTATATAGAGGGGGTCTTATGATGTTTCGCTCACGAAAAGGTGTCACAGTCACGTGGTCTAATTCTTACATTTTTAAACTCGTGATATCTTTCGAATGGAATGTCCAAATTGAATAATTCAAAAAGTTATATAAAGGTATTGAAGCAGTCTTGAATATGAAGTAATTTATTTTGATAAGGATTAATACCAAGATACAAATAAAGAACCTTTTCTAGCGGTGGCATTTTAATTAAAATGTAAAATAAAAGAACACTTATTGTGGCATAACTATAATAGTTAGACATATGCTGTCGCGACACTTTGTAAATAATGATGTGTTCTGCAAAGTCGTAGTACATTATTTCATTCTATCATCAATAGTATTCGCAGTGCTTGCGATTTTAGGTATTTTTTACACCTTGGGTTACGTTATTGGAGTTTTAGTAAGGATCCCTATTTTTTTTTTGTAAACATAATATAGCCTATGTCACTAGGGGATTGTGTAGCTTGCCAACAGTGAAAGAATTTTTCAAATCGGTTAAGTAGTTTTGGAGCCTCTTCAATGCAAACAAAGAATTTAATCTTTTCTCTTTATAATATTAGTATAGATATTCATATATATTTATTATAAAATTATTTAGATATTTGCATATTATAAAAAGCGCAAGATTTTGCGCTGGAAGTTGTTTAATAAAATTGGGAGCTGGATTGCCCTAAAAAGCGCTATATCTAGCTCTTAAAGCGCTAAATTGGCAGCTCTGGTGAGCCGAGCGCCGGGGAAGTCTCGTAAACGAGAAAGCTAGCGAGAGAGCGAGCGAGGATAAACCGCGTCCTCAGATTACCTCATCCCTCTAATACCTAAAATTGCGTTCTGCGCATCGGAAAGTGCGATGTTCCGAGCCGCTATTAATGGAGGCAAACTTAAGTTTTTTTTTTTTAATCCTGCTGTTCACAATATGGAAAAGAGAACTCGAAGGATTAAAGATGTGAACTGTTCAGCGAGGGCCGGTTTGCTGTTGGCAGATGTGCGTTGGGCCTGGCGTGAGGGCGGGCGCGTGAGGGCGGAGGGCGGATGGCGGCGAGCGGGGCGAGCGCGGCGCGCCAGCAGCGCCGCGGCCCCGCGCCCATCGCCTCCTTCGACCACGACGTCTCTGACGAGGTGAGGCCCCCAGTACGTATCTACCACTTTCTCTTCTCTATTCTATTCTATACCGTTTACACCACGCTCGCTGCGCCATCGCCAGGCAGGGATTTGATGGCGTGTCCAAATACAGTCTCTGTTTATTGTCATAATTTGTTTGGATTGGTTTCAGTCAAGCCCCGAGACGAAGCAGACGTTCCGCCTGCCCGAGATCCGCGAAGACCCGGCGGGCGCGGCGCAGAGTGTCTCCGAGGGCGGGAGCGCGAGCCTTCTGCCTCCCGAGCAGCGCGCGCGCTCCCACTCGACGCCGAACGCGAGCTTGCACGCGCCCCCCGCGCCGCGCATCGACATCTCGCGCGCCTCCAGCTCCAGTCACCAGGACTCGCGCGACAGCTCGCCGGAGCTGGCGCTGTTCGCGGGCGCCGGCGCCGACGGCGACGAGGCGCGCGCGCGCCTAGAGCTCGGCTTCCGCGAGGACGGCGCCCTCGACCTGCGCTCCTCTACCGAGGAGCTGGCCTTCCTGGAGGGCGCGCCGCCGCCGCCCGCGCACGCGCCGCCGCCGCCGCCGCCCGCCCCGGCGTCGCGGCGCCACTCGCGCAAGGACAGCCAGAGCTCCGAGGCGGCGCTGCTGGCCGTCTCGGGCCGCACCAGCCGCCTCTCCAGCGTCGGCTCCCAGTGTTCCGCTCACTCGGCGCTCTCCGGGTTCAGTCACACGAGTAGAGTGTCGCGACTCTCAGTGGTCTCGGGCGTGTCCCGTTCCCCCTCACCGCATAGAATGTTGCTCGAAACCTCGTTTTGCGGGCCTAAGCCCATAGAAACCGATCCAGAGGTGTGCGCGGCCGCCGTCGAGGAGCACCTGCTCGAGATCGCCAAAATGAACTCGCCGCACGCGGCCCCGCCCCTCCCGCCCCCGGCAGGGGATGCGCGCGACCACCGCGAGGTGCGCACCGAAGCCACCGTCGAGAGCGTGCCTTCGGCGAGCTCGGCCGCCGCGCTCCGCTCGCCGCCTGCCCCAGTCGCCGCCGCCATTCCAATTGTGGCCGTACCCACCGCCGTGGTGATGGTAGATGGTGAGAAGCATCTCAAGGAAACGTGCAACAGGGCGCGCGCCGAGGAACGCCGCGCCAGACCCAAAGTGAAACGCGAACCGTCCGAGCCGGAGGTGTACAAAAGTGCGAACAGAGCCAAGGACATTATTCGTATCAAACTGAAACCTGATGAGGACTACGACGACGATCAGAACGTGGAGCCCGAACGCGTCTCGGCCGCCGAAGTGGAGCGGTCGCCGGCGCGCAAACCTGTCACGCTCGAGCTGGAGGCGGCCGGCGTGCGCGCCGCGCGGCCGTCCTTGCCGCCCACCTCGCCTGGCCCCACGCCGCCGCCGGCGCGCCCTCCCCGCGACAGTCGGACCCCCTCTCCGGTAGGCCCACCGGTCTCGCGGAAGTCATCTTTCTGCTCCCTTTTCAAGTCTCGGGAGACAATAGCGTCACCTGACTCGCCGTCGGGGGCTCTACGTCGTAAACGCAGTCTGACAGAAGGCAGGTCCCGAAGCAAAAGCCGGGACCGTTCGGCGACCCCCACATCCGCGGGAAAGATGAGGGGTTCGGTGCTGTCCCTGTTCCGTACGCCGAAGCGCGGGCCGGCTTCGCCGTCGCCGAGCTCCCGCGAGGGCTCCCCCGTGGTGCACAACCAACGACCGCTCGCCGCGCCGACGCCCGTGGAGAACGCGCGGCGCTTAGAGAGGTTGAAATATTACGAGGACACGAGGGACGGCATCATCCACATTCCGCTACGCACTCCACCCGACGAATGTCCAGCTTCGGGCGAGCCGAGGCGCGGCTCGGGGCCGAGAACGGCCCTAGCCGAAGTGGTGACGCATCGTGAACCGCCGCGACCGGCTTCCGCGCCGGCCACCCGCCCGCCTGCGGAGCCCGCGACGGCGAAGGCCAGCGCCGAGGCCTGCTTTAACGCCAAGCCCTCCACGCGGACCGTACTACCAGATGGAAGCATAATCATTCCGCTTCGCTCTCCCACCGAGAGGAGTCCCGAAGCGACATTTCACCGACCGAACGATGCCTGGAGCGGCGAACCGCAGTCGGACAAGACCGACGAAGTAGTCGTATCGACGACTTCACCGATTCTTGGGGGTCCACCAGAAGGCCGAGACGCCGCCGACGGCGCGGAGGCGAGTCCCGACCGCGAGGCGCGAGACGCGAGACTGGCGCCCCTCAACGGCACCGCTTCCCCGAAGAACGGCGAGGACGGCCGCAGGAGGCGGAAAGAACGCCTCATCTTTTCCACCAATGTTGGCAGTCGCGAACAAGTTTTCAGCACACAATTCAGCATAACAAAGACTCCCAGTGTAACTAGTGAGATGTCCGGATCGTTTCCGAGTTTCGCCGATAGTGAAGAGCCGAAGACGTCGAGGCCTCGAGATCCGCAGACGTCGGTGGCGGGTGACCGAGAAAAGGAGACGAGTGCACCGGCGTCGGGCGCACCCTCGCCACAGGAGCCCCCGCGGGACTCTTCCGAGTCGGAGCCGAGCTCCGAAGCGGCTCCGTCTCGCGCCGGGAACGAAGTGGAGAAGCGCGGCCTGGTCGTGCAGGAGTCGTTCGAAGAGGAGCTGCCGTACGTGCCGACGACGCTGCCGCTGGAGCGGTCAGTGGCGCTGCCGATGGTGCCCGTGCGGGAGCGGGGCGGCGTTCGCGTGGCGGGCGTGGACAGGCCGCGGGCGCTGCCCGGCGGGGCGGCGGCGCCGCGGCCCCCGCCGCCGTGCGCGCCGCCCGCCTCGCCGCCGGACAAGTTGCGCATCCGGCTGCCGAGGCGCGCGCGCCCCGCGTCCGCGTCGGCGTCCGCGCCGACGGCGACGTCGCGGGCGGCGCGCTCGCGCACGCGCAGCGGCGGCGACGGTCAGTGTTAGTTAAGTGGTCGCCGGTGTTTAGGCGTGTTGGCCGGGCGCGTTCTGATCGGCGTCCGCTCCGCAGGCGCGGAGGCGCGGCCGAAGCCGGAGTGGATCGATTTCGAGGAGCTGCCGGAGCGGCGCAAGCAGCCGAAGCGCATCCAGACGCTGCCGGCGGGCGCGGCGCAACCCCCCGCCGTCCTCTTCAGTTACGTGGAGCCGGAGCGCTGCCGCTGCGAGTGCCACGCGCACTCGCGCTCCGACGACGGCGACGCGGCCCTCGCCTCGACGAGACTCAGGTGCGAAACGGCGCTCGTCCTCGTCAAGGCACTACTTCGCTTGGACTGTTCAGTAATGCGCCGGCATGTCCACAGCTCGCCGCCGCCACCGGCCGAGGGGCAGCAGCCGGCAGCGTCGCACCCCTTCGTGGCGGACTTCACCCCTCAGACGCCCGTGCGCGTGCCCGCGGTGAGCCCGTCCTCCTGAGCCGTGGCCGTGGCCGTGGCGCATGCGCTCGTGTGTGTAACGTGCCGTTGCGCTCCGTTGCAGTTGTGCCGCGGCGACGCGCCGGAGGCGGCGGGCGGCTGCGGCGCGAGCGCCGCGCGGGGGCGCCCCTCTCGCGGCCTCCCCCCCTCGCCGCTCCCCGCACGCGTCTTCGACACTTCGCCGATTTAAAGTTTTATAATTCTATATTATAGTATTACATAATATTCTATATTGACTCGAAGGAGAGATGTTATCATTTTTGAGATGTAAATTTACCTGTTCATTAGGTAGGTAGGTATTATGATACTATTTATTATATTTAACATTGCGTCGTTTTCTTATCTTTCCTATTAGCCACGTAGCTTCGTTGTATTTTTCGACTTTTGGTGTGTTCTTATCGTCGGTCGGGGGCGAGTGGTTGCTGCCTTAGTTGTTGACTAAATATTTCTTATACACTTGTAATAATCACGGTTGTGCGGAAGCGTTCACTTCGGTCTGTTTATACTTGTGTTCGAGCTGCATTAGTGCGCGTGCACTGCACAAAGGACTCTTTAGTGTATTTCTTGTTGTTCGGGTTGAGTGCACGGCGACTGCGGATTCGCCATCGCAATCACCGGGTCCGAGGGAGCGAGGTGAAATGGCTTTTTGTCGTTTCTCCTCTCGTTGCAATTGTTACCTTATTAAACTCGTACCTAACTCGAGTACTTAGTTATATAGCGTTGCAATAAATTTAGTATATCTCGTGTATGACACGTTTTCCTGTTTGTTTGTTGGGCGCGGTGCGCCATTCGCGGTTCGGCGGGAATGTGGGCGCGGCCCCACACGCGCAAACGATGCTTTCATCATCTATTAATATTACTTATGTACTGTGCATTTACTTGATTCTTGATGTTTTTACATAATCATAAACGTCATAGGCGGCCGTCTGGCGGAGCGAAGGCGGCACGTGTAGGAGGGCCCGACCCACGCGCAGTCAGGAGATTACTCCCAATACACTAGTTCGGATCAGTGGCCCAAACTAACTAATGAAGCTGACTTACATTGATCTGGCTGCTGAGCTCAAATTCGTAGGAAACCAGTGCTGGCTTCATACTGGCGTCGAGTAAATGACAGAAGTCAGAAGCTGGATCGATGCCAGTCAGCCTTTGATCGGGGGGTTCGTGGTGTACGGGCTTCTGGGCATTGGGCAGACGGTTCGTTTGTATGGCGACATGCGCTGCCGACTCGAGCGCACGGTATTTAGCTATAACTGAAATGGTAAATCAAATAATGTCAGATTAGGCAAGTCCGAAACGAGAAAATAAACATTTTTGCTTTCCATTCGTGTTGTTTAATTTATTTGATAATATAATAATGGTGTGGATTTTATGGGAAAAATTACGCACCTTGAAGGCTAGTGATAATCATGCACTTACTCATTTATTAAAAAGGTAATTTTCCATTCAGAAGCATTTCCTAATTATTAAAGTTTTCTTGCGGTACACTAAATTATCGACTTGGTAGAGTGGAATCATTATCTTAAATAGTCAGCTCATTGGATGGGATTCACACCGCGCGCCGGTGTGATACACACTCACAAATAAATAATAGTTTTAAAAAAGACTAAAAAATACGCTTTTATAGAAAATCCAACTAAGAAATAGAAAATAAATTTTAATCAAAAAGAGTGTAAGAAAAAATATTTAAAAAAAAGCATGGGTTGCTTTTCAAGATATTATCAAAATAACCCTTCTACACATATCTGTTTATAAAATATTCATAACTATTGATACCATGCACCCCATGCTATTTTTACAATAAAATAATTTTTCTTACACTATTTTTGATTCAAATTTATTTTGTAGTTTGATTTTCTATAAAAGCGTATTTTTTTTAAACTATTATTTATTTTTCATTTTCATCTTGTCCGTTGAAGTTTCACTTCTAATGTGTGTCCCAGCACACATTTCGATTTTTCGCAGGTTTACTGCAAATTATGATTTGGTTAAGTTAGGTACATTTTAATGAATGCATTTTTTATTTAAACATATTTTATTTTATCAAAAACATTCATAGTCTACTCTAAAATTATACACATACAACGGAACATTAACAAATGCGCATCTTTCGTCATCAACTTCATTCGGACATCAAATTATGTTAACAGAAAAATATTTCCACAAAAAATAAGTCAATAAAATTTTGTTTGCTCATGTTTTGATGAAGAGGCTCCGAAACTACTGAACCAATTTGAAAAAATTCTTTCACTGTTGGCAACCTACACTATTCCCGGGTGACATAGGGTATATTATATTTACAAATAAATTAGGGGTCCTTACTAAAACTCCAATAATGTTACCGAAGGTGTAAAAAAATACCTAAAATCGCGTGCGCTGCGAAAACTATTGATGATAGAATAAAATAATGTACTACGACTTTGCAGAACACATCATTATTTACAAAGTGTCGCGACAGCATATGTCAAACTATTATAGTTATGCCACAATAAGAGTTCTTTTATTTTAAAATTGTAATTAAAATGCCGCCGCTAGAAAAGGCTCTTTATTTGTATCGTGGTATTAATCCTTATCAAAATAAATGACTTCATATTCAAGACTGCTTCAATACCTTTATATAACTTTTTGAATTATTCAATTTGGAGATTCCGTTAGAAAGATATCACGAGTTTAAAAATGTAAGAATTAGACCACGTGACTGTGACACTTTTTCGTGAGCGAAAAATCGTAAGACCCCTGTCTTACGATTTTATATAGAAGTTTCACTTCAATAGATTTAAACTACAACGATTTATTCCGGTGGTACACTTCATATGTTGCGAATGACTGGCGAATTAGATGTGACTACTGCTGTAGTACTTTGCGTCTCGGGAATTTCAAGTGAACCGTGGACGAAGTCGCGAGCACATACTAGTCTATTACATGTACTTTATGGATTAGGGTATTCTCTAGAGATGTCAATGTCGTATACGCCCTTTACTTGTCTGTGCAATTAACTGCGCCGTTATTTGCTTCGATGTTGCCATTCTATGAATGATCGCCAGACATCCGAATTATATCATAATATAATCTATAATACTCGGCTTCCATTCGAGATAATATTATAGTTATTACTGGTCAAATGGATATTTTTTCGGTGTTGAAAATATCACTGTCAACAAATAGATTTCTTTTTTAGAACTGGCAACCTCGATTCACATGAAAGTTTGACTTGGCGATTGTAGTTCCATTGTTGTTATTTCACATGTTGGGTGGTCTTAATTTGGAATGTGACAAATGAAACACGTATCATATTATAAATTAAAAAAAAACCAATTTATTTAAATGTTGAAATGCGGGTGATGGCGGCGGCGGGTTCACTTGAAGATCTTGCCCTGGTTGAACTTGCGGCCGGCCTTGTCGGTGCCGCTCCACGAGAAGTAGTCCTGCACCAGCCTCTTGGTCTCCGGCGAGGCCGGCTCCAGCTTCCGCCACTCGTACGACTCGTAGTCGATCTGCGGACGGAAGCGCACACCTGTAGCGGCGAGGGGTGGGGTGGGGGGGGGGGACGGGGGAGGGAGAGAGAGCACCCACCTGCCAGTCGGGCGAGAGCGGGAAGGCGAGCTGGTGGCCGCGCCACACCCACACGCCCGAGATGGAGGAGTCGCCGTCGCCGCCGAACAGGCACACGGACGCGAACGCCTGCTTGCGCATCTTGTCCAGCCGCTGGAACATGCCTGCGCACACACGCCTTCTCTTTACATCTTAACTCGACACCCTTGCCATTCCCCTCTCACTATAAACATATGGCTTATTCAATATATACAACAAAATTGATCGTGTACTAGCAGAAGGTGATGTCAGGAGCCTTAAGAACAGACGAGAGTTATGAATGTCAAAGAAGCAAGTGTGGTGTGTAAGAATGAGCCTGAATGGCGCTCTGTTGTTCGTGCCTACCCCGCAAGGGACCTGGCGTGAAGTTATGCATATATGTACAACAAAATATTTAGATATTAAAAAATGAGACAAATGTACAAGTCAATGAAAATTAATTAACAAAGAAACTAGATTTTTACATAACTTGAATCGGTAATACCTCAGTTGATCATTGATCAACCTGTCAAAACTAAAATAGACCTTAGGACATACAACAGAAACTATAAAAAGAACCTTTAATTTCCAGGACTGAGACACAAGAAACAAACACATTTCACAACACCACTATTTTGATTAATCTCTTAAATGGCATAAGTTTAGCAAATCCTGATGGAAAGTGGTTATTTGCAACACCACCAAAGTGCTATAAATGTAGCGTTGCTCTCTTAAAGGCTACTGAAACCTGGCCACTAATGCCAAAACACAATTTGTTATTGTGAAAAACCATTAAAAACAAAACAAGTACAATTTTATAGAGATTAGAGTGTCAGTGACAATCACCTGTGATGAGATTGCAGCTCATGAACACCTTGGCCAGCTCCTGGGGGTACTTGTACTCGGCGTGCCAGATGGAGTAGTGCTCGGGGTCGAACTTCTCCCAGAAGTACGGGATGGACTTGGCCTCGTCCTCGTTCGAGTAGCACCGCTTGAAGTCGTCCATGTTGAAGGTGCTGCAAGCACGTCAATGGCGTCATCTCAAGTGAGAGAACTAAACATGTGATAGGAAATCAAGTGAGTAGGGGGGCATAACATTAGTTATATTCCTTTTATACCCCTAGACAGATCTTTATGGCCGAGTAGGTGTAGGTGCTCACCCCTTGGGCATGAGGTCGAAGGGGTCCTTGGCCTCCTTCTCCTTGGGGGGCTCGTCCTCCGCGGCCTCCGCGGCCTCCGCCGGCTCCTTCTTCTTCGGCTGCTCCTTCTTCTCTTTCTTCTCCTTTTTACCGCCCTCCGGCTGTCAACCAATATTTCAAATGCAAGTTAACTTTACAAGGTTGTAAACGCGACTCTCTAATAGTTACCCTCTTTTTGATTATCTAATGACCACCTTCCAATGGAACATAGCTCTGATAAACCCTCCAAATCCAGTTCAAAGTGGAAGTGGTGCAGCCCTTGCATTTTGATGCAAAAAGACATCACACAACTCAATCAAGTTAGTGGCGTTTTGGTACATTGCAGCGTCTGCAGAAGCAGCAGAGTGCAGCCTTCTTTGGAAGGCAAGCGATCGCTGCCCTTTTCTAATTATACGGAACAAGTGTAGAGAAGGCGACGTCATAGCAATTTATATGTCATTGTAGAAGCAGATTAAAAAATAAATAACTCCATGACTATTATTACCCAAATGGAAGTAATTAACTTTATAATAATGTATCCTACTGTATTATGGTAAATATACTTTATACTTTTGAATAGAAATAAGTATGTGAAAATATTCTATTTCCAATATTTACTCTGATGACATACTTGTATGGATAATTACTGAACTATTATCGATCCAGCTTTCACCGAGAGTTTATTCAGTAATGAATCTAAAATGGCGACAAGAAAGGAACAAGACATATATAAATTTAACAAAAAAGGAATTGTTTGTTTATTTCAATATAAATCGGGAATGCAAGCTTAAGCTTCCAAAAATTTAAGAATAATGAAAAGTTGTTAGTGTGAGTTAGAAGCACAAAAATAGTGTCTCCAGGAGAAGAAATAATTAATTTTTTTTCTTCCAAATACTTTACTTTCCCTAGTGGTTACAATACTATGTGCTAATGCGAATGAAAGTGTCACGAAACCTGCATAATGAGGTAACCAGGTTTCAGACAACACTGGCGGGTATACGATCTTATTTGCTTTAAAAAGAATGGGAACGCTCGATCAAACCCAGCAGTGGAACATTTCTGGACCGATTGAGATGCTTTCCCCAATTTTCTATTGCATAGTAATGATTGTAAAGGTAGTGTTTTGGTGCTAGTTTTACCTGTTTCCCGAGTTTCCTAGCATCAGCGAATGCAACCGAGCGGTGACCAGAAATATCCTCAAGCATGGAAGGGTGCCTAGTTTCCAGAGTCCTCAGATGTTTAGCCATATGCTCGGTCTGCAGTGATCTCAAGTCACTTCTAATATCTAACATGGTACTTTTAACAATAGAAAGCTCCGTTTGCAAACAAGTGAAATGTTCATTCAATTTGTTTAGCTCACTCTTCAAATCTTCTTTCCACATTCTTACTTCAGAACGAAGTGAATTCAATGCTTCTTGCATTTTTTTTTAAATGACAATAATTATTTTTTAATATCGTACAAAGCTGGCCGAGTTTAATATTCTTACTTTCAAACACCGTTCATTATTAGTTTTCATCAAACATATATATAGCGCGGTTTCTAAAAACTGCCTCCGCGGCCTTTTTTACTTTTGCTATCAAATAAAAATAATTCACCCAAGTTTTCAGCTTTTTCTCTTAAGTATTTTTTGAGTTTTTTTTTTAAATCTATTTCTCCTTAATATGCTTTTAGTTCTCAAATATTGGTGAAAAATTCGCCATGCCTTAATTTGTAATTTTACTATTGAAAAAAAAACAAACTTATTTCACTCACTCATTCAAAAAAACTCAAAAAATAGTAAGATAAAAGCTGAAAATTTGAGTGAATAATTTTTATTTGATAACAAAACAATCCTAATAGTAAAAGTAGAAAACGCCGCGGGGGCAGTTTTAAATTAGAAATCCTGCTATAACCTTTTGGCGAATTCTTAGAGCTGTTAGTCAAAAAGCGTTTAATAGCTAGTACCTATATATTACTATTTATTCACTTGCCTTACCATTGGTTGAATTTTGACATTACTGGTAAAGAGCTTAAGTCAAATTTGAACCGATAGTAAGATAAATGATTGGTCAGTAAGACATAGGAACAGTAAACTGTCAGAATATGTGTTAAATGACACAGAAGTAGAGCCCCGGATGACGCGTCGCAAGGGCTGGCGGTGATGCCTCGTAGCGCCGCTACGAGCCGACAGCGCGGCGCGTAGCTGCGGCTACGCTCCATTACGCGTAGCACTGATAACACACCGCACTCTCGCCAATCCAACGCCAGTATTATTCGCGCGAAGCACTCAGCCTCTATTCGTCTCGCTCTAAGACAACCCAAAGGGAGGGCACTGGCCACTTAAAACGTGTAAAAGAGACAAGGAATTGAAATTATCACTTTGGACCAATCACGGTAAAATACAAGTGCAACTGGAGCGACACTGCACCGCGCGTCCCGTCTCGCAGCACGGCGTAACACGTAATGACTGCATGTGCATTGTGCTTTGTGCATAAAAATTACATCTCTATTAATGTCATAAATGCGAAACTAACTCTTGTGTGTCTGTTACTCTATAATGGAAAAACCACTGGACCAATTCGGCTGGAATTCAGTATACATATATTTTCGATGCCAAGGATGGACATAGGATACTTTTTTGTTTCCAGGATATATTTTTCTAATGTTTTCACGGAAAAACTATTGGACCAATTTGGCTCAAACTCGGTATATGTTATATGTAAGTTCAATATGTAGGATAGACATGGACACATTTCATCTCAGGAACGGGATGGAATTACTTATTTAAAGATTATTCCAGAAAGTAGGGTAGGCTTTTTTTGGTGATGTCCTTTTGGCTATTCATAGTAATCTGGTATAAATTTGATTGCTTTCAAACTTTGGGTTCCGAAGTTATAGCTGCAAACACGTGGCGCTTTTTCGAGCTATATTCAAATATGAATTGACAGACCTTCTTGTTCTGCGTGAGCTCCTGGTGCTTCTTGGGGTCGTAGGCGGGCGGCGCGGCGCAGAGCGGCCCCGCGGCCGCCACGCGCGCCACCTGCGGCTGGTGCGCCATCGTCACGAACCAGCGCTGCACGTTCGCCAGCGACGCGCGCACGCTCGGCTCGAGCACGTTCTGCGCACAATTTACTCCATTTCAAATAAACAATCTATAGCTTGGCCATAGGCACCGTGGTGGCCTCACAACACAACAATTATTCGGTCACCGTTCTTTAACAGGCATATAAATTACAAAATAATTTTAATATTAATTTATACTGTTTTTTTTTTCAAACATTTATTTTAATTTCGATGTTTGCATGTCTATCAAGTTACACACAATAAAGCCTACATGAAACAAACGACATAATTGTCGTAATTTATTGTTGTTGGTGGTGTAATAGTGATGTTCTGTGAGTCATGTCACGCACAGATAATTAAACCAGCACAGATTATTAAACAATCAACACTATACATAAACAAATCGAATGTAATCAATTTAAAAATAAAATATGTTCTACTTTAAATAAAATAATAATACCACAATTATTATAAGTGCTCATAAAGTGACCTTATTTAATATAATTATGTAAAATATGTTCACTGAAATGTGCTTCATATATGCTTTTTTCGAGTAAGGCTGGTGTGCACCGACATTTAACTGGTAGTTAAGATAAAATAATCAATGAAATGATATGCATAAACAGCGATTATTTTATTTTAACCGTTGATTAAATGTTGGTGCACACCAGCATAAATGTATTGATCTTTTAACAACTAAACTACGGGCAAATGGTGGTCACCTGGAAGGCGTGTATCAGGGTGGCGTAGACTATGATGTCAGCCAGAGTGACCCTCTCCGTAACGAGGAAGGTGCGGGTCAGAAGGTGCCCATCCAGAATTTTCAAGGCTGCCAGCAGGTCGCTCTTTGCACGCTCCACATTCTGAAATCGGATATATACTCAAGCGCGTGTTTTATGCTATATTTTCATTAGACATCAATGCACCTCACGATTGGAGCGACATTTGAAAAATGACAATATATTATTGGGCATGGAGTGTGAATGGCAGATACGGTGCCAGTACTAATAAGTATTCAACATGATTAAAATAAAGATATTTTTAAAGAAAGGTTAGATTAAAAACACTATAAATAAAATGTGTGTATGAAGAGATTAGTTTGTATCTACCCAAATGGGAAATAAGTATATTAATGTATGTACACAGTGTGAACACTAACAGTTAAAAAGTAACTCACTAAACTGTATTTTCTATTAGAAACCAGATTCTATTATTTGAAATGAAATATGATCCCTTGATATATGTATGTAGCTTGTTAATGCATATTAATAAAATTGTGACTAAGCATAGTTTTGTTAAATATGGGTGCTTCAAACAGCCTACTATTGAATAAATCAATCAACATATAAGATTAAGTGGTAAAAATACTCAAAAATTGCATGTTAGACAAATTAGAAGAGATGAGAATATCTATAAATTGAAAATAAAAGATTATCAGGATTAACTATATTATTTTATAACTGCTTAAAGATACAAAGAAAAAGGGCAAATGGATTAGGGTCAGGAGAGTATACCTGTTTGTTGAACTGCATTATGCCCAAGTAGGGGAAGACCCAAGCGCAGGAGGCGGGCAGCAGCTCGCTGTCGGCCCACGAGGCCCACTGCCAGACGCGCGCGCGCGTCGCCGCGTCCGCGCCGCGCAGCGCCTCGTTCGCCACTGCCAATTTAACACAAGTAGGCATGGAACATTTCACAAGTAGCATGTGAAATTTCATATGAAATGCAATTTCATACATCGCATCTGCTACCTCTCTTCATTTGGTCTGTGAAATGTCACAGGTAGTGAAATCGCGAGAGCGAGCGAGTAGGGACGAATGAGCGGGCGTGATAGAAAGAATAAACTATATTTTGCTGATTCGTCGCCGCTAAGTATACGACTATGAAGTAGTATGAAGAGCGTAGCGCCATCGGTGCTCCGTTTAAGTACTATACGGGAGAACCTTGAGTATCTTACGAGAGTATTACAAAATAGATTTTAAATTAAGGTCTGTAAAGTATTATTTTCCTTGAAATAATCTCAAAATCAGTTGTTTAGGAAATGAAATGAAATTTCATTGTTATCGCAGGTCAGTCATTCGATTCGAAAGTAGGATGCATAGTGATTAAAAATTATAATTAATATTTCATTTTGAATAGCATACAGAACGTGTGACACTGTGGTAATTTTAAGCTTCAAAAATCATTGCTAGTTAAATTTCACATGTGAAATCATTGTGATTTTTTTTTAATTTCATCCAATGAAAATGAATTAAAAGTAGCAAACATTTCCATGCTTGAACACAACCAACATATACACAAGTATGGAATGAACATAAATATTGTGCCACAAATCACAATTGTCACTAATATGTAATCCATTATTCAACATTCCAGCAAGCATAATAATAATCAAGTGATTTAATAAAACCTAAAAGGCTTCAAATTTGTAAAATATAGATCCAGGTTCCAGGAAAGACGACAGCCTCTGTGGTTGAGGGCTAAGCCTTTTCCAGCCTACCTCACTGCAACGCAGAGGTTCCGGGTTCGATTCCTGGTATAGTAAATTTCAGAAACATATTTTCTCGATCGGCCCCAGAGTGGTCCGTTGTATATTACCCATAACACAAGCGTAACTTGCTTAATTTGGGGATGTACAATGTGTGTGTTTGTCTGCTGATTATTTATTATTATTAGATTGAAATTAGTTCTGTGGTGTGTGTAAAATACATTGCAACTTTTGCAAGAACAAATTGATGCAAATAATTGTTAGTGTCTGCTAGGCCTTATTTTTATATCTTATAGTTAATCAGCACAAAGCTGGAATGAGATAGATTTGCTATTATGGTATAAAAACAATAACATTTCAGAACAGAAAACCATCATTTAATATCATGACTATATTTTGTAAATGAATCTCAGATTAATATGTTAAGAGACAAAGTTTTTGCTTTACTTTGTTAAGTGTTAGGCAAATGACTAAATCCATACAGCATGGAATATTATGTAACAATATTATTACTTTAATATTTTAAGTTTTCGCTACTAGTATATATAATACAACTATATTTTAACAGCTTTGAGCATAGTAATTTATTAGATTTTTATTATTCCGATGTTTCAGCCACATTTCAGTAGCTGTGATCACAAAAGACAAATATGTCAAGTGTCATTGATTATTGTTAAAGTTTTATTTAGTCTGCCGCCAATTGTTCATTTTAATTTTTGTTTATGATTATTATTTACTCTACGCGAGCCTAATCTAATTTACCATCCCTTCACAACACATTGTAGCTTGAAGAGAAGTGGCGCAAGGCTCTCTTCAACAAACATGCCTATCTCTAACATTTTATATGATATTAAAATGGGTGGGAGGAAAAATGGCTCAACTTTACAATAATGGACACTGAATTTTACGAAAATCGAGTTTAGAGGTATACATATGCCTTATATATAGACACTAGACCTGTTATTTGGGCTAGGAAACAAGTTTTTAGGGTCCACCAATAAGTTTTGAATGAATAATGGGAAAAACAAAAATATGTTTGATAAACAAGGTTATGTCACTTTTGTTGAAAAAAACTTTGATTTGTCTTTAGGAATACACTTACACCTGATATATAAACACTAAAACCGAACTGACTGGTCACCATTTATTTATTGATAACTATTTAAATGGTGGTTACAAATTGGTTGTGACATTTGTTGACCGCTGTCATGGCACACTTGCTTTGCTCACTAGGCATGTGGGCTTTAGTTTGCGTTTTTAGACTGTATTAAATGTTTTTTACATTGACCACTAACTTTTCTTCTGCATTTCTCGTCTTTAGACACAAGAAATAAATACACCATTTTGAAAAAAATTAGTAAAGTTTTGTTTACAAAAAAAATCATATCTCAAAAACTACATGTCGCCTAGACATGGGGGTTGCAGGAGGGAGAAGTACTCCCCTCCCCCCCTCCACTACTAAAAATTCAGTGTCCATTATTGTAAAGTTGAACCCAGAGTTTTTTATGGGAACTGGGAGGATATTGTTTTGTACTCTTATTCCAAACAAAATGCTTAAAATTGTAATTTATTCATTACTTTAAGTTCAACTATGTTTTTGTGCTCCAAATCGTAAATTTTTGGTAAAGTAGGCTATTACTTATTAATTCTTCCTTTGCAGACCAAACTTTATGGGGCTGCGTTCAGTTTGCAACAACAGCACAACTCAAGTTCGCCAGTTCACAACCACACTTAGATGTGCACTAACATCTTAAACTAAATATTCATGAGACTTGCATGTTGGACTTCTAACAACCAAATTAGAACAGCTAGCTAGAAGCTGGACCCATGCAGGCTGCACATTAGATAATTTATCAGGTAAATCTATAGCTATCTGGTTCACAAATTTTAAATATAGAGGTGGTGAAATAGAGAAGGGGGGAAGCATACTTACCCCTACTACAACCCGGATGGTCTGAAGATGTTCAGATTTGTAAATAAACATAACCTCACTTATATTTTCACTAATATTGCACTTACAAAGTTGAACAATCCTTTTGAAGTCAAAAAGAAAGCCAGTAATCAAAAGAAAATAAACCAAAAAACCATTGAAATATTCAAAACAGCAGCCAATAAAGACGAAATCATAAATAGTTACCAGTCTGTTCAGGCACTCATCAGCCACTACCGGGGTAAACTCGCTCTGCTTGTGGTTTTAGCCTAAAGCTAACCTAACCCACTGCTCATTGTATAAAGTAAATGATCACAGTCTGTTCTGGTGCTCGCCAACTACTGCCGCAGCAGACTCACTTTGGTCTGAAGCTGGTAAATGTATAGCTTTCCGGTACACGAATTTTAAGTAGCGGGGTGGTGAAATGGGGAGGGGGAGAGGCATACATACCTTAACTACAACCCCTAAGGTCCGGAGACCTTGTTTTTTTTTTTAATAAACATAACACACTTATTTTTTCGCTAATATTGCACTTCTATTATAAGTCCAAAGTTGAAAAAACTTTTCAAAGTGCAAAAAAGCCAGTAATCAACATAAAAAGAACCAAAAACCAGCTTAATTGGATAAAAGTGAAGAAAAACACAATAGAGCACATTCACATACAGCACAAGAGTATCCATTCAAAATGGCGACCAATAAAGACGATTTTTTAAGTAGGTAATCACATTTATTTATATTTAACCAATATTAAAGAAACAATGTTCTGCAATGTACTTAAAAATTGATATCATTAATATATTGATTTATTGTGATATTAAAAAAGCAACTTGCTAGTCGTCCACTAAATTGATAAATAAAACAAATGCTTTATGAGACTTTCAAAGCTTCGTACTGTTCGTGTGTATAAAGTAAATAGTAAATGGTTACAAGTCGGTCGGTCGGCGAATTATTTCTACATTAAAAACAGTTTTAGTTTTACAAAAAGTTCTGGTGGTTATATGTAATTCATGAGTACATTCATAAATAATTTGTGAGTACATTCATTATCAATTCGTGAGTACATTCATAAACTCAAATCACGCTTTGTTGTTATCAAAAGTGACACAATTTTACAACAAAAATAAGTGAGGTAAAAAATAAAACCTCCGGACCTTAGGGGTTGTAGTGGGGGTAAGTATACCTCCCCCCTACCCACTACGCCCACCACACTACTTAAAATTTGTGTACCGGATTGTTAAGTTGCAGCCCTGAAGCTAACCTTAATCACTGTTTTAGTCACTGGTTGCGACTTTTTACCACCCATCACAATAATGTAAGTGAAAACATAGGTGAGGTTATGTTTACCAAAAACAAATATTTCAAGAACTCCGGACCTTGGGAGTTGCAGAAAGGGTAAGTGTACCTTCCCCCTACCCATTACTTAAAATTCGTGGGGTTGGGTTTACATATATGTCCCCGGATGATTTTAATGGTTAATGTGTTTAGGAATATATTTAAGACTTATTTATAACAACTGAAATTGGTTTTGAGTGGAAAAAATACATATTCAATTAATTATCGAAGTTTGAAATTCACAACAATGATCTGGTAATTTTGTCGCCGAGACGTTTTTTTACGTTTTTTGACGGGATTTATCGACATAGGAGAACCAGAACCGACTGACCAGAACCATTCACTATTTATTTTATATATTAGTGAAAAACAGAAGTGAGGTTAGATTGACAAAAACATTAATAACTCAGGAACTATACATTTCCGCCACATGGGAGTTCCAGAAGGGGTAAGTTTTCCTCCCTCCCCCTCCCCCCTTCCCCCTCATTACTTATGATTCCGGGGACATATATGTAAACCACACCCGGCAATACACTTATATGGGGACTATAACTTGCTCAATACAAATAACAGATTTCCGAGAAATACCATAACGGCTCTTTGAGGCTAAGAACTCCGAGGGTACTTCAACAACGAAATCACGTACCTATACTAATGATAATTATAGTGATTTAAAACGGAACACTGAATATTAAGGTTATGGATAGTAAGAAAGCAAATATAGTACGAAAACTTACCGTAATATGCAATGGCATTGCTCTCTGTTAGTAGAACTTTACCGTCTGCACTTTCAAAGGCTGGCACCTACAATAAACAGTGAAATTACACGTCACGTCACTGCGAGAACATATGCACAAAAATAAGGGCGGCCTTGGCACGACCGGCGCAACACAATGTCACTCACTTTACCCGCCGGGAACTTCTTTAAGAAGTCTTCGGACTTATTTGTTTCACCGAACACAAAATTAGGGGCTACTTTCACATCCGCACCGGAATATTGTGCGGCGATCAACGCCTTGTAAGCGCGGAAATTTTCCGGATAAGTGTACAGTACCTGAAGAAATAGAGAGACACGATATTAGTAGATAATAAAAACTAGTAAAACAAAGGGAATGCTTTTGCAGATATGGAAAGATTCTTCTGATAACCAAAAGTAGATTTTAGCCTACCCCAGTCGCAGCCGCCATGGTTAGATTTTTCGGAAAGAGGGTGGCGGCGCTGGTTGCCGGCGGGCGGGTGGGGCGAGGTTGGAAGAGACGGGGGAGTAAAATTCAGAATAATATGACTTTGACATTAAAATGTCAAATGCAAATTATTGTATTTTTTGTGTGCCTTATAATAATTATTTTTAATTAATTATTTTTTATTTATTTCTTATAAAATTAAGAAATAAATTAACAATTTTAATGATCATTCATATGAATACATTTATACTTTAATATAGTTTTTGAAGTAAAACTTCTTTAGGCGTGACTAGGAGATAGATAGATAGATAGATAACTCTTTATTGTACACCAATACAAACATGAACTTAAGACTAAAATTATATCTAGTTATGTACAAAGGGCGGTCTTATCGCTAAAAAGCGATCTCTTCCAGACAACCCCAAGGAGTTAACTTAACTGGACGAGTGACGACAATGCAACGGAAGTCCGTTACGGCAATATGGCGTCGCAATATGGCGTACCATCCGGTTTTCATTTTTTTTGTCAATAGATAGTTTATAAACAAATCAATCAAAAAAAATTGAAAATTTTTTGAAAAAAAAAAATTAATAATTTTTTTTTACTTCAATCGCGTGTGAACGTTACACGCACTCATTTTTTTATTATAGTTTTAGTTATTATTGTGAGGTAAATAATCTTTAGGAATTTTGTCGAAGTAGTTTTGTTTATTTTTATATAGGTATGTTTGGGAAAAATTTGAATAATCGTCTTTTAAGAAAATGAAGAAACTAAATGTACATTATAAACTAAGATCTGGCTTAAAGGCCTAGCTGCCAAGCCATAAACCTAAATAATAATAATAATAGTTGCAGTGTAACCAGATGGGGGATTCCCTGCAAATTCGGGGAGTTTTTTGACGTCGGGGGGGAGATTTGGGGGTAAAGATTCTTTGGGGGGACATTCGGAAGGAAATATTTTGTTGTGAGAAATTTTTGGCGATATTTTAAGTATTAATAATTTATCTACAAACACAATTCTCATCACTACAATTATTATATCTAAGTTATAATACGGTATTATTACTTTATCTTAGAATTATACTCTACTAGTGAATCATACTTCAATTCAATAGTTCATTTTAATAATTCAATTCATTCGTTCGTTCATTTACATCATTAATGTTATTTATTATGCCGTTTCTACTCGTATGTGTCGTATCTTACTACTACGTCGTATCGTACTACGTTCACAACTGCGGTTTTCCCGTTCCACTTATTTGCTGGTGTCATAATCGTATACTCAAGTGGAACGGTTATTTAACCCACCTATTGACACGGGTCGTTGTTACCCTCCCCCCCCCCCCCGGTGAGCTAAAATGATGACGTCATTAGTGACGTTTTCACTACGACGGTAGTTTTGCTTTTTTATTTCACCTTTAAAATAAGTAAAAACTGTTTTGGGGTTTTTCTCAAAAAGCTTATATTTGGGGGTTTTTGACAAAAATTTGGGGTTAATTGACATGGTCATCTGGCAACACTGAATAGTTGTACTCTGGGGGAATTTTTGGCGGGAACTGAAAGAAGAGGTTGTGCTGTGCAGTTTTATTTTCTAAAAATGTCTAAAATTACTCTAAAATGAACAATAGTTGTAGGATATTGATAGTTTTTGAGTACCTAGTGTTTATGTGTTTTGTGAGAAATGTGAACTATATAGTCAAATGTGGCCTTTTGAGTTGTTACAAGAACTCCGTTGAATGGCACTAGCTGATTACCTACAGTTCAGCTGTGCTACAAAATTATAAATAGGCTTAAGAAAATGAAGAAACTATATTATAAACTAAGATCTGGCTTAAAGGCCTAGCTGCCAAGCCATAAACCTAAATAAAATAAAAAGTTGTACTCTGCTGACTTAAAAACTTAGTTCTCAAACCGTAAAATCCACAAAAAAAGGTGGTCTCCGCCATAGATTTTCCATTTTGTTCTCTAACCATAATGGTTTTTTAAGGGATTTTATCGTAGAGAGAGAATGATTTTATCGTAGACAGTAGGATTCTCTGTCTACGGATTTTACGGTCTATTAAGCCTATGTGTAGCACAGCTGAACTGTAGGTGGTAATCAGCTAGTGCCCTTAGAATAATTACACCTAGAAACCGAGTCCGCCTCCGTAAAGTGAGGCAACTCAAAGCTAGCCATATTGGCTAAGTTCATTACTCGGCCCAGTGTTGCCAACTGCACCGTAATTACGGTAAAAACACCGTAATCAGGATAGATCTACCACCTACCGTAGGTTTATTGTTACGGTAGCAAAAAACACCGTAATACCCATTGAAGATCGTATTTCTTTAAATCTTGTAGATTATATTATATCACTAAAATAATTTTAACGAGTTTGTGGTGCTTTATATATATGAATTTTTAGTGACCGTGGTCACGGACGACAAAGGTGACATTAGTGCAACGAGTATTGTTAAAGTTTTATTTAGCCTACCGCCAACTTGTTCATTTTAATTATTTAGTTTTAATTTTGTTTATGGTTAATATTTACTCTATAGGAGCCTAATCTAATTTACCACCGCATCACAACATGTTGTGGCTTGACGAAAAGAAGCGGCGCAAGAATCTCTTCAGCAAACATGCCTAGTTCTAAATTTTTTGATATAATAATATTAAAATGGGTGCAAGGAAAAAAATGTTTTTTTCTCCTTCCACCCATTTTAGCCAAGCCGTGGTAAATTAGATTAGGCTCTCATAGAGTAAATAATAACCATAAAAAAAATTAAAAATAAATCATTAAAATGAACAAGTTTCCGGTAAACTTTAACAATACTCGTTGGACAAATGTCACCTTTGTTGTCCGTGACCACATCCACTGAAAAGCGGCCGAAACGTCGGACAAACCAAAACTTAATAAATTAACGCGCTTAAAACCGTTAAAACGTAGTTTTATTACAATTATATTGTCTGATTCCGATTAAAAATATCTTTTTTTAATTATTCTGACCCTTAATATGCTACTAAATAAACAAGGTAATTCTACCGTATTGAAAATATAAATTACACCGTAATTTTTCAAAATCTACCGTATTTTAAGAAGAAATCTACCACCCTCTAGAATTCAGAGTTGGCAACACTGACTCGGCCCGTCAGTGCTCAAGGTCGTGTCGTAGCGAAAACTATTCCCGAAATTTTGATTAAAAATGACTGTTTGTGCAGACAACGGATGTCACAGTACATCGGAAAAGCACAAGAAAGATGTAACATTACATTTCACGGGTAAGTAATGCGTTTGAACTTATATTTTTACGTAAAACATTCATCAAAATGTACAATAAATTTCAATAATTTGTCATGTCACAGTTTATGAAAATGTTGCCAACACGGAGAAATATTTTCCTACATTTTATTGTTTAATTAAAAGTGAAACACGTCTCATCTTAGACCATTCAACCAAAGGACGAGCCTCGTATGAGCATACCCCTCCGCCAAGGTACAAGATTATAAAATCTAACGCGTTTATAAAAACTAGTTCAATAATCGATTTCTAACAGTCTTAGTATCGTTATCGCTGTGTGAGGAGCTCCTCAAAAATGCCAACCTATGCTGTTAACGTGTGCGATAAAAAGTCAAATACCTCAAATCTAGAAAAAGATGGTGTAACATTTCACATGGAATTATTTTTTTGTCTAATTATTGCTTATTTTTAACAAAATAACTTATAGTTGTTTATTAAACTTGATGTTCAAAACATCGATTCTATAATCGAATTAATGAAACATCTCGCATCGACTTCCGACGAATCTCTGTTTTACTTTGAACTGTTATTGCCAAGAAATTGAGTCTATATTTGTATAACAATGCCCAAATAACAAAATATTGAAAGTCTAGCGCACTTCACACACACACACACGAGACTAATGCGAAATCCTTCAAGAAATTATAGCCTTTATTGTGTTGGAGACTAATTTGAAATTTGAATATTGAAGTTTGTTTTTTTGGCTACACGAGACTACCTATAGTGATGTATAATCTGTACATATAACTCCGTGTCGATATCGATAAAACTACCTTTGATACTGTTAGTCGAAAATATGATTACGTTATACTAATAATGACCCACTTTTAGGGTTCTATTGTAAAATAAGGAACCCTTATGATTTCGTCGTGTCCGTCTGTCCGTCTATTTTCTGAAATTAGGTCTACACTGCTGAAATTTGGTACATTTAACTGTAACCTATACTAGGAAAAATATTTAAATGTTGTGTGAGATTTTTTAAGTATTGCTCCCACAACATGAAAAGTTACGATGGTAAAGAGTACTACTTTTACCCCATCGAATCGGTAATATGTTTTATGCATTTAATACATTTTATAATTTTCCACTTTATCAATTCTTTTATTTCATATCAATACTTCGGCATGAGTATGTCATTCCTAGACATCACAGCTTCCAGCCATGGTAACCCGGGAAAAGGTTTCTCGCCCGCCGTTATGCCGTCGAGATGGCGGCGCGGCGTGTTCCGCGCGCGCTCACCTCCTCCCGCGAGGCGACAAACCGCCCCACGCTCGGATTAATATTTATTGTTAAGCATTACTAATTGACATGTATCCTCGAGTCAAACCGTGATCATAGCTGCTGTAAAGTAGCCGAAACGTTGGCAAAATAAATAAATATCGCGCTTAAAACCGTAAATAACGTAGTTTTATTTATGTGTAACAGTCGCGAATATCTAAGAAAAATACTATAAATTAAACTTATACTTTAGTTTTATTCCACTGTCATCGAATCTATAGTATTCAAAATTATTATTCTTAGTAAAAATATCGACATTAAAGTATCGATATTTACTATCCCTATGAAATTCACCGGTTTGTACAGTAGTAATACCAGCATTTTTTTCCTCAAAATATAGGGCATTTAAATTACGTTGCAAGTAAATATTTGAATTATATGTACATAATTATATATTATGTTCATGGATGTTTTTAGCGATTAGGATTTACATAAAATTGTGAAAGTGTTAATATCAATATCACACATCACAATTTTCATCACACAATAACTAAGATCTTATTTCAACTAGTGCTAGTTTAATAAATCATCAATGTGGTACTGCTTAATTATTACAATATTAAAGTTTATTTCATATTCCAATATTATAATAAAAATAATAATGAATATTTAGTCAATTATGATTAAATTACGAGGCAAATTGAATAATGATATGGCAATTTCTTGTATTTTGAAATGTGAGAGTCGTCTTTGTGTGCGTAATGAGTGTAAATATACGCTGTTTCTAAACTAGTTCGAAGATTTGTACATTTGTGCTTTTATGACAACACAAATAATATTTGGGTGTATGCGATTGTTTCAATGTGTGCTTTACTCTTCCCCCCGCAGCAAATGGCTGAATTGTTTGTTTGCAAAATTAGACGCGAGCCTCGTCCTTTGGTTGAATGGTCTAAGGTCTCATTAGGCAATTATAAGCGCATTTTTTCTTTTTGATTAAATTAAATTGCTTAATAAGGAAACTGAGACAAAACAACAAGTTCGCATACTTATAATAACAATATGTAATTTTATGTTTTGGTTTAGTTTTAGGTTTCCTTCTGATCCGATCATTGCGGCTCGTTGGATCGAAAAAAATAGACGTAATCAAAATGTAAACAGACAGTTGGGTGCCTACTAAAACAACAAAAATTTGTTCCTTACATTTCGAGGATAAAGAAAAGTATATTACTAAAGGTGGTCTTTGTAGATTACGCAGGGGTGCAGTTCCAACTAAGGTATAACAATTTTTGTCCAAACAAAACTAAAATACCTTTTTCTTATAATACGTTTTTATTATTGAAGAGAAGTTTAATAGCAGTAGCTTTCGAATTTAGCGAATTCGATTCTTGTATGAATCCAAAAAAGAAAATATACAACGATTCGTGTTATCGAAGCGACAATTGTTCAGAAAACAGTTGTAGTTACAAGGCTACTGAAATAAATGATTATACATGTTGTTTGTTTTTTTTCTCATAAAGTGTTCTCATCTCGATCACTCTAAGACCCGTATCTATCTATAGATAGGTTATAACTTGAAACATTACTTTCCTCTACAATTCTGGCTCTTAATTGTTTGAACACAAAAAATAAAAAACTTCGTTTAAAAAAACCGACTTCAAAAACTAAAAAACTAAAATGTATAAAATAACTGATTTCTAAAGCTATTATTATTAATATATATTATCTAAAACATCTTAAAGTCGGTGCTTAGTAATTTTCAAAATATAGTAATTTTTATGTTTTACTTTGCACCGACTTCAAGATGTTTTAGATAATATATATTAATAATAATAGCTTTAGAAATAAGTTATTTTATACATTTTAGTTTTTGAAGTCGGTTTTTTAAACGAAGTTTTTATTTTTTATTTGTAACTTTTTAGTGTCTAGCTATCTATGTATGGGCAGACCTACGAATGGTGCCGCGCTTCTTAAAAAATATAGGTCCCAAGAACCGGGAACAAAAAAATGTTCGTAAAATGAAAACTACTGGTCCAAACTATGTAAAATTTTTAGGGGACCAATTGGAAGCTATTCCGCGTCGAGCAAAAAAAACACGTAAATCGGATCATAAATCACGGAGTAATCGGCGAACATACATAAAAAAAAGTAAAAAAAAGATCCCGACGAATTGAGAACCTCCTCCTTTTTTCGAAGTCGGTTAAAAATGTAAACAAAACGGGTCACTACCAAATAGTTTCGGTAGACGAATTGCACTTATATTTAACTCCTAATCGTTTAGGGGATCTATGGGCTTTGTCATCAATTCAGCAGTAAGAATTGATGAGTTCCAAATAAAAGGTGTAATCTAATAATCACATTTGTTCTGTGATCATCACTATAAGTGTGAAATAGTTTCCACTTTCCTATTTTTAGGTACAATTTAATGTTTTGGCAACATTATTTTTTTCACTGTGTGCGTTTAGTCGAGCGTAAATACAAGTACCTTACGCACACATAGATTATATTCTTGACACGCTTTGAAGGAACTATCGTTCTAGGTGTAATTATTCTTAGCTAGTGCCATTCAACGGAGTTCTTGTGACAACTCAAAAGGCCACATTTGACTATACAGTTCATATTTCTCACAAAACACATAATCACTACTCAATAACTATCAATATCCTACAACTATTGTTCATTTTAGAGTAATTTTACACATTTCTAGAAAATAAAACTGCACAGCATAACATCTCCTTTCAGTTCCTGCCAAAAACTCCCCAGAGTATAACTATTATTATTTATTTAGGTTTATGGCTTGGCAGCTAGGCCTTTAAGCCAGATCTTAGTTTACAATATAGTTTCTTCATTTTCTTAAGCCTATGTGTAGCACAGCTGAACTGTAGTAATCAGCTAGTGCCATTCAACGGAGTTCTTGTGACAACTCAAAAGGCCACATTTGACTATGCAGTTCACATTTCTCACAAAACACATAATCACTACTCAAAAACTATCAATATCCTACAACTATTGTTCATCTTAGAGTAATTTTACACATTTTTAGAAAATAAAACTGCACAGCACAACATCACCTTTCAGTTCCCGCCAAAAACTCTCAGAGTACAACTGTGACGACATATTATTTAGAGTTGGGACATCTGTTTACTGCTTAGAATCGTTCGTTACTTTATAAGTTAATAGTTAATTATCTATTATGAAACCCTTTATATTCCTATTATAATATGGCCTCATACGGCGTGAGAATATAGCTCGTGTCAAATATATTTATGAATAATCACGTCAAATGATAATAGTCAAATAAATACAATAATCTTGAAGTAAATAAATGATAAAAACCGGACCGATATAACCTTCACTCCAACTTGAGCCAAATTACAATTCAGATTTACAACAAAATAAATCAGTCCTTTAGTTAGATAGAATAATGTCGCCGTTTTTTTTTAAATAAAATTATCCGTAAACGGGACAAAAATACAATAGAATAGATGGTGTAAATAATTATTAGACTAGATAATTATGTAACTACCCAGTACTACCTACTATCGTAATTGCTATAATCGGAATATTTCCAAATCGAATACATGCTATAATCCAGTTCACATCACTAAATAAATTTATTTAGAATAGATCGATGGTGTGGTGGTGGTGCGAGTTGCTAATTTTTTTATTGTAATTGGTTCATATCGTAAATATCACGTCCAATTGAGGATTTTTAGCGATTGTTTACTATATAGACGAGTTTATTATAAACATACAAAATGGTGAGTTTATTTTCCTATTCTATATTCGTGCTGTACGCAGAATTCATCATGTCCCTTTTATAGTTTGGACGTTATGCCTGGCGGTAACAAAACCTTGTGGTTACTGCACCCTTGGCGAATGCCAAATTATGGTTCAATATTTAAAATTGCTAAACGTCCTAGAATCTCTTATAAGGATCACTTGATAATCATGCCAAACTCAGATATTTGGAGGATCGTGTTTTCGTTCGAAATAAAACTGGCACCTAGAAAAACAATTAAGTGCGTGTGTACTTATGAACTTTGCGATTTTATTAATAATACTTTATAGCTTAACCACACACTTTGCGCATGTCATTCTTAAAACTAAGATAAAATTAAATGAAATTGGAAATAACTGAAAATTCTGTAATCATACTTACCAAAACAACTTCGAGGCAGATACATGTTGTTCATTATCTCTTCACAATGCAAATACTGCCTGTTTGTTAAAGCATTGAAATATATCATGAAACACATGGATGGGGGGCTATTTAGAAGATAATGAGGCCTAAACTTTCTTGTACCCTTTTAATTACTGTTCAATCACTTATTTTCGTTTTAGGGAAATGAGAACTCGATTCCAATGGAATTATGTTCAAACTGTAAGTATGACTTTGAATAATAATGAAAACTAAACATTTTCCATGATATTTTGTTTTTGGTTACAAACTAATACTAATCGCTTGGTAATTGCGTTAACAGATTAGTGATGTTTAATTGGCTTTGAGACTCTACTCTAGTGGCGCTCTTGTCATTCTCAATTATCTATTGAAATGGGTCTATCTTCTTTGATAAGCTTTACATGTATGCCTAATGTCAGAGTATTGCGCCCAATAATGACTATGTATGAACTTATTTATGACCCTGGGGTGTCCATATGTAACATAACAAGAGGTTTGTTTTCAGCGCGTGTTAACTGCATTGATTTTAAGGTGGAGAACTGTGAGTGTCGTAGTGTCACTCGCATCTAACGTTCATCTCCATGTTAGAACTCACACACAGACATTCACTCACACTCGGAATGGGCTGCTGCAATCACTGCCACCATTGGGAATGCTTTTCAATGCTGCTTAATGAAAATTAAATCAAAATCATATAGTATTTATGTAACAGTTGAGTTTGGCCGGGTCCTATATCTTCCTATTCATTTCACTTGTCTTACTATCGGTTGGATTTGGCCATTACATGTATGTCAGAAAGATATACAAATGGACCATTCATGTTCAGTATGAAAATTGAATAAAACTAATTCTTAAAATTTGATAAATGGTGACAATGATTGGTGCTTCCCATTTTACACTGCCGTCCAGAACAATTTTCCCACAAATTAGTCTGTGTATGAAGTTAGTCATACAGCTGACTTAAAAGAGCTTGCTAATTAATTTAATGTTTTAATTATAATAAAGGTGGTAAAATTGTAGCTTCAAAATGTACTTACTCAAATGACACAAAACTCATTTTTGTATTTGCTTCTTTCATATTACGAGGTTTATGTTTTCAGCAGAAGTAGATGATGAAATATGTGTATTGGTTTTTAGTGCTATGTTTAGTTATTCCGTCGATGTTCCTCATGAATCCTCAATCTTGTATATTGACAAATTCAAAAATTGTTCTGGAAATCACTCGTAGAGGTCCACATTTGAGGTTAAATCGCATCACATTTGTAATAATGCCAACAATCTTAATAATCATGTAGCCAAATCAATGAATTTATAAATGACAGGAGACTGTGACAGACTTAATCTGTGTTTTGTGTATACATTTTTTACTTTGTATTTTTGAGGGCAACAAACATTTTCGTATAGTTAAAATGCAAGGTGAAACTGTTCCAATGGCACCTCTACTCAAGTGTTGATTCGGTTTACATTATTATTGTAGAATGTGATGACTGAAGATAAAGATTATTTTTATATTGAATTTTTCCAATAAGTATATGAGATGTGTTATTTAAACCAAATTTGGACTGCCGTGATGCCTCTCCATTTTCTGTTGTAATATGCTATAATTGTGCTAGTGTTGAAATAAGTGGGGGCAAGGAATCGGCCCAACGGCTGAAGGCCAGCTATGTGACTACTGGATGATGGCTTTTGTATTGTGTGCTGCATTGAATTAACATCAACCATGTAGCGTGTTTGATATTGTTAGTGCTGACGGGCGGCTTACGTAAAGGCATAGGACTAGGTGTCAATAAGTGCTTCGCTCTCTTTGTTTCGTGCATACACTTCACTTTGAATGGCTAATCAATTTCAAGTGGAAATATTTTGTATATATAGCCAAGTAATGATGATTACAAACACTTGCTTAAGATACGAGATAGCCTGGAATAGAAATATGTTGAGATTTTGCAAGTATGCTTTCAGGCCACTTGGCACCATCTTTTTTATAATTCACGAATCTTTAAATCCTTCTAATAATATTGCCACCAGGAGAAGCCTAAAATAATTAATTTCATGTTCCAATGCTAAGGTCTCAAAAAGTTGAGTTTTAATTATTTTTTCTATTTTGGTTGGCAAACTGGCCAACTCGGCTTACTTTTAAGCAAAACTAGAACACACATAATATATTTGCTGACTGGCCTTCTTGGCGAACACATCATTCATTATATAAAGACATTGAGTACATATTAATTTAGAAAAAAAAGAAGAACTAAATAAATAATGAAGTTAATTAAAACTTTTAAACATGAACGCAGGAAGAAGATCTCGTCATGCTAGCATCAACGACATCATCCGCCGAGCTCTTGTCAGCGTCGGCGTACCGGCCATTCTAGAACCGAATGGCCTGATGCGTGACGATGGCAAGAGACCGGACGGAATGTCACTCGTCCCTTGGAAGATGGGGCGGCCGGTAGTGTGGGATGCGACCTGTGTTGACACACTGGCCCCGTCACATCTTCCAATGACCGAGTCAGGGGCTAGCAACGCTGCCGCTTCAGCCGAAGACGTCAAACGGCGCAAATATGGAGCCTTAGGAAGGGGTTACATATTTGTGCCGTTTGGGGTTGAAACATTAGGCCCGTGAGGTCCGTCGGAAAAGAGTTTGTTTAAAGACATATGTAAGAAACTCTAGTACACTACCCATGATCAGAAGGCTGGCTCATATTTAGCACAACAAATAAGTATTGCCATACAGCGTGGTAATGCAGCCAGCCTTCTGGGCACACTCCCCGTTCTATAATATAAAAGTTCTATAATGTAAAAATACAAGTATTTATATATTCAAAAGATTCTCTTCCCCTCTATATAGTATAATGAATGAGTCCCTATAAGCAAATTCAGTAATTATTTTATCTCCATAACTTGAAAAAATAAATTGGACCTTTGTATCTCGAACATAGCAATACTTAAAAATGTTTTTTTACCTCATAATTAGTAGGATTGTTATTTATTTCACCTCTCAAACTCAAAATCAGTCCGAATAAGTCGTAACCTCTACAATGCGAAAGTTTCCTTACAAAATTTGCTAAGTCGAAATCTTCCATAAGTCGACAACTCTATATCTCGGATTTTTTGATATCTCCCTCCAACTTACAGAGGTTTTAAACATAAATTTTTATACATTTCACTGTATTCCAACAATAGTAGTTGGGAGTGCGATTTACAGTAGCACATACCTCAGGAAATATGAATGACAAATAAATGACAATTGCCAAGTAAAAATATTCTGAAAGGCTCTAGATTAGAAATACATTTTTCTGTTATAACCCAGTGTCATTCAGTCAGACATTCCAATAACAATTTACATTACAAGAATGATCTAACAATAACATAAATAGTCAATGAAATGACGCTAAAGTTCTGGACATATTTCTTGCTCTGCAGTAAAATTTCTTGTGAGCCACCTGCTAGGTTTTGATTTTGCAAGCGGATGAAGTCGCAATTTCATTTTCTATACATAATATGTATAATAATAGTTTGTATGATGGCATGAGTGGTCTTAGTTTTATGCAAATCTATTTGGCGAACAGCTGTATCGCGCAAGGTCACTGAGCATGCGATGCCTACTTGAAGGGGGTACTAGATGGTCACCTACCCGAGGTGACCATCGAGCCGCACGCTGCGACCCATTTACCCGTTTACCTTTAAATTCAATATTCTTGAACTTATCGGTCCTTGGTTGTCTTTTTTCATCGACGATATTGTTGTGTTCGCGGTGTGTGTGGTCCGTGGTCTCTCGTCGCGGCGCTCCTTCTGCTTACTAAATTAATGAGCGTTTACATTGCGCTTCCGCGATAACTTATGCAAACACCTATATTTTTCGTACTTGTAAAGACGAGTGACGCAAATGAATAACAATGAGATTTCATTAGTATATTCACGAAACACGACGAATTTTAAATTTTTGTTTCCTTATTGAATATTTAACATCTTTCTGCAAATTTTATCCTTCATATGGATAGACATCAATTGTTATGAACTATGCCAAATTATTAATATTTTAGTTCCTAAGATATCAACTGTGACAAACAGAACAGACAATGAAAGCAAAACGATGAGTAAGATATCACCTACTAACCTGGTATGAAGATTAGGTACAAGTATCTAATTGCTCATTTCATTTGCTCGAGTCCATTGGGCTACCAGGTGCACCCAGTAACTCGAATGATCCGCTGAACGCCGATTCCAGTGAGGTGTCAGGCAAAGTCAAGTGATGCACTCTTGGCAGTGGTTGCTGCTTCATATAAATGCGAATAGAGCCATTGTTTAGTTGATGTTTTTCGCTATAAATGTTGCGCATTATTTCTAGTTTTCTTTTTAGTCTTGAAAAGTAGCGCGACCGTTAATATCTGCTATGATGAAAATCAAGGGATTTTTGCTGAAGATGTTGTACATGAATCAATACAAATGGTAATAAAATGATTATTCACTTAAGCATTGTAAATAAACGTGTACCAATATATACATATATATGATACAGTTTTTAAATAAAGATATTGGAAATGATTTAATACTAAAAAGTTTGCATCATTATTATTATGAAGTATCGAAGCTGATAGAAGAGTAGGCGACGCGACGACGCACGAGCATTACTTCGCATACGTAATGATTTTGGCTAAGTATTGTGAGTGGCACGATGTTCATAATCCACTCGGAGAGACGGGGTTCGCCACAACGGCGAAGGGTTTCGGGCGCGGATAAAGGGTGTGTTGTTGGTGCAGTCGACGCGGACGAGATCCGGCGTCTCGGGAAGCGGTTCCGCAAGCTGGACCTGGACAACTCCGGGGCGCTCTCCATCGACGAGTTCATGTCCCTGCCGGAGTTGCAGCAGAACCCCCTCGTCCAACGCGTCATCGACATATTCGACGCAGACGGCAATGGCGAGGTATGGCTCCGGCACCTATGTTTACTATTCCTCTTGTGGGGGTTTTGAATTGGGCTGATTTTTTATATGCCCGTGCACACCAGAAACAGATATTCACTACACTTGTCTGAATCATAAGTCAGAAGATTAGTTGCTGCATTGTCGTGTCGTGTCGGTTGCAGGTGGACTTCAAAGAGTTCATCCAGGGCGTGTCGCAGTTCAGCGTGAAGGGCGACAAACTGTCCAAGTTGCGGTTCGCGTTCCGCATTTACGACATGGACAACGACGGGTTCATCTCTAACGGAGAACTCTTCCAGGTGCAGCAGATTATTCAATTCACATAATATAATATGCACCTTGATGTGCCGATAGTGATAATTTGAAACCAATTTGGAAATTGGTTACCGACACCTATGGACATTTGCAAAACCAAAGTTGATGTTTGAAGTTTCACCAATGAATGGATTAATAAAAACAGTTTATTGTTCACCAAAATTATAAATTACGGTCTTAAAAACTAGATACAATAATCGTTGAACAAAGGGTGGCATCATCGCTTAAAGCGATCTCTTCCAGGCAACCCTCTAAACTAAGGGAAATATTAAAACATGACAATGGCGGTGTAGACAATAAATAATATAAAACATTCAAAATAAACGAAAGCAGTAAATAAAAATCTTTATTATATATATATATATATATATATATATATATATATATATATATATATATATATAAGCAAAGTTTGTTTTCTTTGTCCGAGGTAAACTCGAAAACTGCTGGACCGATCAGCATGAAACCACAACCATTCGACGCGGAATTAATTGTAGATGGTTATAGGCTATATATTTTTCAAATTCTATGAGCCCTTTGCCATGTTTTCTCAATTTGTTTGTTTATTAATTTATTGCTCCCACAAAACAAAAGACAGGCATTTATTCTTGGTTCATTTGTTTTCTAGCTCATAAAAGAGGAACATGATTTAACATAACCTCTATGTTAGAAACAACTATAGTTATTTGTTCATGTTTAAAGACCAATAGGAGCGGAGCATCAATGAAGAATGTTTCAAAATCGGGGGTGTTTTTAAATTACTTTTTTTACTATTCCACGCGGACGAAGTCGCGAGCAGAAGCTAGTACTATATAAACACATAGAATAAGCAGTACTATCATACCTGAGGACCAAAAATATTTAAAAATCATGATTTCAAAACAGGACACTGACTTAGCTTGTAGGAGTCGTTTGACCAATGTTCGAAGTGTCCTACAAATTCCATTGCAGGTGCTGAAGATGATGGTCGGCAGCAACCTGAAGGACACCCAGCTCCAGCAAATCGTGGACAAGACGATCCTGTTCGCGGACAAGGACGAGGACGGCAAGATCTCGTTCGAGGAGTTCTGCAACGTGGTGGGCAACACAGATATACACAAGAAGATGGTGGTCGACGTGTAGGCCCCTATCCTGCACTCTAGTGTTGCCAGATGCGAATCTCCCGCGAACCCGGAGGGGCCCCTGGCAACACTGGCCCGCGAGCCCTAGCTAGAACACTATTCAATTGGGGGGCGGGCGGCGCCACCCTCGACCCCCGCACCTCGCCGCCCTCCTGACCTGGTGGTAATGTGTGGTCTTGGTCGTCCTCTCACTTGTAGCGAAGTAATTGGAACAAAAGACATAAATTTCCTTGGCCCTGCGTCTGTCTATGGTTTTCGGTCGATGAGAAGAGAGCCTTATCAAAAGACATTAGTACCACTTTCTAGACTAGTGCCGCCGCCTGACGCCGCCCGCCCCGACTCTATTGTAATTCATTTAAATTTTAAACTCTATTTAACTATAAGACATACATTTATTATACTAGTTATATACATGCAAACTTTATCGTAGTGGAATCGGATGTAGTCTCTTTTTATAAATATTATATCAGTTTTTTGTTGGTGTAATTTAAGTTTATTTTGTTATTTAGTATTTTATCGAGTGCAGTCGTGACGGCGAGGTGCGAGTCCGCCTTTTTGTTTTTGCATTCCCCAGCGTTGCAAGCGTTCATAGGCTCAGCGACCGCTTTCCACCAGGTGGGCCGACTGCCCGTTCGCTTGCTTCAGGCAGTAAGAAAAGAGTACCGGCTGAAGCCAAGAAAGACCTGCAACCTACTTTCCTCCATTTTGGTAACACCTTCAGTCACGACCGTTTTCTGCAGCGTAGTGTCAATGTTGACTCTTGTCGAGTTTCAGCCATCATCCTCCATTGAAACGACACCTGTCATTTCAAAAATGTTATTTTGATTAGATCAGTTATTTTTTTGAGCGGACTTCGCACCGCAAATGGTATGGGAGTCAGTATATTGCTCTGCTAGATTATCATTTTTACGCTATATTTTACTGTTGTTATTGCTTCCAACAAAGTCACACACAAAATAGTATACAAAGTCATAATTGTATGGGGATTTAATGCATTTGTTTGTTTCAACAATGTGAGCGTTGCGTCGTAGACGTGTGTTAAATGGGAAGAAGTACACAAACTCCAAAACAAACTTCGTTTTGTGATGTTATGGTTACTGAAATTTTTGTTTCTTTGTTGCCCGCTGGTTGAGGTTTCCGTTTTTAAAACTATCAAAATACAATGCCGGGTGAACTATACCATCATTGGCATCCCCTCGAGGTTTGGGTGGATTTAGATGAAAATAATTTTAACCATGAAGAAATATTCATATTGTTACGAGCTACACAGGACTCGAATTAAAAATGCCGTTGGAACTACTATAGAATCTATTAGAACTGTATAAAACAAGTGCAAAATAACTGGGCACAGCCAGTACAAAACTGCACGATTCAATAACACGCGCAAATTCCGTCGCTATATCGCTTATCGAATGTACGTCTTACTCGTATCGTAATCCTCGCTCGACTACCCCACCCCTCCATTCGGGCATTGTTTTATAGTAAACTGTACAATACACAATCGATTCAGTGGGCTGGGTTCTTCCAAGAAAATGTAATTTGCACACTTGCGAAGGGCCAACAAAGTCGAAAACAATAACAATAGGGATCAGTTCGACACTAATGGCGGTCATAAAACAAGGAGAAAAACAATAGCATGTTTTTCTTAATTACAAATTCTAAACACAAAGTAAACAACAGAATTCATAAATCCGGGAAGACAATAAACTGCGCTTTATGACATGCAGCTGTGTAAGCGCATCTTTGACGGCATGGAACAATATTATTATTTTGTAGCCATGCAATAGCTCAATGGTAATGATAATATTGTATAGATAAAAATGTTTATTTCATTAAATTACAATGTCAACTTGTTTTGCGAGCGGGTGGTTGAATTAGTGCCTGTTTCGCGTGCGAGGGTGGATGAGGGGTTACCCCATCTCCACCAGCCCATCTCCACCAGGAAGGCCATTAGACTCTTGACGTCGCTGAAGACTTCTCTGAGGCTACCTGGGGCGTCCAGATACTTCGCCCTGTAGTGGGTCACTTCTTAATTATTTTTATTATTACAATGCCATAACAGTCTTAACCTTAGCCGACCATATTAGTAATGCACTTTAATGCAGTTTCTCTGAATTTCCATAAGGAACATGTGAAAATAAGTAAATCTGTGTTCACTTCCCAAATCCAGTTTAATGCCTGCCCTCGTCGGAGGTATTTGTGGCAGTCCATTAGTCCTGCTGGTCAGTACTCGGGACTACTTGTGTTGTATTCCGCGGACATAGTCTCCATGAATATGATGGCACTTTATATTCCTTGAAATAAAAACATGTCAAGAGTTCTTAGTATCTTGGATAATCTGATCATCGGGCAGGTGCCACCAATGGTATAGGGTGCCTTATATCTGTTGTTTCGATTATTACATTATAACAAAAATTAAAAAGTAAATTGGAAGATCTTAAGGTAGTATTTCAACGGGTTCATTGCTACGTTCTTTAAAGTAGTCTCGGAGATTGAAGTTAGGTGTCGGCTGTGTGTTTGTTGATGTAGGTCGGTTCTGCTCTATATGAGCCCTTTCAATTATAACATGACACTGGACATTGTTTTCTCGTTATGGGACTGTTACACAACTTTGCAATATTAATTATATTAAATGAGCTTCAATCGTGTTACTACTATAACTTTCACTGATCTTATCGCCTTAACCGAATTTTATACATATTAATGTAATTGTACGATGTTAGTTTATTTTAGATGCGTGTAGCGGAATGGTAACTTTGTTGATGAGCGCTATGTAATCCTCACCTTTCCCATCTATCCATTGCCCGAGGGAACTTATTTTATGTCACAAATTATTATAACAATTAAACAAAGAATCGTCTCAGTTGTCAGCCCTTTAAATATAATACCAGTATTTCGTCATTGTGTACAATAAAAACTAAGCTATGTTATTGCAATGGGAAGAACTGCGATTAATATACTTTGGATGGTTTGTGACATATATCTCACGTTTCCTTTGTCCTGTCTGGTGCCTGATCCTCTCCCGTCCTCTGCCCGCAGGTCATCGAGGCCCTCAACCATTTTTAGTCCTGTGTCCTCGTGTTCGTGACTCACAGTGTAATTAATTCAAGAAGCATTGCAGCACAGACAAACGATTGCGTTTCGGAAAATAATGTAATTTTGACATTCTTTTGATGTACTTATGTATTTTAAGGATACCTTCCATTCATTTGTCTTACCACTGGTCAAAAGTTGATGTGCACTCAACAAAGCAATGGTGAGGTGAGTGGTGTGAAGGTAGCCACGCGTCTTGACATTGAATGTTTGTACTGTTAATTCATCCTCTTGCTTATTAAAGAATACAAAGTGTTTTATGGAGTGAATATCGCACCTTTCCCTATCAGTCATTGTACAAATTAATATATTGTAACATAAATTATATATGTGTTATTTACCTGTTTTTGTGTATTGTAGGAATGTTGTTTGATGATTCCATCTTCACTGTCGAGTGGAGGCCACTCAAAATACCCACTCTGATATAAGAATTTACATATTATTTATTGATCCATATCTATTGATATATTTTGTTACTGGAATAAATCATGGCCACTCCGCTCGACAGTGTGCCCTGTGTATTCTAACATCAACTATATTAGCATAGTGAGTCATGTGTTGTTTAAATAATAATATATATTAATTATAAATAAGCTAATGTTAACATGTTACCGAAGTGGGAGTGTTCGGCGGCAGTAGGCGACACCGTGGCCACACCTGGATCTAAACTACTATTTTCTAGTCAAACCTATTTTGCGTTGTTTTTATGTGTTACATGTATGGATCAAGTGATGGGGTCTTACAAAATTTCCAACATAGGCAAACATCACAAAATTTGGAGCCATATTCATAAGTAACAATAAGCTCAAATAGAGAATAGGCATAACAGAAATTAAGTACAATCTTAATATACTTGATGCATTTGAGAATATGTTATTTGGAAGAGTACTTAACCATCTCAAGCATGGGATTACGTGTGGTTTTTAGAATATGGTCACCAGTGTCCTGTATATTAATTAGCACTGAAATTCAGTAGCAGTGTGTATGTTTGTATCTTTCTACATGAAATGCCTTGGTGATGGTTTTGTAGAAATCTAACTCCTTTATATTATACACAATTCCATGGTAGCAAGTAGTGAGGGAAATGGGCAGTGCAGGTGAGCTGAGCACAGCATTTCCCTCACTAGTTTCCCGCTTGATGCTTTGGAAGTAGGCATAATATTATGGAAGCAAAGTGTAATAAGTGGTTTCATAAATGATGAAATGCAACCTTTCACTGAAAGTTAGTAGCTTTAAACAAATTGATGTTTAACAAAATAATGTTTAAATAAAACCACATTATAAACTGGTGGCACACCTATTAAATACAAATGATGTTTACTATTAGAGATGTGTAACTCAGGAGTGATTGATTTAAAAGATGTATAATCTTTCAAAATTCGAAATCACTCTTTAAATCATTGGTTTGGAAAATACATCTTTAACTCACTACGTTAAGATTGATTTTAGTCACATGGAATAATGAATACTAACAAATAAGATACTTAGATGTAGTATGAGACAATAGATACAGGATATTGTGAATTGAAAAGAGATAACATGCGCATTCTAAAAAATACAATGATGAGACACAGTAAATTAAACTCTCTGGTGTTACTGTAAAGCTTAAAACCGGTCAACTGAATGAATTATGTCATTCGAAACCAAAGATTTAAAAGAGTGATTTAAATCTTTCAAGGACAACGATTTATAAATCACTGATCTCATTGGTGATTTAGTTTGCGCATCGCTATTTACTATTGTATATAGTAAACATCATACAGATTTGTATATTCATTTCCTATCAGAATTATACTAGTAATAATTTTGGTTCTGAATCTCATAGAAGTCATCCAAAATGTAGCATAACTAAAATATTCTATGTTCATCTCCAATCCTTAAGAAAATTCATTTATATAAACTAAATTTCATCAAAATTGATTTACTTGTAGGCCATAAAGAGGTAATACCGAAACACCTTCATATTTATGTATCAGTTAGAATATTACTAGATGCTAAAATCATTGGTGTTGCCAATTTCACTCTTTTGGAAATCTAACACTCTTTCATCTCTGTTAACACTCAAACAAAAATAAAAAAGAAATCAGCACTTATTTAAATTATCTCTTTACTGAAATATTAATATGTGTCGAAATATTGAATGTCAAGACATTTAAATAATAATGTAATTTATCTTGTAAGTGTGTTGGCAACACTCGATATAAAATAAATAATAATAATATAAGAATAAAGTAAAATACGTGATTTATGCACATTTTAACTGACATTTATATTCAGTGCTAAAGACAAATGTTTGTCAATTTTATTAGGGAAAGAAGACCATAAACCATGATAATTTTGCATGAGAGTGTATCAAGAAATGCCTGAAACTCTCTTGTCAACATGCACTCCAGGCCACTTGGCTGAATCATAATCAATAATTATAAAGTGTATGTCGTTGATGTCGTTCGTTTGCTCATCTTAGGTAGCGTGTGTTAAGTCTAACCTATTGCCGATTTAAGTTTTATTAAATTTTCAAATTTCAATGATTTGCTTTTCATTTATTTTACCTCTTCATTGATCCTGCTGCTGATTCATATCACAGAATATTTATTTCATAATATTTAAGTCATAACAAATAAGACACTAACATCTCACAAACCCCTGAAACAAACTACAGTATTGACTTGTTTTAAAAGTAATTAAAATTATTTCTATGATGAAATAAACAAGTGCTGGCAACAAATTTTAGTACATTGTTTTACAAAATCAATTAATTTTCATTCAAATTTTTTTTAGCTGAGTATAAGTAATACAAGAAGTGGTGGTAGTGTAATGGCTAGTGCACATATCCCAAACAAAAGGGTGTGGGTTTGATCCTGGTCGGAATGCATGCACCACTTAGTCAGTTTTCTGATCTAATGTGCATATTGTTACAATTACCATGTGCTAACAACGGTGAAGGAAATCATTGTGATGCGACCTGCACATCAACCAATATGTCCAACCTGCCTTGGACAAGAGTGGTGGTATACTGTTTGTACCCCTTATAATGGGAGGCCCGAGCCCAGTAGTGGGACATTTATGGACTGATATTATTATTTCTATATGTCTAATTGACTTATTTTAGGATAATGCCCATTGCACAAGTGTTAAGTGGACTAAATTTTGCTAATAGTTAATTGCATTGCTGCAAATCTAATCAACAGGATAATTCTTGTACAAATTTCTTAAAATTTTGTTTGAGTGACATTTTAGTCAGGGACAGAGGTTGGCTAAGTGAATATAGTAATAAAGAAGAAATTTATTTATACATAATTTATTTACACTACCTAATTATAAGTCTATAATAACATTAAACAAACCTGGATGCTATGGCTAAAAGTTTGGTGTAATCTGCGCCTTTAGCGTGTGTCCTCTCCTTGAGGATTGTCCTGAGTATTGTGGGAATAGGGACATGGATGCGGGTGCCCAGCGGAGTGCCATTGTCATCTATTAGTACTACATTGTTGCTGTCAAATTTGGGCACTTTCACATTTTGAGTCTGTTTGAGCCCTACTAGGATGCCCTTCTTTTTCTGTCCCTTGATTGCGACCATCACTCGGTCACCTATGAAACCAACACCTGGAAAATATAACACTATTGATTCGCTTAATAATGTCACTAATTTTTAATTATAATTAAGACTACATGGGCAAACAAAACAAACTATTAAGTTTAAAATCAATAAATTAATGTTATTTGTATGTGTATTGAATGAATTACTAATCCTAAAACGTACGTCTCTTATTGTAAACACAAATAATTTTGGGTGGTTTGCCTTCAGCCATCGCTCGCTTGCCGATTTCAGAATTATCAACGACCCGAAGACGCGTCAACAGCCGGACTTCACTCAAAGCGGCCGTCGTGTGAAACCCAGCTGATAATTTGGCAGGGCATAATCTACAGAAAAGAGATTTAAACATTTTACAAATCTAAAAACACTCAAAAAGTAGGGTTATATTTCTGATTTTTGACGTAGCTACTTATTTATGACATTGACTTTAACAATTTATAATTATCATAAAGCCGAGCCAGTCCGAGCCCTGTTCACCGTCGCCCCCCTCTCCTCCCGCGTTGGGCCCTTACCAAGCTCGATCCGGAGCAGGCCGAGGAGCGGGCACTCTCGGAAAGCTGGGCCTACCCAGCCGACTTCGCGAATCTGGATACGCAGGCAGAGCACATGCGCAAGACCCTGACGAGGGCTTGCGACGCTGCGATGCCACGCGTCTCCAAGCGGCAGCCTCCGTGCAAGCAATCGGTCCACTGGTGGACCGAGGAGCTGGGCGAGATGCGAAAGGCAGTTCGCACCATCAGCCACAGGCTCAAACGCTGCAGGGCGCGCCGTCCTCCGGACTTCGTCGCGGAAAATGGACTCGTGGGCGAGTTTAGAGAGGCCAGAAAGGCCCTTTCGATTGCAATATTGCGATCGAAAGCCCGGGCTCGGGCCGAGCTCCTCGAGACGCTCGATCGGGACCCTTGGGGGCGCCCGTACCGTGGGGCCCGCAACAAGTTGCGGCCTTGCACATCCACGGTCACGGAAACGCTCGAACCCGAGGTGCTCCGGTCGGTTATCGATGGGCTCTTCCCGGAACCGGGGATCTTCACTCCCCCCAGTATGGGTCCACCCATTCCCGACACCCCCACGGACGAGGAGCCTCACTCCATCTCCGAGGGGGAGCTAGACGTCGCCCTGGACCGGCTCCGGGGCAGGAAGACGGCACCGGGACCCGACGGGGTTCCAGGTCGACTCCTCTTCCTGGCTGCAAAACACCTACGCAGCCAGCTGCGGGACCTCTTCGAAGCCTGTATTCGCGCAGGTAGGTTCCCGTCGCAATGGAAAGAGGGGCGTTTGTGCCTAATTCCCAAGGGAGGTCGGCCTCCCAACGATCCGTCCGCCTTCAGGCCCATAGTGCTGCTGAACGAGGTCGCCAAGGTCTTCGAGAAGATCTTGGCGGAGCGGCTTGTGAAGCATCTAGACACTGTGGAGCCGGGGCTATCAGATACGCAGTTCGGGTTTCGGCGGAGGCGCTCCACGATGGACGCCTTCGAGACACTGCGAGCGTTGACGGACGAAGCCGTCCAAGCGAAGGACGTCGTTCTTGCAGTGTCGCTAGACATAGCGAACGCCTTTAACAGCCTCCCTCATGAGACGATCAGGGAAGGGCTCCGCGCGCATGGAGTCCCCCCGTACCTCACGAAGCTGTTGGGCGAGTACCTGCGAGATCGGCATATCCTTTGGGAGGGCGGTGAGTCCGCCAATCACGTGTTAGGTCGGCGACGTGTCGCGTGCGGCGTTCCACAGGGGTCGGTCCTCGGGCCGATCCTTTGGAACGTAGGCTATGACTGGATCCTTCGGGTGACGGTCCGGCCCGGGGTAGGGCTGATCTGCTTTGCGGACGACACCCTACTCACGGCACGCGCCGCGTCCTTTGCGGAATCCGTGGACGTCGCCAACGACGGGTTGGCGATCGTCATAGATCGAATAGCTAGGCTGGGCTTGAAGGTCTCCCCCGCGAAAACGGAGGCCGTCATGTTCCATAGGAAATTCCGGAATCCTCCCCCGGACTTGTCCGTTACAGTTCAGGGGGTGGCGATTAGAGTAGGGCCCACGATGAAATATCTTGGGCTAGTTCTCGACGGGGAATGGCTGTTCAAAGCGCACTTTGAGCAGCTAGTTCCCAAACTTGTGAATTCCGCGGGCGCACTCTCCAGGCTTCTTCCTAACGTGGGGGGGCCGGGGGGTGCGACGCGGAAGCTTTATTCCGGCATCCTGAGGAGTATGGCACTCTACGGTGCGCCCGTCTGGTCCGATTCGCTTCACCGCCACAACCGAACCCTGCTGCACCGCGCGCAGCGGGTTCTGGCCGTGAGGACCATACGGGGGTACCGCACAGTGTCGTGGTCGGCGGCGACTCTCTTGGCAGGCGAGCTGCCCTGGCATCTCCAGGCAGACGTCCTGTCCAGAGTTCGTCGCACCCGGCAGGATGCCCTAGCTAGAGGACTGACCTTCTGTCAAGTCGAATTAGAGACGGTCAGGAAACGGGAAACCGCTTGCTGCCTCGTCGCCTGGTCTCGTGACCTCGAACACCCTGTGGCCGGCGGCTATACGGTGGATGCAATCAGGCCGCAGCTGGAGAGATGGGTGTCCCGCACCAGCGGAACCCTGACCTTCAGGACGACTCAGATACTGACCGGACACGGTTGTTTCGATCAGTATCTGTTTCGCATTGTGGGCTGCTTGCCTTCCCCGGACTGCCGCCAATGCGGCGCACCCGATACGGCGTTACACACGCTTGTTGAGTGCGCTGCATGGACGCCTCAGCGTTTCGAGCTCGAGACACACGTAGGAGCCGTCCGATCGCTTGGCGACTTGGTAACGGCCATGTTGCACAGCGACGACCGCTGGGAGTCTGCGGTTACTTTCTGTGAGGCAGTAATGTCTCTCAAAGAGGCCGCAGAAAGGGACAGGGAGCGAAGTCCTGCAGCGCGTGCTAATGTCTCCACCCGAGGTCGCCGGCCTTCAGCTGGCACCCGGAGAGGCAGGTACGCGCATTACTTCCCTCCCTGAGTTAGGTTCCGGTACGAGGGGCCCCTTGCTACTAGGCAACGCAAGGGATTCATCTGCCCCCGTTTCGAAGTGGGGTGTGTTCTCCCAGGGCACACTCCAAGCACTTTATTGCGCTGGATCGACTGTTGCGTAACTATGTTCTATATCTCAGTCTTTCCTTCACAACAAAAGCGCAGGGTCGACGGGAGGAGGGGGTTTTTAGTGGGTATTGAGGTTGCTCGCCCGTGCGGCATCGCTCTGAGTCTTCCACACTCCTCAGTGTCAAGCCATCGCGGACGAAGCGCAAACAAAGCATACTATTGCTAGCGTTATCGCCCCCGGTGGATGCGCGCCGTTTCCTAGTGACGGCCCTGAGAGTGCGTAAATCGGTTAGCATTATCCCTCGCCTCAAAAAAAAAAAAAAAACGGTCATGGACCTGCGTTACGTGGCGGACAGTTTACCGGACTGCACTGCAGGATAGTGAATGGGTTGCTTTAAACACCGTAATGTTTGCTCGCTTTTTTTTGGTATGTCTCGTAGGTGTTTTTGGTGATTGTTGTCATAATCTAATATAATCATGACTGTTTACAGAAATGTGCTTAACATGCTCTTAAAATAAGACCGTTGTTTGGCGTCCGTCAAAGACTGTTAATTAATAATGTTAGAACATTGTTATGCTTTTTACATATGGAGGGTAGAGGTAAGGAGGACCATCTAGTATGGGGGATCAGTTGAAAAAGTGTTCACCTGTAGACAGCAAATTATGGTTCGAAAACTGGTCAAAATAGCGCTAGTTAAATTTATAGTTTAACAATTATCACACTTGCAATGTTCATGTTCAAGCAAAAAAATATATTAATTAACTATTGAATAACTAAATGAAAAATTGACATAAAAAATTTTTTCAATCAGATTATTGTTCATTCATCTATTCAGTTAGTGCCTGAATTTTTTCAATTTTTTTATTTTCATATTTAGTAGATATGTTTAAATAATATTTATTCATTAAAGGGCCGATGTGGGTGTGGCTTGCGTAAGCCAGAGTACCCGTTTTCGGCCGTATTTTCATCCCTCTGGGAAAATTATAAATATTGATCTTACAGTTTCGGGAGTCAAGACTTTTTTTTGGAAATTTCCTCCTCTTTTCGAATCTTTTTTCAAATTTGAAATATCCTTATTACTTTTTGAGATATTTGCAAAAAACTAAACCCCCTTTTTTAAGTTAATTGTTAATAACTTTTACAATTTTTGCAAGCGGAAGTTCATTTCTTCAAAAATCATCTAGATGCCATTCCGAATCGAATGACACCTCATTTATAATTTTCGGAGACTGCTGAAAAAATTTGGTGCAAAAGGCACTTGTTTTACTAGTCTATAGTGTAGGAAAAGGAAATATGAATTTAGCAGATAGAAACGAAGTGAAGTGTGCTGCGTTGAAAAATGTAAAAAATGTAATTTGGAAACGTATTGAGACTTTCTCGTATTGAGATGTATGTATATAAATCTTTAACCAGTTGAATTTTTGAAACCTATTTCACTAATTATGATAACTAACTAAATTATCTGAAAATTCCAATTTGTGGCGCTTTTTTAAATACTTTCCACTTGCTATTATGGCGCCATCTTAATTTGCTGCCCTTCAGTTGACACTTTTTGATATACTGAGATGGTTCTCCTTACCTCTACCCTCCATATTTTTACAGTTAGAAAAAAGCCGAAATGTGTGCTGGGACACATATTAGAAGTGAAACTTCAACGGACAAGTGGAAAAACGAATCGCAACGGACAAGTGGAAAACGAATTGCAACGGATAAGTCGGATAAGTGGGAAAACGAATCGCAACGGACAAGTGGAAAAAGGAATCGCAACGGACAAGTGACAAAATGAATCGAAACAAAATTTCAACTTGAAGTGTTACGGGCAGATTGTTAATGTACTTGTCCAATTTAAAAACCTGCCCGTAAAACTTCAAGTTAAAATTTTGTTGCGATTCATTTTGTCACTTTTCAGTTGAAGATTTTCGACTTGTCCGTTGCGATTCGTTTTTCCACTTGTCCGTTGCGATTCGTTTTTCCACTTGTCCGTTGCGATTCGTTTTCCCACTTATCCGACTTATCCGTTGCAATTCGTTTTCCACTTGTCCGTTGCGATTCGTTTTTCCACTTGTCCGTTGAAGTTTCACTTCTAATATGTGTCCCAGCACATATTTCGGTTTTTCGCAGGTTTACTGCAAATTATGATTTGGTTAGGTTAGGTACATTTTAATGGTGTAAATGTAATACGCTACACACGCACCAAATATTTTTATACGTCAACAGTTTTGCCGTTCGTTGTCGTTCACTTTTGTTGTGACTCGAAAAACTGAACCGTTGGCATAGTTTTCTTGTTGTTAATTTGTTTCCTTAACAAACTCTCTATTTTTTTTTTACATAGACTACAAATAGTGGCAGTGATACCCAGTCGCGTGGAGAGCAGAGGTATAGATAATAAAACTACGTTTTAACGTTTTTAAGCGCAGTAATAACGTAATTTTATTATGTATACGAGTACAAGGCGCAAAAATTAAGAAAATATTAGCAGAGCATAGTTCGATGCAAACTTAAGTTTGTCTCCATTAATGTCGGCTCGGAACATCGCACATTCCGATGCGCTGAACGCGATTTTAGGTATTAGAGGGACGAGGTATATCCTCGCTCGCTCTCTCGCTCGCTTTACGGGATTTGCCCGGCGCTCGGCTCACTGGGGCTTCAATAGCGCTTTCGGAGATAGATAAAGCGCTTTTTAGGGCAACCCAGCTCCGAATTCTATTAAACAACTTCTGGCGCAAAATCTTACGCTTTTTGTAATATGCACATATCGAATTAATTTTAAAGTAAATATATGAATATCTGGACTAATATTATTAAGAGGAAAGATTAGATTGTTTGTATGCATTGAAGAAGCTCTGAAACTACTGAACCGATTTTAAAAATTCTTTCACTGTTTGCAAGCTACACTATTCCTGAGTGACAAAGGCTATATTATATTTACAAAAAAATTAGGGATCCTTACAAAACTCCAATAATGTAACACAAGGTGTAAAAAATACCTAAAATCGCGTGCGCTGCGAAAACTATTGATGATAAAATAAAATAGTGTACTACGACTTTGTAGAACACATCATTATTTACAAAAAGTATCGCGACAACATATATCTAACTATTATAGTTATGCCACAATAAGAGTTTTTTTAATATAAAAAATTAATTAAAATGCCGCCGCTAGAAAAGGCTTTTTATTTGTATCTTGATATTAATCCTTATCAAAATAAATTACTTCATATTCAAGACTGCTTCAATACCTTTATATAACTTTTTGAATTATTCAATTCGGACATTCTATTCGAAAGATATCACGAGTTTAAAAATGTAAGAATTAGTGACGGTGATCACGTGACTGTGACATCTTTTCGTGAGCCAAAACTCCGTAAGACCCCCTCTATATAGAAGTTTCACTTCAATAACTTTTAGTTGCATGTATGGCGGCCGCCCCAACTTTTATTTTTACCTTGATTTCATTAGTCACACTAGCTAGTATCTTCACTAACAGGATATCGTTCGTTAAATTAAAAAAAAATTAAAATATTTTTTAATGGCAAAATAATTATTTAAAAACGTGAGAATTGTGATCTAATCCAATTTTTAAAGAATGAAGTTGGTGGTGCGGGTGTCAAAGGTAAATTGTTGGTGGTGGAAGGAGGGAAAATTGTACAGTCGGGCAGAATGAAGCGGCACTCACCCGCGGATCCCCAATCCTCGTTCCTTAGACTCCTCAGCTCGATTGCAGAATTACCTTTTGTTCACTTAATCACAGTCCACATACCACCAACAGGAGCGGGTTTATAGATAATAAAATGCGTTATATCCTTGCACTTGCGCGTACGATACTCGCGTCATCGTTGAGGAACGGGTCGCCCGCCGGCACGAATCATGCTTGGCCGACAGGTGGCACCGCCTGTAACTATCCAGCGTGCGGAATTGTGGAAAGAAGAGGGAAGGTAGGAATAAAAGATGCCTAACCAAACATCAAAATTTTTGAAAAAAAAAACTTCGTTTAAAAATACCGACTTCAAAAACATAAAACGAAAACTACTGGGCCAAACTATGTCTAAATGGAAGCTATTCCGCGTCAAACAAAAAAAGAATCACGTAAATCGGATCATAAATCTCGGAGTAATCGGTGAACATACATAAAAAAAAACAAAAACAAAAAAAAGAACCTGACTAATTGAGAACCTCCTCCTTTTTGAAGTCGGTTAAAAACTATGCATGGTGGAACTTAAAAGATACTTAGATAAGTTTAGTGGTATAAAGCTGCAGAAATCGATATTTTTTTTTTGTTTCTTCGGTGGTAAACTAACATGTACCGCGATACCTACTTACAAGTACTGCGAATTTTCAGCCATATTTTCTTGCTTAAAAAAGGAGATTACACTATTAAAGAATATTTAAATGACAAAACTTAATTGACATAGCAGCTCGCTCCAGCCTCTTATGCTATCTTCTGTATAACGTTTTAATGTTGCTAAACATGGAAGGAATGTATAGATATAATAAGGAGATATATTGCAGTATAACCTTTTAGTACGTCTCGGTGGAGGAAAACTGGTAGTTACCGGGTACCGTAGTCTTTCAGATACTTGAAGGAAACTCCGCATTTTTCAATTCAACAATATTATAATATTTTAAGTAAATTATTCCTTTCCAGATATTTAAAAGCGAAATTAGAGCACATTTTTCAACATTTTAACATAAACATGAAAAATTAAAAATACTTACCTATTTCATTTTTTTTTCACCAGCAATGGCGAAATAAATGTTTGATACGACTTGAACACTCGCCACTTAATAAGTATATTCTTCTTTACTTTTATTGCGTCTTTGTTTTACTGAGTATTCACTGTTTGGTACAACTCTATTATTTTTTCTTGTTGTTATTATAATAATATTGATTAATTGTAAAGCAGGAGAGTGGAAATGTATAGTAAGATAGGAAACCCGTTTGGTTTCGCTATTTAATATTGATCGATTGATGAGGAGGCTTCCGGGTGCATCTCGGTTGTTCCGCGCCACCTCCGCACCGCGGTGATTAAAAGCGGTAACCCAATAAGGAGCGGATTGTGCTGATCGTGGTATTACAAAGGAGCACTGCTGTTCTCGATTTACGTCATTAGAGGCGCGGCGGCGGCGGGGGGGGGGGGGGGGGGGTCGCACCTCAAAGCTTTTAAAATACGTTTAGCTCCTTTATCGGCCTCATAATGGGCCGTTTTCGCGTTCGTTTCCGGCGGCATTGTCTCGCTGTCCAAACATCGCCTCTCTGCCCCTCGCCGCTTTTGGATCCATTACATCTCTAGGTAATAGATATCATCCGTCGTATTGTACTTATCTATGACGTGCCTTCAGCCGGCGGCGTCAAATATCCATTGATGTTTCTATTATGAATTGTCTTACTATTGGAGAAAAGGGTTTCCGTACTAGAGCAAAAGGGCAATCATTGTGATTGTAATAATCGATTCTGATTGGTGTGTGTTATGAGAGTGTTTCCAATAGAATCGAATCGCCCAAGGGCGCCACTTGTTAAAGTACAAAATGGACATCTGAATATAAGTAGGTATGAAGCTCAATATAAATACTTACAAACTAATATACCTAAATGCTCTAGAGTCAAAACGGCGACGATTGACGATACATGGTTAGGTATATAGTTATATATCTAATGCATAGGTAATACACGACAGTATTTCTAAAGAATATACTAATAATATGTTCTATCTATCTATAGTACCTAAAATTGTAAATGGTTCGAGTTTGTACAATGCGTTTAAAAATGTGAAAAAGAAATCACAGAAGATAATTCGTCCCAGGAAATTGAGAAAATGCGATTTTTAGATTTGTTGTAAGTATATCGGTCTGTTTGTCTGTTAGAGCATCACGTGAAAACTACTGAACGGGTTTTAATGAAACTCGCCACAGAGTTCGCTTGTATCATAGTTCCGGGGCGTAACTTAGGATACTTTTTATCCCGATAAAAGACGTCGTTTCCGCGGGATAGACGAAAATATCGAAAAAGATGGCGCTGCGATCGCATTAGTTTTGAAAACCACAGACTGTATATGAAGGAAACTCGGTAGAGAGATGGCTTATCTCCCGAATCAACACTTAGGATACTTTTTATCCCGATACATTGTCATTTTCATATAATAGACGGATTAACTAAATAGATGGCGCTGTAATCGCGTTTTTTTAATTTTCTAACAAACACCTACCTTGCCATAAACAACATGTCTTTCGGTGTATTACTTCAAATGGACGTAGCTACGCAAAAAGGACCCAACCCACTAAATGTTACTTCTGAATTAATAAAGATTAAAGTTTTAGCTGTATTTCAGCATCGATGCAGTTAAACTTATTTGTATGAAAAATGATACATTTAAGCTTATATTTTGCTAAGAACTCATAGACACAAATAAGTACATCAATGCGGATATACAGCTAAAACTTTAATCTTTAATAATTCAAAAGTAATATGTTGTGGGTTGGATCCTTTTTGCGTAACTACGTTCAAATTAGGTTGGCTTCGATTCGCATTTATATTTTGCTGGGCAGTTGTCTAAACTATATGGACTTAGTTTCTTTGTTATTATTAGGTACATGTGCAAAACTGAATTGTTTTTGTGTGAGTAAAATAAAGCTATGGAGTAGGGTCTGACACGCGGCGCAGCTGCGGAGCAAAATCTAGTAAATAAATAATTAGATACATGCACGTACCACATAGAAATAAAACAAAAATATTTTAAATTATATAAATTGCCTAAAAAATAAGAAGAAATGAATATAAACTGACAACAAGGTCCCTGACAACGTCAGGGGACGAGTCTGGGTCGAAAGCAGAGCCAATGATAAAAAAAATATTTCTGTAAGAAGTATCTGTACCTAGGTATTTTAGCTGTCAGTTAATATCTGGTTAAAAACATTATCTAAATAATAACAGAATACAAATATCTCGTATTACTCTCGAGCAGACCAGTCGGACGATAAGCCGACCAGCTTTAATTGACTCCATAGGGTGAGTGGTACATGAACGATAGTTCAGAGATCTATAGTTATGGATTCAGATTTTGAATTATATTATATTAAGTTCTTCCTATCTTCTATCGTCCTATATCCTTATTGACTTATTTTACACAATGGATTCAATATCTAGGTAGGTACTATATAGTGAACTGGAAATTTATTTGGACCGCGTTTCTACTAGTGCCACACGGACCCGTAGACAATTATTCGAGCGTTTATTTTATTTATTATGCGTTTATTTTTTGTTGCATGAGTTCAGCAGACAGGGAGACGGCCCACTTGATGGAAAGCGGTTACCATCGCCTATGGACATTTGCAACACCAAAGATGCTCCAAAGCCGCTGCTAATCTCTTTCTTTTCTCCTCCGTCTGGACGAACTAGATATGCCAGGGTCTTTTCTATTTTTTGTGTCTCCCTTAAGGGAGACTGGAATCTGGTCACTAATGCCGAAACACAATTCAAGATTGATACGGGGCCGTACTTTAGATCAAGGGTAGTAGCCATTCAGTCGGGCAAATACCCTACCACCGGGCTGGGCGTTGTTTTGTCACCTCTTATTACAGGCCGCCTGGGCGCAGAAAATTGTAGGTACTTATTCTTTCTTCGTTCTTGCACGGATGAAAATGTATCTAGGTTATTAATAAACTTTAAGAAAGAAGGAGAAGTTATGATAAAGTACGAGAAGTATAAGCTGGCCCTGATAACTAGGGCCGCTCCGTGTAGTCCGTTCCGTAAGAATTGCTTGAAGGGGATGCCCACGTGTCAAAGGAGAGGAGAAATCATATTTTAGTAATTTTTTCTTTTCTGTAAACTGCAATTCATGGCGTTAAATTCCAGTCTCGTCCGTCCGTTTTTAAGTCCCATGTCCACCATCCTACTCTTTTTTCGCGCAATCTTCGTCATCCTTATAGTGTAATTATAAGCATGCAACTTGCACTTCTCGATGTCAAATCAGTATTATTCTATCCAATTATCCGTGAATACAATTTCCTGCGGCCGGGTGCATACAATGAACTGTTGAAAATAACACGATAACAAGACGACGTCGACTCTTTTATATGAATAGGTGCTATATTAGATTTTATCTTCTATAAATGTGAACAGATAAATAAAAACATTGAAGTGCCTGTTTGTAATGTCAAAATAAATATATGAAAAAATCTGGGGGACAATTACCAGGAGATTCCGAAAATGCAACATTTAGAATTCTTGAGTCTGAATTTTCCGGGTGATTTTTAAGTCAGTGGCAGATAGATCATATCACAAGGAGTAAGTTTACTCTACTTTTAATATTAGGGTTCCGCGAAAAGAAGAAGACGAAGCCACGGGCACAGCTAATTGTTATATACTTATATGTGACAAATACTCACTTTATTTTATACATTTTCAGTGTAGATATACCTATCGTCGAGTATTCAGCTCGTCGAGCTTCAAGTATTAATATATAGATATACCTATATTTTATATATCATAGCAAACACAACAAACACTTTGTAGGTACCCCTTTTTACGAAAATTGCGCGGACTAGAATAACTAAAATGACAATCTTTAATAATTTGTTTATTTACGTTCATAATCGGTGAGATATTTCCTTTAAACTCGTGAAGATATTGTACCTCTTTTCTAACTTGTGAACTGTAACAAGTATAAAGAGAAAAATTGAAAAAAAAATAATGTGGTGCACGTTCAAACCATTTTGAACGCAAACTGGTTTTCACATTTGAGTAGGAAATTTTAAATACGTACCTTTTATGGTTCCGTAGTCAAACAACGAAAAAAGTGGAACATTGTCACCTTTACACAATCATTCATACTCACTTGCTACAATTTTAATAACAATGATTGGTTTTGCTAATAATTACCTTGACTATACTGTGGTAAGTACGTAGCAGGTACACGATTGAAAAGCACAAGAAATGATGCTTTCCTAATTCCCGTTGCGTGAAAGCCACTAAACGGAGCTGAGTACGTTCCTAAAATATAAGTATGTAACCAAAATGTTATTCAAATTTGTAATTCCATTACCCTTTCCACGACGGATGAATGAATCGTAAGCAATGTAGGAGTGCACATGCAGCTGGGGACTAATATGCAGCCCACATACACACTCGTAGACCCGCGATTTTTTAGGCCGCCATTTTGAAAGAGGTGGCGAAACAAATAATGGTGATAATAATTTAATCAACCCGCCTCCGTGTGCGGTTTGGACCTTCCGCCGTGGAGGTAGGGTATGTTTTGGCTTGTGCCGGTGTCGGGATGAAGTGTGCACCGCGGCGTAGCGAGGGCAGGCCCCCGGCCCCCGGGTCCCGTCTTCGCTTCAAATCCAATTGCATAATTCCGCACGCACCGCCGCCGAGCGACGGCGATCGCCCGATTTTTGCGCCTAATGAAGTCCATTTAGCCACCGCTCGCGCCTTCGGGTTATTTCGCATCCATACAAATTGCACTCATACAATTATGTCGCGGTTCGTTAATCTCTTGTCTATCAACTGAACGTTTTACACTAAAGAATTCTTTTTTAAATTCGACTTCTTTGCCAGTCTTACTTTTGAGCCCCTTTTTTCTGTAGATTGTAATCCAGAGACGTGGTTAAATTTGCGTAAAGTTTTGCAGGCGCTCCAGTTTATTAAGTTGGTCTTGAGTTAAATTTAGATAGCTTGCGTAAGCATAATCAAGAATAAGAAGCAGTAGGGACTTTGGAAGCTTGAACGTGTCAATGGACACAGAGTTTTTAGCTTTAAAGTTTGGAGGACAGAAGTAATTACCACCTCAACTCCGTTTAATGAACTGTACCTCACTACGACAAAAGCAGATCACATCTGAATGATCAGAATCTCTTAATAAATCATAAGTCAATAAATAATACAATAAAAAATAAGAGAAAAAACCATAACCCGTGTTTTGGTTTTGTTGTCGCTGAGTAAAATTGTAGCCGATGTCACCCACCTCATAATAATGAATCGGTTGACACCACATTCACTAAAATCAGATTAGTTTAGGAGCTACGGTAGAATATACGTCAAGAGGAACATAAACGTAGCCCTTCTTTTTGTTACGCCGCAATCAGGTAAAAAGAGAAATATATCTAATTGTCAGCGTCGGCGTCTCTGCTATCCTGCAGTTAAATGGCTTGGTGGGCGACGATGGCAAGAGGCCGGACGGAACGTTGTTTGGGACGCGACGCGCGTCCACAATCTGCCGCCTTCTCACATCGACGGCCTCCGTGCTTGAGCGGGCTAAGCCTTTGCCGGCCTACCTCATTGCAACGCAGAGGCTCCGGGTTCGATTCCTGGTATAGTAAATCTCGGAAACGTATTTTTTCCGTTATTTATTATGGTCTGGCTGTCTAGGATCGGCCCCAGGGTAGTCCGTTGTATATTACCCATAACACAAGCGTAACTTGCTTAATTTGGGGATATACAACATGTGTGTTCGTCTGCCGATTATTATTATTATTATTATACATGTATGTCTTTCAAGACCACGGGCCATAAAAATGGCCCGGACTTTTGGAGGACATGCGTGGGGCCATGGGGAGGCCAACACGTAGAGGCCCCTTGACAAATTTAATGTAAATATGTGGCGTGACACTGACCGGCGATTATCCCTGTCTATACATACAATAATGCACCCAAGGACAAGCCCCGGCCAGTGTAGGACTATTGTGGGAAATGAGAAGAGAAAGTACCAGGCTATTGGGGTTAACTGTTAGTGGTACTAGCGGTCTGGGAATATGGGGACTATGGCGTCTGCCCGTCGCAATGTTCGGGGAACATGGAAAAATGTCTCTCTCTCTCTCTCTCTCTCGCCACTCCCTGCATGGTCCCCAAAAAATACCATAAAAGGCAGGGGCAACATGGGTATGAGTGGCTAAGGGGTGTAGAGAGGTGGGCTGCAGGTTCACCGAAGCTACTTCCGACATTAGGCCATTTATCACTTCCACCCCTGGAGCTTGAGTCTTAGCTCTAGCGATCTCCACTCCGTGCCGGCTGGCTAAGGCAAGCACGGAGGCGGGGGCCTTGTCTTGGCCCCCGGAGTCAGGTACGAGGTGTCGCCACTCACCTAAGGCTTCGCCACAAAGCCCCCCTGCGGGAATTATTATTATTATTATTACATCTTCCAATGACTAAGTCAGAATCTGGCAACGCTGCTTCAACAGTTGAAGATCTCAACCAGCGCAAGTATGGAACCCTAGGTAGAGTTACATATCTGTGCCGTTTGGAGTTGAAATTTTAGGTCGGCGGAGTTCATCGACAGAGGGTTTCTTCAAAGAAAGTAAGAAACTCTTTGATACCACCCGTGATAACCCAAGGTTAGATTCGATTTCGGGCAAAAAATCAGAATTGCCGCACATCGTGGGAATGCAGCCTTCTTCTGGGCATGCTTCCCTCTGACAGCGATTTGTTACATTGTTTATATTGACTTACCTATATATAATTTAGTTTATTTTAATATTTAATATACTATGAGCTATTTTTTAAAGTTAGTTTAAATAAACTTGAATAAATATTGTGAAAGAGAAATGGTAGGTAAAATACACGTATTATTAGGTACGTACTCAACGTGAAACTTCGTTCGCTCTGCTATGACGAACTGTTTGTAATGCTGAGGCCACACCTGTGACAATGTTACAGTTATAGGCCGTTTCATGCAGATGCGACGATGGGTGCAAAGCGTTATTTGTGATGCGATACTGTTATTGGTAATGACGTTAAATATAGACAGATAACATATGTATATACACTAAAGTTGCTATTCGTTAACGGCGTTATTTTTAGCTCTTTTTTCATCTGTGGAGGTTGGCTATAAATGGCTATTGTTTAGTTGAAAAGCGGATGAAATAGGGATGATTGTAGAAAATTGGGGGAGGTCTACGCCGCTGAGGCTACTTCCGTAGATAAATAATCATTTACTTTTTTTTAAAAAAGGACAGATTTTATTATTTTGAAATATATTTTAAAGCTATCTAACAATTTATGAATATAATTATGTATCTATATGTGACCTAAACTTTGTAATATGACAGCAGAACAGAGGCTTTTTTATTTATTATTATTAATTAATTCTTTAGTCATCTCTGTAACTTTAGTTTGTAAGACTACAGCTGTTAGCTGTTTCCCAAATATGATAAAATAACTCTATAAATAAACGCATTTGCCCACAGGCAATAACTTTCACATTATTTCACATCAAACAAACAACACCACGGCAACGACCTCGCTCATCGGGTTACAAGTATTGTAAGCGTTGACCTGGAATACGAGCTAGTTCTGTGGCGAGTTTCAATAGCTTTCACGTGGTTTTCGAACAGATAGACAAACAAACATTCCGAAATTTAGATTTTTGCAATCTGCTCGTCCGAACTTGCCTCTGTGATTTCTTCCTATTTTTAATTTATTAAGCATTATTAAGCAGACTTGACACCCCCAGCAGATCTAGGTGTTAGATATATTACATATTAATACGAGAAGCAAAAACTTTGTACCCATTTTTACGAAAATTACGCGGACGGAGGAGTACGAAATTTCACACACTCATAGTTTAAGAGAAGAAGCGACGAATGCTAATATTTTTAAAAATTATGCGTAAAATATACATTGAATGAATAAAAAAAAATACACATGTATTTGAAACACATGCAAATAAATATACTCTATTGTTTATTGTTAAAGTCAAATGAACAGTGTAGCCTTGGCGAAATCTGTGGAGGTACTATTCTTTGAAATTAACTATTATAATAGAGACTAAAGTTGACTGACTAATATTGATTGCTTTTAGGTTGAATTACCTATCTATGTGTTTGTGCTCTAAATCACAAGTGTTTGGTAACGTGGCCAATAAGTTGTAATAATAATATTAGCATAGTAGGCAATGTATGTATATTTTAATTAATTTATGTTTATTAATTATTTGCCTAAATGAAAGCTTTCCGACGATTTTAATATGTGACCAGTAGAGTCGATGCCGGTAGACCGAGACGTACTTACTCACCATGAACAAATTGAAGATATCTTGAAGAAAGGTCAGATAAAGAGCAGTTTAAATAAACGTGTATGTATGAAAAGATTAATGAAAGTTGATGAAGCGAAAAGTGTTTGTCAGGTTCGTAGCAGGTGGAGATCCATCGTCTCTGCCTACCCCAATGGGAAACTGGCGTGACAATACGTATGCATACATTATACCACAGCAAACCATATTTATAGTCTACATTTAAAGAAAACGCGCAATTTTTTCGTTCCGCATTTATATATATTTACCAATTGTAGTTACTATTGTTAAAGAAAATGTCATAGGTTATGTGACAAAATGCGTATGTTGTAAATAAATCAACTTGATACTTGCCCGATGTGTGACGTACCTAATAGTAAAAAAATAATAGTATCAAAATTGCTCTCGACATAATATTGTAGTTGCTACAGTTTAGACTTTGAGATAGTGGGGCGTCTATTATTTTTCCTCTATTTGAGCAGTGCTTAGATCCAATAGGAAATACATTCAAATTTTGACTTAGTTAAGTATACTTATATATGACCTTCAAAAAATGTTGAACTTACTTTGGATTTACATTTCATTTGCCAGGTGGTAGGGTATTTGCCCATATGGATGGCTACCACCCCTAGTCTAGAGTATGCCGCCATAACAACCTTGAGTTGTGTTCTCCAGTCTCCCTTAAGACAGCAGTAGCGCTTTTGTTGCACCTTTGGTGCTGCAAATGTCCACAGGCGATGGTAACCGCTTTCCATCAAGGACCGCCTGCCTGTCAGCTGAACTCGAGCAATAAAAAAATCAAAGAAAAGAAGATTTTTTTTCACTGTCAATATTGGGTATATCGCCATGCTGATTGGTTGTCCGAGGCCGGCACGAACCCTCTGAGTCCCCAAAGAGGCGATGAACCGTTTTCATAGCTCTTTGTAGAGGTTTATGGTCTCAGGACTCCTCGATGCAAGCGTCTCAACAGCAAACGGCACAAATAACTAATTCTCACTGAAGGCTACATAATTGCGCCGCTTGAGTGATCAGCTGTTTCCGCCGCTGAACCAACTGAGCTGGGCGTATTCTGTAAATGAGTAGCGGCTGCCATACTTACTCAGGAACTATATCAGGAATCTTTTTTTGATGAGGTGTAATCCGTCTTGGACACCCTACCGCCCAGGGATATCGGTAATGTAGAGTTGGACTTCCGATGGCATGCTTAGACCTGTCAAGTAAACCACAACATACTTCCGATAACCCTGACGATTTTGGCTCATTGCGTCCCCTCCACCAGAGGCCTGCCATAACGCCACGGTGTCATTGTCACGTGCAATTTCGGTTTGGCTTCAAAAAAGCCAGCACTTTATCGGTGGTAAGCGTCCTCTGTAAGACGTCCTACTTGGCGGCGTAGCGGTACCATCTACCAGTACCACGATGGCAAGAGAGACCGTGTTATCCTGGATCAACCGTGTGGTGCATATAATAATGCAAGGGCCCAGGTGCAGATTTGTGGTTAAAGAAAAGGATGTGTTTCTCATCAATGTACTTCTATTTGTGATGGGGATAGTTGGGAGCAAGAAAACAGATTCCCAGGTAGTCTTAACCATATTGGACGCCAGAGTGCAAAAACCAGTCCGCCCTTCTATAAAAACAAAATGTGTATGATAATATAGTTAGTAAGTTTCCGATACACTGTTCATTTTCTATGATTGAGTTAGTAGTTTTCTTAAATGGAAGGTTACGTAAGATACCTATGTGTAGGTATAAGGTCATCGGCTTGCACCCCCAGGTAAAGACGCCCCTGAAGACTTTACGAGAAACAGCACGGACGAAAGTGTCCTCTGTGAAGTTACTTGAACATAGTTCTGTATTGGATGGCACCTATGGTTGTGCTGGCTAAGCCTTTGCCGGTTGAGCTCACTGGCACGCAGAGGCTTCGGGTTTGATTACTGGCATCCACCTGGCCCCAAGGTGGTCCGATACCCATATAAATTGTGTGTGTCTTTGTCTGCCGATTTATTTATTTATTATCTTCTACAAATGAACATCCCAACATCCACACATATTTAGGGCAGTGAAAAGGTCTTTGCCAGAAATATAAAGTATTATTTCTTAGTCCTCTTTTGTGAAGTGACGAACTATTGGTTTTGCTATGCATTCAATAGAAAGGAATACTGAACCTTTTGCTATTGGCCAGCGGTCGGGCAGACGACCCACTTGATGGAAAGCGGTTACCACCGCCTATGGTCATTTGCAACACCAAAGATGCTACAAATGCGCTGCTACTTTCTTAGAGACTGGAACCTGGCCACTGATGCTGGAACACAACTTAAGGTTGTTATGACGGTATACTCTAGACCAGGGGTGGTAGCCCTCCAGACAGGCTATCCGTGCAGGAACGGAGAAAGAATACAATTTCCTGCGGCCGGGCGGCCTGTCGTAAGAGGCGACAAAACAACCCACAGCCAGGTGGTAGGGTGTTATATATATGCTCGACTGGATGGCGACCACCCCTGGTCTAGAGTATGTCGCCATAACAACCTTGTGTTGTGTTCCGGCATTAGTGACCAGGATCCAGTCCCTCTTAAGAGAGCAGTAGCGCATTTTTAGCACCTTTGGTGTCGCAAATGTCCATAGGCGATGGTAACCGCTTTCCATCAAGTGGGCCGTCTGCCTGTCTGCTGATCGGCTGCATAAAAAAAAAAACAGGCAAATACCCTACCACCTGGCTGTGAATTGTTTAGCCGCCTCTTACGACAGGCCGCCCGGCCGCAGGAAAGTATATTCTTTCTCTGTTCCTGCACTGATAGACGTACTGTACACACGGTACTGTAGAAATTCCAAAATAATACCTGAGATCATTTCAAAGAGCAATCGAACGGAGTATGCTGGGTATTAAACTAAGATATCGCGTGAAACGTACAAATATTCGAAACAAAACTAAACTGGCAGACGTAATAGAAGTAGCTACAATGTTAAAGTCACACTGTAAGGGCCAGAGACAATAGGCACAATCAAAGAATTCTGTTCTGGTACCCCAGGGAACAGACAAGAGGTCGCGGAAGGCCTATTATAAAATGGAGTGCCGATATTGCGTAAGTCGCAGGTAGACTCTGGACAAGGATCGCGCAAAACTAAATGATATGGCCAAAGATGGAGGAGGCGTACATCCAGAAATGGAGAAACTTGAAAAAGTAAACATAAATTATGTATGATGATCAAATAATAAAGGCTGTTTTTATTTTTACTAGTGGTAACCCAGTGGTCGAAATTCAACCATAATTAATTTAAATTATGAGTTTCAACATTATAGACTATTGTTCTATAATCACAGATTTCACAGTCTAGCTACACTGTTCATTTGACTTTAACAATGAACAAAAGATTTTTTAATTTCTTATTTTTTTAATTGATTTAATGTATTTTTTTATGCATAATTAAAAAAAATATATTAGCACACACACTCTTTCTCTATATAAACTATAAGTGTGTGAAATTTCATACTCCTGCGTCCACGCAATTTTCGTAAAAACGGGTACAAAGTTTTGGCTTCACGTATTAAAATAATGATTTTTTACAAACCGAGCGGTTTAATCACTACTGTTGCAGATTGTTAGGAAATATGCATTCCATTAAATACTGTAGATGACAGTAAACAAACCTCGAGAGCGTCTTTGTGACGCAAACATTTCGTGTTAATTATGTAAAAGCGGATACTTGAATTTCCAAAACGTACCATAAAGGTTGGAATTACTGTAAAAAATCCTCATTTTAATTCAGCGAGCCCGGAATATTTCCCCAATGATTAAAGCACGGAGGCACTCCACTCCCACTCCATTATGCAGAACTGTAATCACGAAACTATGCAAACTCCTAACAGGTATACGTTGCAGGCAGCGTCATATAATGCAAGGGATATACTTAGATTGCAACTGGTGCGACACGTAAACGCCAGTGCGGCTACATAATTATTTAAGTTAATGATATACTACACCTTTCGTGGCATAAATGATTTCTTTTTACTGTGGGCGCGAGAGGGAGGTGGCGATGTCCTCGTATTGATGTGAAAGGGACAGCAATAGCCGGGGTGGTGCCTCCACGGCTCGACGCGGCGGTCTTGGCTTTCGCCGCGGACAGCTTTTATCTGGTCGGGGTATGTGCCCGCGCGCACTTATGTATCCCCTTGATGATATTTTTATGTAATGCTTCCTTCTAAATAAGTACATCGCGTATTTGTAGAACTTTCTGGATGCTTCTGTAATTTTCCTTGTCATCTATATATTAATACCTGAAACAAAAACACAGCTAAAACTTTGTACCCCTTTTTAAGAAAGTTGCGCGGACGGAGGAGTTTGAAATTTCACACACTTATAGTTTATATAGAGAAGGAGTGCAGAATGCTAATATTGAAAAAAAAATATGTATAAAAAATACAATAAATTAATAAAAAAACATGATATACACTCCATGTATCTGACACACAGCAATTACACTCTTTTGTTTATTGTTAAAGTCAAATCAACAGTCCTAACCTAACAAAAATTAGTCCATATAAGTAATTGACACGAGTGTAGATATTACTAAGTAAGACAGCGTAAAGTCTGCATTATTTTGACACTTGCCATGTTCGTAATACGAATTTGAAAAAGCGGCCACCTTAGGCCTCCCGCTCTCAAATTATTGTCAAATATCAAAGTCGATCATGTGTGATTGTGACACATTAATTAGGTACTGATGATGATGATGATCAGTTTAAAATAGGTTCGTCTTGCAGATATCTGTAAACATACATACTTTAGCAGTAAAGTGACTCAAAAGAAAATTGTATTTAATTTAAATAAAATGTGAAAATATCGGATAAGTGCGTGGCTGTCCATGAACTATATATTCCGTAGAGATGACAACGGTCCATAGCTTTCATCGTTCGGCTGTGAAATTCTTAAAGGACTTAAATACTCTACTTATATCTCAAAAACCACTTACACAACGGAAACTATTCAAACCAAAAATTGCTATGAATTTTCAGCTTATAGTTATTTGGTTAAGGCCAAGGAGACACGATTTTGAAAGCTTTATGTTTCTAATTATTAATTTAAATAAAATAAGTTGATAAAGAACTTTCATATTTCTGACTACCGATATAACGGCTATGGTACATTGAAAAAATATTTTTTCAGCTTTCAGACACCTTACACAGCTTATTACTGACATCGGCTTCTGTGATGCTTCTTTATGGGCAAAAAATGCCTTAGTTAGTTACCACACTAGGCATGCGAGTTGGTTACCGCAGTGCTAGCCTTCTTTTTAAAGCGGGAGTACTGCAGACAGGCAAACGGCTCACCTGATGGAAAGCGGTAACCGTAGCCTATGAACGTTTGCTAAATTAGAGATGTCACCAATGCGCTGCCAGCCTCGAAGAATCTGTATGACACCCTTTTTAAAAAACCCCAAAGAACCGTTGCGTACAAGAGCGAAGCGGCTCTAGGAAGTAGGGATGAACGCCCAGCCGATGGCGTGAGGTCCGGTGGTAAAAGGAAGACGAAGGCACCGATCGCTAGTTGCATCGGAGACGCTGTGGCCCGTCTCCGACTTATTTATGGCGGATTTCTTGCAGACGATCGCGAAGTGTGGCGCGGAATCAGACGACGTTGACCTAACACCGCCAGGACTGAGGCAAAAACCGATAGTTTTTTGTATTGATTCATTGGTCGTATCATAATAGGTAAGTCTAATTTGACAATGTGACGTTGCTTCTTCTATTGAAAATATTCTTTGACTATAACTACGGAAAAATATAAAAAGAACATTTATTTATCATCGTTGGCATTTTTTAAATATATTTTATTGCATGAGCTCCGAAGACAGCAGACGGCCCCCTAGAAGGAAAGGGATTACCATCGGATATGAGCAATTGTAACACCAAAGGGGCTACGAATGTGCTGCCGCCCCTTAAAGGCATGGCCTGGCCCCTAATGCTGGAAAACAACTCCAAGTTGTTATGGTGGCATGCTCTACACCAGGGGTGGTTGCCATCCAGACAGACAGATACCCTACCACCTGGCTGTGGGTTGTTTTGTCACCTCTCACGACAGGCCGCCCCAGCGCAGGAAATTGTATTCCTTCTCCGTTCCTGCACGGATAAAGCATGGCATTTGACGTAGAAGCCATTCTGAAACCACAGCTATAAATTTAAATAATAAATAAAGAAGTAAAAGTTTAGTCAAGCAATGCTTATCAAACCTATTACATTGGTTTAATGACTTTAATGGCTTGGAAGTATTCAGTCTGAAACTTGCGTTTCAAAAGAAACGTGGATTCATATTGTTACAGTTACCCAGTGCTGACGGTGAGGGAAGACATCGAGATGAAATGTGGACATCGAGACAACTCGTGTATCATACTCGCCAAGCCGCCTTGGACAAGCGTGTCGGGTTCACTGTCCATTCCTCTAAAAGTTGTGAGGTTCGAGCCCTTTATTATTAATCAACTTAAGGATCAAATGGGATACTCTTTTAAAACGTTGCAGCCTCATAGACTTTGTAAAAGCGTAGAATAGAACTATATAAATGTAGACGTATATAAGGGGGTATAAATAAAATGAAGAAACAACAGTTGGCCCGATACAAACTTATGACGACATGAGTATGTACACGTAGGTACCTAAATGAAGTTCATTAGTTTATCAATTGTTATTTAAATAATAATTAATATTGTTGGTAGATATTATGATGTTGGGGTGGGCTTATGCCAGCCAGGATCGTGGCGTGGCAGGACCAAGGCCTTGGTGCCGTGGTTATAATTTCTGGTATCTCACCAGGAAAACATAGAGTGGTGTTTTAGTCGGTATTTCGGCAAATAGACGGCGAGCTTCACACTACTGGGGTAGTTACACGGTTACGACCCAGGAGTGTCCGTAAATAAATTAAGATAAAAATGATTCAAGATAAAGACAATAAGACGATATTTTAGTGTCTGGCTTTTGTTGCAAATACCTAATGTTAGATATCTTATAATATGTTTCCGGTATACATATAGTATAATGTAAATTATGTGTTTCGTAGGAATAACGATAGTAAGTATATATGCATAATATATACAGAGTAGGTATTTTTGAGATTATACTCTTTACACAACAGAAAGTCATCGGCATGATTTAGTTCATTTCACTGGTTATAGCAATTTCTATAATCATACAATAAACTAATTTACACATTTTAAATGCATTATTATGAACTAACATTGACAAATCTTCTATTTTTATAAAGACTATTTACGCTCAAAATTTGGTTTACGGCTTTGGAATCATGCGAATTAAGTAAATATGTGTCACAGGTATTCAATTATTACTTTCGGCACTCATTTGGGAGTTATATTTGATGATGAAGATATTGTATTATGTTATTGGTTCCTATAAGGAATATGTTATTTACTGTGTCAATGTTACAGTTGTTCGAAAACTCAGAGTAATAATTGAAGCATTTGAAGAGACAGAGGTAAAAGAAAAGACAAACATAAATGTAACAATTTGGCGAGTAGTGGTTTATTGATAAGTAGTCTGTTGTGCACAGGGGCATGTGCGTACATACGTACAGCAGTGTCTGAATCGAAAAATTAAAATAATACTGGCTTTTGATAAAAGAAAGATATTAGAAGAGATATTTAAGAAATATATAGAAAAACATTTAATACAGTTACAGAAAGAAGACCCTGGATATGTCTAAGACCTGTTTTTTATTTTTTTTAACAAGTAACGTATACTTTTCTTTTCTTTTAGTTAATTTAATTGCAATGACTTTTATAGTTTGACAGTCTTCTATATACCTAAACGAAACTAATCATTTTACTTATCTGGGGACAGGAATAAATGATATTTGTAATTAGTTTTAAATTCATGCTTTGAAAGTTCAAGTATTACCTACTTGAGATATCTTAGAGATACAGTTTCCAGTATAAATTCACAAACTGAGTGCCAAGCTCATTTCTTAAATTGCGGCTTTCATTTTTGTACGTATATTTTTTTATCAGGTTGTATTGTGTGAGTCGCAATTAGAAATAAATATTAAATATTTTCTTTCTTCTTTCTTTTGATCAAATAGACAGAGTTATCCCACGGGAACCGTTCATTTTTCCGGGATAAAAAGTAGCCTATATCCTATTCCAGACTATAATCTATCCCCGCACCTGATGTCGTCCAGACATTTCGCATATGTAATTTTTCGTGTTATAAAAAATGTACAATAATTATAAGTAGTTTATTTTTAGTGCTCGTTACTCTTTAAAATAACCTTTGTAAATAGACGCTCTTTATGCGTGCATTGGAACGCAAACCAACTTGATTGATATTTTCTTTTATTTTTCCTTCCATCTATTTTAATATTATATAAACTCATTAGAGCTGGGCATGTTTGCGGAGGAGTTTCTGGCTCCGCTTGTTCTCTTCAAGCCATAACAACCGACCAAACCACAAAGCGGTGGTAAATTAGATTAGGCTTCCATAGAGTTTACTCTATCATTTATAATAACTATAAAGAAAATTAAAAAAAATATTACTGCGCTAAAGCCCGTTAAAACGTAGTTTTATTTAATAGACGATATGCAACCATTTTCACTTCAACCTAAATAAGGCTCGGCTACCTATATCTTGTACCGGATTGTCTGCATTTTAAAAAGTATATTTTCATATGCTTTGAAACGAACTCCAATCCCGGCGTGCTCGTCGCACAGCCGTCGGCGCCATTCATACGCTTTCCATTCACGCGCCCTCCGCCTCCACCAGCCACAAAACCACACATGGTGCATACTTGTCATAAACTCTACATACATTATGTACTCGCATATAATGGGTACAATACTCGTGTTTTTCAATGACGGTAGGTATACCTATATTAAAAATGTCTTCTAGCAATAACCCTGCATGATGTTTGGGATACATAATAGTAGACACTTGTACCTACCTACAAACTAGAACTACATCGGAAAGTTTACTGTTATAGATTTGGGTTACTGTTATAGTCTTATCTATACAGGTAGATGAAATTGAAGTGTCTGTTTGTGATATAAAAATAACATTTTTTTTACTAAATGCATATGAAGGTCGATACGATACTTTATCAAAAAACATTTAAAAAAAAATGTGTGTCTGGATGTGGCGGATAATCTCTGAAACGGCTGGACCAATTTTGACGGGAGTTCCACTAACAGATGGCTCATCAGCTATCTGCTAGTTAGTTATAAAGAGTAACTTAGGCTCCTTTTTTAGGGTTCCGCGAAAAGAAACCACGCGCACATAGTCGCTTGCACAGCTAGTTTTGTATACCTATATAAAAACAAGCTTCCAATACCATATTATTTTAAAAAATTTAAATAGTTTTCAAACAATAATTAATGAATGCTCTGTTTGACTGCTTAAGAAATGACGACATCACTTGGTAACAAGTATTGTTAAACCTCGAAGTTGTATAATGTGGTATTAGACGATTTAACCAAATTAATACAATTTAGTTGAAGGCACAGAAATGAAGAACACAACGGTGCTAAATGACATTGAATGGTTCAAGTTTATGATTATATGGATTACTAGGATATGCTCGCGACTTCGTCCAACTTGACTTGAAATTCCCGCGGGAGGAAATTTGCCATCGATTAGCGAAGAAATCGCATTGGAATTCCAACTTTATTTTCAATCAGGCCGTTAATTCCCAGAAATAATTCCCAGAAAAATTCCCGGGATAAAGTTAAATCTCAGAATTTGCTGTTGATCCCTGAAAACGGCATCAAATTCGAGCCAGTAGTTTAAAGTCCAACTGAGCCGCGATTTACAGACAGACAAACAATTCGCCGAAGTAACAACGTTCCGTTTTATTATATTTGAAATGTTATTCGTTTTTGATAGTTATTATTTGTAAGTGTACACGATCAAACTCTCTCTTTTTGCGTCTGTCCGTACTCGGCCGCAGCTGGGAGGGGCTTCGCAGCCGCGCGCCGACTGGTGTACTACACGACATGCACTTCGTATTATATATTACGGGTACATTACGGACGAGCGTCGCTTTGTTTTGTAAATATTTAGGTGCACTTAGCTTATATTTTTCTTTGCCTATGCTTTTTAAATTTGTTGCATCATATATAGGTAGGTATAATTATATTGAAGAGAGTGCTATGATGTTGGACGTGAGGTAAGGCTCTTGAAAAAATATAACTTCGATCTTAAAACTGCTTTTATTTTCACCTCGGTTAGTATCTTCAGTGTCAGTACAAAAGTCTCTCTCTTAACTGAAATCAAAATCCGTGTCTTTTTTTTGAGTTCTAAGTAATGAGAGCGAGCTTTATACACTACACCCATTAGTTAGTCATATTCTTACGTCCTGGCTAACACAGCTATATAGGTATTTATTAACAATAACAAAAGTAGATAATCAAGTATTTGACAAATTAAATTTGAATAAATAAATAAGGAATTATGATTATATAAGAATAATAAGCATAGCTTAGATCAAAAGATGTTGTTGCTATGTTTTTCTTAAGGTAGCACTTTCAAACGTCAAAAACCAAATGCCAAAAGATTGACCCTGAACTTGATCTACCTACTTTTAATTATGAGAGAATTACATATAAAAATATATTTGCGATAGTTTCTATTAGACAGAAAGAAGATATATCATAATAGATAGAAGTCTATTCTGCTCAAAGGTTAAGCATTGCTATTCAACATGGTAACGCCGCCAGCTTTTTGGGAACGTTCCCGGTAAGTGACAGTGGTTTGAGACCAATATTTTATCTATAGGTAATTTATGCCCTCTCTTTTCTATTTAGTTCTAGTATTTAATTTTAGGTTTCTTTTTTATAGTGTAGTTTAATATTTAAAATTAAGCTAAGATTGTTTTATTTCGTAAAATCTCGTCTGTAAATAGTGCCCGTAGCACGCCATTGGAATTAACAGAATACTGAAATCAGGCAAATCTACGGTTGAGACGATAGTGTACAGCGATTTTAACGAGACAGTAATAACAGAATAGGGCCTCAGGAAGGCGGCAGATTAAGATATAGTTAAACAGCTTTAATCAGTGTAATCTGGAGGAAAAATATTCATGGTTATGGCTTTGTATTTTGAAATAAATAAATAAACAATTACTCGACTATAAGTTTTACTCAGGACATGCTTGTATTTTGTTGAACGTAATTAGATGAATCACACCTCGGCGGGTCCTGAAGCTGGAAGCCCTCGCGATAATCTGCCACAATCCCCTCGAACAGTGTTCTTGGCTTTTGTACACTAATATTAGTCCGAGCTGGGCTGTAGTGGACTATACTCGTATGAGATTAGAGTTCAAAATTGACCTCGCAAATAATTAAGTTGTCCTACAGGGCTGTCGATCGGGAAAATTGCTTCCGATCAAATTAACTCCCGACCTAGGGTTGCTGCCTTAACCAGTTACTGCATACTCTTGCGTATTTCTAATATTACCTTTTGTTTAGATGTTTAGTAAGACAGCCAATGGATTGTTACAATCTTTATGTAATATAGCGAATTTAATTAAAGTAATATTTCGCTTTTAAAAACTGAGTTGTTCTGACTGATTTCTTTCGAAGTGACATTTTAAAAACAAAGATTATCACAATATTATCCCCGCAAATTGCTAAGGCGCTGGAACCTTGTCAAATTAACATTCACGTCACAGTCATCAGGAACTCGATATGTACGCGTACTCGCCGGCCAGTGATGCTTACGGTACTGAGTGTTCGGCTACGGTTACGTAACCATAATGGCGGCCAGGCGCAATAGCAGTTTGATCATAATTTACCTTTTGAAAAAAAACCATATACCAGTTTCAGGAGGTGAGGTTAGTAGCTTGATTTCCTTACCAAATAATGATTCGGAACGATGGATCAGGTTGTCCTGCCGCCCACTGCTCGTGAGCTGTATTATCTAAGACCGCATCAGTCCAGGAGGCAGGATGCTTTCAAATACAACTGCCGCTACGTGATGCCTCGAAAATTTACCCTTTGTATTATACCGTTATGACATGAAAAAATATTATTTTTAGTAAAAATGTATGAATTATGTCTAGCAATTTGAGTAACTGATGCATGTATTTGTATAATGTAGATCCTTAGTCATTTTAGTCACAAGTAAAAAAAATATAATTTGTATGTAAGATTCAAATAAAAATTTGAAATTGAAAATGTGAAAAAGCAACTTTTGCAACTTATTTGCCCTAATATTATAAAGAGGAAAGATGTGTATCTTTAAATGCTTGTAACGAATAAACTCAAAAACTACCGGACTGATTTCAAAAATTGTTTCACCATTAGAGTGCTACATTATGCCAGAGTAATATACCTAGGCTATATTTATTACTAGAAAAACCAAACAGAAAGTAACTCAAGGTGTAAAAAAAATTGTGTTTGAGTAAGTCCGGGGATACTTTAGATTCACTTTAATTAGACCCGATAGGTGGCGCTGGAATCAGATTATAGATTTTTATTTTTGAGAATAGGACAATATCTGCTGTAACCACTAGTATTCTATATTATTATATAGAATACAAAATTATAATTTATTTATTTATTTTGGTTATTTTATTTATTTGGGTAATAAATAAATCATGTTGTAGTAAATCGTTCAAACGTGCTTAACGTGTCTACTGCACAACGGAGGTCAATTTCGCTTACATATATTGTTACACAATCATTTCAGTATTTTTAATTTTGTAATTAGCTTACTGCAATGCAAATCGGACAATTAGATATTGATTTAAAGCAATAAATATTTGGTAAGTAACACGTGCTGCCAGCCCTATGCGCCACTTACAATATTAGGGTGCGCTTGTTCCTCGTGTAATTTGATAATTCGCACATCGGCCGCCATTTTGGACCATCCCTTCATCTGTTAGGGTTATTATATATTATTTATTACTTAATAAATATTTATGAAATGAATTATTCTCTGACAATATAAGTACCTAATGGTAATATGTTATTGCACAACAAGACAAAAACTAGTAGGCAAAAATTTTGCACAATGGTTGTCTTATCGAAGAATGAGTGTCTTTTCCTAGTATAAATTCAAGTTTTATACTGCTTATAGGTAATTCTTTAAAATTACCATTATAATAGAGAATCCAGGACAATCTTCTGCCACAACGTTATCATAAATTTGGTGGCAACGAAATGTGGTTATTCCGCCATACTAATCCACAAGCCATAAGAAGTTTATTGCAAGAGTAAAATCAAGACTAAAGACAATATCTTTTTGCGGATTCGGCTGTAATATTGAATTCAAAATATATCTATAATTAATTTTATAACAGACTAGATACCAAGTCACTGCCAGAGGGAAACCTGCCCAGAAGGCTGGCGTCATTGCCATTTGCCCCACTTTACCACATGGTAAACTTGATTCGCTGGGAGAAGTGTATTATACACCAGCCCTATGGGAGCTATCAGGTATACAGTCTCCAATTAGAGTCTAAACCTATTTCTAATAGGTTGTTAGGTTCATCTTCTAGATGTTTAAAACTAATCTTCTAATCCAGATATTAAAGTGAAAAGTAAAAAATGATTTAAATTTTCTTATATAATTCAGTGAAGTTCCAGAATAACTATTTTGAAAATAGTACCTATCATTTGGACATTAGTTGGCATCTGCCTCTCTCCCGTGGGGGGCGAATTATCCAATCAACGGCGAATCCTCCTTTCAGGGGAACGACGACTGAAACTAAGGGGAACGTCACCCAGTTTAGATTGAATAACAGTATGTAACAAGGCGAATTGAGTTTATGTATGAAGCAAACCGTGGCGAAGCTAAGAAGATGCATTTACGAATATGTTTAGGTTTTACATATGTTCACGTAGTATTAAAGTCTTAAGTTAATCTTAAATAATGAAGCAAGTAAAGAACACTCGTCGTCTTTTGTACTTCTCTCTCATGCGGTCGAGCCTAGCTCCCGCGGCGATGGAGCCGTGGGCTCTCGTCAGTGGTGCCTCTTCACTTCCAGCGGGGTAGATATCATCGATGCACCACATAACTTATATCAACTCCTCCTTCTGATTAGATCAAGATCCGTTAGGTTGATAGTTCTTCAGATATGAGGTTGTAGCGTATATGTGTTAGTTGTTCGCGATTCGATCCTAGATTAGTTAATTTAATTACGTAATAATAAAAATATAGTTTTGTTTGACGTGTTTTATTGGTCTCCCTTGGTAACATCACATAGCATAGATAATGAACTTAAGAAATAAAAAGATAAAATTGACACAGTGGAAGCAAACAATAACTGAATTATATATGTATATATAATTACTTATTTATGTGGAATACATTTCGACAGCCGTATCTATTCAAAAAGCAATAAATCATCATTGACAAGCATGCATAATAGACAATATTCATTCATAGACAAAACCAAACCAAACCAGGGTATTTTCGGATAAATACTTTGTAAGATGCCGTAGTGCCACTAAAAAATCGTCACACTGTGGTACAACATTTGTCTTTGTGCTTGGACATATTTTGCCGCTATTTATTTAGTTTATTAAGAAATTACAGAAACCAAATAAATATCGAAGTTGGCAAGGTTTTATTAAGTGAATTTAATGTTAGCATCGATTTTCGGTTGAGATATAGGTAACTACTCTGTGGAGGCAATGGCGGCGATGGTGGCTTTTACCGTAATTGCTGCTGGAACGGAATCCATGGCATTGTCATGATCACTACAACACGGCCGCAAACAATAAACTACGAAACGTGCAGACGATATCTTCTCTTATTTGTTGCCTACCGTTATATTTTGCATTCCTCTATACGTTTATATATGTGTGTGGTTAAGGTTGTTATTAATAAATGTGTGTTCTAGAAAACTAAGATTATTTATTCACTCATATGTAGTACATTATATTAGAATGAGTAACGCGTGCCAGGTATGGATGATGGAAGACAGCTGCCACTCGGAGTGCGTCGCATGACGTTCGATGCAATTCGCTGAGTAGGCAGTGTCCCCACAGAAGGTTTTCTTATGCTGAATTTAAGGAATATCACTTACGAAATCACTGTCATATCTACGGTAATTTAAATCTTTTGCTTTCCTTTGGACATTAAAAGTGACTTTCCTCTAAGCTATAGCTTTATATTGGTGGAATTAGTTTACTAACATAAAGCCAATAGCGCTTAGCGAGCTATAGTTTCTGCAATGATCGAAATTTGAAATACAACGCAAAAAGTAAACTAACCAATAAAGCTCGTAAAATATTGCTGGTTATCGATGGAGACCGCGCCTTAGTGACAGTGGCGGTGGCCCTCCAACCTGGTGAATTGTGTATAAGCAAATAAGTTAAAACAGTAAAAAGACAATGAAAATAAAGTTATAGTAAGTAAAATAGATAAGCCAAAAATGAGATAGTATTAGGGACCTGTTATGTAAAGGTTTTTTGGAAAAAATAAAATAAAAAAAGATAAAAGAAAGGAATATACATATACAAAAAATAAATAAAAAATATTAAAACTTGAAAAAGGCCGGACAGATCTTTTTCTGTGGGGGGAATTATTAAACAAAAAGCCCGGTGAATTGACCGCTGGTTGGATAAAGAAATCCGAAGACCAACATATGTGGTGTAAACTTAGGGAGGCCTTGGATCCTGACGTTAACAAATAGATAAAGACCCAGTAGTAACTGAGAAAAGTGACTATGGCTACGTTTTTGAGAAAAAAGATTACTTTCTGTTTCGAGTATGATGTGTAAGAAGAAAAAAACTAGAGAAATGAGAATAAAGGAGACATGTCGAATACATACTATGTTGTATTGCAAAGGTGGCAAACAGGCAGACGGCCTAGTTCATGCAAAGTACTTACTGTCACGTGTAGGCGTTTGCAACACGGAGGCGACGCCAGCGCGTTGCCACCACGTCTGCAACACGGAGGGCGACGCCAGCGCGTTGCCACCACGTCTGCAACACGGAGGGCGACGCCAGCGCGTTGCCACCACGTCTGCAACACGGAGGGCGACGCCAGCGCGTTGCCACCACGTCGATAACTACGTGTTTAACTGACACTTGGCAGATGGCGTTGCGGTCCATCTGTTGTTATGCGCAATATACACACAAGCAACAGGTATATTTTTTATTTAAATCATAAACATAACAAAATATGTATACTGTTTATTCTAAGTAGGTATTATTATTTACAAATTAAATAGTTTTTAAATTAAATCCATAAAATTTTCGGGTCGGTTTAGTATTAGGTACGCCAAAAGGAAGGTTTGCATTGTGTCAGATATTATGTCGGCACAGCAATTAACTGCGGGCAAACTTTGTTTGCTGAAAATGCGACGTACAAATTATCAAAATATGTTTTTGTTTTTAAGATATATGTCACCAAACGTCAGTTTTCGTAAAAAAAATTTTTTCATTCTTTCTTCTTTTTGTTTTTATTCTTTGGCGAGCCGAACGTGGGCACTCGCGCTAATAGCCCGATCGCCGGAGGGGAGGCGACGGTCATTCGGTGTCATTAGTCCGAGTACACATAAACCTTCGCAGACGACCAAATCAACTTAAGGACTCCTCGCCACATTCTTTTCTAATTACAGACGTTAAAAGACTTTATACAATCCGTCTATGGTATTCTGCAATATAATATATACTACAAAGATATTTTCCCACTAGCTACTATATTTATGTAGGTACTTCGGTATTATTGTATAATACATGATTATATCTTAAACCTACTAATATATAAAGCTGAACAGTTTGTTTAAACGCGCTAATCTCAGGAACTACTGGTCTGATTTGAAAAATTCTTTCAGTGTTAGATAGCCCATTTATAGAGGAAGGCTATAGGCTATATATCATCACGGTAAGACCAATAGGGGCGGAGCAGCAATGAAAAATGTTTCAAAATCGGGGGGCTTTGAAACCAAATTCCAGGCGGACGGCGTCGCGGGCACAGCTAGTTGCTATATAAATCTAAAAGTGACTTTATTTGGATGTTTGTTTTTAATTTACGATATTGAACTTCTGTTATAGATCTGTATAGATAGTCTGTTAATAATTAATTCGGTATAGCATATTTTTTTTACAAAATTTAAACAAGTGATGTCAATAAAAGCCACAGATTGGAATATTTTTAGTGTACATAAGAATGTGGGTTAACTACATCTAGTAATACTCTAATTATTTAATATATTAGAAATGTACATAAATAGTAAGCTAGTGCAATGAAGAAATTTATAAATAATCTAATACAATTAAAGAAAACTTAACTTATTTGTATTGCTTGCTTATATCTTTTTGAAGTGATAACTTCTTATGGGAGGGTAAACAGCTTCGTTACGTAACGCGTTACGGCGCCAATCTATCTCGCTTCTCTTTCTCTCACGCATATGGTAGCGGTATGCAGGCTAAGTTATTACTTCTGTCGGGCGTCCCGAGATGCACACGTTTTTTTAATTCTTAAATATGAAGCGAGTTTACGCCCAAGTATTTATTCACGCGAGACTCCAATACATACACCCTGATTATGTTCGTACATAAACTAGAAGGTATGCAAAAATGGCGAAGACCCCCCGCGTACGCCGAGATGGCGCAGGGTCCCCCAGGGCCAAGCACTACCGGATATTACAAAACGCTCTCCATTAAAACCCTTTAACTATTCCAAGCTTTCGTTGAGTCGGAGTATACTTGCATTACCGTCATTGTTTTCCCACCTGATGATGGGGTGGCAAGGGGGAAGACGGAGGGGTGGAGGGGGCGTCATTACCGGGACATCGTTACTGGGCGGAACTGCGCTGTTAGGTACAGACAAAGGCCCTGCTTCGTATTTACCATACCATTTTTCAGATATATAAGACGGACGGTAACCTGGCTTAGGGCTTTTCAAAAAATATCTACTTAATTTACATCTATCTATACTGCAATACATCTGTAAATGGATCGAGTTTGTATAATATATAATAAAGAAATCTATACCTAATGTTATAAAATTCTAAAATGCAGTGTCTGTATATTGAAGCTATTAAAAAAAAACAACTGGAATAGACTATATAAACGACGGAGAAATTTGAATTTCATTTGAATATGCACTGTTTGCTACAACTCCATTAATTCTTCAAAAGTCATTCAGTAACATAATTCTGTATAAAACTTTTAAAAAAAGAACTTAAATATATATATAAAGTGACTGTTTTGCCGACTGACCGAGTACGGTGCTAACTGAGTACTGAATTAAATTTGTTGAAATGCATGTGTCGGCGTAAACCGCTGACACGGCAATGTACGGCTGTTGCTAGCCCGTACTACGATAAAAAAATGTATTATCTGTTTGTTCGGGATTCATATAAAAATTACTGGTCCGATTTCGATGCGGTTTTCGCTGGTTGATAACAAATTCTTAGATTTAAATCTACTTTTTGTCCTAGGAATCCCGCGTGAATCTTTCTAGGAATTATTTAAAATTGCCAATTCAAAAAACTAAATATTAACTATTTCGAATTCCGATGTGTTTTTTTACTGATCGATAGCAAATTTTATATAATAAAATCACAGGAGCGGTTTGCAGTAGTTCGGGTGCATAAAATCAGTTTATCCCGACACAGTTTCCACGAATTATTTTTTAAATGCTGCGGCCCTTTGTGTCACGGGTATCCCGCGGGAACTTAAAATCAAGCAAGCATGGACGAAGTCACAGGCATATCCTAGTTCCTGCGTTCTCTTACCTAATATTGGTTGTATATACATTTTATGTTATCAATATTTGTGAATTTATTCAACTATTTGTCACTATTTTCTCAATAATATAAATATTTATTTAATTGACTAATATTATAATAATATAATGTATAGCTCAAGTGGAAGATTAGCATTAGTCTAACAAATCGTCATTTTTGCTGAGTTTGATCCAATTTTTCGGGCATATATGTATCTCTTTTCCCGACCTTGCATTTTCAGTTAATTCTTTCGTTTTATATTAATATTGAATTGAAGCCGTGATGCTCTGTATGCGCATAGACATTTGTCGAAACCCCTGATCAGCAACTAACCTTTGTTTTATTATTATTATACAAACGTATATGGGTGGAGGCTGCCCGTCCGCCGCGTCCCTAGCAATCTCATTCGTTAGCAAATGCATTTCGTAATGAGCGTTTTATGCTGCAAACGTATAAATATATAAAAGCATCGCCAAGCAACGGAGGCAGCGCCCCTCCCCTCCCCCTCCACCAGGGCTGCAGCGACAGCCATGCTCGGCTGCAAGGGTAGTGGCAGGGCGAGGGACACCTTGACACGTGGGATGAATGTGTGTCGAGTATCGATAATACTATCAGAATGAAAGTAAAATTTAGGTAGTCATTCATAGTCTTTAAAATAATTACCTAAGTATAATGTATTAGTGGTCAATCATTACTATATCAATACCCGAGACATTTGTTCCAATAAAAAGTTTTTTTAATGAGCAAACAAACACACATTGCAACTAGCTTGGCCATAAACACAGTGACGTAGGAACTTTTTAGACTTTGTTTTCAATTTAGAAAGCGTTTACTATGTTAAAAACTTCTTTTGATTTCCAGCAAATCGCATAAATCCATTGGTATGTAACTATACAGATAAAGGCCTACGCCATCGTGGCCAAGGTGGCCATTTAGAATACTTCAATAAACATGTACATATTATTTATTAGCACGATCCAGTCTCCCTTGAGAAAGCAGCAGCGCCTTTGTAGCACCTTGGTGTTACAAATGTCCATAGGCGATGGTAACCGCTTTCCTTCAAGTGGGCCATCTGCCTGTCTGCTGAATTCCTGAAAAATAACATGAGTTTTATTGATAATTTATTAGATTCCTTCATAATGTAAAAAATTATTTTCATTTGTAATAGACCTTATGGCCGATCTAGGCATATGCCCAAGTTAAGAAAGTTCTGTTTGTATTGTTCAATACACAATTGACCCCTGTGGGGCTGATCGTGACCACCCACATCATAGCAAATAATGAAAACTTCATTTTGTCGTTCAATGAGAGGCCACGATACAGTGCCATCTCAAAGTACGTATCTTTAAGGAACATACAACAAGTAATTCCGAAAACAGCGATAGTTGGAGAAGACTAAACAAGAGAGCAGTACACTGATGATTATGTTGATGTTAACATTTTCGATGAATGCTATCGATATACTGTTATTCAAAAGTATATCGATAGTTTGTAGAAAGGTCTCGTCCCTAAACGAACCTCATATGATCATGATGACGTGATGAGCGCAGCGTCGTAATGAGCGCCGCGATCAACGCCAGCAGCTTTCATGCATTCTCTTATTTCTACTTATATACTATATATAGAAGCAAACCTGAAAAGGCTTGCGTACACTGTGTTTATATCTTCTTCAGGGCCGTACCGTACCGTAGCTATTTAGACAAAACGGAAGTGTACGGTTTAGAATGCCAAATTTGGACAACGACTAATGCACAACCGCTTAACTTGTTCGCTGTGCTGCGAGAACCCTTCGATTGTGGATTGTAAGTTACAGTCACTGGCACGATTTCTTGAAAGGCTGAAGGATTAGCTAAGTGTAGATTTTGGAAAACAAAAAGTAGGAAGGTCGATGGGGCTCGTGGAGTATAACGACTTGCATAGCTCACACGGGGTGATGATGCATTTATTTAATATTTTATTTAAATATTCGAAGTCGAGAAATTGTGTTAAATACGGGACAGGAAGCCTTCTTCTTATTGCTAATTTGTGATTTCGATCCGGGTGTACATTGTATTAATTGTTAATTCTTTTGGCTACATACTCGTAAATACAGTAAAACCTCTGTAAGTTGAACTTGAATGGAGTCGCCAAAAAACTCGAGTTATAGAGTGTTTGACCTATGAAGGATTTCAAATCAGCGAATTTTATATGTTAGCTAATTTCCATTCGACTTGTAGAGGTTAAGATTTATTCTAACTGATTTTGATTAAGAGAGGTGAAATACATAAAAATCCTACAAATTATAGAGAAAAACACATTTCCCAATATTGATAATGTTCAAGATACAGAGGTCCAATTTGTTGTTTCGAGTTATACAAGTAAAATAAGTAGTGGATTTGCTTATAAATGACTCACTAATTATTTTGAAGGCTAAGATTTGAAGCAAACCGAGGTTTGGGGACTTGTAGGGAAGGGAGGAAGGCTTTTTCGAGTTTGGGAGGTTATCGACTTTTCGAGGTTCGGCTTAAAGAGGTTTTACTGTAGTTATTATAGAGCAAGTATATATTTAATGAGTGGTGACTGTTTTTCGTTACCTCTACGACCCGTCACATCAATGTTTATAAATGAATCATATATATATAATGAATGCATAAGTACAACCCTTATATACATAACGCTTGTAGCAAATACACAGAATAGTGTTGTGAGCTATACAAAATTATGTAAAGGCAAGATTTTCCAACGACGTAAAAGCAAACTTGACTCTGATACACAATATAAAGTGCCATGAAAAGGTGGTAAACTAGTTTCCGAGGGGGCCGCTGTTGGCACTTTCCACCAAGACGACTGCGCTGCGGCGCTCTTAACATATTCACAACTTATTGCTTCCGGATGTGTTGTATAATAAATTATTCAATTCCCCGAAGGTGAGGGCGAGTGATTGCGTATCAGAACATTCATGTTTTGGTTTTATATACATTTATTATATTATATACCTACTATGATTTTTAAGCTTCAGTGTCAGTGTACTGAAACATACCTACATATAAAAGTTTATAAGCTATTTTATTGTGTCCATAATAAAACCACGTTTTAAAGGTTATGAGCGCGGTCATTTTTTTATTCTTACAATGACATCCTAAAGTATTTTAAACTAGCACACACATTATTGCGTAAGACTAACATAATTAGTTCTGAGTAAATATATAAACCTGAACAGTTTGTTTGTTTGTTTAAACGCGCTAATCTCAGGAACCACTGGTCTGATTTGAAAAATTCTTTCAGTGTTGGAAAGCCCATTTATCCAGGAAGGTTATACGCTCATATCATCACGTTAAGACCAATAGGAGCGAAGCAGCAATGAAACTTGTTTCAAAATCGTGGGCGCTTTGAAAACAAATTCCACGCGAACGGCGTCGCGGTCACAGCTAGTTTTTAATATGTCAAAAGATTTAGCCTTTAAGACAGCCTGCATGGCGAAGGAGTTGGAATAAAATGTTGAAGAGTGTGCAGGTGCCATTGCCAGGAGACTTACAACTGTAGTGTGTAGACTAAGCATTTTTAGTTCATAAGTTCATATTGTACAACAAGACAGAATAAAGCCAGCCGCTAAGGCGTAAACACGTTTGTTTTATTTACACATCAACGACACACGTCGCACAACATTCAGTACAGGAGCTGGGCTTGAAAAGCAGTAATGAGTTCAATATTTCAAAGAATAATGTTAATTGTATGCAAAAGATTTCAACGCACAACTAAATTTCCAAAATGTATCAACAGAAGTGTTCTATCTTAAATTAATATCTTTTTCACGGCATTTAGTAATAAACATAGATATTATATGACACCATTATCTTTACAAGATAATACTCCTTTGAGTGGTACAATTATTTAAACTGGTAAACCTGTATTCATTTGTATAACAATCATTTGAAATAACAATTTGTGTTCGCCTTTAAAAAGTTACAATTTTCTCAAAATAAAAGATGAGAGTATATAAAAATGTACACCTATTCGCTGGTATATAAATCAGACGACGCAATAACGAGGCTTACAATGTTCAAAGAGAAAAGTTCTTATTTCAATGAGTGGAAAAGGTCGAGCTTTGATCTCCCGCCGGAGTCGGATAAAGCAGCCCCCTCCGCCCTCTCGCGTCTCTCCTCACCCCCGCGTCCAAACAAAATAATATGGAAATACCAAATGAAAACATCAGAGAGCCTCATCCACTACAATCGGGTAGGAATTCTTTGGATTGAGAAAATTTATACTTTACACTTGTTGCCAAAAATATTTCACCATCACGTTTAGTGTAATATTTTACTCTTTTTGCATTTTTTTAGCTTTTAATTTAATATTCAAAACGAGTTTTTGGTTGCCAACCAAGTTGATCTCATGTATGTTATACAAAAATACATTTTTGTGTAATTACACTAAAACATATTCATGTTAACCAAGACGGAAAATAATTATATAAGCTACTTATAACGTTTTAGTCATGTGATTCAAAATAGGTCTCTACATCAGCATAAACAGATAAAAAGTAAAGTAAGTAGTAAAAGCTCTTAATAACAAAGCATCAGCTTCTTATTAACTTCTTCGGTTTGTGATTGTATCTTGATATCTCTAGGGAAGAGAGCATTAATTACATAGATAAGTCATTTCTTAACAAATTAGAACTGCTGTAAATTGAAACTCAAATTCCAAATTCACAATTTTTTTTCTAAAAGCCCTTTTATTCAATGTTAAGTTTGATGATATTCATTTACTTTTAAATTTCACTTTTCTTTATTGCAAACATAACAAGACACTTTGTAGATATCATACAAAAAATATATCTATAGGTAAAGTAGTAAAAAGCTAACTCTGAACCTATATTTTACATATAGATGGCGCTACAGACCGGTTTTCTCTCGCATTTTTATTTTTTATTACATAAAAACAAATTTTATAGACTATTTTAGTCAATAATTGCAAGTTTTATCCGTGCAGGAACGGAGAAAGAATACAATTTCCTGCGTCCAGGCGGCCGGTCGTAAGAGGCGACAAATCAACCCGCAGCCAGGTGGTAGGGCATTTGTCCGACTGGATGACTGGTCTAAAGTATGTCGCCATAACAACCTTAAGTTGTGTTTCGGCATTAGTGACCAGGTTCTAGTCTCCCATTAAGAAAGCAGCAGCGCATTTGTAGCACATTTGGTGTTGTATATGTCCATGGGTGATGGTAACCGCTTTCCATCAACTGGGCCGTCTGCCTGTCAGCTGAACTGCGGCAATAAAAAAAAAATCTTAATAAGATTCAATTTTATTTTAAAAGAACGTATCACATTGTGCGGCTTGTTGTTTTTTTTTGTCTTTGAGTGTACAGTGGAATGGATATTATGGTATCACAAAGGAGGCGCCTCATCGGGCCAAGTGGTCGCCCTTTGAGCCTTAATCACCGGCCATGCAATTATGGGCACCCACCTGCCTGCGCAGGGGCCTTTGTTGACTTTCCGTGTTACAGCGGACACAGCGAATCGTTGTCTTACTTAACACAAAGGAATCATTTCCTTCTTTTATTTCACTCAACATTTTTACGCAGCCATTATCCAAGAGTCCATTTTTACTTCTTTGACACCGGTGTAGCTGTAATTTCGACTGGTTTTTATTATCAGATATTTCTCAATTTGCTTCCGGAGCTACTAAAATTTTTAAGTTTTGTTTTTATTTTTTATTTAGAGAATTTTTTGCCGCTTAGCGATTATGAGATCCAATATTATTTTTTATAAATATAAAACCACGTCCTGAACTCATAGGGCGTAGGTTCGAATCTTGGCCGGAAAGCATGCACCACTTAGGCAGTTTTCTGACCTAATGTGCATACAACTACCACGTGTTCAGCGGTAAATGAATACACCGTGATGTATCGATATAACCGATGTGGCAAACCCGCCATTCCGCCTGGGGTAATAAGCATGGCGGATACCTATTCTGTCCATCCCCCTATAACGGGCTACTATTAATATATAAAATGTACACTTAATAATTAGCCTTAATCCAAAATTGCTAATTGTATGAAACATACCAAAAATGATTGTCATATAGATGATCACAATGCAAGTATTATGTTGTGTCAAATATGGGCTAGCCTTTTCGCCATTTGAGATTCCTGTCAAATGGGTTGATAAAATACACCTGGCTTTATTCTACAGAATTTGAAAGTCAGCTAATATTCTTACTATTCAACATATTAAATTTATAAATAACTGACGCTTATAGTTATTTTCAACAATAGAATAAGAGTTCCGTCTCTAGCGATCTCTTTTTTCATATAAAAAAAATACAATACTTGGTAATAAATCCAGTTGTCGCAGTAGTAATTTACACATAGAGAGCTAATATATAACACCTTCACACAATTCGGATTGTATGAAGATGACATGATCATTTGTAGTGCGACAGTGGAAGTACAGCAGAACAGAGGATAGTGGACAAAAGATATATTGTACCGACTCCAAATGATTGGGGTAGGGGGAAAGAAAAGAGAGTGAAATTAGCGTGGTTGTAGAAAACTAAAGTCAAACATTAAGTTCACAAGTTTTATCATGGACAGTAATTCAGGCGGCCTGCTCGGTGCCGCCCACCGCGCCGCCGCTGCACTTCTCCAAACAAAGGTGTCCTCTTTCGACACCTTCGTCTACGTTACAATGCCGTGACTGACACCAAACGGACATTGTTGTTCAATAGTGTTATGTGAGCTTTTATCATCTAAAATAGACACATTATGCTATTTTAATTCGAGACATTTGTGTTTTGGTATAGCGTTATATAATTTTGAATAAAAGATGTTATTCGCATATTCAGGTGTAAAATTACATACATTAATATGTTTTTGTGGTCTGAAATATTTAAGTGTAAATCTTAAGCGAGATCCTAAGATTTTTTATATATTTAGAGTTTAATTGTAGGTGGCTTTGCACATTCGCCGATCCCAAGCTGTAAGGTGTTATTGCTTTTATTACAAAATAATATGGGTAGAAAAATTTAAATGTTGCCAAAGGCACTTGTAACTCTCGAAGCACTAGAGTCGATAGAGCGGAGAGCCAGAAGGCTGGTTCACAACGACCAGCTTTACGACGATAAAACTCAAAGTCCCGAACATCAACGCGGAGTTGCCAGATTATACGTTTTCTATCGGATACACTTTGGAAAATGTGCAGCTGAGCTCTTCGACCTGATCCCGCCGTCTCTCTTCCACCATCGACAAACAGACGCACCAGCATACGGCTTCAATATATGGTGGATATTCCACCTATAAGGAGGAAGCGCCTTGCGTCTGCTGTCATCATGCGCACCGCAAAGGAGTGGAACAGATAGACGGAGTCTGTCTTTCCCGATTCTTACAAGCTGGGGTGTTCAAGTCCCTAGTGAATAGGTACCTTCTTGACAAGCGTGCACCATCTTAGACCATACCTTCGCCTCACGGCGGCCGAGATTATGCTCAAACACAAACTTATACTACTGTATATAAAACTACGATACCTCTAGTAAAATAAACGAGTTTTATTTCTTTGGTTTTTATTTAATGAGTGGTAGTTATAGAGAATGAACACAAACTGGCGAAAAATATTTTTAGACATTTAGATTGGTCTGGAATAGAAAGATGCGACGATTTAATGACGCTAAAAAATTCATCCATATCCACATAACATTATACTCCCCCAGATTGAGAACGGAGATTGTTGAACAAAAATTATGCATGCTACAGCGTATATGACGTCAGATGTGATAATTTATATGATATAATTCTTTACAAGCGATAGTTTTCATTTCTAAGCGTGTGTTAGGACTAAATGTTGATATTAAAAGTATTTTCAGTCGGTTATGCGGGTTAAATGCGGATTACAATTTGATAGAAACGCTATAAAGCGGTCTCTGGACAGAGCTCACATTCAAAACTACCCATTGTAAAATTTCGAGCAGCAAAAAAGCACGTTGGTAACAGAAATAGGAAAACGAGTAATTGACATTTGTTAGGAGTAAAGGAAGTGAAGTAAAAGCCAATCGAGTGGTCGTCGCCGCTGAAGAGTTGACAGTCGGACGCCGCCTTAATGGCTTGCCACATCGCCCGAGAGCCACGAAGCGAACTAGGTTCCCTTATTTTATTATTTGCTGGAGACGAAGCAAGATAACCTAGCGTACTAATTAGTCATTTTAGAACTGAGTAACATTCGCTGTGTAGACAGTATTTACATCGGTAACCGACGATAAAAATTAAGTAAATTTAACTTCTCTACTGAAATTTATTTTGATATTTATTTATCAAAACGACTCATTGACTCTTCAGGGGATCAGAAGGCTGGTGCCTACCTCGGGCAACGGATCAGTATGGCGATCCAGCGAGGAAACGTAGCCAGCCTTCTGGCCACCTTACCGATAGAAGACGGTGATCTGGGCTCAGTATTCTACTTATAGTCCTGAGGAACTATGGGTAGAATAGAATACAAATAAGTTAAGTTTTCTTTTATTGTATTATTTTATAAAATCATTGTAATCAATTTGATATTATATGTAATTAAAAGCAATTGCACTTTAAAAAAAATGCGATAATATTTCTCAGAAATAAGTACGTATTTATACCACCATCGCCGTTTCCAATCTAATTTACTCCTGTCATTTAGGGTTAAGACATGCCTTTGCACCCAGTTTCGATCAGTATCTGTTTCGCATTGTGGGCTGCTTGCCTTCCCCGGACTGCCGCCAATGCGGCGCACCCGATACGGCGTTCCACACGCTTGTTGAGTGCGCTGCATGGACGCCTCAGCGTTTCGAGCTCGAGACACACGTAGGAGCCGTCCGATCGCTTGGCGACTTGGTAACGGCCATGTTGCACAGCGACGACCGCTGGGAGTCTGCGGTTACTTTCTGTGAGGCAGTAATGTCTCTCAAAGAGGCCGCAGAAAGGGATAGGGAGCGAAGTCCTGCAGCGCGTGCTAATGTCTCCACCCGAGGTCGCCGGCCTTCAGCTGGCACCCGCAGAGGCAGGTACGCGCATTACTTCCCTCCCTGAGTTAGGTTCCGGTACGAGGGGCCCCTTGCTACTAGGCAACGCAAGGGATTCATCTGCCCCCGTTTCGAAGTGGGGTGTGTTCTCCCAGGGCACACTCCAGGCACTTTTTTGCGCTGGATCGACTGTTGCGTAACTATGTTCTATATCTCAGTCTTTCCTTCACAACAAAAGCGCAGGGTCGACGGGAGTAGGGGGTTTTTAGTGGGTATTGAGGTTGCTCGCCCGTGCGGCATCGCTCTGAGTCTTCCACACTCCTCAGTGTCAAGCCATCGCGGACGAAGCGCAAACAAAGCATACTATTGCTAGCGTTATCGCCCCCGGTGGATGCGCGCCGTTTCCTAGTGACGGCCCTGAGAGTGCGTAAATCGGTTAGCATTTTCCCTGGCCTCAAAAAAAAAAAAAATGCCTTTGCACCCAATTAGAATAGTATTTTTTTTTGTGCAATGGTGTACAATAAAAAGTTATCTATCTACGTACGAATTATCGAGTTTCATGAAGGTTTACGAAAAGCGGCGGAAGATGGTGACAATGATTGGATTATTTTTGAATTTAACTTGTTAACTTATTCCTACTATTACGTACTTACTTCATTTAAAGGAGTAAATATTTACGTTTTTTTTAATGTGGCAAGCACGTTGTAAACTAAATACCAGCTTGGCCTTTCGCTGCTCTTATTGATTGAAAGTTCGACGATTAATTAAAGGCCAAATACGGCCTCATCAACCTTTTGAAAATCTCGTTATCATTTCAGAAGATTAGTTTTTAAAGTTCGTGGGGCTGGGGTGGACGCCCCAGGTAGCCTCCGAGATGTCTTCAGCGACGCCAAGAAACTGGTGGACTTCCTGGAGGAGCTGGGCTGGATGGAGTAGCCCCTCATCCACGCTCGCACGCAAAATAGGCGCTATACCGTCGAGTGGCGGAAACCGCCAGCTTGCAGAGGAATTTGGTGGGGTTAATTAGCAAGTATTATTATTATGTTCTACTAGTGACCGCCCGTGGTCGAAATTTGACCACAATAATTAATGACAAAGACTGTACTTCTATAATAACAGATTTCGCCAAGGCTACACTGTTCATTGGACTTGAACAATAAACAAAAGAGTTAAACAATAAAACAATTTTTTTATTGATTTAATGTATTTTATTTTGCTTAATTTTAAATAATATTAGCATTCGTCACTTTTTCACTATATAAATTATAAGTGTGCGAAATTCCATACTCCTCCGTCCGCGCAATTTTCGTCAAAAGGGGTACAAAGTTTTTGCTTCACATATTAATATATAGATAATTGTAGTTTCTAAAACACATATAATAAACTTAAAAAAGGTGGTAAAATTTCGCGTATTCGGTATGCGAGGATTTCGTAGATCGGTTGCAGAGTGTGCGGGAAGGGGTGGTGTAGACCGATTTGCGATTCGCCGAAGAGTGGTTCGCAGCGAGCGTGGAGCGCCCTCCAGCACCCTCCAGCGCTCGTGGAGGACCCCCGAGAGGCAGTTCTTTAATCGTCTTTCCTCACGACAGGCACTCGCTGCCTTTTTACACAAATAGTTTCCGCGTTTCTCCATCTTTTATCGACTTATCTTCTCTTCAATCTTGAGAAATGTATAATCTTTAATTTAATTTAAAAAATTAAACAAAGTGACAAATGCTTACAATTTCGGTAACTCAGCTACGGAACCACAGCATTTATCCGAAAAAACCCCAAATCTCAAAAACTACTAAACTGCGAATGGCATAATTATGATTTATTTGTAAAGCTTTAAAATATTTTTTGGGAATTGATGTAGTCAGGCTTTATCAAAATCTGACTAATGGCAGTAGGAATATGTAAGCAAAATAAAATTGTGCCCACTCCAAATAATTGGTAGAAGGTGAAGACATTTTTATCCGTGCAGGAACGGAGAATGAATACAATTTCCTGTGTCAGGGCGGCCTGTCTTAAGAGGTGACAAAACAACCTACAGCCAGGCGGTAGTGTATTTACCCATCTGGATGACTACCATCCCTGAGTTGTGTTTCGGCATTAGTGGCCAGGTTTTAATCTCCATTTGGAGTATGGCAGCACATTAGTAACACCAAAGGTGCTACTAATGTCTATAGGCGATGGTAACTACTTCCCATCAGGTAGGCCGTCTGCCTGCCGTCTACTTAACTCAAGCAATAAAAAATATGAAAAGCAAAGGAGAGATAGATCTATGGTTTGAAAGAAAAATACCATACAAAGGCAGACCGTTAGACTTATATGACAAAAACCATACGTACTGTTTAACTAAAATGGCCGTTGAATACCATGGTATGTGAAAAAGTGTCATTAGGTATATCTAGCTTATTCCTGTTTCCGATTTGATACCACAATTATTTTCGGCGTTAGATGTGAATAAAAGCGTGTAACATTATTCTGTAATCTTTATCAACACAGTAGTTGACATTCATCTTAGGTCATTTTATCATTTTACAAAACGCCGAAAACTAGATTTCGTGCGATAATAATAAGTTATGACGTCATCAATCTAACGAGTCAAATGAACTAATAATTATTACTAGTGATCGCCTAGTGGTCGAAATTCGCCCATAATTAATGTAAATTATAATTTTGGACGTTATTAAGGTTCTGTTGCCAAAGACTATACTTCTATAATCCAAGATTTTGCTAAAGCTGCTGTTGATTTGATTTTAACAATAAACAAAAGAGTGTATGTGTGTGTCAAATACATGGTAGGGTGTGTAATGTTTTTTTATTGATTATAGGTTAGGTATTTAAAAAATACATTAGTATTTTCTATGCATAATTTTAAAAAATATTAGCATTCTGCTTTTTGCACTCCTTTTCTATATAAAGTATGTGTGAGAAATGTCATACTCCTCCATCCGCGCAAATTTCGTAAAAAGCTGATCTTAGAGCGTAATCATAAGCACCATCATTTTCATTACTATAATTCAGGAATAAATAATTAACTTCTACAAACCTCTATTATAATCATCCTATGTGGGAAAACTCCCTACACGTTCTCTTAAATTAAATTCTTAATTGTACGGTGTATTAGCGCCCGCTCTTTTGCATGAAAATAATTTTAGAATTCATTGTAACATGTGTCATGCATTTTGAAATTTAAAGCGAAATCTCAATGAATCGTTGTCGTACTTAGTTTATTTGTTTGTTTGCGAGCATGAGGGTTGCCCACTTGTGGGACAATGGGGGCTGTCCGTCGCCTCCGCGCCGCTCTGGCGCGGGTGCTTATCGATCATCGCACGTCATTACAATAATGCCTCCGCAAAGGTGTTGTGTTCAATAACATTGTATTGTTAACATATCAATCGATATTTATTGATGCCTTTATTCAATGTTCAATAATAGATAGAATATGTAAGTATATTTAAACCATTTCATAAGAGCATACCGTACGTACCTACGTTCCATTTTTCAAAATGTTTTAAATGGTATGTAACTAGTGGATACAGTCCTCGTCTATACATATATTGCAGTATAAAAGTTCGTTTGTTTCTTCTAAACGTTTTAAAGATTGTCTCGCAAAATCTAGAAGAATCAATGTTCAGGAAATGGCTATCTGTACTTACTTTTAAATCAAATTAAGACATGACTGCAACTGGCGATTTTCGGCCTCAAACTCAACAAAGACAGAATCTATATTAAAAAAGTAGATTTTTACTTACTATCTTTTTAAGTAGTGCCATATTTTTGAGAACTCGCTAATTGGATAAAAATAATTTTGAATATTTTAAGAATCGAAACTCGCTTAACATATTATTAAATTCAGAAGCATTGTTATCCGATTATCTACTAAACCATTATATTAATATGAAACTAGACAAATTACGCGTTAAAATATATATTCCTGCATAATATTCTGCTGCTTAAAACGTTTTATTCTGTTAGTTGGTTACACGATTATTTATTCGTTATAGATATCTCATCATCATCCGAGCGTTATATCCCGGTCGAGTTCGGAGTGTTCGCTCCGACGACCAGGGTCCACTTTCCTACTTTGTCTACTTCGCTTCGCGCGTTCTTCAGCGTCCCTGTTTTTAAACCATTGGTACGCATGTCATCCTTCACAACGTCAAGCCAATATTTGTTGGGCCTTCCCCTTCGACCGGGACTTGGCGGAGGCGGCATAGCGTTTGTTCCCCACATAATAAGCCGGTCTCGGTAAAACGTGGTCGTACCACCGTAAGCGACACTCCTGTCGTTTGTCAGCTATGTCACGGACATGAAGACTGGCGCGTCGTTATATATATTTATTTAAATCGATATACAAAACATCTAAGCGTCTACTATGTCACTGTCAAGTGTCATATGTTAGACAAAACTGTATGGACTCAGGACCTTTGCCTGAAACATTTTTTTAAATTATAATTGCACAATAAAATATCACGTTTCAAGTTCCCGCTAAAAACTCTAGTATTACCGTACCGTAATGGAGGTTATATCAATGTCAAACCTTTATGTCCAAATTCTATTCTCAGCCAAGTTCTTGTAGAAAATGACAAACAATCACACATGGATTTGTAATGAAATTTGCTTTATAAGCACATTGTAATTACGCGTGTAGTAGGTAGACCGGTGTCGCTAGTCACCTAAGGCTTCGCCACAAACCCCTCCTATTTTTATTAATTGTATATTTTTCACATCTTGGGAATGAAACGATTAATATACAATTTTTGTGTATAAATTGAAGAAACTCTGTGGCTCGTTATGACCCTGCTATGTATTTAATATACTTTGCACTGATTAATTTTCTCGTTGCAATCATGTCAATGCATTTTTCTACCCAAACACCTCTATAAATAAATAAAATGGGGCATAAACACGATAAAGGTATTTCCAGAAAAATCGGTAGTGTAATCTTGTAAAAATACATCTATATAAGGCTTCACGCAATCAAGTCGCCCCGGAGGCTTGTAACTCGATAAAGTGCGTTTATTGGTAATGGGGAGCTTCCCCCCTCCCTGCGCCCCCTCCGCCCCCCTCCCCCTACCGCGCCTCGCAAACCCAATCCCTTCTAATCACTCAATCTCTGAACGGGAGATGGGTACTTACAAATATCTGCTACTAGCTTCTACGCACGAATTTTCCCGCGGCATTTGACGGAATCGGAAATCATGTTTTTCTTTATGTTTTTAATGTAATATTTAGATCTATACAATAATCAAATCTACTGTGTTGTTTGTTTAAGCTATGAACTGAGGTATCTGTTAGTGAGTTTATTTTTTTTAGAAAGCTGTTACCATAGGTAGCCTATGGACATTTGCAACACCAAAGGCTGCTGCTCTCTAAGGGGAGACTGGAACCGTGCCACTAATGCCGGAACACAACTCAAGGTTGGTGTGGCGGTATACTATAGAGACTATATTAAATTAACAGTTATAATGAATCGACCGATTATTTATACGATGATTAGCAACGGAAGTTTATGAAGTTTATAGAAATAAACTTACCTACCTTATCTACCGCGTACGTATTCCAATCGACAGTATCAAGAAGCGTTTGATTTTACTGGCTTTTCATTTGTAAATTATATTATTTTCTTGATAGCAAGCAAGAGAGGAAGAATTTACTAAGTATTCCTTAGTGCAAACTATAAACTACAAAAATTATTTGGCAAAAGTCTAATATATAAACGTGATGTGATGGTCTGGTTAGGTCGCTGTGTAGCGGGTAGAAGTGGGTGTTTCGGAAGGCCCCTCGTGGAAAGTGCGTTGGCAGCCAGTTGCGTTCCTGCGACGCGTAATCCGAATCCCATTTCGGCGAGCACGCCTCGTTACCTGCCACGAATCGGACATTTTCGCTGATCACATAATTCACATTACGCGATCGACATTTACGCCTTGAATCGTATAAATTGAACGCGGGCTTAGTGGAAATCTAATTCTCATTTTTCAGCCATCTCACTCATCTGTGTAGTCATTTTAAAAGCAAGAAGTGTTTAACAAAACATTTTATGGCACAGTACAAAAAAACGTGCGTCTTGAGACGCCCGACAGAAGTAATAACTGAAACTAATCTAAGTTTAACTATTTAATATTGTAATTGTCTAACTTGAGAAAAGCTTAGGTTATTACTTAACGTTATGCCTAATAAAATATAAATATATATATATATATATATATATATATATATATATATATATATATATATATATAGTAAATTTATATATTCATAAATCATATCATCTATATACACATAATAAAACTGTAGAGGTCGAATTTCTGAACAATGAAAAAAAATGCTAAAAACCGAGTTTGGGAGATGTAAGAAGTGAAATATGACAAATTTAGATTTTTTCAATTTTTTTGTTTCTCTGTTTTTCTGTCTGTTTGTTCCAGCTAATCTCCGAGACAACTGGACCGATTCAAGTGAAATTTTATATGGTTACCACCATTATATCCCTGGTCAACATATAGGATAGGTACTTTTGATTCCGAAAAATTAAAGAGTTCCCGTGGGATAGTTAAAAATACCGCACCACGCGGTCAAAGTCGCGGGCAGAATCTAGTATTAAATATATCCGTGCAGGAAGTAGGCCACAACCTACCACCCCTGGTTTGGAGTATGCCGCCATAATAACCTTGAGTTGTGTTCCGGCTTAGGTGCCAGGTTCCAGTATCCCTTAAGAGAGTAGCAGTGTATATGTAGCCATCTTTGGTGACGTAAATGTACATACGCGATGGTAACCACGTTCCATCAGATGGGCCGTCTGCCTGTCTGCTGAGTCAATAAAAAAAATGCCAGGGGTGTTGCCATCGTGTTATCAGCTTGGAAGAAATTTTAGGACGCCCTTTTTAAAGAAGACATGGGGTCTAGGCGCGGAGTAAAACCTCGTTGGGAGGTTAGAGAATCCCTGCCTGATTGTGTTTGCTGAAAATAACAAAACATAACACGCAATATATCAAAATGAATAAGTATTTATAAACTTGTGTTGGTTAGTGAAAACACAATAATTGATTGTTGTGCGGCCATTTTATCAGTGGATCTTGACAGGTCGTCGTGCGTGGCTCTGTCGAAGGGGTGTCGGGTTCCAGCCCCATGCCCCACAAAGTGCAAACGAACACGCATTTTTAAAATTATATTATTATTTTTCTAATGCATATTGTAATACCTCCTGTTAGCCTAATATTTTTTTTGCTATTGAAAAAGGTACTCTTATACGTGTTTTTTTTTAAATTACGAAGACTAACGCATACATTTCCTTTTCGCTGATAGAAAAACTATCACTCATATTATGACAATACTGTAGCTTTTCTAGGATATTTTATATTACATGGATTACTGTGTTTTTTTATATGGATATATATATGTATTGGCCTGTGTTGTCTTTCAATAAATAAATTATTATTCACATATATATTTTATTTTCAAGTTTTTTACATTTTTCCTCTAATGTCAATTTAACAATATATGCACATTAATTTCTTAAAAAAACCCCTAGGGTCGTAGGTTCCAGGCTACCGATGCTTAAGGCTCCAGCCATAGGAATGTCTTCACAATACGGACAGTGTCCAACAGAGATGCCTTCTGCATCCGATCCTTCACCCAGGTATTTCTAGTATTCAAAAAGCAACTTATTATACATAGGGTGTATTATATTATTATTATGTTACTATTATAATTGAGCCTTCATTGATTATTATAAAATCATAATGCCGTTTTAGAGACCATAAACACCACTATTTTATTAATATACCACGATCGGAATATTTATATTGTCGTCTGCAGTATAATGCGTATATGAAATTACTAATATTTACTCGAACCAAAAACATGTTTTGTGTTAAACACAATAGTGACACAAATTATTATATTTTGTAATTTACATAATGGCCGCCCAACAATGAGGTGTCGTGACTAACATTTAAATGTGTTTCAAGGGTGAGCATTTGTTCCCACTTTTGTGTAATCATTGTTATGTTTTGTAGGGTAGTAGAATGGCATTGGAGCTTATTGTTGGGGGAGGATGACAATTGTTATGATTATATTATTTACACCTAATTAAATAAATACATAATATACTTTACAAGTCTTTAAATTTATTACATGTAAATAAATGTATCTACTTCAAAGGTTCTTGATACTGTGTATATATATAAAATAAAACTAAATTATAAACTTATTATTACTAGACATTAAAATACAAAAAATAAATAAATCATTATATTAATATGTGAAGCAAAAACTTTGTACCCTTTTTACGATAATTACGCGGACGGAGGAGTATGAAATTTCGCACACTTATAGTTTATAAGAGATAGAGAAGGAGTGCAGAATGGTAACAATTTTGTAAATGATGCATAAAAGATACATTAAATCAATAAAAAAATATTACACACACACTTCCATGTATTTGATACAGACACGCATATATTTTCTTTTGTTCATTGTTAAAATGAAAGCAACAGTGCAGCCTTGTCGAAATCTGTGATTAGAGAAGTATAAAATAGTCTTTGACGACCTTAATAATGTTCAAATTTATAATTTAAAATAATTATGATCCAATCTCGACCACTGGGCGACCAGTAGTATACTTATAATACACAATATATCTTCAGCTACATATATAAAATTTATTATTGGAATATGGGGCGTTATTTATATCTTACAATCTACACAATATTACAAGTTTCATGTCCGTTACGTTTAATATGGCTGAACAACCACTGGGGATTAAAAAACTATATATTGCGATCGACTTAGGACCAAATATTTTATAATTTGGTGTCTTTGGTTGGAATTCACATTATACGAGTTATTTCGAGAACTTGCACATCGCGTTGCCATTTTGGGCCCTAATTTCGAATGTTAACATTTACAATTTTAATTTTTATAATTACTTTTTTTAAATAAAATAAAAATATGTAAAGCTAAAATCACTAAACCGAGCATATATTGCCAGAGGTGCGCTACGGTGCTACGCTCGTGCTACGCAAGACAGGTCTACGCGACTACGCAATGTCACATACCTATTTGTGATCATAAGGATGTTTACTAAAATCTAGTTCTGCTAAGGGCAGGAGTCCTTCTTGTGGAGCTTTTGAACGTTTCCGCAATGACTTTTGGTAAATGGATTAATTAATACAAATTTCATTCTTCACGGCTTTGTAGAAGAGCCCATTTCCATGAAAATATGTACATAGTTTTGATATCGTTAGATACCTCGAACAAAATATTATATATATTTATACAATTTTATAAATACATTTACCTTATATTTGCTTGTGATAATGTAAGGATTCCTGCTTGGCATATTACAGTCAATAAGCCAACATTTATAGGAGCAAAGTTGAGTTATTATAAAATATATAAACATGTCATGCTTGTATATTGAAGCTACAAAAAAAGAGAATAGACAATATACACGACGGAGAATACGATGCAATTTTTTTAGATTTCTTGTCTGCTTGTTTGGGGTTCACATAAAACTACTGAGCCCATTTATGTTTATGTAATTTATATTATTATAATCTATATAAACATGTATTTCTATAGTAGTTAATTATTATAATTTTGTTTTGTTTTCTCTTTAACTATATATAATTACAATTGAATTACTCGACGTCTCCTTGGACACCGGGTTGCCTGGAAGAGACCGCTATGAGCGATAAGGCCGCCCATTGTTCTAATGGAAATGTATTTATACTAAATGTCTAGGTTTAAGTTATGGTGAACAATAAAGAGTTTTCATTCATTCATTCAAATAAATACCCACTCTACATCATCATCACGTAGGCCGTCCGTCTGTCTCCTGTTCTAAAGTAATAAAAAAAGAAAGGGTAGAGGAGTAAGTGCTCTATTTAAAAAAAAGGAAATCATCGTCAATATTTTCTAAAAAATAATGAATATCGCGAAGGAACAAATGAAATTCCGGTTAATATGAAGTCTAAGGATGTTTAAACAATGAGTCAAATCGGATGTTGTGCCAAAACAAAGGGAACTCAACACCTCAAGCCATCGACGGGGACTCGATCCTCAATCGACTCGATCGATCCAAACGGTTCCTAATCCATATCATGTTACGAGACGGCGTGCATTTTTTGTGTCGCGCGTCTTTCCTTACTTAACCGCTTCTGATATGTTTGTATTTTGAGAAAGTGTATTCATTATCTTCGTCTGGGTATAAGTAATAATCTAAGTAATACGATTTAAATTAAGTATATGGATAGTAAAACAACAATTGTGCGAGAAGGCTTATTACACGACGAAAGATTTTTTAGATGACCGCACCGAATGGGTATTATCGCCACCAAGCTCTTTCAGCAAACGTTTATATAAATTACAGACCAGAGATGGACCGTAAAAAACAACTCTGTGGACAGGAGCACAAGGCAAGAGAGGCAGAGGGAGACCATTGATGCGTTGGGAATGGGACATAAAAAATAGCCGGCCCCAACTGGTATCAAATAGCCGAGGACAGAGACAGATAGGTACGCGTCTTTGGAGGAGGTAAAGGTCCAATCTGGGATTTTTACCTAAAATAAACAAACTAATAATACTAACAATTAATTTAAAATTAGCAACCAATTAACATAATAAGAATACGTGCTTTTTATTCATTTTAATTTTATTTATGATATACATTACTTTGTTAAAACTTGTATTAGTATAAATAACACCTAAAAAAGGCGAACGTATATAGTTTGTTGTGTCGCTTCTTCTCCTATAAATCCAGTAACTAAAATTACTTTGGAAACCGCAAAATTACAATACAAGGTTTTTCAAAGAAGGTTTCGTGATATCCCTTTGAGATGTGCAATTTACTTATAACATCGTTGGCGTTGGAAATGTTCACTACGATGATAACTACTCACGATCAGGTGGTCATTCTGCCTGTATGCTGCGCTTCAGCTATAGAAAATATCTGCTGCTTGATATAGTCGAGCAACTAACGCAATCGAAGCTACAACAAAAATTCAGTAACGTACAATTTAGATAATTGTATGTAATGTTCAAAATATGTAGATGAATAATAAAATGAAAATATGTCTAATTTTTTATGTAATTTTATTGAAATCAAAGTACTTGAAAAATGCTTCTCACGCGTTGCAAGCGATAATCTCGTAAGCCTGTTAACCGCTTTCATGTTTTTTTGGCGTGAAATGACAGTCGACACCTGTCAATGGCATTGTGGCCGATGTCCGCCAGCGCGGGACAAAGGGCCCTCTCAATTAACACTGTTAAACATGTCTGTCGGCGTGTCGGTCAACGCGATCCCGTCTATTGTGGGTGCAGCTGTTTATTTTTTGTTAATTGTCAACGTTTCCTTGAATGAGTTCTGCTGCGTCAGCGCGCCCTTTGTGCGGAGCGGGCCCCGCTTGTTGTCATCGGTTATGTCAAAATAGACGACCACAATGGCGTTGTGAGTACCGAATTAATTGCAACTTGGCACATCTCTGTATTTTTTACTATTAGAAAGACATAAGATATTTATTTAGTTGCGTAGCTGTTCATACAGATATTTTTGACGTGGTAGATAGAGCCATGCTGAAACAATTATCTAAAGATCTTAGAGCTGACCCCGTTGGGGTGGTAGCACGGGAATACAGAAGGTCGAAGTGAAGTTCCTATGGCCGTGGGTTGTTTGGGTTGTTGTCGTAAGAGGCTGTCGCCTCCTACGACAGGCCGCCCGGCCGCAGGAAATTTTGTATTCTTTCTCCGTTCCTGCACGGATAAAAATTTATTAATTTAAATTCTTCCTTTCAATTTGACACCGTGTTCCCTTTTGATCGTGATCAGCTCAGATCAGCGTGATCACGAACACTGAAAAGTGGCCGAAACGTCGAAATAGTAAAAACAAATAAATTACTGCGCTTAAAACCGTTAAAACATAGTTTTATTATAAATCCATTATCTTGCCTTAAACTTCCTTTGTTGTATTAAGTTACTTAAGCCTTTACGCATACCATTAGATAACCCACATTCCACTCAAAGTAAATAAGTGTTAGATATTTGATTTGAAATGCAGATTGGTTGCAGTGACGCCATTGTGGTGCGACGGGGAACCCGTTCGAGTGTTAAATCACATCCATAGAATCCTCTACTCAGACATATTTGCACCCAGAGTAATCTCTTTAGCAGTGGCAATGCGGGTTTGTCAAGCGAATTTTTCGGTGATGCCAGGAACGTCGATTTTTTTTACTAAGACTTGATGACGATGAGTGGGCGTGTACAGTTGCGTAGAACAACTCCAGCCTCGACGGCAGCCTTCATGTGCGTGACAGGGAACAAAATGAGTATGTGGCGTCTACACCAATATGGCCACGTTCTACGGAAACCGGCCAGTTTACTTTGTTGTCTATGTGTTACGATTTTGAATACAAAATTATTATATAATTATTCGTTGTTATAGATTTTTGCGAAATTAACGTTATTTTTAACTTTAAAGTCAATTCGGTGCTTCCATTTAAAAATGGATTTTTAGATAAAATTCATAGGTACTTCTAAACGTACTTATAAATGATTTCATTTCGAAGTTCCAATGTCGATTGTCGTGTGATTTAGTACCTATACCTATATGTGTCTTGCTATGTGCTATTGATTATGGGGAAGAATAGAATATTTTCATTCCGTAAAATGGGGTAGTTCCCTAAGGGTAAAATTCGAAACTTTCAAAATTGTCGATAAAAGTTGGCAAATGAAAATAAGTTAGTTTCCGCGCCATGGATCAAAAGTTAAACCGGGCGAAACCACGTGGGAATTTCCAGTAAAATATGTTATATAAAGATACCTCTAACTGCATAAGATGCTCTGTGTTAGATTATGCGATGCTGGTTTTCGAATCGTTCACATTACCAATATTCTCGCAACGGTGTATCGACCTGGCAACCCATCGCGACTCCTGAAATGAAAAACAAGTGGTGCTATAATTTTGAATTTCTTTGACGGCGTACGAGGTTGTGATTGGTCGGGCGAAACGACGCTCCGAGGTGCTGATTGGTCGCCGGCGGCGCGTAAAAAAAAGTCCGCTTTGTGCCGACTCCGGCGATTATTCCGACTATTAGTTATGCTTCGGTGGAGCGAGCTAGTGTCGTCAACGCATTTTATCGATACTGAACTTAACCTCTTGTTCCAATTAAGTAGATAGATAACATTTTATTGCTCACCAAAATAGACAAATACAAAAACCAAATGCATACTTATAATTTATTAAGTATTAGATATATATGAAGAAATAGCTTAAAGAATAGACATTGTCACGTGATGTCTATAAATGTCTTTAATACCAATACCAATAAAGGAGCTGCCCTTAAAACAGATTAAAAAGAAATGTATTAATTATTATATTAACAAGCAATTTTATTTCATAAATCAATTTTTTACCTATAATATATAAAGACAATCTGTATTATCTAATATTGACACTAGATAAATTAATATTATACTTAAATGACACGCAATAAGTATATAGAATAACATGTAATTTCGATTTTTTTTAAATTCTATGATATCATCTAAAGATATAATTTTTTTATCTTGAATTTATAAATATTATGTAAGCTCAGCTATGATTGCATGTTTATATAATAATCGCAGTTATTTTCAGTATAAATATTTTATATTTAGGTACCTTTATAAGGCGAAACATGTACGCAGCAGATTTCACTTGTAACCTCTGTTATCTCCATGTTTCTGAAAAATAAATAGTTTTGATAACTAGCGCCAATATTGTACAACAACTAAGAGTGCTGCGATTTTAAAAATATTATTGCAGTTAGTCAAAATGAAAAATAGCTAACAATCATGCAGTACATATGATGCCAAGAAGTATATTGATAATGTTGATATTTTAAAACACCTACACCGATCTACATATGTAAACCTTAAAAAATATTAACAATACATAAGTGTTTAAATTTATAATAATGTTAGTATTAAACAATATGAACAAGTGATTCTGTGAGATTCGATCTAGATGGACTAAGTCATAAAATATTTAAGAGAATTGGGGACAATCTATCGACTCTGCTGGCAACGATATATGATAATCGATATCGATAAGATCCTTATCGACATGTGTGCATCAGCAATCCTGTTTACTATTCTCGAGGTGTATAATGGGACCAGTGGCAGTTGGCAGTTACGTCTCAATCAACCCACCTTTTACTTACAGTTAGAGAGAGACAGATAAACGTCCTCTTTAAGAAAGAAAGGGACGAGGGTAACGCATTCATAGATATTGTACTTTTAAAATCGCGAATGTTACTTCTGCGCTCACTAAACTTGCAATCTTAAAGGGTCGAGATAAGGTCTAAATTCGTGTTTAGTGCTCGATAAGCGTTTTTGTTATATCAATATTTAGCATGTATGTTTACGTTGATATGAATGCAAATAGTAATGGCGCATTTTTATTCGAAATGTTTACATAGAGGGGCGAGTCCCCCGGAGGGCAAATATGTCGGCGCCATTTTGAAAAGCCCGCTTCATAAGTACAGCCAGCAGATCTGGAAAAGGAAATTCCAGCATTTTCCAATTGTAACAATATTGATTTAATTTAGTAAACACTTCAATGAAAGTTTACCTTATATGTAATTTTTTTAAATATACAGGTAAGTATTTTTTTGTCTACTGCTAATGATTAATTAATATTAATTGTGTATTCTACGCATAATCTTTAAGAGTATAAATAGAAAACTTAGTAATGTCTGGGTAAGTTGCGCAGAAGGCTGGTTATGTGACGTCGCTGGATCACCATACTGAAGCCAGTCATAGGATGGCTTCATTAAATTCAAATTCAAAAGTTTTTATTCAAAATTAGTTCCACGGGACAACACCTTTTGAAGGTCATACGTATAAGGTAAAATTTTATTTTATTTCCTATTCTACCTACATCGCTTTGCAGCGTGTTATTGCTTTTAAGGAGAAGAAACGTCCAGAAACTCCCCAGCAACACGTCTTGCTAAAACTTGTTTTTCTGTATATTTATTATTCTATTTTTATCCCAAGTACTTTTTTAAAAGTTTTATACAGAAGTATGTCACAGAATTACTTTTCGAAAAACTAATGGAGTTGTGGCAAACAGTGCATGCTCAGTAACACGAAGACACAGTAAAAGGGAAGAAGAACATTATTATTGCTGCAAAAAACATATCTCCATAAATTCCTTACATGTTTGGCAAAATTAAAAGCTTATACATTAGGCGTTTTAAAAGCTCTTTGTAGAGGCTTCTGGCCTCAGGACGCTACGATCTTAGTGTCTCAACAGAAAACAGCACAAATAAGTAATTCTCACTGAGGTGCATAATTAATTAGAGTTATTTTAAAGTTTCACACACACGGTTCTAGACAGTCCGAATCCTGAACTGAAATTTGGAATATGTATAATACTTCGAGTCTTAGACTAGATTTGATTAATAATAAAAGAAAAACAATCGAATGGATGGCAACTGTTCAAATACCTATGTTTTCATGTAACTCAAAGTATGACGAGAAGACATGTGGCAGCTCGATAGTTGCGGGACCCACCTTAAAGCGCTACTCTGGCTGCGGGTGCCAACCTACTCAAACTTTAAAGAGATTTATACCAACTACTCAAGGAAAACATTACAAAAAAAACCTGTAAACGCTCCAAACAGAAGATAGTTTAGACAGTCTTTTATATAAACATGGATTTATCAAGTGAAAATAAAACTTATCACAAAGATAAAGCAACTATGTAAACATTTTTATTATTTATACAATAGCAGTTGCTCTGCAGTGAAGAACCGTCTCACCTTTGAAAGTATACTCAGCTTTTTGGCAGCCAGCTGAGCTACACTTTCAATATAGGAGCCGAAATTGAAAGTGGATGTTAAAGAAATGCCAAGAAGTTGAAGTTGGTCGGTTATCGGAATGGGCACTCCTCGAAAAGTGGGACTTAACTCAAACTGACTTTTTTTCGCCGTAAACAGACATGCCTGGGTTTTTGCTGTGTTGAATTTGACCAGATTAGCATCACCCCAATCGGATACTGCTTTCAGGGTCAGATTCAATCTTTCAACCATGTCCGTCCGCAAAGATTGGATTTCGGCTTTGCCTGCCCGTTAAAAAGAATTAAAAAAAAAGAATTAAAAGAATTTATTCGAAACCAATAACAAAGTATACAGAAACAATTTGGTGTCGCAAACAACTGCTGTAGTATAATACTGTGTTGCACTTGTTGGCGCCCACTTCCAGACAACTCGTTTGTTATACATACTCGTTTATATATAAAAGAAAATAATTTTAAAGTTTATACATTTGAAATTTTCGTGTTAATATTTGTAATGTATATGGAAATGCATAGATGTGTTTGTGGTGTGTATATGAATGTGGTGTGTATGTGTATGTGGTTTGTCTTGTGTGTATGTGTGTGATATGTGTACAAGTGAAACGAGTGCGTGTATGGTTACAGACTTATTAGACTGGTGTAGTCAGTTTAGTAAATTCTCGGTGTCATCATAAGGGAGTTCTATTAGCCAGTTGAATAATTTTAATTTACATTCGCGATGAGTAAGAGAGTATATATTTAGTAACTTATTAACTCGGTTGTAAATTTTGGGACTAAGAAAATAAGCATGTCGGTCAGCTAATCGCAAGCGGCATGGTACAAGTGTACAAACTAAGTCGTATCTTCTTTTATTATATATACTAGGGTCAAACGGCAAAATACGGTGCTTATGAAGAACTAACTGCATAATAAATAGTTTCCTTATAGAAAGAACCTTAAACAAAATGTATAGTTCGGAAGTTGGAAACCGTATTGGTTTAAACAAAATCACCTTGAGAACTGCTCGTTGAGCTCTTTCAAGTCTTAAGAGAATTGATTTAGCCGCTCCACCCCAGGCTGTAATGCAATAATTTAAGATTGATTGTCCCAGAGTATAATACACTGTTTTTAAAATTTCAATACCAACAACATTCCTAAGTGATTTGAAAACAAAAATCAGTTTACGCACACGAGAAATTAACGCTTGTATTTGTGGTTTCCAATTCAATGTGTTGTCAATTAAAACGTCTAAGTACCTTATAAAATCTACACGGCTTAGTAGAGGACATGTACAAATAACAGACCGATCAAGCTTACAATTATGAGCAAGAATTGTTAAGGACACAGGAGGCAATAAAGAGATGTTAGGGGCAAAAGGTACAAATTTAGTTTTATCAATATTTAATGTGAGTAGGTTATTTGAAAGCCACAGCATGACAGTATGCATAGCAGTCTCGGCGTTCTTAGCCACTTCATCCCAAGAGCTACCACTAACTAATAAAGCCGTGTCGTCTGCATAACTAAAAAATTTGCAGTTAGGTATACTTAATTGACACAGGTTGTTCACATATATTAAAAATAATGTGGGTCCGAGGACACTGCCTTGAGGTACGCCAAAATTAATTTGTAGATCTTGGCTAACATAATCACCAATTTTGACATACTGAGACCTAGAGCTCAAGTAACTTTTAAAGATATCCAGAACTAATCCTCTAACGCCAATCAAGTTAAGTTTATTCACCAGGATAGGGACAGAGACAGTGTCGAAAGCTTTGGATAAATCCAGAAATATACCAATTGATTTGCGTTTCAGATTTAGTTCTTTAACAACAGAGTCACAGAGTTTCAAAACAGCATCTTCAGTTGAACAGCCCCTTCGAAAGCCATATTGGTTTTCGGCAAGAATGTTTTTAAAGCTCAAGAACTCAATGAGTCTGATGTTCAGGATTTTTTCCATAATTTTAGAAAGAGTTGATAGAATCGCAATAGGTCTATAATTGTTAACACTATCCCTAGCACCACCCTTGTGAATAGGATAGATAACCGCTTTCTTAAAAACTTTAGGGAAAACTCCTGAAGCAAAGCATAAATTAATGATATACGTAATAATAGGAATCAGAACATGGCGTGCGGCTTGGCGAAAGAAGATGAAATTAAATCCCAACCAGGAGCACAGCTTTTCAAGTCTAAGATAATTTGTTCAACCTCAGCATTATCCGTATTTAAAAGAGCCATAGAATGAAGTTGTGAATAACATAAATTAGATTTCGTGAGGCTCGGGTTGGTAGGAGGGGTAATTTTAGAAGCTAGAGAAGCACCTATATTCCCAAAGAAACTATTAACCAAGTCTACAGTAGAGTTTGCGTTAGTTGAAATTGACAACAACTCAGTAGGTAACTCATTATTTGTTTTAAGATTAGCAATGCTTTTTATAAGCTTCCAAGTAGCTTTTGGATTACCTTTAACCCGTGGATGAGACACGTACCTCTCTACAACTGTGCTGTCATCTGCATACCCAAAGATACCGGGCTTAAGGAGCAGATCATTTATATGCAGCACAAAAAGCGTTGCAGAGAGCACAGACCCCTGAGGGACACCGGTGTTAATCATCAAGCGATCGGAGGAACAACCATCAACGACCACTTGAATAGACCTTTCCCTCTGGAAATCCGATATCCAGGCACACAAACCAGCAAGCAGGCCATATGCTGGAAGTTTGGCAATGAGACTGTCATGCCAGACCCTATCAAATGCCTTTGAGATGTCGAGAGAGACCGCGAGCGTATTTGTATGAGCGTATTGCTTAAATGATTAAATATAATGTCTTCTATCTCAGTCTCTTGCAAGCTTAGTCCTATAGATTTATATTTTTATCTCTTTTTAGTGTCGCTTATTCGTTTCATCAAGTTTCAAATCAGAACGATTTTAAAGAAGTTTCACTTCAATAAGCTCTTTTTGGGTATATCAAGCACGTATACTTAGATATTTATTCTACGTTATAATTTAAAACGTTCATAAAATAAAGTCTTGCATGATTTTGTAACTTTTTCGCCAAATAATGATGAGAAATGATAATTGTTCCTCCGTAATGTTTGTTGTATCCATATCTTGAAAGAAAAAATAGAACAATTGTCCACACATTTAGAAGAAGCCAATTTTAAAACTTTATTTTCGGATGATATTTGTTGATAAACCCTCTTTGCCGGAATGCGACTCGCACACGACCACTCGATATTTCAGGAGCACCCCCCTGACATGTTTCGTTTTTGTAAAATTTCACGAACATATTATAATATACCTAATTATATACAAAACCTTCAAATTCCAAATTTTGAGGAGCTGTAAGACTGTAAGGCTAGTGGGACTTGAAAACAATTCATAGTTCACCTACAGATTTATTCATAATTAGCTAGATGCTGTAATGGGCGCTCTACATTCTCGCCAGAATGTAAAAATCCATTCCACATTCTCGCTTTTTGCGTGGTCCTCGCGTTCTCGCGAGAATGTAAGGCGTCCATAAAAGTGGATGATCGCTTTTGTCGCTCATCATTAGGGAGTTGTCCAAACTCATTATAAGTGGAATCGCGCCTCCGACACCGCGACAATAATCAAAACTAATTCTTTATTATAGAGTTATTGTTTCAGGGCTGAACCTTCATTCGTAGCAATGGCATAAGGACTTATCTTTAACACCATGTTGTTTTGATGTAAATAAATGTAATACAGACAATCGCAGAGTAATATCGTCCATCGATTTATATTTATCTATCTTTATCTATATCTATATATTATATTTATCTAAGTACCTTATATATAACATATATACATAAGGTAGGTACTTGGATATATCACGCAAAGTTAGGCAAAACTCACGAGATACGATATCAGAGTTTACAAAAAAATTGAGTATGTGCAATTTATACACAGCAGAAGTGAAACTTCAGGAAGTAACCTACGAGAGAATGAGATAAATATAGAGTATTAGGATAATTATAATGTTTATTATTTGAAAAATATTTTTACCAAGCCCAAAAATTATTACATCTCAATGCAAAATATTACATTTCATATATTACATATTTAAGATATATTATTACGTTGTAGGGGAGGTAATCTCTGGATCTAATAGGTAAGTCGATTTGAAAATTCTTTCACCAGTTGAAAGCTACATTATTCCCGAGTGACGTAGGGTATATTTGATTGTGATTAATAGTAAGTATTTTTTAATTATTTTCTGATGCCCAGCGAAGTGGGCACGGGTTAGCTAGAGGTAATTAAAATGGGAAATAAATGATCTAGTTTCAATTTGATTTTTGAACTTCAAAAAACTTCAGAATATTTCCAACTCTATGAGTAGTGTTTAATTGATTTAATATCTCATTTTAGTGTCACTTTAATCTCATTTCATCGAGTTCCAAATTACAACCATTCTAAAGAAGTTGTACGTCGAAAACTTCGTGAATTAATTTTTTAAAACTTTATTTTATTTTTGGAATGTGTGTACTTTTTATAAAATATACTGATATTAATAGAAAGACGCAATGGGATGGAACACGCGAAAATTTGATAGCTACTTAGTTCTTGTTTAATGACGAAATTGAAGTTTAGTACGAGTTGTACTGTAAAACTATCAAATCAAAAATGTTTACAAGAGTTTTTCGTAACCTTTAAAAGTTAAGTGTATGAAAACGAATTACTTTCTTCTGTCAATCTACAATGTATTTTAAAAGACACCACGTTACTCGTTTTGATATACTTAGTTATTTTTTCATATTTTAAACAAATCTTTTCTAAACTTTCAATTTTTAAGATAGCCCATTATTGTACTTAGTAAAGAGGGTGATATGGATTCAAATTTACGTGGCACACAAAACAAGTTACAGTTAATATAAAATACAAAAATTATATTATAATTAATATAAGTTCTATACTGATACTAAGTATGTGAGCACATTAAATAATTAATGAATATTACCTAAACAAAGTGTTAGGAGTTAGTGTTGTTAGTATTAAAATATATTATACATATATTGAATAATGAATAGCCGAGCAGCCCTAGGGCGATTGGGCAGCGCGTCCTGCTCATCGGGGGCCTTCAGGGTTCGATCCCCAAAACCTCGTTATAAATTTAATAATGTGACTTGTTTCATTTGATTCGTGACATTATTGTGATGGTTACTTGTTGCGCCGCGCGGCGTCGGGCTGCGGGGCGCAACCCGCGCGGGGGCCACACGTTCACGCTCTGCGATCACGTCCTGATATCGAAACCTTTATTTGAACCTGTAGCAGCGACTGGTAGCTGGTTGAATGGATACTTCAGAGCGCAGGGAGTAGTATTACTGTCGAGTATTGATGAGAACTGAAGTAAACTTATTTATTTTGGAAACGGTAATCTTTTGTACAAATATTAACAAGTCGTACAGCTAGAACAATACATAGCACAATGCGGGAGCGGGTCGGATATTGCGCGAGCGAGACAGGGCAACTATCAATATGGGGCACTCCCGCGTTGCGCTACCTAGTTGTCCGTTGTCCGCTGCGATGAGTACATATATGCAGCTTCCATAAACCTGACCAAAACCTGCGTGAACGGTGTAGTCAGTATTGAAGTTATGCCCAAGCTGTGTAAGCTTCGGTTCTGTATGTAAGAAATCCTCTATTCTGTTATTTAAAAAAAAGGCGGTAAATGCTGTGGTGAGAGAGAAAGTTAACGACGGACATGACAATATTCTACTGGCGTTTATTTGCGACTGGTATGGGCCTAGCGGGTGCAGACAATATGTTTAAAATAAGTGCAATAATGTTGAGCTGACAAACTGTGCCCGTAACAGTGGCCTATGTTCATTTTAAACTTTGAAAGAATTCTCGTTCGAAGTTGAAAAGAGTTATTTTGCATTATAATTAATATTAATGTGGAAGTTTAGATCTGTTTTTATTTGAACACTTTTATGGTACTTGAATGAAGTACGTGTTAGCTGCATAAGGTGCATTTTAATACTGACTTGAAACTAACAACCGAACAGTTGTCAAAACAGCTAAGTTAACACTAAACAAATATTTACGATTTAAGATTTTATTTCACGTATATAGGTGAGTGATGCGACCCATGATAATATTAATATAAAGTTTTATTTTATAAGATTTTGAGGGTTATTCATATTATTGCAAGTATAATTTCTTAAATACTTACATTTACGATAGCAAGAGGCTGATAATTTGTTTGGTATATAAAATTATTTTATTATTAATTTTCTTTTGCCTAGATGTTACTTGTATAATAATTTTTGCACCTTGAAGGTTTGTTGTAGGTATATTTATAAGTAGCTTTTTTAAATGTCATGCGGTAATTAGATTGAGAAAAATTAAGATATATTTATTTCCGAATATAATAACTTATGCACAGGCCCACTGCTTATTTATTTTGAGTAAAAACTACTCGTATACATTTATGTTTATTACTAACAAAATATAACAATTTGAAGTCGTTGCGAAGAATAACATAAAAATAACTACCTACATTTTGCAAATTTATTGTAGTTTTTTATGTTTTACTTAACAGCGACTTCAAGATGTTATAGAAAAAAGTCGGCTATATATTTATTTTTAAGTTTTCAGGTGAAGTCTGTTTTGTTTTTGTTAAACACAAATTGTGGTATCTTTTTATTTTTTAAATTTTAACTGCTCTACGGACTCGAGTTTCGTACCCTTTTTTTAAAGCTTTATTTCTAGATTTAATTTTTACACACGCTTATTATTTTAGTTTTTGTGTGACATTAATTAATTTGTGTTGAAATGTAGGTATGTATATTACGAGTGACTTATTATATTAATTTATCCTAATTTTAATACTAAACTTATACTATTGTAGAGTGTATCTGTTACATGCTACAGCAAATGTGTAAACAAAGTGTATATGTTACAACAAATTGTGGTATGTGCTCCATGACTCCACGAAGTTTTTCCAAGTTAAGACCAACCATGCCTATGGACCTTGGTCTTCGTCGACGTTTTAATACGCAAAGAAAAACATATATAAGTATATGTGCCTATTTCTAGGCATAACAGAACTTGTGGACTATCCTAAATTTTTTCGAAATGATGTATACCCTATTTGGCGGTGGCGCGCGCGGCTCGCCGCGGGGCAAAATGTGCGTGAGATCGTGACTTTCGACCGCGTCCACTCCCCGCCACCCCCTCCCCTCCTCCCCCCACCCTCCAAACAACACCAAATTCACGCAAATTATTTTATATCATAATGCGTCGATAATTCTTTTCTCCTAACGAGCTCAGGATTTATGAATTCTTACAAAAGATAAGTAGTGTTGCCAACCTAAATTTCTGTCGTATTTATTACGTCTATATGTATTTTTAAAAAAGAGCCAGAGGTAATAGGTATATAAATAATTATGATAAAAAAACTTTTTTAGCCAGACGTGTTGCTGGGGAGTTTGTTGCCGCTTCTTTTCCTTTGATGAGCGATTACACATTGCGAAGCGGTGTACATAGAGTAGGAAGTAGATTTTAATTTTGACTTACATGTATGACCTTCAAAAAGTGTTCTCCACTGGAACTTATTTTGAATTTGAATTATGACAGTTAATATAAGTATATTAATAGGAGATATTATCAAGCTACAGTTGTAGTGATTAATGGTATAATAATGTCATAATTTATTTGATTTTGTTAGAATTCACGAAACAATAGCTACTTTAAAGCAGTTGTTTGTTGATATGTTGCAGGGTATAATAAGGTTAGTGAATGTGATAGCTATTTACTAAATGTTTTGGTGGTATTTGTATGAGATCCTATTTACAAGATGTTGAAAATTTTAGATTGCGAACATTATATTGACGGTAGTTTCGAGTAATTTATAGTATTTAAGCGGTGCGTGAGGACAGGCAGACACTGAGATGATATAAAGATTTCGAAGTAGTGAGTTGTTGAAGTTGTGGGGAACGGGGTGACCGTAAGGGGAGGTTAGAGGTCACCGGGCCAGGTTGGGCCCATTCTTTATGTCATCTTAGTAATAAGTATATGAATATGAATGATGTATGAATATATGAATGCTATGCTAATGCTAGGCTATGAAAAGATCGAATAGAGGTATATCTTTATATTCTTACGATATTTTTATTGATTGGTTATGCGAGGTTTCGATGGCTTTTACATAGATACAGAGTTAAATGTGTTAAGTGTTTTCTTATTGCGATGCTGGCAAGCAGACAGACGGCCCACATCATGGTAAGTGGTTACCGTCGCTTATAAACCTTTACAGCACCAGGGCCGAGAGCATTAAAGCATTATTCAAGCGTATAAGTACAAGTGAGATACATTCTGACGCGTGAATATATATAATATACTTGTATAAAATTTAAATATAAATAACATTGAATTGACTTGAGCAATGCTTTCACGCTTCCGCGCACAGCGGGACTCTTAACGAGTCTGGGAGGATGTTTGCTCCGTCACATTTGTCGGGCTCATTTCAAAATATTTTAAAATATTATACTTGATAATATATATATATATAAAATTCAGCCTTCCTATAACTGTAATAACCCTGTAACTGTCCCTCCATTAATAAAGTATCAAATAAAAAATATCTTGATGTTATGATTGATCAGCGTATGACTTGGTCAGCTCACATTGACTTAGTTGCCAACAGAATTCGTAAACTCATTTGGATTTTTAAAATACTACGTCATGTTGCCACTAAAGACCTTTTAGTCAAAGTCAAAGGAATTTATTTGTTTGAAACATGGACAATTTTGCAGATGTTATGCTAAGTCTTGAGTTACATGTTTCGCCTTGACAGGCATACAAACTTTTTGTAGTTTCGGTTACAAGCCATTTGTTGTCCTTACGACTACACAGATTTTATGATAATATTATTGATAATGATGATCTTAGTTACAATTTAAACAAATATTAAGTACCTATACAATTATGTCTCTTTTAGTTAGTATAAGTATTATTTATAGAAACAATTAATTTAAAAAATAATGTCATTAACAATTTTATATAATTTATATAGTCAATTAATTATTAAGTTCTTGTTACTGATCTATTTAAAATTAAAATATTCATCGGTAGTATAAGATGCCATGCGTGTCAGTATTTAACTAGGGTATATGCCATTCTAGCACATTCAATTATAGCTTATTGTATTTCTGTATGGGGAAATGCCTGTAAACAGATTTTATATGTGTAGAAAGAGCTCAGCGCTTGCTTCTAAAGGTTATCCATTTTAAACCCTATAGATATCCAACCACTGATTTATACCTGTATTCAAAAGTGCTAGAAAGCTTTATGTTCTAAATGTAATTTTAAGATTACAGAAATCTGAGCCTTTACTCTCAAACATTGATACTACTAGAAGACGATGCGCAATATTTGAACTAATAACTATAAAAACTTCTTTTGCTAGGCGGCAATACGTTTATCAATCCAGCTAACTTATACAATAAAATTAATCAGGTGTTAAATATGTATCATATGAACACACATGCTTGTAAAACCTCTTTGCTAAATTGGCTAATGTCACTTGACCACGACGCAATAGAATCTCTCTTACAAATTCCTTATTGAATATCTTAATTATTATGCGTAGGTACACATACACACTCATTCACGCACGCACTCACGCACACACACACACACACACACACACACACACACACTCACTCACTCACGAGAGTCACGCACTCTTATTTTCTTTTATTAAATAATATTATAATTTTATGTTCTGTACTTAATGAAAATATTTAAGTGCAGTAATATTATTCTAACAATACATGATAATGTGATAAAATATTTTGATATGATAATTATGTTTTGTAGGTACTTAAATTTGCAATATAATTATATAATTTATATTAAAATAATTTACAATATCAATTTCATAGCATGAAAATATTTTATAAACTTTTAAAAAACAATGTAATATTTAAGATATGGAAGAGCGGGATCTTCTGGTAGAAGTAAATTTTGCTTAAAAGAAGATTCCAGCAACTGACTACAAATTGTGCTTGTGTTTCCTAAGAAATAAATATTTCCATTTTCATTTACCATAATGACGTAAGTTCCCACTTTTTTTTAAATTGTCTGTCAAAAGTTATGGCCCACTGTACGAGTATATCTTTGTTTATAACAATATCAAATATGACATATTGGAAAACCAGCCTTTATACTTTCAGCTTCGTATCCATTCCTTAAGTTTATATTAAACTACTGATCCAAAAAAAAACATCTCTCCTAAAATCACGTAAGTCTAGGGTGACTGGGATTTTGGTCTATACCAGGTCGTAGCTTTATGAATTATATTGTATTTATAGTTGCGTAAAATGTCAAGATTATTGCACATTTGAAATTGATTAAGTATAGGTAGGTATATCAACCTACGTATTTTAACCTGTTATCTATACCTCCTAATATTATAAATGCGAAACTTTGGATGGATGTTAATTGCTTAATCACGCCAGAACTGCGGATCTAGATGAAATTTGGTACACAGGTAAATTATAGTCTGGAATAATACATAGGTTACTTTTTTATGCTGGAAAGATGTTCGGTTCCTGGAAGATAATATTAATAAGAGTAAAGGTGCGGGGAAAAGTTAAATTGTGTGTAGATGGTTACTTTAAGACATTTTCTACTTTAATATCTAGCTTTAGATAGTCCTTAAGTTGACTTAAGTCATCATGATCTTATTATTCATCCACTTGCCCAACCATCGGTTAAATTTTGATATTACTTATATAGAGCTAATGGCAGATTTTAACGTATAGTAGGTGTTTACACGATAGACACTTTTCTTACAGCAATCAATAAGTTCGAACTGTTTTTTGTGGTATTTTTGTTTAACTAAAACCACGTACGTCTCACTCGGAAAATGTATATTTTATGCTCTTTTTATATCCGGTGGACTGTATTCACACAACATAGCTATTTCACCACAAATAACAAAACACATAGAAAACAGTAGGGCAAATGAACGATTTAAGATATAGGGAACACTAATGGGATTTTTTAAATGTCTATTGTTATTAAATGTAAATGGATGTTGATCTGATCGTGGGTGCGGCAGCAGTGCTGCGAGGAGAGGCGCCGCGCCCGACTGATTGGGCGTGTCGGCGTCGGCTCGTTACTGTCGGCGTAATGAGCCTCACGCCGACAACCGACGCCATCGTGCCAATTCCACCAAACCAATGACGGCGTACTATACATATTCTCGTTATCTATGACAGGTTTAAAATCTTCGATCATTTTTATTTATGTCTGATTTCTTGAACGCTTTTTGATATATTGTAGGTATGTACATTGATAGTTAAGCTATCGCGGCAATTTTTGGCAAAACATTTTACAAGGCTACAGTAATTAGGTACCTACAGTAACCTAATTATTAATTTTAATTTATTTCTCTTTTAAACTAGGTACCTATATAACTTTGTAGTGCTATAAAGTGTACAACACCTTCCTATAAAATTTCATTCCCGTAGACCTAGTTGTTGCTAAGAAAAATAATTGTTATATACAAAGAAACGGAATAGACAGACATGACGATTTCATAAAGGTTTAGTTTTTACCAATATAATATTTACCTACAAAAAAACCCAAAAGTATTTGCTTACTTTTAACCCACTTCGAAAAAAGAAGGAGGTTCTCAATTCGTCGGGATCTTTTTTTTTTGTTGCTTTTTTTATGTATGTTCGCCGATTACTCCGTGATTTATGATCCGATTTACGTGATTTTTTTTGTTCGACGCGGAATAGTTTCCAATTGGTCCCCTAAAATTTTTACATAGTTTGGCCTAGTAGTTTTCATTTTACGAACATTTTTTTGTTCCCGGTTCTTGGAACCTATATTTTTTAAGAAGCGCGGCACCATTCGTTAGTCCACCCATACATAGCTAGACACTAAAAAGTAACAAATAATAAATAAAAACTTCGTTTAAAAAAACCGACTTCAAAAACTAAAGAACTAAAATATATTATACTAAAAATTACTAAGCACCGACTTTAAGATGTTTTAGATAATATAAATTAATAATAATAGCTTTAGAAACAAGTTATTTTATAGATTTTAGTTTTTTAGTTTTTGAAGTCGGTTTTTTTAAACGAAGTTTTTATTTTTTTAAATTCAAATACTTTCAATATAGAGTAGTCAAATCAGAGAAAAAATATTTAAAAATTTCACATTAATATCTTCTCTTTATTCCTTTCAATTATTCAATATTTTATTCCCCCCCTCCAACACTACGACATCCACACAATTAGACTCAATTGAATATAAAATTCTTTGACAATATACAGTAGGTACCTACTCAATATAATCTACTTTTGCAATAATAAAGTTTAATGACCTTGTCCCCTTCATCCTGAAATGAATAATTTGATCAGCCATTGAAATTCACCATCGAAATTAGACTACATTGTGTTAATACAATAAGGTAGTTGACAGTCAAATCAAAGATATTTTCTACCAGTTTACAAATCGCCGAAGCCACCTAGATTTTCGCGGCTGTTGAAAATTATGGCGTCATTGCTGTAACGAGTCAAATAGCGTATTAATTTAAAAAAAAAACCGACGAATTGAGAACCTCCTCCTTTTTTCGAAGTCGGTTAACAAAGAAAAGTGGGCTGTACATTTGACCGGACCCACTTACCCTAACACTTATTTAATACATGTGGGTACATGTATTTTGACGCGCCGAATCTAAGGTCCGTTTGACTCGTACACACTCAAAATTTCGATTAAATTACGAAAAACCGATAAAAAATGGTAAAGAATGCACCTTTGTATGTTTTTTTTTATTTTTTGCTGAATCTAAGTCAAAAGCTCATTTGGCCCGTTCACCTTTAGAAATGTGAGTAAATCTACTCAAAATGTTGAGCTAAACGGACCTCGTATTCGGATCCAGCGCATCCACATGCGTGTAGATAGAAGTTATGATGATGATGACCATATGATATTTGAACAGCCTGTCGTTGAGCGGGCTAAGCCTTTGTCGGCTTACCTCACTGCAAAGCCGAAGCTCTGGGTTCGATTCCTGATACTATGGTAAATTTCGTAAAGGAATTTTCTCCATTATTTACTATGGGCTGGGTGTCTAGGGTCGGGCCGACTAGATACCTATGTCTTGCTTAATTTGGGGACATGTTCGTTTGCTTTTTATATGCAAATTGTTTCAGAATTTATTGTAATGTATTAACTAGTCCATTATGCTAACAGCACGCCGTTTCCCGGCCAACTGTAGCTCGTGGTGCCGGGCTAGAGGCTAAGATGGTAGCTCATTACAGTTACTCGGCACCCGAGCAGCACCGACGTTGACGGGTGGACACGTCCTTGTCAATCAGTGAATCTCGCGTTCTTAACGAGTGAATCTAGTGTTAGTATTTGGTGCTAGGTCTACACGTGCATTAGTTCGAGCAGCTGGTTGACAACGAGTGGTTCATTCGTCGTTTACGCGAGTACAGCCTGCTGTCGAGGCGATCTTGATTATGGTCGGGTCAAACCCAAACTCCTAATGTCTTATTTGTACCTATAATCTTTGTTTGGTAGCACATTATACGTAATATGTATTCAATGTCAGTCCCATGGTAACATTATCACTAGGGAACCGCTAGAGAACGTCGCACAATGTGATAGACCTTTTAAAATAATAATCCACCCAACTTACAAACGATATTCGAATGATTGTAGTAGGTATTATAGTAACGTGCGTCATTCATTTGTTATCGGTTATCTTCTCAAACGTCAATTTGCATAATTATGAGAAGTATGGTCGCCATAATCACAGATTTCGCCAAGGATACACTGCTAATTTCACTTGAATAATAAACATGAGTATATATGCGTCAAATACGTGAGTGTGTTTAAGGTTTAGTTGGTAGAAAAGAAGTGGCTGTACAAACTCCAGCAACATGCATACCTATGCTAATCTTGTGTGGGTACTTTGTGCATCTAATTAATTTTTTCAAGTGCTCAATCAATTTCTTTTTCTTTGTTCAATAATGGCTTGGCACGGTTTGTGCATTCAGCCAGAGTCATGTGTAAGTCAATCAATTTAATAAGGGTTTCCTGCCGATCGCGCGTCGGTTTGACATTTAATTTTGAATTTGGAAGGCGTCTGGCCAATGGCCGCCGGCGGCACCCGCGCGCGCCTCTCATTGGCCCGCCGTCGACCGGCGCGACTAATTATTGGCCCTCTTAAGACAATAAGCGGTTTGATTTTCGAATACGATAATGGCCGACGCGTATGATCAATGCTTTGTTTCAAACTATTGTTTGATATTCCTTAGTTGTAATGGCGGCGCGATATTTAGCAGTCGTTTCATGAAAGTTATCTGGTGATCGTTTCAGCAAATTTTCAGTTTTTAAATTCACGAAGTGTAAGCTAAAGTGCAGATAATAAATCCACGCTAAAACGTTCTTCTACAAAAGTAAGCAATAACAGATATTTCGATGTGTTGTAATACTTTTAAGACTGTATAATGTTATAAATGCCTAACCTGTAAGTTTTAAAATAGGTATTTGGAATCGAAAGTTTTGTCCTCTGCTTCAAACCCGATGCGTTTAACACTGTAGGTATCCCGCGGGAAAAATCATTTATTCTGCGACTAAGTACCTAGGTATTCCTAAGTGACCTAAGTTTAATTGCAATTATTAAAGTATAGCCTATGTCTATGTAAACACACACAACTACCCATATACCTACCTAAACTATTTATTAACAAAACTTTGATTGAATTAAGCACAAAAACAAATCAATACACCTACTTTAATTATTTTGTAGGTGAAAATTAAAATCGCATATTACAAAGGGCGATGATGTAATTTTGCCACGTTTTATCTCAAAAATACAAGTACTAAGTCAAAATATTGAATTGAACTGTAGCGATTAAAACACTTGTACCTACCTTAGTTAAGAAGAATAAACTTGTGTTGCATATCGTGGAAAATAAAACCCAAACAAGAAAAACCGGAAAAATTCAATTACTTTGTTTTCCTTTAGACAGATTAACTGTTTTTTTAATTATTTAACTAATATGTAAGATGGATATTTAGTGTTATAAAAATTGTGGTTTGGAGCACTCGAAAATATTTTGCCACTTTAAGTTAAATATTTTTTTACTACTTTTAAACTTATTAACATGAACTTTATGTCACACGTTATCGTTTTATTGAATTTTTATACACTATGTAGCAAGATGGAGCTTATAGGTATTTCAAATTTTGACCGATATCAAGGCAAATACCTAAGTCATACTACAAAATACTGCTGATTGTTTAATTAAATTTTTAAGTATTGAACAGATGCTCTGTAGGTATTTCAAGCAACGCATAGTGTTCCCATAAAACATGAGGACGCGGCCACTGTTTAGGAAACCTTTCCAACTGACGGGCATTTGGGACTCATTTACTATTTATCATTTTTTTCAAGTGAGCTGTATAGTTAGTACAGGAATATTTTAGTTTTAATTTTGTTTATGAAGACATACTTTACAAGAAAAAACTGAATATAAACCAATTCTATTGCTTCTACAGATAAGAATTGTATCGGACATCAAAAATTGCTTACGGCAACGTTATATTAATGAGAGAACTAGGTCTTAATTTTTTTTAGGTTAGTTTTATTCTGAAGTATAGCTTAAGCATTATTAAAAAAATTAAAAAAATGAAGTAGTTTAAAATATTTTTTAATAAATGCTTCGTAACTACGCGCATACCTACTTTATTACCTGTAAGATACCTACCTACCTACCTACCTACCTAGCTCCTAAGTAACCAACCAAAACTACTCAAAGCTCAAAGGGCCACAATCGAATCAATCGATTAAGTTATTTGAGGCTTTGTATGTATGTATACTAGTTTTATATAAACACCTTTGTTTGTTAGATCTAATTGAATGTTTCGCAATAGTAGGCAGCCATAATTATCTAGATTTATGTCATTCATTTGTATGTTCATTTCAGTTAATTTGTTTCCCTGTAAGTTGGTTTGTCGTGGATATGCCGACCAGATTCAAGTATTTGCGGCAAAGCTAAACCTTAACCAAACCTTTTTTCATCATTTCATTAAATGAAACCTTTTTCATCTCACATGGATTAATATTTCATATTCATATCAAATATTCATCCAGTATTGTAAAACGAATCCTGCAATATTGTAAAAATGTATCAGCGGATAGTTGGTTGGATTGATATTGATATTGTAGAATGTATAAGGTTATTGGCAGGGTGGGTGCAGCCCTGCGGTCGGCGAGGGGGAGAGGGGGAGGTCCCGCCCGCCACCCAACTTAGGTTTTTTAATCAACCGCCCTCTGTCATTAGTATGGCGCATAATGGAGCGCCGCGGCGGGCGATATCGACATATACAAATATATATACACCTACGCACTCGCCGACCTGTAATTTGCATTAAATATTTATTAATGTGTGTACTTCCTATACATTTATCTTGTAGTTGTACTTATTGCTAGACACTCGAAATCTTAATGTAAAGCCTGCTACTCCACTATCTCAATTTTTATCAAATACAAACTGTTTTGTTTATATTTAAAACCATTCTGAGCTGCATATTAATTCTAAAGTACTCATTGAATATTTCTCTCATAGTACCTGCTTAGAATTAAAATAGGTAGGTATATATATTATACCTACTAATACTAAACTCGTAGTTTGAAATACGACAAATCATTGCTACACTCCTTTGAGACGCAGTATAAAATTTCATAGTCTAAAATCTTTATCAATAAACTGAATTTATGTAAGTAATGAGATCATCCTGCGAAAACTACTTTTAAAAGTTTGAGTAGTGAAAAAACTAAATAAGTATGTCGGAGAAGGCCTCGTTCTCACGACATCTTCTTTAGTTATTGCAGGTTTAGTGGGCGTCATCAGGGTAAAATGCGAGCATGAAACACGATGGCCACGGTTTAACACTTTTAATTTAGATTTAAACGATATTTAGACATAGTTTAGACCGAGCAGCGGGTTCAGGGCACCGCTCATACTTCCAACTTCAATACTTTCTTTAAAATTCTCAATGGTCCAACTCGACCTATGGCCATCAACCAAATGTGCCACAAAAACTCCTCCGTCTACCGAAGTAGATACTACTGAAGTATAGAGGGCGTCTGACCCCGCTCCGAGCCGTATGCTCTGCTCTGATTGGTCGTTTATTAAATTACAATATTCATAACTTTTATTAGGTTAGAACGATCTTTAAGTTATGGAAACATTTAAGAAATCAAATTAAATTAAGAATTTTAGAAGTAATTAAAATGTAAACAAATGATATTATGCGTTATATATCCAAACACCAATCCATCCAATTATAGCTTCCCTCCGACAAGTAGATATTTATATTAGATATACATTTAATTCTAAAAACTATTTTTGATGTAGCGAATACTTAGATAATGAACATAATTAATATACATATCTAATATTAAGGAAGTTACTTTTGAATGTCGTTCACGTGAGAGTGAACGACACATATGGCTTGGAAAGTAATCGCGGCCACAAAACGGGGCGATGGAAAGCGCAAACTGCCTTAAGTGAGTCTCGCAGTCGCACTGCATAGAGGTGCAGCGGCGTGCAATTATGCACCCTTGGGGTGGGGGGTAGGCGCGATGGCCTCTCCCCCCGCGCCGCAGCCCTCCCCTCATTCTACTCCTAGGGCTGCCATCGACCCCATGTCGACCATAAATTGTCGAACACTACCTACATGTTTTAGAATACGAGACTAAGATTGCTTAAGTTGTATTTATAAATAAATATTTTTCATACACATACCTACCTACTTATTGCTAAATCAAATTCCTATACCTAGGTAAATTATATACCTATTACTTATGGGTCAGATCACGTCAAGTGGACCCCCCTTTACCACTTGATGATAGAAAACTTATTAAAATATAATTATCGAAAGTAGTCATACCTAAAAATGATCCCTCATAACAGTTTTTGAAAATTTGAATTTAACAACAATTTTATTTATAATAAAAAAATTCGGTCTTTTAAATTAAAAAAATAATTTTAAAAAATCTATAGAAGATAAGTTAACGAAATTTTCAGCGATTATAGTAAAATATCTATAATTTCACACAAAATTCTTTTTAAAATTTCATTTGCTTATTATCATATTTTTTACTTTTAAATAAACAAATTGAAATTTTAATGACTTCTCAGTACGATAATCGTTTTTTTAGTGATACGCGTTATACATTTAAGTTCTTTATTTCAAAAGAAAATTTCACTGCCCGGATATAGTTTAAATAATATGAATTTTTGTATGACGCAGTGGCGAGCGGCTACTGAGCTTAGCTGTTAAGGCTATACCTATAGATCGCTACAGATTACACAATTATTTAATAAATAATCTTTACAATTAAATTTTTTATTTATTTATTTATATTTTTAACAATATATTAAACTTATATTAGTAACTAGGATATGATTGTCACTTCATCCACGCATGACTTGAAATTCTCACAGGATTCCCGGGACACAAAGAAGGTAATGTAAAAGGAATATAAGTTATCGTTTTAGAGAAAATTATGTCGGAATAAGCTAAATTTTATGCACCCAAACCAAACTACAATGTCGTGATAAAAAATATCACACATTTCTTCACATACAATTTGCTATTAATCAGTGAAAAAATCATATTGGAATCCGCAGGATTACCAGGATAAAAAGTAGCGCAGATTCTAAGACAAAGAATTTGCTGTCGATCAGCTAAAACCCCATCGAAATCGGCTCAGTAGATTTTACGTGAATCCCGAACAAACAGACAAACGGTCAAATATTCAAGAATTCTAAAATAAATTACCTACTTCCTTTATGTAATCTATTCCAGTTGTTGTTTGTAAACAGCTTCCATATACAGACACAGCATTATTTTGAATTTTATAATATTATAGATAGATTTAATATCTAACATGTATGTAAGTAGTTAATAATTAACACTGTTTTAATTCACATAGGTACGTCCTACCTATACTATATGGATTTCCTACATCGTACTACCTATAGACAATAATAGGTATATTTTACTTAAACTCCTTACAAGTACCTTATATAAATTTTCTATGTATATCAACGCAATAGGTATACGTAGATATTGCGTCGATATCCTCCGTCCTACCTTCCAGTCTCTAGCATGACAGCCGACACATCTGATGCACCACAGGAAGCCCTGAAACATCATAAATATTCAGCCATCAGAAATGGCTACACTTTTGCAGTTTTTGGGATCGAGCCTCTGCGACCATGAGGGCATGAGGCGCACAAGATCTATATAGGTACATATCTCGGGCAACGCGTATAAGTAGCGTTGTCATTCCACGGGGTAATTATAGCCAGTCTTTTGGGGCCGAACTGATAGCAGTCTGGTTCAAAATTTTCTAATTTCAATTTGTACCTACAAAACTGATAAATTTTTCTATTGGGATTCCACGACCAAGTCGGAAATTATAAGAAGTCTAGGAGTCGAGGAGATGTGAAAAACTAAAGAGGTATCTTTAGCTTTTTGAAAAATCAATAACCCTAGTCAGGAATCGCATCGTCTGATTTTGAAAAAGAAAACAGTTGTATTATTTACAACACATAGCGCAGCTTTAAAGAACTGTCCAACGTCTTTAGTAGAGTTGGGCAAATATTAAAATTTAAACGCTCAAATGTATATTCTTTAATATCTATCAAGGTAAAACTGATAAACATGATTGCCCATTGATTTGCTCATATATCCTTTTTTAACTAGATACCTGCCAACCCTGGCGCAGTAGTAGGGTTGTCGATTGCTTTGGCTCTTAATAAAAAGTAAGAACCTATCAATGGGCTTGCCGGGAGGGAGGGGGGGGGGGGCGCCTAAGGGCTTTCTTGGTACTAAAATAAAGATGAAGTGCACTTGTTGGTGTCATAGTTATTTACTGTGAATTACTGGATCCTCCTATCTCGATCTAGACGTTGGCAACGTGTTCGCATCGCCCCTAGTGTTCCAAACGTCTATAGGCAACGGCAACCACTGTCCATCTTGTGGGCCATCTGTCTCTTTGTGCGCTTCAGGCAATAAAAAAAATTCTAACCAAAATATAAATTACGACGACAACTGTCAATTAATATAAAAAAAAAGACAAAACCAACTCATACTAAAAACAAAAAATAAATATTTAGCCGACTTCTTTCTACATCTTGAACTTGGTGCTAAGTAAAATTTAAAAATAATAGTTTAAAAAAAACACCCTTTCATAAAAAATCCAACTAAAACATTAGAAAATAAAATTTAATAATTTTGGATTCTGAAGAATGGGGTCTTACCGTGAAGTGCAAAAAAGAAATAATTAATCAATTTGATTAAGTAAATACAGTGTAAAAAAAAATGAATGTACATTATTGTAAAAAAGCGTGGGGTGTATTATAATATCTTAAAAAGCGCTTTGAATACATTTTTTACACTGTACTTAATCAAATTGATTAATTATTTCTTTTTTGCACTCCACGGTAAGACCCCATTCTTCAGAAACCAAATTTATTAAATTTTATTTTCTAATTTTTTTGTTGGTTTTTTTATGAAAGCGTGTTTTTTTTATTTGTTTTTAAACTATTATTTATTTTTCATTTTTTAGTTGAATTTTTTTAAATATTTTTAAATACAAGCTTTTGAGATCCGGCATATCATGTAGCAGCAGAGGTCTAGCCAAGACAAGTAAAACGAGCCCAAACACGACGGGTCTATCTTGTTTAGTACAGGAGTTCCTATGGCCACCTTCCCACTCCATCATCAGATCAGCTCCATGGTACTATATTATTGCATTGCCATCGACCTTTGACAGGCGTGCAAAGTTTGAATTAAATCCGATCGTTCAAAGTAGGACAAAATCGAGCTCAAAGGGGTCGGTTACAAACATACATACATACATGTTTTACTTCGCCCCAACTGCAAGATGAAGAAAGAAATCGGTTACATATTTATTTTTTGGTTTTTACTATGAAGTCTGTATGTTGTTTATTTAAAAAATATTTTTTACTTTTTAGTTGCGCAATATATACTTCAATAGCTTTAGAAATCATATCCACCTCACTTTTCGGTTATATGTTCTTCAATAAAGGTTGCTCTGGGTTTCCTTGCGATCTTCTAATCAGGTCGTGACTTTATAACCATGGGACCACTTCAGGAGTATATACTTACGAATAAAGAAAAAAATCTAAATCGATCTACGATTGAGGGAGAAATCGAGTAACTTAAAAAAATAAGCGCCTCTAGAAAATGTAATGCCTTTACGCGTATACAAGTTTGTTTACAAGAATTTAGACGCACGGCGTTGTTTGATATATTCTCGATTTCCACTCCATCCACCCATCAGATCTTGACTGGGTGACTATGGGACTACCTCGGGAGTACACACTTTACAAGTAAAGAAAAAATATTGGAAAATCCGTTTATAATTGACGGAGATATCGTGTTACGAAGAAGTTGATTAACAATTTTCGTGAGTTTCTCTAATTCCTTGGAATCCACTCATTAGATCCTCTCATGGTGACAATGGGACTAATAACCTTTCGATTAAAAGAAACAAAAATTGAAAATCGGTTCACAATTGACGGAGAAAGCGAGTAAGGAACAAAAAAAAAATACAGACAAATTGAGAATCTCCTCCCTCTCCAAGTCGGTTAAAGTAGTAAATTTGTTTTAAGATTGCTTATAATTATTCATATCTATTGACGCCCTATGTAGTTGAATTTTTTAAGTATTCGTAAGCTTATCTTACTACAAAACAAAGGTTTCGCGTTAATTTCTAATCCTGACAAATTAAAAAAGAAAATCCCGGGAAACTCTTTGAGGACCACAGGCCGCACGAGGAGCAAAGATGCGGCCCATGTGTGAGAGTCGCCAAATTGGAGTGGCACTAGCGACTCACGTATGACATGCTATTGCCACGCCGTAGTTAGGGATACCTACTAAAACACCTGTCCGATCCTCGAGCGTCCTTCGTCCGGGCTGTTCAGCTCCAGCCCGGACGGACGACGGCCTTTACTGGTAAGCTCCACCATTTGCTAGCCGAGGAGCTGGATCTCTCCGGCTACCTCGGGTCTCACCTAGAAGTGAGACGCGGATCGGTGAGCGTCCCTCCTCTTTGGCCTTAATGTGAGGGCGGGTCCGGTTTCCTCGCCGGTCGCTCGCCCGGTTGTAGCCTACGGCGGCTGGAGGTCGACGTGGATGACCATCTGTGACCGCCGCCAGCCATCTCCTGCTCCGCCGCATCCTTCGCGGACATGATGGTCTCGCAGAAGGAAGCGGCTGCGTAGCAGGTGGAACATTATTCAATACTGAGGTTGTCAGAGAGGAACAAACCATAAATTATTTATATTTAAATACTAGAATTTAACCGCGACTCCGCGTGGTTGTTTTTTGGCGGAACCCTAAAACATGTAGCCTAAGTTACTCCTTGTAACATCAGCTTTCTTCCAGAGAAAGTCTAGTTTAAAATCGGTCCAGCGGTCTCAGAGATTAGCCGGAACATCCAGACAGACAGACAAAAATTTCCATTTTAAAAAAAACATTGTTACAGAGTAAACAGGAGAGCAATTAATTGTAGTCACTGGAATACGTAGGCATTTATTACGAATAAATATCCATAAATCCACATGTGTACCGTAATGATACGAGTGCCTACCTATTATTTGCATATTTTCCATTTAACGAATATACCTATACACGAGTAAACTCTTAGAGCAGGCTCAAAGTGAAATACATTACTTATTCAAGTGTGTTTAGTATTGTTTTTAACGCTTCAGTTTCCTGCTTTAGACTAAGTCAAATAATAAATACTAGTGGTCAAAATTCGACATTAATGAATTTAAATTATAAGTTTGAACATTATGAAGGTTCTGTTTTAAAAGACTATACTTGTATAATCAACGATTTCGCCAAGGTTACACTATTCATTTGACTTGAACAATAAACAGAAGAGTGCATGTGCGTGTCAAATACATGGTAGTGTGTCTAATGTTTTTTATTGAATCAATGTATTTGTTATGCATAATTAAAAAATAACTTAACTAGCATAACTTCTTCTCTTTATAAACTATAAGTGTGTGAAATGTTAAAAGGGGTACAAAGTTTTTGCTTCACGTATTAATATAGTGATTTTTAATAATAGTAAAAAGTAATGCCTCGTTAACACTATGCCCACTGTAGCAATGAAAGTTAACTAACTACGTAAGTAATGCAATGTAAATCAGGCGCTCTCTCTTCTCGCGATTATTTAGGGTCAGCACAATGTCTTTTTCTTCCATACTTCTCTATTCTGATATACGTCCTCTGTCACAGCACAAATCATCATGTCATCCTTCACACAATCCATTCATCTCATTTTTGGTCTACCTCTACATTTGTACTAATCAATCTTGGCGTTTAACATTCTTTTTGTCACGTGACTTTGTTCACAATAACTTGGAGAATTTAATATGAATACTTTTCCATTAAAAGAATGGGCGGCCTTATCGCAGGCATCCCGGTATTCAGGAAGACTTTAATGTAAAAAAATTGATGTTTTTATTAAATTAAATTAATTAAACACAATTAAAGAAGAAATAATAAACTACTATAGATATACATAATAAAATTGACTACAATAATATAAATTGCACATACCACCTAAATACTTGCGAACAATAATAGGTATAATTAATTCTATTTACTGCAACTTTTCTTAACAGACAAATAACGGTTAATGATCAAGTGTAATGTACAAATGGATGGACCTTGTCTGACTTCCACAGGCGAACATCCCTCCTCATTTGACATGCCCAAACCGCCTCAATTTTTTGAATCACGGGTGCAACTTTCAAAAGTCCACTTATGTACCTACTAATTTCTCACCTTATCAATTCTTGTAACGCTGCACATCCATCTCAACATTCTCATCTACAGTTCTAAATCAGGCTCTAAACGCTTTAAATATTGAACCTTCAATGAGTGCAGAATTTCATTTCCTGATTAAAAACCTGAAAATTGTGTCTCGTTATATTTTGGATAATTCCCACTATATCTTATTAATTATTGCCTATGTGTTATTTTGATGTGTAAGCTATATTACTGTAAAGTTTCATCAAAATCCATTCAGTAGTTTTTCTGTGAAAAAGTAAAAAACACATACATCCATACAATCTTAAAAACTTTGGCGTTTATAATATTATTAGGATATATAGAGAGTACCTACTTGAGTTTACAAATGTTGTGTCAAACCGACGTCAATAGGGGGAACGTTCTCAAGAGATATATTGCCGGCCGGTGGGCCGCGTTGCGTCGTTGGATGGCAACGTCACCCGATGTGCGTTACCCGATGCGACCACTACATTTTACTAGGAATGTTGCAATATTTGCTGACAACAAAGAGATTGCTCCTGCCGCGAAACACGTATGCATTTCTAACTTTTTATATATGGAGTGACAATTTTTGATAAAATTCAAGGGGATAGATCCAAAAGTTCTTTTAACTAGAATAGTCTGAACGAGATCAGTTGCGTACTTTTTGATATATGAGTGCTTTTATATTAAGTTCTTTTTAGAATTCTGTTATCAAATGAGGTGATCTTTCTTATTTCTTAGGAACCCTTACCCGTTACAAATTTCCGAATTGAGTTTGTCTTGTCTTTTCTACATCGATCATATTCTATATATATGTACCTAAATACAATTTTCTTTAAAAACGATATCAAAATTTAATAGACACGCTTTTAGTTTTTAAAATAAATATTTACTTATATAAAAATAAAATTAAAACCTTAATAATACTAATTAACTACTATTTCTAGTTTTAATGGTTTAAAATAATATAAACACATTATCTGAATTCAATAATCAAAATTAATTGTAATAATAGTTTCAGCTTCATATTTCAGAGACATGTTCATGCTGAACATGTCTCTGAAATATAATAATCAAAGAAAGACAATATTAGAATATTAAATAAATACCTAATGGGAGTCATACCGTGATGTTCTGTAGTTTAACTTTTTTTATAAATATCTCCAAAGGTACTTGGAAACTTATGTACTTACATAGGATCAAATATATATCATAACAATGGCTGCTGGTTATTTGAGAAATAATACATTACTTCGTATCTTGTTTTCAGCCACTAGCATGCCTACCGGTACAGCTGTTGCACGTCAGGAGGCCTTAATATTCCGCCATTGGCAATGGTTACATATTTGCGGCTTTTGGGTTCTAGACCCTGGGACCCTGGGGGCCTGAAGCGCACAAACTTTTTCGAGACATAGCGAAACGCCCATATTAGACGTATTACGTGACCAGAGAAGAGTGATCCATACCTCGGACGAGGCATTAGCGTTGCCATACAGCGAGGTAATGTAGCCAGTCTTTTGGGCACGTTTCCAACTGACAGCGGTCTGGCACTAGATTGAATAGTTTAATTTTAATTTGATGTATAGTTTTATTTAGTTTAATTGCATAACTAATTGTGTTTTCAAAAATAATCATATGATCAACTAAAATATTAGCAATTACCCAAGAATAAGTAGTAAATAAGATGCTAGTAGGTACCTAATTTGTGTCTAAAAATGACATTTAAGTAGGTTGGTAATCACCAATGAATTAAAATTAAGACAATAATTAAAGACCACCCCATTTTTATTATATCATAGTTGATTGTTATATGTAGGTACCTACTATAGCTGCGCCCCGCGGGCCCACCCGCGTGGTGATGGAAATTCCTTATACTTTGGATAGTTGACACTGCATCTTTATACATTATAGCCTGTGCATTACGTGTAACCTATATTATTGTAACATTTCATCAAAATCCATTCAGTGGTTTTTGCGTGAAAGAGTAACAAACATACATATATCTATACATTCTTACAAACTTCCGCGTTTATAATATTAATAGGATTGGTTATTTTTGGTTTATTCATCAACTTTATTGAATATGAAGAAAGAATGTGTCAATATATTAAATAGTGTGAGAAGTAAAATTTAATTATTAACTTAATAAAGTGGAAATGTAAATCACTTCTTTTTTGTCCAAAAGAGAATGCTTTTCAGAAAGTGGTGGAACATTTTTCTGCAACTATTACCTACTAAGTATACCTACTCTTTAATATAATAAATCTGCTTCGTTAAAACATAAAAGTATTTATTTTTCATTTTATTTCATAATGTATAAGCTATAGTAGCCTGTTCCTTTTTTACGGAAATCCCCTAACGTTTAACTTATGTGTATGGTCTTTTAAAATTTATCACTGGTAGAATTATTTTGAATAAAAACTTTGAGATTTGTATTATTGCAATGAAAAGACTATCCAATGGCCAGAATTGAGATAATTGATACCTATTTTACTTTTTTTACAAGAATTCTAATAGCATATTAATGTTTGTTTAAATATAATTCAAATTATTTTTATTACAATATTTGAAAACTATTTTGTAGCTGGTTCGTGCTTTAAAATATTATTTTAGATCACTAGGAAGCGAAATGGTGAATTTTCTTTGTGAGAAATAAAACGACGCCATTAAGTGTGAAAACGGAAGAGGATTTTATTTTTCTTTTTTTGCATGATATTTTAACATAAAGGAACATATACACTTTTGTGAGAATTTAAAGCCGGCGCCAGATATTCGCGTCGGCAACATATTTTTTATTTTACATATTTGGGACGACTATCAGCTTTTCTTATTATATAAATATACATATATAGTCCGTAGTTAACCGATTATATTATGCATGCCGTGTTTGCATAAAAAGTATATAGAGTGGAGCTATGAAACGGTTTAGTCATATATTAAAACAATAGATTATGGACAGTGGGCTATGAATGAGCTACTACGGTGAGCTAGGTATGAAGATCTCAAAAAACACACTAAACGTACGTTTTTTCCAACAAATTTTTACTAAAAATATTTCAAGTCACACATCTTGAGATACAAACCGCCACTTGTTATTCAAAACTTGAAAAAAGCCTATAGAAAATAATGTTTCATTAGGTGCCTACTTGAATAAAGGCCACAAAACATCGTTATCATAATGATGTGAATGCTTGTCTTGTGGTAGGTCAATTTTATAAATCCCAATATGTAAACTAACTACCTATCTGTAAGTATAGGTAGGTATCCCAATTAGGTACTTACAGATATCGCTGATTTTTATTTTGTCCTCAATCTCATTACAGGAATAGAGAAAATAGAATAATAGAATTAAGAAGGACCGCACAGTACGTCCAGCACGCTTTTCCAGTGTGGATCAGGGTTTATAGCATTATGTAGGTAGCGGTATATACAATATATATAGCTAAATTTCATCAATAGGTAGGTACAAGGCACACACCTAGATTAGCTTAGTAATTTTGAGAAAATGATCCTGCTGCACACAGACAGACGAGCAGACTTGTTATAAATAAGGAGCCCTAAAAATCTAGTTCCATTCTAAATGAGATTTGCTTACTAAAAATATTACACCAAGTAACTGGAGCATGGAGTATCCGTGCAGGAATGGAGAAAGAATGCCTACTAATTTCATTCTTTCATTCTTGCGTCTAGGTTGTTTGCCGTAACAGAAGACCAAACTATACTACCTACTACTAGAGGCGGCAAAACAAACCTCAGCCTGATGGCAGGGTATTTGCCCAACTGGATGGCTACCACCCTGGTCTAGAGTATATCGCCATAACAACCTTCGGTGTTACAAATGTCCATAGGCGATGGTAACCGCTTTCCACTAAGTGGGCCGTCTGCCTGTCTGCTGAACTCATACAACAAAAAACAAGGCAAGCGATATGGCATTGGCACGTTTGGATGCCAACGTAACAGCCTTCAGTTGTGTTCCGTTGTCAGTGGGCAAGTTCTAGTTTCCTCTTCAAGGCCAGCCGCACATTAGTAAACACCTTCGGTGTTGTGAACGACATATTATGTTGCTTGCTTCAGGCGATAAAAAGCATGCGTTCTGTATACATCTTCTAACACGTGTATGTTTGTTTGCGTGTGTGTGGCACGTCAGCGGGCACAATGGGCACGACTGACGGCATCTCAGGTGTTGTGGCGATTCCCACGCGGGGGCTTACAACGCTTTGTCTAAACGTTTTGACACCAAGATCCTTTCTCGTCCTATTCACACACATATTTTTACCACTCTGCTTTTAAATTTCTCTATTTTTGGCTATACTCGTATCGTGCTAGTGTTTTATGTATTTAAGATGTTGTTTATACCGGTACTTGCTAACAGTATTAATTATTAATAGGACTAATAGTCTTGTATATCATTTAGCTCTGGAATCCTAATTAAGTATAATGACAACATGATGGATATTAATTGTATATTAATATTATTATTAAAATTATATAGCTATTGCTGTTGCTATACACATATTAATTATGTATATATATAATATTTATGTGTAATATTGTTTATTCTCTATTTTTTTATTCAATTTTGGTATATGTATTGTGTAATAGTTATATATGTACTTTTACTGATTAATGTGACTTGTTTTTTTATGGAAGTATAGGTTTGCGTTTGACCCCTGTCTCACCTGATGTTGAATGATGACGCGGTCTAGGATGGCGCACGCTTACCTAGGAGATACCTATTCACTCGTGACTTGAATGTTTGTTGTATAATTTTATGTGTATGTGGTGAATAATAAGGTGTCTTCAATCTAAAACCCCATATTCCAAAAACTACTTCACAAATATCTTTTTCAAGTCAATTTTCATTAAAATGTCTTTCAATCATCATTCTTTATTACCTACCTATTACAGATCTTTCTTTCGTAAGTTAGTGTATCCCTTGCAAAGTTTTTAAATAATTTTTGAGAGATATGACTGTTTAAGAAGTCTAAAGATAAAAACATAACTTATAGGATTCCGTTACATAACGCTAAAAAGATTTAATTTAAAAATTAAATTATTAAAAACATATACTAAGGCATTTCACCGCGCCATTATTAACTGTATGATAAGTAGTATTAGATATGACAACATTTCGCTGACAAATTGTATGCCAAAAAATGTATTTCCTCTCTCTAACTTTTCAATTACTTAACTATTTAAGGCTACTTTTCTGATAATATTTTACAATAAAAATAATTTAAATAAATATATATAGTGATTAAATCATTTATTTAAATATAAAATAAATTCTTAGGTACTTAATTACCACGATAAACATCAATATGAATAAATACTTAATTATTTCATTGTGGATATTTGCTTTAAAAGCTGCAAACTGCAATCAAATTATAAAAAGAAAAGCTATTCATAAATATTTTTGATTAATTTTAATTTAATTCATTCAATTTACAGATTTGACAATGAAAGAAAATAAAACTGAATTATAAATTACACTAAATAATTAAAAATAAACTAAATTCTAAATAAATTAATACAAAGTATGTAACAAATGGCTGTCAGAGGAAAGCGTGGCCAGAAGAATGGTAGCATTGCCACGCTGCATGGCAATGCTGATTTGTTGCCCGAAATGGAAGCCAGCGTTCTGATCACCGGTGGTATCAAAGTTGAATCAGTTCTTAAAGACGCGTTCAAAATTACTCTAATTCTCTATGAATAAGACCGTAAATGTCAAATAAAGGATACGATATGTTTTTAAGATGTGGCTCTCTAAAACATTTTCTGGTTCCGTGGCTAAAGATTTTTCTTCACTGCTAAATAATTCTTCGATGTTATGCTTTTGTCACGCACTTGGCCTAGTTTCAATTTAAAAACATGGACAAATTGGCTTTCATCAAAATCAAACTTTAAGTTAAGGCACTTCGTTTAGATATATCCATTTTTAACTAGCTGTGGCTACTGCTTTGTCCGCGAGGAACTAGAGGTTTAAATTCAAATTTTCTAAACCATACATAATGTACAAATGAAACAGGTACATTTAAAATGTTTTAATTTTTAAATTGTTATTTAATACAGATTTGAAAAATTGATTTTAGATATATCTAGGTTGATTGTTGTTGATAAATTCTATCTAGTAAAATAACAAAATGCTTTGTAATGTAAACCCATTGTGCCGTATAGTAAGTAGCTTATTGAAGACAACATCGATATTCAAAGAGAATGAAGGACAAAAAATCATAATATGGAAATTTTCACTAAATTTTGATATTTATATTAAAAACTAATGAAAAACTAAAAATAAACCAAGTTATAAATCGCACGAATAATTATATTTTATACTAGTATATATAAAGCTGAAGAGTTTGTTTGTTTGAACGCGCTAATCTCAGGAACTACTGGTCTGATTTGAAAAATTCTTTCAGTGTTAGATAGCCCATTTATCGAGGAAGGCTATAGGTTATATATCATCACGCCGAGACCAATAGGAGTGGAGCACAAACTATTCTACGCGGAAGAAGTCGCGGGCAGAAGCTAGTAATTTATATTGATATAATTGAATAATGCCAGGGCTAAATGAAGCTGCTCAAAGTACGCTACTTTTAGTTCATGAGCTCACATTATTTTCCCTCGCAGAATACATAAAACACGAAGAGCCCTTTGACGGGATGAGAATCCTCGAGGAGCGTGAAAGCTGGCCAGTGGCCATATCAGGTGCTGTAATGAGATATGGCCGCGAACGTGAGAAGGGGCAGCCTGCGAGGCGGAAGGCAGCAGCAGGAGGGGCCGATGATTGTTAATGGGGCATAATCGCGGCGGCGGATGTGCCATGGGGCCATTGTGGCCGAGGTGGGAAGCGCTCCCACCTGAGAGACCGCACTATTCATTTCTTACCATTAATCAAAATTTAATCAACCCTCAATGCAACTATGCAATCTGTACTCTAATTCGTGCATATATAGTCTATTACTGAGTAGCACAATTTTGAGTAGGCGTGTCTCAGCGAAGAAATCTGGCCAATAGAGTGCGGTAACAAAATATCCGTATTGGCTATTAGTAGGCTCCGCCCGCGAGGTGTGGGGGCGCGTTGGCCACAGCGCCAAACGTCGTAAGTCACCTCAAATACACAACTTTTACAACGTTATTCTTTCGAACGCTTATTTCTGGTAACCAAGACTGAAAGGGTACATGTTGTTAAAGTAGGTTATGGAGTTAAGCCGTTTTGGAAATGTTGCAGCTGAGTCCGCACACCGAGGGGGTTTCCTCGTTTTTACAAGGTGGCAGGTTCGGACTGAACCAAAAGCGTTCCAGCCGTCGCAGTGAACGCTCGCGTCGCGATACTCAGTCGGAGTGTACTTTTTTTCGCGATTTTCTTTTTAGAATATTATAAAAAAAAAATCGTCTGGCCTAATAGTGACTTAGTGTATGAACTTGTGATATCGTAACCCCATTATGAAGTGATAGCCGAAGTGAAGATGCAAGCGATGAGCGCGAACGCCAGCACCCCTCGGGCGCCGCAGCGGTCCCCGTTCGCCATCCAAGAGCTGCTCGGCTTGTCCGACAACAGGGAGAGTAGGGACAGATATTTCGAGAGCCGGGATGCCGACCGGGTGCTGAACCTCTCGGAGAGCAGAGAGCCGAGGTCCCCTTACACGCCGCAGTTCCCGCTGCCGGCGTCGATGGCGAGCCGCGTGGCGTACGCGGCCGCGTTCAACGCCCAGGCGGCTGTGGCGGCCGCGTTCCTCCCTGGCCCGCCGCTGCTGCATCCACCTCCTGGTGAGTACTGTCAGCTCGCATTGGGATCTCTCTTCATTATTGTTCTATATTTGTTATGACCTCTACTCACACGTTAAAATTGGATAACTTTGTCTTCAATTAGGCAGATAGGTAGGTACCTAATTGAAGATTAGAAGATTAATTTAATTATTAGATTCTGCAGATACTAGATACATTATTACTATCAAAGTAGACGGCTGTGATAAGTAGGCAGATTTTCTACACTGTTTAAAGTGTTTTAAATTTAAAATACAAATTGTCTTATTGGAACTTTTATTTCACATTTATTTTGGTACCTGTACATATATGTTGTTATTTTTGTCAACACCTATACTAATCCTTAAGATAGTGCCAAGTAGCCCATACCTATTGAAAATATTTTAAGCTCTTTGTTTAAACGAAGTTTACAAAAATATAATGAACATAAAAATAATTTAATAGATGTAGTACCTACCCAATTTGGCAACAACTAAAACGCTGAAAATATAGCTATTATATTATTATAAGTAGGTATGCCTAATTAGAGTGGAATGATAAAAAACCGCACTCACCTGTAATGAGGCCTATCGACTATCGATCTTACTACCTTTGATTTTGTTTAATTGAATTATGATAAATATTTTATAAATCATTCTCTGTTTTTTGCAAACTTTGTATTTTATATTTTGGATTTTTATTTTATGATTTGTCTCAATAGATATAAACTTATGATTCATTAACTGACAGAAGCTTATAACTTACCAATAACATTTCTTATACTTAACAAGTAGGTACTTCCCTACATCCAATTGCTTTAAGTGTTTGTGTCACTATTAGAATAATTGCTAGTAAAATTGTGAAATGTTGATTTTAATCTAAATATTGAAACGTTTAAGCCATTAAAAATGAGCAACATTAAAGATATAAAGGCATAATAAAATTAATACCTACTACAAGATTAGACAGCAGATTCATTTTAGCATAATATATAAACAAACAGCGAAGCAAGCAAAATTCTTTAGCTTTCATGCCACGAATGGTTTTAGGTCTGGCCCTTAAGATGCACACATGCGATATATATAGGTGCATGCTGTGAGATGCCGGCGGGTCCTTAATCGAGCCCTTGACGCGTTTAATTAGCGTTTTTCAATTTTAAATTAGCGCGTTCGCGAGACAATGCGCCTTTGAATGGGCCCCGAGCCGCCGACGACAGCGGGCTCGGGTTACGACGCCACTCAACGCATTATATCGGCCCATTATTATATTTTCAATTTATTAATATCGCGAAGCACAGCTGGGCCAAATAAAGCAGCTATATGCCATCCAGGGCACAATGTAACATTCGCAAATTGGAAAATAAAAACTAAAATACATTTAAATTTGTCAAGCGACGATACATCTTCCATTCGAATATGTTATATAATTCTAAAAGCATAGTATATTCTGCCATTTAGTTATGGTATATAAAATAAATAATATATTAACCCGAAAACAATACAATGAAATAAAAATATTTGGGTTTTATTCGTGCAGGAACGGAGAAAGAATACAATTTCCTGTGGCCGGGCAACCCACAGCCAGTGTTGCAAATATTTATAGGCGACGGGAACCACTTTCCACCACAGTTGGGCCGTCAGTCTGCATGCTGTACTCCAGAAAAAAAAACGTAAAAAAACTATTTAATTAAGTTTTTAGCATATCGATAGTAACGACAAGAAAAATTATAAAAAAAATATCATGTGGTCTAATTATTGCACGTATCATTCTACAACTTCAACATACTTATTAAGAAGCTTATTTGCTAATTAAAATTGTAAACTTTAGGTATTGAGTTGAATACTTATTTTATTTGTACCTACAGCTTTAATGTGCATCATTGACCATGATTTTCACGCTTGGGGTAATGCCTACACCGATTCCCGACGTGTGCACGGTTTAGGCGTTAATTCCTATTGTACTTACCTATATTTTTGTAGAATAGTTATACTTAGATAAACAAGTCTCGGGTCCTAGGAGTCTAATAACTCATAGATAGATAGATAACTTAGAAATAGGTTTACATACTTACAATGATTATAATGTTATCTGCTGATTATTCTAATCATATTATTGCAGAAAATTGTAATGAATACATTTGAGCCAAATTTAAATAAATATTGTAATATTTTAAAAAATATCCTCGATACTTAGTACCTTTATAAAATATATAATAGTAGTTATATCCAAATAAAGATACATAAATATATTTAAAGATAAACCTGCCTAAAACAATTGTAATATTTAGTTATCGGTAAGTGATTTTCAGTCTCGTTGTACTATTTTTATGTATGTATTTATTTGCAATCCAGATTTTTCTTTATATTTTAGTCGTAACGGTCTGTCATGATTGTATTTTGTTTTGTGCATCAATAAAAAACTAATAAAAAAAGGGAGTTATTACTTTTTCAAATTTCAAGATATACAGTTTTTCATAGATTAGTGGCTGGCTAGGCAGGTACACAAAACGTGCAAACTAAGTTGAATGGTGTGTACAAACTACAATTACCAATCTGTCTTGAACAAGCCTGGTAGGTATAAATAATGTAGGTAATTACGAACTAAACACGAGAATATCTATAACAGTGGACGCTGACGACCTAATATTAAACTAATTTATAAGTAGTTCCATTTTAAGAATGTATTAGGTACCTGCTATAATTGCAATTTCATTTAAAACGTGAGTAAGTAAGTGAGTGAGTTCAGTTTTAATCTCGCGCCGACGGGACGCAGCTTTGAACAATTCTGTTTTTTTATTCAATGAGTTCAGCAGCCAGGCAGCCGGCCCTACTGGTGGAGAGTGTTTACCGTCGCCTATGGCCATTGGCAACACCAAAGGTGCTACAAATGATGGTCTCTTAAAGGTTACTGAAACCTGGCCACTAATGCCGGAATACACCTGAAGGTTATTATGGCGGCATGCTCTAGACCAGGTAGCCACCCAGACAGGAAAATACGATACCACCTGGCTGGGGGTTGTACGTATACCTACTGTGTCTACTTATTCATAATAATTAATTACTAATCTTTTTAGAGCTCCGTAGTTATTTTGTAAAATGTAGAGGTCTATTACAAAATCTATCTATCACTATAAAATCTAGTAAAAAGGCATGTCCTGTAGGCCTGACATTTGTCTTATATCCTAGGTGTACTGCGGGGTATCGTCAGATAACTTACAAATATAATGATGTTTGACAGACTTTTTATTTAAGTTAATAAATAGGGATAAGGGAGATATGCGCTACCATTTCCAGAAAAAAAACATCCCAATTCTTGAACTATGAAGTGAATAATTCTAAAAAACCTTTAATGGTGTTGATACTTAATATTTCCAAGGAGAATTGGTTTCTACATGATATTATGTTAAGTGGTTTTTAAGATATTTATTTTCGATTAAAAGCAGTGGAATTGAGCTCTCTGAAACCTTTTACTGTGGTTGGATACATAATGTTTTATAAGCGGTTGACACTAACCTCAATTGATACTTTTTTTATAACTTCATAAGTGACTGCATGAATGTGAAATTATGTCGTCATTTTTGTTACGAGTCAAATAAGGTTGTAAATAATATTCAAGTTTTATTTAAATCAAGGCCATTTAAAAGTAATATGATGCTATTTTAACATTAGCTTTATTACATGTGCATTTATTTTTTTTAGATTATGTTGAAACGTTATTACATCATATACCTATCAAATTTTCTTAAATTTTTTTATAATTTGAATCTAGTCAAAAGTTACAGAGGCTTATTAGATAGAGCTTAGAAGATAAGCTAAATTTATTTGATTGATATTGTCCGGGATCGAATCGGCTTAATTTGATTTTTATTCCGACGTTTCAGCCACTTTTCAGTAGCCGTGGTCACGGATGACAAAGATGTCAACCTCCAACCTGTTCATTTTAATTTCAAATTTGGTTTCTATAGGAGTTTAATCTAATTTACCACTGCTTCGTAACATATTGTGACTTGAAGAGATTAAATTAGATTTGGCTGCTTAGAGATGTATGCCTGAGCGAGCCCACAGCCCGGACATGGGATGCAACAAGAATTACCCAGGGGTTTTGGTGGGTATCCCAAACTGAGGGGATCTCACTCACCTGCACATGCTGTTGAGAGCGCGAGTGTTCCGCGTGCCCCACGCCCCGGGGTAGACTTGAAAGACGCCAAGGGATAAAAGTAGTCCCCCGGCAGTAGAAGAGGCCTATGTGCGAGGCCTCCGCCTGCTAGGGCACGTGGAGTTGGAACACAGGACGGAACAACCCGGGGATTTTACTGCGTATCCCTAACTGGTGAGTGGCAATAGCATGGCACCAGTTCTGACTGGGCATGCTATTGCCACCCCGTCCTGGCGAATCCCACACACGGGTCACGAATTATCCCCCTAAGCTTCTGTCAGAAAAAATGTTATCCCCAACTGCGGCATGGTAAAAGCATTTTTGTGAGGGTGCTTGTGCCACCCCGATGAGGGGAATCCCATACGCCATAACAAAACAACAAATCCTATAAAATTGTCCTGTCCTATATTTCTGAGAATCTGCTGGGTACATAAATAAATTTAAACTTAAAAAATAATTGTACAGTTCTGGACATGAAGAGGTCTAACATCCTAAAAATCATTACCAATGTGCGATTTACAAAGGATAATCTTGTCAGATCTGAATGTGTGCGCAGGCGCTCGATAAGCGCGACACCTGCAAACAAAGGCGCAGACGCACAGACGAGCACACGGCCTTTGAGCACGTTCAATAGTCACACCTAACAGAATGGGCCCATACAACTCCACGACCACTGTCAAAAGGGCTTGTCTTACTCTTTTTCTACGAGTGTAAGGCTATTCAAGCGAATGGAATTAGTGGTCACTTTGTTGGATGGTGTTACGTCACTCGTTTTAGGGTTCCGTCCATTTTTTTATATAATATACTCGTATATGTCACAGTCTATTCTGTTCTATGTAATATGTCACATTACATAGAACAATATCTGGCAATATCTGCCCTACTAATTGCACTTGGTATAATCGACATTTTTGGGTTGGGTTCATTCTTTGCACAAATGGTATCCTAAGGCGCTAATCATAAAGCTTGATTTTTTATAGTGTTTTAGATACACTAAAAAGTTATAATCATGGACATGTTCTTTAGTTATCTAAAAATATGGTCAGGTACCGCGTTTTTTTTTCGAAAATGTCATTTGAAAGTACTGCGTAAGCTATAAGGACGCCAGATGCCACATTCTGTTCTGTTCCATTTAATATGTCACAATCCGTTCTGTTCCTTGTGTTATGTCAGATCTGTTGCGTAATTAAGGCGTGAAAGCGTAACAAACAAACACATTCACATTTATAAATTAGTTACTCTATAAGGAGCTATCAGAACGGCACATCGCCTCTTTGGGTGATAACTGGGCTAGTGCCTACCGCGGACAATAGATCAGTATGAACCAAACCAGCGAGGACATATATCCAGCTTTCTGGGTACCTTACACATTGATTTCGATAACTTAGGCTCAGTATCCTATTACAGCCTTAAGGGACTATAGGTAGCATACAATTTAATTATTATAATAACACATTCGTGCAGAAATGGAGAAAGAATACAATCGGCAGCTTTGGGGCGGTCTGTCCTAAGAGGTGAAAAAATAACCCACAGCCAGGTGGGGGGAGGGTTTTGCCTGTCCGGATGGGTACCACACTGATAGAGTATGCCGCCATAACAAGCTTGAGTGGTGTTCTAGCATTAGTAGCCGGGTTTCTTTGATTACAAATAATAGACGATAGTAATAGTTTTCCAGCAAGTGGACTGCTGGCCCGTCTGCTGAACTTAGGCAATAAAAAAAAATAAGTTGTGTTTCTTTATTGCATTAGTTTGTAATAGTTTAGTTTAATATTTTTTTTTGTTATTTATAAAGATAGGCCTTTTCTACGTGTCCATATAAATTGATATAGTAAACTTGCAAAAAAATTTAGAAATGGTCGTCATATATAGTACAAAGGATGAAAATAATATGGGAACCCTAAAAATAATTAATATTTAAAATAATGTCTATCTTCAGTTTAATTCAAATGTTGGCGTACCTACAATGTATTTATTGTTTATGTAATTATGATCAATTTAATAGCGTTTAATGACAAATCCGTTATTCCTGTATATATGTGATAATGACTCTGTTTAGGTGCCTATGTGTTTGTGTTTGTTTGTTAATTCACAAACACTTCAAGAGTGAACCGATTGTTATAAAATTGGATACCTATAGATATTGTGTGCTTTAAATAACAAGGATATAGGTATAATCAATGACATACAATGTCATTGGGTATAATATTTTTAAGTTTTCGCGACTAGTACACATAATACTCGTAAAACTACGTTTTAACGGTTTCAAGCGCAGTAATTTATTTGTTTTTTATTATTCCATGCCACAACATGTTGTGAAGCGATGGTAAATTAGATTAGGCTCCCATAGAGTAAATAATAATGATATACAAAATTAAAACTAAATAATTAAAATTAACAAATTGGCGGTGGGCTAAATAAAATTTTAATAATCGGCACGGCTACTGAAAAGAGGCCAAAACGTCGGAATAATAAAAATCAAATAAATTACCGTACTTCAAACCGTTACAATGTAATTTATTAAGGACATAGGTATTTTATGTATTTAAGTAAATTTGTACTAATTATAGTTATGACAGCGTAGCGTAGCAATATTCAATACAAATATTAATTTAATTGACTAAAGATTTAGAAAATGAAGTGTTTGGTAAATATATGTACTTAGTTGTATTGTTATGTTTCTTTATATTTCAAAGCCTTGGAAAATGGTTGATTAAATTAGGTTTTATACATAATTTGTAATTTCTGTTACACGAATAAATACAAAAGATTCATTTTATATGTCAGAAAGAAGTTTTAGTCTTTGCTTGATACCGGTACAAAGTTTCGACGAGCAAAGTCACGTGGAAAGCTATATCTATCGATATATACAATTAAAGCAATTTGTTCCAATCATTAGGTATCTAATAGTGGTGCAGTACCCCATATATTTTTTTGTTAAACCTACATGTTAAGAATTAAGTAGACTCTCAGGCATTAATGATAGTTCATATTAGTATTAATTAAGACCGTAGTTAAATCGGGAAGGGTTGAAGTGGGCACCTCCGCGCACACATGCGTAGCGAGTTGTGCGAAACACACCGACTGCGAAATGCACGTGTGTGCGTAGCCCTGTATTAAAGACCGGTCCCGTTGCGGAACCAAGTGAAGGGAGGTGGCGGTTATTGTTTTAATCAAAAGATTCCTTTGTTTCCACGTTATTGTCAACTACACTATGTTTGTTGCGAATATTCATAATATGGACATAACCTTCCATCGTCTGTTCGCCTTTGGGTCCAGCGTCTAGCGCTGATGCTGATGCATGTTGCATGTTATTCGCTTCGCCTGGCTTGCATTGCTCACCACGAGCATTCGCCTCTTATTTGACTGAGTATTCTGTTACTGTAAAATACTGCCTCTGTAGTGTTCCACTTATAATCCAATAGATGAGGGAGCTTTACCTTTACGCGCTGCCGAACATAATTGTAACGAGTCTAAAACCTTACGGTTTGAACAGTAATTAAAATGATTAATATCGTGAAATTTTGTAATTGTTCTCAAATGTGTAACAATATTTATATACTTAATAGAACAGGCATTAATATAACATCTTATTTTTCAAATATCAATTGCAATTACTATAAAGAATAATGATTGTTCTGTCATACTTCTGACGCCGTAAGTTAGTACGCTAGTAAGTATAAAATCTATGTTGACACCTTGTCAAGATTTTTATAATACCGAAGCTGGCAAACAGGCAGAAGGCCCAGTTAGTATGATAGTAATAATAATAGCCCATTAGCCTCCCACTGCAGGGCTTGGGCCTTCCACTGTATAGAAACGGACAGTATACTCGCCACATTTGTCCCAGGCGGCTTGGCAGGTTTCACTCATCGGCTATTACGATGTTTTCCTTCATTATTGTTAGCACGTGGTATTTGTCACAATATACACGTTAGAATAGAAAACTGCCTAAGTAGTGCATTCATTCTAGCCAGGATGGAACCCATGGCCTATGAGTTATCTTCGCACGAAACAAGGATAGCTCAAGGCTAACCATCACACGCCAATATTCTGTGAGAGTGTGGTACTACATCGATCGAGGAGACTGTAACAGCTGTAATCAAGGTGATTACTCCAGCATGGCTCTACCATGTCAGATGATAGAAAAGTATCTCAGTGGATGCTTATTGCGTTAACAATGAATTCGTGCCTGAACCCGCCTCCGCTTTTGAGTTGGGGCGTGTTCCAACTCGCGTCGTTCCTGCCGCGTGGGGGACGCTGCCGTTTCTTATTGCCAACGTCAACTCACTGCTATACGTACTCGCACTACTACAACACATGGCTCTGTCAGGACTTAAGTAAAAGTCACGCTTGCACATTAAATCTGTTTAATAATAAAGAATACAGTGAAAACAAAATGTTACATCATTACAGTACAGACGCCATTACACAGAACACACAGAGTACATCATAGACTAAAAAGTCATAGACAAAAGTAGCCAGTGTAAAATAGATTATTGTCTCTAACACCACCCCTCAATAAAATATTTTACACACTTATTCAAATAATTTTTTTCTAAATTTTTGAAACAAAATTCCCCCTAAAGCTTTTGTAAAAATATCCCCCAGCTGTTCACCAGTATTGACATATTCTAATTTAACAACATTATTTAATATTTTCTCTTTAATAAAGCATTGTTTAATATCAAGGTGTTTTACTCTAGAATTTCCAACAGCCATGTGAGCCATTTTAATAGTTGACTGATTGTCTTCAAATAATGTGACAGGTCCCACATTAATATCAAAATCTACTAAAATATCTTTCAGCCAGCAAGCTTCACTGGTAGCATGACTTAAAGCAACAAATTCAGCCTCAGTGGAGGATAAAGTCACCGACTGCTGTTTTTTAGAAAACCAAATAACAGTACAACCAAATAATTTAAAACAACATCCAGTCGTTGACCTACGGTCCTCACTGCCTCCCCAATCACTATCAACGTAGCCCACAACATTATCATTACAATCTTTAAAATATGTTAAACACAAATCAATAGACCCTTTTAAATATCTTAGAATGTTTAACAAAAGCTTATACAAAAGCACAGATGCACAACTTTGGTATCTGCTCAATATATTTACAACTGCACATAAATCAGGTCTTGTTCCCATAGCAACATATATCAAGCTTCCTATCAATTTTCTACATTTATTCTCTATATCTTTACTCTCTGAGCTTTCTCTTTTCAACACATGAAAGTTATAGTTTTTATCTATAGGTAACAATAAAGGCTTACAGTCTAACATATTATATGTTTGTAGCAATTTCTTTAAATAGTCTTTTTGTGAAATAGTTGTACATCCCTTACACAAATCCTGTTTAACTTCAATACCCAAGAATTTATTAATATGCCCCAAATCTTTCATCTTAAAAGTTTTACATAACATTTCCTTTAGTTTTAAGTTTTCATCTTTACAATTACTAAAATACAAAATGTCATCGACATACAACAATAAAAATGATTTTATATTTCCATTACACTTTGAATACAAGCAATAATCTTTTTCAGATTTTTTATAACCCATTGATAACATAACATTATTGAAAGTATCATTCCAATACTTTGGAGCCCTTTTTAACCCGTACAATGATTTGTTTAACTTTACATTTTTAATGTCAGACCCACTTGGTAATGTTAAGTACAAATCTTCATCTAATTTAGCATTGAGAAAAGCCCCACAAACATCCATTTGGTTTATTTGCAAATTTAACTTTGTAGCAACAGATACAAAAATTCGAAAAGTATTAAGTCTAGCTACTGGCGCATACAAGTCATATTCATAATTACAGTTTTGTTCGAAACCTCTAGCGACTAACCTCGCTTTGAAAGTATTGTCCTTTTTCTTAAAAACCCATTTTGAACTAATCACCTCTTCTCCATCAGGTATGCACATAACCTCAGTCCATGTATTATTGTCTTGCAGTTGCGCTAGCTCACTTCTAATGGCCTCTTTCCATTTTTCTGCATCCTTAGAATTCATCGCCTCCTTGTAACTCCTCGGCTCATCATTAATTGCCAGCATGCTTAGGTCATAATCATTCCACCACATGGGTCTTGTTGTTATCCTTCCAGATCTTGTTCTCTCCCTTTGTTCTTGCCTATCATTATCATTTTCCAGTAATTCTTCTTGGCTTTCATGCACATGCTCTTTTTCAGATGTTGCATCTGATTGCAGTTTCTCATTATCTTCTTGAAGGTTACTTGTCAAATCCAATGAAACCATTGTCTCTTCATAATTTTCAATTTCCTCGTCTTGTCCTTGAATGTCTCTCTTGTCGCACTGAGTAAATACAACATCTCTTTTAATTTCTACTATTCTCTTTTCTGGATAAAAAATTCTTTAACCTTTTGATTGTTCAAAACCTACAAATATGCCCATTTCACCTTTAAGATCCCACTTTAACCTTTTCTCTTTAGGTATATGAACAACAACCTCAGAGCCAAAAACCATTTTTAACATACCAACATCAAAATTTTTCTTTTCCCATAGTTGGTAGGGAGTCTTGTCTTTTACGCGGGATGGACTGGTTCGATTCAAGACATATACTGCCAAGTTTATGGCTTCAGCCCACAACTCCTTCTCGACCTTTGCTGCACTAATCATCATTCTTGCCGCTTCTACCAAGGTTCTCATATCACGTTCAGCTTTACCATTCTGTTCCGGTGTATAAGAAACTGTAGTCTGGTGAATTATACCCTTATCGTCCAGAAGTTTCTTCACGTCCTTGTTCACAAACTCCGTCCCATTATCTGTCCTCAGGACTTTCATACCTTCAGATGTAGAATTTTCCGCAGTCAAGATAAAGTTTTTAATTTTCTCTGCCACTTCAGATTTGTTCTTTAAGAAGTAAACAACCCTGTAGTTAGTAAAATCATCCTTAAGAAGTAGAAAATAGCGAGCCCCTCCAATAGATAAAACTTCCATTGGTCCGCATAGATCACCATGCACTAACTCTAATGGTTTTTTTGAGCAGCTTGTGCTATTTTTGAATGGTAACCTGTGTGCCTTTCCCTTTAAGCAATCAATGCATCTTCTTTTATCTTCACTAAAGGCAATATTGTTTTGATTTAGAATGGATCTTACGTAATCTAAGTTTTGATGGCAAAGCCTCTCATGCCATTCACTTAACGAGCACACTGCAGCATAGTCTTCTTTAATGACTGACTGTAATAGGTAATGCCCGCCCACACGAACACCTATGCCACACACAACACCTTGTTTAAGAATATGACACTCTTCATTAGACATTATTACTTTATATCCATTTTTCGTTGCCTTTGGTATTGAGAACAAATTAACTTTCATATCCGGCACATGCAAAACCTCATTCAATGTTGATTTTACATAAGAGTTTCCATTGTAAACATTTAAATGCACTATTCCAACTCCTAAAACAGGTAACTGCCGACCATCTCCAACAATAACAAACCGATCGGACACTGACAGATAGTTTGACAGCAATGACACTTCACTTGTCATATGTTCACTTGCTCCGCTGTCTATCAGCCACCTTTGACCGAATGATTGTTCATCTTTTTCACTCCCCAATGTCATGGCTGACACTAAAAAAGCATTATTATTCTGTGATGTATTCCCCGGTTTTACATTTACACTTTTGTTTTTCAGCTTATGACAGTCAGCTTTTAAATGTCCCACTTTATCACACATGAAACACTTACGAGTGTCCCTCGTACTTTTACACTGTTGAATATAATGTCCAACTTTTCCACATTTGAAACATTTTCTTTGTACACGTTCAGAAGTTTTCACCAACAAAGCCATATTATTGTCTTCAACTAAACTTCTTGAATTAATTCTTTCTTCCTCCACAAGAAGTCTCGCAACCAGGTCATCATAGTTTTGTTTGGCTGGATCCACTGACTCCCAAGCAGAAACAAAATGACTGTACTTCTCCGGTAAAGACATTAGCACTTTTGTGATGATAAACTTATCTGAAATTTCCTCTCCTGCCTGTTTCAATTGACTCTTCATTTCTTGTAATCTAGACAAGAATAATGATATGTCTGTCCCTTCTTCATATTTATAGCTGAAGAACCGCTGCTGTAGCAAATGTATACTAGTGCTGGATTTTTGCTCATAAACACTCAAGAGCTTCGACCACATCTGAAACGCTGTCTCACAAGTTATGATGTGAACCATAGCGCTTTCACTGAGCCTGGTGACTAAAAGACTCTGCGCTTTTATATCCTTCTTTGTCCATTCTGCTGAATTGGTTTCAGACTTCACCTCTGTACCGTTTACCACACCAAAAACATCTTGAGCTTTCAATAAAACTATAACTTGGAATTTCCATAGACCCCAGTTTCGCTGACCCTCCAGCTTGATAACTCCAACAGATGTTAGCCCCAGTTGATCCATTTCCCTGAATTAACCGAATAGTAAACGCGATGGCATCTGTCACAGCAACGTCTAAAGCAGTGCTTATCTCCCTGGCACCAAAGACTCCAAGACGCCGCTAACCTCAAAGACCGTAAACTCGTTTTCACAGTGCAAGTTCTTTATTCACCTGAAACAGATTTATGAAGCCATCTGGGCCCATAACCTGTCAGGACTTAAGTAAAAGTCACGCTTGCACATTAAATCTGTTTAATAATAAAGAATACAGTGAAAACAAAATGTTACATCATTACAGTACAGACGCCATTACACAGAACACACAGAGTACATCATAGACTAAAAAGTCATAGACAAAAGTAGCCAGTGTAAAATAGATTATTGTCTCTAACAGGCTCGCATCTAACACAGGGAATTAATTCGGTTCTCTCTTAAAGTCTATATAATACGTGAAGCAAAAACTTTTTTATTTACGAAAATTGCGCGGATGAAGGTGTATGAAATTCTGCACATTGTATTGGTGTACCTATAATAAAGAGTAATTGTCTTTATGGTGCAGGAACGGAGAAAGAATGCAATTTCCTTCGGCCTGGCCTGTCGTAAGAGGTGACAAAACAATTTACAGCCAGGTGGTAGGGCATTTAACTGACTAGATGGCTACTACCCTTGGTTTAAAGTATGTTGTCATAAGAACCTTGAGTTGTGTTCTGGCATTAGTGACCAGGTTCCAGTCTCCCTTAAGACAACATCAGCGCATTTATGTGTTGGTGTTGCAAATGTCCATAGGCGATGGTAACCGCTTTCCATCAAGTGGGCCGTCTGCCTCTCTGCTGAACTCCTGCAATAAAAAATAAATAAAAAAATAATCTGCTGTGCTATGTTATTATGGAAAATATAATTGCCCATATAGACAAATATACCATCCAGCAAATAGTCGATTCGAAACTAGATGTTGATGGAAACACACAGACTGGATAATTCCATATTATCCATTGATTATTCTCACTCGTCTTGCCAACTTTGTCCCTGAAATTGCAAATTTGGATTCAAAACAACAACACCATACATATTTGATGTATAACTTGAGCACAGGGTTGTCACCTTCGCGCTTTCAGGGCTAGATTTTTAATTCCTGTGAAAAAAGGAGCAGCTTATGAAATGGTCGTGTAAATATATTTTTTTATCTACTTTCAGCCATAACTATTTTGTTTATGAACTGAATTTGACAGTTTTTTTGCGTTGGTTTCAGCATAGACAAAAAAACGTTTGAAATATTTTTTTTAGAATTCGGACTATTTTAACTAAGCCACTCTCATTGCTTTTGCACTCTGACTCCTTCTTATATATAATAAGAAAATGTAACCGCATATTTTATTTCACTATATTCAGGTTAAATGGTTCCCTAAAGTCCTAGATATATTTGTTGAATTATCGTTGACAATTGTGTATTGTTGAATTTGAATGTTCATTCTAAAATCTTTTAAAATAAATCAGTACGCTTGCGCCGGCGTGTACACGCCATAGCAAAATTGCCTATGACAATCGCTCGTTTGTCTACGGCCAACCACCAATTTAAAAAAAATTCACCTTTTACTAAAAAATACTGTAAAATTGCAAAAATTGAAATACACGCATCATTAGAGCAAAAGGTGCTTCCCTTGACTTCCTACGTTTCAACTGCAGCTGCAACAGCTGAAATCCAGCGCTGAACACGCGAACTAGGAAGGTGGCAGCCCTGCGTGGAGGCACGCGGTGCGGGGTGTGCGCTCAAGGGCCTCCGGCCCGACACCTCCGCACAAAGCCCGCCACGCCGCGCGCTAATAGCTACTTTCACTGCACACACATCACACACCTTGCTTCGCTTGCTACCATTCATTATTCTTTTTTAATTAAACATAAAATATATTTATATTTTTTTAAAACTAAAGCAAAATCCCAATGTTAATCTTGTACTATAATTAGTAAAGGAGACTGGGCATCTTTGCAATCTGGCCCAAGAACGTATGAAAGCGTACTTGTCTCCTTTAATAATATTGACTTATTTTTCACAGATAAACATTTTAGTATAAAATGAAGAAAACTTGTAGACTTCTTCTACGTTAGAATCATGAAGAAGTTTCTAACTAAAAAGGTTATGTATAATTAACACTTCTCTACGTGTCTCCTATATTTACAGCTTTGACATTAAGTACAAATTGCTATGTCGGTACTTGCTAAAAAAAACCAGCTGTTTAAAAAAATCACTATATACCTATAGCAAGTTGTCATCACTACTCATAATACCTATATACTCGTAATGACTTAACAGAAACCTTTACAATTTTTTTTAATTATTGTGATTTACTTACTTTATATCTATCTACTTACTTATATTTTTCTAATAACCAATAGATACATTTTGTGAAATAGTTTAGTTGAAGTAGTATTTTAAAATAATCCGCATGAAAATACATCCGTTTCATTTTTTTCTTAATCATGATTCAACAAACCTCGTCATATGCACATTGAATTATGAATCTTATTGTTCAAAAATTTGAGTCGAAATTGAGTTACAAAACTTAAACCCTTCGTTTCTAATTAGCCTGAAAACGAAACTATAGTAGTGCTATTGTATTATGCGCTCTATCCGAGACTAGATAAGGTAGTTTTCAGTTTGTGTTGCGGTCTACAATAATAGAGAACACTCGACCTCTCAGAGGTGCGAGATTTCCCGCGGGTTTCACTTTCAACTCTTAAAGTGCTACACTGAACACTTTGCACACTGAATTAGGAGTAGTCTTCAGTTGTGAATAACACGCCTGCCGATCTCACTGCGAAGCTGACGTCTAGATTTGAACTCCCGGTAGGTCCTGGAACCGGTTTATTCCGCGAGAAGAGAAAGTAGAATAGAATATAATATTCTTTATTGCACACATGAGTTAGCATCATTGAACTAGTACAGTCGGCGGTCTTATCGCTAACAGCGATTTCCATTTCCAGCGACATCCTTCTGGAGATAATTTCACATTTCTATTAAGGGCATATTTTAAAATACACACTGCAATCATATATACATATATTAATAGTATATAGTTTATATATAATATTTTTTATGACATGATAATAATAATATCCACGGTTTGTCTGGAAGAGATCGCTTTTTATCGCTTTGTTTGGTCTTGTGTTTTATTTAACTTGCAATGGATGTATGTATGTAAGAAGTTCGGGTGGAATCTTGCCAGTTAAATTGCTCAACTTCCCGGTTTCTGATTGAGCTGAAATTTTGCACGTATATGTATATCGTGTGACAATACAATAATATGGTAATGTGGAGTTGATCTGATGATGGAGTCGGAAGGTGTCTATAGGAACTCCTGTACTAAACAAGATAGACCCGTTTTGTTTGGGCTCGTTTTACTTGTCTTGGCTAGCACTCTGCTGCTACATGATAGCCAAGATCTCAAAAGCTTCTATTTAAAAACCTTTTTAAAAAAGCTTATTTCATATTATATTTTTCAACTTCTATTACGATGTTCAATTTTCATTTGTAGCACTTAACTTAACTTAATGGTGTCTCATTATAAGGCGTACATATGGTAACTTTGCTTGGGGTCGATATGAAAAATTCTCTGAAAATCTGTATAAAATGACCTAAAAATTCAGATATACCTATTCATTGTGAAAACCGGAATTTCCTTGATTACTAAAAAACCAACATCTACCTAAAATTTCCACCTCATGACACGATGGCTGAACATTTTTAAGAATCATGCTTATTTGCTGAAATTCAAACAAAGCCTGACACACGAATATTTCAGTTGGCTCCGTCCCCCTCACATCCGTGACCAACCCGATACATCTATCCTTGTCTGACAAATGGGGTGGACCGATTATGATAATGCTGTGCGTCCGGAATAGAAATTGGGCGCTTATTTACAACGATTCATTATATGTGGCGTTTATGGAGATTTTATTAACGTTTATTGCGTTTAATGAATTTATTATCGCCATTAATATGGTCTGCGAGTGCTGCTTTATTTAAATTGTATGATAATACAGTTATTTTGGAAGTAAAAGGATGTTGTGTGCCAACTTTATCTGTGACTTTATTACAAAGTTTCTTTTCATTGCGCTCCAGTGTATAAAGGTTTAGTCCAACACGGATCAGCGAATTTCAAACATAGATAATATTGATGTGTAAGCTTCATCACGATGTTTTTTTACAAAGCCAATACGTTATAAATCTTATACTAATATATAAAGTTGAAGGGTTTGTTTGTTTGTTTGCTTGAATGCGCTAATCTCAGGAACTACTGGTCTGATTTGAAAAAATATTTCAGTGTTAGATAGCCCATCTTATACTAATATATAAAGTTGAAGGGTTTGTTTTTTTGTTTGCTTGAACGCGCTAATCTCAGGAACTACTGGTCTCATTTGAAATAGTCTTTCAGTGTTAGATAGCCCATTTATCGAGAAAGGCTATAGGCTATATATTATCACGCTAAGACCAATAGGAGCAGAGCACCAATGAAGAATTTAAAAATCTGGGGGCTTTTTAAACTTACTTTTTTACTATTCCACACGGACGAAGTCGCGGGCAGAAGCTCTTGTAATATTATCTACATTGGACCAGAAAACAGCCTAAACCTTGTATGCTATCAACTCGGGATTCGAACCTACACCATTGGAATGAAATGCCGGTACTTATAGTCAGTGATCTTGATGTGTCAAATCACGTGGCTTTGTTTTCCGGTTTCATTATTTGGATCCGGTTTTTTTTTTCAGAAAAAACAATAATTCTAAGTGTGATTAAAGATTTAGCGCATTGAAAAAGCAATAAAAAACATAAAACTTAATTTCATTTTATATAGATTGATAACTTAGCTATCCAATTAATTTTACACACGTACGTCTTTTATATAATCAAATGTTAAAAATATCCCAGCTATTTATTATGCAGTAGGTACCAAGAAGAAATCAATTTTTTATCTATAATTTTTATCTTTCAATATATGTTTAAAAACAGGTGTCTTTGCTCGTTTATAAGAAGCTGTGTAAGCCTCTTATCATCGGTCTATGTATAGGTATATATAGTAACCCATACATAAGTAGCTACAATCATATTATGTAAATTAATTCCTATAGGTAGATACTATATGTATTTTACCTTTTAAATTATTAATTGTTTAGGTCAATAAAATGTAAAGAAATTGTAGGTTTATAAATAACTGGTAATATTGTCCTTTTCCGAACGTTTGTTTGTATAGTATCGTTCACTTTCTAAACGCTTGTTTTCACGGTCCGCACAGAAACGCACCCCCGAAAATCTATATTCACCCCCGTGTACCCCTCCACCCTGTCCCGCGACAGTCACCCGCTTCGGGATTGCAAGTGTCGATATCGATACAAAATAGATGATATTAGTCCAAGGGCGGTTTAGAGCTCCTTTTTAGAGAGAGATAGAGAGAGAGAGAGAGAACCGGTCTGGAGACAGCCACACTAGCCGAAGAGAACCTGCCGAAGTGCAGGGTTCGTCGTATAGTTTGCTTGCGTTGCTAGCACGTAGCCATATTTATTAATAATATATACAGTAAGATAGAAAGACTGCCCTTCGAATTTTTTTCCTCTACTACTTCCAATCCACGGTATCCAAATGGGATGCGAGAGTCTCAGATACCTTGATGTGTCACCATCAGCCACCACACTACTACTATATGAATTGTTGCTTGATATATAGGTATGTAATTGATCTCACAATAAGAGATGATGATGACCGTAAGTGATGACTATTCATCTAGTCGTGAACATATTACTCCATGACTTGTTTTATATGTTTGTTTTTTTTAATTCTTTTTATTGCAGAGTTCAACAGACAGTAAGACGGCCCACCTGATAAAAAGCGGTTACCATCGCCTATAAACACTTGTAACATCAAACTGCTCTCTTAAGGGAAACTGTAACGTGGTCACTGATACCGGAACTCAAGGTTGTTATGATGGCATACTCTATATCAGGGGTGGAAGCCATCCAGTCCAGTCATAAAAAAATACACATCCTACCTACCATATCTGTTTGCCTAAAGATCTCGTTAACATGAACTATATATAATGTCCCTGAAATATAGTGGGCACAAATTGAAATATTCTCCTGCTATCTTATAATTTCTTGAGAATTTCCTCTTTGGTGTTTAGGTACTTTTAACCGGCTTAAAAAAAGTAGGTTCTTAATACAGTATATTTTAATGGTAGTTTTGTATAAACATTGGCATTGGATTTTTGGTTTCGAAGATAAAAAAGAAAACACTGAAATTTAGGAGTGTTTTACGTTTTTGAGCCATAACTTTCTTATGGTTCAACCGATTTTTTGAGCTTAGCAAATTAAATCGAGTTGTTTGCAACAAATACAAAGATTATTATAATATAAGGTATGCATGCATTGAATGCAACAAGCAAGCGGCAGCAGCGCTGGTTGATTCAACCAGCATCACGCTGAGTTGGACTTTATTTCCCACTGGTAATTTATTATTTATAAGTATACTTTGTTTTCTATTTTATTCAAAATAAATATTATTTCTGAATATCGATAATTTCTTATCGATAAAAATTTCGGCAAGCCCGCGCGTCCGCAACCCTCATAACACTCCAGTTTTGGACTTTTTAACCCAAGATGGCTTAATTTTCTTCTCCCAACGATTATTCTACGTTTCTTATAAAACTCTATTAGAATCGTGTTCGCCGAGGCGTTTTAAGGGGGCGCTGGGGGACAGAATGCGCGGGGTGGGGGGGGGGGGGGGGCGGAGGGGTGAGGAGCGGGGAGGGGAGTGGGGAGGGGGTGTTCAGGTTTCGTTGGATTAGCATTTAGCGGACAATACGCACAGTAACCGCTCACAACAGGCTCATTGACTGAAAAGGCCGATCTACGAAATTGTTACAAGTAAGTAGGTCTACATTTTATAATGTATACCTTTGTGATGGGTATGGTGTTCCTTACGATCATAATACTTACATATTAATAAGGAGTGAGAATTAGTAAATTAATTCAATTTTGGGAATGTTAGATAATTTAACAAAGTGAAGAATTACAGGGGACGTTCGACAAGGAAGCCATTTTGAGTGGAAGAGAATTTTATTATTATTAATGTTTTCACATATAAAAAAAGAAATTTTGGTGTTGCCAGACTTAAATGTAAAATGAACATATTTATTCCCCTACAGTGGGAGGCCCCAGCCGAGTAGTGGGACAGTTATGGGCTGTTGTTATATATTATATAACATATTTTTTGTCTTGAACAGGGAATCTTATGGATTTCGATGACCTAGTCTCAATATTCTTCAGTTTGTAGTATTAAGGGATTATAGGTAATACAATAGGTATAAGTTAAGTTTTTTTGAAATCGCCATCGTCCGCCATGATTTAAGGCCGAGCTCGTTTTTATTCTTTTTATTTCTATTTTATATTCTTAAAGATACAAATATGGACGCCATTTTTATATTTTACATTCATTCTTTTCTTTCAGTATCTTTAGCATAGAAACTTTATACAAACAAAATCGAGCCAAAATTAGATAATTATTTTCAAAACGACTCATTGACTCTTCAGGTGATCAGAGGGCTGGTGCCTACCTCGGGCAACGGATCATGGCGATCCAGCGAGGAAACGTAGCCTTCTGGGCACCTTACCCGTAGAAGACGGTGATCTAGGCTCAGTATTCTACTTATAATCTTGAGGGACTATGGGTCGAACACAATACAAATAAGTTAAGTTTTCTTGCATTATATTCGATTCTTTATAAAATAAATATAAGTGTACTTATTAGTATAATTGTGTAGTATATGTATTACGACTATGTGACATTATTATTCAAAAAAATAAACGAGGGAATGATCTAAGACATCCAAACCTGAGTGTCAGAAAGATAATTCGCCCAGAAGCGTTCCGAAGAACCAGTGCTTAGACAGCTGGAGCCTATTCCACAGAGGCTTCCTAACCGCAACCTACGTAACCTTTTGTCGTCTTCAGAATAATGATTAGTTAAATTGAGGACACATTCAAATGCAGACGTTACCGTATGTTGAATCCCCTACACCCCGTAGGGGGGTGAAGGGGAGTTGTAGGGGGAAGTGTTATCACTCGCCCCGAGAAAACGATAAAAACACACCAATTGGCATTTACGCTGGAGGCGGCTCGCTTTGATATTCCTCGTAAACAGACAAGCATACACACTTAGATATGTATGTATCTAAATGGGTGTACGTCGGCACTTGATGTATTTTATGTATGTATAGAGATGTGAGATGTGAGAAAGGATTCGCTGAGGTTAGAGAAGGTAAGCCAAATCTTTACAGCGCTTTAAAAATCAGGTTCAATAGCATTATTCTTCTATTGTTTTTTTTTTTAATTGTATGAGTTCTGCCCACCTGATGGAAAGCGGTCACCGTCACCTATGGACATTTGCAACACCAAAAGTGCTACCAATGTACAGTTGCTCTCTCAAAGGAGATTGGAGTCTGGCCACCAATTCCAGAACATAACTCGAGGTGTTATGGCGGCATACTCTAAACTAAACCATAATCACCAAAATGACCAAATGGACCAAATTGATTAAATAGACCAAATTGACCAAAATGTCTAAATAGACCAAAATGACCAAGATGGCCAAAATGACTACTATAACTAAAATGGCAAATCACAAAAAAACCTACCCTACTTCATAGGATAACCTTTACATAAATCTGCCCCAATATCTATCCCATTTTCCGGGATAAAAAGTATCCATGTGCATACATAACGCCGAAAATATATATATACCTATACTGAGTTTCAGCCAAACTTTATTAATAAGGATATAAGCTGTTATACAAGGTCATATCAAGGAGCAAGGTAAAGATGTAGGTATTATAGGCTATAAACACTATGTCGTATTTTTTATATACTTAATTAATGACCTTATTAAAGCCATACTTAATATCTGGAATTTAAAACATCAACTTTTTTCTATTATACTGATTATAAATTGAGTTTAAAGAGCCATGCTGAAATCACTATCTTCATTACATCTCTTAGAGCCAGGTTGATCGTTGTGATACCACGCTCTCACAGAATATCGGCGTGAAACGAGTAGCCTTGAGCTTATGTTTCGTGCATCCCCTATCTCATCTCTCATGTCCCATGCCTTTTACCCCATCCCAAAGGCTGGAGACGCTTTAGGTTCGCTCCGAGTCTTGCAAATGTCTGTAGCCAACAGTAAATAGTTTCCACGAGCTGGGTCGTCTAAAAAGAAAATTTGAATTAAATAAAATGACTGGTTAGTGTGATTAGTATTAGGTTAACTAATACAATGCAGATTAATCAGACAATGGTCTGGTTTCGGTGAGGTGCCTCACTTTGCTTGATTAAGTTACGGCCAGTCAACGAAGGCCCAATTGAGCGACCAAGTGCAGCGCACTCCATTTACTTAATTCATTACGATGGCTCGTCTTTCGGCACTTGCTGCACGTAACAGAAGCGAGGCGATAGATATATACCTATAATATAAACTTAAATTCAAATATTCAAGAATAGTTGCTTTATTCATCTTTTATAAACTTTTATTCTACTAAATATAAAACTTATTCAAATAACATTACGCACAAAAATAAACTATATCTATCTATACTATAATAGATCTGTAAATGGTTCGAGGTTGTACAAAGCGGTTAACATTTTGAAAAAACTAGGGTGCTAATTTGGACCAGCAGATTCTGAAAATACAATTTTTAGATTTTTTAACTGTCTGTCTGTCTGAAATTTATTTACTTTAAACCACATTTTCACGGGCATTTCCTTTGTTATTTAACGCAAAATTATCGTTATGCTATATGTAGCAAATGATGTTGCTGTAGTCTGTTAGAGCATCAAACTATTAACAAAGTAGTTAAGTTTATTTTAATTTTATTTCCTCTATTCTCAATCTTGTTTCGGTCTTTTTAGAGCATTACTTTAAATTGTCTTTTTTTTGCAGCCTTGTTTTGTTTTTTTTGTATATTTCCTTAATATTAAGAGAGTTATGTTTGTATCTAAGGGACTACATTTATTCTAATACCATTACCATGTATATTTAGTTTTAGTATTTTAATGTATTAGTTGTTGGCAAGCTTAATAAATTAAAAAATAGTCAATAGTGAGATGTTTAGTTCCATAGTTTTTACGGCCTAGCTCGTGGAAAGTGGTAACCGTCGCCTGTAGACGTTTGCAACACCAGAGACAAGGCCAACGTGTTATTAGCCTTTAGGATACGATAAAGAGGATGGCATAGGGGGATGACATACAAGGGTCAAATAGGAAGAATGGGATGGGACATGTGGAAAAGTTGCGATAATTGTGTCTTTTCTCCCTCCAAGTTTCAAATTATAAAGTGTTTTTTTTTGTTCAATATTGTAGTAGTATTTTTAGCACCGCTTTCGTGTAAGAGGCTCGGGCTGCGTATATATTCTTAGGCGCCGAAGCCTCCGCAGCTGGGAGTCGTGTCGATCAATTAGTAGGACAAAGGTGTCCGTCCAGGGCTGTCGGCGGCGGAGGGAAGCGCTCATTAAACGGCCCGGATTGCCCCACTCCGGGGCCGCGTAATAAGAAAATTGCGAATTCATAGCGACGATGGAATTAAGCGATTCCCATGTAGGACAGGGGCACATTGGGGTATCATACGTATTATTGCATATTAGGAGTGGCATTATTAAATTATACTCACTATTAAGATAAATACTTTTATGGTCAACTAGCTTTTGCCCGCGGCTTTGCTCACGTTAATGTTATCACATGCAAACTGTACATTTTCCAGGATAAAAAGTAGCCTATTGCAAACTATGTGTAATCTATCTCTGGGCTAAATTTCATCCAGATCTGTTCAGCCGTTCTGGCATAATTGGAAATATTATGCACAAGAAATGTGAATTGTGTTATCAAATATGGCCTTTCGAGATGAAAGAAAAGCTCCGCTAATTAGAGTCAGTCAAAGTCCTACAATTCACTTGAGCTCCACTGAAAAGTCAATACATTAGACGGGATTGTATGGACTCAGTGCCTTTGCTTGTTATTGTGGTGAATTGTACTACTGCTACTTTATTAAGAGGTCTCGATGAATTAGTAGCTACTTATACTGACGAACTTTTAATACTCATTAAATTTAAAATAATAGTATATTGTGATCTAAAAATATATAAAACTAGTGGTCCCGCCAGACGTTGCCCTGCCCTGAAAAAATAAAAATCTAGAACCCGATTCCAGCGCCAACTATTTTGTCTAGACTGATGGGTTACATTATTGAAGTTTTAGTAGGGAATAGTATTAATAATATTAGTATAGATAAATACTATAAAATACGTTATACCAAATCAAAACACATGTTCATTTCCATTCGAAAACCAAGAAAGCTAGAGTCCTAATATGATTTTATGTCAATATGGGATTTAGTGGAGTTCTCGGTGTGTCGCAGGAGGCCTACATATTCTTGGGCTGTCGGCATTGAGGTTAATTAACAATGCCGGTGCGCCAGCCCCCGGGCGCATCCGCCACCCGGCCCGAGCGGCAACTACGGCGCTTCAGCGCTTTCATAAACCAATCCAATTTGGTTCAAATAAATCCTCGCTCAAACAAACGATTCAATGCAACATATTCTTAGTGCATTTACTATCGTCAAAAACCATATCTAATATTTAACCAATTTCAAGCCGATGCCAAATGAAACACGGTGTCAGGAACAAAAAGGAACGATAGACACTGATGAGAGACTTCAGTCTAAATCCTATGGATACAATTGTAGTGCCTATGGTCTAGTTCCTGTGGCACCCCATAAAAGCGAATAGGAAAGGGGTGTAAGTTAGGTTTAGTAGGTAGTAGTGGGTAGTACGAACTATGAACTGAGCACTAAGCATTTGCGTTTATTTCTTTTACATTTACAATTTATGACTGAAAGTTTTGAATTTTGTTATCAACGATAGTAGGAAAAGATTAATAGAAGGCTTGGGTTATCTTTATTTACAAATTTTAAAGGAGCCACATTTTGAGTTGGACATAACGTCACTGTCATTTCCGGTTGTATTTACTGAAAATAGTTCTCATTTTGAGTAATTCACAGCCAGACCATACAAATGTCCATAGTGTTCCAGCAAATGGGTCATCTGCCTGTCTGACGAATTCATACAATAAAAAACTTATTTTGTCAAACTCACTAAAAAATTCAAATAATTTTTCACTTAAACTAATTAATTAAATCTTTATATCCTCTTAATGTTTCATCCGAATATTTCTAAACATAAAATTGAATTCCCAAAATAAAATACAAAAACATTCCCTGCGACAATATTCGCCAGTGGCTTCGCTTGGAGCATTCTTCTGCCACGTATCACCCAAATTACAAGGACCCCTTAACCGGTTCATTACTCAGAGGTTTTGTTTCGACAACAGGCAAGCTGGTAGGCCAAGACATATTGGATTATGAATCTATTGATTGTTGACCAGAAATATATGATCTCTATGCTTTGGAATTACTTTTATATTTCCAAATTATACTTTAACTAGTCCTTATTTTCTTATTGCAGTTCTACACGATTTGATTCAGAATAATCTTCAAGAACAAGCCACAATCAAGTTGTAGATGTTTGTCTGCTGAACGACGGATCTTTTGTGACAGCTCAAAATGGCGCATTTCAATACATAGTTGAAGTTTCTTTAATTACAATCCAATAATTTTAAATAAAACTACACAATAAAATATGTCTCTTCAAGTACCCGGCAAAAATTCTATCTTAACTAGATTAGAGTCTTGATAGATCCACGAGGAGAAAGGCAGTCATAAGCGAACCAGTACTATTTTAACTTATTTCATTTGACTTAATCTTTATTCGTAACCCTATGGGACTATATCGTATTTGCAATATAAGGAGCTCATCCTTTGTCGACACCGATGTACACGAGAGATTAAAGCTACTTACCATCAGATGGATCGTCTTTTGATCCCTATAAAGTATTCCAGATGACACAGTGTGATGGTGTTAGGCGGGCGCAGGGCACTGGGGCTCAAGTTACCCTGGACGCGTGAGGGCGAGAGCAGTGTGTATTAGTGCTCACTTCACACGTACTACAAAGGTCCCTAACTGCCTGCTATTAACACTGCTCGACCCCTACTACAGAACGACTAGTGATGCCCATTATACACTACATACTAGAATATTTTTTAATAATATTAATTAGGTAAGAACGGATAAAGAATACAATTTCATGTGTTGGGGCGGCCTGTCGTAAGAGGCGACGAAACAACCCACAGCCAGGTGTTAGGATATTTCCTCGAATAGATGGTGACCACCCCTGGTCTAGATCATGCCGCCATAACAACCTTGTGTTGTGTTCCGGCATTAGTGACCAGGTTCCAGTCTCCTTTAAGAGAGCAGCAGCGCATTTGTAGTGCACCTTTGGTGTTTCAAATGCTCATAGAAGATGGTAGCCGCTTTCCATCAAGTGGGCCGTCTGCCTGTCTACTGAACTCCTGCAAAAAAAGTAGCTAATTCATTAAATGAGGAGATAATTAATTTGATCCAAGGTCTACTCAGGTTAATGCACTCGCATCTTATTCGAATGGGTACAATGTCTAGTTCCGAAACATTGCGGATGTCAGACAGTTTATTACTACGATCCTAATACAATGCAGCTATCGAGCATATGAGCCTTTCAAGATGAGTCGAAACCAACTAATGTGGCTCGCGTGGACACATGGGCACTATCGCTTTGAAGAATCGTCATACCGTGCATAGTGCTTCTTACACGACCATTTGTTGGCCGGAAATTTTTGACGAACTCCGTAAAAATAACAACAACGCCGTATCCATCCTGCACCACGATAATGCCAGACAGACAAATTTTGACGGTGAAAAACGAGCCACCTGTATACAGTCTCGACATGTCACCTTATGACTTTATTTGTTCCCAAAAATTAAGAACCATTTACGCGGTCAAGTATTTTCATTATCACAAAAGGCTGTCAAAGCATATAAAAATCCTGAGGTCACCACAGAGGAGTGGCTTATGTTCAAAATTCGTTTATTGCTATGTAAATGTGCATTTACGCTGACAAAGAATATTTTGAGACACAAGGAATTCATTTCTGATCATTGGTGGCATTTTTTTCTTACTTGTTCCAGAAACTTTTAGTGCATCCCAATTATATTTTAGAATTAGAAAGAATTTAGGGCAGTAACTGATATTATCAAGGAAACATTTCTAATCGTCTTCTAATTAGAAAACAACAATTTTCTTTAGTTGCAAATTAGGAAGTAATGTTAGATAGTAATACGATCCCCATAGTAAAAGTAGAAAACACCGCGGGGGCAGCTATTAATTAGAAACCCTGCTATACCCTTTGCTTTAAACATTAAATGCCTATTCTATGTATGTACAAGAAGAAGAAGCAGCGAGAAATTAATGTCTTGATAAAATTTCATATGTATATATAAGTTTGCATTAGGCTTTTTTAATTCACTTTTGTTAGGTACCTACTAGAATACAATAAGACAGTAATATATTATGTTTAAAGCTTTTCAACCAATATTACCTCCGAATAATTCATGTTTTCCATTAGTTATCTGGTAACATCACTAGCGCTAAAACAGCATGCGACTTGTTTCCTTACATCATTACAATCAAAAATGTATCTTACCTAATTCACGATAAGACATGAATTGTCTTAATAACCAAACATATTATTTTTTCGAACTGGCACTCAAACGAAACGAAACTTAGTTGATTTAATAATAAGTGTTCTTTTAGAATAATGATGTTATAAGAACAGGGAATCTTCCCCCTAAGGGAGAAATGATCCGCATAGGCCCGTTTGATAATAAACCATTAGATACAATTATCGTGAAATTATGTTGTTAGGCGTGTTTATTTAATGTTGGGAGCGTGGAAGATTTATTTCTTCTGTTAATAAGTCGAGCGATGGTATTTTTTATGTTTGCTTGTAGGAAAACTGGCAAACGGACCACCTGGTGATAGGTGCCTACCGTCGCCCATGGACATAGCAACACTAAGAGAGCCCAAGCGTTGCCTACCTCGTTAAGACTTTAGGTATCTGTTTACGCCCTTTTCGAAGAGCCCCATATTGTAGCGCTCTGGGAAAACCGCGGGAGCGAGTTCATTCCATAACCTGGACACATATGCCATGTAGGAGTGTCCGCCACGTCCAGGAAGTGTGGATGAAAGCCCAATCGCCGGCGAGTGGTGCGATGATAGAATGGCGACGTAGGCACCAAATCAAATAGCTCATGAGAGCACTACCCATTGTACAGACGGTAAAACATGCTTAGAGCGCCAACGTCTCTTCTATGGCTGAGAGACTCTAAGCCGTCTGTAATTTCGGTTGACGTCAGTTTGTAGAGAAAACTTAATATTTCATCCTTACCAACTCTTTTGTCTATCAAATGCTATAGGAAAAAGTTCCAGTACTCTAGTGATTTATATTTTGATCTTTGTAAAACGTTTCACCTCTTGCCACTTAACGACCAACGAGATGTTGCTGACTGTTTACTTCGTCTAAAAATTATTTCCTCCGATATTGATTGTTCAGATCTTATAAGGTACCTTTCATCTAGAAAAAGGTTTTGTTTACGAGGGACAGAAAATAAAGCCAAATAGATGGCGCATACTGTGACGATTTTTTGACCATTTACTAACGGTCACGTCGCCATGGCAACGTTGGCGTCATATTGCCATGGTGACTTCTTTGTTATTTTGCTATGATTTTGTTGTGTGTCTTTCTTCAGGGTAGCATGGGGTAGGGTTATGATTTTTGGATAATAAGTTTTGAATTTGAAAATATCAAGTCAAATATTTTACTAAAGATTATAATTATAATTGATAATATTCCGTTGACTGAGTCTTTTAATATAAGTATAATAAAGCATTGATAGGTACTTATTCGTTCATTTAAAACACTAGTTGATGATAATTTTACACATAAGTATGTATCTAAAAAATGTATTTTTTCTTCGGAATTGGACTCTAACATTAAACAAGAAACAACCGTTTATTTGAAATTTCAACAAGGAATTAAATTTAATGAACAAAGAGTTTTTTTGCATTTTAATGTACTAATATGTAATAATAAATTCTGTTTAACAAATTATTATAATAAATTCATAATGAAAAAGAGGCGTCATAATGTTATAGAGTTAACCCTTGCAGTGACATTGGGTCCCATTGTCCCATTTGTCCTATTATCCAGTACGTCACAATATTGTGACAACACCTTTATTATGCGGCAAAAAGGACTCAAGATTGTCACCTTTCCTCACACCACAATAGATCCACTCGATTCAGTATTGTTCAGGCGTTTTGTAGAATTTTGGTTAGACTTTTCAATGCTCTTGTCTATTTTGTACAGTGTCACTTATACATTTTTTTTTTGTAGAAATTATTTATTACCCCCGGAGATTGTTAGGTCAGCTTTGAAATTATTTATAAGATCATTACGATGTGCATAGGACTTCTGTGCACGTGTACAGTCTACATTACATCTCTCTTTATAAAGAGAGATGTAATGTACACTATAAATATAACACTATAACTATAAATGACTTCATTAACTAAAGTTAATGATATCATTTATAGTTTAGTTAAAATATTGTAAGTCGTGGTACTACAACACCCAAATTCAAAGGGTGCGGGCTCGATTATGGCCGAAACGCATGCATCCTTTAAGCACTTTTCTGATCTAACGTGTATATTGTTATAATTACCACGTGCTAACAACAGTGAAGGAAAACATCGTGATGAAACCTGCACATCGAAGTAACGATGTGTCAAACCTGCCAAGCTGCCTTGAACAAGCATGGCGCGTTTACTGACCGTTCCTCTATAATGGGAGGCACTGAGCCCAGCAGTGGGACTTTTATGGGCTGTTACTATTACATTGTGAGATGGCTTATATCGATTGCACCTGAAAGTATTTTTTACCCTTAAAATAGTATGGTATATATACCATATTTATATATTAATTAATGCTTAACCCTCAAGTAATATGTGTTATATACTTAATTGCCAACTCATGCAGATAATTTTACTAGCTGGGAGTTGAACTATTTAACACGTTGATAAGAGGCAATTATGATAATCATTGCGTTCAACTTCTCGTCAAAAAACTAACGCAATCCAGACTCAATGAGTGTGTTGAGCCAATTAGTTTTGATGTGTTGCATAGCACTGCAATGTTGTCAATGTTAATTAAAATTTATTTAAGCACTCATAATAACTCTAGTGCTTCGGAATTTAAAAACGTTGCAACACTTGATACTTGCACTGTCATTCACGTGTGGTGTGGATACAGGAGCCTAAGTAAACACATCATTTCCGCGAACAAAAAGCTATTAACATGTTTCGATCCAATTATGTACTTGAATGATTCCAATAACAAATAACATGGTAACGATCAACCTATGTTACTAAAATAATATGATCAAATTATAGACCGAGCAAGCATAATTTTTTGTTACATTTATAAAAAATATATTCTTCTCGTAGAAATCGATGGATGCAGCGAGCGTATTAAAATTATTGTGTCTCATATTCAAACTAGGCATTTGAAATATACAATATCAATGCCTTCACCTGAACAAATATTATTAGATGATTACCTAGTACAATGAAGGAAACTTAACTAATATTGTATTCTAACTATAATTAGGGATTATAGTGACCATAAGTAGAATACTGAGCCTAGGCCATCGATCAGTGGTTTCCAAAAAGATGGCTAGCTAGCCGTTGAAGGAGGTAGGAATCAGACCTCTGATCATCCATTGCCGGGGGGTAGGGTATCTACCCGTCATCCGTCCGTCGTTCATAACTTAAGTTTATTTGATAATGAATGTCCAAATAAAGCCCCTCAGTATCTATATTCACTATAGATAAACCCAATGCAACATCGTCGGTGCCATTGTGGTCCCATCTGTCCCACTCGTCGTTAATAGGGTTGTGTACGGATATTTATTAAACCGTACCCATCAAAATACTTGCAATAAAATTTCAATTACCTCGAATAGCTTGGCGACTTAGCATCCCAAATGATAAGAGCTCTTTTGTTAGCGGATTAACTGGCAAAATGCGGGCGCCACGCCACACCAACGCCGCGCCGGTAATTGAAATAACTCCGCGCATTAGACGCGTTATAACCAGTTAACATTGGCCTTCCCTACGTCCCTCTATAAGTATGGAAGATCTACGTTACCAAAATTTTTTAATCGTTTCTATGTTTCGTCATTAAAACACTTTTAAGACTAAAAATATTTCTCTATCACAATATTATTCTGAAAGACGGAGTAAAAAATAATCAAAGACTAAAAAATAAAACAAACAAACCTGTTCGTCTTGGGATAACAGACAGAAGTGATAACTTGAGTGAGAGAAAGGGAAGCCAGACAGACTGGCGCCTTACGTAACGAAGTGGTTTATCCTCCCATGAGAAAGTATCACTTCCAAATTTATAATACCTATTCATTTTAATAATTAACGATTTTTGATGATATAGATAGGTATCCAGAAAATGGTACACGCCAATATTTCCATGATGAAATTGGCCCCACATCAGAATAAGGAGCAACAACACATTAATTTCCAGGGCTCTTGCTAAAACGGCCGATTGTGAGCGCAAATTCTTCAAGGATTAGAAGTTGAGCATTGCAAAGCCCTGCTTCAATTAACCCACCCCTGTGTCGATTAGATATTAATTTATTGCCGCAATATACTTCTTTTGTAGTGAATGATTGAGATTTTCTGAATATACCAATTTATTATAAATAATCAAATAGTTTGTATATTACTTTCTATTTACTAAGAATTCACATCATACAAAGAGTGTTAACAAAGACTTTTTACAATACATGAATTTAAGGTGACATCCACGAAAAGCTTTCGTGAATGTCAGCAAGAAAGTCACTCGGTTGTAGGCAAGGCTCGGTGCAGCTCGCAACTCAGCAGCATGGTTCGGCTGCCTTCAGGGGCAGTTATCGTTACGCTGCATCCAAGTGCTGGAATAACATACCGCCGCCGGTAAGGAACCTGTAGGGTAAAAGCCGGATAGTTGCCACACTTTTCGAAAAAGCTTTATATTTTTAAAATATGAACTTGCTGAAAATTATTAAGTATGTATCTCACAACATAGGTCTTTTACCTTCTATAAAAGCCTATTTTTGTATACATAATTAACAATGGTTTTGAATAAATACTGTTTTATTTCATCTCTCAAAAGAGGGATAGTTGCCTACTATGGCGGATAGTAGCCTAGCGTGGAAAATGCTTCAGGGGATACTTGCCTCGTGCGGGGATAGTAACCTCGGTATGATTTTTATTTTGGATAGAAAGAAATTGATATATACCTAGAGTAATCTTTATTATTTAATTAACAGTTTTTTAATTTACTGACATCTTTTATTAAGTACAATTCAGCTTCAATATTATTATAATATGAGCTACCATTCTTTTTTCATTCTCAAAGCCAAGAACAGGATATCCTCCTAGAAAAGACAAAAGATACGATAAGGTCAGATAAAAAGGTAGGTATGTAGATAGAATTTTGTATTTATACTGCTAGGTATACACCTTTAAATCAAAAATATACCTTGAGTTAGCAGTTGCTGGTTACTCTTCTCATAGCGTCTTCTTAAGGTTCGAGAGGATATTCCGTACGTTCGAGAAATTTCATTGATACCTTTTTTTGTCTCAATTCTTCGAAGGCAAGTGCTAAGCTATCTGTCCAGTGGATGTTGCGTTGCACCACGCCTGGTTTTCGCTTATATTTGCTAGGCATTTTGCTTATCTAGAATAAATAGGTACATAAAACAGTGAAGTAGATATTTATTTAATTTACAACAAGTTAGAGTCAAAGTAAATTCGAAAAAACAGCAAAAAAATAAAATTCGTCTTTGCTTGTTAAGAAGTTTTTAGTCACTTTTTAGTCACTCTAGGGGCAACTATCCGCGACAGTAAGTAGGGCGACTATCCTTTTTGATGCGGATACTTGCCCTTTTCATTTACGAAATAAATAAAAATTATTTAGCAATAAAACATAATAAACAATGTAATTTAAACTATAATGCATGCAAAGAAAGATAAAGTTGACTGAAACCACGATCAGTAATAAAAATATTCAATAGAAATTACTTACCAATATAATTATAACGCCTGTCAAAGTTTTGCCGCGGAAGATTTTTACTCACACGGACGAAACACATGCGCCTATTCCGATGGCTTACACGGTATTGAGGCCTTCGGGGTGGTCACTACTTATTGTAGTAAAGCGCCAACACAACTTATAATCTTAACATAGTTTATTAAAGACCGGGGCATGTATCCGTCCGAGGCAACTATCCGGCTTTTACCCTAGACCGTCTTTGGGTTCCGAACTAACTTAAAAAAATCTTATTTGACCAACAAATTCGCCAGAGAAACCTTAAATACGACACAATTATTTCATAGTATTATAATATGTCGATAAGTACGATATAACAATCCATTACGAATTTATTATTTCTGTCTTTTCGTCATTTCTGTCCGTTGTTTTTTTTTGTACGTTTTCTTTTATTTGTAAACATAAAAATATTCATAGACACTACTAATAATAGACTCAATAATTAATGTTTGTTGTTTTTAATCTGCTTTGTGGAGCAAGCCATGGCATCACTCAGAGGTACTTGCGGAAGCTCAGCGCTGGTTGTAAAACTAGCATTATGCTGAGCAAGAGCCTTTTTAGGACATAATCATCATGTAAGACTTTTTGTATCTTGTCCTAAATAAATATTTTTTCTTTCTTTCTTAAGGGCTCGGTACACAGGATGAGTTTAGCCTAGACGAATTGAGAGAAAGAATCGGAACATCAATATTGCAATAGCCGCAAAAAGAAGGGCAGTGAATACCAATTTAGAAAAGTCATCAATAAAGCCCTATGTTACGTAAACTGAAGTAGGTAATCTTGTTGACTTGCATTTTTGTTGAATTTTTTCATGTAAAATGTGGAGTAAGTTTGTAATCTACCGCGTTTGCATCGCGTACGACAACAACTGAACGCAGGCACGAGTGGCGCGCGGACGTGTTCTGAATACAAATCTGACGTTTAAAACAAGATGGCCGACACCGAGTGGCACGCTAATGAATTGTGACACGAATTAACTGGCAAATTAATATATTAGACGCGTAACACGCTCATTATAATCAATGCTCGTAAGTTTGACTCTATTAGGTAGATAATACAAACTATACAGGTACTCAATTGAGCTTTTTATGCAATGAAAAGTTCACTTATGACGGTCATTGTAGCACATTTTTGATTATACTTAGATTAGTATTTATGTCAAACAAAAATATTTTTGAGATCTGTTAACAAAGTTATGTTTATTTCATACTTCTCTCAATTATATCTATTATCCAGGTGTATGCACTGTGTCACTGTATTAATTACTTTTTTGAAAATCCGTCACTATTTACTTTCGACACAAGAGAATTTAAGATATTTCATGCCTCAAGACCATAACGATTTCTTTCAAAACTTTAAATACTTCTTTCAGTAAAAGTAGTTCAACATTTCTTGCAAATAAATAATCTTTAAGGTTGGTTCCTGATACAAACTCATTTAAGAATTTATCAAATTAATAAGTAGACATATTATGAACTCGATCGGCGTGAACAATGGATGTTAGAGACAAAGTAATCGGCATGATTCATCGAATTATTTGAAATCCTTATTACTGGTAAGGGTGGGGAACCACTGACAACAACCAGTTGCTGAAATACAATGATTAAAATGAATTTATTTTAAAGTAAGCCGACGGTACTACACTCACTTATTTTTATGTGGTGTGATAACAGAATACATACAAATAAGTAGTTTCTATAAACACATTGGACTAAATATTGTATGAAAGCAGTGTTCACTCTGAGACACATTTCCATCCGACTTTTGTATTGCACTAGCTCTAAAAGATATTTTGTTAAAATACGGCGTGAGTATTGACCATAGATACACGGTTCACTTGATGATAAGGGGTTATAATCGTCCTTGAACACTTGAGAATCGTCGTCATCGTTAGTCATTCGCAGTCCACTGCTGGACGTAGGCCTACCCAAGACGGTGCCACTCATCAATGTCCTTGCATAGGTTGTCGGTCCATCGGGTTGGAGCGCGTTCGCAACTATGTTTACCGAAACGCGGTCTCCACTCCAGGACTCGTCGTCCATCGACCATCGGTCCTGCGGCAGACGTGATCGGCCCACTACCATGTCAACTTGCTCATTTTTCGAGTTATGTCGGTTACCTCTGTTCTCTTACGGATATCCTCATTTCTAATTGTATTCATAAGAGAAACACCCAACATACTTGGACTTGGAACTTGTGGACCAATCCTGACGTCAGTGTCCGTCCCTTAGGTCAGGAACCGGAGAATCACCGCTTTGAATTTGCAATCACGTTAACAATCTCTGACGAGTATGAAAAAACTTCACATGGAATGCTGTAAGAAATTATAATCGCCCATAAGTTTCCGCTCTGCTACCCGCTATCAGTGTGACGCCGCCTCAGCTCTAATAGACAGAGGTCTGACGAACTCGAGTGGGGTCCGTCTCAATTAAATCCCTCTTATTAATTGAAGTAAAGGAATCCGATACGTTAGACGCATTGACGGCTGTGTTGTAATGAACGAATAACATCGAATGCTTTGTTAGTAAATAAATTGAGAGATCGCGTGTTACCTGCTCACTATTTAGCCACCACAGAGTATGTCTTGAATTATTGTGGACATTTTGAGAAAATTCAAACAAAAATAATCTGGCAAGTCATATTTTAGTCGATATCCACGGAGGGGGTTTGTACGCCGCTTAAGTTGCCAGGTGGTAAAGCATATACCCAACTGGATGGCTACAACCCCTGGTCTAGAGTATGCCGCCATAACAACCTTGAGTTGTATTACGGCATCAGTGACCACGTACTAGTTCCTTTTTCGAGGGCGGCAGTACATTGGTAGCCCTTCGGGGTTATAAATTTCCATAGGCGATGGTAACCGCTTTCCATCAGGAGGCCGATCTGCTGAACTCAAGCAACATAAAACATTAGCTGTCCCGGCAGACGTCGTCCAGTCCGGAAAAGCTGCAATCAATATCCCGACAGCAGCGCCACCTACCGGGTCCAGTTGTGAACCAACTCAGAAACCTTCTCTGGCTCATGCACAACAACTTTGCTTAACACTATCACACGATCAAATTTATAGTTTACGATTCTATAAAGGACATACAGACAAACATTCATTTTTATATAGGGTAAATGTGGGATACTTGCCCACCTTTTTGAAATGGGTGATTAAAATACAGAATATAACCATTTAACTTAAGACAGTTAAATGGTTATATTTTACTTTCGTGGTGGTTTGTGTATTCATCAATGAAGAACATAATCATCATAATTTAATTTAATTTGTTTTATTTCTTTAGTTATAAACAAAATCAAAAAGCCGTATACACGAGGATAGATGCCTACTGTGTGGGTTAGATGCCGCGATGAAATATTGACTCGTGGGTTAGTTGCCCTAAGGAAAAAATGGAAGGATATTTTGATTTTCTTAATTTTAATCAACCTTAAGTAAATGGTACAGTAAAAACTAAAATTTCGTTTAAAAAAACCGACTTCAAAACCTTAAAAACTAAAATGTATAAAATAACTTATTTCTAAAGCTATAATTATTAATATATATTATCTAAAACATCTTAAAGTCGGTGCTTAGTAATTTTCAAAATATAGTAATTTTATGTTTTGCTTTGCACTGACTTCAAGATGTTTTAGATAATATATATTAATAATAATAGCTTTAGAAATAAGTTATTTTATACATTTTAATTTTTTTGTTTTTGAAGTCGGTTTTTTAAACGAAGTTTTTATTTGTTACTTTTTAGTGTCTAGCAATGTATGAGTGGACCTACGAAAGGTGCCGCGCTTCTTAAAAAATATAGGCCCCAAGAAACGGGAACAAAAAAATGTTCGTAAGATAAAAACTACTCGGCCAAACTATGTCAAATTTTTAGGGGACCACATGGCAGCTATTCCGCGTCGAACAAAAAAGAATCACGTAAATCGAATCATAAATCTCAGATTTAGATTTAGTTAAGGAGTAAATATCAATTTGCTTATTGATTTTGTTGTATAAATAAGTGCCTAAAAAGTAAAAGAATCTGCAACAAAAGGCTGTCGTAACAGTGTTTTGTTTGCAACGGATGTGAATTCTTTTAGTAAGAGAACTAGAAGATATAAATGGAGTAATGAGATGTTGTTTTAAAACTATTTGTTGAATAAAAAGTTGCCGAACTGTCAGCACTTTCCAGCGATCATAAAGGTCTTTGGTGGAATAGTAAAAAGGTAGAGACAAACTCACTTTAAGTATCGCCCGTTGCGTTGCGCACGTTCCAATTTTAACATTGCAGTTTTAGCAGCTCCTCCCCTGGACGTGATACAATAGCTCACAATGGATTGACATAACGCATAATATATTGACATAAAACATAATAATAGTAATATATTTCTATAATCATACACATATTTGACGAAAAATGTTTTGATTTTCCAAACGGCATAATCATCTTTGATACTAATCTCAAATAAAATTATTTGTTTCTAGCTTTATTTTTGTTTAATTTCTTACCATATTTCTCATCATGCTTTATTTTTCTATTTACATGCAATATTTTTAATTTCTTCTTTTCGTGGCGTAATTTTAAACGCTGACATTAATTACAATAATCGCAATACATTGTGCACGTTTCGTGCAGCCAATTTGTAGGTACACATGACACACTGAACCCAGTCTACCTTAGATTTTATCTTCGCGAAATCTTCAAAACGTTCTACACATTCATTTGCTCCATTCTAAGATGAGTGTAACTCATTTGAATGTTCCTCTCTTTGATAAAAACTTTAGCTATTCGTTTTGTTTCCTGAGCTTTGCGGAGCATCTTCCTTACACATACCTCGAGGTTTCGCCTCAATTTTGCGCACGTACTTTCGTGGCATGTCTAAAAACGAGATAATAATTAATTAAATTTATGATCATGAACATCGTGGGATAGATGCCTTAAGGGCATCTATACTCACAAAAACTGGGGCATCTATCCTTTTTTGAAGGGATAGACGCCTCCTCCGAATTTATCAATAAATCATCTTAAAATAATTAAATAACATTTAATTGTTTTTATTTGATACATATATAGACCTAAAATACAAAAATATAAGTACTTACTTTATAATATCAAAAGTTCTGGGCGCACAAAGAAAATGTATAACCTAAATCTAGTAAACTGCCGGCGCGTAAAACCGTTTTCTTTCCACAACTCCTTACATATCCGCGAAGTGCACGGTGTCGACTGGCGGGAGGAAAGAGGTCAGCTTACCACAGATAAAACACTGTACTCGTCATATTCGTACACGCTGCTATGTGCTGAGTTCGGCATCTATCCCCCTAGGGCATCTATCCCACATTTACCCTATAAGAAGATTGTAATTTTAATACATCTAATCATGAATATAAACTCCATGATATATTTACCCATTTCGTAATTAGATAAGAAAATCTAACTAAAATGTAGGGAGTAATCGACTACAAAGAAAATTAAATACCAAAACAATTAACACACGGTTAAAAGTAGGCATGTCGTTTTATTTGAATGTTGTTTAAAAGCATTAGAAATTACAATGAGCGTATAAGATTACCCCGAGAGCAAGAAGTAAGAGCATAGAGGCGAGTAATCGAATAGGAGCACAAATCAAATTTGGCAAGCCATAGACAATGGGGCGGAACAATCGTTGAAACCGAACGCTTTTCTATTCACTCCATATCTATGGTTGGAGCTATCTGCAACTGAGACGTGCGTCCTAAACGATTTCATGTTAAGCAACAGTTTTGGTGCACAGTTAAATTCTCCCAGGTCGATTGCATAGTTTTCAAATTGGATTTATGTACTTATACCTATAACAAGAAGTCCGTGACTTCCACGAACAGTGTAGGATTTTGTATATACAACAAACATCTACAGTTATTGTGATTTAGCTAAAAATTATTTAATCAAAAATTCTCCATTTCTCAAAAACTGCTTTACAGATTTTGTGGTAATTAAGGCTGGTGTGCATAGACGCTAAAAATATATGACTAAACAGCGATTATTTTATTTCAGCTCTGAGTTAAATGTCTGTGCACAGCCTAAGTGTCGTTTTAAGCATAATTTACCTCTTTATAGAACTCATCCATAGAAAAATTTATGTATTACACGTAATCACATTCACATCATCTATGGTATCAGGACAGTTATGGGGAGGAAGTACCTTAACCACTGTTTTCAAAAAAGTAGGTACTACACAGATGGAGTACTAAAAATCAGAAATTGCAAAAAAGCTTTTTCATTATTCATAGGAAATGATTCAAGATCCACAGGACATGGGATGTCATAACGTCACAGATATTATACATCCTATACAATGTCTATGAGACCGAGATGTTTTCAAATCAAATCAAAACAAAATTATTTTTTTATAACATGGTTAAACAGTTGGCATATATATTATGTTTTGCAAGATGATAAAAAGTGTCTCAATTGATTTGACTGTCATCTACTCAATTGTGTAAATCTTAGCTATATAATCCCAATAGTGGATTATATAGCTAAGTTTAAGCTAAGCTAAGTAAGTATATATCATAATTAAAGGATAAATAATAATTGTAGACAATAGTTAGAACAGTAATTATTTTAATTAAATTATTAACATTTTTATATCATTGTTTTTGTGTTATTATTATCATATTATTTGAAGGAAATTCAATTATATTTATTATTGTAATTTTCTATGCCTAACTGGCCTAACAGGATACACATTGACTTTTATACCATCATACATACTCCGATACGTAAATACTCATGTTTAAGAAATAAATAAACTTTGGCTTTGACTAAGTTGTTAAATTTTAACCACCACTCCTAAATGTGTTTTGATTTCTTTTCTAACATATTTCCCACCCCCCAATTTGGCAACGATCAAGCTGTCAACAATAATTTGCTTTGAAATAAAAAGAAATGGCACAAAAGGTTTCGAAATAAAGACTTCCTCAATTACGAGACGTGTAAGATAAATAAAGGAATCGTGTGACGGCCATTGTGCGCCCGCGCATCCCGCCGCGACCCAGCTACCTGTCACTTTCAAAATTTATTTTGCTGCATTGTTTCTTTTTCATTTTTTTAGACCACAAACAATAGTACATTAAATATCTTATAATTATGAAAAGTAGCTACTTTATTCATAGGTACTGTTTGCTTTCCTTTAAACACTTTCCTAAAAGCAGGCAGAGACGACTAATTATCCTTGGGAGGATTTAAATAAGTTCTGTGGTGTGTCGATGATGGTTATCCCGTTGGATAGGGTCAGGCACTTATCGTCAGATCTAACAGTGATATCATCTATCTATATTTACATAGCATCTCGTTGTAGAAAATAATATTTTTTTGCTTTTTAGTTAAACGTCGCAGTGCACACTGCAACACATGCACGACTTAAGTAGTTTTCTGACCTAATATTGGTACAATTACCACGTGCTAATGGTGAAAGAAAACATCATGATGATATGCATATTGAGATAACATAACTGATGTGTTAAATCTGCCAAGCCGCCTTGAACAAGCGTGGCGGGTATACTGTCCGTTCCCTAATAGTGGGAGGCCCGAGCCCAGCAGTGGGACGTTTTGTTATTGTAAAAAGTTTTTTATATAAATAATATCGAAGTTATGCAAGAGCTAAAAATGACGTAGTGAAAATGTAATCCCAGCCAAGCTATTGAATAAACATAACGACGGTGGCGGGACGGCGGGCGGGTGAAGCGGGGAACAAGTGGCGGCACTTTTAAATGAACATTCCTTGAGGGCACTAATTGTTGTTGCTTAATTAATGTAACTGTTTGTCCGCAGGATTCCCGCAAATCAAGTCGCCTTACAGCCCCACCTCGCAGCCCCATCTCACAGGTTGGTATGCACTTTTTATTACTGCATTCCCTTCTTGAATGAAAAGACAGATTTCTTCAAGTAGAAAGACGAAAGAGAAGTACATGTCTCGTATGCGTTTCAGAAAAGGCATACTATGTTTGTTGTTATTGTTTTTTTTATTGCAGCAGTGCAGTAGACTGGCAGACGGTTCACGTTTTGGAAAGCAGTTACCATCGCGTATAGACATTTACACCACCTAGGGTGCTACAAATGCACTGCTGCTCTCTTAAGGGAGACTGGAACCTGGTCACTAATGCCAGAACACAATTCAAGGTTGTTATGGCGGTATACTATAGACCAGGGGTGGTAGCCATCCAGTCGGGAAAATATCCTACCACCTGGCTGTGGGTTGTTTTGTATCCTGCCGGTCGCAGGAAATTGTTTTCTTTCTCCGTTCCTGCGCGGATAAAAAACATTATATTCATTCTCTAGCCTATTTGGTTAAATTTTGATATTACTTCAACGGCCTTTGTGGTTGAGCGAGCCAAGTCTTTGCCGGCTTACCTTACTGCAACATAGAGGCTCAGAGTTCGATCCTGGTATAGTAAATTTTGGAAACAAATTTTCTCCATTATTTACTATGGTCTGGGTGTCTGGGAATCGGCCCCAGAGTAATTCGTTGTATATTACCCATAACACAAGCGTATCTTGCTTAATTTGGGGATATACAATATGTGAGTATGATTATCCCTGTCTATACCTACCATATAATAATATACCCAAGGACAAGCCCCGGCCAGTGTAGGACTATTGTGGAAAATGAGGACAAAAAGTACTGGCGATATTATTATTATTTATATTACTTGTAACTAACTTGAAAATAAAACGAGTGAAATTTTCGTAGAATTTACTTCCTGTGTAATCTTCCGAGGTTATGCGAGTTATAATTTGTGTATACAGTTCTTAGATGAGTAGTGTATTCTGGCTAATTTGTTTTGGCTTACCACCACCTCGCAAAGGCCTCGCTGAACTACCCCCGAACAATACCTTCGCCGGTGATTTAGGAAAGTGGCTGACGAGGGGGCGGCGAACCCCGCGTCCTCTTTGTCTCACTAATGAATCCGGCAAACGGCAAACGTCAGTGCGCAGACGCCAATTAGCCTTAGACACCAAAGAGCGTAAACCAACTCATCTTCCAAGTAAAACAGAATCTTATTGCGTCTCTTTTATGGCATGAAATTAGTCAGTGTTTACGGTGACTTTGGCTGATGAGACTTTTTATGGATTTCTCTTGGAGCGTGCCGGTGTTAGGAAATATTACATGTCGGCACCCTGATGAAGATATAAAGTTGGTTTCGTTCATTATTTTTGATCTAATTAAAGATGGTTTTGGAGGGAGGGAGATAAGTTAGATGTCTACTAATCTTAGCGGATTAAAATTGATCAAATTCAGTAATACAGGTAGATAGATAAGATTTTATTGTACCTACATCAATACAAAAATTAGCCTACAGACTAAAACTATACCTAATTTTAATTATGCACAAAGACGGTCTTATCGCTGAAAAGCGAATTCTTCAAGAGAAACCCATAAATAAATTGAGATGATGATAATAATAGTGGTATACGCAAACTATAAAACGACTACTTACATTTTAGTTATATAATATACAAATGTTATTATATACCTACAGACATTAAATATATTACATACATACATACATAACTTCACACCAGGTCCCTTGCGGGGTAGGCACGAACAACAGTTTATATATATTAAACAGATATATACGTAATATGCATACCATAATACAAATACATCTCTATACAATGTTTATAGATGAGTAATGAATACATTACATACGTTTGAGAATCATTATATTCCAACGACCAATTCAATATAGGTGTGGTTCAGATGTCATACATAATTGTTAGTCTTGGATTTAATTAATAATACATACCTTAGTAATTGATTGAATTTTGATCACTTATCTTGTAGTTCAAAGACGGCCATGCTTACATTTCTTTGGTTAAAGGTCCCGTTTTGAAATCTTTTGTAAAATATCTATATCTAAGAAACGTATAGAACTACATTGTGCCTTTTATGAAATTCGTTCACTTATCAGCCCATTTTGTGTTGTTCACAACACAAACTTCACTTAGATGTTAATAAATTCGGACCCGACTCCGGGGGCCAAGGCAAGGCCCTCGCCTCTGTGCTTGCCTCAGCCAGTCGGCACGGAGTGCAGATGGCTAGAGCTAAGACTCAAGCTCCAGGGATGGAAGAGATAAATTGCATAAAGTCGGAAGTAGCTTCGGTGAAAGTGCAGCTCATTTTTGGGGCTCATGCAGGGAGTGACGAGTCACCGTGTGCCCATTTTTCCATGTCCCCAACATTCCGACGGGCAGACCCCTAGTACCACTAGCAGTTCAATAGTCCTGTACTTTTTGTTCTCATTTCTTACAATAGTCCTACACTGTCCGGGACTTGTCTTTGGGTTATTATTATGGTGTGAAAGGGATAATCGCCGGTCAGGGTCACCCCACATTTACATTTTAGTCAAGAGGCCTCTACGTGTTGGCCTTCCCATGGCCCCACGACTCGTGATCTCTAGAGACATAAAATAATACTGGAATGTTTTTATAATTTTTTCCCTTAAGTACAAAAATAAAGTGTCATTTTTTTTTGTGTAACTATTAAAATGTTATATTACAAATAATTGTACCTATGACTTAAATTTAAATTTATTATAAAATATGAAGAATTACAAAGCTTGGTAGTGGTAGACAACAACCCAAACTGACTGAAATTCCTGGCCTTCGCCTCTTGTAAAGTATTAATTATTAAAGTACTCATAATTATGCCTTTGAAAATTTGTTAAATGAAAAGATAATTAATTAATATCTTCGACAATTTAAGTTGTTAGCGCACTCGTTACAAATTTCGGCAGAGAGAAGAGAGAGCATAGATATTTTATTTTATTGTCTTTGGTAGAGAGCGAATTAAATGCTTGGATACATTGGCGTTAAATACATTGTTCTGATACAACACTAACTATGTGTGTATGAGCGTGTGTGACTATTTCAGTGTGAATTAAGTTATTTAGGTCACAATTTAAACTGGTTTTGTAAGGTTTTCAGTTTCCATATAAATTAGAGTTTTATATGTGTACTTATATTAACCTAATAGATATCTAATGAAAGGGTAGTTGGAAGTTTATTCAATTGAAATATTTGTATGTTTGTATATTAAGTATATATGTATCTACTTAATATATTATGGAACATCTGTATATACTGCATTTTTTATTACTAGAATGTAAGAAATTTTACTATGTATTATGTATATCACCATGGTCATTATAATCTTAATTAATTGCTGGGGTTGTCTAGAAAAGATCGCTTTTTAGCGATAAGACTGCCCTTTGTGCATAATGAGACATCAATTTAGTCTGTAAGTTTTTGTATATTGGTGTACAATAGAGAGTTATTGATTTGCTGAAATATTATTATCTTCTAAGTTCGATCTAACACCTATAAGGCTCTCCTTATCTTCTCTCTCACCTTTCCATAAAGCTAAGCGGGCACTACGACTTAACAATATCGGACTAAATTATGAAAGGATGAGTATGGAATTCGTAATCATAAAACGGTGAGGTCATTTAGGTGAGGCAGAACTTATAGAGTAAGGTCGTGATAACAAAAGTCCGAACTTGCTCAGACTTTACGCGCGTAGCAAGTTATGACTTCATCCAATCAAAGAATCAAACAGCGTATCGATTATGGTTGAAACAGTGATTAAAGTTATCTAGCCAATTAGATAATATCAATTTCTTACGGACTAATTACATGTTAAGAAGGAACTGAAAATACAAGTGTCATAATTACAAAATTATTATCCGATCAATAATGCAGCTCTGCTGAATAACGATGTTTTCTGCGTTGCTCTGAGACTTTACACCCACCTTCCAAAATCTATATTAGAGAGTTCAAGCTTGACTGCTTTTAAAAGTAATTTGAAACAATTGATATTTAAAAAAGCCTATTAATTAGTTAACGATTTTTTGACAGATAAATTGTCAATAGTATTATTGTAATTGTAACACCTTCATAACTTACCTATATCTACAGTAAATGAATTTGAATAAAAAAAATGATTGAATGGTTTTAAATTAAATAAATGAAACACCAGATTTAGCTGTTAAGGTTGCTATTAGTAGATATATTAGTGGTAAAAGTATACGTATATCTACCTATACTTCAAACACACAGACGAATACTGCATACGGGATGAAAGCAACGTAGCCCCGCGGCCATTACTGTTCCAAACATAATGCTCTTTTGAATACACTTAAGTAGAACACTGTCTCAAAATTAATACGAAAATTGTTGTTGAAATATTTTTTTGTTGTTGATTAACGGAAGTATCTATCAGTCGACGTAATACACCCGCTACACTTGCGCTAATGTTAGTTTTGATGACTATGTCCAAATACGTATTATTTATAGCGTTACAAAAAATCTTTTACAATATTATGAAAGAAAATTATCGAAGAAGTAGAAGATCTTTTTGACTTTTTTTTCTTTGAGAAGCGTAAGATAATATATAAATAATTATGATGAAAAAATCTTTTTCAGTTAGACGTGTTCCCGGGAGTTTCTTACCGCTTTTTCTCATTTAAATTTTGACTATATGTATGATCTTCAAAAAGAGTACTCCAGTGGAACTTTCTTTCTTCATTCTGAATAAAAACTTTTGAATTTTAAGTGTAGTACGATATTTATTATTTATTATTTATAACCCTATTTCTTGTCATTTTACACAATATACACCAATCCTAGAACCTTCGAATTTTATCCACGTAGAATCAGTAGTTTTTGAGAAAACTGACTGACATACAAACACAGTCAGATAAACTGACAGACGGACGGAAGGACATGATGGAAAAAATAAAATTTAAGTTTTTTCCAAACTGGCTACGGAACCGTAAGACTATAACTTTTTCATTCTAAGCAAAAATGACACATATTGACCAGAACGACACCCATTGAGTTCCCATTAAAACAAATAGCAATACAATACTTGTATAGCACAAGTGATTTTCGTCTCACGTGTACCAAAATTACCTCCGCCGCCATTTCTGCGCAGGAATTTCATATTTGGAACGCCGCGGGGTGGCATTCGCGATTTGACATTTCAACATGGCCGCTGTTTTTTTATTGTTTATAAAACAATGCCTTCGCGTATACGAATGTATTGTTCAGCAGCCATTTTTAATTTTCGAAATTTGGGGAGGGATTTTATCTCCTCATATTTGGACCGGACTAGTTTCGAATAACTATTTTGATCTCTCGATCTTTGAATGAATAGACGGCAATTATTGACTTTAGAATGTGGCTATTTCTGTGCAATAGTAGGGCTAGCTATCTGTTTTAATATACATATAAATATTTGAAAATATGTTTGGATTATTTTAGGTAGGTACCACCTATATATCTAGATATCGTTTCCTCGTCTTTATACCTTTGTATATGCAGATTCGGTATACATCATGAAATAATAAATATATTCCGGATATTTTATGGAGGATATGGAAATAACTGATTGTACCCACTCAAAACTAATATTATCTATGCCCGTTAAATTTCTCAATAAGTATCCTGGCTTAAAGGCCTAGTTGCCAAGCCATAAAAGCTTTTAAAAGAAAATCAATAATTATCACAAAGAAAGAAAGAGGAAAAACGTTTATTCGGTGTACACATAGCGAGATGCGTGGCGATGAATTGTACGATGACATATAGGTACCAAAACAAAAATCAATAAGTCATTCAAAATTATAACATACATTTTAAACTATCCATATACATGTAAGCAAGTAGGTAACTAGTGTTTTATATACCTAAGTATCTAACATAAAACATGGCTGCATAAAGTTATCTACAATTTCAATTCATTGTTATATGAAAACAATGACTTGGTCGTGTTATGGCCGTTTTCAAGCCCATTGTTTAGAAGACGCCATTTTTAATGTGTAAATTAGGGTCACATTGTAATGTACAGCTAAAGTCAGCATTTGGGGTTTCAAAATGGCTTCGGAATTAGGTCAGGCGCGTATTAGAGTGGCGCCTCGGTCCTCCACGCCTTTTTGAAATTTTGGGTACTAGAAATAATAATTTAAGTAAAGTAATAGGAGAACATAATATACCTATTCACATAAAAATATGACATGTACATAATAATAAATGTAGGTTACTTATGTGGTTAGAGGACTTATAAAAAAAAATATGACGACATTCTGTGTATTTTATGACGTTATAGAGAGTTGTAGTTAAATGGAGAGAAGTTTGTTATTTTGTCTGACGTATTTTGCTGCACCACTAATTTTGTTGTATATTTTTACTTATTTTATTCATATCTTGCGATATTGAGACACCTTGGTGATAAAGGAAGTACTCTGAGTTTTCGGTATTTCTTAGAAATTTCGGTATGCATGATGCCGACAGTCGAGCTTATTGCGGACTAGGATAATAAAGCGATAAAAAATGTACAAAGCCGCGCAGTTTTTACTAATTTTGGCAACTTAAAAGGTACTTTTTATTACTAAATTGTTGCCGTTATTGAGAGTGGGTATAATGCTATATCGAGTGGATCATTGTATGGAAGACAAGCTAAACCTAACAAAGCCAAGTGATGTCAACGCTTAAGGGAGTTTGTCGTTAAATCGAGTGACGTTATATGGAGTTTATACTGTATAAGTATATAAAATCGGTAGGTACTATTATTAATAGGTACTTGTAACGTTTTTTTTTTGCCACTATCAGCTAGGCCTAACGCGCAGTACGAATTTTTCGATATTTAGACACGCAAAATAATATAACCAATGGGAATCGGTAGAAGCGCACGGACCAAGGAATTAATTGTGCACTGAAGTTAAATTCTGTAGCTTGTTGTAATTTTAAAAATAGGGACTTTGGATCAAATGCTTTCTTATGGTTCTGTAGTCAAGTGACCAAATCAGCGGACGTATGCCACCCTTCTCAATTGCATATATCACTGTACGCCCGAATTTTTTAGCTATGGTACTTCAATTATTTTAAACATTCCACCAGAGAGAGGCGGGAGGGAACCTAATTACGACTTTTGAAGTGAATAATTTACCCACTTGTTAATTCATAAAACCCTAGCGTTGTAACTATCGATAGACGATATCTAGTAACCATGTTCCCTCATATGGGTCCTATATCTACTCCACTATTAAATATAAACCTGACTAATAATACCTAATACATCCTATCTAACATTGAAGAAATCTTCAGGTCATGAAATATGACTGCATGTAAAGTTAATATTCAAATAATACGTACAGATAAACATATTCAATTGGCGATATGCGTCAGATAATGTATTTTTGCTGATGACTTTCGGCACTTTTCGGCATAATGCCGAAAGCGTGAAATGTAACACGACAGACGCTTCGTCACGTTGTTACCGGCCCGCTATTAACTCAACGCGGCGTGGCAACGTTCTCGATTACCCGAAACATTCGTTATTCAACTATTTTTAGGGTTCCTTTGCATTTCTACAAATATTTTTTACAATCGCAATTTAAATAATAGCTTTAATAATTCGGAAAATTTTATTTAAATATATATGAAAGCATGTGTACTTTTAACACAAATACAATATACAGATCATCAAAAGTTATCGTATGATATGTACCGTGATAATCTAATACCATCTTTTTCCTATTTTGTTTAGTATCTCTATGGTATTAGGTATTGAGTAAAATTATTATGATTTTCAGCTTTGCTAACATGAATAACAACTCAGTATCATGAAGGAACTCGTACGATGTTATAAACAACATGAAAGAAAAGAAGAAAAACCAATATTTGTAGAAAACTTCCTCATTTGTAGGCGTCTAAATAGTAGCATTGATAGGTACTTGACTTATTTGCCTTGAGCTAAGAGTGTTTCGTGGAAAGAGTGAGAGTTCCGATGACCTACTTCATCCCCTTTGTCCTATCTCATCTTTCTTATTACAATCCCCTATTCCCCATTTCTCCTGTCTGATCCCTGTATCTTACCCCCCTATCCCATCCTCAAACCTCTTCAAGGCTAGCAACGCGGTGGCTTCACCATTGGTGTGCAAACGTTTCTAGACGACGATACCACTTTTCATGAGCTGGGCCTGCGTCTGCATATTTAAAAGTTTCGCAATAGAAAAGATGATACACGATGATGTTTATTCTGTGAACAGAATACAAAATACCTAAAATACAAACTACTGAACCCCGCCGACTAAACTGACTACACTCACCATATTTTTTTGTGTCTGTCACAGGCGTCAAGACAAGTAGCGACTGTCGTTGAAAATCATTCAACACCGCGCTACAACGTTTCATACCTCATGTCTCTTCTCTCTTAAATTAAAGACCTTAAAGTTCAATTTCGCTGAGCAAAAAGAATGTAGTAAGTCTGTGGTGCAGATGTATTAAGTGACACAAAGAGAGCAGTGTTTTCGTTTACTAAGTGGCGACAAGTTATAATAACAAGCAGTATATTAATGTTCTGCGGTTCTGTTCAATTCCTTAACGAATTAAGTATTGGGTTACCTTGGTGTATCGTTTAACAAAGTTGTTTTAAGTTTAGGAATGCGAGCTTCGTATTTTGGATTAATAGGAAGATACTTTAAGGTGTTAATAAGAATTTTGATTATGATGGTTAGGAGAGTTGCTTTGTGTTTAAAAACTTGGCTGCCAATGGAAAATGAAGAAAATTGAGCGAGTTTAGTATATTTATTTTTAATAAAGCAAGTATATAAAACTATCTGAAAATATTTTAGGAGTCAAATTAAGTTAATTACATTTAATTATTATCTTATTACCTTTGTGAAAAAACAGCTAAGCGTAATGAATCGAGTTTTATCAATTAACAAAGTTTATGTCTGTCTCAAAGAACTTTAAACTGCAAGCGAATAAGAAATTAGAAGTTATTTAACTTAATAGTTTGTTTTAAGCAATAAAACTTTTAAAGGCGTAGCAAGTTAGATAAAAGTACTGCTAACAAGTTTTCTTAATTGACATAAATTTTAAACATGTAGAGACGTCTAACTTGACCATAGCGCTGGCGTTTATTTTGCCAAAATTATAAGAGTTGCTATCAAACGCTGTAACACCGCCAGTCTTTGGGAAACGTTCCCAAGTAGTGACAGTATTTTGGGTTCAATTTTTTATCTGTAACTTTCCTACATGTTCATGTAGTATTAGATATAGGTATATATTTTTAAAGTAGTTTAATTTATGATTCAATTTTAATTAGTTACTATTTCGCATACAATAACCATTAATGAATTGTATTAGATAAGTTGTAACAAATGTGTTGTTAAGTGAATTACGAGTGGCGTGTAAACAGGCCGAGTGGCGACTAATTGTCGGTGTTCGGTTTCCTCTTGCCGAAACGGACACATGTGTCACAACACCAATCGCATGCGCTGTTCTAATTTCAAAATGGAGTTATGGCGGGAACTGAAAGGAGATGTTGTGCTGTGCAGTTTTATTTTCTAGAAATGTGTAAAATTACTCTAAAATGAACAATAGTTGTAGGATATTGATAGTTTTTGAGTAGTAATTATGTGGTTTGTGAGAAATGTGAACTGTATAGTCAAATTTGGCCTTTTGTGTTGTCACAAGAACTCCATTGAATGGCACTAGCTGATTACCTACAGTTCAGCTGTGCTACACATAGGCTTAAGAAAATGAAGAAATTATATTGTAAACTAAGATCTGGCTTAAAGGCCTAGCTGCCGAGCCATAAACCTAAACAAAAAAAATTATAATAATGAGACAATTTTATATTGTTTATTTTTATTCAAAGTTATGACCATTTTTATTGGATTTATTGGAAAATATTCAAAATTAGAGGAACCAAAACACAAGACAATTGGAGGTGTAAAGTAAAGAATAGAATTCTGAACTTCGATGGGTAAGTTTATAGATTCTCAATAAAAAAATATTAGAACTAGTGGTCGCCCGTGGTCGAAATTCAACCCTAATAATGTCAAAGACTATACTTCTATAATCACAGATTTCGCCAAGTCTACACTGTTAATTTGACTTGAACAATAAACAAAAGAGTGTGTGTAATGTTTTTATTTAATTTAATATATTTTTTATCCATAATTTTTAAAAAAATATTAGCATTCGTCGCTTCTTCTTTATATAAACTATTTGCGCAATTTTCGTAAAAAGGAGTAGGTTTACCTACAAAGTTTTTGTTTCACGTATTAATATATAGAATTTTGACTCTTACAGTCAGCAATGTATGTTACATAGCAATTTTTTTAAGAAGGATTTGAATAGGTATATAGCTGATACAAACTATGACCCGATAGAGTGAAGCAGACCAAACTTAACATAGAGTTTTTTTTTCAAATTACAGCTTGATAATAAGCGAATGTCAGAAAAATATTCGAGCTTCATAAAATGCGTAAGAAATGAAAGACAATTTTACGATTAGTCCAGCCGCCATCTTCAAGCTACTGATCGCATAATGATGTGCAAATTCACAATGGACCCTCTCTGCTTTGAATTCAGCCTTACTGCTTTAGGAATAAGGGCGACGCCGGCGGCGCTGGCAGGTTTGCCTTTGTAAATATCAAAGCGAGCCCATTAGCAATTATAATAGGTAGGTTGTCGACTGTCCCGAGTCGCGTAAGTGCCTGCTGATTACATCCCGAAGGCTTCGGCGGGCAATTACTTGAGACGGCAGTTCATTTATTGATCGGGAACACGTCTTGGGACACGCCTATCCACTTTAAAAGAGAGAACAAGAATGCCCTAAAGCGCTATATTACATTACTTCACAACGCCAATTTTTGACTCTAACTCAAAAAAATAAATTTCAAATAAAAAATAAACCGACTGCAAGAGTAATTATAAACTAATAATAAACGATAGCTGATGAAATAGAAGCGTATTTAGAAAACGTTGTAATTAGAAACCTCTAATAATTATTAGACAATAAATTTGAATTTCAAATTGAAATTCATTAAGTATCGCTAGCACATGCTAGTCAGTTAATAAATGTATATCAGTTAGTAGTTCTCGACTGCCGCATGCATTTTGGTTTACAGAAAACCAACCTCGCACCCAATTTTTGTCCGTTGTTTTAAAAGTCCAATTGCTGTTAGTTCGTGCTTGTACACTCATCGTCTTGTGTCACCAGGCAGCATTTTCGTTTGAATGTCAACTCCGATTGTCGACGTTGTCTAAATATTTCATACTCAATTTAGGCGGTCGTGCTGTTTATTGTTATCGATTTTGATTGTACGTTTTTCTAGTTCTAGTCAAGTCTAGTACAGGTTTTCAATTTGACTTTGAGTAATTTTCTACTATATTTTCGGAACCCAGGGTCTGATAGCAATGAAATACTACTACAGTACTATTTTGAAGCTATACTATAAAAAAGTTTTGAATGGAATACCTCAAAAACTACACATTTTTACATGATTTTAGCAAATTTTTTGCGCTTGCTTATGAAATTTATATCAAACTAGTATGAAGATATTTTAAATCGAACGGAAAAGAAATCATCAAAATTGGCTCAGAAACAAAAAAGTTACAAACGTCTATCACTACACTCCTTGACACGTTCTTTACTTGATTTTATGGATTTATTGCTATACCTTCGGAACTCAAAATCAATATATATATATATAATAAATACAAATGAAATTTATAAGGGATTATTCTGAAACTATAATGAATCGAAAAGCACCATGATGCTGATATTATATGAATCAACTAAAATGAATAAATTTCATCAAAATCGAACTGAATCAAAACGACGTGATGCTATTCGATAACATTGAATGATTCAAGTTTATGGAACATTTTAGTTAATTCTTTCAAATTGAAAAATTAATTCTCTTCGTGCAGGAACGGAGAAAGAATACAATTTCCTGCGGCCGGGCGGCCTGTCGTAAGAGGCGACAAAACAACCCACAGCCAGGTGGTAGGGCATTTGCCCGACTGGATGTTTACCACCCCTGGTCTAGAGTATGCGCCATATCAACTTTGAATTGTGTTCCGGCATCAGTGGCCACGTTTCAGTTTCGCTTTCAAGGCCGGCAGCACATTGGCATAGCTAATGTCTATAGGCGACAGTATCCACTTTTCATCACGGTTGGGCCGTCAGCCAGTCTGCTGTGCTTAAGTAATTAAAAAAAGACTGAAATCATCGTATAAGTATTTTTCGGAAACTTACAAACTAAGTAGTAAGATTGTTGTTGTGCATAAAGGGTAGGATGGCGTTGCACACCATTCTTTTAGGCATATTTACAACAAACTGTTACCCGTGACTTCGATTAATCTTAAAACTAGCCTATGTTACTTTTTATGACATCAGCTATCTGAAAGTAAAAATCCTGTCAAAATCGGTCCAAACGTTTCAGAGATTAACCTGAACAAAAAGACAGACAAAATTTATTTTAATTGAATTTTTGAAAGCGCATTTATTTTGATTTTACAAACAGATACTCCAATTTTATTTATTTGTATAGATTTTCAAATTACTTTAGAGGTATGAAGTGTGCTTCAATTCTGTTCAATTTTCCAAGTCTATGTTGTATTTCCCGTCTTCCCAGGTATAAGCTTAACTCTCAATCACTATCCGCCCAATAAGAAAATGTAACGTTTGGTTACAAAGTGGCCAATAACGAGGTGGCTGGAGTCCAGCGGCCACGCCTCCCCTCCCCTTAACTGCAGAAACCCCCCTAAGCTTGCGCTGCCATTATATTTTCACGCGTCTTTGTTCATGTCTTAAAAATGCAACTTTCAAATATTTTAAATTTAGTTTTATTTATATATAAATATTAGGTATCTGCATACTATTAAATAAATACTTTGTGAAGAATGACATGCGTACCAATGGTCTCAAAACGGGGGATGCTGAAGACAGCGCGAAGTGGAGTAGCAAGCGGACCCTGCGCGTCGGAGTAAACGCTCCGAACGCAACCGGGATTTAACGCTCGGATGATGATGATGATACTATGAATTAAATAAAAACCGGTTAGGAACACCTATATGTTTTAGCTAATTCTCCAAGATTTTTTCGTTAAACAGCTTTATTTCCTAGTGTAGGTTTTATTTCTGAAAACTACAATAAGTTACATGACAGTCAAATCAATTGAGAGACTTTTTATCAGCGTATAAAACGAGTTAGGTCATCTAGATCAACTATCCGAAATCATTATATTTCGTGAAAAAAGAGGTACCACAGATTCATATGTGGGTATATACCCACTACCATATATTTTGTCAAAATTTCGGAGTTTAATCAGATAGTATTCTAAAAAAGCAGACAAAGTAACGGGTAACGACTAGTAAGTGATAAACATGACTTCCATAGATCGTTAACAAATCTCCTTGTAAGGTAGCCTATGTAAATATAGGTATAATATTCGATGCAGCAATTCTCGTGGTTAGCCAGTTATGCATTATCGGAGTTAGAAGAAAACAATAAACATGTAAAATGTTTCTAATCGAGCGGTCGTTTTTAATGAATCATGTTTGTGTGGGATGCTTTTAAATTGTTCCTCTCGAGCGCCCCGGAGGCTGCGAGGCGCCTGAACTCCAATTGTGTGCTATTGCTTGCTCAAGTGAAGCGGGGAGCAGATTTTTTGAAACCCAGTAAAGTGCACTACGTAATAAGGCTAATAGACCATTAAAATGCAAATTAAAATTATAAAAAGCATCGAAATGAGTTTGAATTTATTTGACCAATCATTAAAATTATGTCAGAGATCAACCCGCTTAGTTAATTTTAATTGTATTGTAGGTACAGTCGACTTGATAATTTGAATCTCTCGATAATTAGAAAAAAAATCTCGACCGCTTGAAAAATAATCGATAAATTGAATAAAATCAATAATAATTGGCCTCCTTGGTAATTTAAAGTTAGAACATGCAGTAATGTGAAGTCCAAGTTTCTCTACTCTCTTATAATTTGAAGTGCTACCCTACGCTTCTACGCACTCAGAACCGATACAAGTCTCGATTTCTTCTCGGCTCTCACCACTATCAAAAATTCATTGGACAATGTTAGATTTTATCCGTGCAGGAACGGGGAAAGAATACAATTTCCTCTTGCCGGGCGGTCTGTCGTAAGAGGTGACAAATTAACCACCCACAGCTAGGTGGTAGGATGCGTATTGGTCCATCTGGATGGCTACCACCCCTGGTCTATAGTACGCTGCCATAATAACCTTAAGTTAGGTTCCTGTATTAGTGGCCAAGTTCAGAACAGCAGCGCATTTGTAACACTTTTGGTGTTGTAAATGTTCATAGGCGATGGTGACCGCTTTCCATCAACTGGGCCGTCTGCCTATCTGCTGAACTCTTGAAATATAAAAAAATACAATGATATAATAAAGTCGCTCCCTTAACAGAAAATTACGGACTTTTTTTCATAATGAACATTTGTGAATAATTGTACAAATGTTTAAAACAATAAATCACGAATTTTGATCAAACTCTTATTTACTTGATTTTTTCCTGTTAGGGGTTATAAACTGTTATTTTAAACTCTTTGTAATTTGAAATTTTTCTCTCTCTGGTCCCGTAAGTGCCAAAGTATCGAGAGTCGACTGTATCTAATTACATACCGATCTTTGATTCCTTAAAACTTAGAAGAATATTGAACCTATGCCCCTGAGTCTTCTAATTGTAATTGTTGAAATTTGTGTACTTAATACAGATTTATCGTAAATTAAATCACTGTCGGCCAATTTACATAATGTGGCATTTCATATAGGGAGGGCCTTAAGGTGTCCTTATGTCCTTAAGGTGTAAGGTTTACAAGTAAATTATTATTATTTTTAGCCCCCCAGCCCGCAGGGGGGATTTGTAGCGAAACCTTAGGTGAGTAGCGACACCTCGTACCTGACTCCAGGGGCCAAGGCAAGGCCTCCGCCTCCGTGCTTGCCTTAACCAGCCGGCACGGAGTGGAGATCGCTAGAGCTAAGACTCAAGCTCCAGGGGTGGAAGTGATATATGGCATCACGTCAGAAGTAGCTTCGGTGAACCTGCAGCCCACCTCTCTGCACCCCTTAGCCACTCATACCCATGTTGCCCCTGCCTTTTATGGCATTTTTTGGGGCCCATGCAGGGAGTGGCGAGTCACCGTCTGCCCATTTTTCCATGTTCCCCGAACATTACGACGGGCAGACGCCATAGTCCCCATATTCCCAGACCCCCAGTACCACTAACAGTTCACCCCAATAGCCCGGTACTTTTTGTCCTCATTTTCCACAATAGTCCTCACTGGCCGGGGCTTGTCCTTGGGTTCATTATTATATGGTGTAGACAGGGATAATCGCCGGTCAGTGTCACGCCACATTTACATTAAATTTGTCAAAGGTCCTCTACGTGTTGACCTTCCCATGGCCCCGCGTAAGCCCTCCAAAAGTCCGGGCCATTTTCATGGCCCGTGGTCGTCAAAGACATACGTTACAAGTAAATTAAAAGGATAGTTAACATTGATCGCCTCTTCGCTTCAAAGGTGGATTGAAGAGAAGATAAAGATTTAACTTTTTAAAAATAATTGTGTTGAAATGTATATTTTTTACTGTCATTGTAGGAAATAACAGGTTTCCTTTTTTTGGAAAAATAAAATCCAAAAGGCCATGGTGGTTTAATTATCAAATAAAAAATCGAAATGTGTGCTGGGACACATATTAGAAGTGAAACTTCAACGGACAAGTGGAAAAACGAATCGCAACGGACAAGTGGAAAAACGAATGGCAACGGAGAGGTGGAAAACGAATCGCAACGGTCAAGTGGAAAAACGAATCGCAACTGACAAGTGGAAAAACTTCAACTGACTAGTGTCAAAATGAATCGCAACAAAATTTTAACTTGAAGTTTTACGGGCAGGTTTTTAAATTGGATAAGTACATTAACAATCTACCCGTAAAACTTCAAGTTAAAATTTTGTTGCGATTCATTTTGTCACTTGTCAGTTGAAGTTTTTCCACTTGTACGTTGCGATTCGTTTTTCCACTTGTCCGTTGAAGTTTCACTTCTAATATGTGTCCCAGCACACATTTCGATTTTCCGCAGGTTTACTGCAAATTATGATTTGGTTAGCTTAGGTACATTTTAATGAATGCATTTTTTATTTAAACATATTTTATTTTATCAAACAAAAACTGAATTCGATCCGGAACCAAAAAAACATTCATAGTCAACTCTAAACTTATACACATACAACGGAACATTAACAAATGCGCATCTTTCGTCATCAACTTCATTCAGACATCAATTATGTCAACAGAAAAATATTTAAAAAAAAATATTACCTACTCAATAAAATTTAATTTGCTCATGTTTTGATGAAGAGGCTCTGAAACTACTGAACCGATTTGAAAAATTCTTTCACTGTTGGCAACCTACACTATTCAACGGTGACATAGGGTATATTATATTTACAAATAAATTAGGGGTCCTTACTAAAACTCCAATAATGTTACCGAAGGTGTAAAAAAATACATAAAATCGCGTGCGCTGCGAAAACTATTGATGATAGAATGAAATAATGTACTACGACTTTGCAGAACACATCATTATTTACAAAAAGTGTTGCGATACTCTATATCTAACTATTATAGTTATGCCACCACAATACGTGTTCTTTTATTTTAAAAATTTAATTAAAATGCCGCCACTAGAAAGGCTCTTTATTTGTATCTTGGTATTAATCCTTATCAAAATAAATTACATCATATTTAAGATTGCTTCAATACCTTTATATAACTTTTTGAATTATTCAATTTGGACATTCCATTCGAAAGATATCACGAGTTTAAAAATGTAAGAATTAGACCACGTGACTGTGACACCTTTTCGTGAGCGAAAAATCGTAAGACCCCCTCTATATAGAAGTTTTACTTCAAAAATATAATTTGTTTGTCACATTATTGAAGCAAAGAGGCAATATCGACTGAGATACTTTTTATCATGTTTTAAAACGCTGAAAGCCGGCTAGATTTCTGTTATAAGACCATGGTTTTAGAATTGATTGTAATAATTGCTATCAGTTCACCAACGTGAGTCCGAGGTTATGAATACGTTAACATGCATCCAAGTGGCTGATCGGGTTGGGCGTATGGCGCAAGGCGGCGATGACTTCCTAGAGCGAGGGGCCGCGGAAACCATCGGGAAATCATGGCGAGAAAGCCCTTGAGGCTCGTTACGAGGGATCGGGGAGAGGAGAGCTCCGGTGTTACCAGGACACGGCGATTGGGATTGGAACTTTTTTAAATAAACGCTCACATTAAAGAAAATAATAATAACTAGTGGTATATTTGTTGTCAAAGACTGTACTTCTATATTCACATATTTCGCCATGGCTTCACTATTAATATGACTTGAACAATAATAAAAAGAGTATATATGCGTGTGTGTGTAATTTTTTTTTATTGATTTAAGCTTGCTTAACGTTCCTTAAATTTATTTAAGAAACACTAAACAAATTTAACACCCTTAAATACGATTAGCATCTTGCAAAATTTGCCGCTAAATATGTTTAAAGAACTGTCAATACATTATATATAAAACGTATTTAGGCAGTTTAATATGAAATTTTATTTAAAGGCGTTCGTTATGCAAGCGACCCTTAATTTATTTTTTATGCATAATTTAAAAAAGATATCAGCATTCAGCAGTCCTCTGTATAAACTATACCTAAGTGTGCGAAATTTCATACTCAAGTTTTTATTTCACGTATTAATAAGTATAAAAATTCAATTCTATTCTATAAAACGTTTCACAATTCACAATCATTAGATAATTTATTCCTAAACGTGAATTGATCGAATATTGTAATTCAGAAAAACAAATTTCATATATGGCAATTGGTGAAGAAGCTTTGCATGTGGCAACACATTTTAAGGCTAACATAAGTAGGGTGGGGACTCCGCGTCACTTTCCGCAATTTTTTGAAAACGATATTGTTGTGGTGCCCTCGCGGAGGGGCAGTGGGGGGCGGGGGAGGGGCAGAGGGCGGCGGGTAATGAGGTAAAAATATACCCCGGAAACAGCGCTCGATGTCCAATTTGTTTAATGTATACTCCAGTTGCGATAGTTTACAAGGCGGTTTACGTTCATTGTCTAGGTATATTTATTTTTAATTTGTAAACTAAGCTAGGAGAGTGCTGATTCTACCGCTCATGTTGTAACCCTCTTATTCATCACTAGCGGCCCGCCCCGGCTTCGCACGGGTATTTAATTTAATAAAAAACGAGATAAAACATAGCTTATGTCATCCAGGGATAGTGTAGCTTGCCAACAGTGAAAGAATTTTTCAAATCGGTTCAGTAGTTCGGAGCCTATTCAGTGCAAACAAGCATCTTTCCTCTTTATAATATTAGTAGGTATAGATGAAATCACAATAATAATTAAAAAACTACTAATAAGGAAAAGCTACTACAGTGTATCGGAGTTCCTTAATGATAAGTGTAATGTATAGGTGATAAGATAGAACGTCAAGTGTTTAATATAAGTATTTATAACATATGTATCATATTACTATCATTAGAAACATGTTAAAATTTAAATTATATATCATTTAGTATAACAAGACCTATTTGTATAACCATGTTTTTATACAATAAATTACTTGAAAAGGATGTTTAGAAGCTCATTTAAAAAAATGATAAGATTACAATAAAATACGCAATTAAACGATATAAATAGCGATTGTTTCCATTACCCCAAAGAGCAAATAAGGCACGAAGGTGTTTAGAATCACCGACAACTGCTCGATTCAACCTCGGTCTCCTTAAACATTTAATACCACTTAAATACATAATTACTCCCATTTAGAAATCGATAATTACTGATATTGTCTTAGTGAACGCCACATGGACAAATATCGCTGAATGCTTCAATTTCGAATGTGCACACAAAATAGATTGAAACAATATAACTTAATTACTGCGTATGTATTTGCTTGTTTGTCGCCATCGCATCTGCCAATGGGATAACTAGGTAAGCATTTACGCAATAAAGATGGTCTAAATTTAATCATCCATTGTTCAAAATTCTATAGGAATTAGTGCTCTGCTGGCTTAAATGTTTGAAAAAATGTTTGCGCTTCATTAAATCAATAACTTTGATTTCTTTTAATTGACACAAATTGTTACATTTGACATGCATTTTACAAATATAGAATACAACAAACACGGAGAGTACACAAATGACGACAAGTAATCGATGACAGAACCCTTAAAATTGAAATAAAAGTAATCTTTTTGTCCCAGTAGCTAAAGTGTAACGGTCTGATTCATATTGCGTTACACTAAGTTTGTAGTCTTCTTTGAGGTTCTTAAAGACATAGGCACACACTGCACATGCACTTCTTCTCAATACCAGCGTGTGACAGATACACTCTACATTAGTATAAGTTTAGTATTAAAATTAGAATAAATGAATATAATAAGTTATTCTTAAGGTACACCGCAACACAAACATACATTCATGAAATGTCACAAACAATAACAAAATAAGCGTTTACAAGAATAATTTCTAAACTATTTTCTAAATTAAATTGAATTACAAAAGGGTACGAAACTAGAGTCCGTAGAGTTGTTATAAAAAAAGGTTCTTAAAGAAGGCTACAAACTTACTCTAACATGAACTGTGGGTATAATAGTTATATTACAATTATAAACAAATAGTGGTCCCGTTCTAGTTTTGTGGCAAACAAATAAATAACACTTAACATATCGTTTCGTTTACTTACTACGAATATCTTTATTACAATTTATAAATATGTTTCCCCTCAACAATTCAGAATTCTTGCTGCTGAAATATTATTTAAATTTCAATAAAAATAACACGTCTATCTCATTAAAACAAGATCGCCAAGGATATCTGATATTATCAAATCATAAACTAAACGGACTAACAGCCCCAAAATTATCGTCCACAATACATCTAAGATGTGCAAAAAGTCCAAGAACACGTCCGAGATCATAATATCCCTATAGAAGGGGCTCAGGTCGTCGTCAGCACAATCGCTGTGCTCTTTGTCCGCGAATCTTTGCTCCATTTTTGTTAACACCTGCGTCGGTGGGAACGGCAGCATTGTAATGCGATACTCCCCCAAAGGAGCCACGGGCATCTCCGAGGCCACCGCTCTCTTAGCCTCGATTAATTTGGAAATGTCAGCCTAAATGAACTACCACTTTAGAATCAGAGATAACTCTTTATTGCACACCAACCGATACAATTAGAAATACAGACCATATTTACAATATTTTGTAGGCGATACAATGGGCGGCCTTATCGCTCAAAGCGATCTCTTCCAGGCATCCTAAAACAAAAACAAATTTGAATCAGGTTATGTAGGTGGTGCAAGAAAAGGCAATGGACACATAAATACTCAAACTAATTTAACAAATAAATATACATACATACCTATATACATAGTCTTAAATATACACGTATACAATAATATATTATCCCCGCAAATTGGTAATGCGCTGGAACCTTGTCAAATTAACATTCACGTGACGTCATCCGCAACTCGATATGTACGCGTACCCGCCGGCCAGTGATGCTAACGGTACTGAGAGATCGGCTCTAACATGTAGGTATGTCTTTTGTGTGATTATTGACATCTTTGTCTTTCATGATCACAGCTACTCAAAAGTGGTCGAAACGTCGAAATAAAATTCATAAAAAATGCCGCGCTTATTACTTATTAAAACGTAGTTTTAATAATATGTACCTATTAGTCGAGGAAATTTAAGAAAATACTAAAATCCTAAGGATTGCATTTTTTAAATGTACAGTTGTGGTATGAAAATGTTCGCCAGTTTTCAATTTGATAATAAAGTTTAAAATTAATTAGATCAAAATTTTTTGATTTTCTACCTTTTCTAAGATCGTTTAGAGACGTAAAACTTGTTTATTGGTTTTAATATTTATGTTAAGCGTGGTTATATATTCTCTTTGTTTCTTATTGTTAATTTGAGCATCTATTATTCTCAACTTTGCAATTTTGTTATCTTACGTTTCTATATTTTATAAAAGTAACAATTATTAAAATGTTGGCAGTATTGTTTCTTGTACTCGTGCAAGCAAAAGTTAACTTTAAGATGACGAACATTTTCATTTCGCGACTGTACTTACTGGTCCGAAATAGCCATCCCGATTTTTAACTCTATACATCTGTTAAATTATAGATACAAATTTGAGGATTGTTTATAAGTATAATGGAAGACTTTAAAAACGTTTAAAAGTGAAGTAGTTATTTTGCTTTGACAGAGTACTGTGGTGAATAAGAAATACAAACGCGGTTTGAGAGGAGTGCCCTGTGTCACCTTTCGAATTGGATGAATTTCATGCAATGAAAATAATTCAACGTTGTATCATGGTATGGCATGATGGCTTCATTTTATACCTCTTTCTGTATATCTTCAATAGTGTTTTCTTTGTTTATTGTTGTAATTAAAACTGTATTATTTTTTTGTTTCATGTAAACGTAGCAGTTCGACAATTTTATTCAGGTAATTTGTTTTTATACTTTTGTTAAATGCTTCATAGATTTAGCGTTTTCGTGTATATCCAGATAATCACCTAGTAGATTAATGATCTCCTGCTTCATGGTCACTATTATTTTTTCGCATGCTCCGCCATTTATTACGTGGTAGAATGGAGATTATTAATTTCTTTTCTAAAAACTTAAATTTTTCTTTACTACTAATACTACATAACGAATTACACACACTTATTCTTATTACTTATTTATTTTTACTGTTCTTTTGTTTCTTTATTAAGAGTACCTATTTTATTTATCATTTTTTAAATGCTTTGTGTACATATAGTCATTATATGTCACAACCGTTTCTTGTTGACCCATTCTTTTTATTTGTTTTTTAACAATTTTTACAGCGAAATCATAGTCTGTATTGCAAGAAAGAAGAAGAATCAGCCAAGTTATATTACCTATTATGTAAATTTAAAATTTGGTTTATTTTTAATACCATACGATTGACTCGATCCAAAAACAGATGGAAAAGAGAAGTGGACATATTGTAGACGAGGGCTAAGACTTATGTCGGTTGCCACGAATCAAAAATACATTTGTGCAAATGCAAATGGCGGTTGGCATTTAGTTTCGCGGGACGTCATTTGCAATTAAGCCGGTTGGTTGCGGAAGGAATTGTCAATTTGGCTCCAAAAAGCGTGTCTCCTGCCCCTTCTGGGAATCATTCAATTTTACACAATATATGAACATACCTTCATAAATGCTTAAACAGTTGGAACTTTGTTTTTCGTTTAGAAGGGATCAATTTTTAATAAAATCTTAGTAAAACTATTTTTATTATAATTAAGTACAATTATAATTTCATTATACAATTAAACTAAATAAAATCAAAATTAAGAAATTAAAATTAACCTTATCTAGTGCTAGACGTGCCCAAATATCTTTTTCTCAAAGACAAAATATTGGTCACAAACCACTGTCACGTACCGTGAACGTTTCCAAAGTCTGGCGGCGTTGCCACGTTGTATCGCATCGCTTAATCTTTGAGCAAAATAGACGCCAGTAATATGTTAGTGTAATTGATTAAAAAAATCGTGTGTATGACACCAAAATTATCTTCTAAGAAAAACCAATGTATACCTACAGAATGAATTTTTGAAGTAGGCCTTCAGGGCCCAATCTTAAACTACACGAAATAGAAAAACCCTCAAAAGAGTCTCGACACCGATTTTGACGAAAACTAAGATGGCTTCATTAGATTGTTGAAAAATCAATTATATTTATTTGGATAAATCGTAGTGTAGCTTTTAAAGATTAATTTATTAAGCCTCGCCTCATTTTATTCAATATGGAAATGATTCTATTTTAATAGGCATCTAAACCCTAAATTAACATTCTGAACGCACGTTATTTTACCCTAATCAATCTATGGATAACATCGAATATATTAAAATGATACTATCTTACTTTTTTTGACAAAATCGGCCTCAATTGTCACTTGAAAAATTCAGCCTGTATATATACACACATGGACAGATGGACGGACGAACATGTAATCTCATCTTATCGTTGAAACGACTACCGAACCTTAAAATCACTTACAAATATCACAAAGATCTTTAAAAGTCGGTGAGGAGGCGAAATCTCACTTTACAATTTCAATTTGGTGAAGGCATAGAAACGGCACGTTTATCAGTGGGTATCTTGTTAATTCTATAAAAATAATGATTTCCCTTTCAGTTGGCAGGTGATTTGACGTGCTAGCGATAATTTGCATATTCACGTCAAACTGGAGTGAGTCACGTATCGCGAGATCTCCACGTTTTTTTGCACACGCGAAGACATCCGCTTGTTAAGGGTGTGGAGCCATTGCGAGCTTAGTTGCTTATAATATTATTTTTTATAAATATAGTATTTAAAAAATACTACATTAATGTTACCATTTAATATAAAGAGCCTAATAGGTAAGTAATTTAAATATAACCTAATTTAACTGAAAGTATTCACGTTAAAAAAGTGTTCATTAGCACTTGTCATATTGTATCTATTAAGGCGAAGATACTGTTCATGTATTCTTTATTAATAGTACCTACTTAGTTTTTATATTATTCGACTTAATTTATTCAGGTCAGGAAGCAATACAATGTATCAAGAAGTACGATGAATGTTTTGACTGGTAACTTGATCAGGGGTTTTGAGTGGATTCGGAATGGTTGATGACTGGATCTATCAAGTAGCTAATTTATAGGTTTCCCGCCAGTAAGCCTATTCAAATTTTGCTGCCCCTACCGCCCCTACAATTCAATACCCTAGTTCATAATCTTTTTGTCAATACAAACTTTATGATTTGTGCATTATCATGTTTCTTAGTCACACCACTTTTTCCCTGTTATTAGTATAATTGTACAATAAGAGATCGATGTGATTTTTTTTAGGTTTTATTGGTATTATTTTTTCAACTTAAGGATTTCGTTACGATTGCACAATAAATAGTGTATGGGTATATATCTGAGCTCATAACAGCACAATGATGATAATAAGATAAGTAAGATTTGGATATTAAGGCGTAAAATTTCGGCATCAAACTTGCCGCCCCTTAAATCTGCCGCCGTAGGCTCCAGCTGGTAAATCCGCCGCTGGATCTGCCCGCTCACCGCTGTCAGTGGGACGGTGTCGCCCCCCGGCGACGCGCGCCTGACGTCCCGCGAATAAATCTAATACTGAGCTGATCTCGCGCAAATTGGCCGCCGCCGATTGCCAATTGGGCCTCGCGCAAATTGGCCCAATACATGGAATAAGTGTGCGCGCGTCTCGCTGAGCTGTCATCCAATATATTCGATATGTTACGGTTATCGGTTACCGTCTATGTCCTTTTGTTGGACTTTTCATCGCGTCAGTAGATATTGATTGACTGGGTTTAAAGTAACCTACAAGTACATCATTTTGAAAGGCCTTCAGGGCCAAATCCTAGACTATTATATTTTGATGAAAACTAAAGTCTTTGTCAAAACCTGCCCTTGGTTTTCTGTTTGACATTTCTTCACAGAAATCGATCTTTACAAATGCTACACTATGATCTGGGACGCGTGCGCTGGCCATTACGACACTACGACTTGACACCACGATGAAAATTAAGCAATAAGTTTTATTATGCCTAACTGATACTAATGAGGCATGCTCATGAATCTAAAGAAATACCTAACGTATTTAAAAAAAACTTTCAGTGATAATAAATATATGTATACCGCCTCTTCAAGAAAATCTCTACACTCTTGTAAGTTGTACATATATTTAGGTACAAGAGTTTCTGTGGAAGTGAGCAAGCGCTTTGGTCTGGCGGTAGCTCGCCGGACATCGGAATGGCTTTGCGGTGAACAGCACAAATTGAAAATGTCTCTTGCACTCAGTTTATTTACTACAACTCCACTGCTTTTATATGTACAGTTCATATTATACGCTATATGACAGAACACTACAATGATAAGAGTTATAGTGATATTAAACTAAATTGTTTTTGGCGAAGTTGGTAAACAGGCTGACGGGCAATCTAATAGAGTGCCCAACCCGATACCAGCCTATAGGTTGATAGAGAGAATGGGATAGAGGAGATGGAATAGGAGACATGGGATAGAGGAGATGTAATAGGAGACATGGGATAGAGAAGATGTAATAGGAGACATGGGATAGAGGAGATATAATAGGAGACCTGGGATAAAGGAGATGGAATATGAGACATGGGATAGAGGTGATGGCATAGGAGACTTGGGATAGAGGAGACTGAATCGGAGACCTGGGATAGAAGAGATGGGATAGGACGGATGGATAGGAGGAAGGGCAGTGGCTCACCGGATCTCTCATTCATCATACGAAACACTTGACATAGAGATTAGTCGAGTAAGACAGAAACTTTTACTATCTGAATATCGTATAGGTAGGTTACACCTGGTATGTTGTAACAATAGGTATACAATGCCTACCTTCAAAAATTCTTAAAACAAATTATGTCTAAATTTACTAAATTACCTACCTATAAATGATTTTAATTACGGTGCATTGCAAAGTATTATAATTATTTAAGGCCAGGATGAACACGTATTTAAAGATGCTAAAACTGTTAGGTATAAAGTAGATAAAGACAAGCGTATAGATCTATCCTTCATGACATTATTAACTTTTGGCGAGTTATTGCTAATCACAATGCGCACTTTTAGACGGCTATTTTCAATTCTCAAATGTTATGAACTTGCAGCATTTCTCAATGAACTATAGATAGGGGAGGGCGGGGTTAAAATGACCGTTTTTTAGTTAATAAATTTAGTTCTAAAATAATATAATGTATAATATATACCTAACCTACGATATCTTTTATCCGTGCAGGAACGGATAAAGAATACAGTTTCCTGCGGCCGCGCGGCCTGTCGTAAGAGGCGACAAAACAACCCACAGCCAGGTGGTAGGGCGTTCGCCCGACTGGATTGCTACCACCCCTGGTCTAAAGTATGTCACCATAACAACCTTGAGTTGTGTTCTGGCATTAGTGACCAGGTTCCAGTCTCCCTTAAGAGAGCAGCAGCGCATTTGTAGCACCTTTGGTGTTGCAAATGTCCATAAGCGATGGTAACCACTTTACATCAAGTGGGCCGTCTGCCTGTCTGCTGAACTCCTGCAATAAAAAATAAATAAAAAAAACGTTAATTATATCAAAATATTTATACAAATAGTTTATTTTGGTTTTTCGCCTAAAGATCTTTTTATATTTTATATTTTATTGCCTACTATATACGTCAGGTGTTTATGTTTATATGCTGTTAAATATTTCCACAAGATGACTTGCCAAAGTGGCAATGTTCTTGATAGAAGTACCTTTCCTGGGAAAAGTGCCTCCCTGCCCCGCACACCTACCCGCTAAGGGTAGGACCTCACAAATTAAATGTCCAGCCAACAATTCCGGTCTCTATTATTGAGGAGTAAGGTTGCATTTGCGTCGAATTTACTATTCGTGGTAACGCATACATTATTGGTTGGTACCAGCAACGTTGCGTTGTGACGATTATGACACATATTAGATACGTTTTCATTATTTAACATGGTACATTCAAATGTTACTGTTGTTTCTTTATTTTGAACTTATTTTTTTAAAGGCCAAATTGAACATAAATTCGATTGAGTGTAGTGGAATACACTATCATGTAGGAGCTGTATCGAACGGTGTAAATACGTAACTATAAGTACAACACTGGCTCGGCAATGCCCACGTATCTCACGTACGTCCGTCCACTCTCGCCCGAGGCTCTCGTGACAGTGTCGTCTAGCTTACCAACACATGGACACACGAGACAGCGTATGTATGCTATACCGCATACACTATATCATACAATATTTTTTTTCCTTGTCTGTTTTGTTTGTAGGTTTGTCTGTTTTTTCGGGATTCACGTAAAAACTACTGGGCCGATTTCGATGTAATTTTTGCTGATCGTCAGCAAGCAAATGACCAGATTAAAAAAACAATTGGAATCCCTATATGGTTTTTTTTGATCGATAGCAAATTTTATGTAATAAAATGTGTGAATTTTTATATCCCGAGAATCTCGCGGGAATTATCCCGGAAGCAGTTTGAAGTTGTTCGAATGGATAAAAATTAGCTTATTCACTAAAACCATAGCTGTGGTACTTTAAGTCATGGAAATTCGACGGGAATTTCAAATGGAGCGTGGACGAAGTTGCGGGCATATCTTAGTTTTTTAAATATAAATCGGCACTGAAACACACATTGTATACCCAATTATTTGTAAGCTAAGCAAATTACGTTTGATGTATAGGAAATATACGACTGAAATCTTTGAGGCTAATTCTAGTTACCCAAAAACGGATAGTAGGGGACTTAGGTCTTCTGCGTTATAGTGAACTAAGTGGGACAAAGATCAACTAATGTTTCTTAGAGGTGATGTAGTTAATAATGAAAACTATGGATACCGATCACCGCTTCCTTCAGCGGAATGCTTCATCGAGTGTGAAACTTGGATGATCTGTGGCGTAGAATGTAGACACGCACTTGGCTGGTTTATTTAATTTTTATGACTAATGAAATGTACTAAAGTTGTGTATTTGGGACTAGTCTAAGGTGTTTTTCGAAAAAATAATATTTTCTTTGTAAGATGACATAATAATAACTATTTTTTTCATCTATCTACCCCCGATGTACTTCGGGGCCTATATAACTTTATTCAATGCAATGAGGATATGACCTATATTTAAAAAGAATATAAAACTGTTATGTTATGTCTTGTCAGAATTACTTACTAGTATTTTCAGAAGTCATTTATTTTGGCAATCACTTAAATATCGCTGGCTCATCGCGGGAGAGATCCCTTGGGGGCGGCCGAAGTGCCGGAGTGGCTGCCATGGCTACGTAACGATATCTCGACTATAAGATGCCGGCTGATCTGTAGTTCAGTGTAGAATGATCAGACCCAAATAACAACTGCTGGTCATTTTTAATCAATACCATATAAAAACCTGCACAGTAACACATCAACCTTTAAATTTCTGGCAAAAGGATTAACTTTCTTCGTTAAGTTATCAATTTTTCAACTAGCATAAGTATGTAATTATACATATACCTACTATACTGACCCGGCGAACATCGTACCGCCATATTTTCTGAATTCCTAAAATACTTTGTTTTTGGGTTGCCTGGAAGAGATCGCTTTAAGCGATAAGGACGCCCTTTGTTCAGCATTTATTGTATCTAGTTTTTAAGAACGTAGTTTTAATTTTGGTGAACAATAAAGTGTTTTCATTCATTCATTTCATTCATTCATTTGTTTCATGATACAAAAACAAAATCACCAAAATCGGTCCAGGTCATTAGGAGGATTCTAGAACCCGATCTCAGCGCCACCTACCGGTTCTAATTGCGAATCTAAACCGTCCGGGAACCCACTCAAACACACAAAAACAAAATCGGTAAAGTCGTTCTTAAGTTATGTGCGTGTACATACATTTCTATATATCAAGATAGATTAAAAATTATAACAGACTGGATCAAAATTTACTGGGATGGTTTAGAACTTTAGATTAACAATTGGTCCCGGTTTATGGCGCTGAAATCAATCTCTAGATTTTTATTTTTTAAGCGCGAGACAACGTCTGCCGGGCACAGCTAGTGTATGTAGAATTTAAGACCTGTATGAATTTTATGTATCATGTCATACGCAATAAAATTTCATTTCATAAACGTTGCATTTTAAATTTTACAGTTGTATTTCTGACGTTTTAATAATACCTAGTAACAAAATAATTTGTGAAATTGAAAGCGTTCCGGTAATAGGGTTAGCACAATGGTAGTGTGACCAATCGATTAGGCGGACAGTCCCGATCGGACACCGGGCGCGAGGGCCCATTGTGCCTGTAATTGGACACATGTTATTGTCACGCAACGCGGCGTCCACGAGGATTATCACCTGATTATACACTCTTTTTGGGTGTTAAAGAACCGAAAATGTTGTTTAAAATGTACTTGTGGGTCATGTAAACCCAGAAACCGTCACTTCAATAAACTATAAATATATGCATATAAACCTGTATTATTACCTACCACGCCAACTACGAAGGGCTGTAAGTACTAGTTAAACTGCTAGTTGTAGTGTTATCAAGACAGGAGTTTCAACAGTAGGTATACTTATACACACATACCTTTAAGGACTGAACGCAAAATATATATTATGTATAATATCTTCCTTTAAGTATATACGAAATATATTCTGCGATTAATTTAATGTTTATTTTCTATATTATCTGGCTAATATTTACAACAAGCTGCGCCCCGCGGTCTCACCTGCGGGGTGATGGTAAATCATTATATTTTGGATAATTCACACTTTGTCTTAAAAATTATAGCCTATCCGTTATTATGATGTGTAAACTATATTATTGTCAAGTTTCATTAAAATCCATTCAGTAGTTTTTCCGTCCAAGACTAACAAACATCAACAAGTTTGTGAGAATGTATAGATATGCATATATTCTTACAAACTTTCGCGTTTATAATATTAGTAGGATAGGATAATTGTTATAAATATTAGGCATTGTAACTATTTTATGAATAATATATAACCCAAAAAGACATCATAAATTGAATATTAAATATTTATTGTAATTATATATGTAATTATGTTTTCTGCGGTTTTGTGGATCTAGAGAAAGCATTTGACAGGGTTGTGCGGAAGGACCTCTGGGACATATTGCCCGGATATGGGATCAATGGCCAATTGCTGCGTGCTGTGCAGTCCACCAGGACTGTATGGCATGCGTGCGGGTGGACGGCAGCCTGTCGCCCTGGTTTGACGTCAATATTGGCGTCCGGCAGGGCTGCGTGCTGTCGGCTTTGCTGTTCATCCTATATCTGGACAATTGTCTCCAGAGATTAAGATTGATGGATGTTGGGGTGCGGATGGGTGATCTAGTTGTTAGCAGCTTGCTTTATGCGGATGATGCCGTGCTTTTAGCCGAATCGCCATCAGAACTGCAAACACTAGTCACAATGATGAAAGATGACTGTCAGGCGAGAGGCTTACGTTTGAATGCGAAGAAAACAAAGGTGATGGTGTTTGAAAGAGAAACAACCAGAACGAATGCAAGGATAATGGTCGATGATGTTATGCTGGAACAAGTGAATGAGTTTGTATATCTCGGATGTGCTTTTAGCAGGGATGGAAGGTACACCGCTGATATAGAAAGAAGAGTGAATTTGGGGAATAGTGTGAATGGAGCGTTAGGTAAACTTCTAGGCGCTAAGAACCTCAGCCAGAAGGCCCAGCTTGCCATACACAACGCGGTGCTGGTACCTACGCTCACGTATGGAAGCGAGAGTTGGGTATGGAATAGAAAGCACGAAAGTAGAGTAAACGCGGTCGAGATGCGAGCACTGCGCAAAATCTGTGGAGTGACGCTCGCGGACCGCGTTCGTAATACCGAAGTAAGAAAGAGAGTTGGTCTGAAAGAGAGTGTCGGGGTGAAGGTAAGGAAAGGAATGCTCCGGTGGTTCGGGCATGTGGAAAGAATGTATGATGAAAGAATGACTAAACAGATATACAATGCAAAAGTGGATGGATGCAGAAGTCGCGGAAGGCCACGACACACCTTCCATGATCAAATTGATCATGTACTAGCAGAAGGTGATGTCAGGAGCCTTAAGAACAGACGAGCGTGCATGACAAGAACTATGAATGTCAAAGAAGCAAGTGAGGTGTGTAAGAATAAGCCTAAATGGCGCTCTGTTGTTCGTGCCTACCCCGCAAGGGACCTGGCGTGAAGTTATGTATGTATGTATGTATGTATTGTAATTATAATAGCAGCATAGTCAATAATATAAACATAATATGTATATATGTAGTCATAAGGACTACAAATGGCTTGTTACCAAAATTCCAAAAGAAATGTAGTATGCCTTTCAAAGGCGAAACATGTAACTTTTACCACTTATCATAACATTTGCAAAAATTTCCATGTTTCAAACAAATAAATGACTTTGACTTTGTAGAAGTTATAATAAAATATTTGTATAAAAATCTGCATTGGCTGATAATGTAGAGGCATAATTTTACAGTTGATGAAATATGACAGTAGAAGAAACAAAAAAGAAGCTTAGTTCATCAGAAGCTATAGGTACTTTTAATTACTTTAAAAAAATACCTTTATCTCAACTGATTTTCAACAGCTGGATTATACGGCTTGGTGACGTACCTGTTAGTAAGTGGTTAGTATCACCTATGGACATTCTAAAAAATGTCAAAAGAATGTTGTGACACATTTGACAAAACTCATATTTTATCACAACGCTATACAAAAGGCTCATGACGTAGTTTATATTACATATTTCGATTAATTTTCATCAAGAAAACGTTCCTACCATCACACGATTAATTGAATTTAAGAAGTTAACATTACAATGAAAAGAGTAATGACAGACATTATCCTATCGCGTCCCTTGACCTCATAACTTAAGTGACATTTGCAATTCGTTCAACAAACAAACGACCGAATCCCCCTCCTCGGTATCCATCGCCGTTTTTACAGCCGGCGGCCAGCTCCGGCCTCATTACTAAACCAGCATCGGACGTGCAACATTGTATCTAAGCAGCAAAACCGCTCTAAATTTAATAATTCATTGTTGTATTCATTGGCGCCAAATTCAATTACCCGGTGTCCCGGGGGTGCGCTCCCTTCCTGCGACCCCTCCCCTTTCCCTCCGTCTCCCCCCGAAATGCCCCCGGGACTGGTACGATCTATTCTATTAACCCGCCAACGGCTGTTTACTAATTCATTTGGCAATCACATTCGGTAATTATGTGACAAATCCCTCGGCTGTTGCTCCAAACTAGTTGTTAAGTGGAATTTCGGGCGGGCGACCGTTTTGTACGGGATACTGTGCAACACATGCAACCTACGGTACAGACGGCGTTAATTGATTTTTATTATCAATACAAAGACGTTAATTAGTGCAATTTGAGGATGTAATGATCTCAGTGAGTTTTCTTTTGTGCAGGTGTCTCATCTTTGGAAGCAGCGAAAGACTTCACAGTAGACGGCCTTACAGGGTACAATGGAAAGAAAAAGAAGAAAAAACGCAGACATAGGTAAATAAGTTTCTTATGTAAATTTAATATTATTATTGTAATTGCGAATCCTGAAATACAATAAGAAGAGATATTACTGCTGACTGTATATAACGATAGATCTTTGAGTATCTACTAGTACAATCTGAGGGTTAAGATTGTCCATATAATTATTAGCAGCAAATTACACCTATATAATTATATGCGTCTTATGTTATATATAGGTACGTAGTGTTTGCGGAGCCTATTAAAATAAAGTAGTTTGATTAACTAGAGTTCTTCCGTATAGAGGCAATCCTCGTAGGTACTTAGAGCAAGTTTGGTACTCCAAACATGCGACATCATTCAAAACGTAAATTTTTATTTAAAATCTAGGGATTAGATTCCGTAAGAATCCAGGTCAATGCATAAATAAATTTGTAATTGTTACATAAAATATCACCTAAGACGTAAATCGAAACAATTGACATATCTTTGAAGAATAGTGTCAAAACTTGCTTGACGTATGTAGAAACGACTGAAGTCGAGGACTGTCTGTATTTATTTAAAAGCACAGAAAAGTAGGACGTAGCTAGAAGCCCGATGCTTTACAATTATTCTTCGAAAGATAGGATGGATCTTATTTCAGCATTCTGGTTTTATTACATCTTGCAATGATTGAATTAGGGTTTAGGAACGGTGGTTCAGTATTTAAGGCCTTCCAACGACGCAGATATGGAAGCTTAGGAATAGATTATTGTGGTATATCGGGGTTATGGGGTATATTACGCGATTATTGACAAAAATATTTCTACAAAAAAATAATTCAAGAGACTATTTTGATGCCACTTACTCAATCCAGTTCATATTTCGCATGTAGAATTAGCATTAGCAAACAACGTAGTAATGCAGCTTTGTAGGTAGACTTTCCTCTGATTATGAGTATAAATTTATGAATTTAACTACTTGATTGATTGTCGTGAATCCACGTCTAGCCATCTGTGTTCTGTTTCCGCAGTAGGACGATCTTCACCTCGTACCAACTGGACGAGTTGGAGAAGGCGTTCAAGGACGCGCATTATCCGGACGTGTACGCCAGGGAGATGCTCTCGCTCAAGACGGACTTACCCGAAGATAGGATCCAGGTCAGTCTACTATAAGTTTCCATTTTTAGTTTTTTTTTCAATGTGGTGTATACTTAATAATCTTCTTTCTATTAAACATGTGGAATGAATAAAACTACGCTAGTTGAATTCGTACTGATTTACTTCTTTTTTAAAAGCGCGGGACCTGTAGTTTCTGCACAGATACACAACATTTTCTGTGTCTATTTTTTGAACAACTGTTCATGTTTACTGTTTTTTTTATATTTTAATCGATGACATTTAGCATCAATAATTAGAATAAGCTATAATAGAGTTGATGAATGATCTACAATACTGTTCTGAATTATTTTTATGGCACAAAATATTGTAATACAAGTACAAAACCTAAATTAAGATCAATATTAAGTATACAGGAAACAGCAAAAAAAGTATTTTAATTAAGAGTAATAGCAAGAAATATTTGCTTATTTTAGATGTACTTTTTACGATCAATTTTATTGGTAAGAGCAATAGAATATAATAGACCAACGACGTCTCGAAATCTTTTGTGGTGTTTTTTCTTCGTGTTATAGAAAAAACCCAAATCCCAACAATAAGTGCCATTATTCGATTATTAAGCAGTCAATTGGCATTGATTGGTCTCGGGGGCGTAACTTGACACCTGACAACCAGAAAAACGAACGGCCCAGCTATAACATTGCTACTGTGTACATGTACCTTATAAATTAACGGACATGTTTAATTTTGGATAATATCAGCTCATAAACATCCCGCTGTTGGGCTCGGGTCTCAATGTGAAATATTTAGAAACAGAATTATAGGTAAAACTGAAAGTATATGGGAATCTAAAGGTGTTTTTTCAGAGACTTCACTTGTTTTCTTCTTAGCCATATTGCCATGAAAACGAACTTATCTACGAAAAAATTGTACCTATTGTGTTCATTAATTTTCCAAACCGTACATAAGGTGCAAAACAGACATTCAAAATAACTTTAACTTATTACTACTGGTACCTATTTAGTTATTTGGTTTAAATATTTCCTGCCTTGGTTATTGGGTAATGCCAAGTAGGTGACAATAAGCGCTTGTTAATGAATTTGCAATAAAAGATGCCGACACTGTGAAATATAGCAGAAAATACGGGAAAATAAGCTCTAGACTCTCAAAATTTAATGAAAGCGTACGACGCAGTTAGGATTAAATGTTAGTTAACATATTGATGTTTCAGTGTTTCCTCCGAGTTCAAAGCAATAAATAAATGTTTTTCATAATGCATGCTAGCCGATTTAAAAGTGTTTCCAAAATCAGCGCTAGTAGTGAGCTAACACTACAAAATATAATTTTGTATTAATCGCCAGGCTTACTTTGCAGGCTTATTTAAATAAACTAATGATCTCCGGTGGTCGTAATTCGACCATAATAATTAATTTAAATTATAAATGTGAACATTATTAGGGTTTTGTTCTCAAAAACTATACTTCTATAATCACAGATTTCGCTAAGACAAGGTACACTGTTAATTTGATTTTAAAAATAAACAAAAGCGTAGGTATATAGGCGCGTGTTTGTTAAATACAGAGTAGTGTGTGATGTTTTTCTTATTGATTGTATGTATTTTTTATGCATTATTTAAGAAAAATATTAGCATTGTGCACTCCTTCTCTATACAAACTATAAGTGCGCGAAATTTCATACTCCATCGTCGCCGCAAATTTCGTAAAAAGGGGTACAAAGTTTTTTGCTGCGTTTTGTCTTCACGTGTTAATATATAGATTAAAATGTTTATTTTCTATAAAACACATTATATTTAAATTAATATTCAAGATAAATCCTGTTTTTAAATATTTCAAACAGTTTACAACATCAAATCCAATTTTTAAATTTACAATATCCAAATCAAACAAAATCCAAAATTTACAATATCCCTTAAATCGTAACATCCTCGTCACCCTACTATTTTTTATTTGCTTTTTTTGTAAAATAGTCTCGTGGATTTGTTTCCCAATAGTTCATCGGCTGTCACATCCGATCACGTCAGTGTTGTACTGAATTCGACACCGGGCTTGAGCAATACGATATTTTGCGAACACAATCGCATCGGTTCGCGGAAGGAAGTTTTTTCAGCCAACAATAGGGCAAATCGCTCAACGGTTATACGGACGATTGAATTGCATTTCTTCGCTTTCGATTTTGCCAAAATATAAATTTAATTGATTTATTTAAACCTTTACTTAGCGGTATTGTATATAATATTAAAACATTTTCGGTTATTTACGTTTACCTACCTATAACTGTAAACGAAGAATAAGTTGGCTTATCTACTAAAAACAAGGCATCCAATCTCCTATAGGTTTATAATTTCAATCCAGCCAACAGTAAGTACTTCTGCGAATATTTAAATTGTCTATTTCATATTTAAATCTAATCACAATTTCAAGCTGAGAATCCAACTGGTAGGCACGCGGCAATTTCGCGCAGCAATAATTGCTAGAGTAATAATTATTAATAGTTTTTCCGTTAGTCAGTTACACACGACTCGAGTACCGGCTTCCCTCGGAAACGGGGAAAACACAAATAGGGGTAACCCCACCACCCCGGTGTCCCCTTCTCACCGCCCCCCCCGCCCCCTTCAACCGCGCATTTATGAAAATTTCATTACCAAACTCCACACAACTACAAACAGAAATAAACCCTAAAAACAACCGCATACAGTTTATTGCCACTTAATTGACTTTGTGAGGAAAATTTTCTAAATTCCAGTGAAAAATGAAATTTATATACTTTATATGAAAGTCCGTTGTTGTTTGTATGAATTGAATTGGTAGTTGAATTTTCGGTATAATGGCTTGGTGGGTATTAGGTTTCCCCAATTCACCCGCGAGTTTTGTGAGACGTTCGTATGTATAAATAGATTATTATGCAATCAAATGTCCCCGCCGTAATAATTCAGGGCGGACACAGACCGATATGGCGGCGGCTCTTTAAATAAATTAAAACATAGGCAATCAATTAATCAGCTATTAGTCTGAGTGCTACCAGATACGTAACAAGTTATTGGATAGTAGGCATATAGGTACAGCGAAACCTGGTTAAGTCAGACATCAAGGGACCTGCATGTGGTTTCACTTATAGAGGTATTCCACTTACCCAGTGTCTCAGATATCCAGATATAAATAAATATCTGTCTCATTTACAGAGGATTCCATTAATTGTGGTCAGAATTTGCGGGTATAATAAGAATAAGTAAGTAAACAAACAAAACGATGTTATCTCAGTCACAGAGGTCTATGCACATTAAATACACTCGCTGTCTGAGTTATGGAGGTAACTATGATGATAAATCGAAAGAACGAATCCCAGATATAGAGGTTTACTTCGTCCCACTAACAGGGGTAATTCAGTGCCAAAGTGTTGGGACTTCAGCATGAGTTGGAGGTTTCTCACTTATCCAGGTCCCACTTAGCCAAATTTCACTGTATATCGTTGAGCATGGGCGCATGGGTGTATGCGACTCTCGGTGAGAGTCATATGTTTGTGCCGTTTGCTATTGAAACGCTTGGACCGTGAGGTCCTGAGGCAAAGATCTTTCGAAACAACTCTTTTTGTTTACTCTTCGGGTGATCAGACAGAGGGCTGGTTTCCACCTCTGTCAAGGGTATGGGTACCTTCTGGACACTTTACCCATAAACTTCCAAGACTTTTAGGCTTAGTATTTTACTTTATAAGAGGATTATAGATATAATACAATTTAAGTTAGTACATAATATGTATATGTGTGTTTGAATCGTTGCTTCTTAGCTCTAAAAATATAATAAACAATTTATGAATCTAATTTATAAGTAGGCCTTATGAAATCGTCATGTCTTTCCGTCTGTGTGTCAGTTCTCAGAAACTATTGGCTTAAATATAAGCCTAATAGTTTCTGAGAACTGATAGATAAATATATAATATGTAGATGAAATTATGCAAGAAGATACCTAAAGTCTGTATCTACCACGCTACAAAGTTATGTACTGAGATCGCGAAATATATAGGTCTAGATTGGGGTGGACACAAATTGCTCAAAATCAAAAATTTTGATCATCATGATGGTCAAAAATTTCTGTTCAGAGTACCTACATAGTCGTATGGAGTAGATATCGTTAGCAAAATCTGGAATAAAACCATAACAATGTTTCTTAATAACTTATCTATTTCAGTCAATACCTAGCATGTCAATTTACTAGTTCCCTAGCTCGTAACAATTGCACCATTTCCCCTCAAACTTTTAAAGTATGAAGCAGAAAATTCTGGAAAATGAAACTTGTAGAGCTTTAGACATAGTTTCCCTGAAAATAAATTAGAAAATTGAATAATTTTTGAGAGTTGGCACTGAACTGCCCCACGCAAGCATGGGAGGCAAAGACACTGGAGGCTGAGATCCACCTGGCAATGGATACAGATCATTGGGCCCCGCTTGCCAGGAAACACGAAGCTGGTCTTGCTTCTGCTTTCCCGTAGCCCTATCATAGAGCGAAGGAAGGAAAACCGAGGGGCTTTAGTGGGTATTCCCAACTTGTGTGCCATTGCACTTCCAACGTGGAAAATCTATTCTTGAGGAGGATATTTCTCAATCGCATTTCTCCTGGTTGAAAAAACAGATAAGCTTCCAGCACAGCAATTACCTGAGCTACAAACCATTTCATTTCTTATTATTGCGTAACAAAACTCAACTATAATCATTTTTGAATTGTTTTTATTTGTGCTATTGCTTTAGTAAGAAACAAATCCTTTCTTTCTTTTTGCAAAAATGCCTACAGCACACTAAAAGTATCTACACTTAACGTCGCGCGTCACATGGTTCCACGTTCAATGCCCTTATTTATTTCTTGTTTTAACGACTGGTGTCGAGTATGTGTGTGGTGTGTTGTGCTGTGGTGTGGTGTGGTGTGCTGTAGTGTGGTGTCGTGTGCTGTAGTGTGGTGTGGTGTGGTATATAACGTAAGTGAAACTGTAAGGCACAGTTAATTTATTTTTGGCTGAATCTAGCAAATAGCTAGACGGCCCACCCAATAGTTGTCGTTGCCTTTAGATGTATGTAACTTAAGGGGCGATGCCAACACGTTGCCAGCCTTTATGACCGAATAGTCCACTGACTACATGGGATGGGGGACTGGGAAAGTGGGTCATCGCTTTAAACTCATTTGTTCGTAACAATGTTACACGTCCTGGTTACTGTAGCGGTACCAAGGTTTCTTTCCATACTCTTCTATAATTTGAATAACATTTTTGAGAACAACTGCTGAGCCAAAAGGAACGGGCTATCAGACTTGTCATTATTGTTTATAGAGGCAGAAAGTCTAGAAAAACTGAAATCGTCTTCAGCCTATGGCTGATTTAATAAATAAGTTTTCCAAAAAAAAGCGACAAATGGTCCTATCTTCGAATTAAATTGTTTGTCTAACTTAGTTCTTAGGAACATTAAGTGTTCGTAATAACTTATAATCAATTTATAACTACTTATTTTAATTCAATTCGAGCATTTTTTATTTCTTTTTGATACAGGGCCCGTCTAAAACAAGCTACACCACTGGTACTATAAAACAATAAAATCAAATAATATTGCTTGTCTAGTGTATGCCAGGAATTAGATTCTAATTAGCATTATAGCAAATGCTTATTTCAGCCACAATCACTCGTAGAAAACGAGACGACAAATGTCAATACGAGCCATCTAATAGAAAAAACATGCAGTCAGCGCCATCTATCATGTAATAAGGGTAACTCGCGTCGTCATAGCAACCGCCCGCTGATTGGCCACTTCTATGAGAACATTCCAGGTTATTACAATATAACCGCCAGAGTATAGCAGACAGATATAGGCTTTAAGTATTTAGAATAAAGTTGCGTTTTGATTAAAGAAATCCGTGAAGTTGTAATATCTGAGTGTGTGATATTTGTATGATTAGCTCCGCCCTTCGTAGCGGCATGGCGGACGGGTTTTGTCTCGGCGAGGTTTGTCTTTTTGTGTGCTTTTGTTTGTGTGTTACCTGTATTTAGCTGTGTTGGTGATATGATTTGAGAAAACAGTTGGTACATTTTCGAAGTTACCGTTTAATTTAGTTTTTGACGACAAAGATTACACATAAACTGTAAATATTTACCGTACTAGGTGTTGGAACTCAAGTGATTGCCATTTTGTCTATTTCTGCAGGATGTTAAGGAATGTTAACATTGTTTTATTTTGTATCCATTTAATAATTACTATAATTTATATGTAGGTATTTTTGGCTACCAAATTCAGTTGAAATGTTTTTTTCTTTATGGTTTTAGGTTTTTTACTCTGTGACAGTTCTTATTGGGTACGTACTAAACAGGCATTTTATTTTATCCTATTGGATAGTAAAGATCTTTATGTTTTAAATATTTCATTTCAATTAAATAGTTTAAAAGACAGTTAAAAATGTTAACTATTTTTTTTAACCTAAAGTAGGCAAACAGGCAGAAGGCCCACCTGATGGAAAGTGGTCGCCGCCGCCTATGGACATTGGCAACATCAGGGGCGTTGTCAGTTATTTTTTTTATTATTATCTTACTTAATTCCTTTATTCAACCTATCATAACATATACAGAAAGTTATTAATTACTACACAAATTTGGTAGTCCATTTTTAAAAGTAAACTTAATGAAGTAGATACCCGCATTAAATTTATTTAGGTAGGTAGGTAGGTATTGTATTTATTATTGGTTTAACTTTACCGGTTCACTGTTGTAACATGATATTTTACGACTCACATAGGTATTAGTAGATGTCGTCACTAAATTTGAGTTTTGGAATTTAAATAGGTAGGTATATCATGCCAGAAATAATATAACCCTCAGACCGTCGTCATTATCCTACTAATATTATAAACGCGAGGGTTAGTAAGAATGTATGGATGAATGAATGTTTGTTACTCTTTCACGCAGAAACTACTGAATGAATTGATGAAACTTTACAATAATATAGCTTACACATGAGAATAACACATAGGCTATAATTTATAAAGACATTGTGTGAATTATTCAAAATATAAGGATTTTCCATCAGCACGCAGGTGAGACCGCGGGGCGCAGTTAGTTAAATATATTTTTGATCTTTGTTTGAATTCTTACATTTAAGTGTCAACATTTTGGTATAGGTACTTACTTGACTGAAAACAACAAAACAAATAGAAAAAATCTCCAATTTGGAAACCCAGAAAGTACCTAACCAAATAATTATTGAACGTGTGGTTGCCACCTCTCGACTGCGTCAAATTTGATTCATTTTGGCTGTGTCAGCTTAGATGTTAGAAATATAAAGCAATAGCTTGGAGCGGTACACGGCAATAGACTAGCCGTGAACCTGTAGATCACCAGTAGATATCCGGGTATTGCCAGCCGGTTATTCAGCCCGGTTGGGCATTACCGGCGCGGCGCCGACGACCGGGTATCTCGATTTCTCGCCAATTACCCGCCGACAACCGACACGCCGCGCCTTTAATGGATTCCACCGTGTTCTGCTCAATATCCAGTTTAAGTTTCATGTCTTTACAAGAATCGTTCAGTACCTGTTATTGATAAAAGATTAGCATATGCCCGTTTCACTTCGTCCGCGTTGTCCTGACGACGACCTCTTTAATATTAGGTATATGAAATTATTAGAGCTAGGCATGTTTGCTGAAGACTTTCTTGCTCCGCTTCTTCTCTTCAAGCCACAACACGTTGCGTAGGGAGTCAAAAATAACCATAAAAAAATTAAAACTAAATCATTAAAATGTACAAGATGGCGGGAGGCTAAATAAAACTTTGACAGTACTCGGTGCCACTTGACATCTTTGTCTTCCATGATCACGGCGACTGCAAAGTGGTCGAAACGTCGGAATAATAAAAATCAAATAAATTACCGCGCTTAAAACATAAAATATTAGACAACTAGTTTATTACAACAACGAGTTTAATTTAAATCCGTCTAGTAGTTTTCGAGTGATGCCCTGACAGACACTGTCAAGTATACCAGACTCGGGAGTTCATAACATTTCCTCGGAAGCGTTATACCACCTTATCGCGGCGAATCCCATACTCTCCACAGGTTCAATTACGACTGAACCTCTTCCCCTTTGCATTGTCAATTGCAAGGTATAGTATGGAGTTCAGTTGATTCCAGAAATGCAACATTCTTCTGGTGGAGAGATGATATCAATACCCAACCACTTAGGGACACCGGTCGCGTTTACGCGTGCGGATTCCTCGGAGGCCGCTCCGGATGACGTGACTTGACCTAATAGCCACCTTCGCATTCCGTTCCATCCCAAATAGCTTATTCCGACGTATTAGCCACGTTTTATATAGGTATTACAAGTCTCACCCGCTACTCCGTCTACGTAACATTACTATACAGGTGAAGTTTTGGAGTGGACCTTCAGGGCTCAATCCTATAAACTATACGAATTAGCAAAAAATACATAAAGGATTCTAGAGGCCTTTTTTATTACAGGAGTTCAGCAGCCGGTCCACTTCATGGAAAGCGGTTACAAATGCGTTGATGTTCTTTTAAGGAAGACTGGAACCTGGTCACTAATACCGGAACACAACACAAGTTAGTTATGACGGCATACTCTAGACCAGGGGTGGTCGCCATCCAGTCGAGCAAATACCCTACCATCTGGCTGTGAATTGTTTTCTCGCCTCTTAAGACAGGCAGCCCGGTCGCAGGAAATTGTATTCTTTCTCCGTTCCTGCAGAAGTAGCATGAAAGTAGGATAAATGCAGTTGATATGAGAGCTTTGAGAAGTATATGTGAGGTAAGCATGAATGATATCATACGGAATAGTGTAATCAAGGAACGTTGTGGATTGAAAGAAGATATAGGTACCTAATACCAATAGTTTAAAAGGGAATGTTAAGGTGATTTGGGCATGTAGAGAGGATGGATGAAAACAGAATCACAAAACAAGTGTATGACAGTCTTGTGAATGGAAGAGTTTGTACCAGTAGACCGCGACGTACACACAATGATCAAATAACAGAAGTGTTAAAACGATGTCAGGTAAAAAGCATATCCAATAAACATGCATGTATGAAGAAGTTAATGAAAGTAGATGAAGCGAAAGTTATTTGTCAGGATCGTCGCAAGTGGAGATCTATAGTCTCTGCCTACTCCCTTGGGAAACAGGCGTGATAATATGTATATGTTTGTAATTATGAAGTAAAGATATTTTGCTGGGGAGGTTGAACCGTCTCTTCATCTCTAACAGTAACTAACATTGCATTGAAAGCGGTGATAGACTCATGACCAAGACGATAAAATGAAAATACCAGTTCGATTGAGTTTCGTAGTCCCTTCGGTGAACGGGAATGGCGCAACAGATTAAGGGCTCGCAAAGCCGGCGTTGTGTTTGGCTCGAGTGGTTAATCCAACATGTTCGGGTCCCCTGGTGTATCATCACGACTTAACTCAAGTGCGTAGTTCATTAATATGCCGTATGGCGTTTGGAACCACCAACTACTTATTGTCTACTCGTATTATAGGAGCTTAACTTAATTCGTAAACCTGTTTGTTGTCATTTTTCTAATGTAGTTTTATCTATTACGTCACCGAAACGCTATTATAATTTATTTTTTCCAAAAACAACTTTAGTGGGTGTCTATGAATTATCTAAGTCATATAGTCAAAACAACAACAATGCAGTATAAAAAAATATCAAAACAGATTTTTTTTGTCTGTCTGGAAGTTCCGGCTATTCTTTGAAACGGCTGCAATTGTTGTTCGTGTGACCAACGTAAATAAGCCACAATCTCTTCAAATGCCAAAAAATCCTTTTGGAGCCTATTTTTTTATCAATCAATAACGCTTTTTTGTGCACCAATACAAAAAAAAGAACTTACAGACAAAAACTATGTCTCATTATGCACAAAGGGCGGTCTTATCGCTAAAAAGCGGTCTCTCCCAGACAACCCCAGGAATGAATTGAGAATATAATGATGATGGTGGTATACATAATATATAGTACAATTTCTTACATGCTAGTAATAAATATATAAATGCAGTATATACGATATTCTATATATTAAATAGATATATACTTAATATACATAACATACAAATACATATCTACAAAAATATATTAAAGTTTATGATAAATATATATGTAGGTACATACATTAAAATATCATCATACCTATATCCAAGGACAGGTAAATATTTTCTGACCGTCGTTTTAAATATTGGTAGCGATTTTGCTTGTCTGATAGCAACTGGCAGCGCTTTTCAAAGCTTTATGGCCTTGACGGTAAAATAATTATTGTAGAAAGTGCAACTGTGTGCAGGGGTGTTTAGTTTTAGTTTAGTGGAAGGCCTTAAGCTATGGGAGCACGAAAAAAAAGTCAAAGCATTCTTTATGATAATGAGGAATATTCGGGACAAATAGGATACTGTACAGAAGATAGATAATATGAGTACCTACCAAAGCGATGTATGCTTTTCAGCCAGGATTCGAACCCACGCCCTTTGGGTTTGGAATACGTGCGCTAGCCATTAAGCCACCACTATTACAAAACAATTATGACAGCAGCCGTGGTACCCTCGTGGCTGCTGTCATACTTTTTATTTAGTAATTCTGTGACATACTTCTGTATAAAACTTACGAAAAAAAAGGAATAACATATACATAGGATAAATATAAAGAAAATCAATTTTTAGCTAGACGTGTTGCTGGGGAGGTTCTTGCAGCTTCTTCTCCTTAACAGCAATAGCACGTTGCGAAGCGGTGTACGTAGACTAGGAATTAAAATTAAATTTTAACCTAATGTATGACCTTCAAAAAGTGTTCTTCAGTGAAACTTATTTTGAATAAAAACTTTTGAATTTGAATATGTAATTTTACTTTCAAACTTAATATTAAAATGCAACATACCTAATCATCTATTATCCTATAAAAGAAACTAACAACATCCAAATAAGTATTAATATCTCATTATAGTAGTATTATAATGAGGATTTTCCCATAAGATAACAAGAGAGCGGCGGACAAGGGCGGGCGCGTGGGCCGCCGCGGGTGGCCGCGAGTGGCGGGCGCCCGGCGTTGCCGCGCGCGTGCCCCGCTCGCAATTACAACAAATGAGATACTTTTCAACTAATGTTTTGTCACGTTTTATCCTTTTTTCGGATTAATTGCTGTGCGATTGCTGCTCTTGTTTTATATGAACCTTCTAGATACGTGTTCCGTAGACATTTTTTGGTAAAAACAGAGTGATTGTATAATCATGTCTCTCCGTCTGTCTCAAAAACTAACAGGCCAACACAAATACAATATGGCACAATGGCACAAGGCGCATTAGAATAAAAAAAAATGTAAATTAAAGGTAGTTCCTGCCACACATATAACTGACATTATTATTTTACATGATAATATGGGTTTATAGTCAGTCAAAACAATAATCAAAAAAATATAGTAGGTATATACAAACTCAACACTGAACACATTTATTATATAATAAATAAAACTACGTTTTAACGGTTTTAAGCGCGGTAATTTAATTGATTTAGGTTTATCCGACGTTTCGGCCGCTTTTCAGTGGCCGTGGTAAGGTGAGTGACATATGTGACTTATAATAATATTACGTTATGATATAAGAAGGCCTGATGGAAATAAAAGAGCTGCGTTAATCGCAAACAGAGGCTATAAGTTTTCAACCTACGCCGTTTTACTCACGTTGCGGCCTACTTTAGGCTGCTTTAATATTTTATTTTTTTATTATAATTAATGCTCACAAATACTTTGTGATTGAGTTGCTAACGAGCTACTATAAGTCGTAACATACGACTCCAACTAACACTAAGTTGAACCCAGGGATCAGCATCCAAGACCTAATAGTACATAGAATAAAACCCTGAAAGCAACAAGTTGTATTTTCTTCACTGTACTGTAAGAAAGCACCAGCACTCCACCAACTACTGCCAGCGTCCACCACTACAAGCACAAGCCAGAACAAGTGTACAAATTGTACACTATCTCTGTGCTAAATTCAATCTAGATCCATTTAGTCGTTCTAGCGTAATTGAGTTACAAACTTCCACCCAAAGTTTCGCATTCATAACATGCTATAGATTAAATAGACAGATTTTTACCCTAAAATCGACCTCAAAACATGTGATTATTCTAGTTAAGGTCGTCCCTGTGCATTGTGCGATGGATTAGTGGCCAACACACGCGCTGCGTTTTTGTTAAGAATCATTATAGCGTTAAACGACCAACGAATTAGAAAAACAACTAATAATTATGTGGCTTTGATGCGTTGCGGTAAGGGTAGCAAATAAGGGTGTATGTTAAAGATTAAAATTAAAATATACCTATAGTTAGCACTGACAGGTAGATATATTTTACAGGAACCTTAATCGAAGTTTCCATTTGAAACTCTAGATTTGCATTTCAGGCTTTTTTACTTTAGATATCCAATGTTCAATATATTTAAGACACACTTAGTAATACCTACCAAATTGCATGAAAACGGTCATTTTAAACAGAAGTCTGGTAAAGAGTGCATCAAACGCGCCTTTGAAGTGATTAATGTAAAAGAACCACTCACTAAGTAGTGTTTTAAATATAGATAAATGTCAATTAAATTAATAAACAAATTACTGTTGTTACAAAAATGTAATTGATAATAATATAATAGTGATATTTACAAATAGTCTAAACAATTTAATTAATAATATACCGATGTGTGCGGTACTTCTGGTCCAACAGCTTCCTTGTCACTTCGTTTACTAAAATACTGATTTAAGAGACATTTACCGTTAACTACCTTCATTATTTGTTTTTTTCTCGTTCCTAGAGTATAAGTCTGGTGGGAGTGGCGTATTCAAATCATTGTAATTCTCTGACAGTCAAGTGTGAGGACGATAAGTTCTGTGCAAGTGTTCTATGTAAATGTAAATTCGAAGAATAATACATTAAAATGATTTATAGATTGAAATGCTGCTTGTCATTTCTGGACCTCGTAAATGAAAGTAGATGAACCGAAAGTTATTTGTTAGTATTGCCGCAAGTGGAGATCTGTCTGCCTACACCAATTAAAACCCAATAGTTACCCAAGTAATACATAAGAATGTTTCTGCACTATAGAAGCACACTTTTCATATTTGTTTATATAATATGTTGATTGTTCATATTTGGATTGCGAAAATATGACCATGTTTCCGAATATCGTAAAAGACTCAAATGGCTTCCTATTTATTTTCACCGGAGCACTCACATTCTCACTCTCCTTTATAACATTTACTCTTAATAGTTCCCAGTACCTTAAGGAACGTTTTAAATTCCTTCGCCTCTCCACTGCCCACAATTTTCATTCGGATACGTACCGAAAACTTATGACGCCTGCACACACTTCATTATATTATGATAATTCTTTTACAGTCCAGGCTGTCAATCTTTGGAATATGCTGCCTCTTACTGTCAGAGAGTCCAAATCCTTACTAAGATTTTGAAATTTGCTCAGAAAACACTAAGTATTTGTCCACAAATAGTGTCGGATTAACATAATACCTATAATCATGCTAATACATTTATTATAACGTATGTATTTTGAAATGTATTATTGTATATGTATGACTATGTACACCTATATGTATGTATATTTATTACTGAAATTAGCTTGAGTATATATGTATCTATTGCCTGTTTCCTGCACCACCTACATCTCCTGATTAAAATTTCTTTGATTTAAGTTGCCTGGAAGAGAGTTGCCTGCTTTGAGCGATAAGGCCGCCTATTGTGTTGCCTAGGAAATATTGTAAATATGGTTTGTTTTTGTAATTGAATATCTTGATGTACAATAAAGTGTTATCTCTCTCTCTATTAGGTACTTTACACGCCGTCGTAGTAAGCAATTGAACCATAATCTCATAAAGTCAATCCTTGTAGGTAATGATGATAAATGGGTAAATTAAGTGACCCATCAGTACACCCATAAATAAGCCCCTAATTAAATTGGTGTCCCTTCGCCGGTGGCTGGTGCCAGGGCCCTTGCGCCGAGGGCCGACGGGCGCATCCATAATTCGCGCATTGTTGAACCGCCGACGGACCCTAAACTGATAAATAGTACACATAAACACTCATTACATTGTTTGTTTATCACTCTTTAACTTTTATTACTATTATAGAAAAACAAAATGATAATACAGGTGCATGGAAAGCTTGGTGTATGATGTAAAGATGCCAATTTTCTTCTTTGACTTTAGTCTACATGCATAGCCATGAATGGCGTTGCCTTGAAAAGGCCTAAGTCCAGCAGTGGACTATGATTGGCTGACGACGAAAAATAAATATCTCTAGGCAAACATCCACTTTGGATATCAAAACCCAGGCCGTAGTGTAGTAGCGTTGATATGAGAGTAGTATTTACTGTTGAGTGCTAATATTAACAGAAGTGAACTAAGTTATTTTGGCAACGGTAACTTTAAGTACAAATATTAACAAGTCGTACAGCTAGTACAATATATAGCACAACGTGTGAGCGGGATGGATGATGTACGAGCGAGATAGGGCAACTATTAATATGTGCACTCCCGCTAGTCAGTAACTCGTTGTCCACTGCGATGACTAGGCGTATGCAGCTCCCATAGTAGTAAATAAAGACAAATTGTTTTACAAAATATACCATCCTAGGAATCGAAGCTAAGGCCTTTGCGTTCCATGGAACTAGACGGACATAGGCTTCAACCACAACAGCTTCAACATCATTATGTATATACCTAATACGTAATTGAATAACGCTTGAGTATTATGTATTTAATCATTATATTTGTATGGCTACCACCCCTATAGTCTACTCTAGAGTGTATAGTATAGTGACCTTGAGTTGTGTTCCGACATCAGCTCGACGCACATTGGTTGCGCTTGGTGTTGCCAATGTCCATAGGCCATGATAACTACTTTCCATCAGGTTGCCCATTAGTATGTCTTCTATGCTATAGCAATAAAAAAATTACTGAAAATAAAAATGACACCTAAACTACAGACAAAAATACCCTCATTTCCAGTATCCGAAACAATAAACAAAAATCATAAAAACAAACTCACTAAAAATAATCATTAGTAAACATTAAAACTTTTAAGTCACCGGACCGGCTCATTATTAGGAACAAGGGGATGCTATTGCACCCTCTATTAATAATACCGAAAATGATACCGACAGTTAAACCAAAACACACCTAATATTTCTTGAAATAAAGTCGAAACCAACAGCAAAGATAACTTTGTAATATTACTACTTTATACGCAAGTTAGACAAGCGAAAACAGTTCCTATGTCTTATGAAAACAAAGTGCTTCAGGGATGCAAATGTAAGTTTGCATAAAGATAATTTATAGTTCATACCCTAAATTGATTATAACACATGAATCGCGTGTATAAATCACATATAATCCGTTTAGTACGATGTTGTTCGTTTGTGGTCTTTATTAAATTGTTTTTATAGGTTTTTATGATGCGAATGTTGACTCTCGACAGGGTATATTTGTTTGTTGTAGGTAATCTAATTTGGATCACATAAAATACAATGTTCGTAATGTTCTTTGGGTCGGTTGATTGTGTGAATGGTGTGCGGATACAATTTAATATTTTTATATAAAAAAACAGAATTTAAATACATATTATTATCAACTAACTTTCATAATATCATAATAGAAAATTTTAGTACGTCATGTCATTATTATAACTATTATATTTTATTATTTTATTGTGTGTGTTGTGTGCAGTGTTTGCTACAACATTAATTCTCAGTAATTCTGTAACATACTTCTGTATAAAGTTTATAAAAAAAGAACTTGAGATATAAAAAGAATAAGAACAATTTTTAGCTAGACGTGTTGCTGGGGAGTTGCTTGCTGTTTCTTCCCCTTAACAGCAATAATACGCTGCGAAGTGGTGTACATGGAATAGGAAGCAAAATTAATTTTTAACTTATTCGTATAACCTTCAAAAAGTGTTCTCCAGTGGAACTTATTTTGGATAAAATCTTTTGAATTCGAATTTGAAATAATTTTAATAACCTTTCAAATAATGACAAATGAGGCCATAAGTAATCTGTGAGTCTGCGACGTTCTGTAACTGTAAAAATTGTCTCAGTAGATTGATTGTTCACTACCGTATCTTAACTATATTTAATATTATAAAATTCTAAAAATTCCGAGCCTGTACATTGCTAATTTAATTTATAATAGCTTTATTAAAAAACCAACTGGAATAGATTATATAAACGACGGAAAACACGTTGCGATATTGTTTTTTTGTAATAGTAAACTAGTTAATAGTTTAGAATTTTATAATATTCTATACTAGCTGTCCCGGCAGACGTCGTCCTGCCCGGAAAAGCGTCAATCCATATGCCGACAGCAGCACCACCTACCGGGTCCAATTGTAAGCCAACTCAGAAACCTTCTCTGGCTGATGCACAACACAACAACTTTGCTAAACATCATCACACGATCAAATGTATAGTTTACGATTCTATAAAGGACATACAGACAAACATTCATTGTTATGTATAAAGAAGATAGATATAAATTATCTCACTTTGTTAAACCTATAATAGAATATTATTATAGTATAAAATCAGCACATAAAAGTCCCACTGCTGGGCTCAGGCCTCCCATTATAGGGTGAACGGACAGTACCTATACCCGCCACGCCGTCCAAAGTGGCTTGGCAGGTTGGCCACATCGGTTATCTCGATGTGCAGGTTGCATCACGATGTTTTCCTGCACCGTTATTAGCACATGGTAATTATAAGAATATGCACATTAGATTAAAAAACTGACTAAGTGGTGCATGAGTTCCGGCTAGAATTGAACCCGCGCCCTTTAAACGGGACGCGTGCGCTAGCTATTACTCTACCACTACTATAATAAAAAAGATAAGTAACATAAGCATTGAGACAAATAGACATTAATGTAAACGATAAGATGGAAAAAGAAATATCTACTAATATAGCAGTGGGAGAATTGTTGGAGCATCCACCACTAACACTAATCGAATCAGGCTGCGGGCGGAGAGAGACGAGGCCATTATGCGCGCCACAATACAGCCAGCCCAGCGGACTCGGGGCTTAGCGCAAACCATAAGCTGATTGCGATTTTATTCACACTTTCAGATAGAATATGTAATTCTAAAATGTCAACATGCTGCATTTTGCAGTAGTGGAGTATGGGAGGCCAAGCTTCAGTAAAATACAATGCACGATAAAAACACGTTATTTATTTTACTTTCCAAATCTAAACACAATTGCAATCATGGACTTTACACTTCACTTTAACCTTTACTGGTCTATAGATCGCGATCAAGTAATCGTTCCCAACAAACACTATCTGTTATTATATTTTGGCGCCAAAACAATATGACTTGGGAGTTTTTGGCGTGAACTAAAAGGAGATGTTGTGCTGTTTAGTTTTAGGCTGGTTTTAGTGTTACGCGCTATCGTTCTAGTTAAATCGTATCGGGATTATATATTGAAGTGATAACTTCTTATGGGAGGGTAAACAGCTTCGTTACGTAACGCGTTACGGCGCCAGTCTGTCTGGCTTCCCTTTCTCTCACGTTAGATTAGTTTAAGTTATCACTTCTGTTGGGCGTCCCGAGACGCACACCGTCTGTTTTTTATACAACCTAACAAGATTCCCGGTATATAACGTACCACAGATTTTATGTCACATAATTTTTTATCGACTAGCAAAACCGAATCGAAAATGGCTCAGTAGTTTTAACGTAAATCCCAAACGAACAGACAAGACATTTAAAAAACCTGTACATCTCGGGGCGCCCGAAAGAAGTGATAACTTGCGTGAGAGAAAGGGAAGCCAGAGATTGGCGCCGTAACGCGTTAGGTAACGAAGCGGTTTACCCTCCCATAAGAAGTTATCACTTCAAAATAATATGTTCTCTATCTTTCATATATTCTATATATCCAGTTGTTTTTATATAAATAGCGTCAGTCAGCAGACATGGCATTTTTAAATTTTTATAATATTATAGACTATTAACAGCTAAAGCCCATAAATGAGGCCACACACGATCGGATAGATTTGCGGATATGTAGTTAAACGTCTCGATTTGTCGCTAATGTGATGGAAGTGGTCGGCGTGTGCCATCCGCCCGCTCCGGCCCCGGACGGCGTTACGCCGCTGCGGATGGCCCCGCTAATGCCATTCGTGGGCCTTATTTATTGGGCAAACGCATTCGCCATTAATACTGATATCCTCTTAAACGATTTATTTATACGTTAATTATCGATGTGGCCCGTGATTGTTATGGCAGTTAGTTTTTAATTTCAAGGTATGCAATTAAAATCATTTGTCATTGTTTAGGAGCATTAGTGGACCATTAGTGACCATGGAGAAAGTTTACGATTATTGTAAAAAATGATGAAAAAAAAACAGCTTATTGCTAATAAAAACATGATGATTTTCAATGGAGACTAGTCTTTTTTCCACAATTTTCATTTTATTACGACTCCTAATTACTTCCAAACATGATGGAGTTTGTTTCATCGTGATAGATCATTTAGTTAAAAAAAAAACCGACATCAAAAACTAAAAAGTATAAAATAACTTATTTCTAAAGCTATTATTATTAATATATATTATCTGAAACATCTTAAAGTTTTTGATTCACGTTTCAATATATAGATTAAAATATTCATTATTTGATGTAGAATAATAAAACATACCTTTAAATTATAAATTTTACAAAATTGAGAACTAGTGGGCCTGGCAGTCGTTATCCTGCTCTGAAAAAATAAAAATTTATAACCTGATTGCAGCGCTACCTACCGGGGCCAATTGTGAATCTAAACCATCCATGGACGCACACACCCAGAATTTCATCAAAATCGGTTAACCCCTTTTGAATATCAATCAGACTATAGTACTGAAATTGGTCTGCATATATGAAAAGTAGATACCTAAATTACTTTCATACTAAGGAGTGGTTAGATAAAACATTGTCACAGCGAGTTAAAGTCTAAACTGCACTAGATACTCATATAAATACTCCGTTAAAACGTAAAAAGTTAGTATCGCAGCAAGAGTGGAGTGTCGAGCACTCCAGGAGAGGGCCAACTTTTAACAAGGTGCCGTCGAGCAGTTAGCCTGTTTTCTTGTTTACAATCCACTTTATATCAAATCCCCCTAGAACTAGTTATTTACTTACTGTTATAGATAGTTTTAATGAGCTACTTGCTAGACGTATCTGGCTCGACATTTCATATCTAGAAAATGAATATAGCTGGTCAAGTGCGTGGATGGATGCAGAAGTCGCGGAAGGCCACGACACACCTTCCACGATCAAATTGATCGTGTATTAGCAGAAGGTGATGTCAGGAGCCTTAAGAACAGACGAGCGTGCATGACAAGAGCTATGAATGTCAAAGAAGCAAGTGAGGTGTGTAAGAATAAGCCTGTATGGCGCTCTGTTGTTCGTGCCTACCCCGCAAGGGACCTGGCGTGAAGTTATGTATGTATGTATGTAAGTGCGTGTCGTTCCACCTACAGTAATAATGGGTTATAATGAGCTTCATAGTAGATTTGTATCCTGTAATTCAAAAGAATGTCATCATCATCTCTGGCAGAGATTTGTTACACAGTCTATAATCGCTTGTACTATCTATAACTTAGTTTATTTTTAGTTTTTAATTATTAGAATATAATTATTATGTAATTATAAATCTCAAATTCGGATTGCAATTTTTTATCTTTTACAATAGTTTTAAGAGTTCAAAAATACATATCTACTAGATCAGGATCTAAAAAAGTTGTTAATTAAATATATGCCTGTACATACACTAATGAGGTTGTTTGTTTGATTAATTTTAATTTTTAATTTTGATTACTTTGAATCTCTTGAACTTACGGCGGCTATGGGTAGTTATGAAACAGTATTTTTAGAGTTCTATTTATGGTTTTCAGGTAAGAGACACTATTTATATCAATTGAAATAAGAAAATAGTTCACGCAGAAGATTAGAATATAATTTTGAATGGTTAGTGAAAATAAAGATATTTCATTCATTTTTGATATATAGACATGAATACTCAAAAACAGACATGTACGCTTGTTAACTAGATATATACACTTTGTTGTTTTTTGTATTTACTAGCGTATATCTACGTATATATCAATGCGTGAAGCCAAAACTTTGTACCCCTTTTTACGAAAATTGCGCGGACGGAGGCGTATGACATTTCCCACACTTCTAGTTTATATAGAGAAGAAGCGACGAATGCTAATATTTTTTAAAATTATGCATACATAAATAATAGTTTTAAAAAAAACAAAAAAAACACGCTTTCATAAAAAATCCAACTAAAAAACAGAAAATAAAATTTAATAAATTTGGTACATTATTGTAAAAAAGCGTGGGGTGTATTCAAAGCGCTTTTTAAGATATTATATTATTAATTAAATACACCCCACGCTTTTTTACAATAATGTAACAAATTTATTAAATTTTATTTTCTGTTTTTTAGTTGGATTTTTTATGAAAGCGTGTTTTTTTTAGTTCTTTTTTAACTATTATTTATTTTTCATTTTTTAGTTGAAATTTTTTAAAATGTTTTTAAATACAAGCTTTTGAGATCCTGCATATCATGTAGCAGCAGAGTGCTAGCCAAGACAAGTAAAAGGAGCTCAAACACGACGGGTCTATCTTGTTTAGTACAGGAGTTCCTATGGTCACCTTCCGACTCCATCATCAGATCAGCTCCATGGTACCATATTATTGCACTTTCACGCGATATAAACATACGAGCCCAAACACGAAGGGTCTATCTTGTTTAGTACAGGAGTTCCTATGGCCACCTTCCCACTCTACTACTATATTATTGCATTGTCATCGACCTTTGACAGGTGTGCAAAGTTTGAATTAAATCTGATCGTTCAAAGTAGGACAAAATCGAGCTTAAAGGGGTCGGTTACAAACATACATACATACAGTTGAAGGTAATAAAAGCGTGTTAAAAATAGATTAAATCAATAAAAAAAACATTACACACACTACTATGTACCTATTTGACATACACGCATATATACTACAATTATAGAAGTAGTACCTATAGTCTTTCACAACAAATTATTATTTAATTATAAATTATTATTATTATTGGTCGAAATTCGACCACGGCGACCACTTGTAATTATAAATATGAGAGGGCACTCTGCCTTAATGCCTAGCTCGGGATTGAAGGATTTTATCAATAGGTACTTACTGCATTTGATATTGGTGGGGTATAATTTGAAATAATATCTATACAAGTAATATCAAATTTAGATCGATTGTAGGGCAAGTGAATCAATAGTAAAATAGGAACCGGTCATATTTTGCAATAAGATTCGTTCATATATCCATTCGTTTTCCCATTCATTCAATATGAACCAAACTTCACGGTGGCAAAAATCAATTACCTAATCAACTATTTATATTTTTCTTCTTTTTGAGAAGCACTATCGCTTACGTTACTTTAAAATGAGGACCATCAAGTTTGTGTGAAAACATCATTTGTTTAATAAAGTGGGGATGAGATCTGACCACTAGTGGGAGGCAAGGACGGGCGCAGGCGGGGGGCAGGGAGCAGGGAGCTATTATCAAATTACTGCCGCGCCATTTACCAGCTGCTTAACATAAATGATTCAATAATACGCAATATAAGCGTTTGACGTTGTTAGCAAATCTTACCGGATGACAAGCTAAAATATTTTCCGCTACAGACTTTTGTAGTTAGGCTGGGATGAGTAAACCCTTCAAATGTCGCTTGTGCATTTCTGCATGTCATTACTATTCCATTTTACTTCGAGCTCATTTGGTAGGAATTATCTAAGTGAAATTTGCAAAGAAAATTAGCTTATATGTTATAGGAATCAAGGTACTATTGTTACGTGCGAACGGGGGTACGCACTTATATGGATTGGAAGAAAACACCAGTTTTATTTTAAAAGCTTTTATTGACTTACTCAGCCGCACGTAGTGCCTCTCTGCAGGGTTGCCCCTATACGCACGATCAACGATGCACAGTCCCGATGATAAGTTGTCACACCCTCAATACCGTCGCCGATATTGCGCGGACCACCTCCAATATTATCGCGGGTAGCTCGCTTCTGGTTCCTCTCTCGAACTACGCTACACACCTCCTTAACGTATCTGTCCACCAAACTTGTCACTAAATTCACCACTTAGTTCGTCTCTGTCCTCTATTAACCTTCTCTAATAACTCTTTAGTATCGCACTTGTCGTTTCACCGTCTTGTACTGAACTCAACTTTAAACTGCCCGGTAGGCGCGCCTTACACTGTTTATATACCCGGAAGAATTTTCTAGAACCTATCCATCTATCTCTGTCTTTTCTTTCCCGAACCTTCTGTTCGGGAACTTTCGTCTATACATCTATCTCTTTCTAACATCTATCTATCTCTTTTTTTCTTTCGTCGTCTATCTCTTTCTAACATCTATCTATCTCTTTCTTTCTTTCGTCGTCTATCTCTTTTTAACATCTATCTATCTCTTTCTTTCGTTTATCGTCTATCCTTTTATAAATATATCCATCCTTGTCTTTTCCTTCCAGAAATGTCTAGTTCTTTCTAAAAGTTCTAAAACTGATTTACGCTGCTGGGCAGTTCCACCCTCGGTCGCCATACTATATATTTTTAAATTTTATCATAATTCGTCCAGCTGTTTCTTAAAAGAAAACAGGCAGGAAATTCTTTTGCATTTGTAATTAAAGTTTTTCCTTATTGTTAGTGAATGAAGCATTTTTACACATGTTATATTACATTCAAATTCTCAATATCCCAATAAAAGAATTATGCCGATTTAAGTAAATATTACACAAGTAAAATTAGTTTTGTTAATTATTTAACAAAGTTGGGTCGTTTTGGTCTTACGCCAAAAGGAAGATTTGCACTGAAAATCAGCATTGTGTCGGATATAATTCCGGCACAGCAATATGCTGAGTGCAAATCTCGTTTGCTGAAAATGCGGCGTACAAATTCTCAATATATGCTCTGTGTATAACAATGTATAAAGAATGTAGATACGTCGCTATTTCTTCAAATAACGTTTTACTTTCTTTAGTACGCCATTGAAACAGAACAGAATGCATACGGCGAAACAATTTAAGTTATTTAATCATGAGCTCAGTTATTGATTACAATACCAAATCAATCACTTCTAAACTGTGTGCACGTAAAAGAAACAAAGGTTCGATTCGTCCCGGTTGTCACATCCCTCACGCGACGGAGTGATGGCAGACAATGGAGAGACAATAATTTAATCAAGTCACGAACATTGATCGTTTGCTTGTTAATTTAATGAATAAATTTAATCATTTAAACTACAGTGTGAAGTCTGTATAACGACACTCAAGGGACTGTGCATTTTATGACGTTATAGAGAGTTGTCGTTAAATGGAGAGAAGTGTGTTATTTTTGTCTGACGTCTTTTGCTGATCGTAGCAGGTGGAGATACAGTCTCTGCCTACCCTACGTTAGGTTCAATTCTTAGCACGATAAATTTCATATAGTGAATGTGGGGCGAAGACTGTCAATAGATTACGATCATGCACCGCTCGTTTAATAACTTTTTTAAACCGAATTCAACACCAACAATTCGAAGACATAATTCATTGGAGTCTTAGCTTCAGTGACTAATTTGTTGTATTGTATTCAAACACGGAAATAATGAGAGGTGTATCTATAACACAGGAATTGCAACTTCCTTAGGCAAGAATAATCATGCGATGTGTAGATGATAGAACACATAACTTACATTAATGCAGAATCTAACATTAGTCAACTTAAATTCTTTATTTAATAAAAGTACGTTTTAACAGTTTCAATCCCGGTTTTTTATTTTTATTCCGACGTTTCAGCCACTTTTCAATAACCGTGACACTTGACATTGATGTAGGTATGTCTTCCGTGATTATGGCTGCTGAAAAGTGTCCAAAAAACGTCGGAATAAAAATTAAATGAAATACCTCACTTAAAACTGTTGAAATGTAGTTTTATTACGTGTAATATTCGCGGAAACTTAAGAAAATATAGTAATTAATTAATGATATTAAATAAGGTTAAAGTTAAATGTTTAAACGTATTGCGTTGCAATACAATGTTGACACTGAACATCACCTGACCTACACCAACGCGTCAATATAATGGCAATTCCATATTATTGTCAATAAATAAATGTTATTATTATTAATAATAATATTTAGGTATGACTTTAGTGCACATAATTATTAATTAACAGATGTATTTGTGTCGCGTTCAATGCTTAATTATGTTTATACAATTGTCAGACCGCGTAATCAACTGTTTTGTTTTGGATTAACTAATATTATCTCCTTGGCTGGTTTATATGAAGTATCGGTATCAAAGGCATTTATTTAAGAAGCATTAATTGCGTAGTGGGTTCAATCCTGGCTGTATTGCATGCACCACTTGAATCAATGGTGAAAGAAAACATCGTGATGCAACCTGGACATCGAGATAACCGGCCATAACATAAGTGTAACTTGCTTAATTTCGGGATATATAATGTGTTTGTTTATCTGCTGATTATTATTTTAAATGAAAAAGAATTAAGGACATGCTTTAAATAATAGTCCGTTGATTGAAAGTTTTAGTTGAAGTCTACTATATCTACTAATATTATAAATGCCGAAAGTTTGGATGTAGGTATGTTTGTTGCTCACGCCAGAACGGCTGAACGGATTTGAATGAAATTTGGTAGCACAGCTATAGATTGCAATGTAAAATAGCACGTAGGCTGTTATCCTGGTGCATAATGTGCGCTTCCCGTGGATGATTAACGCGAGCAAAAACTAGTTTTCTTTAAAACTAGACTGGTCGCGCCAACTGCTTGATTTTTATTCCTTAGTTCCTTCTTCTTAATTCATGAGATATAAATTTGTAAAAATTCTCTTTTTCATATTTGCTTAAAAATCAGCTGGTTAGTAATAAAAGATTCATATGATTGACGCCGACACTGAATATTTGCGTTGAACCCTTCTTACCCGCCAACATGGTGTCGGCAACCCTTGTTTGTTCGCCGTCACTCGAACGCATTCAATCGCTCGTAAAACAAATTAATGGTCCGATATTGTGTCTAATGTTGTACAATGCTGCAACACCAATACTCTTTCGATACGGCCATCCAAATTTCTCATGCGTTAGTTGTAAAACATATAAGCTAATAGCAGATTCAGATGAGTTGTTTTTTTTTATTGCTGCAGTACAGCAGACACGCTGAAGGCCCAACTGTGATGGAAAGTGGTCTTCTTCTAAGTGGTCGCCTATGAAAATTTGCAACACTAAAGGTGCTACCGATGTGCTTTCGGACTCGTAGATGGGACTGGTTGCTCTAGACCAGGAGTAGCAGCTATCAACATGGGCAAATACGTGGCTTTGGGGTTGTTTTGTCGCCTCTTACGACAGGCTACCCCAACGCAGAAATTAGTATTATTTCTTCGTTCCTTCACGCACGAAAAGTTTCCTTGGAAGAGACCAAAATGGCACTGTGGTTACGGTTTTTTTGGTGCCCGCGTTATTATATTTATTCCATATATAAATTACCGCACTTAAAAAAGTTAAAACGTAGTTTTATTATGTATACAAGTCGCGGAAAATAAAGAAAATATTATGTGAACCACGCTTTAGTTCGATGGAATTGAACGAACGCCTCCTGCTGTAGAATCGGATTGAGTGTTTCAGTACATAAATATACATTCAGGAGCTATTTCCGAATGAGTCCGGTTTCACTGCAGTGCCTTTGATCGAATTATATTGCTTTATGGCAGAGTGGCCTCCCGTCGAGAGATTTGTGGTTTGTGTTCGGCTTAGTTATTGCCTTCTTAGTTTCCTGTTGTTTTCCAAAAAGGAGATAAACGGAATATAGTTGTGTGAACATTGTTTACTATCTATAATCCTTTATTACTGTTAGTAGAAAACTGTGACTAAATCACAGTTGTCTGTTAGTTTATTAACTTGTATTAGTGATCGCCCAGCGGTCGAAATTCGACAATAATTAATTTAAATTATAAGTTTGAACATTATTAAGGTCTGTTGTCAAAGACTATACTTCTATAGTCACAGTTTTTGCCAAGACTACACTGTTAATTTGACTTTAACAATAAACAAAAGAGTATATAGGGTAAATGTGGGATAGATGCCCTAGGGGGATAGATGCCGAACTCAGCACATAGCAGCGTGTAAGAATACGACGAGTACAGTGTTTTATCTGTGGTAAGCTGACCTCTTTCCTCCCGCCAGTAGATGCCGTGCACTTCGCTAGAACGGATATGTAAGGAGTTGTGGAAAGAAAACGGTTTTACGCGCCGGCTTTTTGCAAGATTAAGGTTATATATTTTCTTTGTGCGCCCAGATCTTTTGATATTATAAAGTAAGTACTTATGTTTTTGTATTTAAGGTCTATATATGTATCAAATAAAAACAATTAAATGTTTTTTAATTTATTTTAACATGATTTATTGATAAATTGGGAGGGGGCGTCTATCCCCTCAATAAAGGATAGATGCCCCAGTTTTTGTGAGTATAGATGCCCTTGAGAGATGCCTCATCCCACGATGTTCATGATCATAAATTTAATTAATTATTATCTCGTTTTTTTAGACAGGCCACGAAAGTACGTGCGCAAAATTGATACGAAACCTCGAGGTATGTAGACAGAAGATGTTCCACAAAGCTCAGGAACCAAAACGTATAGTTAAGTTTTTAATCAAAGAGACGAACATGCAAATGAGTCAGACTCATCTCAGAATGGAGCAAATGAATGTGTAGAATGGATTGAAGATTTAGCGAAGATAAAATCTAAAGTAGTCTGGATTTAGTAGGTCATGTGTACAAATTGGCTGCACGAAACCTGCACAATGTATGGCGGTTATTGTAATCAATATCAGCGTTTAAAATTACGCCACGAAAAGAAAAAAAGAAAAATATAGCGTGTAAATAGAAAAATAAAGCATGATGAGAAATATGCTAAGAAATTAAACAAAAATAAAGCTAGAAACAAATAATTCTATTTGAGATTAGTATCAAAGATGATTTTATGCCGTTTGGAAAATCAAAACATTTTTCGTCAAATATGTGTATGATTATAGAAATATATTACTATTATATTATTATTGTTTTTTACTGTACCATTTACTTGACGTTGATTAAAATTAAGAAAATCGAAATATCCTTCCATTTTTTCCTTAGGGCAACTAACCCACGAGTCAATATTTCATCGCGGCATCTAACCCACACAGTAGGCATCTATCCTCGTGTATACGGCTTTTTGATTTTGTTTATAACTATAGAAATAAAACAAATAAAAATAAATAATGATGATTATGTTCTTCATTGATGAATACACAAACAACCACGAAAGTATAAGACAGTTAAATGGTTAAATTCTGTATTTTAATCACCCATTTCAAAAAGATGGGCAACTATCCCATATTTACCCTAGGGTAAAAGCCGGATAGTTGCCACACGGACAAAACACATGCGCCTATTCCGATGGCTTACACGAAATTGAGGCCTGCGGGGTGGTCACTACTTATTGTAGTAAAGCACCAACACAACTTATAATCTTAACATAGTTTATTAAAGACCGGGGCATGTATCCGACCGAGGCAACTATCCGGCTTTTACCCTATACGTGTGTGTGTCAAATACATGGTTCTGCGTGCGTATTTTAATGCATAATTTAAAAAAATATTAGCATCATGCACTCCTTCTCTATATCAACTATAAGTGCGCACTCCGACTGCGCAATTTTCGTAAAAAGATGTACAAAGTTTTTGCTGTGGTTTTGCTTCACGTATTAATATGTAGATAACATTCTCAATTATTTTCTGATTACTAATAAGTTCGAACTATACCTGCAACTTCAGCTACTAGTGAGTTGTCAATCGGTAAATCCAACTAAAAGAATAAGCGTCCAAGTATGTACCTACTACTGCTGGTAGAATAAATCCTTAAATCTTCAATGTTTTTTTGACTTCCTACTGCCATTACCACCACCAACTCCTGCTGCTTAACAAACTACAAATATGAACCTGGCGTTATTGATTTTAGTTAATTTCGTTTTTCAAATACTTCTGAGTTAGTTTGTGTTATAATACTCTCATAATAAGAAAGTGTTGTGCCATGTGTTAAAATTTAACAAAGAACACATGAACAAAGTGTCTTCTCCTTAATAAAGACAACAGAAAACGTGTTATTGGCACATTCTTAATTTAAGTTATATCTAGTTATTTTAGGTCCGTTTTAAATCACCCATTAGTCTTATTTCCTAGCTTAGATTGTAATTTGTTTAGACACATCATTTATGGAAAGAAAAAATACTTCTGAATTTCTTACTTTCACTATCGCAAACTCTTTTTAAAATATAGTTGGTAAAGAAAATATTTATTGCTAAAAATGCGACACTTAACAATAATTTATTATAATAACAATGAAAACGTGTGCTGCCATTTGCAAAATGAAGTTGGCAATCAGTTTTTGCTGTGCCGGAACAAAGTCCGACACAGCACTGATTTTCAGTGCCCACCTCCTAAATCACAAAAGTCATACCACCTACGGTAAAAACAAATTAAATTAAATTATAGTCAACGTATTCGTGTAAGAAATAATAACAAAGAAAAAAATAACAGAAAACAGTGACAGCATAACTTTAAAAAAAACCTAAAGTAGGTACCTAAAAAATAGATAAAACCAAAATAGAGCACTTATTATATAAACATGTTACATGTGAAACAGCTGTTTAGATTTTGGTCGTTTTACTGTCATTGTGGCGTTACTGAAAACAATACACGCGGTGCCAGACATATAGTTCTCCTGTATTAGATAAACTGAATTTTCCTTTGAGTTCAAACTTTGCCGACCTGCAGCCACTCCACTGTTGATGTCACGTCGAGATGTTTGCACGCCCGCGAACGGCCAACGATCTCTTGTCGGTTTGTTCCTTTCGATTTATTTTGGTCAGCGCAACGACGAGAGATTCGTTACATTTTATCTGATCGTAGGTTGAAATTGTAGATTTTTCTGCAATAAGTAGGTAATAATAGATATGGTAATATTGGAAGTGCATAATAGGTACTTTCGACAGTGATTATCGGATCAACATTAGATAATCACTTAGGAAAAGTGACCACTATAACAAAATCTACGGGCGCGATGAGATATCCGGGAGAAGGCAAAGGCACGTGGAAGCAGTAGCAAGGGAAGAGTGACTTACCTCGCCACCAGTCCACCGCCACTACCATCGTCCTCCGGGGGTTACCTGACTCACACTCACTAACATTTCCTGGGAGAATTCTTTAAATTAAGTTATTATAATGCTTTACTTCAATATTGTGTTCCAACAATCATTTCACCATATTGCGGTGACAGCACTGACTTTGAGTTGAATGCTTGTTTTGTTATATCAATTCTTTAAATTAAATAACTGTTATTGTACATAATTCACAATTTTAATTAAAAATACGTTATAAACAAAAATAAATTACAAATATAATAAAAACTAAAACTAAATAAAAAAGGGAAAAATTGTTTAAGATAAAATATTCATTATTATAATATATTATAGGTGTAGTTAAATTATATGACCTTATTGTTAAATGTAAAATTACTGTGAAACACAAACACCGAAGAACAGACGCCCCTGCGGATGAGCGTGATCTAAATAGGTATAAAGACTCCATTTTTGCCAAAATGACAACAGAACGCTAAAACTAACCTGTATCATGTTTTAAATAAATAAACCAAAGCACACGGTGTCAATGGACAGGACTTGAATGAGTAGTAAAGTGGAGAAGGGCTCTAATCCTGGTAGTTCGGTCGGACCCTTGCGATCCTCGACAAACCCTTTGCCATCAACAAATTGGAGCACCTTTTTGTGTGTACATTTTGATAACGGACCCTACGTGAGCCGCTTGATATTGGGCCCAACTAAGGAACACGTCTCAAGAGCCATTGCCGAATTTTGCACATACCAAAGTTGACATCATGTAACTAATACAGTGTAAACTCTATATAACGATAGTGACGGGACTGTGCATTTATATATTGTGCATTTATACATTTATGGCGTTATAGAGAGAGGAAAGAATTCTGTCATTTTTTCTGAAGTCTTTCACTGCACCAGTAATTTTATTGTATTTTTTTTACTTATTTTATTCATAACTTGCGATATTAAGGCATCTTGGTGATAAAGGAAGTAGGTACTTAGAAATTGTGGCATTTCGGAATTTCTTAGAAATTTCGGTATGGCGACAGTCGAGTTTATTACGGGCTAGATTGATAAAGCGATAAAAGAAAGTACACAGGTATGCAGCTTTTACTAATTTTGGTAAACCAACCGAAGCCAAGTGATTTTGACGCTAAAGAAATTTACTTGACGTTTCATATGTGACGTATTAAATTAGTTCATCAGATTTAAGAGATAGGTACATATGGGGATGTCTGGAAGAGATCGCTTTTTAGCGATAGAGCGGCCTTTTGTAGGTATATAATTAGTTATAATTTTAGTCTTTTAGCTCATTTTTGTATTAGTGTGTTAAAATGTTATTTATTTATCTGTTTTATATATATACACATGGAAATATCGTTAAATTAATCTACCTGGGGAGATTGATTGGTTTTACAGTAAGTCGTTCTGTGTCCATAGACATAAACCATAGGTGTCAGTCAAATAAACGAAATGCACTTCGATTGTATGTATTTATTATTTAGTATATAATTGAAAATACTGGCAATTTCTTATTCTTATTTCTTAGAAATAAAAATGTTAATTTTAGAAATAATATCCACTCCCTAATTAGTGTAAGCAATCAAGAATGTCTCGACGAGCACAACAATCGCTAAATCAACATGTTCTCCTTAAGATAACAACTTACAAAATATGTAATGAAACATAATCGAGTTAACTGAGGCTCCTAAACAAACACGAGGTGTGGTCGAGTACACGGGCACTTGGCCAATTACAGTAATATATATAAATAAATATGACAAATGTCTGTTTGTACAGCCGCTGGACGAATCAGCTGTTCAGGCGTTGGAGTGTAGTTTCGGGTGTAGATTACTCGAATGCTATGATTTGTTTGTCACCAGCATTATTAGGAATCGGCTTCATCATCATGTGAATGTCGAAGCGATACAGCTCATAGGCAACACGGACATAACGAGAAGGCTCAAAATGACAAAACCCTTACAACTAGTGCTATGAACAAAACAAAAGTGTAGTGTAATGTGCTAGCTATTATAAAGAATACATGAACAAAGTGTCTTCGCCTTAATTGAGACAATAAGAAAAGAGTTAATGGACACTTTCTTAGTATGAATACTCTTAGTTAATTAAGGTTATATTTAAATTACTAATTAGTCTCTTTAAATTAGATATTAATATTAATAAGGTATTTCTTCTTAAATTTCATTTATAAAAAAAACGTGTGCTTCTCGGGATGCCTGACAGAAGTGATAACTTAAAGTTATCTAAGTTGAACTATTTAATATTGAAATTGTTTAACTTGAGAAAAGCTTAGGTTATTACTTAAATTTTATGTGTGTTCATATGATAATGTAAGGAAAGGTTATTTATTAATAAACTCTTATAAATATTGATTATAAAATATATTTTATTCTTAGTTACAATTCTTGAATATGTACATTAGAAGAAATATGGCTAGCGCTGTAGGGTTAGGGTGAGAGAGGAGGAGCCTCCTACCGCTGCTGTCTTCTAAGGCTGCTGTATGCGCGAGAGAAAGGGAAGCCGTAGAGACTGACGCCGTAACGCGTTACTACGTAAAGAAGCGGTCTATCCTCCCATAATAAGTTATCACTTCAAAATATCCGTGCAGGAACGGAGAAAGAATACAATTTCCTGCGGCCGGGCGGCCTGTCGTAAGACGCGACCAAACAACCCACAGCCAGGTAGGGCATCTTCCTGACTGGATAGCTACCACCCATGGTGTAAAGTATGGCGTCATAACAACCTTGAGTTTTGTTCCGGTATTACTGACCAGGTTCCTGTTTCCCTTAAGAGAGCAACAGCGCATTTGTAGCACTTTTAGTGTTGCAAATGTCCATAGACGATGGTAGCCGCTTTCCATCATATGGTTTGTCGGCCTGTCTGTTGAACTCCTGCAATAAAAGAAAACATAAAAAAATAATCCAGTTTTAACAATAATTACCTAATGCGCATGACTTCTTTTACTAGTACAAAATTCTTTTTTTTTCATTTATAGTATTCAAACACACTGGTAAGTGCTTAATGACTCTACCGATCTTAATGAGAATCACTGTTAAAAACCAAATACAGAATATAGTTCCTCACGTCAGTCTTTTAAATTGTTAGAACACATTATAATATATTGGATAGCTTATTATATAACCGTTTAGTGAAAAGCAAATATGTTCAATAGAGACGTAGTGTCCCATTGAACTCCCATCACAGTCATCACCACAAAGGAACGTATAATCATCTTATTATTTTAATATTGTTGCAACAGATGACCTGGTATTATTTGGTTTACACTAATGAGTGTGTAGGCACCTTTGCTGCCAACTTAATTCTGCTTCCTCTTCCCTCAACACATTCGATAATGAACCTTATCATGTTTAATTTACAAGTCTCTGTATATTATATAAGAGCATTGTTATATTTGTCTTGTGTGTTTTATAAGAGACCCATTCTTCCGTAAAATGGGACTGTAAACTCGACTCTAAGGCATCTGGGATTAAAACGATTGTTGTAGAGATCGATTGTTTAGAAGTGGTTTCAAGGCACAAAGAAATGACACGGGTTGCATCTCGGCGCTGTCATCTGCTGTTTTCAAAGAAAATATGTAGTCGTATAATTGTGATTAGTGGAATATTGTCGGTGTTCGCGGAATGTGGACGTGTGTGGCCGACGGGCGAGTGTTTACTTATTAGGTGTTCATTGATTGGACGATTATATCTGTGTTTTCACACGTCGCTCGTTATGCTAATAGGTGACGCCTAGCGCCATCTAGCTTGAGTTTTATTAAGTACTATTTTATGACGTCAATCATGTTGTGATCTGTTGGTATTGGTCATCAATTACGGTTTCTTCCAATTGAACAAAACTGCCTCATTATTGATTTTATTAAGTAAAACATTATTTTTTATCGATATACTTCCACTTTACTCTACTCTACTCTACCAATTTAGGAATAATTTTTTCACCGACTTTTTAACAAAAATTGTAGGTATCGTTTATAATATTTTGATTGATTTTTCATTTTATGTTCTCTTATTAGGGTTCAGTAGTTTTTCAGCAAAACAGAACCACTTGTATTTTTGAAGTGAAACTTTTATTGAGACGGGGGGTTTATTAGAAAGAAAGAAATAATTTATTTGCTAGGAAAGCGACAATAGGTACAATGATGCAAAAATATTTATACGTACATTTTTTATAATAAGATTATAACTAGTCTTTATTAGGATTTTTTCTGTCCCGAAAAAGCGTTACGGCCGCGTGGAGGGGCGACATCATTTTAGAGTAGACGTAGCGAGAGGCGACATCATTTTAGAGTAGACGTAGCGAGGGGCGACATCATTTTAGAGTAGACGTAGCGAGGGGCGACATCATTTTAGAGTAGACGTAGCGAGCGGCGACATCATTTTAGAGTAGACGTAGCGAGGGGCGACATCATTTTAGAGTAGACGTAGCGAGGGGCGACATCATTTTAGAGTAGACGTAGCGAGAGGCGACATCATTTTAGAGTAGACGTAGCGAGGGGCGACATCATTTTAGAGTAGACGTAGCGAGGGGCGACATCATTTTAGAGTAGACGTAGCGAGAGGCTAGCTGAGAGTTTTTGAGATATGGGGAGTATTTTCCATAAATCCTTTTTCTCTTGATTCTGTAGCCAAATCATGAAAAAAATATTGTTTTGCTACCTCTACGAAACCCTTCATAGATATGTACATAGATAACACTTTATTCCTCACCAAATATACAATTTCGAAAATGCACAATTACAATATTGTCATGGTAGAAACAATAGGCGGCCTTATCGCTTGAAGCCATCTCTTCCAGGCAACCTAACTTAAGGAATAGTTTAACCTAATCTGGCGATGTAGTTGGTGCAGATTATTAGGTAGATCTTAAAGGAATATACTTAACCCTTAAATTGACACTGTATGTCGTGTCATACACAACTTTTACAAAAATCTACGTTGTTAACTAAAGCTTTATTTAGGTTTATTTACTACTATATCCATGATAACATTACTAAACTTTTAGTACATAAGTATTTCATAGCTCTGGCATCACTTTTGATGCTTATAAATCTTAGACCATTAAACCAAAGGACTCGGCTCGCGTCTTATTTTGCAAACAAAAAATTCAGCCATTTGCTGCGGGGGGAAGAGTAAAGCACACATTGAAACAATCGCATACACCCAAATATTATTTGTGTTGTTATAAACGCAAACATGTACAAATCTTCAAAACTAGTATAGAGACAGCGTATATTTACACTCATTACGCACACAAAGACGACTCACACATTTCAAAATACAAGAAATTGCCATATCATTATTCAATTTGCCTCGTAATTTAATCATAATTGACTAAATATTCATTATTATTTTTTATTATAATATTGGATTATGAAATAAACTTTAATATTGTAATAATTAAACAGTACCACATTGATGATTTATTAAACTAGCACTAGTTGAAATAAGATCTTAGTTATTGTGTGATGAAAATTGTGATGTGTGATATTTATTAACACTTTCACAATTTTATGTAAACCATAATCGCTAAAACATCCATGAACATAATATATAATTGTGTACATATAATTCAAATATTTACTTGCAACGTAATTTAAATGCCCTATATTTTGAGTAAAAAAATGCTGGTATTACTATTGTACAAAACTGTGATTTTCATAGGGATAGTAAATATCGACACTTTAATGTCGATATTTTTACTAGGAATAATAATTTTGAATACTATGATGACAGTGGAATAAAACTAAAGTATAAGTTTAATTCATTTATTTTATAGTATTTTTCTTAGATATTCGCGACTATTACACATAAATAAAACTACGTTATTTACGGTTTTAAGCGCGATATTTCTTTATTTTGACAACGTTTCGGCTACTTTACAGCAGCTATGATCACGGTTTGACTCGAGGTTACATGTCAATTAGTAATGTTTATAAACATTAATCCGAGCGTGGGTCGGTTTGTAACGCGCCTCGCGGGAGGAGAGGTGAGTGCGCGCGGAACACGTCGCGCGCCCATCTCGACGGCATAACGGCGGGCGAGAACCCTTTTCCCGGGTAACCATAGCTGGAAGCTGATGTCTAGGAATGACATACTCAAGCCGAAGGAATAAAAGAATTGATATAGTGAGAAATTATAAAATTTATTAAATGAATAAAACATAATATTGGCCATAAATCGTAATCATCTAGTAGTAGGAACCCTTCGCTGCAATACCGTTAACCCTATGTTCACAAGGTAGGTTATATAGGAGCGCTGATCAAGAAACAGGTAGACTCTCAAGATCGGTAACGATACCCGATTCGATGGGGTAAAAGCAGTACTCTTTACCATCGTAACTTTTCATTGTGTGGGAGCAATACTTAAAAAAACTCTCACAACATTTAAATATATTTCCTAGTATAGGTTACAGTTATATGTACCAAATTTCAGCAGTGTAGACCTAATCTTGGAAAATAGATGGACAGAAGGACACGACGAAATCGTAAAGGTTCCTTATTGTAAACAATAGGACCCTAAAAGTGGGTCATTATTAGTATAACGTAATCATATTTTCGACTAACAGCATCAAAAGGTAGTTTTATCGATATCGACACGGAGTTATATGTACAGATTAAACATCACTAAGGTAGTACTATCGTGTAGCCAAAAAAACAAACTTCGATATTCAAATTTCAAATTAGTCTACAACGCAATAAGGGCTATAATTTCTTGAAGGATTTCGCATTAGTCTCGTGAGTGTGTGTGTGTGAAGTGCGCTAGCTTTCAAAATTTTGTTATTTGGGCATTGTTATACAAATATAGACTCAATTTCTTCACAGTAACAGTTCAAAGTAAAACAGAGATTTGTCGGAAGTCGATACGAGATGTTTCATTAATTCGATTATAGAATCGATGTTTTAAACATCAAGTTTAATAAACAACTATAAGTTATTTTATTAAAAAAAGCAATAATTAGACAAAAAAATGCTTACATGTGAAATGTTACACCATCTTTTTCTAGATTTGAGGTGTTTGACATTTTATCGCACACGTTAAATGCATAGGTTGGCATTTTTGAGGAGCTCCTCACACAGCGATAACGATACTCAGACTGTTAGAAATCGATTATTGAACTAGTTTTTATAAACGCGTTAGATTTTATAATCTTGTACCTTGGCGGAGGGGTATGCTCATACAAGGCTTGTCCATTGGTTTAATGGTCTAAGTTATAAATACAAATAACTACCATGAGGAAACAACTGACGCTTGACAAGGATATAATATTTTTGTTTTTTCTTTATTTTGAACATATTATGCCTGTATTTTGTTGTTATTTTGTTTTTGCGATGTCAATGAATAATTATACACCAAAAATGAAAACAAAATAACAGCATAACGTATTTTTATTCGCTGTCTAACCTGATGTATTTCACCACATACATTGCCAACTTCATAGTTAAGTATTAGTATTTTGTTCTGTATGTTGTGAAAGACACTGCTAATGCACGGTTGTTTTTTCTTTTATAGTTTTTTTATTTTTTGTATGGTAGGCATACTTTTGCTTAGGTGTTTCGTTTTCTTTGCCTACAGCAAAAGCAACTAACACGCGGTGGTACAATAATTGCTTTTGTGCCTGCTATAAAAGCACCTTCTGAATGTAGCGAGACGTCTGATGCTGAAGAAGAGCTTGATATTAAGCTTGCTTCCTCTTATTCTTCTTCGCCAACACCTAGTACCAATAGTTCTCGAAAGATGCATTCAACTTTCTGATGACGGCAGTGACTCTGAGCAAAATGAAAGCGTCCGCCTTACACCTATAATAGCCAAATTTTTCCTAGCCCCACACAAAAACCCAATTATTGTAGCACTTCAATTTTGTCTGATATACCCTCATTGCCAGCGGTTAACCCCGGAACTCCTACTAGTATTGAGACTCCTGCTGTTTCCTCGCCTGCTTCTACAGTGACCCCAGCCAGAGAAACAAGATCTACAAGGCCTCGTATATTACCAGTGCTAATAGCAAAAAGGGTTAGTAATGGCGAAAAGTTGTCTTTCGTCACGGAGCTCCTATAGAAGATACTATAGAACACGTAAACATCCATACAACTGAGGCAGCCATAGACATTTTATGGATATAATTAGTCAGGGTCGCTGTGGCTAATTATCCAAATTGACAGGGGTCTTTTGTTTAAAATATCAGGTTCGATTATGTTTTATCACTGGAAAGAATTCGCGTTATTATCAACTTGAATATCATAAAAAGAAATAATTTTTATTTATGTTACTACCTGAATGAAGCTATTATTTTTGATTATGTATTGTTTTATTTTTTATATCCGTAAAGTGGCAGTGTATGTTGAGTCATACATGGTTTTTTTTAATAAATTAATATATACAGTTTTTTTTTATACACGTATATTGACCCGAAGTCCAGTTCTACTGAAATAATAAGTGATTTCAAAAAAAAAATGCCTGCCAATTTAAGGGTAACTACATATTTTATAAATTAAATAAACATACTTCATAGTTGGTGGACTTCCACGTACTTGCCAGATATATGTAGTAGGAGGTAATGTTTTATTAAGTAACAAACGAATTAAGTTGTCATGTTATTACTGCATCCTGCTTAGCCGCCATTGGGCTATTAGCATGTCCAATCTGCATGAAAATTCATTTCACACAAGTCCCATTGTTGCTGGAATATACCTTTGTCATGTTGCGATGACGTCATCAATGGTGTTTTGATTACTAATTGTTTTATACTTTCTCATGAACAAAGACTACTGAATAATTTTGATTAAACTTTGTGTGTGTGTGTGTGTTTCGGTGGGTCCCCGGATGGTTTAGATTTACAACTGGAACCGGTAGGTGGCGCTGGGATCGGGTTCTAGGATCCTCCTAATCGCCTGAGTCAATTTCGATCATTTTGTTTTTGTGTGTTTAAGTGGGTCCCTGGATGGTTTAGATTCACAATTAGACCCGGCAGGTGACACTAGAATCGGGGCCTAGAATTTTCTTTTTTCAGGGCAGGACAACGTCTGCCGGGACAGCTAGTTTATTATAAAAGGGGTTCAAGATGGACACAGCATAATCTAATTGCGTGTTTCATGTAATAGTAAATACAGTAATGTAAACAAAAATTCATAGAAGAAGTAGCATCTACTGATGAGCTGACGAGTATTAAAAAATAGATAAACGTTGAAACAAATCCAGCAACAAGGAGAGTGGGAATGCTGGAGGCAAACATGTAAGACACGCACCACTTGTGCCAACATGATCAAGCTCATTGTGGACTATCCTAGTTAGCCCTACTTCGTTGTTTGATCACTACATGTGTTTTTGGTGAATCATTGTCAGCATTTTGGGTCCACCATAACATGTTTTGAAATCTATATTTATTGAGCAGTTTCTGTAAAATGAATTATTTAGTTTTCCGTTTTGGAAAAATAGATATAGGGCTCTAAAAAAATTTCTAACAAGAAAGAAGGCGACTTGAAGAGCAACTAAAAGTAAAAAAAATACAATTTACTAAATCTTGAAGTCGATGCCAAGTTAAACATAATAATTACCGTAAATATTGTTACGACCTAGACGCCTTCAAAAACAAATTCACACCTGCATACGTGTAAAAACACATTTTATTACCTTTCGGCATTTGGACTTCTTTTGTTTATTTATTTATTGGCATGAGTTTACTAATTATTATAGAGATTGTATTGTAATCTTTTATGGCAGTCATTAGCCAAGTGTGTCGGATTAAAGTACAAACTGATTTTAGGAAATTCGGTCCTCGCGGCCGGGCAGACATATTGCATCTGTGCAGTTTAAGGCAATGCTCCAATTGAGGGAGTCGAGCGATAACCATGAGCGAAGCAAGACGTGTGTACTACAATCGGGAAACTTTTAGTGACGGACTTTGCGCGTTTTTATGGAATTACGACCTTCTGCATTACGTTTGGACTTGTTGTGTTCGGTTATATTTGTACCTGTGTTATACGTGTTTATATAGTTCTAATAAATTCTATAGTAATTCTAACGGCATTTTAATTCGAGTCTCGCGACTCGTAACAATATTGTAAGGTAGCTATTAAGATAGCTTCTCGAATGTGGAAACGATAGCTACATGAAAGAGAAGCGTATTTAGAAAACGTAGTTGAGCGCAGCTGGAAGCTAAATTATATTTTGTACTTGTGAATCTCAAATAAGCGCTGTCTGTTGGCAACTCGGCAACAAATCCGGCTCGAAGGCCCATATGATGAACTCAAACTATCAAGGAAAAGGTAGAAATTGCACCACGAGAGATATTTAATTAATATATTAAATTTCCACCATTACATGTAGAAGGAAAAATTTTATGTGACAAAGTCAAATTTGTTGGTGTTGCCAACATTGTCAAATTTCACTAACAAATGAGTCGTCATCATGGTAATGCAAACGAAATTTCGCTAGCATATACTAGTCAGTGAATAAATGTATATCAGTCAGTTCTGGCGCTTGCCGGCCGCTGCCGCGGTGCCGCCCGTGCATTTTGATTTACATAAGTTATTTAAGATATACGATTGGTGTAAACGCTTGACAAAGATGGTTTACTACAATAATTACACCCGTCATCTTCTTTCACCAGGCAGCATTTTCGTTTGAATCTCAACTCGGATCATCGATGTTTTCTAAATACGGCGAATCTCATAACTCAATTTTTAGGTCGTGCTGTTCATCGTTATGGATTTACGCCTTCGAATGGATAACGCTCGCGTCCCAATCACAAAGGGCGTGGGTTCGATCCTGGTCGGAACGCATGCTGTATTCTTAGGCATTTTTCTGACTTAATGTGCATATTGTTACAATTACCACGTGATAATAATGGTGAATGCAATCTACACATCGAGATCACCGATGTGTCAAACCTGCCAAGCCGCCTTAGACAAGCGTGGCGGGTATACTGTCCGTTCCCCTATAATGGGAGGCCCGAGCCCAGCAAAGAGGCATGGGGTTGCCAGGTAAAAGTTATTGTGCTGCCATCTAGTTATAGATACTTAACATAATAGGTAACTAAGGATCATTATCATATTCATCAGCATAAAAATGATATTAGACTCCATAATACAGCATATATAAATGCAAATTAAGATTCCTTCCATACGTTATAAACGTTTTGAGCCACTCGGCATATTCTGTAATCTTATTTTAAAAGCAGTTTACGTGAGACCACAATCCGCCAATCGGCTTACTCGCGTCAAAGGGACCGGCCCCTTAAACCATCCATGTCTCTAATATGTTTTTTAATTACTTGAGCGAGTCGGCGGACGAGTGCGTTGTTGGCCGACGTGGTGTTGCCAGGTTTAAAACTGCTTTACCTACGTTTCAGGTAATCTTACAAAAGCGTTTAAAATCAGTTTTTAGAGATTGTTCCCATTAAGAAAGAAATATATCACTTAAAACTTTTTGTGTGTGTGCGACGCATGACTGGAGTTTACTCCTTTAACATTAAAAAACATATGCAGTAGTGAAACAAACGACAGCGGCCGAATAAGGGCGGTTACAAGAAAAATATACAGACAAATAACTACTTATCCAGTAGAAAATACACATATATAAACATATTCACAAATATGATAATTAAAGATTAAAAATATATAAGTAATGTCGGAACGGCTATCAAAAATATAATAGTAGTTTTGCTAAAGCTCTCTTGGTAAGCAAGCTAGTATAGGAAAGGGGAGCATTACTAACCATATTCCCACTTAATACAGCGTTGGTTTTAAAAAACCTAACGCTTTCAGGTTGAGACTTGTATTATTTCACTTCTCATAAAATTTTCATACCCCATGCTTTATATGAAAATTGATTCTTAGGAAGGAAACTCCAACATTACATAATAAAAAGATTGTAGAAAGAGTATTCGGCTTCACGTCAGGTTAAATGAAAATAAAAAGCTAGCTTCGTCAAACACTATTTCACTGTTAGATTTAGATTACTCGTTCGTTCATTATTTTACGTTTGCACAAGCTAATAAATGCTCGGCCTTGAATCATGTAATTTCACTCTGCAACCTGGCAACAGCACAGAACATGGCAACCCGAGGACGGGTCGGTGCACCGGAAATGCTACACGTAATACCCGATTATGATAACTGAGGATTTGGTTTATGCGAATTGATTTCAATAGTTCAGTCCGTGTTCCCATTTAATATTGGAGTTAATACAGATTAATTTAATAGGATATTTCGATGATGCGGCCAAGGTGGGTGTGCCATGCCGTTGGGACTCGCTTTAATACGATCAAATTGTTTTATTTAATAAGTATATTAAAACTTATGATATGAACTTTTTTATAAGGGAGCAACAGTAAAATCAACTAAGATATTTTAAATCTATACTAATACTATAAAGTGGGATTGTGTTTATTTGCATTGAATAGGCTCCGAAACTACTGAACCGATTTAAAAAAAAATTTCACTCTGTTAGCAAGCTATACTATCAGCTTGCTAACAGTGAACAAACAAACAATCAAATCGTTCCTCTTTATAGTATTAGTATAGAAGTATGTATATGTGAGTAGATAGATAATGTATTAACTTGTAGCGAAATTTGTACTCGGAACAGGCAAAAATCATGTAATCTCTGAACGATGTCTTTAAACCACTTATTCCATGTACCTTGTTTTTGTACAATTAATAATTGGATTTGATGTATGTTAATTATAATTAGTTATATACGTCGTACGAGCTATGTATCGATCAGATCTGGTTTAAATGAAAACAGACATGATCGATGATTAGACGTCAATGTGTCGCCCGTCAGTGGCGTAATTGTCGATGTCGGTGTAACAGCAATTAGATGTCGGCATAATTGGTCGGCGAACGCGTGTGTCGGCGGCGGACGCGACGCCGATTGCCCGAAATCGCTTATTCACCGTCGCTAGTTGCCTACTTAGCGCGACTGGACGTCGGCACAATAGGTGAGAGAATGGCGGGTGTATAACCTACATATTGTAGGTATCTTAATACTTTGATGTCAAATCCAAAACTTTTTATTTTACAGCCGGACTAAAATGACTCGTCTTTATTATAAGATTCTCAATATATATACTTTTATATTATTAGGTCTGTTTATAACAAGGGTAGATAGAGACTCGACGATTTTGGCATATACCTTTTGCTTCGTCCACTTTTATATTTTCATACAAATATGTTTATTTGGGGTGTTTTTTAACCGACTTCGAAAAAAGGAGGAGGTTCTCAATTCGTCGAGATCTTTTTTTTTCTTGTTATTTTTTTTATGTATGTTCACCGATTACTCCGTGGTTTATGATCCGATTTACGTGATTCTTTTTTTGTTCGACGCGGAATAGCTTCCAATTGGTCCCCTAAAAATTTTACATAGTTTGGCCCAGTAGTTTTCATTTTATGAACATTTTTTATGAAGAAAATTTCCTTTTCGTTCCATATGTACACCGATTACTCTGAGATTTATGATTCGATTTACGTGATTCTTTTTTTGTTCGACGCGCAATAGCTGCCATGTAGTCCCCTTAAAAATTTGACATAGTTTGGCCCAGTAGTTTTCATTTTACGAACATTTTTTTGGTTCCCGTTTCTTGGGACCTATATTTTTTAAGAAGCGCGGCACCATTCGTAGGTCCACCCATACATAGCTAGAAAAACTACACTAAAACTAACAAGTAACAAATAAAAACTTCGTTTAAAAAAACCGACTTCAAAAACTAAAAAACTAAAATGTATAAAATAACTTATTTCTAAAGCTATTATTATTAATATATATTATCTAAAACATCTTGAAGTCGGTGCGAAGTAAAACATAAAAATTACTATATTTTGAAAATTACTAAGCACCGACTTTAAGATGTCTTAGATAATATATATTAATAATAATAGCTTTAGAAATAAGTTATTTTATACATTTTAGTTTTTTAGTTTTTGAAGTCGGTTTTTTTAAACGAAGTTTTTACCAGAGTATTCGTCAAAATATGTGTGATTTTCTTATCTTCTACTTCTTCTTCAGCCAATCTCAGTCCACTTCTGGACGTAGGCTTCTCCAAGTACGCGCCACGTAACCTGGTCTCCCGTTTTCCTCATCCAGCCCCTACCGGCGATCATACGCAGGTCGTCAGTCCACCGGACTGGAGAACGTCCTACGCTACGTTCGCCGAAATGTGGTCTTCACTCCGGGACTCGTTTGCTCCATCGACCGCTACGAATAAATAGACTTATTATTTAATCGTAGATCGACCGTCGGTCTTGCGACAGACGTGACCGGCCCACTGCCACTTCAACTTGCTAATTTTGCGAGCTATGTCGGCTACCTTCGTTCTCTTACGGATGTCCTTATTTATAATTGTATCCACAAGAAAAACACATAACATAACTCGCTCAATAGCCCACTGAGCGACTTTGAATTTGTGGACCAGTCTCGCTGTCAGTGTCCACGTCTCGGCACCGTATAACATGATGACATCCTACCATATGTAGTACTAAATACCCGCTAACCGCTTATAACTCAGACCGAGCTACAGCGCACAGAGCACATAATTTGCTGGCGACAGCCTCCTGTTTATTTTACAGGCCGGCCGTCGGAAGTCTCATTTTCTCTACACCAGTTGTATTTTCATAGCATTATTAATATTAAACAACTGTTGGGCGCATGACTTGCCCTTTTATGTCCCTGTTCCACAGAAGAACGTTAATGACTCGTGGTTTCCGTTTCCATGTTTGACACGTTGATTATTCCAATTTCAAATCCGAATTTCAAATTATTAATAATATTGGGGTTAATGTAGCGGTTATTTCAGTTTGTTAACAGCCTATTAAAAGAACCGTTTATTTTTCATGGCAAACTTTTATAATGACATAGGTTGATAAGTTCTGACAGAAACAAATTAGATACATTGTTCGGGATAAATTAGATACTTAGATTGCAAAGAAATAACAAGTACTAAGGCCCAGACCCTCCTAGCGCCTTCCCCACTCCTTTATGAAATACCTTTTGATGGGTTTAAATTTTCCGTAGATCACTCAAGTATATAAGTTATCTTAAAATAGCAATCTACGCATATAATTTACAACTTTCTCAAAATATGGGCCTTAACTCCCGTTATTTCTTTGCATTTTTTGAGAACATATATACATAGTGATGTATATTTTTTATACCATCAGGAAATAGAGATTTCAACGAACAAAAAGCTAACTGATTTTTTTTAAAGTTGATATTTTGACCCGAGCGAGCGAGCGATTTTGAAGTCCGATTAAAAAAAAGAGAAATCAACGCGGTTTTTACAATGATCGATAGCAAATTTTATGGAATAAAATGTGTGATACTTTTTATCCCGGAAATCCTGCGGAAATTTTGCCCGGGAGCGGTTTGCAGTTGTTGGGATGCATAATAATTAGCTTATTCCGACACAGTTCAGACTAAAACGATAGCTTCATTCGTTTTTTTAATGCTGCAGTACTTTGTCTCGGGACACAAATCTCGCGGGAATTTCAAGCGACGGGGCGCGGGTCGATGAGAATAACACGCGTTATCGCCAGCTACATGACGGAAAGACGAGCAGACGTCGTTGACGGTTGTGTCTATATAGGTAACAAGGTATAGGACAAAGGCAGTAGACAAAGTCGTAGGTGGTTGCTAAATAATAATTGTCACTTATAAAAAATATGGAATAATTTAATACTTACTTTATAACCAATAATTTGAATCTGGCTAAGTTCTGACAAGTAGCCGTGCAGGAACGAAGGAATAATACAATTTTCTGCGACCCACAACGAGGTGGTAGGGTATGTGCCCAGGATGGCTACCACCCCTGGAGTATGCCGGCATAATGACTTTAGGTTATGTACCGACATTAGAGGCCACGTTCCAGTCTCCCTTAAGAGAGCAGCAGCGCATTTGTACCACCTTTCGTATTGCAAATGTCCATAGCCGATGGAAACCTCTCTCCATCAAGAGGGCAGTCTGCCATACTCATGTAATTAAAAAAAAAAGTGACATTCCACTTTGAGATTCCCTGAATATCTCCTTGATGACTGAAATAAAAATATGTTAGGCTGAAATTGAATAAGCAATCGCGCCTAACAGCGTTATTGATTTAACCCCAGAGTTGAAAACTTCGTACAAGATTAAAGGAGGACAAAGGAAGGGGAGGGAAGCTGGAAATAAAATTCTGTTATCAAATATGAGACGGTATTGATTTTGATATTCGAGGGAGGCCCAAGAGGGTACCTACTACTGTAAACGTCTTATAACGTCCATTCATTCCATGTCTTACACTAGTTGTGTCAGATTCTTATATATGAAATGAAATGAAATGAATTTTATTAGCATGTAAGGAAGTAAAGGGTATATACGAGTATAACACAATTAAAATATAGAGAACAATCCAAATGGCGTCCCAAAGAAAATTCTGTTTCCCACGCTAGGTCTCCTTAGAGTCTGTGTGGCGGGGCACAGTAGGGTTCGCTTCGGTCATATACTTAATTCTTATCATTATCATTAATGGATATAAGATTGACATTGCATTAGATAATACGCTAATGCAATGTCTTTGTGTACATTTATATGCAATATTTACATGTAAGTTTAAGAAATTAGTAAAGCCAAGGTTGTGCGAGAAAGCTTATTATACGACTAAAGAATTTCTAAACGACCGCATCGTATGTGAATAATGCGTTCGCTACAAGCACTTCTAGTAATTATTTATAAAAAATACTTTGGTAAACCTTGTGTTAGTATTAACTATACATTTAAAAAAGACGAATGTACATCCCTATTAATATTATAAATGCGAAAGTAACTCTGTCTGTCTGTTCCGTTTTCACGGAAAAACTACTGGACCGATTTAGCTGAAACTATAAGAATGAACATGGGATACTTTTTATCTAGAAAAGTGGGGAACAGAGGTAGTAGTAGTTAAACTCTAATACATAATAATTATGAAAATATGTTTCTGGCGAGCTCGTTTAGTTAAACTCTAATACATAATAATTATGAAAATATGTTTCTGGCGAGCTCGTTTAGTTAAACTCTAATACATAATAATTATGAAAATATGTTTCTGGCGAGCTCGTTTAGTTAAACTCTAATACGTAATAATTATGAAAATATGTTTCTGGCGAGCTCGTTTAGTTAAACTCTAATACATAATAATTATGAAAATATGTTTCTGGCGAGCTCGTTTAGTTAAACTCTAATACATAATAATTATGAAAATATGTTTCTGGCGAGCTCGTTTAGTTAAACTCTAATACATAATAATTATGAAAATATGTTTCTGGCGAGCTCGTTTAGTTAAACTCTAATACATAATAATTATGAAAATATGTTTCTGGCGAGCTCGTTTAGTTAAACTCTAATACATAATAATTATGAAAATATGTTTCTGGCGAGCTCGTTGCGCCGCTTCTTCTTCTTTAACAGTAACTGAAATAACTTTGGAAGCGGTGGTAGACTCGTGACTTGGTATGTGTAATCTGTAAAATTGCATTTTGAAATAGATACATTCATTTTCATTTGTAAGTAAATGAAAGTAAACTTCAATCAATTTGAATTCGCTGCGCATAGTCTGATCTTAATAAGTAACATATTATATATGTATGTCAAATGTCTAATGTCACTTGTATAAAATATTTTTTGGAGTTAGAACAAAGAGTTATTTCAAAATTCGTAAATCGTATTAGTTTGATTTTTGAAATTGTACATTAACAGCTTTCAATATTGTTTCTATTTTCAGGTGAGATGTATAATTATAAAATCATGTACAAAAAACAGTGTAGGTATATGTTATAGTCAAAAGTCGATATGCAGTCTCTTCCGGGAATGACTGGTTTATCCTGAGTTTGACCAAGGCCTTTCGACAAAACCCGAAATAAATTCCAACGGCCTTTGGCTAAAGTATTTTTAGACCTCAAACGGATTTCCCCTGGCTAAAAAAAATGGGGATGAGATATGGAATAGGGAAGATTGGATATGGGGAGGGGGGAGTAGGCCATCAGAACATTCCCTCATTGCACGAAACACAATTAGCTTACGGCTAATCGTTTCACGCCGATATTCTTTGAGAGCGTGGTACACACCGATCGGGCTGACCCTAACAGCTGAAATCAAGGCATTGATTCCTGCATGACCCCACCGCGTAAAAAGATTGAAGGTAGTTAAAACAAAAGATATACTTATGTCAAAATCATAGCTATTTTATCCCCAGAGATTAAAAAAACACTTCATTCAGCACACATTATTATCAAAGTAATTAGTGGCAAATGGTATTCTGTGTCAATGTCAACGCTAACCGCGCATTAACTTATTGACTAATCAAAACGTGTCCGAGGCACCCCCAAATTAAATAATAACCTGTTAGGCGAACACGAGTAGTGCTGCCAATGTACTATCGATATTATAAACAAATTGATTTCCAGTTATCGATACTCGAATCCCTTTATAAATGATGAAAAGTGAATATTTAGGTTAAATACATTGTTTTCGTTTCTTTAATAAAATCAAACCTTATGAATGAAATGATATCTTTATTTGTATGAAACATGGATATCAAGGTTAAATGATATGGTGAGAACATATTTCGCTATTTACTGGCATAGAAATTTTCTTAAAAACTAATATGATTTAATATTATTTTAAAAAAATGCATAATTTTGTCACCTTTGTATCAAATTTTAATGCAATTATGTATTTGATGAATATCAACTTCATAAATAATAATTAACTGTCGAATATATTGAATTATGAGCGCATGTTGGTAATAAATAACTAATAATTATCATAGACTATGTAGGGGGTAGCCTATCTAGGAGTTAGTAAACCTAATTCACTTTAAGAAGTATAAATCAGCTTTCTATTCTTCTCAAATACTTATAAATGAACTACCGATATGATATTTAATTTATTTAACAGATACATTATACTGTGACTATCTATTGTAGATATTTTTAAATCTATGTCTATCTGTACCTATAAAAGTTCAACTTCCGTATGTTTGTGCACACAAAACTCCGAAAAAAGTCGATAGATTGTTTTCAAATTTTAACATAACGTTCCAGTTAAACCGAAGAGTATTTTATGTTATACTATAAACTTTTTTTATACCTTATTTACTTAAGGATTAAAAAGAATAAATGCGATTTAAAATTAAATACCTTTCTCAGTAAATCTATGTGCGCTATAATAGTTTTATTTACTTCTTTAATCATTTACATCAAACTGTGTGACTGCAAAGCATGGCCGAGTTTAGTTAGTTAAATATAAAAATGTAGCATTTAAATATTACTTTATTTTATAGTCCGCCAATATTTATGTCGATAATTTTTCTCAACGCAGCTTTCAGAGTCCCTAGACGCCTGTAGCGCGGCGAGAACGGACTGGAGTGACGTCATTGTGCCGCAAATTGCCGCCAAATTGAGAACAGACTCGCAATCGCAACTCTATTTAGCGCGCGCCTGCACCTGATTGGTCGACACGCCCCGCCTCGGCGCGGAACGCGTTCGGGAACTCAACACAAAGACGCTAAAGAAATGAAATTATGCACTACGTAAATAGGAACGCCTTTGACGCTCACTTACATTGTCAACAGTATCTGAGCTATATCTATCTATTTACTGTCTATCTTAAATTAATTTATTTAATTTAGGTTTATGGCTAAGCAGCTAGGCCTTTAAGCCAGATCTTAGTTTACAATATAGTTTCTTCATTTTCTTATGCCTATGCTATGTGTAGCACAGCTGAACTGTAGGTAATCAGCTAGTGCCATTCAACGGAGTTCTTGTGACAACTCAAAAGGCCACATTTGACTATACAATTCACATTTCTCACAAAACACATAACTACTACTCAAAAACTATCAATTACCTACAACTATTGTTCATTTTAGAGTAATTTTACACATTTTTAGAAAATAAAACTGCACATCACAACATCTCCTTTCAGTTCCCGCCAAAAACTCCGTCTATCTTAAATAAGACGATATGGCTGACACATTCCATAGAAGGTGCCGTCGTATTTGAGATAGACTGTGACCAGAATGTTTAGAAAGAGAACTTTTGTTTTGCCTTCTGACAATATTTTATCTTATCTGTAGTGAATATTAGTGAATTACAAACGAAGCTTATTTATCCATGTTATTTTAAATTTACCTAATGTTGATCCAAATCTAACACCCACTAAAAATAACTAGCGAATCTTAAATCTACCGTTTAGCGAAATTTAAAGTAATCTTTTCGATATAATTTGACGATATAGATAGATCTTCTAGAACCCATAATTTCGATCTTCTTTTCGTTAGTCTTTTATCTACTATCTATCCCTTTCTAAACATCTATCTGTCTCTCTGTTTTCTTTCCTGAACCTTCTTTTCTAGAATTTTCGTTCATCGTCTATCCCTTTCTAAAATGTATCTGTCTTTGTGTTTTCCTTTCAGAATCTTCTACCTCTTTCTAAAAGTCTTGAGAACGGTTTACGATGCCAGAAAGTTCTACCCTCGGTCGCCACAATATTAAATGTGTGACGAGCTACGCACAATCATCACGTGAAAATGACTGAGAAAATAAAAAAACAAAGATCCCGACGAATTGAGAACCTCCTCCTTTTTTCTGAAGTCGGTTAAAAAATGAGTCTCAATATAAAACTAGGTTAGTAGTCGTCAGCCATTCGCAGTCTCACTGCTGGACGTAGGTAGGCCTCCCCAAGTTGGCGCCGGAGCTAGCTTATATTCGGGTTAACACTTGGAATGTGTGGGACAGACGAATATAGTGAATTAGATGAGACCGCGGTCTTTTATACACTAACAAATCGTCTGCATGACAACCCATGCGAAGTTTCACAGCTAAAGCAATGACTAACAAGAGCAACTAGCTTAAGCATTAACAAGGTAACCCACTAATTACTCAATAAGAAAATCGGTATTTGGGTTCGAATCCCCTTAGCGCCGAGTCCCATGGGATTTGTATTCACTTAGCGGATTGTTCGTCACGCAAAGTCCCGGGTTCAATGGGTTGTTAGTGTTATCCCCTTGCCCACTTGTTACCAGATTATAAGTATTACGCTACAACGATAGGGGTGAAGTGTTAAATGTTTTTTTTAAGTTGATCACGGTTTGTGAAGGGCGATTCGGTCGAATCATGATTGTAATCTGTGTTTTACTACAAAATATGTTTAAACAATGCATTTTTGGTTAATTTTTTGCCCTTTGTTAACAGATATATTTTAATTATGTAACAAGAAAGAATTAAAAAAATATATTTAAATATTAGCATATATTATAATACTAGCATTCTGAACTCCTTCTCTATAAATACTATATTTAAGTGTACGAAATTTCATACTCCTCCGTCCGCTCAATTTTCGCAAAAAGGGTACAAAGTTTTTGCTTCGCGTATTAATAGGTATATAGGTTTTTAAATCATACAACTAACGTAAAATTTTAAATTCAGAACTCTCAGACAACAACTGGATCCAAGCTTCCCTACCCATTAGGTTTGGAGGTTTAGGCATCCGCAAAATCTCTAGCGTTGCTCTACCGGCTTTTCTTTCATCCGCCTACAGCACTGGCTCATTATTTAAAAAAAATATGCAACACTGGGATAATGTCAATACATCCTTTTTAAATGAAGCACTAAACGCCTGGAAAATGGTCTGCCCTAGTGAAGACATTCCCACGATTATGAATTCGCAACGATGCTGGGATGAACCTATATGTAGAGGATTAAACACAGAACTTCTAAATTCAACTAACTCTACAGGATGTGCCCGCATCCTTGCCGTTTCTCGCAAAGAGTCTGGTTTTTGGCTCCAAGCTATCCCCTCCCCAAACATAGGTACATTACTGGATAATACTTCCTTTTCTTTGGCTATAAACCTGCGCTTAGGTTCTCGCATATGTGCACCACACACATGTGTCTGTGGTATAGAGGTAATCGACCCGGGATACCACGGTCTTTCTTGCCGCCGCAGTGCCGGCAGATGGTCACGCCACGCCGCCCTGAATGATGTCTTACGGAGGGCGCTTGCCACCGCTAACGTGCCGGCTCTATTGGAGCCGAACGGTATTGCACGTGATGATGGCAGGCGCCCTGACGGAATGACTCTAATTCCCTGGCAGCGTGGCAAGCCTTTGGTGTGGGATGCGACTTGCGTAGACACGTTGGCCGCATCCCATTTACCAAACACTTCTAGATCGGCCGGTTCGGCGGCGGAAACAGCGGAATCGCTCAAGCGGCGGAAATATGCAACCCTCAGTGAGAGTAGTATGTTTGTGCCGTTTGCTGTCGAGACGCTTGGACCGTGGGGTCCTGAGGCCATGAGCCTCTACCAAAATTTATCAAAACGACTCATCGACTCTTCAGGTGATCAGAGGGCTGGTGCCTACCTCGGCCAACGGATCAGTATGGCGATCCAGCGAGGAAACGTAGCCAGCCTTCTGGGCACCTTACCCATAGAAGACGGTGATCTGGGCTCAGTATTCTACTTATAGTCTTGAGGGACTATGGGTAGAATACAATACAAATAAGTTAAGTTTTCTTACATTGTATTCAATAGTATGTAATTTATATTATAGTTATTACAGATTATATTAAGATATGTTTAACATGTAAATATAATGTTATACTAACGTGTAATGAATTTCTATAGCTATGTAGATATGTCTTCCGTTAATAATGAATATACCTATTTATATGCCTTAGCCCTTAACAATTAAACATTAGAACATATTTCATAATGCTTCTGCTTCAACTGGGATAATATTATGTTACTAACTGTTTCGTATTGTAACCAAGGGCGTAATGCGTTATTTGAAAAGCGAAGTTATTAATGACATTAAACATTGACTCATAGCTCATACATATAGTAATGTAGTTAATTTTTAACGCGTTATTTTTTTAACACTATAAGTAAAACACATTTGGTCACAGTTACTGAATTAGGTGGAGCAGTTTTGTAAGGTATCTTGTCTTTGTGCAGATATGCATGAAAAGGTTTTCAGGTGGTTTTAGAAAACTCACCACCATAGGAACTAAGTATAAACAGGCCCTGAAAAAGCAGCAACATCCCGACTAGAGTGAATATCCCCAGTTCTGCTTATTAACCTTCCCCGGACGCCGAGACGTGTTCCGAATTTCCTAATTAACATACGCTCACAAAGGTTCCGTGTAATTGTTAATTTGGCAACACGTACCCGCTTTAATGACGCGTGACGACGACGGTATTGCGAGCTACCAACGATTTATTACTCACATGCCCAAATCACCAGCCCACTTCGACCTCCGATCCCGAGCAGCAGAGGAGAGAACGGCCAAGCAGCCGGGGATCAAACAGAACCGGCCGCATTAGTCAAGGGTGCTGGTAATGTCGAGTAAAACATTCGCTCGTGTGCGCTGCTGAAGGATTTTGGGGTCTGAACGAAATTAACTGTTTAGCAGAAGTGTTTTCGTGTTTATTGGGATCGAGCATGTACTTATTGATGTCTATCTGTGTCGCTGTTTGCTACAGATATGGATCAAAGGAGAACGATAAGCTTCTTTCTATACATTCCTGGGCCCAGACTGCAAAAAAGATGAGAATGATTTTATTATAATTGTAATGTGTGTAAGTTTACTTTGAATGGATTAATTGTGTAGTACGTTTGTGTGTGCGTGGATCCGAAGTAAAAAAAAACTCCGGGTATTCCGTAGGTACTAGCTTCTGCCCGCGACTTCATCAGCGTAGAATAGTTTAAAGTAAAAGTAAGTTAAAAGTTCTTCATTGGTGCTCCGCTCGTATTGGTCTTAGCGTGATGATATATAGCCTTCTTCGATATTTGGGCTATCTAACACTGAAAGAATTTTTCAAATCAGACCAGTAATTTTTGAGATCAGCGCGTTCAAGCAAACCAACAATCTCTTCAGCTTTACGAATATATATTAGTATACGATACACGAAACCAATAAATAAGATAATAGTATTATTTTGTTGCCTTCGGTTGCTGTGTAAATGTTTGTGGAATTATAATAAACTAGTGGTCGAAATTCAACCATATTTAATTTAAATTATAAATTTGAACATGATTAAGGTTCTGTTTTCAAAGACCATCACCACCACTTTCTATAATTACAGATTTCGCCTAGGCTACACTGTTATTTGACTTTAACAATAAACAAAAGAATATATATGCAAATACATGGTAGTGTGTGTGATGTTTTTGTTATAGATTTAATGTATTTTTTATGAATAATTTTAAAAAATATTAGCATTTTGCGCTCCTCTATATTAAGTACTAGCTGACCCGGCGAACTTCGTACCGCCATAGTTTCTGAATTCCTAAAAGACTTTGTTTCATGACACAAAAACAAAATCACCATAATCGGTCCAGGTGATTAGGAGTATTCTAGAACCCGATCTCAGCGCCACCTACCGGTTCCAATTGTGGATGTAAACCATCCCGGGACCCACTCAAACACACACACAAAATTTTAACAAAATCGGTAAGGTCATTCTCAAGTTATGCGCTTGCCAACAAAGAAAAGAAAGAAAGAAAGAATGAATTTATTTGAAGAAATAGCGAAGTACTTACATTACTAACATGTATTAAAAATAACATATATTGAGAATTTGTACCCCGCATCTTCCACAAACAAGGTTTGCACTCAGCTTGTTGCTGTGCCGGCATAATATCCGACACAACGCTGATTTTCAGTGCAAACCTTCTTTTGGCTTAATAATAATAACCTTAATAATAACCCGCAGGGGGGCTTTGTGGCGAAGCCTTAGGTGAGTGGCGACACCTCGTACCTGACTCCGGGGGCCAAGACAAGGCCCCCGCCTCTGTGCTTGCCTTAACCAGCCGGCACGGAGTGGAGATCGCTAGAGCTAAGACCCAAGCTCCAGGGGTGGAAGTGATAAATGGCCTAATGTCGGAAGTAGCTTCGGTGAACCTGCAGCCCACCTCTCTACACCCCTTAGCCACTCATACCCATGTTGCCCCTGCCTTTTATGGCATTTCATGGGGCCCATGCAGGGAGTGGCGAGTCACCGTCTGCCCATTTTTCCATGTTCCCCGAACATTGCGACGGGCAGACGCCATAGTCCCCATATTCCCAGACCGCTAGTACCACTAACAGTTCACCCCAATAGCCCGGTACTTTTTGTCTTCATTTCCAACAATAGTCCTACACTGGCCGGGTCTTGTCCTTGGGTGCATTATTGTATGGTGTAGACAGGGATAATCGCCGGTCAGTGTCACGCCACATATTTACATTAAATTTGTCAAGGGGCCTCTACGTGTTGGCCTCCCCATGGCCCCACGCAAGCCCTCCAAAAGTCCGGGCCATTTTTATGGCCCGTGGTCTTGAAAGACATACATATATAATACGACCCGAATAATTTAAATTAACTTAAAAAGTATTTACTTTGTAAATTATAATATATACATACATATTTTTTTTTATAAATATTTGTTAATTTTATGATTTAAATAATAAAAAACAAATATATATATATATATATATATATACACATATGTATAACTGATACTTGTCTATGTTTTAACATGTATATTTCCCATAAAAAAACGTATATCGATTTACGCTACATTGCTCTGTACTCAGTTTTCAGTACAAGGACTTGTATCATATCTAAGTAAGTTGTTAAATCAAATATATTTCTCAAATACTTTAGTTATTCAAAGGCTTATCAATGAATATGCTGGATCTTCTTTTTGTAAAGTAAGTAAATGTCTTTTATAATGGAACTTAAACGAATTTATCGATTTCTGATGGGTGGAGGAATATCGTTCCAGCAATGAGTGGCAGCATACTTGAAACAGCCTCTGAGAGCAGCTGTTTTGTGCTTCGCTGTTATTAGTGGTTTTGTAACAGCTCGCAGGGTACCGTATTGTGACTTATCCCTCCTCCAGTCTATTTTATTGTAGAGATATTTAGGGTGTTGCGAAGCGATCACACCAAATAGCATACCTACAAGATAAATGTAACTTTCTCCTAGCTGTCATCTTCAGTATGTTATTTTTGTTTAAATATGGAGTAATATGGCTTCTTCTAGGTATATCAAAACAATAACGGGCACAAGCATTTTGTATGCGCTGTATTAAATGCTCCGTTGTTGATAAAAGGCAAGGCCCATACACTGTATCGCAGTAATTTAACTTAGAAATAACTAAACTCTCTACTAAACTTTTTCTTATTTCCACATTGATGTATCCTCTAATTGAATATAATATTCTTAATCTATAAAAACAATTTTTCATTATCTTACTAATATGCTTTTCAAAACGAAGTTCGAGTCAATGGTCAAGCCTAGACTATGTGCGGTGTCTACAATTTCAATTTGTTCATGTTGAATTTTAATTATAGGAATAGCGTTCTTTATTGTTAGTACCTGGTGTTTACTTCCTAGTATCATACATTTTGATTTTACTGGATTTAAAACCAGTGAGTTGTTTTTAGGTCATCATTTATATCATCAACAGCTTTGTGTGTTTCATTAGGGATGAAGTGTTTATAAAGTTGGATATCATCAGCATACATATGAAAACACAACAAAACAACACATTTTGCGATTCATTTTTATATTATAGATTACGACGACGAGCAAAAAGGGGTGCAAAGTTTTTGCTTCACGTATTAATACATAGATATTAGAGATTATTTTATTGAGATAGATTAAGTAACATTAACAATTCCATGCTATGAAAGACCAACTTAGTAACAATTGCTATTCTCAATTGTATAGTCTTACTTATAAACATTGGTTAAATTTTAAGCAACTGTTTAGCAGCTGATTAGTGAAAATCTTAACCATAAACTCCTTTTAAGGATAAATTCAAATTTAACCAACTTAGTTTGCAATAGAAATTATTTCAGATGATTTGATTGGTAGTGCAGAATTTAAAGCTCCCGAAAGCCTAAAACCGTAAGCTCTCCACAGCCCACACCACCGTCTAATCTCTTTATGCCCGTGCTCATCAGCCTTCGGGCAAAGTGAACAATCACGATTGCTAATCCGGCACGCAGAGTAATCCGCGCCGCGCAATTAGTCTGTCAAGGCGACCACCAGCTCAATCAATATCCAACGGGAGACAAGAAAGGGTTGCTCGCATTAAGAGTTTTTCTTTCAGCATTTTCAATGTAATGCTGAACATTTACTGAGTATTTCGTATAACCTTTTTTACATCTGTACTAGTCAAGGGTCAAGCAGCGAATTAACTTGTGAAAATTACCCGTATAGTGTGTTAAGTGCCCGACATAGATAGTTAACACTTTATTGTACACCATTACACAAAACTTACGAACTAGTATTAATCAAATTGGGTACAAAGGGCGGTCTTATCGCTAAAAAGCGATCTCTTGCAGACAACCCGTGGCAAGAATATTCTGATTAGGAATGGCGATGGTGGTATACATTATTATTGTACGATTACTTACGTTTTAATAATAAATATATAACTATACTTTATATACAAATAGATACATGAGTTATACATATATATATATATATATATATATATATATATATATATATATATATATTATTACATATACAAAATATGGTGATAATATGCAATTATTTAAACATATAACTATATGCAATGTAATATCTACTAATTATATAAAATACATATAATGTTATGTTGCTGATAGAATACATTAGACATATTAATAAGAATAAAATTTGTATGCATACCACTGGATTATATGACAAAAGCGTGTTTGAGATGACACCAAGAATAAATAATAAGTTACCATGTCATGCAAGAAAATAATTTTAATATATTTAAACAAAAATGGATGAATGCAGAAGTCGCGGAAGACCACGACACACCTTCCATGATCAAATTGATCGTGTATTAGCAGAAGGTGATGTCAGGAGCCTCAAGAACAGACGAGCGTGCATGACAAGAGCTATGAATGTTTTGACATTCATAGCTCAAAGAAGCAAGTGAGGTGTGTAAGAATAAGCTTGAATGTCGCTCGGTTGTTCGTGCCTACCCCGCAAGGGACCTGGCGTGATGTTATGTATGTATGTGTGTAAACAAAAATAATTCTAGTTGTGGTGAAATAATCTTATTAGTGTCCAAGAATATTTAATTAAGTGAGAGTTAAAAATTAAGTAGATATTGTATTGTTTTAAATATTTTTTATCCGTGCAGGAACGGAGAAAGAATACAATTTCCTGCGGCCGGGCGGCCTGTCGTAAGAGGCGACAAAACAACCCACAGCCAGGTAGTAGGGCATTTGCCCGACTGGATGGCGACCACCCCTGGTCTAGAGTATGCCGCCATAACAACCTTGTGTTGTGTTCCGGCATAAGTGATCAGGTTCCAGGCTCCCTAAAGAGAGCAGCAACGCATTCGTAGCACCTTTGGTGTTGCAAATGTCCATAGGCGATGGTAACCGCTGTCCATCAAGTGGGCCGTCCGCCTGTCCGCTGAACTCCTGCAATAAAAAAATAAATAAAAATAAGTACAAGGTACCAAATTACATTTCATAGAGATAGGTTAAGTAACATTTATATTGCGATGTTATTACACGCTAACTTAGTAATGAGTTCTTAGTTATATTGTATACTATGTAACACTTAGCTCGCAATATAATAATATGATTTGATTTGTCTATTTTGTCAAGTTTTGTCATTTATGTATAGAAGTGGCGCGGGGTGAATTTTCGCCGAGGGTAAGCCGGTTGACAAAAAGTTACCGTATGATGCAAGGACCGACTACACCGCTGTTTTAGAAATTAAGGCCCTTGTCACCATACAAAAATGGACAGGATTTGATGTATGATAAAAGTGGCTTTGATAAAATCCTTTTTAGACGTTCGCAAATACTACACTAAATTTATGGCGATTTCGACCTTTTGGTTGCTAGTATTTTAAAGGTTTAAAAAAATTTAATTTAAGGACTTTTGGACAAACGTCCTTATCAGTCCCTGAAGTCAATAACTTACATGCACATAAAATAATGCTTTAAACAATGAAGTATAATACTAACTTGCCTATACTGACAAGGGGTCGGCTAAAAAAGAATAAAAAACTCCAAAGTCCAGCAAGTCTAAGCATAAGTCTCTCCTTAGTCGCCGTCTCTCATTGTTATTTTTGGTGTATTCTACAAGAATATGATAATGTCCTCTCTTTTATTACACGTCTCACAATTGGGGCTGTTTGTCTGTTTCCAGCACACGATGAGCGACAGCAACTAAGGAGCTAACTTACTCTCACTGGACCATAGTAGGTATACGGCCATGCTCTAGTGAGAGTAAGTTGTTTTGTACCATATTGCCTTTAGTCATCGATCGTTCATTCAAACCTTCTTTTTAAAATAAATTCTTAAAGGTAGGCTATAGGGAATCATATTATATGAAGCCCACGCCACAGGTACATAAAGTAAGTAGTAGACTTCATTTTTAACTTACAGACTATGTAGAGACTATGTAATAAAAAAACGAAAGCATCAAAAAGTACTATAAGTATATTTTACATATAAAAATTTAGTCCAAATCATTGTTGATGTGGATTGTTGTGCGTTGCCAAAATTGTGGGCGCATTCCCACGTTTTATGGCGACGCGTTTTATGCATCAACCTAAATATAGGCCAGCCCTTTCGTCACGTGACACTTACTTCACATCAAATATAAAGATAGATCAAAAACAAATGAATAGATTATGTAAAGGACGACATGATGATTTGTGGTGTGACAGCGAACGTATGTCAGCGTACACGAGTATGGAAGGAAAGGGCATATTGTGCCAACTAAATAACAGGCAGAAGATGCAAGAAAGAGAGAGATATATTTATGCTGCATAGTATAGCTAGCGTACCTAAGACGTTATATTATGAATATAGTACACGCAGTAGATATGTAGGTATTTAAGTCGCGTAGGTAGATAGACAAACAGCGAGCGCCGCCGTAATATAATACGAGCACTGGTGGAGTATTAATTTGCGCGGAACGCTTGGATCCGGTTTAATTAACAAATTTAATTAGAAATTAACTGTTTTGCAGACGCGCACGGGCCTCTGTGCGGTTGGCCCGACGGCAACAGGGCTGCCACACTCACGACAAATAAATTATTATTAAATAAATATAATACTTACACACATACTCACACCAACGCGCACTACCACCACATTGCATTACAGACACACTTCACAAACAAACCAAGACACACAAAAGCCTAAAAAGGTTAATACGTATAGGTAGACATAAGGCACACACTGCACATGCATTTCCTCACAACACCAGCATGTAACAGATACACTCTACATGAGTAGAAGTTTAGTATTAAAATTAAAATAAATTAATATAATAAGTTATACTTAAATTAGACCACAAGACAAACACATTCTATAAATGTCGCACACAAGAAAAATAAACAAGCGTGTATAATTAATTTCTAAACTTTTATCTAAATGTAGTGTATGTACTCTGTAAGAATCAATATAGGTATATAGTTACTCATTTTAAATAGAATTACAATTATTACAAATAAACTAACTTAAATAAAACTAATTATAAAGAAATATTAACTAAAATTAAACTAAAATATAAATAAAATAAAAAAATACCATCTATAAGTAAAAAATAGACTCCAGGTCGCTGTCGGCGGGGAGAGTGCCCAAAATGCTGCCCGCATTTCCGCGTTGGATGGCAACGCTGATGCGTTGCCCTAAGTGCTTTTGGTCACGCGAGACCTATTTTATCTAAATTAAATTGTAAAAAAGAGTACGTGACTAGAGTCCGTATGTAATCAAATAAATTACATATATCAAGATTTTACATAATTTAGATACTATTAAACAAATCGCTAGACATACGGCCTCTGTAGTTGAGTGAGCTAAGCCTTTGCTCCAGGTGCGTAGCTGTCACCTTACCAGCCGTATCAATGATACGAGGCCCCCAGGCCACAGGGGCCCCAAAAGTGAGTAAGCAAACATTCCTAAAATCCACACCTTCACTCCACAATCTATCTAGATACAGAACAATACAATCTATCTAAATATAGATTAATAACATATTTGAGAATAGCATCTGGGCCACTAGGAACGGCTAAAAGATTTGTGTTTATTGTCTATAAAGGCGGAAAATCTAGAAAAACTGAAATCGTCTTCAGCTGATGATTTGATAATTTGGCTTGCCGAAATTGATTAATTTAAATTGTTCATCTAAATTAGCTCCTAAGAGTATTCAGTAATAACTTATAATCAATACAATATATAATTATTTTAATTCAATTCGATCATTTTGTGTTTCTTTTATATATAAAAAAACTTTATCCTTCCTTTGGGCCCCCCAACACGTTTTAATACAGGGCCGGTCAAAGGCAAGCTACGTTACTGCTTTGCTGGCCTATCCTACTAAAGCACAGAGTAAGTAGTTGGAATTGACAGGATACCGAAATCAGGCAAATCCATGATTAAGACGTCAGTATCCGGCGATTTGATAAGTGGTATTAATAGTAGAATTAAGCCCCAGATTAGACACTCAAATCATAATAAATAACGGAAAATTCTTTTAGGTACGAAACTTACCGTGCCCGGAATTGAATCCGTAACCTCTGCGCTATAATGAGGTAGGACGACGAGGTCTTAGAACATAACCACAGAGTCATCCGAGGCTGTATTAGTTGTTGAATAGGATGAGGTGGTAGCCCTGAAGGAGGACATTCGTGGGAGTGGGGTAAACAGGGGCATGAGAGGGCTGCGCTGGAATTTGAAAATTTAATTTAGCCGCGTATTGTTCCCACTAATTGGTTTGTTTTCATTGTTTAGACACTATTTCGAAGGATATCCGATGGAAACTATCATCACAATATCAAATATACAAACATATCATAGACATATTCTCACGCCTGTTTACCATGCGGGTAGGCAGAGACGATGGATCCCCACTTGTATTTCGATCCTGACATTTCACTTCATCTACTTTCATTAATATCTTCATACACACGTTTAGTGTAGATGCTTCTTAAGCTGTCTTTAATACGTCTGCTACTTGATCATGGTGTGTAAGTCGCGATCTACCGGCACCAAGTCTATCATTCGCACTGGTGTAATACTCTAGTTTTGTGATACTAGTTTTATCCAATCTCTTGTTCAAGCCATCTTAAAATTCCCTTTTCAACTCTTATCGCAACATCTTCTTTCAATCCACAGTATCATCTATCTATCTATCTCTCTCTTTTCTTTCACCATATCTCAATTATTTGGGATAGGCACAATATGTCTTTTCCTTCTACACTCCTTTATTTTGACATACCTACTCTGTCACACCACAATTCATCACATCATCCTTCACAGAATCCATCCATCTCTTTTTTGGTCTACCCTTACATAGATACCTATACATCTAGTAGTTTAACATTCTTTATCTATCTATCTATACTATAATAAATGTGTAAATGGTTCGAGTTTGTACAATGCGATTGAAAAACAACAAAAAAAACACGGGGAATAACGCGGACCAGCAAATTCCGAAAATGCAATTTTGAAATGCAAATCTGTCTTTTAGAGCACCACGTGTAAACTACTGAACGGATTCAAATGAAACTCTTCATAGAGGCAGCTCATATTCCGGGCCGTAACTAGGGATAATTGTTATCCCGATAAATTACATTGTTTCAGTAGAATAAACCAAAATAGCGAAAAATTGACGCTGTAATTGCATCTTTTTTTAGATACTAGTGAACGTATCGGAATGAATCTCGACATAGTGCTGGCCTATAACCCGAGCTCACACTTGGGATACATTTTGTCCTCACAAAAGACGTCGTTTCCTTGGAATAGATGGATTAGCAAAATATATAGCTGTTATAAAGAACTTCATGGTATCAATTTGTATGACTTTAAATCAGGTTCGACTCGCCTTTGTGTGTTGCTTAGCAGTTGTGTGGAACTTATGGACTTAGTTTCTTTATTATTGTAGTGAATTTAAAAAGAAACTTCCTTTTACTAAATATGTTGTTTATACTTAGTAATAAAATCTAGGGCTTTTGGCTTATGTCAATTTTTCATTTGGGATAATGTTATAGCTATTGACCGTTTCATACAGATGTAGCGATGAGTTTAATGCATTAGTCGTGATGTAATATTGTTATTACTTAATTGTTAATGATGTTCAATAGTGACAGATAACGTAGGTAGGTATAATAATTATAATAATGTAGGTATGATTTTGGTTACTTAATTGAAGGTTTACATTAATAAAAAAACATTTTTAAGTAAGTAACAAAGAGCTACTATCAATAGTTTTAAAATGACAACCTAAATGTCTTGTATCGACGGTTTCTGTGGTTGCTTACTGTTGTAATGCAGAGGTTTGGGGTTCGAATCCGGACATGGTACCATTCTTGAATGATAAGTACATTCAGTATTACTAATGTTTGATAACCATCAACGAAAATCAGCTGATTCAAATAATCGCCATCTTGCTTCTTAAGCATTGATTAAAATAGGTCCCGGGGTTGTTTAATTTTGATACGTACCTATTTATGCATTACTTAGCCACCTCATCCTTAAAAGTCGTTTATAAGTGAGTCTTAAAATGTGTGTGTGTGTGTAAGGTTTATACGTGCAGGAATGGAGTAGGAATACAATTTTCTTCGACCAGGCGCCATGTTCTAAACAATCCACCGCCAGGTAATAGGGTATTCGCCCGTCTGGATGGCTACCACCCCTAGTGTATAGAATATGCCGATAACAACCTTGAGTTGTGTCACGGCATTAGTGGTAAGGTTCCAGTTTCCCTTTATAGAACTGCTTTCCATCAGTTGAGCTGTCAGCCCACCTGCTGTACTTTAGCAATAAAATAAAAACGTTAAGAATACCTTCAGTAAAAGCTGACGTATTTTTGCACAGGTGTGGTTTCAAAATCGCCGCGCGAAATGGCGCAAAACGGAGAAATGTTGGGGCAGGTCGACGATAATGGCGGAGTACGGGCTGTACGGCGCCATGGTGCGCCACTCGCTCCCCCTGCCGGAGACCATCCTCAAGAGCGCCAAGGAGAACGACGCCGTCGCACCCTGGCTACTCGGTACGTTGCATCACTATCTCTACTATCCATACCAATAAATGCTAAAGTAACTATATTTCTACTTTATTATGACAAAACGCGACAAAACGACCCACAGCCAGATGGTAGGGTATTTGTCCATCTGGATGGCTACCACCCCTGGTTTAGAGTGTGCCGCCATAACAATCTTGAATTGAGGGCGGCAGCACCTTGCTTACACCTTTGGTGTTACAAATGTCCATAGGCGATGACGACCGTTTTCCATCAGGTGAGCCGTATGCCTGTCTGATGAACTCGTGTAATCAAAAAATATAAAAAAGGATATTGAAGATTTTTTTGGTTTAGGAGGTAGATTGTATCCTGGGGAAGGACATTCAACATGGTTCGTTTCTGGCTTTAAGTTCGCCACTGTAAATCAACCAAAGTGATCGGGATATAACGTAAACGGGTGTTTAATAAAACTACGTTTTAACGGTTTTAAGCGCGTTATAATAATTGAATTAAATTTTCTTATTTCGACGTCTCGGCCACTGTTCAGTCGCCGTGATCAGAAAGATAAAGATGTCAAGAGTCAATGAGTATTGTTGAAAGTTTTATTCAGCCTACCGCCAACTTGTTCATTTTAATTTATTACCTTTAATTTTGTTTATAGTTGCTATTTAATCTATGGGAGCCTAATCTAATTTACCACCGCTTCGCAACATGATGTGGCTTGAAGAGAAGAAGCGGCGCAAGAAACTCTTCAGTAAACTAAAACAAAATAAAATGATCAATTTGGCGGTAGGCTAAATGAAACCTTAACAGTAGTCATTGACACTAGACATCTGTGGCCAAAACGTCGGGATAATAAAAATCAAATTAATTACCGCGCTTAAAATCGTTAAAACGTAGTTTTATTATTACTTTCAAATAGTCTATATAAACAGGTAAGTTGTTATAATAGGATTATAATATGTGTTAGTATGTCGATTTGTGTAGATGTGTGGTATGGTATATAATTGTTGTTTGTCATTTAGATATATGTTTAACTAGCGGTCCTTAGGCGTCTCCATATTCTTTTTAAACCTTTAGTCTATCGGGATAAAAGTATCTAATTTCATGATAATCAGTGTATATAAATGTATTTAAATATACAATTGTACAGTAGGTGGAATCAGCGAGAGTAATTACAACTCTTTTCTTTCACGTTTTCCCTTTGAGGTCGGCACCATAATTATATCTCTTTCTTCCATACTCCTCTATTGTGGTATACATGCTCTGTCACTCCACAAATCATCATATCATCCTTCACACAATCCATCCATCTATTATTGGTCTACCTTTACATTTGTACCCATAAATCTTCCAGTGTATCATTGTTTTTGTCACATAACTTTCATCCCTCCTCTTTTCTTGCTCTTTTTGTACCACCTTAATCTTCTTCTTCCTCTCAATGGATGCAACTTTCAAAGATCCCAAAGATGTACTCATTTTTCACCTTATCCGTTCTTGTAACGGCACTCATCCATCTCAACATTCTCATCTCAGCTGAGTGGAGACGCTTTTGGTCTATCACTTTAGTGGCCCAATATTCAGACCTGTATCACAGTGCCAACTCTTTTATTAATTAATAAAAATGTATACTTGTGTATATACCGTTATGAGGAATCTTTTTATTTTTATTAAATAAATGTCAGACACATTATATAAATGAATAAATAATCGGCAGATTGTATTGTAACTATATATCCTTAAGCTAAGCAAGTTACGCTTCTGTTATGGGTAACAACCAACGGACCACTCTGGGGCTAATGCCAGAAACCCAAACCACAGTAAATTTTCAAAATCAAAAGTTTTATTCAAATTTAGTTCCACCGGAGAACACTTTTTGAAAGTCAATACATATAAGTTAACATTTAATTTTACTTCGTAGTCTATGTACACCGCTTCGCAACGTGTTATTGCTGTTAAGGAGAAGAAGCAGCAAGAAACTCCTCAGTTAAACGTCGAGCTAAAAATTGATTAATTCAAATTTTATTTACCATATCAGAAAGTCATACCCAAAGATGCTGCCAAAATACACTCAACCACAAAGACTATCATCAAAACAAAGATATAAGATTTATGCCTTTCCCAGTTACAATTTGGCTACATTTAAAAAAACCAGTTTAACTAATACTAATTTTACTAGAAAGTTACTACTGACTGTAGATTGCAGAGGCTCCTGATATATTACTTTCAATGACGTACAGCCACGGAGAGGGTTGAGGTAGTCCCGTCTCTTAAGGGGTAGCTTATCGAATTCTGACCGTATGATTTTGTTCAAGAGACGAGAGCAGTGACAGAGGGGGGGCGCCCGTAGCGGACCCCGGCCCCCCGCCCCCCACCAAATGCCGGTGAGTCACAACAATATTCACGACCCCCATAACAATTAAAACTACCCACAACGTCACTGCTTCAGCGCCCTAATTAGCTCACATCTTGAACAAAATCATTACGAGTGTAGTTTAAATGTTTGCATGTTGCTTAGTTATGTTTTAGAATCAAGATGTAATGCCCAGTAGGTAAAAATTAAATAAGTAAGAGAAAATACGCGTGCAGATTGTAAATTGGATACTGAAGATGATGTTAGGTGGAGAAAGACATATAAGAAACTGGACTACCTATAAGATCTGAAGTGGACATTATATGACTATATTTTTAAGCGTATGACTATCTGTTTCTCCGTCGGCAATGAGAAACATGATTGATGCTATATACTAACCGTGCGCAGAAGGTTTGCCGATAGCCTCATGATGTCACGCGTTGATGGTCAGCAGGGTTGCCAAAAAAGTTTACATAAATAGTTGTTGCAATAAATTTGTTATTTTATCTTATTATTGTATATACTTTACATAAGTATACACAATAATATTAAGTAATACTTACAATACAATAAGAGTAAGTTGTCATCGGCAAACCTTCTGTGCGTGTCATACAAAGATCCTATGAATTTAGTATATATCTACTCTAAACTTCGATGGGGAAGTGTATTATATGTTCCACTATATAGATAGCGGTGTAGCAAAACCATGAAAAATTAGCGAATTTTTCACTTTACATAGGCGTGAATTTTAAAAACTAATGAAGGAATATCGTTAGTCAGTTTTAAAAATTACAATGATAACCCTTAGTAAATTTTTTTGAGTCAATAGATAAGTTGCCCCCCACTTTGTAATATAATTAAAAAAAAATAGATAGCTACTTAAAAATACTTTCAACGGGAATTGTTTTAAGAATATCCTTTATATAATAGTTTTAAGATATTGTTGATTTATGTGTTTTTTCTTGTTGTCCTTTACCTAATTCACAAATGCAATGGCCGCCAGTGTATCTTCCGGAACCCTTAGTTGTGAGCCGACTCCCAAGCAATTAACCAATTTATTTAGTTTATATTTAAAGCATTGAACTAAAACGTAATAGAGTGAACTTTTATAGCTTTTAGTACCTATATGACTAAATACGACCCAGATACATTGTATTATTGCTTCTTTAATTTAATACTCTAATATCAACTAGAGGCTAACCATTCCATTGACACAATGATTACAAAAGCCGCCTTGTCTCTATGTCTGTGAGCAGAATCCCTTCACTCGGACTTTCAAGAATCTATCAGCTTGATTGTAAACTCTTTGTTGATACTAATACGTTATTTCTATTTGTAAAATGATAAAAATCCCAACAAATGCAAGGTCTGAACCAAGTAAACCAGTCTATGAAGGTATAAGGTACAAACTACTGCCCCTAAGGAGTTTGATTGAGAAAGATGGTCTTTAGGTAAGGTGCATATCCTGACAAATCTAAAATACCCACCGTCCCTCAAAGATACAACAAAACAAAGTATATTTTTTAATCTCAACAACAGCGGATGCTCATTTTTCACGGGAAAGGAGCCTTACATCTTTACAAAGACATACCAAAATGATCAAAGCAAAATGAACCTTGTGCGTCTTAAATAAGGGCGTTTGAGCTTGTTTTTCTATTGTTGTCTAGTGTGCAGGAGAATCCGTTGACAGCTTATGAGGGGCTGTTATTTGTTACAGTGGATACGTGGTTTATATTGTGCCGGAGGAGGAGAATGGGGCTGTTTTCAAAAACTGTAGGATTTATGAAAGAATATTTCAGTCAGAATGAGTATTTCAGTGCTACTTGCAGTATTTTAATTTTATTTTATTAAGGATCACCAAAAATTTTGTACATTTGATCAGTTACTGGATTTATGACTAAGGTTTACAATGCGATGTAAAAACTAATTATAGGTGAAAACAGCTAGCAATTTAATTTCTTCACTGTTATTTTATTAAACTCTAATAATAAAAATAACAAAAATGTTTAAGCTAATGAAATTAGTCTGTCCATCAGTCCATGTCTAATTAGTGTCTTTTTGGGCTAAACGAATCTTTTTAAATGAATAATTTTTACTTCGTTTTACACCATAGTGTAAAACGCAGTAAATAATAGGAAGGTACATATGTAGTACAATAGTTATGTTGCTTATCTAAATTTTGAATGTGATATTTTTTAATTATTTCCGAAATAATGAATAAACTTGATGCAATTAAATACTTACTTCAGGCCCATCCAGGTGTACATCTGGATGGGCCATTATTATCCATTGGTTACAATATATAGAAAGAAATAAACATATATAGATAAATTGTGTTTAAGTAAGTCGATTGATCACTATTCAATTTACCTACTTAAAAACTTTGCAATTTCTTATTTGTTAGTTATTGTGAATTTATGCTTGAGAAATAACGCTTTGATCCATAGCAGCCAGATTCGTAAAATAGTAGGTAACATGCATTGCGCTAATTTCGACATATTTTTTTTGATGAGTTAATACAATAAAGTTCTGATTTTTAAATAAAAAAGCAACGCTATTAGATATATAATGGTAAAACCCCTTAATCTGAAAATGTTTAACTTTTAGAGTTGAATAATGCGTTAATTTTAATTTAACAACGTGTGGTCGCTTCCCATCACTACACTACACCTGCACCGTCACAATCACAAACATAAAAATTTAAATAGCAAAACACGAAAACAAGCTCCTAAAGAAATGAATTAATAAAGGCTAAGCCCCGCGCCCCCTCCCCGCGAGGGGGGCGGCCCCCGTCGCCCCCTGCCCCCTCCCCGCGGGGGCCCGGCCCCGGCAACATGGCGGCCGCATTGTCTAAGCCTTGATTAACGCAGATTTAAGGGTTGGCACTGCTTACATATTAATTATGTGCTTAAATGTACAGGTGCGAGGTTTTATGTTAGTGCTTCGCCACTCCTAGGTATTGCCACCGCCATTTACTTGAGCGCTCTTCTACATTATTTATTTTTAATCTTTATGTGCTCACGATATTTTGAACTGAGGCTTTTTCAATGTAAAACCTTTTTCTTGTTGACTATACAACGTATTTTAAATATGAAAATTAAACATACCTAAATTAACATTATGATAAGTAACAAACCTATCTGAAAATCTTAATGTGGTTAGGTATCTATATGTAACGTCTCAGTAATATAATTTATATGATAAATAATTAATGATATCTTATTAAATTTTAAAATATGCTAAGGATTTTTCTGTATTAATTAGACATGGTAACTAACGCCCTAGTGTAAGCTACTTGGCGCTTTTACATTTTAACGTTAATAAAAACTTTATTTAATTCCTCTAACATGCGCTTGTCTTATTAAGGCTGTCCCTTAATATGTAAAATTTTAAATAAATAATTTCAAAATTATTCTTAGGTATTCAGCTCTATCTGCGAAAGAAAATCATTGCGTGAACTGCAACATTTTGTTTGCAGATTATTGAAGTTGTGCTTAATTATGAAATTAAATACCTAATAAGCGTAGATATCACATATAACATAATATATATCATCAGAATTTTAAATATAAACCAATTCCATAATAGAGAGCATTTTGCAAGACTATGAAATATAATAGCTCATCCAGTCAACTATTCAAGTATTATAGGGTAACAAGTACTTTTAAAATTACAGACAACGAGATAATTTTACACATTTTCTATGGAAAACCCTTGTAAAATTACAAATCAAAGACTAAGTGCGTCAGACACGTCACTCGAAAGGAATCCATCCACAAATGGATTGTAATGCACGCAGAGAGGCACCTTATGGAATTATCTGCCTATTAACCACTTGCTTTGTGCACATCGCTTTCATCTCCCGGGCAAATGACACTATGGACTCACCAGACCATTATCTTAAGTGAACAGAACACCCGGGCACTGCCACGCGAAAATTCACCTCTCCGACATTTAAGTCACTCCAATTTGCACTCTAAAATGTTGGAAAATCGCATATTTAGACAGAAATATTAGATACTAACCACATATTCAGATTTGTCCGTTATCTGATTGAGAAATTACTTATCGTGCTTGACGATATCATAAAAGGTGTTGTGATGATAATTTTTGTTGCATTCTTTGCCTAAAAAACACAACGCCTATGGATGACAGTTCAGAAGTCTGTATACGTATCTAATTCTTATACAATGTCTTTTACATACATAATTCATAGATTAAGTTACAATTTAGAGCCGAAATAACAACATCTAGAGTTTTGTACATTAATAAATTACATAACAAACATTAAAGGACGTAAAGGATTGGTCGCTCTTCGGGAGATATCTTAATCATTTTGAATAATTTAGAATGATATTAACATCGCCATCATCTCTCTTATAAATAATTCTATGACTATACCAGACAACGCAATATGGTGCGAACATCCTGTAGGTTGGAACCTGATGTTCCCAACAAGTCGTTAATAATGCAAACCCAACCCTCAAAACCTTTAATTATATAATTTTTTGAGTAGATGTATGAAATGGTCGTCCAAAGACTGTATAATCCACTAGTTAGCTGTAATTTTTGTAAACATTCCTCAAAAAATAATCAAAGAATTTAGACGCTTGTACTACCATGGGGTCCTGAGGCCATGAGCATCTACCAAAATTTATCAAAACGACTCATTGACTCTTCAGGTGATCAAAAGGCTGGTGCTTACTTCGGGCAACGGATCAGTATGGTGATCCAGCGAGGAAACGTAACCAGCCTTCTGGGCACCTTACCCGTAGACAACGGTGACCTAGTCTCGGTATACTAAGTACTTATAGTCTTGTAGGACTATATAGAGTTTTCAACTTATGGAGGATTTCGACTACAGTGAATTTTGTAACAAAACATTCGACTTATAGAGGTTAAGATTTATAGAGGTTGTAAAATCAAATATTGCTATTGTCGAGATACAGAAGTCCAATTTATTTTTTCTAGTTATAGAGGGAAAATAAGTACTGAATTTGTCTGTGGAGATTCCCTAATTTATTTCCACTTGTATAGGGTTCAGATTTCGAGCAAAGGAGGTTTTGGGGGTTGAAGGGAAGGGAATACAGAAAAAATTCGAGTTTGGGCGATTTTCGACTTATTCAAAATTCAAAATTCAAAATTCAAAAGTTTTTATTCAAAATAAGTTCCACTGGAGAACACTTTTTGAAGGTCATACATATAGGTTAAAATTTAATTTTACTTTTATCGAGGTTAGACTTAAAGAGGTTCTACTGCACATTAAAAATATTAAAGACCGATACCTTGAAGTTAATGTAATAAAAGCTAAAGGGCTAACTATAACTATCTCATTACCAAGTAACATTATGCTAGTCTTGCATTAGCTTATATGAATGAAAGAGTTAATACATTTTACTGTGTGTTATAAGATACGGTTAACAAAAATATTAAAACCTACTAACAATACAATAGGTCTTAGAGCTGTTAACGAATTCTTCTGTACAACCTTTGGATGGAGTTCATACTTAATTCAAGAGCATGGCTACAGCCAGAACTATTTATTTATTTACTTACAATCATAATACATCGCTATCATTACAGTTGTCACCAATACGAAAGCTTGGTACACATAATACATTATATAAAAATAATTATTTAGTCGTCATACCATAATATAATATGCAGTTCTTGTGAATTCAGTACAAATAAAAATGTCAATTAGTTAGTAAAAAGTTGAAATATCTTGTTCAATGTTCGCAAGGCCTGTGTCGTCGGCATTTTATTAAGTAAGTTGGTCCTGCTGTATAGTACTACGAACATTGGTGGCTGCCTACGTCTCATCACAAAATTCGTTGGAACTAGATCTAAACTCACAGGCATGTCAATAATTCATGCCGTTTCTACCAGTAGGTATGTGGTAAGGAGTTAACAATTTAACAAGTGAACCCAATGCCGACCCAAGTATCCTCTGGCAACTACTAACTGGTGTTGAGCTCATTTGCTCTAAATCAACACGATTTATCCGCTCCGATGTTAATGGAGAAAGTTGCTTGGTAACGTATGTGTGGACACAAATCAAACCGTTGTTCAGCAATGCTAATGACCAGTTAACTTTGGCGCTTTGACCCGAATTTGGCGCACGCCGCCCCGGATCTGTTACGTTAATTGCTTGGGTATCTCTATCGATCCGCAACGTTTCAAACTCTACCAACAAAATTCAAAAAGATTCAATCTTATACACTTTATAGTTCACCAAAACAAAAAAAATACTAAAATACACAAGACAATAGTTACCTGGTAAAACAAAAGGGGGCCTTATCGCTTAAAGCGACCTCTCCAGGCAAGCTGACTCAAAGGAAAAGGAAAAAAAATAACTTATATGGACAGCAGATGACAGTCTAAAGTATTGTAAACTCGCACATACATTAGGTATTGCGTAAGATTAATAAAATTATTCCTGAGTTAATTTTAAAATATGGCAATAGATTTGGCTTTTCTGGCGTCACTGGGCAAAGAGTTCTAAAGTAAGAGAGCCTGCATGGCGAAGGAGTTGGAATAAAATGTTGAAGAGTGTGCAGTTGCTATTACCAGGAGATTATTACTGGAGTGCAAATTAAGGGGGGGTGTGACGTATAAAGGAAGTTGAAACATCCCTTAAGATAAGGAGGGGTATAAAGTATAAACAATATAAGATATTGTACTTATATTGAGAAGATGAGCATTCCGGCAAAGTGAGATGAGAACCATAAATAAAATTATAACTAAATAATTTAAACGAACAAGTTGGCGGTCGGCTAAATAAAACTTTAACAATACTCGTTCACAATTGTAATCTTTGACTTCCGTGATAACGGCCATTGAAAAGCGGCCGAAACGTCGGAATAACCAAAATCAAATAAATTACCGCGCTTAAAGCGATTAAAAAGTAGTTTTATTAGACAAATACAAATTCTAAAATTTGCATTTCCGATATCAGGTGGTCTGAATTAGCTTCCCTGATTACTTCAACGTGATATTCTTACCTCCCCAGTATTGATTTCCAATAGTTATTCTCAACTTTTAGTTCAAACCCCAGATTATAATTTAACTGACCGAATTAAGTTAGATGGTCAGCAAGTTCTATCCTACATCCACCCTGCCTCCCTTTAATATCTCGGTGTGTAGTTTTTACGAGATTTTTACAGCCTCCGCGCCGTCTGTTCTGAATATCTAATCACTGGCGGGTTATTTGTCATCCCCATGCCCTGGAATTATTCACCATAGACACTATATTCTTGTATAACAGCGAATTTCATGTACAAGATCTGCATTTCAAAGCTATTCAGGGCTGTCTTAAGCATATTGGGCGCTGAGGTGCGAAAATCAGCTTGCGTCCCTCTTACCAACAATGAAAAATAGCATTTAATTTTTATATTGTAGTAAATAATTATTCTGGTATAACTTTTCGAAGAAAAATACCTAAAACTAAATAAAAAAGAGAAAATACCTAAAGATAAATTATTGTGACTTACCGGGAACGTTCCCAAAAGGCTGGCGGCGTTACCACGTTTTGTAGTTTATTTTTAAGTTTATATCTATTGTAGTTTTATGTAATTTTCTTGGAAAAGTTGTAACTGAATAATAATTTACTACAATAAACATTAAATGATTGGTATTTTTGTATTTCAATTTTAAGGTTAACTAGCCATTTTTGCAGAACCGAAAATCTTGCGTATGCATTCGTCATGTCCATCTTTGTTTTGTATGACACAGGCGAAAAAATCACAGAAATTTATATGGATGAATTGACAGGAAAATGTAGTTAGAATACTGGATGAATTAATCAAGTGAGTCTTCGGGGCTAAGCCCTAAACTTGTTAGATAATTTATTTTGACAAAGTGAAGAATTATGGGGGCCGATTAATGTTGTCACATGTGAAAATAATATTTTTAGTGTTGCCAGACTTAATTAACATGTTTTATGTCTTGAACGTAAGTTGGACCCAGCAAAGAAAGCTAAATAAAAAAATACCGAAAAACACCTAAAAGAGAATCGAGGCCGATTTTGACGAAAATAAAATGGTATAATTAGATTATGAAAATAAAATGGTAAAATTAGATTTATGAAAAATCAACTAGGTACCCTTGTCAGGAATCGCATTGGTTGATTTTGAAAAAATAATCTCATTCTGTATTATTATACCAAATCATAACTTGTAACGATCTATTTCTGTGACCGAACATCAAAGGGCAAACCAGGAGGAAGGTTGTTTTTGAATAAAATGTTCTATTGTCCATACATTAATTGCATAATTATTCTGATAATATTCTAACAGCAGACTTGGAACCAAATTGAATCGACGATACTCAATAAGTCAACTTTATATTTATACATTATTTTCCCTAGATAATTTTGTTACAAGACATACAAGATTTTTGCAATTAATTAGTAATGATGAATGAATATGCTTTACTGTGTGTAAAAAGATACAGTTAACAGAAATAAAATTTTACAATGCGGCCTTATCGCTATTAGCGATTTCTTCCAGACAAACTTTGGATAGACAAAAAATTTGATAAGAACAGAGGTATGCTGCATTATTCTCACTGCCGAATCAGTATCTTATAAATGTACATACCTACATTAACAAAATTAAAAAAAAACATATATTAATGGAAATAAAATATTATAAAATACACTTTAGTAATAGTTTTAATTTATGTTAGGTAGAAGTTTTGCCAAATTAAGTATCAACAAAAGAGAAGGCAACAAAATACCTACCATGTCTATTATTTAGGTATCTTACTTTTAAAACATCATGATAGAATTCACTTCGATATGCCGGAATTTGCTATGTGCATACAAAATGTAAAATGCTTCGGTATTTTTTTAATACGATAAGAAATATCTCCGTTGATTTGACTGCTAATTACCACATTAAAATATAGCGAACGGTGTTATATGGATGCGAGATAAAAATTGTTGTTAGTGTGATTAAGGTAAATAAACCACAATCTGTTTGAATGCCAAAAAACTTTTGACCATATACCGTTCTGGCTTGACTGGTTGCAAGCCACCTTATTCTTTCTTCAACCAGTGGCGCTCAAAAGTTTATGTCATCGACTTACAACGATTCAAGTACTTATAACCTGCCAGGTAACATTAATTTTAAATGAACGAGTGATCCATTAGTCAACTGGTCTCAAACCGAATTCCCCCTCGCGCCTTCTGAGCTAACGGCGAAGTAAATGTTGACTTGAAATACTGGGTTAGGATTGTATGACAATTATCATAAGCCTTGTTTTTTTATTAGGGAGGGTTCTGTAGAAGACCTCCATGGGGTACCTGACCTCCGGTGTAATTGGCAGGCACCCTTGCTGGCTTACCTTTTCTTATTTACTTACCATACATTTACCTTGCCCAGTCAATTACGCGCAAAGACCCGCTTAAAACCAACTAACTTCATATCTCCCTTGTAAACCAGTAATATAGTACCTACTATCTACATACTTATTTTTAAATCCAACAGTCTATATTTTAGACGGCAAACATTTCTTCCGATGTTATGAATATAGACTTATTAGAGGCGTAGAATACAGAACTGCATATATTAATTATGATTTTATGCGGCAGGCAGGGGGGCGGCTGAGTTTACGACTCGAACGGCATAAATATGGATGCGCGCTTAGTCAAGTGCGAGTGCGAGGCGCATCACATTACCATACGTCGCCTGCAATTTGTCTGGGATTCGAATTTCGGAGCCTAAATGTATAGGCCTTAGATCATAGATTATATCTCAATGGCAATTATACGTCGCGGCAGTCATACATAGGTATGTTTACGGGTTCTTGGCGCCTCATCGAATATTCGCGAAGGTCGCCCACTTTCCACCATCGCACCGCTCGCCATCGGCTGGGAGTTCATCCCCACTTCCTCGAGCCACTTCGCTCATATACGCAACGATTCTGTAGAACGTTTCTCTTGTGTAACGTGGGGGGGGGGGGGATTTTTGAAACACGGTAAGGATTTGGCTTGTCTTATCGCAATAGGTAACTCATTCCAGAGACGTACAGCCTGGACGGTGAAAGAGTTATTACAAAAACAGGACGTGTATGCTGGTGTATTTATTCTGTATTTAGTGGAGGGGCGCAAATTATGGGAGCTAAGATAGAGAATAATTTAGGTCGAAAATGTAAATGTTGGTTGACGAGTGCCTCTTGGTTGCAGGCATGCATCGCAAGTCGCTGGAGGCGGCGCAGCACCTCAAGGAGTCGGGCTCGGAGCGTGAGGGCTCGGAGGCCGAGCCGGACAGGGCGGCCTCGGAGTCCCCGGCGCCGCACCACCACGACAACCATGACAACCAGGTTAATGTTTCACACATTCCATCATCAGATTTATTGAGGCACTTTTTATCATATTACAAAACACTGAAGCCGCTTAGATTTTGTACAGGAATCGTAAGTTATGACGTCACATCTTTAAGCAGTCAGACAAATAATACAACAAGTAAAATTACTTGCACATTTATATTTTCAATTAATCCAGTCTCAAGTTAGATGAAAATGTATATCTAATATATCTAAAGTGGCTAACACCCAATCTGCTCGATTGCTAGGTAGGTAAATTGTACCTACCTATACATTTTTTTAGGCACTTACATAATGTAGAAGCAGACAGTATTGTAACTAGTTACAAATTCAAAAGTTTTTATTCAAAATAAGTTCCACTGGGGAACACTTTTTGAAGCTCATATATATAAGTTAAAATTTAATTTACTTCCTATTCTATGTACACCGCCACGTGTTAAAGGAGCGCTAAGAAACTCCCCACTAACATGTGTAGCTACAAATTGTTTTTATCCTTATTTATTTAGCTCCCACTCTTGTTTTTAAATGAAATTTATACAGAATTATGTTGTATTATATATCTTCACAATGTATATCTCCAAGCTAAGCAAGTTATGCTTTTATTATGGGTACAACAGGCAGTCCGCGTTATAGGGAGGTCGTCCGGCAAAGGCTTAGCCCGCTCAACCACAGAGGCCATCAAATTATTATAATTCTTTAATGTAACAGATAAAAATCATATCAAATTAACTTTACGAGTTTAATGTAAAACCAAAATTATACCCCATTTAATGCATGCATAAAATAAAGAAATATACTAAAATACTATAATATACTTTTCTGTTGGTGAAATAGGGCACTTTGCATCCCGGGGTGACCTAAGCTTGTTGCGCGGTTAAGCAATGGGTATAGCTTCGCTCGTCATCTCATGTTCTTCCACGCAAGCATCGGCTATGGGACGCAGGGTTAGGTTTAGCCGAGTAGTTGGTTCCGCTGTCTTGTCGCCGCGGTTCAATCCCACCCCCCACAGCCAAGAGGGACTCAATATGGTACGAAATGTATTCGCCCTGCGCTTCAAAAAAACAGACGGTGTGCGTCTTAGCAGACTCGACAGAAGTGATAACTTAAATTAGTCTATTTTGAACTATTTAATATTGAAATTGAAATACGGCGAGCGCTGTGGGTTACAGTGAGAGAGGAGCCTGTCTATCCCTGCCGTATGCGTGAGAGAAGCCAAACAGACTGGCGCCGTAACTCGTTACGTAACAAAGCGATATATACCCTCCCATAAGTAGCTGTCACTTCAAAAAACCCTATACTATATATACTAATACTTACATATCATAAACGCAAAAGCTTGTAAGAATGTATGTTTGTCACTCTTTCACGCAAAAACTAATGAATTGATTTTGGAATTGAATATAGTGTGAATTGTCCAAAATATAGCGGGGCGCAGCTAGTAAAGAAATAAACGTAAAATGAGGAATGCGTTGATTTCAGGCACAGAGCTCCCCCGCGAGCAGCACGACGGCGTCGTCGTCGGCGCGGGGCCGCGCGTCCCCGGAGCCCGGGCCCCCCTTCGAGGACCCCGAGGCCTTCCGCAACAACAGCATCGCCTGCCTGCGCGCCAAGGCTCAAGAGCACCAGGCCAGGATACTCTCCAACAACCTCTTGCTGCAGGTGAACTATCTTGCACAGGTAGTTTTGACAAGCCTAAAGGCGCATTAGTGGCCGGTGCCTATATCTCACTATTCAATCACTTGCCCTACCATTGCATCGGTTGAATTTTGACATGTTTTAACCGACATTACCTACACCTAAGGCAAATGAACGGTTGGTAAGATATAGGAATCGACCATAACTTATCATATCTATTAGGTTATAGTTGCCGATGTTGTCGGTGTCTATGTTCAATAAAAATCAACACTTGCGTTGTTAAAGTTTATATTTTGCATACAGTTAACATTACATTGCAGTGGTAATATAAATTATATTAATTATTGTGTGTGGCTAAGCGGATCTCCAGCTACAAACAAGATGGCAACCACACATTCTGTGTTGCCAGAGTGTAATTTAAAATGGCTGGCCTGGGTACATGGCCCAACGCCACAAGTTATTAGATCCTATTGATTCAAGATAGGTACGTGAAGATTACATCTCTAATAAGATATTTTAGGTATATATATTTAGCTCATTGAATTTCCTAAGAGCTTAACTTTATATATTGTAATGGTTACTGATTGAGGTATACTAAATAAAATAATTACGCCTGCCAATTCACGTGTGTACTCAACACATTCTTAGTTGCGAAACTAGTCAAAAAGCAGACGGCCCAGCTGATAGAAAAGGGGTTTCCGTCGCAAATAGACGTCTGCAACACCAAGGGCGAAGCGAACGCATAGCCAGAATGAGTTAAGGAGGATGAAACATGAGGAATGAGATAGCAATGATAGGACAAGTCCTATCATTGCTACTCCTGTAACTCCAAGGAGTTACAATGGAAGATGAGATGGGATAGAGGAGGAGGAAGTAAACCGTGCTTATCCGTGTTTTATCCATGCAGGAACGGAGAAAGAGTTCAATTTCCTGCAGCCTGGTGGCCTGTCGCAAGAGACGACAAAACAACCAACAGCCAGGTGGTAGGGTATTTGTGAAACTGGATAGCTACCATTCCTGGTGTAGAGTATGTCACCATAACAACCTGGAGTTGTATTGAGGCATTATTTACCAGGTTCCAGTCTCCCTTAAGAGTGCAGCAGCGCATTTGTAGCACCTTTGGTGTTGCAAATGGCCATAGGCGATGGTAACCGCTTCTCATCAAGGGGGTTGTCTGCCTGTCTGCTGAACTTATGTAATAAAGAAAACGTAAACAAATCTGATATATAATGGTCATTGTATAAAGTAACTGAGTGAGAAACTGACATATTTTGAAGTATCTTTAATATTCCATTACAGGTACGAGGACTTAGCCGTACTCCAGCTCCCCCCTTGCCCGAGGACGAGGCTCCCGGGGACATCGACGTGGGCACGGAGCCCCCGCCACTCGAGCACCCACCGCACGCACCACACCTCTACTGACCCCACTGAACTGGTCCAAGGGTCCATCATGCAAACACCTCGGCACTAACTCTGATCAAGAGACCATTAACCTAAATAACAGTTCGAAAAGAGATGTAACAAGACCGTAAATATTACGCAATGTCAAATTTGAACGAATGAAAAACGGTACACTACATTTCTAGAGACCTCACTGATCTGATGGTCCAAAGTCATGCAAGCACCTCGCACCTAACTCTGATCAAGAAACCGTTAATCTAACGAATAGTTCAAAATTTGAACAACAATTTGACAGCAGATTAAGACCGATACGAAATATCAAATTTGAATGAATGAAAGAGACGGGTACCTCGGTCTTTGGGTAGGTAGTTAAAGTGATCAAAACAGCTAAATTACATTATGTTGATCGTAATTTGCAATCAAAGAAATCACCAAATGGAGATCTAATAAAAATACTTTAGCGGAAATTCGTGTACTTATGTTCACCAGATTATTGTTAAAAACCATTGGCAAAAGGCAACCATCTTGCGATGCAACGTTAGTGCAAAAATTAACATTATTTAGTGAATAAGTGTAATTATGTAAATTGTTGATGTTAAATGCGTATTTAAATGAATTCCCGTTTCGTGCAATACCTTTAGTTAAGTATTTATCTTTGTAGCAGTGTTCGTGGCGTTGTATAAAGATCCTTGTGCACTTAATTACCTAGATGATATTTTGTATTGTGCTGTGATACCAACAACATTTGGCATCGATATTTTGATATTTTAGCATTTTGGACGCAATTCATTGGTTTAATTTAACTTGTTACTATGAAAAAGTGCAGCTTTGTGAATGTGGACTCGTGAATTTTTGTTCACATTACTTAAATAACCAGTTAAAACATCAGTCATGAGATGTAAGAATAAAATTAGAAATGAACCTTTGTAATTTCTGCTTTCTGAAAAAAATGCCGAGCTATTTTCTAAAAAACATTTTGTGTACATCAATAAGTTAATCTAAACTATTCTAACAGATGGCGTTAGTAGTAACAGTCTAGTTTATGAATATTACACATTGCTGTATCTCTTTTTTTTGGTTTAATTTATAGACATAAATTTAAATGCTTACGTACAATTCCACGGCTAAAAGTCTCTTACTTTTTTTGAAAATTCTGGTCCAATTCTGCTATTTCAATATCTTGACGTTGTGAAGATATTCATAGCACGATTGCACTGCGATAGTGGCAATAAATCGTATTCTACTAAATCCACAATACCTTTTCTATATCGTTGTGGCACAATAATTACCATTAGGAAAAATGTTGTTAGCCGAAATGAAAAGCTACCAAAAATTTTAAACATTTATTTCGTGACTTTTCGCATCTAAAATTTATAAAGATAGAGGGACGTACTACAGGCAAGCCATTGGAATCGACAGAATACCGAACTGCGGGAAAACTTAGATTGATACGAACTATCGTACAACACTAGTTCGGCGATTTTGACGAGAGAGCAATAGCAGAATTGGGCTGATGGGAGCTGCATACGTCTAGTCATCGCAGCGGACAAAGAACTGGCTAGCGCGACGCGGGAGCGCACGTATTAATAGTTGCTCTATCTCGCTCGCACATCACCCGTACCGCTCGCTCATTGTGCTATGTGTACTAGCTGTACGACTTGTTAATATTTGCACTTAAGGATACCGTTCCCAAAATAAATTAGTTCTGTACTCAGTAGCACTCAACAGTGAATACTACTCTCTGCCATCTGAAGTATAATTTATTCTCTACCTGTTGCTGCTACAGGCTCCTAGTTGTGCGTGTTGATAGGACCCTAATAAGAGATTTTTTCAAATTACCTTCAAAGATTTTATATTTATAAACATGTGATATCATGATATTAGGTACGCGAAAATTGTTTCATGATAGGTTACCTACCTACCTATAATGAAACAAACTTTCATTAATGAATAAATTGTACTTAGAATACAACTTAAGTTGTATTCTAAGTACAATTTATGGCTATGCATCAAATGTCCGAATATCTCGCCAAATGTTGTCTGAGAGCACGTCTAGTGTATAATGTTTCCTTACCTGTGACTAGTTTAATATTGTGCCCAGTAGTGATTAAGATACTCGACAGGGACAAACGACATGTAAAATCGAATTTAGTTTTAATTAAGAATCGGTACTAATTCTGTTATCGAGGCCTAATTATTTATTTAAAATAGAGCGGGCTATGTTCAAACGAGAATACACATCGAAGACATTCCAAGAAAATTATTTTCAATATTGTTGCCACTTTTGGCTAGTTGGCTACCGTTTGTCGAAATTGTTTTTGTATAATTAATTAGTGTAGGTATATCAGCAGACCATGAGCCAAAAAATTGGCCGGACTTTTGGAGGGCTTGTATGGGCCATGGGAAGGCCAACACGTAGAGGCCCCTTGACAAATTTAATTTAAGTGTGGAGTGACACTGACCGGCGATTATCCCTGTCTACGCCATATAATGCACCCAAAGACAAGCCCTGGCCAGTGTAGGACTATTGTAAGGAATAAGGAATGAGAATAAAAGGTACAGGGCTATTGAAATGAAATGCTAGTAAAACTAGGGTTCTGGGTGTAAGGGTAAAAATGGGCAGACGATGACTCGTCACTCCCTGCATGGGCCCCAAAACATTGTTTGAGTGGCTAACCTTCACTGAAACTACTTCCGACATTATGCTATTTATCACTTCCAGCCCTGGAGCTTAAGTCATAGCTCTAGCGATCTCCACTCTGTGCCGGCTGGCTAATGGCTGAAATCATGATAAGTGTGAAGCCTTCATAATTTGTGACCTGCACACACTTGTCCAATTTAAAGTTAGAAATTCTTCTTATGTTATTTATTTTACTACTAAACCAAACCTTTTTTCGACGGCTTCGCGAAGCAGAGTAAATTTCGGAAACGTATTTCCTCCCTTATTTACTATGGTCTGGGTGTCTGGGATGGGCAGGCTAGTCCGTTGTATATTATCTTATTACCTATAATACAAGCGTAACTAGCTTGATTTGGGGGATATACAATATGTGTGTTTGTCTGTCGATCATTATTATTATTTCACCTACCTAGTTCTCCTCATATTGAAGAAGGGTTTAATTACTTTCACTGACCTGCAAATGCGATTCTGACAAACAGTTGCTAACTATAACCGTTGTACTTATATATACACCGTACTTAAGTCGATATAATTGTAATATATATTTATTAATAAAAATAAAGTTAAACATTGAGTAATGTGAGACAGTTAATTCATCGTAATATAATAAGATTATTCCGATGAAATAAAGAAAATGTATAAATCTTATGAAAATTGCATTTTCATTTATCACATATTACCTCCTTACATGAACCCGGCCTTACATCTGCGAAGAGCATTACGATTTAGGTATCAGTATCATATTCAACTGTAAAGGAATGAGTTCAGCACTGGATAACCTCGCTTGTAAGCGGTCCACTCGCGGAAGGCGAGTGGAACACTGGGCGTCAACTCGCTGCTTGGAGCGATTCAGATTTCAGCAATTCGTACATCACGCGATGTATACTTGTTGACAACGCGCCGTCTTTAATATCTTTAAGGCTTACGCGAGCAAAACTTACAGGTGGATGACAGGGCTTAGACCTGAAAATAAAAATACTTAAATTCTCAGCAATAGGATGGGAACTTGAGAATTGTAGATCATTTGCAAAAAAATCTAATATTGATTAAAATTAGATTTTTTAATTAAGAATTATAAGTTGATATGCTTAAGACATGGTCCATAATTGAAAGGTGGCATTGTTCACATGTTTAACTCATCAGGCATGCAGATTGTACCGCTCTCTAAAAGTACCATGAAATAAAACAAGAATCAATGATAAAAATAGCCACTGACATTTATTATAATATAAAAGCAGGCACAAAAACACAAATAATACAAAAGCATATACTGCCTAAAATTGGTAAAAATCATATTTTTAATGTTCTCCAAGTGTGGAGATTCATGGAAACAATCTTAAAAATAGTTTTAGCGATTTAAATAGTCCTGTAAAAGCAGTTTAACGTCTTCAATAAAAAAGACACACAGGTAACAGTTTCTTAACAATAGCACCACCTTTTAGGCGTTTAGAATTAAATATAATATAACAAACACATCATTACGTTATAGCAGGACGAATTCTGATTCATTCACTACTGCTTGCTCATGTTACTCTAGGCGGGTATGTATCCTGTATCAAAATGTGTTGGCCTAAAGGTAGGGTATATTTTATAAAAGAAAAAAAATGCTCGAATTGAGTTATTATAATTATATATTGATTATAAGTTATTACTTATCCGTAATGCTCCTAGGAGCTAAATTAGAGGAACAATTTTAATCAAAGATAACTTCTAGCGCATTTTTCGGAAAACTTATTTATCAAATCATTCATAGCTGCAGACGATTTCAGGATTTTCTGCCTCTATGGGGAATAATGACAAGTCTTTTAGCTGTTTCTGTCGGCCCAGTAGTTACTCTCAAATTTTTTATCAATCTATAAAAGATTGTGGATAACATTTTTTTGTATTTTTGGCCTGGCCCCATATCATTGATACGGTGGTAGCTACGCCACTGCATATTACACAGGTCAACAAATTAAAAAAAAAAAATTGCAGGATGGCCGAGTGTAGGATGGTGGTTGCGTAGAAACGAGTTGTTGATCGATGGATTGTGAGACGAGCATTGTAATTTCTCTTTACTTTATTGTGTTTTAATTAATATACGAGTTTGATGATTGTGCGATTGCCCCTACCACGGTCGATTCTACCGGCTTTATTTATTTAACCAATTTAAAGAAGTTTCACTTCTTACGTGTGTACTGTACTGTAATATATGTACTCGGTAGCTCGATTGCTTCAACTATGCAAAATAAAACTTGCAAAACAAGTAGACCTGTAGTCGTTTGCAACACCAGGGAGGAAGTCCATATGTTTAAGCCCCTTTAGGATGGGATAGGAGGGATGAGATAGAGCGTACTAACAGTACAGAGTATTTTTTATTTTAAAAGGGGTTGATGTACTGACAGTGGTATTCTGTTTAATCTGTGAAATAACAAACGTCATTGTCATTAATCTTATGTCAGTTTGACAAGAGACAGCTCGTGCATATCTTCGTCGGCTTATAATGGTCGAACAATGGAGGTAAGGAGTATCATCTCATATAGGAAAATAGTTGAAGAAGTGTCCAGTTGTAAGCTGTAAATAACAGTTCAAAAACCGTCCACAATGTAGCTCTTGTAGACGAACCGAAGTATGCCGAGTTGAAAAAATTAATATCATTGGCGACTAGAGTACTTGGTGACAGTACACTGTTATAAAACCTCAACTATTTACGTAGTACTAAGTAATTTACTAAATATAACCTCAAAGAATTTCTATGTGAAAACGTGAATAGTGATTTTATTTCGTGAATTTTGAATAATACGCTTAGTGATTGTGTAATATTTACTATAAACTATAAACTACCCTAATAACTTTTGGAGCTTTTTTAAAAGTCACCCCCATGCCAAAGTGGCGCCACCCTTATTTAATGAATTTCGATGGACACTTGTTCATATACAGAGATGATTCTCCTTACTTCTACATAATCAAGCATTATATTCTAAAGTTCATATTTAAATACATAAAAATAAAGTATAACATTATAATTTGTGGTTTTAATATCAAGAAACGAAACAAGACTAGAATGGTCAAACAGGAGTGGAATAGGTAAGATGTAAAGTATGAGTTTCAAATAAAACTTGGCTCAAAGTGCTTGTTATCCATGACAGCAGTATAGTATATGTGATTATGAGTTTATAGTAAATGAATCAGAAATCGTAAATGCAAATATTTCGCCATTTTCCTCGACAAATGGAGGTGAAATTTAAAAAGTACAATCTAATTGTTCTACAGTATATAACAAATATCAGTATTTAATCAGTTAAATGCATTTAAATATTTAAAAAAGTCTTAACAAACTGTCGCATTGGCCAATCTTTAAATCTAATTAAAATTTTGTCGCTGTTTATGTTAGTACTAAAATCCACTTATAACAAGTATTCTCTATTGATCTCAATAAAATTGTACATGACTACAAAATACGGCAGTTTAAAAATGTACGTAAGTATAAATAAGAACTTATATTACTTTTAAAGTTAAAGCAAAAGCTTAAGTCCAAAAATTCATTCCGCAAATAAGAGTTATCTATTAACTTAATTATAACCCGACAGAGGTGATGCAATTGGATTATTATTATTCATGTTGGTATACAGCTGCCTAAATCAGATAAAAATAACTTTTATCTGATGATTGAAAAACCAATTCTTACATAAACGAATATAAATATCAAAAACACTAATCTGTATAGTTTTTAGTTCTATACCCCGTCAAAGACAACTTCATAAGCAGGGTTGCCAACAATCAAAATTCAAAAACCCCTTAAGTTCACGCTAAAGCCAAAACACCCAAAATGAAAAAAAATACAAAGAACAATTAATGTAATATTCTTTACTTACAACAGATTTTATTACGTGATAGCTAAATGTTAATTTTTGGGAGTTGGTAACCCAGTGTCAAGTTATAGCACCTTGAAAGACAAAATATTCAAGAATAGCAACATCAATGCCATCTATCTCGAAAATACGCAAAATGAATTTAACATTTTAAGATTTCGCAAATGCCTAGATGGCATTAAAATTTTCCGTTACCAGACAACTGTAGGAATAGGACAGCGTCTGCGTCTTTCTCTGTCACACTTTACACGCCTGAAGGGAGGCGTAGTGACGCAACAGTGCAGTATCGATAATAATACTATGAAAAGGTATAGAGAGGTATGATATCGATAAGTGACGCAACGCACGTGTCTCCCTAGTGAGTGAGCGAGTATTCGTCTGGACTATATTTTTTTCAATACTTAAAACCGTTAGACACTTGATAAATATTTTGAAGTAGACCAATTTTAGTAGAATGCGACAGGGTACGAATCGCGTGAGCGGAAAAGAGCTAAAAGTGTATAGCAAGCAACACTGCCGCTTCCGCTTGCGAACAAAGTTCAATGGGATGTACGAAACCGGTCTGCACTTGTCTGCGCAAACGAAAACTGCCGATAGGAATTACAAGTTGTGTAAAACTGTACACAATTCACTGTGATTGATTTGCAGTTTTCTTTCATATATAAAGATCAATAGCTAAATGACAACTTAGTTTGACAGTTTAACATATGACATTTGGATCTGTCATATTGGACTTACCCAACTATTGCGTCAAAGCATTATTATTTAAACACTACTACAACACTTTATTCTTATCATTTATAATAATATATATTTAACGTGTAAAAGCATCAAAACGTCATAAGCTAGGGAACACTTCTACTATTGTTACTATTATTACATTGGCAACATTTAAAATTTTGAATATATTTTTTTCTTAAAGGTATGGGGTTATATATATATCTTAACAATAATCTATACAATTAAAATAGCACTGTTATTATAATGGAATAAAAAAGTCCTGTCCAAAAATATAGTTATGACTAAAATTGTGTTATAATTTTTGATAAAAATTAAGTCAATCTCAAACTAATACATCTATAATCAGTTTCCAGTAAAAAATAGCACTTTCGTAAAGGATCAACTGCAACCAAATAGTGCGAATCAGGGTCGCTAGGTTAAACAAATTCTCCCAAAACTTTTTGTTTGGGTAAGAAATTTTGGGGTCATTTTAAAATTTTGTTTCTGCGGTGCAAAACTGCGAGCTATGCACCAGATTATATCTATAATATTATAAAATTCTAAACATGCTATGTCTGTACGTTGAAACTTAAAAAAAACCGGGATATACTATATGGAACAACGGAGAACAGGATACAATTTTCATAAATTTCTTGTCTATTTACTGGAGATTCAAGTAAAAACTATAGTAGAATTATTTTGTCCGTGCAGTTTGGGTCATAAATCAAGCTCGGCCTCAGCCCGGCTAGGGCGGTGAGCATGTTGCGCGGGCGCAACGCCATTATCGATAAAAACTCATTCTTATCAAAGAAAGATTATCAATCTTATAAAAATCATTATAATCTTTTTGGCTGTTAATTTTAAACTTAAGATGCAAGTATTTATATTTATTTTTAATATAACTTGTTACATTCTAAACTTTTGTACTTATAGTTTTTTTAACATAGATACCTAATTAATAATTTATTATAAGTCATTTTTATTCTTATTTTAATAAATACGTTGTATCTATTATTATTTTTTCATTTTTATAACTAACCCACAAAATGACAAAACTAAATACACTATCGATAACGCTTATCGACAACAATAATGCGCATCACTATGCCCGCCCATAAGGCCCGTGAGTGGAAGAGAGAGCGAAATACTCGATTTATTTTATGACCCAAACTGCACGGACAAAATAATTCTACTATAGTGGGCTAATTTCGATGCGATTTTCGTTTGTCGATAGCAAACTCTTGGATTTCAGATCTTAGGTTTAAAGTTATTACAGCGCGATTTTCCAATATTATAGATACAATAACGACCATGAAAGTGATACGACGTCAATTTTAATGAAGTTAATGAAAAATCAAATTAAAATTTGCTTAATCAATTGAAATATGTAAACCTTAAAGATAATCAGTCATATTCATAGTAAGTTAGAATAAGTTTATGGTTCTTAAAGAAGTGTTCACACTTACTCTCTATCTCTTTCTAACTCTCTATGAATAATAACGATTGCAACTGCATGCAGTCTTATTAATAACATGTAGAGTAAATCATACTACTGTTGGCACTTTGTCAAATTGTTCAAAATATTTGAGAAATCTTGAATAAACTGAGAAGGTGCAAACAGTGATATAGATTATCCTATTTGGCAGTATAAAGCAAAAACAGATATATAAAACTAATTAGGTACGCTCTTCTGTCTTTACATGAAAATATTGGTGGGTATACATACGTGTATGTTAAGATCATTTTTACGTCATTCAAATTTATATAGTCATACAAAATTAGTGTTAACAAACTGAATAGAACAACCATCTGAAGGCCACTTCTTATGTACTTATTTATAATAACCTTTACAGGCTGTTTTTCAGGCACTAAAATATTTAAAACCAGTAAAAATACAGTAAATACACAATTATTGGCACCTTATAATTTATTTAACATTAAAAAAAAAAAATATTTTGTAGTCATACAATGATAATAATGTTAATATTGTATGCCTAGCATAAACATTAAGTACTGTTAATACAGTGTAAACTCTATATAACGACACTGAAGGGTCTGTGTTGGTGTTATAGAGAGTTGACGTTAAATGGAGAGAAGTCTGTTATTTTAGTCTGATGTTTTTTGTTTTTTGTGTAGTAATTTTGTTCTATGTTTTTACTTATTTTATTCATATCTTACGATATTGGCATCTTGGTGGTAAAGGCAGTACTTAGAAATTTCGGTATGCATGATGCCGACAGTCTAGTTTATTACGGCCTAGGATACTAAAGGGATAAAAGAACCTACTCAGCCGCGCAGTTTTTACAAATATTGGCAACTTAAAAGGTACTTTTTATAAATTAATTGCTGTCGTTATTGAGAGTGGGTGTAATGCTATATAGAGTGTATAATTGTATGGAAGACGAGCTAAACAAATCAAAGCCAAGTGATTTCGACGCTTAAGGAAATTTGTCGTTAAATCGAGTGTCGTTACATGGAGTTTACACTGTATCTTGAATAAATTGACAGGGTGCCAATTATGGTACAGTTTCCCCTATTATACAATATGGCAATTATATGACAGTATTGATAACAAATCGAATAAAGACAATCTAAGATCTTAAAGAAAACAATACGTTTTCCAAGCCTCTTTGTACTCAACAACAATAGTTAATAACATTGTTTTAGGTAAAACGATGTTATTAAAAATTGTTCTTATTTACTGTAAATAAAAAACAATTGTTATTTATCTCGATAACTGCGTTGTTTTTAAATTTCAACAATTAATATTATACAATTAACCTTTGAAACTGTATTTAAGTTAGATTCAATCTAATTGATCATTGGCTTGACTATATTTCTTGTCAAATTATTCTTTGAAACTTCGACATTAGTAGTTATTACCGTTTAAGGAACATTACAGAATTCTTCGAGTTTCTTAATAGTTGGTTTTGGGACCAGCCATATCCTCGGAGCTCTTCAGCATCAGGTAGTAGCTGTACACGCAAAGGATGCAGTAAGCGAGGATGCCTGGAATTATTAAAAAAATATATATTTTACATTATACATGTATTAATAGGTAAAAGAAAATCTTTATACTCCCCTTTTGAGAGTGGGGGTGGGGGTGTATGCTACTTAACATAATTAACGTTTATGTGAAGAGTTGCAAAGCGACGTTTTTTTTATAATATTTGTAAACATGACATTTATTTAGGAATAAAAGTTGGCAGTTTAAAAGAGATAGCGCATAACCTACACGCGAATGTTAGAATGGGTCAGATGTATTTGATACAAATTAAGGAATAGGCGTTAAAATAACATCTTATTATCTAACTTTTAGAATATCGCCATAGAAGTAATTTTTAATTACTTTTCAAATCATAATTATCGCCAGTGGTCGAACTTCGACCATAATTATTTTAAACTATAGGTTTGGACATTATTAAGGTTCCTTTGTCAAAGACTAACTTCTATTATCACAGATTTCGCCAAGGCTACACTGTTCACTTGACTCAAAAGAAATACATGGTAGTGTGCGTAATGTTTTTTTGTTATTGATTTCATGTATCGTTTATAACTTATTTCGAGAATCGATCGGTCATCACTTCCCCGTGTTGTATTTGACGATGTAAACATAGAAATCACTGAAACCGTTAAGAATCTGGACAGAGAATTGTCTTAGCGGCTTCATGTAACTGACATCAGTAGGAAACTCTTGGCGTCATCCGCTTCGCTCAGAAGGCTGAAGAATTTCCTACCTACTGCTAATAAGGTTATGCTTGCACAATCCTTACTTGATTATGCAGATGCCTGCTATCTAGACATAACCCAGGAACAACTAGATAAGCTAGAACGCCTTCAAAATGTTTGTATCCGGTTCATATTCGGTTTGCGTAAATATGACCATGTCTCCGAATTTCGTGATAAGCTTAAACGGTTACCTATTCGCTTTCGCCGGAATGTTCACTCACTCTCACTCTCCTTTACAACCTCCGTTCTCCCCAATATTTAAAAGAACTTTTTGTTTTCCCTATCAATCTCATTCCTGCAATTTGCTCTCAAATGATTTTTTTTATTAAAAGTACCTGCACACACTTCTTTCGTAGGAATTTCGTTTGCCGTACAGGCTGTTTCCCTTTACTAATCAGACAAGCTAAATCAATTACTACTAACTAACTAACTAAATGTTTGGTCACTGACCATTATTGCTCTATTAAATAAAAATCCTTGCATTAAATTAGTGTATCTATTGTTTGAATGTATATATATTTATAATATCATCATATATCTAATTATATATGTATATGTGTATGTATATCTGTATATACAAGTATATAGTACTTTATTTTATTTCTTATAACACACCACCAAAAGTCTTATATTTAAATTTCGTTTAAAATCCCCTTAGACACCGGGTTAAGGCCGCCCATTGTTCTAATGCAAATGTATCCATATCAATTGTCTAGATTTAAGTTTATGGTGAACAATAAAGAGTTTTCATTCATTCATACATACATATATATTTTTTAAATATGCGCTATTTGAAATCTTTTACTTGCGCCTACTTATAAGGTCATAAGTACATGTCAGAAATAAACTTGATTGCACTGTCCGCTCCCATATTCTAATAGACCTAGAGGTAAAGTGTCTGGTATGTGTGGTGTTGTGTGGCGAGTGATCGAGGAGATGGCTTACCGAAAAACAGCAATCCCTCCAGGAAGGAGAGGAAGATGTCGGAGCCGCTGCCGGACATGCCGTGCATGGCCGCCGAGATCACGATGAACAGGATCGCGGCCGCGAACAGGATCAGCATCAGGTACACCCACACGCGGAGCCCGCTCGTGTTGCGCTAACACAATACGGGGGCAAGTATGACATCACTTTTCAACACACTTGCTCATAAAGTGGCTCTATGGTCACCGCAATTAGGCACAGAATGACACCCATAATCAAACTGTGACTAAAAAAAATTATAACTCACTAGTGAGTTATAGATTTTTTTTTTTAATTTTATTGGTTGAGTTGCTTTGTTCTTAAAAAAGTTTTTATTCAAAAAAAACGTGTTCTATAGAACAAATAAATTAATGTTCCTAATGCTTGCTCATTTCATGCAACTTCTTATTTAAATAGATAATTTTAACTCGTACGTGTTTAATAAATAAAACTTTCACTCATATATAACTTTTTTTTTCTCTGTAATAAAAGAGAACTTTAAATTCCCCATTTTGTACGTGGCAGAATAGAAAAAAAAAACCTCATCCCTTTAGTCTGTGGCCGATCGCAATGCGCGCGCATAGGAAAACTGTTATCTACTAAATAAAATGAGTTTTTGTTGTTATTTTATTCACAAGTGTGTTGAAAAACGTCGTATGATACACGTGTGTATTGATGATTACCGTCCTCGGCTCTCTTAAGACCCTTAAGTCTCAATGGCGCCTCGGCGGTAATCACCAATGTTATACACTAGTACCATAATGTACTATTATCTCCTGCTCTCACAATTGACGCCCTTCCAGTCAACATAGACTTATTACTCCTATTCATAATACAACGTTCTTCAATAATTCTTTCACGATTAAGGCTGACCAACTTTGGAATTCATTGCCTGTTGCTGTTAGACAAGCAAAATCCCTAACAACATTTAAGAATTTTGTCAGAAAATTCTATCTGCAATATAATGATATATAATTTTATAAAATTAGTAGATATTATATTGCATATAGTTATTTTATTTTATTTTAATAAGGATCACCAACAGTTTTTTTACATTTAATCAGTTACTAGACTTATGACTAAAGTTTACAATGCAATGTAAAAACTAATTATAGGTGAACACAACTTGCAGTATAATTTCTACACTGTTATTTACCTATTTACTTGGATTCTAATAATAAATGTAACAAAAATGTGTAGGGTATTGAAATTAGGCTGTCCGTCAGTCTGTTTAATGAGTGTCCTGTTGGGCTAAACAAATCTTTTTATAAAATAAATTTTTGGAGTCAAAGTGAATGTGAGTGAATGTCAGTAAGATCACTGCTGCTGTTGAGAATTGTACACATTCTAGAGATAAGGGATATGTTTATTATGTTTAAATAGTTGCATATTTTCACCATATCTTGTATATGTATATAACTTATGTGTATATTTGTATATATAGTATAGTTATATATTTATTATTAAAATGTAAGTAATCGTACAATAATAATGTATACCACCATCGCCATTCCTAATCAGAATATTCTTGCCACGGGTTGTCTGCAAGAGATCGCTTTTTAGCGATAAGGCCGCCCTTTGTACCCAATTAGATTATTACTAGTTTGTAAGTTTTCTGTAATGGTGTACAATAAAGTGTTATCTATCTATCTACTCTCAAATACTTAATTTCTTTCTTTGGTAAGTTTATTGCAGAACAGTAAGAAGTTTTAAATTAGGGCCCCCGTGTACTAATTAGGCAGGCGAAATATTGAGCAGCCAGTTCTTTATTTTAATAATATTAAAATTAACAGAATACCGAAATTAGGCAAACCTACAATTGAGACGATAGTGTCCCGCGATTTTGACGAGATAGTAACAGCAGAATTGTCACGTTGAGCCAGCTTCATATTTTTGCAGAAGGTTAGCGCCATCAGCTTTCTTAATTACGACTGCGCTGTATTACGATGCGGTTTTCGCTAATCGAAAGCTAATTCTTAGACTTAAAATCAGCACTACTTTTTATCTTGGGAATCCTGTGGGATTTTTTCTGGGAATTATTTAAAAAACTAGATTTAAAAAAAAACGAATTCCAATATGATCTTTTCGCTGGTCGATGACAAATTTTTGTAATGAAATATATTACATTTTTATCCCAGGAATTTTCCTGGAAGCGGTTTGTAGTTATTCGGGTGCATAAGAATAAGCTAATTATTTCCGCACAGTTTCCCGTGGGAATTCCTAGTCAACCGTGGACGAAGTCACGAGCATGTCCAAATAGTCTATAGTAAAGAGCATCTTCCGACGGACGTACTTAAATATAGCTTACCTTATATACGGAAATAATTAAGGAAAGAGCCAAAACAATATGCACGACGGACACGACGGCGACGCTGACGGCGATCCTATACCACATGGTATACAAGTGGTCTCCCGCGTCCTCCACCGTGCCGATATTCTCTTTGGCACTTGACGCGAACATCGTGCAAATAATCAGCATAACTATTGACACCACCTGAAAATATGCAATTAGAACAATAACATTTTTTAACGCTAAATGTGTTTTAGCGACATCAAACCTAGGGAATTACCCAAATCCTTACCAATATTATAAATGCGAAACTAACTCTGTCTATCAGTTCCGTTTTCCGATTTTACTGAAATTGAGTATATATGTAATTTTAATTAGGAAAGGAATATTTTTTATCCCGGATAATGGGATAGATTTATGTAAAAAAAGTAGGATAGTTTTTTCATTATTTGTCATTTATCATTTTGACTATTTTGGTCATTTTAGTCATTATAGTCAATTTCGTCAATTTGTCCATTTTGGTGTCAATTTGGTAATTGGGGTCAATTTGGTCATTTAGCTAAATCTAAATAGAACAATCATTTTATTAATGAAAGTAGTACTAAGGAGACACACACATACTTTCGTATATTTGTGTCCTTGGGCCAACTATTATTATTGATCAATAAGTGTAAGTTTCGGATAGTCCACTAAAAAAATTACTTAAAAATCAATAAGATACCACAATAAAACTAAATTAGCTAATCATGCTAACACATTTATTATAATAACTTATGTACTTTGAAATATATTATTACAGTCCCTATATATATAGGACTATGTATATATTTGTATATTTATTTCTTAAACTACTTTGATTATTTATGTATCTTTGATTTAGGTGGCCTGGAAGCGATAGTTTTTTGCTTATAAAATATTGTAAATATGGTCTGTTTTTGTAATTGTATATTTTGGTGTGCAATAAAGTGTTCTCTCTCTCTCTATATATATATATATCTCTATGTTTCTCTCTCTCTCTATCTCTATGTTTCTCTCTCTCTCTTATTAAAAATGAAAAGTATACCAACCATATGAACAAAACCGACGACCCTGGCGCCGGTCTCCAGGCCCATGCAGCAGAGGAACGAGGTAATGTGAGGCATTCCCATCTTCAATTTCGTCCCTTCTATTTCTTCGCTGGAAACAAGTAAACGGGTAAATTTTTAGAACAAAGTAGACATTTTGCCTAACACTAAGTTGCTATCCAACTCCGTGGTCATAATTGCAAACAGTAATAGGTTATTATAATCATAGTTATGCTCAGAGACGTTTCGTCTATAACGTCTTTGGTTATGCTAATGTTCCTAAAGATACAGATTCCAAATGATGATAAAAGAAGACTGCACTTTAGTCAAAATCAGCAAGTGCAGTTCCTATTTGTGGGGGTTGAAATAATGTGGTGCTTCGATGGTGGACAACCCCTGTTGTAGGTTCACTAACGTGAATCACTACAAGGCGAGAGCCTTTGGCTCAGTCGCCAGGGGAGTTAGACTCGATTGAGAGGAGAGTAGAAATAAGACGACGAGTGTTGCGGCGCAATACTAGTTCAGTCGCGCGGCACTAGCTTCGCGTCTGCGCCCTGCTTTATTCTTTTTTCATATGTATTTTCTTTTTTTTCTTTTTTTTATTGCAGTAGTTCAGCAGACAGGCAAACGGCCCACTTGATGAAAAGCGGTTACCATCGCCTATGGACATTTGCAACACCAAAAGTGCTACAAATGCGCTGCTGCACTCTTTTTACCGTAATGTATTAAGCTCGCAAACATGTTTCTGTTAATTAATTATTTATATTATAGTTTTCCCAATTGTTATACGTTTAATTGCTGATATCATTCATAAAAAAATGAGTATTGTTCTCTAGATATATTTACTTGATTAATTAATTTAAGATTGAACTTAGACTACACATACAGAAATCTTAATTGCTACGAAATAATATATGCAACCTAAACATGTTCGTAGATGCATCTCCGAAAGTTTTGTCTGTTTTCTGTATTGACAGATTTTGGCACGTATACATGGACTACTCAGTTTTAACCTTGCTAATTATAAAGCAATAAATTATTCTATGTACGTGACGTAACACTATTATTATTCACTTATTGGGATAGTAAATCAACAATGACATACTAAGATCAGCAGACAGGCTCATGGAAACAGCTTACCGTCGCCCGTCGTCTATGTATTATGAAGATTCAACCGTACGCGAAAGAATATCAAACCCTATCAAAGAACCCGTTAACAGAGGACAATGGGAACACATTGATTGAAAAAACTTGAAATCCTTTGCGTACATAACAGTTGCGGATCAATGAAATTAAGATGAACAATCAGCTGACTGTGAACGGTAAGGTTTTAGCAAGTCGGTGATACTATTCTGTACAATTCTTTGAAATACTTATTATACTGACGGTAAAATCGAGGACAGATGTGAAATCTTATCTAAAGTAGATCTAGATCCTATAATCGTCGCTGAATCGGATCTAGTTGATAAAACTGATTACCAGGTACCCTATAGACACAAACTGAAATAAAATAGAAAAGGTAACAATTGAAAACTTACTGTCTGCTACAGTCCATTGTCAACGAAATACTAAACTCATTGTATATATTCAGTAGTCAACGCAAATGGGACATGTCTTACTTTTTATAGACACAAGCTGGTTGGGTGTAGGTTCAAGTAATTATTTTTATGGCCTAAGTAAAAAGAGATATGACCAAGTTTGACAAGTTAGTACCTCTTATGTATTTAAAAATATTGCAATTTTAGCACATGTTTGAGCTTGAGTAGCTATTGTTAGTGCAGAATTTATACAAGGAAACACTAAGAACTTTGAGAATTGTTTAATTTGAATTTAGAACGTAGAATGCCGAGCTAATTACAAATAATTATAAGATGCCGTGGCGACATTAATGCCAACATCAGAAACAAGCACGTAAGCGCGAAATAATATTAATCTGTAGCAAGCAAAACAGCGCGCCGTTTTGTGACAGCGCGGGGCTCGCAATGTTCGCGTCGATTCTCTTGGCGCGTAAACAACATTTCAACCGGAACGCCAGTTCGGGACATTTCGGCTGACAGTCCACAGAGTACATTGAATATATGTGACAGTCCGACACACGCCTTCAACGCGGGCACACGACATTCGTGCTCGTGTACGATAGTAAGTTTTCGCGCTTACTGCTTGCCTTCACCTAAATCCTTCTGAACTGTATAATAATATGAGAGTGTGTGATTAAAAGTGTAAGACGAGAGTTATCTTTCATTAACCCGTACATACCTCAACGGCTGCAACAACCATCATACATCATCACACATCCCTCAATACGATTCTCGCATAATAATTAGCTACCCTAGAGCGCTACTGTATGTATCCGACCAATGTTGTAGTGAGATTGATATTTCGTCGCTACACCCGTTCGCTTTTATATCCGATTAGTAATCACCAGCAATTATTACAATAGTACGTGGTATTACTTATACCAAAAGTTATTAACGCTATGTTTTTAACTATGTTGTCGTCGATAGTCCGTCAGAAGATGATTTTCAAATGCACTAGGCGTCATAGGACTATGTATCCGAAGTTTTTATATTATCAATAAACTACTTTTCAAGAGTTAGTTTATGCAAAAAAGTTATTGTATAATACGACCTTTAGTAATAGATTTAAATGTTTCAATGTTTTGCTAGCATACTGATGCTAGAAGCGTCCTTAGCCTTAAACGCTGCACAAGTAATCATCAAACTTATATTGCACAAAAGTAAAAGTATAAATTGGTAAACTGTTTCTTTTAGAATGTACCACATTAAACTTGTACCGGTATAAAACATGATTATAGAGAACAACGAGGGATACCTGAACGCATCATCGCAATAGGCTGCGTCATTATAACGGAATGTTAAAAGATGCAATTAACTAAAGAATCATCATTAGCTAGGGTTGGACAGATTTGTTAAAGAAAAGTATTCAATTCTATATTATAGAAGAAACTTCATATCAGCAATAAAAAATATAATTCAAATATTTATGAATAATGTGACATTACCAAATGAGAGATAGATAGATAGGCTGTCAATTCTAATTATTATTTTATTACTATTGTTTTATTACTATTGTTTTATTACTATTGTAAGTCTCTAGAGACCACAGGGCTTTCGGGGGGCTTGCGTAGGACCATGGAAAGGCCAACAAGGGGCTTCTCCTTGAGAAATTTAATGTAAATGTAGCGTGTCACTGACCGGCGATTAGCCTTGTCTACACCATGTAAATATGCACCCAACGACTAGTCCTGGTCAGTATAGGACTATTATAGGAAATGAGAACAAGAGATACTGGGCTATTGGAATGAACTGTTAGTGGAACTAGGGATCTGGGAGTTTGGGGACTATGGCGTCTGCCTGTCGCCGTCGTATGGAAAAATAGGCAGACAGTGACTCGTCACTCCCAACATGACCCCAAAAAATACAAGATTGTTCTGTGTTGAGTGGGCTAAGCTTTTGGTGGCCTAGCTCACTGGAATGCAGAGCTTTGATTCTTGGCATTGTAAATTAAGTTAACGCGTTATTTACTATGGTCTGGGTATCTAAAACCTTACTTCTTAGACTCATTTTTATACTAAGCTCTTCCCGAGATCCCAGAGTGGTATGTTGATAACCCATAACAACAGCCTAACTTGCTTAGCTTGAGGATATATAATGTGTGTGCATGTCTGACGATTATTTATTTATTTATATTAAAACTACAAGAACGCAAACGAAATTCAAAATGAATTAATACATGTATATACATGTTATGATTAAATTATGATATTACTATAAAGTACTCCGGTATGTATACCGGATTATAATCTAATCATATCATATAACGTAAGACAAACAACCGACAATCAGTATGTATATGCTATACCCATAATAGTAAAGTTAGGACAAAAAGAGATGGATGGATTGCAAAATGACATGACAATGGGTGTATGCCAGAATAGAGAAGTATGGAAAGAAAAGACACAGGTAGGTAGGAGACATAACATAGAGTTCTGCGTTATTTTGATACTTGTCATAGTTGTAACAAAAAACTGCGAAAGCAGCCGCTTTAGGCCCCCTGGAAGCGTGTCAAAATTTGTCCCGACTTTAAATCCCAGTTGCGTTCGAGGCATTCGCTTCAGAGCCCGGCGATCGTGTTCTTACTTTTTCTTCTCCATTTCAAGCAGTCTTGGGCATCCTTCATTGTAAGACTATTGATTTCACGACGTCAAACCAGCCGTTAGACATAGCAGGGCCAGCATGGCTAAATGTCACTTTCCTAGCATACAATGCATTCTAAAAGTTTATATTTTAGCCCTTTGGCCCTTTCAAATTCGCTAGAGTGTAGCGAATAGCGCGCGTTGGCCCAACGTACAACAAACTCAGTAAAGAAACATAACATTTCTTGGATAAAGATTTAGCAACCCAATATCCATCCTAATTTGGAATCGTGCCAAATCGCAACTGAAAAACATGTAACAGCCATCCAACATTACGCATTTGTGTCATCTATTGTAAAATTCAACTGTGCTCCGTTATTTCAGAAAACTTACGATTTTTTCATTCAAAGTTGAAGGAAACTTGCTGGCTACCAGTTTACAGTAGTCGTAATTATATTATAGCCAATCAATTTTACGGCCCTAATTCCCCGGAATGCAAACGTTCCAGGTTTGATTCCAAGCATAGTAAATGCCATAAACGAAAATTCCATTGTTTACTAGTGTCTTTATATTGTCCATAACACAAGCGTAAATAAAGATGCGCACACACGTTATTATCCGCAAGAGTTAACTTGAGACCTGAGCGGAATACGCGCTCCCCTCCCGACCCCCGCCTTCTTGCCGCTCCCGCCATCGAGGCGTCAGTACCTCGCGCTTACGTCATCCGAGCGTAGTCTAAAGTTAACTCTTGCGGGTTGTACAATAAATTCTAATATTATTAGGCTGGTTTCAAGGTCACGCTTACGACGACAAGGGTGATAAGCGACGCATGCCACAAGCTAGATGTTGCCTTGTGCCGTTTCATAATGACAACTTCCCGCGGTTAATTCAAATGAAATGCATTTCATCATTCATTACATCATTGTTTAGCGCTCCTCAAATTTGAACGTCCTAAAGAATCTTCTATTTTTTTATTACAGGAGTTCAGCAGACAGGCAGACGGCCGCCTTGATGGAAAGCGCTTACGCGCCTATGGACATTAAAGTTTTGCAGAGTAGGTACTCATCAAAATATGTCGTTATAGAATACGATCTTAGCCTTAGATTAGCACACAAGTGCTATATGACTTTAGGCATTTATTATAATTTGGTTAATTTATAGATATATGTTATTTATTTCGTTGTGTATGTTACTACAGTAATTTTGTATATGTATGTGTTATTTAAATTATTAATTTATTATATAGTTTTTAGTCTGCAATTCATTTACCTTTATCAAACTGAATACAGAATTATACTGAATTTATTGTTGTTGTTGTGTGTTGTATTGTCCACCGTGACTTCACTTTATGGTTCCAGGCGGAAGAACAGCGCTATTCCTTGTTGGCTAGCATCATGCTCGGACTGGGTCCAATTTAGGACTTATTTTGTCACTATTTCCATGTATATAAACTTAGTTTTTGTCCTAAATAAAATATTTTTCTTTTATTTCTAAACAGACGAAAATGCTCAAAAAAACTTGTCATTGTGTTCTCTTAAAGGCGAGAAAGACGCAGAGAATACACTTCTTAGTACCTACTCTAGAAAAATCATACGGATTGGTTTGTACGAGTATACGTCTTCGCCGTTGCCTTTTTAAAATCGTTGGATTTGAAACTCGATGAAACGAATAAAATTTAAAAACTTCGTTTAAAAAAACCGACTTCAAAAACTAAAATGTATAAAATAACTTATTTCTAAAGCTATTATTATTAATATATATTATCTAAAACATCTTAAAGTCGGTGCTTAGTAATTTTCAAAATATAGTAATTTTTATGTTTTGTTTTGCACCGACTTCAAGATGTTTTAGATATATATTAATAATAATAGCTTTAGAAATAAGTTATTTTATACATTTTAGTTTTTTAGTTTTTGAAGTCGGTTTTTTTAAACGATGTTTTTAAATTTTATTTGTTACTTTTTAGTGTCTAGCTATGTATGGGTGGACCTACGAATGGTGCCGCGCTTCTTAAAAAATATAGGTCCCAAGAACCGGGAACAAAAAAATGTTTGTAAAATGAAAACTACTGGGCCAAACTATGTCAAATTTTTAGGGGACCACATGGCAGCTATTCCGCGTCGAACAAAAAAAGAATCACGTAAATCGAATCATAAATCTCAGAGTAATCGGTGTACATATGGAACGGAGTGAAAATTATTTTCATGAAAAATGTTCATAAAATGAAAACTACTGGGCCAAACTATGTAAAATTTTTAGGGGACCAATTGGAAGCTATTCCGCGTCGAACAAAAAAAGAATCACGTAAATCGGATCATAAATGACGGAGTAATCGGCGAACATACATAAAAAAAAGCAACAAAAAAAAAAAAAGATCCCGACGAATTGAGAACCTCCTCCTTTTTTCGAAGTCGGTTAAAAAGCGACACTTAAGAGATAAACACATAAATCTATAGGACTAAGCCTGCTAGAAAATGAGATACGAGTTTTACATTGTGCACAGATTAGAGTCAATAAGACCAATGATTAAAAATAGGACCAATTCGGACCGAAATAAAACTGATAATAATATTTTTTACATTAAAACAGTGAAAACTAGTGGTACTTTAAGTACTTTATTTTAAATTATAATGTGTTGACGGATGTAGGCTAAAGGAATTATATTTATATCAATTAAAGTGATAGAAGAATTATCTGCATATCATCTGAAGTTTCAGATCTACTGCGTGTGAACTGCACACAAACATTTTTTTCCTATAGGTAACATATAAGTAATAAGATAGGTCTCATGGCGACCGTCCGAGCCGGTGAACTGCGTCATACTAAACTCATTTCAGACGCGCATGGCACCCGCACGGGCGGACAGCGTGACTCTGAAACCAGTCTTACATTTAATAGACTAGACGATAAAAATTATCATCATAAATATATCTTATCATCTTACTGCCAGAGAGGCTAAATCATTACCAACATTTACAAATTTGCTCAGAAAACACTATTTAGCTATGTCTGATTAACACAATATAATCATGCTGATACATTTATTGCCTATGTATTTTGAAATGTATTATTGTAAATATATGACTATGTATTCGTATATTTATTTCTTAAATTAGTTTGACTATTTATGTATCTATTGCCTTTTTCCTGCACCATCCACATCTCCTGATTCAAATTTCATTCATTTAGGTTGCCTGGAAGATATCGCTTTGAGCGATAAGGCTGCCTATTGTATTCCCCAGAAAATATTGTAAATTTGATCTGTTTCTGTAATTGTTATATTTTGGTGTGCAATAAAGTGTTATCTCTCTCTCTCTCTCTCGCTCTATTATCTAACTTTTAAAATATCATGATATAAATGTTTCTAATTGCTTTTCAAACAATAAAACAGTAGCCTGCATGTATTTTAGACTTAGCTATTATTGCTTTCGATGCGCTGAATCCGAATTAGTTTGGTCCATAGACTCTTAAAATATTTAGGGTATATGGACCAAACTGACCCCACATTTAGATCTTTTGGTCCATGGGTCTGGTCAAAAGTACAGACCACTGTTTTTCGGGCCAGTGTGATTAATGCGCTATTTATTTTATTGCATGAGTTCAGCAGACAGGCAGACGGCCCACCTGATGGAAAGCGGTTACCGTCGCCTATGGACTCCTGCGATACAAAAGATCCTACAAATGCGCTGCTGCCCTCTTAAGGGAGACTGGAACCTGGCCACTAATGCCGGAACGCAACTCAAGGTTGTTATGGCGGCATACTCTAGACCACGGGTGATAGCCTTCCAGACGGGAAAATACTTCCACTACCACCTGGCAAAATTATTTGACTGTAGTTACTAGTAATTTCGGATACTAATGGCTTAGGATAAGAAAGGAACTATTTGATGAAAAATGAAAATCCAAATCCCAGTTCAAAAATATATCCTTTAAATATTATGCGACTCATTTAGACCGATAATCCAGTTCAGTCAGCGTGTGTGTGAGGCCAGAGTAAGGTTTTGAGAGTGCCGAAGAAACTCACAAAAATACATTGCGTCCTTCCGGTACTTAGTATCGTAATACTGTCCCACGAGGCTATGAATAAAATGTGAGCGTTCAGTTTTAGCTAAAATAACTACGGAACCTTAAAAACGAGTAGCCAGGATATAAATACCACGTATTGTATGTTTTTTTTTAATACAAGTAACGGAACGATCTCGTAAAACAGGTCCTATACTATTTAAAGACTTTTGTTCGAGCGGGGACCGTGAGACGAATAATAAATGACTGCAAATATGTATAAACACATGGAACAACTTTGTATGGCGCCAGACGGTTGTTGCTGCCTGCGAAATTGGCTCAATATTTACATTGTAAAACGATTTTCGTGTAAAAATTAATTGTACGATTCTAGCTAAAACTAAAACATCTAGCTTAAGCAAAACACCTGGCGAGTATACATGATTATGTAGAACACGTGCTCGTATAATAAAGGGTGCTGTAGGAAGAATATATACCTTTACGAAGCAAGTACGTACATTCACCCGACTCATATCCGTGCAGGAACGGAGAAAAAAGATACAATTTCCTGCGGCCGGGAGGCCTGTCGTAAGAGGCAACAAAACAACCCACAGCCAGATGTTAAATCATCTGCTCGACTGGATTCCTACCACCCCTGATCTAGAGTATGCCGCCATAACAGCCTTGAGTTGCGTTCCAGCATTAGTGGCCAGGTTACAGGCTCCCTTAGGACAGCAGCAGCGCATTTATAGCACTTTTGGTGTTGCAAATATCCATAGGCATTGGTGACCGCTTCCCATCAGGTGGACCGTCTGCCTATCTACTGAACTCAATCTGTAAGAAAATATCAGCATTTTTGGTGAGCACGCGGCACGCGCATGCTCAGCGATGCATGTCAAGGGACGAAATTCAAGTGTACGAAGTGTGTAGTTCCAATAAAGTATCCTACAATACCATTTTTATCATTTGATTTTGCAAACTGCTCGGCCACAACTCCGTCCCCTTGAGCGATAGCTAAAAGTAATAAGTTGTCACATGCTTCATACATCTTCATACTTTTGTTTAGTCGCCTGTCGCTCACACCAAGTCCGTGGACAGACCAGAAAAGCGCGACAATACCAAAAGCATTAAGATGTATGAAGCATGCTACCAGTCGTAAAAAAAAGGGAATAACACAAATTAATATTATATATATACTAATATATACATCATTAATATGTGTATAGCAACAGCAATAGCTATACAATATTAAAAATAGTATTAATACACAATATATTAATATTATATATACTAATATATATAATATTAATATACAAACACACTAAGAAATAAACATACATGTAATTAAATATTCATTATAAAATGAGATAATATTTAAGTAACATATAGTCCTTTAAGGAAATTCCCGGTAGTAAAATATAATTACACTAAATATCAGTTAATAGTTTAAGGATAAATTGCTAACAATTTAGTTGTAAGACTATTAAGGCATTGTAATTGAATGAAATACAAATTACTCTCCTGCAGGAACGAAGATAGAACACAATTTCCTGTGGCCAGGCGGCCTGTCATAAGAGGCGACAAAACAAGGTGGTAGGTAACTCATCCAGGTGGTAGGGCTTTTATCCGACTGGATGGCTAACACTCCTGGTCTAGAGTATGCTGCCATAACCACCTTGAATTGTATTCCGGCTTGAGTGGCCAGGTTCCAGTTCCAGGCCATGGTCACCACTTTCCATCACAGTTGGGCAGTCAGCCTGACTGCTGTACTTCAGCAAAAAAATTTTAAATATCGGTAATAGGAAAAGTACGAGTTCTCAGAAGTGCTACACTAGCCAGTCCTTCCGCCCTAACATACAAAACAGGTTCTACTACTCATTGCACCTGCTTTTCAAAACCCCCATACAAAGAAGATTATAGTAGGAGATTTTTTTAACAACTTTAGCTCAGTACGCAACTGAATACAAGTAGTCTAAGTCAAAAGCAATAATTGGTTAAAGAAAGATTGTCTATAGTAAATATTATGATCGTCCAAACATGCTGTCAAGGTTGTTTTAATTATATATGAAATGATAATTACTTTACTTTACTTTTTACTTTACCAATTATGATTGTGTTGCATCTAGGTTTGGAAGTTTTGCCTATATTTTATTAGCTGAATACCTACACAGATATTTCAATCCGTTTCCAGATAGAAATGTAATGAAATGATAGGCATTATATAGATAGTAGTATATGTAGATACATTTGCATTAGTTATGTTGATAATTAACTTGTGAATAAGCCCTTATCATTGTTTGGACAGATATCGACTTAATGGACGATTTGTTACTTAACTGGAAAACTTCTGTCCAAATGGTAAGCACTTAACTTGCCAGTTTCATTAGTTATCTTTCTAATTAACTAATACATAATATGTATGTAAATCCGGCTTAATTAACACTAAGTTATATACATTCTGTCAAAACAGTATAGGGAATGGATAATATGTTTATGGTTGGTACCAAATTCTTTTTTTTTAAATAGCTTTTAATGTACAGGCACAGCATGTTAAGAATTGTATAATATTATGTATTTATTGTATGTGTCCCTGCAAACTTATAAATAAATTAATAGACTATTTAAAAAAAGGATAATCTAAAATTAAATATGCAGTGTTAATTATTATCAAATAATTGTAAAAGTTTTGTTATTTTATAAAGTGGATACCGTCAAACGGGGTGAATAGGCACAGAATTGAACTTTAAACACATTTATCACTGTTAAATACTCACTAATTTATGGGATCGAAACGACGCGCGTGCGACAGCCATGACAGACTCCCTGCTTTTTCAACTACCTTCACTTCAGTACATAACATACCTTCCCCTCGGGATAGGCCACTATCACTTGACTTTTATAATAACACAAACTACGATACACTAAATATATTTATTGCACTAACTACTATAATAATTTAACTGTTATTTTATTTTAATAAGTTCTTATATTATCTATCTATTTTAAATCGTCGGTTTACTATTTTATATATTTGCAATATTATTGTATATTTATTCTTCATCTGATATTGTCTCAGAACCGCTTCCTTCATAAGAAGATTCATCGCTGTACTGCCTCCCTGTTGTCCTTATTTTCTTAGATGTTGATATTGGTGGTGAAAAAGATAGTGCTCGCTTATTTCGTAACACTTCTTGCGATTGGTTAGGCATTACAATATCTTGTGGTCCTGATACCCCAATAATGTCCGACCATTTCTGTGGTGAGGGTATACTGATATTTCCCTCATTATCACTGTCACATTTACTTTCCTCTGGTTCATTGTTATTTGTTTTTTGGTTATTGTTCTCCATCATACTGCCATGCATTTGGTTAATATGTCTTAACAACAATCTGCCATTCCACCGCACCAAGTATCTGCATACTCCTACTTTCTTCTCTATTACACCACATAACCATCGAGGTCCCTTACCATAATTCCGGATATACACCCATTGGCCAATACTAAAAACTCTCAACTTTAATTTATTATTATTTTCCTTTGTATTCATTTCTTCCTTGTTCCTATATGATAAGGGGTTCAAATAATCAAATTTAGTTCTGAAACGGCGATTGTTGAGAAGTTCTGCTGGCGTCTTTTCATGCACACTGTTTGGCGTAGCCCTAAGTCCATATAAAATATTGGGCAAGCGTTCATGCCATGGCTCTGAAGTTATTTTCTTAAGTTTATTTTTTATGGTTAGGACTGTACGCTCAGCCTGCCCATTTGAAGCTGGGTGGTATGGAGGAACTAGTATTTGTCTAATCCCACAACTGCTCAAATAATTTCGAAATTCTTCAGATATAAAGCTTCTGCCATTGTCGCTTACTAGAGAGTCTGGTAGACCTTGTTCTGCAAAGATATTTCTTAGTGTCTTGATTAGGGTGTTACTACTGAGATCGTTAACTATTTTTACTTCTGGCCATTTAGAGTATGCATCTATCATGATTAAGAAATTTTTTCCTTGGAATGGTCCGGCATAGTCAATATGTAGCCGGGACCAAGCTTTATCTGGTTGTAGCCATCTATGTGTAACTGCTGCTGGCATTTTTCTGTTTTCTGCACATATTTTACAGCTTTTCACCATTGTTTCTATCTGTTTATCCATCAAGGGCCACCAAAAATAGCTTCTCGCTAACGCTTTTGTTATAACAATACCATCATGGTTCCTGTGTAACTCTTCTAAAATTTGTATGTGCATTTTTTCTGGAATCACTACTCTATTGCCCCATAGTACGCAATTCTTATGTACTGACAGTTCCTCTCTTTTTTGCCAGTATGTTTTAAAACTTTTTTCAACGCTAGTAGGCCATCCATTCCTTACCCAATATAGAATTTTATTCAGTGTTGGGTCCTTCTTTGTCAGCTTTGCCACTTCCATTGCGGTAAATTCTAGTTCGAGGGGTGTTTCTTCTATTAATAAAACTCCAGAATATTCTTCTCCTTTACTTGGATCTTCTTTCGCTGGCCAGCGGCTTAATGCATCTGCATTTCCTATTTTTTTTCCTTCTATATAACTTATCTCATAATCATAAGAGTTAAGTAATAAAGCCCACCTTAACATTCTTGGTGATATGATATTTGGTATAGGCTTTCCCTGTCCAAAAATCCCCAAAAGTGGTTTATGATCTGTATATATAAATACTTTTCGCCCACTTATGTATTGATGAAATTTCTTTAATCCAAAAATTATTGCTGCCGCTTCTTCATCTATCTGTGCATAGTTCCGTTCATGAATATCCATAGTTCTAGATGCAAACATAATGGGTTTTCTGATACCATTGTCCATTTCATGTTCTAATACTGCTCCAAGGCCAAATTGAGATGCATCGCAAGACATTATCAATTTCTGTTTTGTGTTATAGTGGACTAATGTATCCTCACTAGAGAGCATTGTTTTTAATGTTTCGAAAGAAGTCTGTTGTTCCTTCTTCCATTGCCATTTCGAATTTTTTTCCAGTAACCTATATAGCGATTCAGCAATGGTAGCTTTATTGGGCAAAAATCTATCATAAAAATTTAGAAGACCTAAGAATGCTTGTAATTCTTTTATATCCTTTGGTGCTGCAGTCTTTTGAATAGAGTCAATCTTATCTTTAGATGGATGTATTCCTGACTCATCTATGACGTACCCTAAAAATTTTACACTGGGGCTAGCAAACATACACTTTTCTTTGTTCACCCTTAAGCCGGCTTTCTGCAATCGCTGTAGCACTAATTCCAATCTAGTATTATGTGTAGACATATTTTTACCGCAGACCACTATATCATCTAACATCATAGCTATTCCCTTAATACCAGCCAGTAATGATGTCATAAGCCTCTGGAATATACCAGGACAAGCCTTAACCCCGAAAGGCAATCTTTTCATTTTAGATAAACCCTTTGGTGTATTTAAGGTTAAAAGCTCTGCAGTCTTATCATCGACAAGCACCTGTGTGTAGGCTTGTTCTAAATCAATTTTAGTAAATACTACCCCCCCTTGTAGTTCCACAAAAGCTTCATTGAGTGTAGGTAAGGGATATGTGTCTGTATTAGTAACTGCATTCACCGTGGACCTGTAATCTCCACATAATCTCACCTTTCCATTTGGTTTTAGTACAGGCACTATTGGTGTAGCCCATTCCGAGTGAGTAGTTGGTTCCAGTACCCCTTCTTCAACCAGCCTATCAATTTCCTTAAATACTCTTTCTCTTGTAGCAAATGGTATTGGTCTACTCTTCAGAAATTTTGGTACTGACCCTTCAATTGGTGTGATGCTCACTACTGGCCCTGTATATTTACCTAAACCTGTTTCAAAAACATCTTTATATTATTGTACAAGTTGGGTGATCTGATTTTTATCAGTGGAAGTAATTGTAACATGATTTATGCCCTGTATAAAAATTCACAAAGCAGGAAACCAATTCCTTCCAATCAAGTTTGAGCCATTACCTTTCGTTATGATTATTTTCATGTTTTTAATTATTTTCTTATAATTAACCTTTACGGTCGTTTCACCTAGTAGTAACAATTTCCCATCAGTATAAGATTTTAATCCTATGTCGGTTTGTGCCAGTTGAGGTATTTGTCCATTCCATATTAGTCTAGCGGTGGCCTCATTAACTATGGTATATGGGCAGCCTGAATCTACCTCCATGAGTAACTCTGTATCATTTACTAACACCTTTATGATATAGGGATCCACTTTATCTTGTCTAATGCTGTTAATGTCTACCTCATATAACCCATTACACTCAGAATCTGACAATCTCCTATTCTGTTTCGATTTGAGTAAACAAGCTGTTTTTATATGTCCTTTTTTACCACAATTATGACATTTATTCCAACGAAATTTACATTCCCCCCTGTGAGGTTTATTACAGCGAAAACAACTTATACTTTCTATGTGAGTAGTTCTTTCCTTATTAGTTACCTTATTTATTTCCATGGGCACCACTGAATCTTGTTCCAGGTATCTAGAGCTTGAAGCAGGTTGTATGATTATATTTGAATCAATATTCACAGTTTCACATGCCAATGTTATGTCGCAAGCCTGTTCAAAACTTAAACTACTGTGTTGTAAAAGTTTCTTTTGAATTTCCTTATCTAATATACCGCATACCAACCTATCTCTTAAAGTACGATTTAAGTCCAAAAAATTGCAACTAATGCTTAATTTTCGCAATTGAGCAATATAATTTTTCATTTTTTCCCCCTGTTCTTGGTTGCGCATGTGAAATTTATATGATTCTACAATTTCATTTGGTTTTGGATGGAAATGGTTATTTAAAATGGCTACTATACCTGTAAAAGTAACCTCACTTATTTTTTGTGGTGAAATTAATGATATTATTAAATCGTATAACTCTGAGCCACAAACTGCTAATAAATTAGCTTTCTTCATCGAATCCTCCCCGATTTCACTCGCTTCCAAACAAAAACTAAATCTTTCGATGTAATTTCTCCAACACCCACATGCCACATCAAATTCATTGAACTTTATACCCATTTTATTTTATATGTGTTTTATCACCGTTTATATGCTTTTTTTTCACTTTTTTACAGTTTCACTTTAGTTTTAATAGTTTTTTCTCGTCGCCACTGTTAAATACTCACTAATTTATGGCATCGAAACGACGCGCGTGCGACTGCCATGACAGACTCCCTGCTTTTTCAACTACCTTCACTTCAGTACATAACAATCACCAACTATCCCTGCAAATATTTTATTCATTTTGGTATTAAAACTTGAGTCACGTTCTGAATATTCTTAAGACCTTTACACTAAATCATGAAAAGCATCCAGTTTTAATTATTTCTTAAAATTATTGGTTGTCCCTATTCAAACACAATATGGGGTCAATAAGGACGGGCATTGGCATTATAGGGAAAAACCGTTAGGGCTGTCACAATTTTGTTAATATAATTATTTAGGCAAGTACAAAATTCTTTAACGCTTTTTGGTGCGTGCGTTTTGTGTGCGGCACACATTGCGCCGCGCGTCAAGGTGAATTAAAGGATCATGTATATAGTGTCAAGAATGAATTAAAGAACCTAAATGTATGGTTTAGGGAAGGTGAACAAAACTAGTATTTTATGAACATAATATACTTTATTAAAACAAATATTCTTAATACAACGAAAATGACAGTCTCAAAATCACAATTTTTATCTAAAAATCAATTCTACCTTGTATAAAAATTAGAATATTAGTCAAACTAAAAACAGCCTCTTATAATCAAAAAAAATTTATACAAACAAAAAACAAATCAACAATAAAAATAAATCTTAAAAATGTTATTCTTTACGCAAGTATCTTAGAACATAATGTACTTAATTATAAATTATCATCCATGAGAGCATGTAATATTTCTGTTTCATTTCTATAAAACTTTGGTTGTTTACTTACAATACTATCAGATAAGCTTATTTTGTGTAATTTATTTATTTTGATCTTCGGTTTATTATTAGTCACAATTTCTTCTGATAATATTTTAATTTTTTTATTAGGAGAGTCAGATTCCTTTCTCACCCTCTTTTTCACGTTTATGTTTTCTTTCATTTCTATCTCCTCTACCTCCAAGGAAGGTAATTCAATTTCTTGGTTTATAGTAAAAAACTTATCGAAAACTACAGGCAACGCATTATATCTAGATTTTTATAATCCATAGTATAATCACCTTCTTCAAAGTTGTAACCAACTAACTGATTCTCATTATTTGGCGGTGGAGTAAAAGGTTTCTCAAATATCGGTTCTAACTTCTCAGTTTCAGAAGGCACGTTAAGTTTTGTGGTGTCGTTATTTATATTTACATTATCTGTTTTCGTATCACCTCTTTCTGACTGTATTTTAGTTTTTTTCACAAACGATGGATTGTTGGTCTTTTTTCCCGCAGTTTTTCCTGTTTGGTTTTCAGCTTCTGTGTCAAATTTATTACATGTAAGATTACTCTTTTCCTTTTGGTTCCTACATTCTTTTTGTGTAATTTTATTTTGCTTGTTCGTAAACTTGCTATTATTACCTTTTTTGCCTCTGCTGGGGCCAGGTTCTTCCAGCATGTTCAAATCAAATCTATTAAAATAAATATCTTCTGTATTACTCTCATCATCACTTAATTCTTTTGGCTTGTCAAGGTCTTCTGTTTCTGCTGTCGAAATTATATTTTCTACGCTTCTTCCTGGAATAACATTGATTTTCTTTTTTTTGTTTGATTTTTTGACGCTACTTGTGCCGTACCTCATTTCTTTGAGCATGGATAGAATAGTTTGAATAATTACTTCTTTATTTCTAGCTTCTAGGTTTGCAGTTGGCAGTCTATCTAAAACTTTATTTCTATTTATCGGACTTATGCCGCACTTTTCGAACCCAGCTATTACATTTTTATGTACATTGCATTCTATTGCTTTCATAAGCTTTTTAAGAAGCGACAGAAATATATTTTTGGGTATAGTAGCCTGCACTCTCCCATCGGTCTTTTTCCAATTATAGAGTATGTGCCGCCAAGCACTCTTTAGAGGTCTGAAAAAAGCCACGTCTAAAGGCTGCGTAAGGTGGGTAGAGTTTGCCGGTAAAAAAATGAACCTAATGTTACGTTTCTCACACTCGTTTATAATTTCTATTGAAAGATGAGAGGCGAGATTATCGCCTATAAGAATTTTTGTTTCGGACTTATCTTCAAAATATTTGAAAGCGATGGTTCTCACCCAGTCTTCAAATGTTATTCCATCGAACCAGCCAGAACTAGTACTATTATAACGACAACCTTTTGGACCGTTTTGTTTTGTTTTGTTCACGTATCGTATACATGTTGAGCCTTATATACCACATACGGTGGTAATAAGGTTCCATTTGCAGCAGCAGCCATCATAATGGAAATTGAACCTTTCGTATGATTCATTATTCTCTCTGGATATTTAACACTCCTTTTTGCTAGAATCCTTTTTCTTCCTGGATCATCCACCAAATTGGTCTCATCATAGTTTACAATATTGCATAAAGGAATCCCTTGTAACGACACCTCTAACTCGTCAAAATATGCTTCTATTACCTCTGGGCAGACTGCTACTCTTGATCGTTTTATATTTTGGCTCAGTCTAGTGGTAATTTGACTTTTATGTCGTTTCAAAAAGCATTTTACGTAGTCAGGACCGGGCATATTGTTTTTGAATATATTTTTTTCATCTCCTAAATTGTCCAAGTACCCCTTTATTAGTAGTCTGAAATCTATTATTTCAAGGGGATATCCCCATTCAGAGCAAAGGTTTATATATTGGATAAGGTATTCTTCTGCATCCGATGCTAAAGCACATTGGCCACCTTGCTTCTTCATTATAAAAGTATTGTGCCTATAAAGGACTGATTTAGAGATATTGTATTTTTGTGCAATCTCTATTAACGACTTGTTAGTGGTGTTGTACTCATTTAGGGCCTGTTCTATGAGCAGCTTGTCATATTTTTTATAAATTTTGTTTCGACTTGGCTTATATGTACGCGGCATTATCGATAGTTAGGAATCTGAAACAAGATTAATGAAATATAATCGTAACAAGCTAGCATGCTATGCAAATATTGTACATTCCCAATAACATCCTATTATTATTATAACACCAAAAACGAAAGAAGTTTGCGATCTTCTATACAGCAAATGGTACCTAAAACCGCAACCAAATGGTGTTACAAGACTTGGCAGCTACAATAGCACAGAATTACGTACAAATAAATAGGCATAAACTTCAAACTATTAACCATTATTTTTAATCTCGTTGCGAGCTGTACATAAAAATGTTAAATATACATTGCGAGTAGGTAGGTACAAGCTTTTCTAAATGACTATAAATCAAGTGACAACCCTGTTCCTATAGTCCCTTTACTGTCTCTTGACACACTACATCGTCCCTATTTAGTAAATATGGCATCCCTATTGACCCCCTAGTCGTACCTAAAAACCCCCAACGCGTACCTAAAAATCTCATAATAAATAACTGAATTCTCGCTCTTAGTGAAATATAATTATACGATTTAAAAACTTTTCAATTGTACTTACATTACGTTATACAGGCTCCAGAATAAACATCAACCACGTAGATAGTCGTTATGATACCAATTGAACCACAAAAACAATGAAACTTTTTAAAATTAAACACACTTCGATAGCAGGTAAGATCAAACACGAAACTTCAGAATGCTGTTTTGGCAATTTGTTTCTAACTTCACGTCAAATAAAAGTTACCAGTTCAAAAAATAAATATTCTATATTGATTTTTTGCCATTTTATAGGCTATGGTTCATCAATTGTCAGAGTTATTGCCAGGTAATTTGAATCCCAAATTTTTCCCTATTCACCCCACGATCCCTATTCACCCCGTTTGACGGTATGTCCTGATTTCCTGTTGGTATGAATATGTGCAGCTTTCCTGTTGACATTTGCCATTGTAATTTGTAATATTGTTATGTAATTCGGTAGTTGTCAATTTTTGAGAAACAGGTTTATTTTGAGCCTTATGGTCTATTTTAGCCAAAATATTAATATTTCAGCAAGAAAACAACATTAACATATTTAATTTAAAACAAAAACGCGTCAAACTGTCATGGCATCTCGCATGACGTCACAGGGTGCAAAACAAACATCTGTTTCATTGAAGTGTTATCTGAGAAGTCATTGATAACTTCTTGTGTTTTGCACGCTATGACGTCACGCGCTCTGATCGGCGTTCATTGTCACGTGGCTAATGGCTGCAATATAACAATTTTATTTTTCAAAAATATCAATTAGTATTTAATATTTAAGTTAAAACAATTTATTTTTGTCATATTTAGATCGTAATCTACGATATATGTACATATATTAAAATCAGCCTATATTTTTCATACTGTCATGTACCGTATTATCAAAGGACAATATAAAAATAATAATTTATGTTATATTCAGGATTAATTTTCAGTAAAAATTAACTATTGTTGTCTGGGAATATTTGTGCAAAAAATGGATATGTCATAACTGAGGATTGTGCTCAGCAGCAAACCACAATCCACTATTAAGTGGTTCTGGATTAATAGAACTGCTTCTAAATTCATGTCATAAATTATAAGCAATAATTATTTGATAAAATTGAAAAAATATAATGTTGATTTTTGAAGTAAGAAATATCGCTGGAAGTTACTTTTTAGGATTTAATTACTTAAAAAAAATACTGATTGCTTAAAGTAAAATTTTTGAGAGATATGCTTTAAAATCAACCTTTTTCAGCCTCATGTACCATGGACCTCATTCAGCCATATGGACATTTGCTACACCAAAGGTGCTACCAATGTGCTGCTGCTTCTCTAAAGGGAGACTGGAACCTGGCCACTACTACAAGAACACAACTCAAGGTTGTTATGGTGGTATACTCTGGACTAGGATCTGTAGGGCTTTGGCTGGTAGCCATCCAGATGGGAAAATATCCTACCACCTGGCTGTGGATTGTTTTCTCGCCTCTTACCACAGGCCACCCGGCTGCAGGAAATTGCAAAAAATTACATTACATCCAATCTACTCAGGCCCAAACTACTCAGGCAAGGATTATGAAAATTTGCATGTGGGTTCTCTCTATACTGTAGGTGTGATAAGACTAAGAAAGGATTTTTGACAATTGGACTTGTAAGGGTGGGAAAAAGGAGACAATTTTTTTTATATAAAATCTATGGTTTTCAAAGTGAAAAGTAATAAATGGTTAGAAATAAATGTGTATCAGTGTTTATGGAAATTCAACCCCTAAGGAGCAAAACAGGGGATTAAAGTTTGCTCAACTTTTTTAATCTACACAAGTGAAGCTACCGGCAATAGCCTAGTATCTGTATAAATGATGGCAACACAATTTAGCCTAATAATGTTATTTATGCTGTATTCTTAAATTAACTGAATTATCAAATTCAGCTGATTAAGTTCCCTCTTAATTATTTGCAATTAAACATTATTTACAGGAATAAGTATGCTGTACTTCCACGAATGTCTGTTGTCTCAAAGAGATTACTATGAGTGATAAGGCCACCCATTGGTCAATAGTATATCTTTGTCCAGGATTATATTAATAGTAAGCAGTAAAGGATTTTTCGTTCATTCATTACAACTGTAAGAAATCCTAATGCTGCTTCACATTTTATGTGTTTCACAGTTATCAGAAGTACAAAAATAAATATACTTATGATATACCTAATGGTTTATTCACTTCACTTTTTTATTTAGTTTGCAACTATCTTGTTCTTTATCAATCCATCATCATCTTCCATAGAAAGATTGCCAAGGTTATGAAATAGGTATTAAGAAACACAATACTATCATCTAAACAAAGCCATTAATATATATATGAAGGGAACAGATTGGGTTTTTTCATACTTAAATCAATATAACAAGTGAAACAGTAGCTAAATCTGTAACATATTATCTTCTTTTTTTAAGATATTATGGTATAAAATATTATGAAATACAGTGAATACAAACTAAGAAGTTGGTTGGTTGTAGTCTACTGTGTAAGATTCATATGATTATGGATACAAGATAGTCTGGACTAAATTTTAGTCTCTCCATATTATCAGGAAAATGCTGTGTGTGAATTTTGATTCCGTATGAAAACCTTCATTCGGGTGTTCTTTCATTACACAAGTTCGAGGCAACAATTTTAGTATTGACTATTACCTCTTCTATTTTTCAAAGGTTATAAAAACAGAATAGGTAACTATTGCAGAATAAAAGTGATTTGCGTTTTTAAATGTATTTAGCCTTGAGCCAAATATACATACCCGAACAAGATATGCGTGGACCAAGTTTACACTTATACAGTACACTGATCGATCACTAATTTCAGAACTGAAACTTCACACTTTATGGTAATTAAACTGACCGACCGACGCGACGATAAATTGGAACTGCAGCGCGTTCTAGTTTTCCCAGTTTCCTCTGAACACTGTGAAGACTGTGAAGTTGTGAACACTGTCCACTGACGTCATGGTGATTATTTGTTTTGACTTTTGATCAGGAAAACGGAAAACGATGAACAATACGCAAATGAAAAGTAGACAACGATGCCAGACAAAGATAAAAATATACGTACCACTGGTGTGCGAGCGAGTCAAAATAAAGTTTATTCGAATTGTCAGTGGCAACAAATGACGTAGATAGAAGACGTCAAAAACGTACGATCCGTTTCATATTCTGAAGTTAAGATATATAAAAATGTATGTAAGAGTGAAATTAGGATTATAAAATGAAAACTCCACTTTTAGTAAAAATATTTGGTTAGCTATTAAAATTAACTCATAATTTATATCACAGGCACAATTAGATTATCATATTTTCCAAAGTTCATCTTTACCGTTCACCTTATTTTAAATAAAAAAAGTAGGTATATAATATAATTTTGTTCAACTAAGAAGAGCAATATTCATTACAATAATTATAAGGCATGATCTTCCGTTTTTACTGGATGATATAATCTAGCAGAATGTTGAAATCTTCTCTCATCCTCTTCGTACATTATTTGTTTGTGTCGACTGTGGACTACAACAATGCAATACACGGATACACCTGAAAACAAAAGGTAATAAAATCATTACCATTTGCGTACATAAGAATATAAATTGGTATTTTAGCTATCATGGCACTAGATAGCTCTAATATAAATTCCTGAGAAACAAAGTTTATAATGTACACTAGAGTTAGCCCCGCGGCTACGCCGCAAGTCGAGGTGTAGTCAGTAACTTTGTTTTGCTTACATAATGTAATTTGGTATTTTACACATAATAATAGCTAATAAACTAACTCCATTTAGTCTAGACAACTGCCCAGCAAAATATAAAGGTGAGTCGAAGCCAACCTGATTTAAAGTGATAGTGCCGGAGGAAGTAAAGCCTCCGGCGACTTCATTCTTTGCTTAACATCCTTAAAGGAGAATCCAATTCCTCCTATCTTATCCCTATATCGCAGCCCCTTTATCTCATCCTTCGTATCTTATCTTAACTCGAACTTGCGAACTAGGTCATGTGCATGTTTACCAGCGTCACAATAGAAAAAAATAGGAGTTTTACTATTACTACTATGTATTAAGAACGAAATTTTAACCTACATGCTCGTACTAAATGTACAACAATAACGACAATCTCAACTTCCAATAATTCTCCTGTGTCCTGAACCACTAAACTGATACCAGTAAGACATAATAAGAAGAAGATTGCAGTAATGATCCCTGTCACTATCGTCCACGGTAGCGTCAGAGAGGCTAGTTTCTGAAAGCAAAAACAAAACAATAAAATTACGCACTCTCTTTCATTACACAACATTCAGGGTTGCCACATAGCTGTCAGTGTGGAGTTAGAGTTGATAAGGGCTACGTTCCAGTAGAGACTCACAACGACCAAGTTCACGACCTCGATTTTTCCCGTTCCACTTGTTTGCTTGCATGCCGGCGTTACAATCGTAAATCCAAATTGGAACGGTTAATCGACCCACCTCTTGACATGGATAGTTGAGCGTTGTGTGATTGAAAATGGTGACGTTTTCAGCTAACGCATTAGCATTTGGTTCCATTGTGAGATACTAATGGAACGCGCTGAAGTTAGGCCATCATGGCTTGTCGCGCCCAAAATTCTCCATCAGCCCTTCCACCTGGCGACCGTCGTCGTTATGGTCGTGGCGAAAACGTCACTAATTATGTCATCATTTTTGATCACGCAATGCTCACAACGACCCATTTCAAGAGGTGGGTCGAATAACTGTTCCACTAGAGTTTATGATTGTAACGCCTGCAAACAAGTGGAACGGGAAAAATCGCGGTCATGTACGTGGTCGTTGTGAGCCACTAATTGAACATAGCCTTAATGACATTATCCGTCGGTCTCTTGTCACCGCCGGGGCACCAGCTGTTCTCTAACCAAATGAGCTGTGCCGCGACAATGGCAAGATACCACACAGAATATCATTGTTGCCATGAAAGGTGGGACTGCCCTTAGTATGGGACACAACTTGTGTTGGTACTTTGACGGCTTATAGTAGGTATTAGAATTAAATACCTATAAGAAGTAGTATTAGTCGTGGCTATATGCATGGTCAACATCAAACAAAACTCCTACTAAGGGTTGCATACAGAATATACAATTAATATTAATTGTATATTCTATTTATTGCCTAGATCATCGGGATCCCGTCGGCTATTCTTTAGAAATAAAAATATGTAATCAATAATAATTGTTGCTTGATCTCACCTTATACGCTGCTACTATTAAAAGTATGGAGCACACTAGATGTATCCCACTGACTGTAGCTGCTGTTATATACAAAACTAATTTGTTTACCGAAATTTGCCCATTTGTACCTAACGGTGCTAATGTAACTAGAAGACAGTAGACAGCTAGTTCCAAAAGCGCCCATATCTGTAATTTAAAATATCACTGTAGTATTATATAAAGAAAAATATCATAGTAACATATATACAACGCTTAAACGTGACCAAAAATACTATTCATAAAAGAAAAAGCTAAATGATACATAATAAGAAAAAAGAGTTTTATGCTTAAAGAAAAAAACCTTTGAACTTCAAACCCCAAAGACAAATAGACGCAAATCTTGCAATGTTAGTGTAGTAAATAATAATCATAAATTGTGGTGGATGGTTGCCGGTTTGAGTAATGAAAGCTAGTATTTGTGACACATTTTATATTAAGAAAAACAAGGTTTACATCGTCACATCATAGAACACAAACTGCGCGTAAAATTCTCGAGCATTTAAGATAACCGCGACAAGACTGTACTCGCGCGCTGACCGAAACTCTCCATATATTCAATGTAGTTTTTGGACCGAAACAGACTTTTTTTTTTGTTGAGGCGAGGGAAAATGCTAACACCGATTTACGCACAAACTGGGCCGTTGCTAGGAAACGGCACGCATCGACCGGGGGCAATAACACTGCAGCAATTGTATGCTCTTGGCAGTGCCCGTCCGCGATCGAAGTCACAGAATAGTGTGGAGACTCCGAAAGTTGCTACACGAGCGAGCAACCCCAATATCCACTAAAAACCCCCTCCTCCCGTGACGACCCTGCGCTTTTCTTTGTGTTGGAAAGGCTGAGATTTAGAACATAGTTACACCCAGTCGATCCAGCGCAATAAAGTGCCTGGAGTGTGCCCTGGGAGAACACCCCACTTCGTTGACGGGGCTCGATGGTCCCTTGCTTTCCTAGCTGCTAAGGGCCCCCCGTTAACGGAACCTAACTCAGGGAGGGAAGTATTGCGCGTACCTGCCTCTCCGGGTGCCAGCTGAAGGCCGGCGACCTCGAGTAGAGACCGTAGCACGCGCCGAAGGACTTCGCTCCCTGTCCCGCTCTGCGGCCTCCTTGAGAGACATTACTGCCTCACAAAAAGTAACCGCAGCTCCCCAGCAGTCGTCGCTCTGCAACATGGCCGTTACCAAGTCACCGAGCGAGCCGACCGCTCCTACGTGCGCCTCGAGTTCGAGACGCTGCGGCGCCCATGCGGCGCACTCGACCAGCGTATGAACAGCCGTGTCGGGTGCGCCGCATTGGCGACAGTCCGGAGAAGGCAAGCAGCCCACAATGCGCCACAGATACTGATCGAAACACCCGTGTCCGGTCAGTATCTGCGTCGTCCTGAAGGTCAGGGTTCCGCTGGTGCGGGTGACCCATCTCTCCAGCTGTGGCCTAATTGCGTCCACCGTAAAGCCGCCGGCCGCAGGGTTCTCGAGGTCCCGAGACCATTCGACTATGCAGGAAGCGGTTTCCCGCTTCCTGACTGTCTCTAATTCGACTTGACAGAAGGTCAGTCCTCTAGCTAGGGCATCCTGCCCGGTACGTCGAACCCTGGACAGGACGTCTGCCTGGAGATGCCAGGGCAGCTCGCCTGCCAAGAGAGTCGCCGCCGTCCACGACACTGTGCGATACTCCCGTATGGTCCTCACGGCCAGAATCCGCTGCGCGCGGTGCAGCAGGGTTCGGTTGTGGCGGTGAAGCGAATCGGACCAGACGGGCGCACCGTACAGCGCCATACTCCTCAGGATGCCGGAATAAAGTTTCCGCGTCGCACCCCCCGGCCCCCCCAAGTTAGGAAGAAGCCTGGAGAGTGCGCCCGCGGAATTCACGAGTTCGGGAACTAGCTGCTCAAAGTGCGCTTTAGCCATTTCCCATCAAGAACTAGCCCAAGATATTTCATCTTGGGCCCTACTCTGATTGCCACCCCCTGCACTGTAACGGACAAGTCCGGGGGGGGGATTACGGAATTTCCTATGGAACATGATGGCCTCCGTTTTCGCGGGGGAGACCCTCAAGCCCAGCCTAGCTATTCGATCTACGACAATCGCCAACCCGTCGTTGGCGACGTCCACGGATTCCGCAAATGACGCAGCGCGTGCCGTGAGTAGGGTGTCGTCCGCAAAGCAGATCAGCCCTACCCCGGGCCGGACCGAAACCCGAAGGATCCAGTCATAACCTACGTTCCAAAGAATCGGCCCGAGGACCGACCCCTGTGGAACGCCGCACGCGACGCGTCGCCGACCTAACACGGGATTGCTGGACTCACCGCCCTCCCAAAGGATATGCAGATTCCGCAGGTACTCGCCCAACAGCCTCGTGAGGTACGGGGGGACTCCACAGGCTGTTAAAGGCGTTCGCTATGTCTAGCGACACCGCAAGAACGACATCCTTCGCTTGGACGGCTGCGTCCGTCAACGTTCGCAGCGTCTCGAAGGCGTCCATCGTGGAGCGCCTCCGCCGAAACCCGAACTGCGTATCTGAGAGCCCCGGCTCCACAGCGTCGAGATGCTTCACGAGCCGCTCCGCCAAGATCTTTTCGAAGACCTTGTCGACCTCGTTCAGGCACTATGGGCCTGAAGGCGGACGGATCGTTGGGAGGCCGACCTCCCTTGGGAATAAGGCACAAACGCCCCTCTTTCCATTGCGACGGGAACCTACCTGCGCGAATACAGGCTTCGAAAAGGTCCCGCAGCTGGCTGCGTAGATGTTTTGCAGCCAGGAAGATGAGTCGACCTGGAACCCCGTCGGGTCCCGGTGCCGTCTTCCTGCCCTGGAGCCGGTCCAGGGCAACGTCTAGTTCCCCCTCGGAGATGAAGTGAGGCTCCTCGTCCGTGGGGGTGTCGGGAACGGGTGGACCCATACTGGGGGGAGTGAAGTTCCCCGGATCCGGGAAGAGGCCGTCGATAACCGACCGGAGCACCTCGGGTTCGAGCGTTTCCGTGACCGTGGATGTGCAAGGCCGCAACGTGTTGCGGGCCCCACGGTACGGACGCCCCCAAGGGTCCAGATCGAGTGTCTCGAGGTGCTCGGCCCGAGCCCGGGCTTTCGCTCGCAATATTGCAATCGAAAAGGCCTTTCTGGCCTCCCTAAACTCGCCCACGAGTACATTTTCCGCGACGAAGTCCGGAGAACGGCGCGCTCTGCAGCGTTTGAGCCTGTGGCTGATGATGCGAACTGCCTTTCGCATCTCGCCCAGCTCCTCGGTCCACCGGTGGACCTGCTTGCACGGAGGCTGCCGCTTGGAGACGCGAGGCATCACCGCGTCGCAAACCCTCGTCAGGGTCTTGCGCATGTGCTCTGCCTGCGACTCCAAGTTCGCGAATTCGGCTGGGTAGACCCAGCTTTCTGTGAGTGCCCACTCCTCGGCCTGCTCCGGATCGAGCTTGGTAAGGGCCCAACGCGGGAGGAGAGGGGGGTGATGAACAGGGCTCGGACCGGAGGAGGGGGTAAGCTCAAATCTGATATACCGATGATCAGAGAGCGACTCCACCTCCTCCAGCACCCTCCATCCGACAAATCTGCGGGCGGCCGCATGAGTGGCGAATGACAGGTCGATGACCGATCCACCCCGCGCGCGCACGCAGGTCTGGACCGATCCCTGGTTCACTATGGTCAGGCCGGCTTGAAGAGCCCAATCCTCGACCGCCCGACCCCTAGGGTCCGTGAACGCGTTTCCCCAGGAGAGGTGCTTCGCATTGAAGTCGCCCATCACGAAAATCGTTTTAGGCGACAGTCTGCGTACGGCAGCCCCGATGGCGTCCAAGTGAAGCTCGAACTCCGCCAGGGGGTGGCTTCGCGAGAAGTAAACACCGATGACGACGATACTCCCGCTCTCCGCCACCGTATAACCCTTTCCTCTTTCGAGACACGTAAGCGGTGTGCCGGACCCGGCTCTGGCCACCACCGCTACCATGTCATCGAGATCGCCCACCTAGTTGCCGCAAAACGGCACGTAATAAGGTTCGCTTATTACGGCCAAGTTCGCTTGCCACTCCGCCATCGCCTACAGGCACAAGTCCTGAGCGGTGGGGGAGTGGTTCACGTTCGCCTGAAATAGTGCTGTTACGGGCGTACTAGGCATTGGAGGTGTCCATTGCGCGTACTCCTGATGCACCCGTACGTTGTTTCGTCCTCGGATGGACGAATTTGCCCTTCACGTAGGGAGGCTGGCAGAACCTCGCCAACGTGGGATGGGCAGCGTTGAGTCCCCCCGCCGCACACGCCGCGCAGTGGGGGTTCCGAGCCGTGCAGTCCGGCATTTTGTGTCCGCTCTTACCTCAGCGGAGACACAAGTTAGTCCGGTCCGGGCACGTGTCCGGATAGGTTTGAGCGCCATGGCTAACGTTGTAGCACCGGTAACAACGTATCGGCCTGGCTTCCAGTGCCTCCACCCTCGCCGAGGTGAAGCCTACCACGAGGTAGCCCAGCTCGACGATGGCTTTGGCAGCAGCGACGGGGCACATCACGTACGATGCGCCCAAACCGCCCGGTCCTGCACCGATGTGCTTCGTGCGCACGTCGTCGCGCCGGCAGCTGCCGGCGCGCGCGAATGCGTCACGCAGCCCATCTACCGTGACTGATTCGTCCAGCCCAGAGACGTAAAGCTGCCCACGCTTTACGGGGCGGACGACCTCAGCCATCCCTACAAGGGCTCCGCGCAGAGCCTCGGCGACGCGGTCCGCCTTGGCCGCGCTCTCGGGTCCCGGCTGGAACTCGAGGAGACGCGCGTCCCTGACGGTCCACACCACCTTCAGCCCCTCGCGGAGGCCCATGGCCGCGATATCGACCACCGTCGAGGCCTTTGCGAAGACCTCGCGATAACCGACACCCTTCGCGGCCGCTGCCGGCAGCAGTTTGATGATAACTGCGGCTGACTTCGGCTCGCGGAATACGACCGCAGGCTTCGGAGCCTGTTTCCGCTGTTGCTGCCCCCGCCCCGTCGGCAGAGGAGCAGCTTGCGCCTGGGGGGGGGGAGGGGGCCCGTCGGCCCTCGCCCCCTTGCGACGGCGCCCGCTTGCGCCGAAGCGAAGGCCGCCGTAGCCGCGGCGGCGGCGCGCGTCGCCCTCCGCTGCTTCCTGAGCGTCCGCTTCACGCCCCCCCTGTGCTTCTTCTTTTGGGGGGCTGGTAGCAGTGGGGAGCCTGCCACCCCGACGGCCGGGGCCGCCACCACTTCCATGCCGACGCGCAGGAACGCATTGTACCCCTCGCCGCTGAGCCCGAGCGGGATGGACGTCGGCGCCGCCCCGTCGGCGGGCGCCGAAGTCGGTTCCGTCCCGTCGACGGGAACCGGGTGCGGCGGCCGGTTCCAGAACAGTCGCCGCCCCCGCCACGGCGGCCTTCTGCTTGGCGGGCGCGGGGGCCGGCGCAGTCATTACGGCGGGCGCCGGTTCCGCGACCGCGGGGGAGGCCTTCAAGGCCTTGCCAGCTCCTCGAACTCCTTGCGGTAGGAGAGGTTCTCCTCCCGCAGTGAGCCCAATTCGGCGCGGAGCCTGGCGTTCTCGTTTCCGAGACTGAAACAGACTGTCTTGACAGCGTTTAGCTGTCTGAAGAAGAGGGGCGCGGTAATGGCGACGCGGGCGGCGAATAACGTAGAGGCGGCTTGCCACGGTTATGTCGCTTAGGCAGCCTGCTGGCCGCTACAAAATTTATTAGTGCCTGATACAATTTTAACAGCAATCTCACAGAATTATCTAACATTTATTTAATTGCAGGCGTCATACAAAAATATTTTGCAAAAGAGATAAAAGAACAATTCGCATAATTATTATACTGGATAAACGTCATTGCAGATAAATAAATCGTAAGCGAGCTATCTTTATTCAAGGACAGACAAAAAATTGAGAACACTAAATATATACAATACAAAGGTGATTTTTACTAATGAAAAAGTTGTCCACAGTGTTACTGCAGTCGAGTGTTTGTAGCGTAGAATTGTATCTTCAAGAGTAGTGCTATTTTCAAATACTTCATAAAGAATATAAAATAATATTATGTTTTGTACGATCGTGGTGTTGGAGACGCATGGAGAGAATCAGTTGGAAAGAAAAGAAGACCAATGAAGAAGTACTAGATATGATAAAGAAGAAACGCACAATTTTAAAAACTTTGAAGGACAGAAGGCGGAAGATGTTTGGTTATTTGCTACGACATCGATCGTAGCAAATTGCAAATCGAATCAAGGAGAGGGAAGGGAAGACCAAGGCGAGCATTCATGGATCAAATAAAAGAAAAAGTGGGTGTCGCGTTGTACATAAAAGTAAAACAACTGACCCATAATAAAGAAAATTGAAGGAGGCTCCATCGACAAGAGCATAGCCCTCAAATAATAGATAAGGACATGGTGTAATGAATACGAATATATTTATGTTTTATTTAATGTTTATTATACTCACTGTGTACAGATAACCAATAATCAATGTTCCAGTTTGTAACGTACCACAAAAACAGCAAGTTTTAACCATAGGCACACTCATCTTGCGTATATAAATAACAAATCTCTACATCTATTCTCGTTGATGACCAGTTTGCGTTTATTAAACATGTATGAAAGACAAACAAATACGTTCATACGGTTTCAAGGGTGTGTTATCACTATAACATTGTGCGTGATAATGCTAGGTCGGGTAAGATTTTGCCGCTGATAAGGGTACTACCATTTCATGATCTTATCACTTCGTAATCGAGATCGGAAAACTGTTACGTGGAAATCTTCGAGCATGTTTATTACGGCGTTCTTTGAACTTTTCAAGTGCTTTAGGATCAGTTCTTTTGCAGTTGTAATAATAACATCCTATGAACGTCCACCTGCTGGGCTCCGACCTCCCACTATAGCGGAACGGTCAGTATACTCGCCACGCTTGTCCAAGGCGGCTTGGCAGGTTTGACACATCGTTTACCTCGATGTGCAGGTTGCATCATGATGTTTTCCTTCACTGTTATTAGCAGGTGGTATTTTTTTATGTTTGCTTATTGGCACTGACAGACGGGTCCACTTGATTGCAAGTAGCTATCGTCGCCCGTGGACATTTGCAACACTAAGGAAGCTGAGGCGTTGCCTACCTCGTTGAGACTTTAAATACTTATCTGTTTATGCCCTCTTTGAAGAGTCCCATATTGTAGCGCTCTAGGAAAACCACGAAAATTGTAACAATATGCACATTAGGCCAGAAAACAGCCCAAGTGGTGCATGCGTTCCGGCCAGGATCGAACCCGCGCCCTTTGAGTTCGGGACGCATGCGGTAGTGATTATTCTACCACGACTTTTTTTGTTGTTGCTTTATATACTTAATTTAATTTTAACGTTTTATGTAATACTAGGATATGCCCGCGATTTCGTCCAAGCTTGAAATTCCCGTGGGATTTCCGGGGACACAAAGTATCGCACTATTTAAACACAGAATTTAAGCTATCGTTTTAGTGGAAACTGTGTCGGAATAAGCTAATTTTTGTACATCCAAACAACTTCGAACCGCTCCCGGGAAAATTCCTGGTATAATATATATTACACATTTATAACATTAAGTTTATTATCGATCACTGAAAAAAATCACTTTAGAATTCGTCTTTTTTATCTGGCCATTTTAAATCATCCCTGGGAAAATTCCCGGGAGATTTCCAGGACAATGAGAAGCGCAGAGTTTATGTATAATGAATGACGGCATCGAAATAAACCCAGTAATTTTTACGTGAATTCAGAATAAACAGACTGTCAAAAAAATATTTTTTTTAGATCGTATCCTCCAGCGTTTGTATAGCTTATTCCAATTCTTTTTTTTCTTGTTAAATAGCTTTAATGTACACACATGACACGCTTAAAATCTTATAATATTATAGACTAGAGTTTACTCCGCGGGTTAACCTCTAGTGCGTGTCTCTTGTTTATAGAGTAAGTGCTACAGGTTATATTATATTAATTTTATATGTATTTGCCCACGAAAGATTCACTTCATTTTATATCGCTAATTATACCATCCCCCGTCTATCTGTCAACAAAATAAATTACAAAACTTGACCATAAAGGCCAAAATGGTCTAAAATTCTAAATGACCAAAAGACCACAGTGACCGACATGGCCAAAATGACGGAATAGGCAAAAACGACCAAATAGGCCAAAATGACCAAATAGGCCAAACGACCAAAAAGGCCAAAATGACCAAATAGGCCAAAATGACCAAATAGGCCAAAATTACCAAATAGGCCAAAATGACCAAAAAGGCCAAAATGATCACAAAGGCCACAATGGCCGAATAGGCCAAAATGACCGAATAGGCAAAACGACCAAAAAGGCCAAAATGACCAAATAGGCCAAAATGACCAAATAGGCCAAAATGACCAAATAGGCCAAAATGACCAAAAAGGCCAAAATGATCGAAAAGGCCAAAATAACCAAATAGGCCAAAATGACCAAAAAGGCCAAAATGACCAAATAGGCCAAAGTTACCAAAAAGACCAAAATGAAAATTATCCCTTGTCCATCCTCAATATTTAATTTACATACGTACCGAATTTCAGCCAAATCGGCCCGTTAGTTCTTCCGTAAAAGCATAAGAAACAGAAAAACAAATATATTTTTATCCCGAAAATTATCCCACTTTTCGGGATAAAAAGTATCCTATGTTCATTCTCGGTATCGAAAACATATATATACTGAGTTTCAGCCAAATCGGTCCAGTAGTTTTTACGTGAAAACGGAACAGACAGACAGACAGACAGAGTTACTTTCGCATTTATAATATTAATAGGGATTATCTTAAAGGTTTTAAAATGTCAGCCGGTCAACTACCCGCCGCTGAGCTCCAGCAATTTGTTTATCTAAAGCGGGTTAGCGAGTTTCACAAATCGATTATCTCGATGTTGCTTCGCCGCCAGCACGTGGTAATTGTAATGAATAGCCCGTTTGGTGAGACAACTGCCTAAATGTACTACCTAGCAACAACCCGCAAGAGTTAACTTAGACTTCGCTCGGATGACGTAACCGCGAGGTACTGACGCGTCGATGGCGAGAGCGGTAAGAAGGCAGGGATCGGGAGGGGAGCGCGCATTCCGCTCGGGTCTCAAGTTAACTCTTGCGGATAGTAAGATTGGAACACACGTTGTTTTGAAACGCAACTGCTTTAACGGCTAAGCTACTTAGTATAGCTTTTACTAACCTAAAAGTTTATATTCCACGTATTCATCGATTTAGTTGATTGATAATGTATTGTAACAGTTATAACTTAATTCTTAGTTGTAAATATATAAAATATTCAGGTGGTGCGGTACTTAAATGACAAAACTTCATATACATAGGAGCTCGCTCTAGCCTCTTATACTAATTTGTGTAACGTTTGTATCTTGCCAAGCATGTGCGGAATTTATAGAGATATGTTGCAGCATAAAATTATAATACGTCATGTTATTATTACAACGATAATAATATTTATCTCTCCTTTTATTGTATCTTTGTCTTTCTGAGTATGACTGTTTGCTACAACTCCATTGGTTCTTGGAAAAGTAATTGTGTAACATATTTCTGTATAAAATTTATTTAAAAAAATGAGTGAGTCAATTTTTAGCTAGAGGTATTGCTAGGGAGTTTCTTGCCGCTTCTTTTCCTTAACAGCAATAACACGCCCGAAGCGGTGTACATAGACTAGGAAGTAAAATTCAATTTTGACTTATATGTATGAACTTCAAAAAGAGTTCTCCAGTGGAAATTATTTTGAATAAAAAGTTTTGGATTCGTCCGTCTGGATAGCTACCACCCCTGGTTTAGAGCATGCCGCCATAACAACCGTGAGTTGTGTTCCGGCGTTAGTGGATAATTTCTAGTCACATCTAAGAGATCTAATATTACAAATGTTCATAGGCGACGCTAACCATTTTCCATCACAGTTAGGCCGTCAACCTGTCTGCTGTACACGAGCAATTTTTTTTTTTTAAACATCACGGTGCTATTAAATTTAAAGGGAAATTTTGGAATTGGAATACATAAGTTATTATAATAGGACGGAGTATGTGCAGGTGTCATAGGTTTTCGATATGTATCAGAACGCAAATTGTGGGCATTAGATAGTCAGATAGGCGAAGGAATTTAAAACGTTCCTTACGGTCCTGGGGACTATTAGAAGTAAATAATATGTTATCAAGGAGATTCAGAATGTGAGTAAAAAATGTTGCAAACCTCTGCAAGTTCTCGCAATCTTATCAAATAAATATTATTATCATATTTCCTAAATATATCACAAGATGACGTAATGTATTTGAAGTGTAATTAGTACCTAGGCCACAAAGTCTTTGATACGTGTAAACAAGCATTCACTCGACCATTATCCTTATCAGTGCGATACTTCTTTACTATAATATACTATGGTACAATAAAGGCACATGTAATCAGTTGGTGAGGAGATTTCGAAGTAGTTACACTGTGGGAATTTGCCATTAGATTTGTAATTTGTATTACTATTGACTTGATTACCTTTAAAAATGTGTCTGTCATTGAACAATTGCTGTTTCTGCATCAGTCTGAGTGCCGGAGCGAAGATAATTAGCATCATGAGCACAGTGAGTGATTTTAATGTTCATTAATAGTGGATGAAATTTGTATAGTCAATAATATACTGTTCTGTACTAAGCTTTACTCCTGTGACGTAATGTTTGAATAGCGCGTAAATCTTGCTTGAAGACTAATTCAAAACTTTTGATTCAACTACCACAAATTTTTATTAAACTTCACTCGCGTGTTGGTGACACATTGTCACCTTCATGATGAAATTGTACCACACCCGTATACTTTAATCCCTTGTCGGCATTTCCATATGCCTACACACGTTTTGACAAACATAGCGGTTATGTGCACGTCTTTCTAGTTATTGGCGTAATTTTCTCACCCCCGTCCGCTGACCTTCCCTAGTTTTGTGTTCTATGTACTCTCAAGTTAAAAACCGGTAAATACAATTTGTGAGTATGTGTGGGAATCGCAGCGACTGCCAGATGCTTGCTTCCAATCAAGGTTCATCTGCTTCAGTCTAATCGTTCCAGTTGACAGAGCACCCTTAACGATTTAACTAAACTATATCTTTACAAACTTTGATACTTATTAAGCGAAGTTGAATATAAGACAATTCATGTTGTTATGCTCCTGGTTTCTCTCTTGCAAGTATGTCTATACAATAACGCTGGGAAGTATGTTAAGTTCTCGGGTTGCAATAGGTATATGTATGCTTAGCCATGAGTGACTGCCTTCAGGGCACAGCAATAGCCGTCATTGGTAATAAGGCTGCTGAGATGTCAAAGCGCAGGTGTTCCGCCAACGTCTTACTTTATAAGTAAGAAGAAGCTCACTTTAAGATCTGCTGTTAGCACCCCAATCACTGGCTTGGCAATGCCCACAAACTCACCGTAACTCATCCACTCTTGCCTATGGCTCTAGTAGTGCTAACGTAGTAACATTGGTCATGAGCATACTAGACAGTGTATCCACAGACATTAAATTCGCTAGGGGAGTGGAGGAGATCTCCTCAGCAATATGGAAAGTTCCTGTCCAATATAGTGAAGAAAGACCATCAGGATGACTAGCAGCAGCCATTGCATTTTTTATTCTTGAGCAGTGCGGCTTGCATAAAGTAGTTAAATGTGCCTCTGGCATATTAAACTTGGCATAGCAATACATCCAGGAACAGTAGTAGACACAAAACAACAAGATACTATATCTCGCAATCAACGGTTATGTTGTAAACTTCAATGATTAATACACGATAAGAATACATCATTACCTCCATTCACGCCCCGCCTAAATCCTCTATAAAAAAACAACTTAAATAGTGCATGTATCTACTAAGGTAGGATGTTATTCAGCAAATATATTTTTTTTTGTTAGTAGATACTTGAGATAATAATCTTTATACTTGAAATATTCTCCCTATGTAGACTAGAGGACCGGGTTCTACATCGGGCAATGGATCAGTATGGCAATCCAGCGAAAGAAAGTTGCCAGTCTTCTGAACACCTTAAACGTTGACCTAGGCTCAGTATTATAGAGATTATGGGTAGAATACAAATAAGAGAAGATATCTAATAAGCTCGTCTATTTCAAGTCAATTTATTTGAGTGAATTTGTGGCTACAGGGACTCCCCTCGGCGAATTTAGACATTTTTCTAGACGATAACACGCTTAGAACAAGTGCCTGCATACGTCTAGGGGCGGCCTGTGTTGTCTCCCACACCGCTGTCAGTGTGGAGATAAGGTGGAGCGCCTCGGTCATCATGATTTATCTTGTATCAGAAGTGCCGGCAGAATTCCGCGTCATGCAGCACTTAATGACATAATCCGTCGGGCTCTTGTCACCGTCGGGGTATCTGCCGTTCTAGAACCGAACAACTTGTGCCGCGAAGATGGCAAGAGACCCGATGGACTGTCTTTTGTGCCCTGGAGATTGGTCGCCCTTTAATATGAGACGCGTCTTGTGTCGATACTTTGACGGCGTCCCATCTTTCAGCCACTAGCATGTCTGCCAGTACAGCTGCTGCAGAACAGGAGACCCTAAAATGCCGCAAATATTCCGCCATCGGAAATGGTTACATATTTGCGGCTTTCGGAGTCGAACCCTGGGACTATGCCAGGCCATGTCTCAATAAAGTTTGTGCGCCCCACAAACTTTATTGAGACATAGCGAAACGCCTGGTAGACGGTTTGGCACTAGATTTTATAGTTAAATTTTAATTTGTATATATATATTTTTATTTAGTTCAATTATAGTAGGTAGGAAAAGTTTTATTAAGTAATTATTTGTGTGAATTGGGTGACTATCGTTTTAAACTTATTCAGAAAAAGAAATGCGTCGCGATACTATGAAACCACGTAAATAACATTTTGGAATCCTTGTCCACAGAAAAATATGACCTAGGCTCAATATTCTGTTTATAATAAGTTTTTTCGGCGACAGTAGAAAAAGGCTACATTCCATTAGAGACTCACAATGAGCACGTTCACGACCCCTGTTTTTCCCGTTCCACTTGCTTGCCGGCGTTACAATCGTAAACACAAGTGGAACGGTTATTCGATCCACCTCTTGAAATGGGTCGTTGTGAGCGTTGTGTGATCGAAAATAATGACGTAATTAGTGATGTTTTCGGCACGACCACAACCACTGCCGTTTGGAACGGCTGACGGAGCATTTTGGGCGTTGTGAGCAACTAATGGAATGCGCTGAAAATATTTCAGATTAGATGAACATTTCTTTAAAACAATACTGCAATCTATATTAATGTAGTTAAAATTGTATTGAAATACTTAAAATGTCGTACATTCATTAAAACTAATAAACCGATAAACTTAGCATAAAATTTCAGACTTGTTTTATATTATTGATGTTCATGTATTCTTTAAAATGGGGAATTACTTGTTATACAGTCATCTACTAATAAGATACCCGAGGATTATGAGTGCACGTGCAAGATAACATTGTGTGAACGCCTTTTTACTGACATACTCAATGATAAGGATTGTTCACACTGTCCCTTCTTCGTCCTTCGTAGGAAATTCTTTTTCCGTGCAGGCTGTTCGCCTGTGGAAATCCCTCCCCTTGAAAATTAGGCAAGCTGCATCCATTTCTACATTATTATTAAACGATACCGGGCTATTGGGGTGAACTGCTAGTGGCTCTAGAGGTTTGGGAATATGGCGACTATGGCGTCTGCCCATTGCAATGTTCTGGGAACATGGAGAAATAGGATCTAATCACAGAATAAATAAAAATATAACATTATTATGAAATTAAGGAAATGGCCGATGGTGTCGTTTAGAAATAAGAGTGTACTTAACATAATTAATTATTAAACTTAAAAAAAAACATCTCAAGAACAACTATGCAACTAAATAAATGTAACACTACCTTTGTGTGTCTGATTACGTTATTTTTACCGTAATATCAAGTACTAAACTGAAGAGTATTGTTGGCAGACGAGCCACCTCATCTGTGCAATTTCAAAACCTAGCAACTATCATTTTTGTATTTCTTGCTTCTTGATATTGCACTTATTGAAGTGATAACTTCTTATCGGAGGGTCGTTACGTAACGTGTTACGGCGCCAGTCTGGCTTCCATTCGCTCACGCATACGACAGCGGCAGGCAGGCTCCTCCTCTTTTACTGTAACCCACAGCGCTAGCCGTATTTCGGTAATTAGATTAAATAATGATACAAAATAATGTACATACACAAAATTCTAATGTACATATTCAAGAATTGTAACTAAGAGTATAATATATTCTATAACCAATAAAAGTTTATATTAATACATAAAATTTAAATAATAACATAACTGTTCTCAAGTTAAACAATTTCAATAGTAAATAAATAGTGCAAATTAGGTTAGTTTAAGTGTCGGGCGTCCCGAGACGCACGAGTTTTTATTGTTTTACTAGGTATTTACTGGTGTATAGTGCTTGCCAAGATATGTGAAAACTGTATTGAAATATGATATCTCTCCTAATAAGCTTTTGAAATGATCTATCATTGGATTTCATGACGTTTTTTATTCTGTGGTGTAAAATTTCGAATGCACTTGCTAGATTTTGAAATTGCACGGCTGGGACCTGATGGTAAGTGGTTATGGTCGCCCATGTGATGTCTGTTCATAATGTAGATATCTTGATTTTATTTTATAGTATTATTTCTTCTATTTCAGTTCTCATCAGTAGCATTAATGATTCTGTACGGCACACCGGCCGCTCTGAATTCCTCATTGGACCCCAGCAGGAGATTGTTCTACGTGGGGGTGTCCCTCGCTGCACTTCTACAGATGCTCTTCGGATGTCTCCTTATACACGGGACGTTTAGGGTAATTATTATATATTTTATTTTTATATTCCTCACGAAAAGTCTCGCAGACGATGCGCTACGGTCGCCTAACGGAATGTTGGAAAAATAAAATAATTCTAGACAGAGTCTTATTTAATAGTATTAGTAAATAGAATAACAATATAATTTACTAGGACATGCTTACGACTTTGTCCACGCTTGACTTGAAATTCCCGCTGGATTCCCGCGACACAACGTTCTGCACCATTTAAATAATAAGCTATCGTCTTAGTGGAAACTGTGCCGAAATAAGCGATCTTTTATGTTCCTGAATCACTACAAACCGCTCCAGGTAAAATTCCCGGGATAAAAAAATCACACATTTTATTACATTAAATTTACTATCGATCATCCATCATTTCCAGTAAAAATCCCGCGGGATTCCCAGGATTAAAGTAGGGCAAAATTTAAGTCTAAGAATTAGCCGTCGATCAGCGAAAACCTCAGCGAAATCGGCTCAGTAGTTTGTACAAGAATCCTGAACAAACAGATAAACCGACAAGAAATGTAAAAAAAATACATCGTTTCCGCCGTCGTTTATATAGTGTACAAGCTGCGTCCGCAGTTTCCCCCGCGTGCTGATGGAAAATCGTTACAATAGGTTGTTCGGAAAGTAATTTCTTTTTTTTGTGGAAATGAAAAACAGTTTTCGTATAATAAACAAATACTTTATTAAATTATATATTGGCCGTTCTGGTCCAATACCTTTTGCCATCTTTCTGGTAGTGGCATAATTCCACGTGTTGTTATTCGCCGGTTGGCATCAACTAATGCCCTTATCGCGTCTTTATCAGCTTCAATCGGCCTTCCCGAACGTGGTGCATCTTCGACATCACAATTGCCGGATCGAAATTTAGCGAACCAGTTCTGGCACTGGCGTACTGTCAACACACCTTCTCCATACACACTGGTCAATTTCTTTCTGGCTTGAACAGAATTTTTACCCTTTCTGTAGTAAAACAGTAAGATATGTCGAAAATGCTGCTTATCGCTCTCCATTTTTATAAGGAAAAACTACTGCCTAGAATTAATTGGAATTTTTCACACACAAGCCTTGCTATATGAGCTCTCAAAGCATATAAAAATTATACGGCTTAAGTGTGAAAATGGGTGCAAAAAAATACAATTAAATCCTCTGTCGGGAAAAAACTAAATTAGTTTCCGAACAACCCAATATTTTGGATAATTCACACTATATCTTTATATATTATAGCTTATGTATAATCTGTTCGCCGCCATGTTGCTCTGCCCAGATAGGCTCTTCCCACTCTTTTCCTCCCCCATTCTATGTAAACGGCCAAGCCAGCGCAAACGATGTGCCTTGCTCTTATCATATTGTGCTCATCCATCAGCACTTCGATTTCGGCATATTTTCGGATCCGCCAGTTGCCATCGGTTCCCCGTGTCGGACCCAGGATCTTTCTTAGGACCATTCTTTCAGCTATCAACAGCTTGTTCTACTTCTCAAGTGTTAGGGTCCAAGCCTCACATCCGTACATCAATCTTGTGGTCTTACGGATAAGTGTATAATTAGAGTTTCCATGTCCCTCATTTCACTGCCTAGGTATTATCCAACAAAAAGTATAGGAAGCGGCTATTAGACAGCATTCTGACCTAAAGTGAATATAGTTGTAGTTACCACTTGAAAAACATCGAGATGATACCTGCACATCGAAATAACCGATGTGTAAACCCACCAATCCGTATTGACAAGTGTGGCACAAGTATACTGGCCGTTCTTTCTTTAAATGGGAGATCCAAGCCTAGCAGTGACACTTTTATGGGGAAGTTTTTAGTAGAACAGCAAATTCTGGAATCAAACTAATGTGAAAATGGGCAAATCAATTCTTGAGATGCAAATCCGTGAAATTGAAAATTGCATATAAATGCAGTTACATATGACACCTGTATTTGATGGCACTTTTAATTTGAACGAAATGCTTTTAAGTGATCATGGGAAAGAATTCAACAAACACGAAAAGCTTACATTCCTTCATTGATAAGATCGTGTCATCATTACAAAGTTGTCAAAAAATGGCAAATGCATTTGTAATCAAATTACATATCTTACTTGAAATAATGCTGTTGCAAACTGTCTTTATTACTTTTATCATAATAAGATTAACTAAGAATTATCATAGCTTTAATTAATTAGCAAAAAACGTGTTTCACGTCAGACGGAAAAGGCAGGTGTGGTTTCATGAATGTACACATGCTTCTTTAATTCGAAGAATTTTGAAAATGTTTAGAGATTTGTTTAAATTATATTAAATTTTAATTTACTACGAATAAAATAAATAAATCTTGTTGTATACATAATGTTTATTACACCTGTTATTTCCCAATAAAACCGTTAAAACGTAGTTTTATTATGTGTACAAGTCGCGAAAACTTAAGAAAATATTATATCAGAAAAATATTTTATTAATCTTAACTATAGATACTATCTTATTAAAAATAATCGATTGGTAATAATAATGAATATTACACACTTCTGTTACATATTTACCTGCAAAGTTGTTGTTTTCATGTTTCTTTTTAAGGTTAATAATTAATTTTGTTATGTGCCCTTTTATTTCTAAACGATACAATCGGCCATTTCCTTAATTCAATAATAAAGTTGTTAAATTTATATTTATTCTGTCATTAGCGCCTGTTTTGTATGGAGTAGTTTTCTATAATTTACCATAACTTTATGTAAATAAATTTATTTCTAATAATAATAACAGACCATAAATGTCCCACAGCTGGGCTCGAGCCTCTCATTATAGAGGAACGGACAATATATCCGCCACGCTTGTCCAAGGTGGCTTGGCAAGTTTAACACATTGGTTATCTCGATGTGCGGGTTGCATCACGATGTTTTCCTTCACCATTGTTAGCACAAACAATATTGTATGTACATTCTAACAGAAAACTGCCTAAATCGGATCGAACCCGCGCTCTAAGTTCGGGATGCGTGCGCTAGCCATCACGCTACCACGACTTCGCTATCTCTAATAAATGTGTTGTGGTAATAATGTAGATTATAATTCAAAACCTCTTAATTGCATTAGACGGTATTCACTACATTTTATTGTTGGCAGAAGCAATAGATTGTTATTATGTGCAATTTATTTTATTACATGTAAAATTATTCGAGATGTCTGCTCAGTGTGTAGAATCAGTGTATAAAATGTATTTAAGCAGTAAGGTTCTCTGATTATAAGTATGGTGGCCAGTTGCCGTTCTTTTATTACCGTAAACCCTTCTAAAGTAGAGGTTAAATGATACTTCAGATGGTAGAGAGTAGTATTTACCGTTGAGTGCTGATGTGAACTATTTATTTTGGCAACGGTAACCTTAAGTACAAATATCAACAAGTCGTACAGCTAGTACAATGTATAAGCACAATGTGTGAGCGAAGTGGATGATGCGCGAGCGAGATAGAGCAATTACTAATATGTACGTTGCGCTAGTCAGTACAGTGATGCCATATCTACCAAATTTTTGGTAGATCTGCCAATTTTCACTTCAGTCTATACCTATCTACAACCCTAGACCTAAAAACTACCTATTTTTAAATTAGTTTGACATATCACCACTTTGAATTATTTTTATATCGACGAGCGACGTTGCGATGTGTTACGTGAGCCATACGACGATGCGTTAAGCATACATAGAGTCCAGGCCATAAAGGATAAACCACAAAAAAGTCGGATGTGATTTACATATATGTCCCCGGAATCATAAGTAATGAAGGGGGAGGGAGGGGGGGGGAGGAAAACTTACCCCTTGTGCAACTCCTATGTGGCGGAAATGTATAGTTCCTGAGTTATTAATGTTTTTGTCAATCTAACCTCACTTCTGTTTTTCACTAATATTTCACTTATATCATAGGTCCAAAGTTCCAAAATCCAATGAAAATCGAATATTTGACATAAAAGAATTCACAATAGTCCGAAAACACAACATAAAATTGTTCAAAATGAAATAAAACAACAAAAGCAGTTGTGGTAGTTGAAGTAGTTGTGGTAGTTTTGGTTGTTTATGTAGTTTACACCTAACCTAACTGACTGTTTGTGTGTACCTATATAAGATAAATAGTGAATGGTTACTCTTTGTCTATGATAGTGACATTTCCATATAGAGTTATCGAAACATAAAGAAAATAGCAACTGCATTTCTTTGTAGTATTTTTTAAAGTGGCTTCATTATTAAAAGTTAAAATATATATTTTTAGACTTAAAATCAGTTTAAGTGATTATTTGACGTTTAAAACCAGTTTTAGTAGTGTCATACCATACGTGAGTATATTTCTAAAGTCAATACACACTTTATTATTGTCAAAATTACCAGATCATTGCCGTAAATTTTAAACTTCGATAATTAATTGAATATGTATTTTTTCCACTCAAAATCAATTTCAGTTGTTATAAATAAGTCTTAAATATATTTCTAAACACATTAACCATTAAAATAATCCAGGAAATCATCCGGGGATATATATGTAAACCCAACCCAAAAAGTCAGCAACAGTTCAACGTTCGCGCCATTTCGCGCCCACAGACATTATTATACTGTTCTGTGGGCCATTCCTGGTTGGTTTTAATAGAATTTGCAGTGAGACTCTAGAGGGATTGTTGCATACTAAAAGATTCATAGCAAACAACGGGCAGCCTAGCGCAGAACATTAAAAAAAAATTCAATAAAAATATGTATAATTTCCAAAAATAAACATTTTAGGAACAGTTCATGCATTTTTAATCTTAAAAAATCTTCTAAATAGAGGTGGTAGATCTACCAATTTTGCATTTTACATTCTACCAACTTCTACCAACATTTGGCACATAATCTACTAATTTTCTAAGATTCGGGTTGGCAACACGGAGTCAGTAGTTCGTTGTCGGGGAGTTTTTGGCGGGAACTGAAAGGAGACGTTGTGCTGTGCAGTTTTATTTTCTAAAAATGTGTATAATTACTCTAAAATGAACAATAGTTGCAGGATATTGATAGTTTTTGAGTAGAAATTATGTGTTTTTGTGAGAAATGTGAACTGTATAGTCAGATGTGATCTTTCGAGTTTTCACAAGAACTCCATTGAATGGCGTCGGTTGTAGCCTGCAATACAACTGCGCTACTATACGAAGACCTATTAATTAACATGTTTCCGACTGAAAGACTTTGATTCTATGGTCATGAATAAATTATAAAAAATAAAAAAAAAGTTCGTTGTCCACTGCGATGACTAGACGTATGCAGCTCCTTTAACTTGGAACAAATTTTAGTAACCGTATACCTATACTGTAATGTAGATGTAAGGGTAGTTAAGTGCCGTTAAGAATACGAATTAAATATTTAATAATTGAATTTACAGAAAAAGCCGAAATTTACGTGGCCATGGATACTCCTGGCTTGGTGGCAAAGCGTAGTGATCGTAGTTCTGTCCATCGCTGGCGCAGTTCTAGTGGCACTCGACCAGGCCAACCCACACCCGCAAGCCAGCACAGTCATATTCGTATACTTCGTATATGGAAGTGAGTATAACACCTGTATGGTATATACCATTCTATCCTTGAAACGTCATCAGTACAATATACCGTTCTAATCTCAGAAAGACTCACTAAGGTACGTGACTAGCTCCTGCCCTAGCGGTGGGATATCAACTGGTCATGTTCCGCCCTCCCATTCATCTTATATAATATGAGCGGAGAGAAAGTATTAAGAACTACCCGCAAGCATTGTGCAAATCTCCCCTACACTCCCACAAGGGATTAACATATTAAAGTGAGTATCTCAAGTAGGCCTTCAGGGACAAATCCTAAACTATAGAAAGGAAATAGCGAAAAACACTGAAAGGAGTCTCCAGACAGATTTTGACGAAAACTAAGGCTGCTTGTCCATTGAAGCAGAACGATGCTGCCGAGCGGAGAAACGGAGAAAATTTAAATCAATAGGATTGGTTGCCTGCGCATTAGCACTATTTTTATGCTATCCTATTGGTGAATATTTCTCCGTTTCTCCGCTCCGCAGCCTCGCTCCGCTTCAATGGACAGGCAGCCTAAAGTGGTACTATGATTAGATTTTTAAACAATCACGTAGGAACTCTGCTCAGGAATCAAAACAGCTGATTTTGAAAAAATAAACATATTATTATACCAAATCATAGTGTAGCTTGTAACCACACAACTTGACCCATTTCTCTCTTCCCCTATTCCACCTTCCTTGTATAATAACATCCCATAAATATTCGACTGCTGGGCTCGGGCCTCCCGTTATAGAGGAACGGCCAGTATACCCAGACTTGTCTAAGGCGGCTTGGCAGGTTTGACACATCGGTTAAATCGATGTGCAGGTTGTATCGCTATGTTTTCTTTCACCGTTCTTAGCACATGGTAATTGTAACAATATGTACATTAGATCAGAAAACTGCTTAAGTAGTGTATGCGTTCTGGCCAGGATCGAACCCGCGTCCTTTGAGTTTGGGACGCTAGCCATTACGCCTTCCTTAAACCATCCCCCTATTCCATTTCTCCGCCCGATCCATCTTTTGCCATGTAGGTATGGAGAAAGTAGTCGTAAGAGGCAACAAGACAGCCCACAGCCAGGTGGTAGGGTATTTGCCCGTCTGGATGAGTTGAGTTCCGGCATCAGTGGCCAGGTCGCAGTCTCCTTTTATAGAGCGACAGCACATTGGTAGAACCTTTGGTGTTACAATGGTCCATAGGCGATGGCAACCGCTTTCCATCATGTGAGCCGTCTGCCTTATTGCCAACTTCTAATAAAAAATAAACAAATAAGCGACCGAAGCCACAGACACTGTTATAACTATATTTTTTCTTACACAAGTGTACTTTAAAATACGTAAGCAGTCTGAACTATTTATTACATTGCAGTAGTTTAATGAATCAAGCAAAAATATTTGAGATAAGATTAAACACCTGACAACAATGTGGCACACTGTTATTTTTGCTTTAATTTATCTTTTGATTTTAAATTGTATTATCGGTTTGATATAAATCTTTGTTTAATACTTTACAAATTATAATTTGTAATAGACTATAGTCTATTACAATTTCCTAGTTAAGAAAAACTACAAATAATATGTAGTCCCAAATCGCTGTCGGTTGGGAACCTACCTACCCAAAATGTTGTCCGAAGGCTTGCCTGTAAGCCTTTTGGTCACATGAGACCTCTATCAAACGAGATGATAGATCTCTATAAACAGATAGGCTTCGGGTCACCATGGCACGAGAGTTTCGACCGAATGCCACAAATATGTATCCATTGCCAATAGATGCATATTTGCGGCGTTGTAGGTCCTCCTGTCCGTGATCAGAAAATGAGACACAGCCAAAGTGCAAACGTGTCATATTAATCAAACAAATGGTTTGATTAATATGACACATATTACAGCGATCATGACAATTTAGCGCTAAATAAAATGTAGTCACTTTTTAATAGGTAATAAAGTGAGTTTTATATCTAAGTATTTCCAAAAAAAAGTGATAAGGTAATATTGACGAATAAGGTAACTTGAGAGATTTAGTATTTCCTTAAGTTTTCGCGACTATATAGTACTATATAGTATAGACTATATAAGACTACGTTTTAACGGTCTTAAGCGCGGTATTTGATTTGATTTTTATTATTACGACGTTTCGGCCACTTTTCCGTAGCCGTGATCACAGAAGACAAAGGTTGAGAGATGTTTATTTTGATAACTGTAATACATACTCGTACATAAGTAAGTCGTGGTAATGGCTAGCGCACGCATATCAAACCCAAAGGGCGCGGGTTCGATTCTGGCCGGAGCGCATGCACCTCTTAGTCAGTTTCCTGATCTAATGTGCATGTTGTTACAATTACCACGTGCTAACAACGGTGAAAGAAAACATGTGATGCAACCTGTCCGTTCCCCTATAACGGGAGGCCCAAGCCCAGCAGTGGATCATTTATAGACTGATATTATAACATTTTTTTACTAAACGTGTTGCTGGGTAGTTTCTTCTCCTTAAACAGAGATAAACATTGCGAAGCGGTGTACATAGAATAGGAAGATTGATATATTTTATTTATCATTTCTGGTTAGTGCAGCCATACACATTAATAATCTTACTTTCATATTAACTGTGTTTAAGTAGAAACTAAAATAAACTAAGTTATAAAATACAAGCGATTATAGACTGTGTAACAAATCGCTGCCATATGGAAGCGTGCCCAGAAGACTGGCTGCATTGCCGCGCTGTATGGCGATGCTTATAGGAAGATTAAATTTTAACTTATATGCTTAAATTTTTGTATTTGAATTTGTTGCTCCAGTTAGTTTTCAAAAATCTAAATCTCTCTTCTTTGTTTCAGTAATCCTATACTACTTAACTTCGGTGGTAAACCGACGCAGACAGGAGATGAACAACGAAGAGTACACTTACCTATCGAAGAGCCTAGTCAGAAGAACGAATTACTATATTTAAGTTTGTAGTTTAAGGTCGTATTTTGAAAAGCAAGCAGTCCTTAATAGAAAGTGCTAATAAGACAATGTGGCGCTGTTCTCCCGGCGAGACATCTCGTATATACCGAAAATGGAAGAAATATCCGGAAATGACAATCGCCTGTGTAAAAATTAAATTCTAAAAACTTCCTAAATCAATCATACAATACAATACTCCTTATTGTACACCAACATTACATAGAAAATACACAATAAACTTACATAAAAAAATAGTACAATGGGCGGCGTTATTGCTAAAAGCAATCTCTTCCAGACAACCTTTGGATGGACAAGATCTAGTTGCATATATAGCGTTGGCGTGCAGTGCGGCGCAGAAACTCCGGGTTGGATTCCTGGCATAGTAATTTTGTAAATGAATTTTCCGTTATTTACTGTTGTGTTCTCTGTGTCTGGATTCGGTGCTACAATGGTTCGTTGTATATTACATATAATGAAAATGTAATTTACTCAGCTTGGGGATTGGCAATGGCAATGGTTGTGTAAGTCAAGCGATTATAAAATAAATAGAAAAAAAAGAAAGAGTTTATTGATCAAAAACAACGTACTCCATAAAAGAAATACACAATAGATTCACAATAAATTATACACTAAAACAAAATAATCATATATTAATACGTGTAGCAAAAACTTTATACCCCTTTTTACGAAAATATCGCACACTTATAGTTTATATAGAGAAGAAGTGAGTCGTATAATTCCAATATCCGCTAATTCCACACGCAACATATTGTCAGTAAAAGCAAAAAAGTGTTCTAATATCTCGGATTTTGGAACAAATTCGAAAGTTTGATGTCAAATTATTTGGAAGTTGGCGGTTTTTGGTATAAAACGAACAGCATGACATACAAGAAATTTCATAGACTATCCAGAAACATCCATAACTTAATTTTGTGTTTTAAGGGAGTTGGCGGCTATTGGAATTATACGACTCAAGTGCAGAATGCTTATATTTTTTAAAATTATGCATAATAAATACATTAAATAACAAAAACATTACACACACTACCATGTATTTGCAATTTTGCATATATGTATTTTGTTTATTGTTAAAGTCAAATAACAGTGTAGCCTAGGCGAAATCTGTAATTATAGAAAGTGGTGATGGTCTTTGAAAACAGAACCTTAATAATGTTCAAATTTATAATTTAAATTAATTATGGTCGAATTTCGACCACTGGGAAACTACTAGTTATTATTAACTGGTGTACAATAAAGGGCATTGTTCTTGTTTTAAGGCAATATTTTAAAGTATTACTATTTTCATTCCTAGTTTTTTTTGTTCAGTAATACAAATACACTCTTAATTTTGAATTTGTTCTGTGTCTGGTTGTCGAGTACAACCCGCAAGAGTTAACTTGAGACTTCGCTCGGATGACGTAAGCGCGAGGTACTGACGCGTCGATGGCGAGAGCGGTAAGAAGGCGGGGGTCGGGAGGGGAGCGCGCATTCCGCTCAGGTCTCAAGTTAACTCTTGCGGATAATATAAATATGGAGATGTTTCAGCCCCTATTGACGACTGTTGTTTTCATAAAACTTTAACCATAAACGCAGACAAAAGTTAGGAGAATGATCTCAACGATTGTTAAATCGAATTAAATAATTTATGTTTGTCATAGTTTTATAATAAATAATAAAGCGTTAAAAGTATTATTTTTCATTTCATAATATACAAAAACTCGCATTTGTAGATGATTTCCTAAGAGTTTAGAGCTAAGATGCGGCACAAACTTAAAAAGGGTTTGGTCAAATAAAACGGAGAAAGAATACCATTTCCTGCAGCCGTACGGCCTGTCGTAAGAGGCGACAAAACAACCCACAGCCATGTGGTAGGGTATTTGCCTGACTGGATCGCTACCACCCCTGGTCTAGAGTATACCGCCATAACAACCTTGAGTTATATTCCGGCATTAGTGACCAGGTTCCAGTCTCCTTTAAGAAAGCAGCAGCGCATTTGTAGCTTTTGGTGTTTCAAATGTCCACAGGATATGGTAACCGCTTTCCATCAAGTGGACCGTCTGCCTGTATGCTGAACTCATGCAATATAAAAAAATTGCTGCGATTAAGTGGTGACAAAAATGTCTAGGTCTAGAAATTAGGAATCATCACCATCACGTATTCATGAAAAAGCTGTCCTACAGCAATGGAGAAAGAATACTAATTGCTGCGGCAGAGTGATAGGACATGTTAAGCCGTGTGTAGCCCTAACACGTAGTATAGGGCCTATGATGATGCTGATGATGGGCAATCAACATAACTCATACGACAACCACTGGAGCGGCTAATGAAATATCCCACTCACATTATCATAAGTGCGTCCGTTAGATCACCATAAGTTCACCACATCTTCTTCACCACGACACCAGACACAAGAAGAAGCCGGCTTATAACCTATTCTCAGTCCTTCCACTTAATGCAACAGTTATTAGTCTTTATGTATTTGATAGAGGGTCGATTTTTCAATCACCAGACAGTAGTTATTCAATAAGTTATTAAATATTATTATTATTTAAAGACCACGCGTAAGGGTATGTAACGTACGAAAATTCAAAAAGTCCAGGCACCATCTACTGGCGAGTGGGCAGCCGCAAACACGTATGAAGAAAGAATGAAAAAATAATTTTATTTGTAGTGATAGCGACGTAATTACATTCCTTATACATTATTATACACAGAGTATATTTTGAAACTTTATACGCCACATTTTCAGCAAACAAAGTTTGCACTCACCATATTGGTGTGAAGTTTGTTGTTATGAAGTGAATGAAATGAAGTTATCTGTGAACTACCCAACATCGTTAGAGGACGTCACCAGGACATTTACCCATCTGGATGACTACCACCCCAAGGGACTGTCAAGAGTATGCCACTATACACAATAACCCTGAGTTGTATTTGGGTATCAGGTTAGGTTTAGGCCAAGTTTCAGTGCCTCCTTCGAGGTTGGCAGTACTTCTTGTGTTACAAATCTCCATGAGCGATCGTGACTATTTCATCGAGTGGGCCTCACCTCAACCTCTCTACTCTAATCCAGCATCAATAAAAAAATACTCAATTTGGCATAAGTATTCGTTTATTCTTATTCAAGTCAAAGGACACGGGTTCGACCCTGGCCAGAACGCGTGCACCACTGAGGCAGTTTTCTAACCTAATGTGCATCTTTTTACAACTATCACGTTACTGTGACTGTTAACTGTGAAGAATAATATCGTTATGAAACCTGCACATCGAGATAACCGATATGTCAAACCTGCGAAGCTGCCTTGGATGGTTCCCCCCCATAGTGAGAGCCCCGAGCCCAGCAGTGGGACGTTTATGGGCTGGACACAAAGTACCACGGCCTTCAAACACGAATGTTAGCTATCGTTTTTGTGAGAACTGTGAATAAGCCAATAATAATAAAAATCACACATTTTTTTTATCCGCCCATTTTAAATAATTTCCAGAAAAAATCCTGTTGAATTCCCGGGATAAAAAGTAGCGCAGATTTTAAGTGTAACAATTTGCTGTCGATCAGTGAAAACCACATCGAAATCGGCCCAGTAGTTTTTACGTAAATCCCGAAGAAACAGACAAATAGACAAGAAATCTAAAAAAATTGCATCGTGTTCCCTATTTGGTTTTATTTTTAACAGCTTCAGTGAACAAACACGGCAAGCTTAGAATTTTATAATATTATTGATATACATTTAGGTATTCATAATATTCGTCAACGAAATGTCTATTATAGGTTAGGATTTCTTCATGATGATGAAATAAAATGCGCGCCCCTAACTGCCTTTTGAGCCGTAATTTCAAAGGATTTATAAGAGATCATTCATTGAAGGGTATGTATCTTCAAGGAAGAGCCGTGTCAACAATTACAAATATATTATCCAAATATGTAGAACTTAGTGATAGTTTTGTAGTCCACAAACAATGAGCCGGTGGTCGCGCTGGAAGCAAACCGGAAAATTGTAGTTTTCTCCTTTGTATTTAACAATGGTGGGTTTATCTTTAACCCATCGCGTCATGAAGATATTATATATAGGTGTTGTGTGTGGTAAATGTTAGTGCCTAAGAACATGTGACGTAGTGTGGTTCAATATGGTAAGCACGTGTTATTTCTATGGGACATATTTCGAGATAATTTATCCTTTTTATCTTCTAATCATTTGGGGTTGGCATAATGACATTCTATTTGGGATAACTTCTACTCCTAAGCTACTCATATAACAAAACGACACGCTTGCGCATTAAATCTGTTTACTATAAAGAACGCTATTACATAGAGAGAACATAGAGTACATCATACTAAGCCACAGATAAACGTTGCCAGTGTAAAATATATTATTGCCTCAACAGGGTTCAAGGAAACATTTCTCTTACTTTTCAATAATCTAACATATAATTATTTTAAATAAGAAATTATTTTCTTGAGATAATATATATTTTTTTACATATTGTTATTACATCTGTTCCTAATAAAATCATACACCATAATTCAATGGGATGTTTATGCAAACATTTTTAGTAGTTTAACCAATTCGGCTGCGGTTTAAGTAGAGTATAAAAGTAAATTCAATCTCACAACAAAGTAGATAAATAGATAGATAACACTTTATTGCTCACCAAAATAAACAAATACAATACTTCTTGGCAAAACAACAGGCGACCTTACCGCTAAAAGCGATCTCTTCCAGGCAACCCAGCTTTAAAGAAATCTGTAACTAATCTGGCGATGTAGGTGGAGCAGAATAAAGATAGGAATGTACAATATAAATATACTAATTTATAAATGTAACACATACATACATCCAGACACATTTATAGAATACCAATACAGTATATACGAAATAATTTAAAATTCTAAATAAATATATTTATTGACATTATTTATTGGCTTTAGAGAATTTTATATTAACAATAGATTAATAAGTGAATGTTTAATATATTAGACATAGTTATTTAAAAACAGATATAGTATTTTCTAAGTGAGTTCCGAAAAGTAGGTAATGTTTTGGCCTCTGTGACAGTAAGAGGCAACGCATTCCACAGTTTGACAGGCTGCACTGTGAAAGAGTTATAAGTAGTATTTGTTTAGATTTATTCGATGTCAAAGAGAAAACTGGCCTTGTGAGATAAATATTAGCAAAATAATGCTATTATTTGTTCAAAACAAGGATTAAATAAATAAAATAGGAGTTATTCATGTTAATGATAAGTACCATATAGGATGGCGAAAATACAAGCTATGTATATTGAACGCTAAGATGACTTTCATGTTTAGAGATGTGTATAGACACGAAGCACTGACTACCTCAAGGTTCTCGCTTAATATGTAAAAAGGTGACCACCCTATGATTCCATATAATTAAATGACCCTGACGTTGATGACGTTCAGAAATGATTTCCGTAAGCGGCCGCGCTGTTACATGGCCGCGTTGCATAACACGCGGAGATCGACTCACTTTCACCAGAATGCAGTAAGTCACTGACCGTGCGTACGTAAGAGCCGGTATGGCCGCTGTCATACTGCTAGAGGAGAGCGATTCGATCGCGCCTATCGCATTCTAGCGGTCGCGGCTAACATAATATGCAGCCATCGAAACTAAAGTATTTTCTGTGAAAAAAGTATCGTTTTCATACGTACTCATACTATAATGACTTGGTGCTCATACAGGTTTTTGTGGAAATCTACAATAGCAATAAGGTGTTATGTGGCGTCCATTTATGGACGAAATTGTTACGAAATCAATTGTGCCACTTGCTAGGGTAAAGTGTCACATCCGCACCAAGGATCTACGTGTGTATAAATATACTCATATAAGCATTAATTCTAAACGGAACATGTCCTTAGGTTTCTATTCACATTGTATTTTGCTATTCCTTAATATTTTCCTCTTGGTTAATATTGTTACGTGCGAGCGGGGTTACGCACTTATGGATTGGAAGAAAACACCAGTTTTTAATTTAAAAGCTTTTATTGACTTACACAGCCGCACGTAGTACCTCTCTGTAGGGTTGCCCCTATACGCACGACCAACGATGCACAGTCCCGACGATAAGTTGTCACACCCTCAATACCGTCGCCGATATTGCGCGGACCACCTCCAATATTAACGCGGGTAGCTCGCTTCTGTTTCCTCTCTCGAACTACGCTACACACCTCCTTCACGTATCTGTCCACCTAACTTGTCACTAAATTCACCACTTAGTTCGTCTCTGTCCTCTATTGAACTTCTCTAATAACTCTTTAGTATCGCACTTGTCGTTTCACCGTCTTGTACTGAACTCAACTTTAAACTGCAACTTTCAACTCTAAAAACTGCCCGGTAGGCGCGCCTTACGCTGTTTATATACCCGGAAGAATTTTCTAGAAACCATATATCTATCTCTGTCTCTTCTTTCCCGAACCTTCTGTTCGGGAACTTTCGTTTATACATCTATCCCTTTCTAAACTCTATCTATCTCTTTCTTTTGTTCATTGTCCATCTCTTTCTAACATCTATCTATCTCTTTCTTTCGTTTATCCTCTATCCCTTTCTAACATCTATCCGTCCTTGTCTTTTCCTTCCAGAAATGTCTAGTATTTTCTAAAAGTTCTAAAACTGATTTACGCTGCTGGGCAGTTCCACCCTCAGTCGCCACACTATCTTAAAACTCTCTATGATAACTCTAGTATAGGGTTGAGAATTTCAAAATTTTGCAATGATTACTTTAAGGGCGGCTTGCATGACGCTCCTTAATTTTATTTAAGGAACACTAAATGCATTTACCGCCCTTAAATACGATAAGCGTCTTGCACAACGCTAAATTTACTGGTAAATACGTTTACAGAACTGCCAAAGTTAATCATCCAAAAATGGTTATTTAACGCCTTAAACGCGTTTAAACATTGTCACTCGAAAGTCTTTATGAAATTGTCAGTTGTAAAAAATCAATTACAGATTTTCACTCGTATATTATTTGCTATAATTATTTATCTCAATTCTAAATACCCATTATTTGTACAAACTAACATGGTAGCAGAGTAATAAAGTTCAGGAATTGGATCCAGCAAAGATATTTTAACTAGGAAAGAATAAATACAAACATTGTACTCGACCTGACGTTCACAATTGATAAGGCGATCGCAGAGGCTTCAAGGTAAAAATAGTTCACCTAGATGGTAAAAATTATAAGCCTTGGCGGTGTCGTATTGAGATAGCGTGCAGGGCATTACCCGGCGCTGAAGAAATTTTGCAAGGAAAACTTCAAAAGCCCGATGAGCCTGCAGCATCTGATGGTGCAGATGCTAAAGCCAAATATGAAATCAATTTACAACAATTTTTAAAAATTGACTGTGCCGTTTTAACTCTGATGACGACAAACATGACGGATGAGATTCTAAAACAAGTTATGCGATATAAAAGCGCTAAAGAAGTATGGGATGAGCGAGAACGCCTATATAATAGAAGCAGCGAAGACAAACTTATGATCTTTGTCTACAATTCTTTGATTATAAAAAGGACCCTGAACGTGAGATGGGAAAGCATATATCTTCTGCATTAAAGAACATTTCAACAAATCTTTTCATAAATTAATATTTATTATTCTTTATGAAATTGTAAGTTATTAAAAAGTCAATTACAGATCGTCACTCGTATTTTATTTGCTTTATTTATCTCAATGCTAAATACCCATAAAATCGAAAATAAAACCGCACAGCAAAAGATCATTCATCAGGTTGCCGCCAAAAATTCCGAAGTAAACTTAACCAAACGAACAAAATTTCAAATCTCAATTTGAGATTGGCCAACTAAAATCATTTTTACGCAGAAAATACTAACATTAAAGCTAAATTTCGTGTTTGTTCGATAAAATGTGACGTGAACGTGAAATGGAACACACCTGGCTGTTTTACCAATGGCATAAATACATTTTACTAAATGACATGGGAGAGTGCCTTGTGCAAGACAACATAAATGCATTTACTGTTAAACGCGTTTAGAGAGTTAAATAAAATTAACTAATTTTATTTAAAGACGATCGTTGTGCAAGCGGGCCTAAGCCTTTATTGTAATTTATACCCTGCTGCAACCGACAGTTGCCAAAGTCAATTGTAATTTGCAGGTGGAATCCTAGTTCGGGACTTGTAGCTAACGGACTGCACAACAATATTTTTTCTATTGTTATGCATTATGGCTATGAACATTTTTTTTTTAAATTATGATATATTACATCACCATTAATTGATTGCAGGGGAAGTGTAAGTAATAATTTTAAAAGAATATGTTTAATGTGGTACGTGGTAGAGTCACATTGGAATAAATTTTGATTTGAGCCCTTAAGGTCGTTTTGATTGGTATGATACCACAAAACCACAGAATATCGGCGTGAAGCGGTTATCATCGAAGTAACAGTGTTTCGTACGATAACTGTCAATTCCGATGACTCATTTTCCCTTCACCATCCCATCCATACCTTTATCTCATCCTCCCTATCACTTTGTTGTGGATCGAGAGGATAACTTTGAACAATAAAATATGGCGATTACTTAAACTTGTTTATTACACACAATAACAATACAATTATACACGGCCCGGTCACATACAGAAGAGAGAAAAGAGAGGGACGTAAACGTCATAGGGCGCTGTTATCGGATGACATCTGACAGTGCCTCTACAACACACTTTCCTCTCTAATATCTATCTCATGCCTCCTGACTCATCTTAGAAACTGAGAACACGTTGGCATGCCCGTTGTGTTACAAACCTCCATAGACGACGAAGACCATATTCCAAAACAAGGACCGTCTATCTTCTTGCCAGCTTCAAGCAATAAAGAAATGTTATCACTACACAGAATACTTGCTTTGTATATCTCTTTAAACTAATAAGCGATATTCTACTCGCCCTCTATCTCACCGCGTCTCAACGTGAAGTGTCACGGCGATGAATGCTTACGCCAGCACTCAGACCACGTCACCTCAGACACTCCGGCTGCACATGGTATCAGTATTTCTGTAACTTTGAATGAATCGCATATTAAACATCTTAATGGGTCTGCGCTTTTGCTCAGTCATACTGATATTACGAAGAAAGTTTTCTATTATATTGTTTAATAAATTTTTGTTGGTTTTTCTATACAGCGTCTTTCCGATCTACGTTACGTAGGTTTCATTATTAGATATATGTGTGTATAATATCTCTACGTATACTTTGCTTTTTCTTAGGAGACAAATATTAGAATAAGTTTTTAGTTGTGTGTTTACTGTTTAGATGGTTAATTTTAAACATTTTCTACTTTAATATCTAAATTTCGATGTTCCTTTTGTTGGTGTAGTCCAGTCGCTCTAAGAATGCATTTGCGATTTGTGCTAAGAATTGTAACCAAATGATTTTGATAATGAATCAGAAGGTTTCAAGAGAGCGTGTTTGAACAATTACTTAATGAAATTGACACCTGTCTAGATATACCAGTAATTGTAAGACATGGTATAAAGTTCCATTTTAATTTTATACTTGTCATTTTGTCCAACTGTAGGCAAAATTCTTTCTTTCTCCGCAGCGCCTCACAATTTAACTTAGACCATTAACTTAGACCAATTTAACGATCTAGTACTAAAATTGAATATCTTTGCAACTAAATCTTTAGAAATATAATGAACAAAGAATTTTTCTAAAAAAAAATAGGTTTTTCCAAACTGCTCAATATGTATTCAAATTCTCTTTTCAATTTTTTTAACCGACTTCGAAAAAAGGAGGAGGTTCTCAATGCGTCGGGATCTTTTTTTTTTTTGCTTTTTTTTATGTATGTTCGCCGATTACTCCGTCATTTATGATCCGATTTACGTGATTCTTTTTTTGTTCGACGCGGAATAGCTTCCAATTGGTCCCCTAAAAATTTTACATAGTTTGGCCGAGTAGTTTTCATTTTATGAAAATTTTTCATGATAATAATTTTCACTCCGTTCCATATGTACACCGATTACTCTGAGATTTATGATTCGATTTACGTGATTCTTTTTTTGTTCGACGCGGAATAGCTGCCATGTGGTCCCCTAAAAATTTGACATAGTTTGGCCGAGTAGTTTTCATTTTATGAAAATTTTTCATGAAAATAATTTTCACTCCGTTCCATATGTACACCGATTACTCTGAGATTTATGATTCGATTTAAGTGATTCTTTTTTTGTTCGACGCGGAATAGCTGCCATGTGGTCCTCTAAAAATTTGACATACTTTGGCCCAGTAGTTTTCATTTTACGATCATTTTTTTGTTCCCGGTTCTTGGGACCTATATTTTTTAAGAAGCGCGGCACCATTCGTACGTCCACCCATACATAGCTAGACACTAAAAAGTAACAAATAAAAAATAAAAACTTCGTTTAAAAAACCCGACTTCAAAAACTAAAATGTATAAAATAACTTATTTCTAAAGCTATTATTATTAATATATATTATCTAAAACATCTTGAAGTTGGTGCAAAACAAAACATAAAAATTACTATATTTTGAAAATTACTAAGCACCGACTTTAAGATGTTTTAGATAATATATATTAATAATAATAGCTTTAGAAATAAGTTATTTTATACATTTTAGTTTTTTAGTTTTTGAAGTCGGTTTTTTTAAACGAAGTTTTTATTTTTTATTTATTTCACTTTTCAATTTACAATTCACATACACACACATCTTCACCAATTAACCTGCAAGTATAATTATATGCTAAGGCTTGTAATTAGCAATACTTTTATTTATGTTGTTAATAATAATTTATATCGTTATTTGTCTGTAAGCCTTACTAATGTTACATACCGACAAAGAACGCAAAAATGTCGTAAAAACGCAGTTTATTGTCTTCTATGATTTAGGAATTCTTTTCTTTGCTTCGTGTTTAAAATTAAAAAACATCTTATTGTTATCGTACTTATTTTATGGCTGTCATTAGTGTGTTACTGTATAAATTTTTGTTGGCTTATAGGTTCAATAAATACAACATTATTGGCATGAGTAACTATTTATTTCTTAACCTTTGTAAGGAGCCAGACATGGTTATACAATTATATACACCTTAGCATAATATATTACAGATTACAAACTAAACGAAGTTAACACTTAAGTACTAAGAAAAACCTCGACACAGGGGAGGACAATTGGGTCGTCACCCTGGTCGTCTGACTCCAGACTAATGGACCAATGTCCAAAGTAAAAAGCTCAGGGAATGTGGGTCACCTAGTCGGTTCCTAACATTGGGATATGCCGCCTAGTACGAATATTGTTTAAGAAATGGTATGAAAATTATTAGTCAATGAAGACGAAGGTTATGGGCGCCATCCAGGATCGCGAAGCCTGGAGTAAATACCCCGACGCTCTGCAAGGCTGCCGGCGTCGGTGGCCGCGTGACACGTAGTCGTTAATGAGGGTCGCCCAGCCAAGATGACCGGACGCGTGGGCCGTGAGGATGCCCACTCTGGGCAGCGCGAGGCCCGAGGCTCTCGCGTTGCTGAGGAGGGTACGATGCCCTCATGTGATGATGTGAGTATGCCCTCACGTGGCTGATGTGGAAGCACGCCCGCACGTGGCTAGTGTGGAAGCGCGCCCGCACGTGGCTAATGTGGGTGATGCGTCCCCACGTGGCTGATGTGGTGGTACGTCCCCCGTGGCTGAGGTGGTGGTACGTCCCCACGTGGCTGATGTGGAAGATATGCCCCCCACGTGGCTGATGTGGTGGTACGTCCCCACGTGACTGATGTGGAAGATATGTCCCCACGTGGCTCCCTGGAATTGACATGGTTATCCCAGTGAGCACACCTATTGCCATACTAATATATACACAGTTGGGGAAATGAGAATTATTAAGAACGAGGAGGGTTATTGAACCTAACTAGACTACACGATATAGGAGCCCTAATACGCTTACCTATAAAGGGTTAGAAGAACTGCAGATACTTAAATGAAGACATGTCTCGCCAGACCTTCAGGAGGTCGGCTACTGTCGTTGAAACACGGAGTGAGGTCCATCTCTTTAGTCTCCTGTCTGCACTGAATTTAGACTACCAATATATCACAGACTAGTATTGTCTAAAACGTATGAAGTCGCACGGCGGAAGAAAGCAGCGCGGGGGCTGCAGCGGTATTTAAGCACGCCGAGCAAGGGGGTGCGGGGTGTAACGACGCACATACGAGTGTGTGGCGGTCCCCGGCGGTATGCGGTGAGAGGGGGGAAACGAAGTTAATGGAGATATCGCGGGATGACATCGCGTGATTTCTAGTGACTAATTTAAGGATGTAATGCGGTGTTAATACAACCGATTTAAGAAGTACATTGGTAGATGTTGCAAGGCTAATAATGCCAAATTTGCAACGTCACAAGTGTCGAACGAATTTATCCTTGTTTTTATTGCATTGCGTCGAAGCTTGCCAGATGTGCGTGAACGGGGCCCCTTTGTCGGTATTATACAGTTTAGTATAAAACAATGCACGAACGGAGGGGTGGGGCAGTCAAGCTACGATATGATTAAGAGGTGTGTAGTACTTTCGATTAGCGATATAGTGAGGGACTTTTCGTCGTTTGAATCGTGCAGTTTATACAGTGCGAACTGGTTGCATCCAGTTTTATACGTGTTTGTACAGTTCTAAAAAACTCTATAGTAATTCCAAATGCATTTATTTTAATTCGAGTTCTGTAGCTCGTAACACTAAAATAAATTAATAAATAAAACTTATTTTTATCGTGCATAGTTCAAAAAAATGCTCTATTATTAAGATACCTACGAGTACATTACATTTTTACTCACTGTAATAATATTGAATGTTTGGATTGGACACTTGGTACCATGGTACGTAAGTATCGCATACGATTCTAACTTATTACATAAAAACAATAATATTGTTAGGAGTTACAGGACTCAAATTAAAATGCCGGCGGAATTACTTTAGAAATTATTAGAACTATACAAACACGTATAACACAGGTATAAATATGACTGGACGCAACCAGTACAATCGTGATGCACGACTCAATAACACGCGCAAAGACCGTCATTATATAGCTTATCGAATGTACACACGTCTTGCTCGTATCGTAATCGTCGCTTGACTGCCTCACCCCTCCGTTAGGGCATTGTTTTATACTAAACTATACAATATGTCGACTCAATGATCGACCGCATAACAATATAATCTAAAAATCACACCTGGTTAATGAGTATCATAAACTATTACAATACACAATAGCATGTTTTTCAAATGTTAAACACAAAGTAAACAAAAAAAATTCAAATGCTGAATGGTAATAAACTGCAGGTGTGCATTTACTTTTGTCGGCGTGTAACAATATTGATTTATTGCAAGTTCCCTTTGCAATTGTAAAACTATTAAAGTCTAAAGATCTGTGTCTTTACTCATGCAACCTGGGCAGGGCTACAAGATAACATTATCTGAGAGGCTGAGACAATTTTAACATTTACGTTAAATTCCGAAACTCGTGCAAAGTTAATATACACTATCTCTTTCGTATACCTTTGTGTTGAAAAGAGAGGAAACAATAAAGACCTCTGCCCTTTAGCCCTTGCCATATCACTCCGCCTGGCTTTCCAAACCAGTTTCGTTATTATTGTGAAATCAAAAGCACACTAAATTGCTGGAAAGATGAGTACACTTTTCTATGACAATCTATTGACTATTATTGTGATTGGAAGTCTTTAAATCGTCAATACAATCTGAAAAGTTTTGAATGTTGCAATATTTTAATTGAACACACGTTAAGTTCTGTAACCTAAAGATTGCGGGAATTTTAGGCGTTTTGCTTTTTATCTCTATTAAGAGTATATTCAAGGGAAATTTAAAAAAAAACGTCAAATAAGTAACCATTTATCATACTCTTAATATTGTATGTTAAGTAGACAATATTAGGTAAGACACTCTAATTAAAATAAGTAAAAGTAATTAAATTAGTTTAACATTATTGCAGATAGCGCTACTTATCTGTGTTGTGATTACATCAGTCCAAACACACAAAGTGGTTGAGAGCTCCGAAGATACAAAGCCCCCAGAGACAAATATAACACGGCTTTTTCCAATCAGTATTAATAGTAAAAAAATTAAAAATGGCAACAGAATTAGTGAAGAAATAATTAATGTAAAAGAAAAGGAAGCAAATGGAGTAATAAATTTTGAATCAATAGTAGAAACGCTCAGTACACTACACAATAAAATAAACAATCAAAGTAATGATGAATCAAGCAAAGAAATCATCAAAACTCACGAGGAAATAAAAGCTAAGCCCCTTGAAAAAACAACATGGAGGATAGAAACCAGTTTTGGAGAAGCAAATCTGCCTGAAAACGATGAAGATGACAAAGTTGAAAGTAAGAATTTTAGACCTAGTCAACTTTTGGGTTATATCGTAGAAGAGGTTACGCCGATAAATGTTCAGGAAGATTTCAATGCACCAGTTCCCAGACCTAGTTCTGAATTCATTAGGTAATTTTCATGTGTATTACTAAAAAATATGGCTTCATGTATTTTGATTTATTTTACAGATTTTGAATGACTATCAGCTATTCTCATTATAATAATAACACATTAGTGATAATGAGCTATTTAAAAGTCGCCATAGATAGAACTAATAAAGATTTCTAATCAAAGATCAGGGAACTAAAAAACAGAGTAAAAAGTATTTGAAACAAGTCCAAGTTCCGTCAATGGGGAAAGTTTATGCACCAGTCGTTTTTAACTTTTTAAACAGAATTTAACACCAACTACAATTCGAAGACAGAATTCAATAGTGTCTTAGCTTCACCGACTGATTTGTTGTCCTTGTAACTATTCAAACACGGAAATAATGAACAGTGTATGGAGTTCCCCCACTAAAGAACTTCGCCACCTAGACTATAATGCAAAGTGTGTTTTATTGTAATTTTGATGGGATAGATTGCGACCCAAAATAAAAATATATAAAAATACATAATTACAACACTTCTTGACAAAACAATAGGTGGTGCTCAATCTCTAAATAAGATCTCTTCTAGGCAAACTAGCTTAAAAGAAATTCGGCGATGTATGTGGAGCAGAAAGTAAGATAGGAGGACTCTACCATTAAATATACATATTTATACGACCAGCATACACATTTGATTAATTTTTCTTTATTAAATTAAGAGACAAGAGAAAGTAAACGCAAATTATTGATTTCTACTTGAATCATTGCAATGTAAGAATATTATGATAAACTCTAATCATTGTTTTTTTCAATATCCGATCGTTGTTTGTTTTCCTCAATAGCTCTCCCAAAGATGAGTACCTTCCAATCACTAACAAAATACCAAAAGAAATATTCCAAAACTACAAGCCATTCCCTTACAAGTTTGAAAGCTACACTAAGGCTATCGGATCTTGGAGTCCAGATGTCCTGGAGGCCAAACCTACAGAAGAAGCCCCGGTGGGGTTACCAGCTGGTGGCTTATATCAACTGCCTGATGACTTCTATGAGCATTCAGGCTTGAGGGCCAATCAAGAAGGCTTAGAATATGGAATAAAACAAAGCATTAATAAACGGTAAGAATTTTTTCAACTTTAATAGTTAGTTTTCAATGTTTGCATTAATTCCTTAGAATACCGAGCAGGAATGGAGAATGAATACAACTGCTTAAGAGGTGAGATGACAAAACAATCCACAGACAGGTGGTAAGGCATTTGCCTGTCTGGATGGCTATCACCCCTGGGACCCAATTGTACTATTACTATCTCATCAAAATCGCTGGACCACTATCGTCTCAATTGTAGGTTTTCCTGATGTCCGTATTCTGCACATTCCTCTATGTTCATGAATGTTTATAAGCGAGAACTAGCGAAATATTTTTTTGAAATTTTTGGTAACTTTCAATTGTTCATTTTGACTAACGCCCTTTTTTGATAGTGGTAATACTAATTTTTGCTACAAATATTCTGCCGCGACGATATCGAGAAGATATTGTTGATTTAATAGAATACGAATTTTCCACAATATCGTAATGGAATCGTTATTTAAATATCTTCACAACCTCAAGATCCTGAAATAGCCGAATTGGGCTCCAGGTCTAAAGCATGCCGCCATAATCACCCCGACTGTGTTGCGATATCAGTGGCCAGGTTCTACTTCCCTCTTCTTGGCAGGCAGCACATATATAGTACCTTCGGTCTTGCAAACACCCAAAGTGACGTTAACTACTGCCTATCTGATTTACTCCAGTAATAAAATAATCCCAAATTAATGTTAATAAATCCTTACGTTTGGAATGTACGTTGACTTGGTAATTTTAAATCCTACCTATGCTTAAAGTTTTCTTCTATTGCTTTCTAGAATGAATCCCTGGAAGGAACTCATCCATCTGGCTACAGCTATCCTGCCCGCAGGCCTGCTCATCTCCGCACTAGCACCCAGCGTCATCAACGTTTCCCCTGGACTTGATGACTAGTAAGTTGATATAAGGTTTTCATCAAGCGAAACTTGTACTGGTTTCGTTTGATGATGAACATGTTTTGTTACGTCTATATACTCGTATTAATACGTGAAGCGAAAATTTTGTACATCTTTTTACGAAAATTGCGCGAGCGGAGGAGTATGAAATTCGGCACACTTTTAGTTTATAGAAAAGAAGCGACGATGGCTAATATTTTTTTTTCTTATGCATTAAAAATACATTAAATCAATAAAAAAACATTACACACACTACCATATATTTGACACACATGCATTTATACTCTCTTGTTTATTAATAATAATAAGGACATTTGTAACATAAATATATGTGTGTGCAGTTCACGTAGTAGAACTGAAACTTCAGAGAATTTACAGGCGAACATAATTATACCTATAATGTATACACACACATTCTCGCATTTTTATACTATTATAAACATCTTTATTTTTTGCTATTTTGACCCTTGTTCGTAATAAGTCCGTCTAAATTACCCTGTAAATAATAAAGTTCAAAATTCAATGCACTGTTATACCCAATTTCTTGTGATCTACGTATAAAAGTATATCTGCCTAAGTCATATTTGTAGTTCAATTTATTCAAATTTACCTATACATAAATATTAGATCTATATTAGAGATTAGATTAGATCTATTTAGATCTAGATACTAGATGTAAATAGATATTATTAGCATTAGATGTGTGTGTATATATATATGTGTGTGTGTGTGTTTATCTTTTTTTGCGTCGCTTTTTCGTTTCAAATCACAACGATTATAAAGAAGTTTCACTTCAAAAAACATAAGATCAATTATATAAGAGTTTCGATTAAATAATAAAATACGCTACCAAATAATAAGAAAAATAAACTTACATATTCGAAATTACCATTTACAATTCCAGGACACTATAGCCACAAATATAAAACTTTTCAAAGTGCTACACACTTTCATTTCATAAAGGAAACAAATTTAATGTTTCCGGGAACGAAAACGTTCCGGAACTTTCGTTTCCGAAATTTCGCGGCTTACCATCAAACTGGAACGTAGCCGGAATAAAGCACGATTTCAAATTTCCTTATATAAAAACATAATAGTACATTACGTGTTATTACAACCGCAATTTAGTACGGCGGGCTTGGAATGACACGTCTGGTAACAAAGATATAGCCGATGACGACTGAATGTGGCACTCTTTAACTATTAATTATAATTCAAACTAATATTAAAGTCTCTAAAGTCGACAGATTTATTTTTTAATGCATGAGATCAGCAGTTAGGCAGACTACCACTTGATAAAAAGCAGTAACCATCGCCTAAGTACGTTTGCAATACCAAAGATGCTACAAATGCGCTGCTACTCTCTTAAAGGAGTATAGAACCTGGCCACTAATGCCGGAACACAACTCAGTTTGTTATGACGGCATGCTCTAGACCAAGACTCTAGAAGTTGGAGAATTTGGGCGCTGACTCCTGGGCTCAGCTTAGTTGAAGTCGTATGTACTACTAATAGCAACTTGATAACAACTCAGTGCCGTATATAGCCTTTTATGCGCCATATGCGAGCTTCTATTACTTCGCTTTTGTTTTTTTATATATTATAGTTAGGGCATTGTATGTATAGGCCTACTTTATTTCATTCAGAGCGATAAATCGTGAGCTGCCAAAAAATGAGCGTGATGTTTTGTCTTATTTAACAAACGTTTTCGATGATACTGGCATGTAAGTGCGTCTGTGTTGGAATCGAGCACTAGGGGGTCAGCGGGAACTTATCAGGACCAAACCGAAAAAATATTAGTCCTGCCTGGTCTGGGTAATCTTGCGCCTCCCAGAGTCTACGCACTGTGCCCGGGCACCGGTGGCACTGCCCTATTTACGGCACTCTAGCAACTCGTGGCTGTTTGTAGCCACTCGATCAAGAAGTATTTCTGAGCGTTATTTATTGTATATATTAAAGTAGCCTAAAGTAGGCTGCAGCGTCAATAAAACGATGTATTTTGAACTGTACAGATATTTTAGGGCATTTTTATTACCAGACAACCAATTTTAGGTACATTTTAAAAGTTAGTATTACTCTCCTGATAATAAAATAGAACACTTAATACGAATTTCCTTTGTCTCTTCCAGTATTTATTTGCATGATTTAAATGTAAAGTATCATTGCAGTGCATGCGCAATGAATAAACACGCGGACATCAACCATACACGCCATTCACACACACGACCCGTCACTTATTTAAATACTAGCTATGCTCGCGACTTCGTCCGCGGGGATTTTGTAGCGGAACCCTAAAAAAAAGTAGCCTAAGTTACTCCTTATAACGTCAGCTATCTGCTAGTGAGATCCCGTCAAAATCAGTCCAGCCGTCTCAGGGATTAGTCGTAACATCCAGACACAGGCAATTTTAAAAAAATATTTTTTTTATATCTAGCGTATATACTTTCATATGTACATTTAGTAAATAGCTATTATTTTGATATTACAAACAGACACTTCAGTTTTATTTATCTGTACTATATAGATAGGTATTTTGTACTAAGTATTGCTCTCACTAAGCATTTCACATAACAGCTTACAGTTGATATGCGATGATAATTCAAAAACGAATTATAATGTATGATAATTGATCATGGGAAATTCGCTAAGTCAGACTAGGGAAATTATAATTACACTTAACTTTTGATCATAGAATTGATGATAGTTAAGAGCTTTCTAAATGCTCGTTAAAATTTGACATCCATACAAGTAATGTCAAAATTCAACTGATGGTAAGACAAGTGAATGAATAGTAAGATATGTTGACAGACCATAAATGTAATTTGCTATCTCTCACTCGAACATGGCATTTTTAAAGACATTAATTAATAGTAATTACTTACGGTAAATCTGTATTCCACAAATATTTACTGCTAATGATGAACTGCTAATGGAATTAGGGATCTGGGTCTATAAAAACTATGGCGTCTGCCCGTCGCAATGTTCGGGGAACATGGATAAAATGGGCAGACGGTAACTCGCCAGTCACTGCATGGGCCCCTAAAGAAGCCAAGACTGGCGAAGGGTAACATGGGTGTGAGTGGCGGAGGGGTGTCAAAAGATGGTTTGCAGATTCACCAAAGCTACTTCCGACTTTATACCATTTATCACTTCCAGCCATGAAGCTTGAGTCTCAGCTCTAGCGATCTACACTCCGTGCGAACTAGCTAAGACAAGCACGGAGGGCCTTGCTTTGGCCCCCGGAGTCAGATCCGACATGTCGCTACTCACGTAAGGTTTCGGCACAAAGTCCCCCTGCGGGTTGTTATGTTATTATTATTATTGTATGTCTTTGAAGACCAGGGGCCATAAAATGGCCCGGACATTTGGAGGCCTTGCATGGCGCCCATGGGAAGGCCAACAGTAGAGGCCCCTTCACAAATTTAATGTAAATGTGGCGTGACAGTGACCGGCGATTATCCCTGTCCACGCCATATAATACACACAAGGACAAGCCCCGGCCAATGTAGGACTACTGTACCAAATGAGAACAAAAAGTAACGGGCTATTGGGGTCTGCTAGTGGTACTATAGGCCTGGGAATATGAGGACAATGGCGTCTGCCCGTTACAATGTTCAGGGAACATGTAAAAATGGGCAGAGTTTAACAAATTTTATTATAAACATCTGTATGCTCTTGTATGAGCAAAACATGTCTACACTATAACTATGCTTTGAACAAATAAATTTGATTTGACCCGTTTCGCGCTGATATTTTGTGTGAGCGTTGTATCACACCACGGCCGGCCCTAAATGCTGCGATTAAGATAGTGATATCACCATGAGTCTACCACGACATTAAATAAAATAAATCAGTAAGTTAAGAGTTTTATTATTGTTACAAGATGCAGGACTGGAATTAAAATGCCGTTGGAATTATTACAGAATTTATTAAAACTATACAAACACGTATAACACAGGTACAAATATAACAACACGCGCAAAGACCGTCACTAAATAGATTACCGAATGTAGTACACACGTCTTGCCTCGTTTGTGCTTATCGCTCGACTGTTCACCCCTCCGTTCGGACATTGCTTTATACTGTACAAATACAATATGTCTGTAAACTGAATTTCTAAGAATCACAACTGGCTAATGACTACCATAAAGATTACAATACACAATAAGCTACTTTTCCAATCACAAACTTTAAACACAAAGTAAACAAAAGGTGGCCCAAATTGTAACAAAATTAATTTTTGAGTGGGGCGTCAACAATGGCATTGTTTTCCCTGTTTACAGAACTATCGTAGTCCTTTTCAAAGCACATTCGTGTTCAGTAAATATTTGACATATTACTTTGGTGCGACTTTCTCGCCGTTGTGTAATATGACAACGCGCGAGGCGGATGTGCGTTTGCGCGCCTTCCGCGCCGGCCTGCGCATGCGCACCCATATTCATTAACCGCTCGTTACGCTCCATTTGCTAATTTCAATACGGTTTTATACGCAAATGCAATTGGCGCGATCAAAATGGGTTAGAATTCGATGGCTTCGTGTTATATAAGAAGACAGCTTTTGCTGGCGGCTTTGCTTTCAACGGCGGACGGCCGTTGGGAGCCTCAACACGCCACTCTTATAAATTTAAAGTCAAACTTATAATAAAACTAACATTTAACGGTTTTAAGCGCGGTATTTTTATTCCGACGTTTGTGCCATTTTCACTTTCAGTAACCGTGCTCACAGAAGGCAAAAATGTCAAGTGTCAGTGAGCAATGTTAAAGTTTTTATGTAGCATACCGCCAACTTATTCGCTTTAGTTATTTAGTTGGAAATATATCAAACTTATCTTTTAATTCTAAATAAGATATTTATATTGAAGACCTCCGCGGATGAGCGGGCGAAGCTTTTGCCGACCAAGCTTACTGGAATGCTCTCTGCATTTCAGTGAGCTTGGTCGGCAATGGCTCTGGGTTCGATTCCTGGGATGGTAATTTTTTTTCAATTAAATTTCTATTATTTACTATGGTCTGGGTGTCTGGGATCGGCCACAGAGTGATCAGTTGTATATATATATATTATAATTAAATAAAATGTACCATACCTTCTTATATATAGACGTCTTCTATATAGAGAAATTTTGAATTATAATCTACACAATTACCACATCCTATTAGAGACCAATACTGTTGCATATCATTATGGTAGATTATAAAAAACTGTTCTATACCAAAAAGGCGCTAATTACGCAATAAATAAAAATATTCAAATAAGGAAATGACCGATTGTATCGTTTAGAAATAAGAGGGTACATAAAATTAATTATTAAGCAAAAAGAAACATGCAAGTAACTAAATGTTTTTTTTATTGCCTGAAATAAATAGACGGATGGCACACATAATGAAAAGTCAACACCAGGGGCGTTGCCAATGCGTTGCCGGCCTCTAAGAAATGTTATAACGCCTTCTCAAACGACCCGATGTCGTAGCGCAGAGGGAAAACCTCGGCGGGAAGTTCTCTCCAGATCATTGTTGCACGCGGTATAAACGTTCTAGTGAACCGTTGCGTAGTTGGGCGTGGGAGCTCCAGGAAATGGGGGTGAACATCCCGTCGATGGCGAGCTGTGCAATTGTAAAAATGAGGCGTTGGCACGAGATCAAACAGTTCCTCGGAACAGTCTCCGTTGTGCAAAACATGTAACACTTGACAACATGTATAAAAAAGTCATGATGATCGGTTGCGTTGTTGTTCGCGTGAAAGCGTCATAAACCAAACTTACATTCGCCTTTACGATATATTTTGATGATGACATTATACAATTTTAGCATTTCTAGTTTAGTGTTACGTCGATAAGGTGAATTTGATTGAATTAATTTGCAAGCTTTAATTTCTATTTCTCAAGAGAATTTTAGGGTGTGTCGTCTGTCGTTAAGAGGACGTACTTTCGTTTTCTTCTAATTATCACATTCTGATAACTTGACTTGATTTAATTAAAATATATATTTAAATACACAAACGGTAAATTAACCATCGTTAAATGTAGCCGTGAATAGTTTTATAAGCCTAGTTTTATTTTATTGAAAATGTTACTTATTGTTTTATTTTTAAGTGTTTAATCATTACAAATTACATATATAGCTAAGAAGGCGAAGTCCGTCAGTGGAGAAACTCCCTCCATACACCTTTCAGTATTTCCGTGTTTGGATAGTTACGAAAATAACAAATCAGCAATGAAACTGAATTCTGTCTTTGAATTGTAGTTGACGTTAAATTCCGTCTAAAAAGTGAAAGAACGAGCGGTGTATGAACTTCGGTGCAGTGTTCACGGACTTCGCTACCTGGACTATATTATTTAAAACCAGATTATAAGAAAAAAATACTTTGTTTACAAAAATTATTGTAATTCTCTATTGTTTGGGCGTTTCTGTTTTTTCAGTTTAATACGTTACATCTGATTTACGTGGATAAAAAACGCAGTAAACTTAATCAAATTTTCCACCAATTAAGTAGTCACTGACCGGCAGAACTGGATTATAAATAAAGTAGCACATATTTAAAATAATATGTAAAAATAATTAAATACATAACGGTTTTATAGATCTTTTATATTATATAATTAGAAAAAATGCAATTGCTACAATGAAAGTAAACATAAATTAGTTCGTAATGTGACATGTGACATATAAATATGTTTTAACTGTAAATATATTCTGACAACCTTGTTTTCAGAACATTTTAATTTGAATTTATGTATTTTAATGATATAATTTTAAAATATTCTTGACCTAGGTTTCTCTACCGTAACTAGTTTTCTTTTAGAAGTTAAGACCACAACGATTTGCAAACAAGCATATGTTTTATCTGACGTAAAGTGAAAAACGGTTGCCTTGGTAGCTTAGCAGATAAATTTCTCGACACTAAAACTTGCATTTCAAAGGAGACGTGGGTTTGAACCTTGAAGGGAAGTGTTCACCATTTACACAGTTTTCTGTTGTGCATATCGTTATAATTACCTCTTACTGCCGGTAAGACAATAAGATAACCGATGTATCAATCTCATCATTTCGCCTTGGGTAATCGTAGGGAATACACTTACCTACCGTTCCCTTTACAATTGAGGAGACCGGAGTCCAGCAGTGGGACGTTTTTCTTTTTCACCTGCTCCTCGATTATATGGTAGAATGAAGATTATTATTTTCTTTTCTTTCTTTCTTTGAGATAATAAAGTGGGGGTATCTTTTACTTTGTTTTCTTTTCTTTCTTTTACATTATACATTTTTCCTTAGGTGTTACGTATGAGTAATACATTCTTTATGTCTATTTATTACCTATAGTCTACTTTTATAGTTTTATTTATATTACATTCAGTCTATTTTATAACTATTATTATAAAGTAAATAAGAAGACACAATGAACATCTCCAAGAGCCTTGATTGGAATTGAATTGAATGATACGATGTCGATGAAAACTCGATAATAGGTTTAGTTAGCGGCAAGTTTATCACTGTGATTTGAGCATCATCAGCGTAGACACTTATTTTTTTTCTATGATTAATTATTTTTAGGAGAATGTCGGCGTGTTACATCATTATAATACTTTGAATCTCCCGAAGGCGTCATTGTTCACAATCAATTTTTTTAATTCGGTATAGATCATTCATTAGCTACAATATCACTGATTCGGCTTTGACTCCCGAGGCTGAGTTTGCTATCCTTCTGTTTTTTTGCTGATTATTGCTCATGCCTATTAATATAATAAAGGCCATAGTAACTATGTCTGTTTGTCTGTCTTTTCCGTTTTCACGGAAAAACTACGAGACCATTTTGGATGAAAATCAGTATATATATTTTCGGTACTGAGGATGAACATAGGATACTATTTATCCCTAAAAATGGAATAGTTTCCGGGATGAAAATATATTTGTCTCTCTGTTTGGTATAACTATACTTTTACGGAAAAACTATTGGACCGATTTGTTGTGGTTGTAGACAAATCATGCGATCGGGAGATACATGTATAAAGAACACCTTTGCAACTAAGCTGTATAATAAATATTTTTCACTGTCTGCTGTTTCAGTTATCCTTCGAAATTACGTCGGTCGGATGGCGGCAGTGTGCCTCTAGGAGATTTGCCACCCATCAGTGAAAGGTGCCGACGAAGATTACTCTGCGAAATACATTCTGAGCACAACTATGCAGAGTATGAGCTGTTATAACAGAACATTATATTTATAGTGCAAAATTTACATTATTGAATCCCAATGTTTAGAGTTCAAATTCTAGAAGAAGATACACATCAAAAACAGTTACTTTCGGGTAGACAATGTGTGATAGTAGTAGTTTCAGGTAGACAATTAGTAGTGTTAGGCAGACAGTGTTTTTTGTAGGTAGTTAAATGTGAAATTAATGTCGCTTTGTTTTTTTTTTGTAGACATGCACCAACCCCTGTTCCTGGTCGTCGTCAAAGGCAATGTTACAAAGTACACTGCGAGGACACCCAGGCTCTCTTCAAAACGCTGCGATGGCTCTTATCATATCACAAACCTGTCGATAACAGAGGAACAGATTTGATATAGATTTTACTCGTTTTATTACTACGATTACATTTCTTTCTATAAAAATGATAAGATTTATTTATGATTAGATAATTTGTTCACAAATTAATTCACATGCAGATTTTTTTAATATTTAAATTTATTAAAATACAATCGGATATGTGCATAAATTAAAAACTACAATGAAGTAAATTTATAAATAATCGAGTACAATAAAAGAAAAGTTAACTTATTTGTATTGTATTCGACCCATAGTCCCTCAAGAGTATAAGTAGAATACTGAGCCTAGATCACCGTCTTCTATCATGGCCCCAGGACCCCACAATCCAAGCGTCTCGACACCAAACGGCACAAATATATAACTGTCACTTTGCAGAAACCTGATGTTTATCTACTTTACCTTTTAGTATCTCTAGGAAATGTATTACTTCTACATACACGCATGTTCACCAAAGGAGTAGGCAGTGATGATGGATCTCCACCTGCTACCATTCCCATAGACACCTTTTTCTTCCTCTGCTTTCATCAATCTCTTTTTACACTATCTCTAACATTAAATATTTATCAAATTACTTATATTTAGATTAAATATTTTATAGTAACACAATCACCTACTAATACATCATCAATAAAAAATTAATGAATTAATGAAAGTGTTTATTAATAAATAGCTAAAGTCAATTAATCAAAATGACTATATTCTCAACGACATGGAGAAATTATGATTGCAGTTGACCGACAACGTCTTATATAATTGCTAATTAATTCAGAACTTAATTCCTTACAAACCCCATTCTGTGAATTAACATGTGAGTTATACAAAATATCGTATTTATCATATATTATGGGACAAGAAACGACCTTGTCGCGTTACGCAACATTAGAAATTCATTAGTGAAATTTGTTTAAAGGCTTAAACGTACAGGCAAACGCACAAGTGATTCCATAAAAACGTTTTACGATAACTATTTTTATCCGTGCAGGAACGGAAAAAGAATACAATGTCCTGGGGCCTTTCCTGTTTTAAAATTCTGGATGGCTACCATCCCTGGTGTAGAGTATGCCGCCATAACAACCTTGAGTTGTGTTCCGGCATTAGTGAGCAGGTTCCAGTCTCCCTTAAGAGAGTGGCAGGCAGCACTTAGCACTCTTGGTGTTACAAATATCCATCAGGCAGGCCGTCTGCCTGTTCGCTGAACTCGCGCAATAAAAAAAATGAACACCCGAACAATCTCTTGTTTCACTTATGCCACCGATTGTAAATGCTAATGGCTTCCACTGGCGCGCAACATCATAAGGAATGCGAAATGAACCACCAAACGAAAGGAAAGTCCGATCGCTCTGTTGCTATATTGATGGACGATGTATTATATTGTTTCTTGGTAACGCGTATAATTCTATAATACTCTAAGATGTATGTAAAAACTGCCCGACCAATGCATACTCTATGTCATTCACTTTATGGCCCCAGACGGAAGAACAGCGCTAGTCCTTGTTGGATAGCATTATGCTGAACCTGGCTCCAATTTAGGACTTATTTTGTTTCTATCATCTTTCTATTTATATTCAAATTCAAAAGTTTTTATTCAAAATAAGTTCCAATGGAGAACACTTTTTGAAGGTCATACATATAAGTTAAAATTTAATTTTACTTCCTATTCTATGTGCACCGCTTCGCAACGTGTTAATGCTGTTAAGTAGAAGAAGCGGCAATAAACTCCCCAGCAACGCGTCTAGCTAAAAATTGTTCTTCTTTATATTTCTTATTCCATTTATATCTTAAGTTCTTTAACTGATTTTTTGCCGTAAATAAAATAGTTTTCTTTCTTTCTTTATCACGCCTAGATCTTTTTTTACTTGACATATAAAGATAATGATTTTGATGCGTACAAGGACTACTTAGTTTTTATCTTGCTAATTACGAAGCAATCATTATTTTGAATCATTATTTCATATACGTGAAACAATAATAATTTCAGCAGCCACCTTTCATTCAAATTACACAAAATATTTTCGAAAACAAAATGACAATGGCTTGCAAATGACGGCGATATCCGAGAGCGTAATTAGCAGCCCGATCAAGAGTCGTTACATACATATACAACGTGTGAATGTAATTTATTCGCAATTTGCGAAGACGCTTCTTAATGCGCAAAGCCACGCGCATTCCGAGATCCACATTCGGCGCCTGGGGGCTGGTGTAGGGGTGACAGAATTTATTTAATTAAATAACTTATTGTATATTTTCACAGAAGTTGAACCCAGGGATCAGCATCCAAGATCAAATAGCACGAGAATAAATCCCTGTAAGGTGTATTTATTTTCATCACTGTACTATAAGAAAGCACCAGCACTCCACCAACTACTGCCAGCATCCACCATTACAGCAAGAGCAAGTGTACAAACTGTACACTTACAGACAAACAGAAAACTTATCCGTTAAAGTTTCTCTTCTACTATGTGTGATATGTGTCCCAGCAAACATTTCGATTTTTCGCAGGTTTACTGCAAATTATGATTTGGTTAGGTTAAGAACATTTTAATGAATGAATTTTTTATTTAAACATATTTTATTATAGCTAACAAAAAAAACTGAATTCGATCCGGAACCAAAAAACCTATCCATAGTCTGCTCTAAAATTATTCCGCCTCTCACCACGTCTACTCTAAAATTGTGCCGCCTCTCACCACATCTACTCTAAAATTATGCCGCCTCTCACCACATCTACTCTAAAATTATTCCGCCCCTCACCACGTCTACTCTAAAAATTATGCCGCCTCTCACCACATCTACTCTAAAATTGTGCCGCCTCTCACCACATCTACTCTAAAATTATGCCGCCTCTCACCACATCTACTCTAAAATTATTCCGCCCCTCACCACGTCTACTCTAAAAATTATGCCGCCTCTCACCACATCTACTCTAAAATTATGCCGCCTCTCAACACATCTACTCTAAAATGATGCCGCCCCTCCACGCGGCACTAACGCTTTTTCATGACAGAAAAAATCCTAATACCCGCCGTGTATATGGAAGTTTCACTTAAAAACTGCATTGAGGTACGCTGAACCACAGAGGCAGTGAATCTATAACAAATACCCCTTAGAAGACCTCTCGTGATTGAAAGAAGATAGCGGCCAGCCCTGGTGGATGAAGATGACACAACAGGTGTCATCGAGTCACCTGTTGCAAGCGCTTTCACCCACATCCGGCGGCGAGGCCCTCTCGTGCTGTTTTTGTTTGCAATCAAACAAGACGTTGCATCACGACACACTCGCCGCCCTTTCACGTCCCCCACTGCACAATCTATTGTAACGTGTAGAGGCTATCATCTTAACGGTCGCGACAACTCCTAAATTAACACATACTCATAAAGCATTAACAACAATTAAATATAATTTAATCAAACCTATAGTAGTAAGAATTTGTCGCTTATATAACAATATTGAATTAAACAATACCGAACTAACCACTTTTAATAACAATATGTTGAAATTTAAAAGATGTGTAGATGATGATACTCATTTAATGATGCGGCTGCGCTGGATTTAATGATAATAATGAACTGTTTCCACTTGAAGCAATGTCGGACAATTTAGATGAGGGAAGTAGGGAAGGAAGAGCACGCACGTACCTGATTGATGATAGAATGAAATATCGGCGGCTCTTCAGCTTCTCACTGCACTTGATTATATTATAATAATATAATGTAATTAATTTATATTAATAGTATTATATATATTTACCGGCGTGGCGCAGTGCGGTGCGATTTATACATACATATTTAATTATTTTATTTACTTAATATTAAATCAGTTTATTATTCATTTTATAATTGCAGAGCAATTTTAAATTGTTTTTAATGACATGACATTAATGAATCGTCGTTCGTGTGAAAAGGGGGCCACTAAATTAATGAATTGAGAAATTAAAAATAATGGAAGAAAATTTGGAGCCAAAAAAGGTTATATGGGGATTCCAGTAAAGCTCAAAAGTATTACAGTACTTTGTAGTGTGCATTGTCAGTGTATTTAATGGCCGAATCCTATATCTTAGTAAGTTTAATTAGGAGATCGGTATTATGACGGTCGCCTGCCAATATATTTTTAATAATATAATTTATATTCGTAATAATTTGAGTGCCTACAAGCAGTATAAGAATGTTCACAATTTCAACACCAGTCATTGTAATAGACTGATATTGCCATCTTTGAGATTACAAAAAGTATTGTCCTCTTTCTTGGGGGTCGGTATACGCTTCTTCAATAAGGTTTCGAGTGAAATGTTAGAACTGCCTTTCACTAAATATAAAAACAAATTAAAAAGTATCTTGCTAAAAAGGGATACTACACTATTGAAGAATACTTAAATGACAAAACTTCATTTACATAGCAGCTCGCTCCAACCTCTTATACTACATATATTGACCAGCTTGTAAGGCATTTATGGAGATATGTTGCAGCAAAACAAAAAATGTAGTACGTCATGTCTTTATTATAACCATAGTAATATTTTTCTTTACTTTTATTGTGTCTCTGTCTTATTGATATTGCACTGTTTGCTCCAACTCCATTAATTCTTCAAATGTCATTCTGTAACATACTTCTGCACAAAACTTATTAAAAAAAAGAACTTGAGATGTACATAAATAGAATAAGACAAATATAAATAAAAATAATTTTTAGCTAGACGTGTTGCTTGGGAGTTTCTTGCTGCCTCTTCTCCTTAACAGCAATAACACGTTTGGAAGCGGTGTACATAGACTAGGCAGTAAAATTAAAACTTGTGTTCTCCTGTGGAACTTATTTTGAATAAAAACATCTGAATTTGAAATCTTTATTAAATTTTTGAATTCAAATTTTTTTGGAATAAGTTCCAGTGGAGAACACTTTCTGATGGTCATGCATGTAAGCCAAAATTTTAATGTACTTTCTGTCCTATGCACACTGCGTCGCAACGTGGTTCTTATAAAATTCTAATTAATCGGTCTCATATACACTATAGAATAAGTATAATAAATAGCAAATCTCAAGTTTGATCAACTTGTACGTTCTTGCCATTGAGCATGTGAACAAGTTCCTGAAAGAGCAACAAGCGAAGCAGCCAGCCAGCATCGTTCTCCATCCCTCCCTCATTACACAACCACCAGCTCTCTCCACAGCCAGAATCGCGGCAGTCTCAACTGACGCGCCGACAACATCCGACGTACGATATCAAGCCCACCGAGATCACAACTCGGATAAAATTTGGAACAGAGTGTTACAAGAATATACTTTAAAGTGATTCGATAAAATAGAACAATCGATTTGTGTTAATTGAAACTTGGAATTATATTTACTGTAGTGAGTGTTGTGAGGATAGTATGCACTGTTGATTTTCACTTTCACTGTTTAACGGGACGCCAGTTAAAGGTATGTTTGATGACAGGCTTAATAATCAATTAATATTATTAACTTTTTTACTGTCAACTATGTTTTTTTTTTTTGCGGAACCTTGAAAAAAAAAGTAGGGTAAGTTACAACTTATACGATCAGCCATCTGCTAGTGAAAGACCCGTCAAAATCGGTCCAGCCGTTTTAGGGATTAGTCACAACATCCAGACAGACAGACAAAAAAAATTAACAATTTTTTTTTTGTTATAAGCACCGTATATACTTTCATATGTATTTATTAAATAGCTAATAATTTTACATTAAAGAGACATTTAAATTTTATTTATCTATATATACCTAGATAAACGTAACGATTCCCGTAATGATTAATGGCCGTTTACTACATCTTTTCAAACTTTCGTTTGCCTCACTATATGTAAAAAAATTTCATAAGCTCCATACAATGGTAAGAGAATTAAATGTAGAGTAAAACGGAAGACAGAAGGCAAGAACAGAAGAAACTTGCAATAAGGCAGCAATTTTACTTGGATGTATATGAATTCAATTTCCAATCATTGCATGATATTAATATAACTAGCAAGTATTTTTTTGGTCTTGATGTGAGTTAAGTCCTTCTTCTGTTGTTTTTAGTACAACAGAAGTAAGGTATTTATACTATAGCGAAAAAAGTATCTGCTTTCTTTGATTTGTTTTGCTGTGCAATAAAGTGTGCAATTATCTCTCTCTCTGCTTTATTTAGTTCGTATGTATCCGTTTTACATTTCTAAGTTAAGCAGTTAACTCTTGTAACAAAAAGCAATCAGATTAGCTATAATTTTTTCCCTAAATTTATATTTTCGACAAAGGAGGGCGAGAAAGATTTTATCCCGATTTTGAATGATTGAATAAAAACACCTTATTGCTTACCATCAATTAAAACTACGTACTTAAAAACTAGATACAATAAATGTTGAACAAAGGGCGGCCTCATCACTTAAAGCAATCTCTTCCAGGTAACCTCCTAAACTAAGGAAAGTATTAAAACATAATAGTGGGTGGAGACCATAGATAGAAAATTTTGAGTATGATATCTATACTGTTGAAGTTCTTTATGCGGTGTTGTTGTTACCTTAGAGAAAGTGGGGAAATTAGGTTTCCCTTTTACCCCCGGTGCAACTCGGTGAGCAACTACCCGCTACATGCCATGCCATCTTGGTTTTGCGGTGGCCGCTCATCGGCTTTCGTTGGCTTCACCGAGTCCCATGGACATCATGGGTTTTACGATGTCCATCGATCTATGTTCCCACGTGATATAAGTTATAAAAGTACGCAAGAGATGCCGCGAGAAAAGCGGTAGTAGTAAACTGAAACATAAATATGAAAGTGAATTTGTTTTTCACCTTCCTAGCTTTCGGCATGAACCGCTTATGACGTAATATGATACATACACAAACTTCTACTTTACATAGTGTGCAATAAAGTCTCTTTCCGCATGTCTGCCTGTATATCCACTAACTCCTAGACAACGCTTCGGATTTTTAAGAGATTTTCACCAGTAAAATCCTTTTTCACTAAAGGCATATATATATAAAAACCTAATTAAGTTTTAGTGATTCGATCCGATCGTGGAAAGTATATAGATATTTCTGGTAACGTGGTCAAAAATAGGATACTTTTATATTAGTTTTTGGCAGACAGGCAAAAGTCAGGCTTAAGTCACCCATGGACGTTGCGACACCAAATAAATCGCTCGTTGTCTACATCTTCAAGAACATAACCATTTCTTTACGTCTCTGTTTGAATAGCCTCATATTGTAGCGCTTTCCAGGAGGAGAGATAGTTAGATAGAAAACTCTTTATTATTCACCACATACACGTAAAGTAAATAATTTAAAATATGTTCGTATAAAGGCAGGAACAAAGGGCAGCCTTATTATTTTAGAGAGATCTCTTCCAGATAATCCAGGCTGTGGATGCTGTGAAAGAAATGAAAACATACAATGATAGTGTGCAAATTAAATATATATGTAAATAGGATTTATAAACATTACACGACACGTATAACTAGAGAGATGTAAGTCACGTGACAAGAAGGATTTTAATATTTTCTTAAGTTTTCGCGACTTGTACACATAATAAAACTACGTTTTAACGGTTTTAAGCGCGGTAATTTATTTGATTTAGGTTTATCCGACGTAACAAACAACTTGACTGATAATTTCTTTTATTTTTTCCTTCCACTCATTTTAATATTATATAAAAAAAAATTAGAACTAGGCATGTTTGCTGAAGAGTTTCTTGCGCCGCTTCTTCTCTTCAAGCCACAACATGTTGTGAAGCGGTGGTAAATTAGATTAGGCTCCCATAGAGTAAATAATATCCATAAACAAAATTTAAAACTAAATAATTAAAATGAACAAGTTGGCGGTAGGCTGAATAAAAACTTTGACAATACACGTTTGACAAATGTCATCTTTGTCTTCCGTGACCACGGCCACTGACAAGCTGCCGAAACGTCGGATAAACCTAAATCAAATAAATTACCGCGCTTAAAACCGTTAAAACGTAGTTTTAAGAAGGATTTTACACTGAAAGATCGACATTTACGCAGGCTAAGCGGTAGGGTATTTGCCCGTCTGTATGGCTACCACCCCTGGTCTAGAGTATACCGCCATAGCAACCTTGTGTTGACGTGTTCCGGCATCACCAGCTTCCTGTCTCCCTTAAGAGAGCAGCAGCGATTTGTAGCACCTTTGGTGTTGCAAATGTCCATAAGCGATGGTAACCACTTTACATCAAGTGGGCCGTCTGCCTGTCTGCTGTACTCCAGCAATTTTAAAAAAATACGAGTGTAAAAAGCTAGACTAAAAAAGAGGCGAATAGATTGTGTGAAGAATGGCATGATGGTTTGTAGTGTGACGCGCATATATACCAGAATAGAGGAATAAGGCAGGAAAAGACATATTGCGCCACACCCAAACAACTGGGATAAGGTGAAAGAAAAGAGATAGGAGCGCTTTTCATACGTTTCCGGAGAATGGCATCATTTTCCTTGGGATAGAAGTACAAAGTTTGTAATTTAATCATGTGAAAAGCTCTATTTATACATAAGACAGTCTTACACATACACATACATAAATAACTATAATATCGTATCACATGTCGCATAGAAAGTGAACGTGTGATGTGAATACACATTTCATGTTCGATGTTAACACTAAAACGTGATTCATACGTTACATAGTCTTGTTATACGCTGCTTAGTGGCATGTGTGGCATTATTATGAGATACAACTGACAAAATCAGCTTGTAAACATTATTAGTCTTATTTACAAACGTCTCTTAAATTTTAAGCAATTGCTTAGTAAATCTTATATATAAAAATGAATGTTTGTCTGTATGTCCTTTACAGAATCGTAACCTATACATTTGCTCATGTGATGATCTTTAGCAAAGTGGTTGTGCATGAGCCAAAGGAGGTTTCTGAGTTGGTTCACATTTGGACCCGGTAGGTGGCGCTGCTGTCAGCATGTCGATTGAAGCTTTTCCGGGCAGGGCGAAGTCTGCCGGAACAGCTGGTGATTTATAAAAATTTTACTTATGAATCAAAGTTAACCAACGCCAAGATCTAGTTTAAGTAATGCGTAAGAGGCAAGATGGCGATTTCGGTTTGAATCAGCTGATCATCGCCGATAGTCTGTCAAAAGTGTGTATACTGGAAATCAGCTGTTAAACTCACAACAATATTTGATCTTTTTCGTTCTTTAGGCTATTACATGACTATGTTTATATTACTATTCTAAATACTATTAAAAACTACTACTATTAAAAAAAATTATATACACCTCTTAGATAGGCAACATTCGAGTTTATAAGTGATTAAAAAGATAAGCATTGATTAGGAATTTAAGGAGGTCCTGAAGGTGGTTAAATGTTCCTTTTTTTATTGCGGAAGTACAGAAGAAGATAGACTGGATGCATATTTCTTGTAATTTTTTTTTTTGCTGGAATGTGGTAGAAAAACGTGGTGTGGTTGAATAATGTTCAAGCTGCGGCCACACCTGCAATAACGATAAAGATATTGAGTGTTGCCGAACGCATCTTATTTAAAGCGTTCAAAATAGCCGTTATCGAATATGCACATTAGTGTATGTACAGTCGGCCAAATTCCTCCTTAATCAGTTCTCTAATACTCTGCTTTGAAAGGCTCATAAAGTTTTGACAACCACGCACACGTTCTCAAATTTCATATACACCAATCAGGACGTTTCTGAAATGTTTAAACTAAAGGAAACAATTACACATGTCTATAGTAGAATTATTTTCTCCGTGCAGTTTGGGTCATAAATCAAACTCGGCCTCAGCCCGGCTAGGGCGGTGAGCATGTTGCGCGGGCGCAACGCCATTAACGATAAATCTCATTCTTATCAAAGAAAGATAATCATTCTTATAAAGATCATTATTATCTTTTTTGCTGTTAATTTTAAATTTAGACATAAGTATTTATATTTATATTTAATATAACTTGTTACATTCAAAACTTTTGTACTTATAGTTTTTTAATACATAGATACCTAATTAATAATTTATTTTAAATCATTATTATTCTTATTTTAATAAATACGTTGTTTTATCTATTTTTTTCTTTCATTTATATCACTAACCCACAAAATGACAAAACTAAATACACTATCGATAACGCTTATCGACAACAATAATGCGTATCACTATGCCTGCCCATAAAGCCCGTGTGGGAAGAGAGAGCGAAATACTCGCTTCACTGCTCCGATTATTTATGACCCAAACTGCACAGAGAAAATAATTCTACTATAGTTGCAATATGCACTTTTTTATTTAACGACACCCTTTTTTTGTATTCTGCTCTTACTTTCTTTACGGACTTTGATTTTTATTGCACTTAAATAAATAAATAATTTATGGGAAGGCACCAGTAAAACCATAAGTCTATTAATACTTTATTTTGTATAAAGAGATCGTCCATATCACAATGACACACAGCGGAGAAGAGAGAGGGGCGAACGCAGCGCCACGGGCAAAAAGTGTTACATACATTTAAACAGGCTAGGGTGTGAAATTCATAATACCAACAATTTTATTGTCTTCTTGTAAAATCCAAAACAGGTAACAATAAAACCCAGCTCCTTAAAACTAATTTTTACTTGTGCCCGTGTTATTGCGCTATTGGCAAAAATTTTAACCAGGCGATTTTAGCTTAATGGCTGATCTAACGTCGCTTTGGTCCATTGGACATACGTTATCTGTAATTTTTTAATGTCATTATAAACTATAACTATAACATCTTAAAAATTATTGAATTCACTATTACCATCAGTGTCTACCTACCTTATAAATTCATACATTGTATTATGCATGCAAGCCAAGTTTGTTTATAAAAAGAGCTTAAATCAAAAGTATTAACTTGATCATTCATAAGACTTCAACGCGTTGTATACGAAGTGCTTATGATGATAATAATTGCTTTTAAGATAATTTAACAACATTTCAGTGCATTTTCAAAATATCTACACATATTATTGACTCATTAACAGCACCAACAGAGTTAAGCAGTTTCCATTTCTCAAAAAAACTAATAAAATAAGATAAATAAGAAATTAATCTACTTCTTATTAACCCCAATTAACCATGTGAAACATGGTTTGTACATTATGTAGAAAGAGTGAAGTTGTGCAAGCCTGTACTCGATTAGTTCAATGATTAGGTCCATCTAGATTCGTTCCCATGTGAATAAGTGTTGCGCAAATAAATCGATTGCGATCCATTGTCGCAAGAAAAGTACGTGTATGCGCTGGCAATGATTACACGATTTGCACGAGCGCGTTGTCAAAGAAAGTGTTGGCAGGAATATTGGTCGGCTTATTATTTGGGTACTTGAATGTTTCGACATATTACTTTTATACCCAAATGCGGCACTCTAACTGTATTTTATATCTTCTGCAATTGTGTTATGTTATTATTTTACATATACTCGTAATATTGTACTAACACGATAAGGAAAACTTAACAACAAATAATATAGTAGTAAAGATTTCTTTCTTCTTATATAATATTTTGTTTATAGATATATAGATAGATAGGCCGAAACATAGATAAACAGAAGTAGAAACACAAAAGAGATAGTACAACAAGGCGGCCGCTAAAAACCGATTTCTTCCAGGAAATCCTTATTAGGGTTTGATACATTTATAATACTGACTGGTTCAGTGATAAATGAGTTTATATGAGTATTATTTGAATAGATTGCCTATCTTATATTTTATCTTTATTTATGTATTTAGAATTAAAAAGTAAGTATTTCGTACTATATGTTACGTATACCACCATCGCCACTATCATCTCAATTCTCAATCAAAAACCCCATTTCTGAGGTTGTCTGAAAGAGATCGGTTTTTAGCGATAAGACCGCCCTTTGTACATAATTAGATGTGATTTTAGTGTTTAAGTTCATTTTTGTATTGGTTTATAATAATGTGCTATCTATCTATTTTTATAGTTAGGTATATTTAATTTTATTTGTACTCTGATGTATAGGTGAAGAAGTTCAGCAAAAACTTAGTTAGAATTGTGTTGCTTTATTGAATTGATTCTTCTTCTTCATGGGATTCTTTAAGAAGAGTGTTATAAAATTTCTTAGAGGTCGGCAACGCGTTGGCGACACCTCTGTTGTTGCAAGCGTCCATAGGCGATGGTAACCACTTTCCATCAGGTGGGCCGTCTGACTGTTTTGCCTGCTTCAGGCAATAAAAGAATATCGGACTTACAATTTCTCTACTCCATTTAACGTTGCAATCTATTCAAGAAACGTCCAAAATAAAGTTAAAAAGACAACGTTATCCATAACTGCGATTAAATTCGCGTAAATAATCATAAGTTTGTGGACCGAAGAAAAACTGCGCGATAGCATCGACACGCTGCAAAGTGACTCACTTAAGACGCCGCAACTTATTTAGGTCATTTGGAAACCAAGCATTAAATTGGAAGAAAGTACAATATTACTGACCGATTTAAGAAATGGAGTAGGTTAAGTTTTATGAAGAGATAAAATATATTACGCATACCTTAAAACTAACAAAGGAAGGACGGAATGCCAACGAGGTTAAAGCAAATTTTTTAAGATAGGTAATTTTCATTACTTATTATTTTTTTGTTATTATTAGAACTTTAACTTTATTCTGTTTCTTGTTCGATATATTTATTTTTACTATTTAAACATTATTTTTCTTGTATTTAGCACAGGTCACATGACATTGTGATTTAGGAGGTGGGCACTGAAAATCAGCGCTGTGTCGGACTATCTTTCGGCACAGCTAAATGCTGAGTGCCAAATGGAATTGGAAATGAGTTCCAAATTACGGCATACAGTTTTTTTTTATATTTTGTATTATATCTTTTAATCTTATTATTGGAACGAAGTTCCTTATCGCGCGTTGCGAAAGGGGGCTAGACGGAAAATTTTAAGACCAAAGGTTGTAACGACACACTAAATGTTGTAACGACACTTTTTGCAGTTGCAGTGTGGTGTCGATACGATTATTTTTTTGTTGACTGTATACAGGTTTAAAAAAATATATATATATATATATATATATATATATATATATATATATATATATATATATATATATATATATATGGACCGATTATATATATATTTTCGATGCCGAGAATGAACATAGGATACTTTTCATCCCGGATAATGAGATAGATTTATGTAAAGGTTATCCCAGAAAATATGATAGGTTTTTTTATTTGTGATTTGCCATCTTCGTCATTTTGTTTATTTTGGTCAATGTGGTAGTTGTGGTGGTTGTGGTAGTTTTGGTAGTTCCGGTTGGTAGTTTTGGTAGTTTTGGTAGTTGTGGTAGTTGTGGTAGATTTGGTTGGTAATTGTGGTATTTTTGGTAGATTTGGTTGGTAGTTGTGGTAGGTTTGGTGGATGTGGTTGGTAGTTGTGGTAGTTTTGGTAGATGTAGTAGTTTTGGTAGTTCAGGTAGATTTTGTAGTTGCTGTAGTTTTGGGCGTTGTGATAGATATGGGCGTTGTGGTAGATATGATTATTAGTTTTGGTACTTGTGGTAGATTTGGTTAGTAGTTGTTGTAGATTTAGTTGGTACTTGTGGTAGTTTTGGTAGAAGTGGTAGTTTTGGTAGTTGTGGTAGATTTGATAGATGCGGTAGTTTGGGCGTTGTGGTAGATATGGTTTGTAGTTATGGTAGTTGTGGTAGATTTGGTTGGTAGTTGTGGTACATTTGATTGACAGTTGTGGTAGTTTTGATAGTATTGGTAGTAGTGGTAGTTTTGGTAGATGTGGTAGTTTTTGTAGTTGTGGTAGATTTGTTTGGTAGTTGTGGTAGTTTTGGTAGTTGCGGTAGTTTTGGGCGTTGTGGTAGTTTTAGTAGTATCGGTAGTTTAGGTAGTTTGATTCGTTGTGGTAGTTGTAGTAGTTTTGGTCATTGATGTTGTTTACAGATAGATAGACGGGGGATATATAAATAAAACTAGAACGGGTTGAAATACTGGTTTGTATGGGAGACCAATCATTTCTCAATCATCAGCAATATTCCGGATATTGCATCTTGGATATTGTATGACTTGTGCAGAAACACTGTCAGGATTCATTATTGTTATTATTTTTTTCTCTGTCTGTCTCTCTCTCTCTCTCATTATTACTATAATTGAGCCTACTGATTAAGTTTATATTACATTATATTTGTTATTAATAAATAAAAAATTATAACTTTAATAACTTAATTTTTTTTTATTACAATTCCTTCACTAATTAATCGAAAGGAACTTCGTTCCATCCGGGTGTCCCTTGACACCACTCAAGTTTTTTTTTGTCTTGTGTGTGTCACTTTTAGAAGTATCGTATAGTTGAAATAAACTACGTACGAGTATATCAACATTACATTTTGCTTATATATATTTGTCCAGTATTCTTTCAAATGGCGACAGCAATACGTCCTAATCATTCTGACATACGGCGTAGTATCGTGGGACTAGTCTACAAGTTTAAAGTCGCTCTACTGGTTATGGAGTGAGCTGTATTGGGTGTTTCTCTTAATAATAGAATCAGAAATGAGAACATCTGTTAGAGAACCAAGGCATATAGCTAGCAAGTTAGTCAGTTGAAGCGGCAGGCGGCCGGGCAAATCGGTTGAAAGACCGATGGCCGATGGAGCATATCTTGGAGTGGAGATCACGTCTTGGTAAACGTAGTAGGTATAGGACGCTCTCTAGCCCAGTAGAGCGACGACCTGCGATAAGTCGCCGGCAGTAGACGAGTCAAACGAGAGAGACCCGGATATGTGGAGCACACTTTGGTAGGTCTATGTCCGTGAGTGAACTGCGATTGGCTGAAGAAGAGACGATTCTTTGAACTATACATAGAATTATATCAATTTGAAGGTTCTTATCATATCATTTTTACTTATGTTTAGTCCGTGCTAGAACAGAGTAGAAATACTAATTCCTTCGGCCGGACAGCCTACCATAAGAGGCGACAAAACCTACCTAACCTACAGTCAGGTACATCCCAGGTCTAGAATATGTCGCCATAACAACCTTCAGTTATGTTCCAGCATTATTGACTAGTCTTCCTTCGAGGCCGGCAGCACATTTGTACTATCTCTGGTGTTCCAAATATCCATTGTCAAAGGTAACCACTTTGTTTCTAGTGAGCTGATTGATTATCTGCTGTCTTCTAGACAGGAGCATGCCCTACGACTTGGTTGTGGGTTGTTTTGTCGCCTGTTACAACAGGCTACCCGACCGCAGGAATAAGTATTTTCTCTCCGTTCCCGCACAGATAATTCCAAGAGTGTTCAATGACATTGGTAAAATATTGTTTCGACCGACAAAGACAAATTTTCACCTGCATACCTGTAGAAACACATTTATTACCTTTCGGCATTTGGACTACTTTTGTTTACTTTGTGGTTAAAATTTGTGATTGAAAAAACAGTCTATTGTGTATTGTAATTTTTTACGACCTATCGTTGTATTGTGATCACTGCCAGGTGTCTTGGATTTAAAATACAAACTGATTCTAAGAAATTCGGTCCACGCGGCCGGGCAAACATATTGCATCTGTGCAGTATAAAGCAATTCCCCAATGGAGAGATGGGGCAGTCGAGCTATAACCACGAGTGAAGCAAGACTTGTGTACATTCGGTAATCTATTTAGTTACAGACTTTGCACGTGTTATTGAATTGTGCCTTACGTTTAGACTTATTGTGTTTGATTATATTTGTATCTATATTATACGTGTTTGTATAGTTCTAATAAAATCTATAGTAATTCTAACGGCATTTTAATTCGAGTCCTGCAACTCGTAACAATATGTTATTTATGTACATTCATGATCCTTCGGCCGCTCTCGACAGCTTAGCAGCCAACCGTCGCGATGCTTTCACTGCCGCGTACCAAACGCCGACAAACGCCGATTTTGTAATTGTATCAGAATCCAATGCTTTCTTATTTTGATTCAAGTCTATTTTTGTTTCCATCTCGGTTATGCAACTGGTCGTAACACTTCCGTTTCGACTTGCGTGACACCAATGATATGAAATCATAGTTTTTGCGCGTGCAACTAATGGGGGTACACCTATGTAGTATAGTGGTAAGCGTGACTATTAAACTATTTAGTCAATATTTTTTGGTATTGAAGCGTTAGTTTCATGTTAGATGAATTTGAATAATGTGATTTGAACATGTTGAATTTGACATTTCAAATTGAATTAACCTATAGCGAAGAGAGAATACTGCTTAGTATGTAAATAGCTATGGCGTGGTTCTAAATACAATAACAATCAATACTTAGGGCCTCTTGCATAAAGTTGCTTAAATTTATTTAAGAAACACAAAATGTATTTAAAACCCTTAAATACAATTAGCTTTTATACCTATATAATAGTCTTGAACAACACAAAAATATTGCCTCTAAATATGTTTAAAGAACTGTCAATACGTTTTGTGTAAAACGTATTTAGGCAGTTTAATATGATTAACTAATTTTATTTAAAGGCGATCGTTATACAAGCGGCCCTTAATAAACGCTTCTTGTAATAGAAAACTTTACAAATATGTATCGTATATACCTATATATTTCGTGCGTGTATTGCGAATATATGCTGTATACTTCGTGACGACTTGTAAATTTTTTTACTATTAAATATAAAAATTATTAAATATTGCTAATATTACAATAATAATTTAGTTTAATTGGAATTATGACATTTGATTTAAACTTTTTTTTTTAAAGTCTGTGTGTGCATTTCGTATATGGCAGAAGTGAAACTTCAGAAAGGTAGCCTACGAGAGAATGAGATAAATATAGAGTACCAGGAGTATTATGACAATCACAAGGCTCATTTTTTTAATAATATTTTTACCAAGCTCAAAAATAATTTCATATTTTAATGCAAAATGTTACGTTTAAGATATATTATAACACATATAATACAAATTCCAGGTTTTCAGTTTGAACAAATGACACGAGAGACTTATGATAACTAAAATGCTCATTCAATTCAATCAAAAATTCTATGTAAATGTGATTTATGAACTTCAAAGCTTCAAAATATTTCCAACTCTATCTTTATGAGCATAGTGTTTAAATTATAGAATCTCTTTTTAGTGTTGCTTTTTTCGTTTCATCGAGTTTCAAATCACAACGATTATAAAAAAGTTTCACTTTAAAATAGTGTTACATGCCGACAAAGTAAATGCACACCTGGTTTATTACATTTCCCGCATTTGGACTTCTTCTTTTCTTTTGTTTACTTTGTGTTTAAAATTCATAATTAAGAAGAACATTCTATTGTTATTATATTTGTATACTGTCTGCGGTCACATGAGTTCCCCATGCTAAGTGCCCGACGTGCCTAAAAAGTTTTCTCTTTAAAATACCACAAGAGAAGAATAATACAGTATCAGTAACACCAGAGCAATGCTTCATGGTGCAATGAGTGCAACCCATTCACATGGGCATATCTACGACCCATCTCCCTTTTTCAAATTAATGCAATTAACATAAAAAACCAACAGCGTGAACGTCCATCTCTTATCCAACATCCATCAGACAGTAATCACGTGTTTTAGTTAATTAACAAGGCGGCGCGAGCGCAGTTGTTTTGCTCGCACAGGGTTGCTATGCCAAACAATTAAAATTATCATATTTCTTTATAAATGAGGCGGATTCGCTTTCATACATTCATGAACCCGGTTTGTAAAAGATTTTTGAGATTCCTTTTTATTATTGTTACAACTCAGGTACCGACAAAAACAAAACCCACCTGAATATCCAAAACAAAACACATTTCATAACTGCCGGCATTTAAACTAATTGTAACTCTTTTATAATCGTCTTCTTTTGTTTAGCGTCTGCGGAGTGACGCTTGCGGACCGCGTTCGTAATACCGAAGTAAGAAAGAGAAGAATGACTAAACAGATATACAATGCAAAAGTGGATGAATGCAGAAGTCGCAGAAGGCCACGACACACCTTCCATGATCAAATTGATCGTGTGCTAGCAGAAGGTGATGTCAGGAGCCTTAGAACAGACGAGCGTGCATGACAAGAGCTATGAATGTCAAAGAAGCAAGTGAGGTGTGTAAGAATAAGCCTGTATGGCGCTCTGTTGTTCGTGCCTACCCCGCAAGGGACCTGGCGTGAAGTTATCTATGTATGTATGTTCTTTTGTTTACTTTGTATTTATAAAACTGCCCATTGTTTTATTGTACTCTTTTATGGCAGTTTGCGGCCAAGTTATTAGCCAGGTGTGGCGAACTAAGCCGACTTAGATACGGGGACATTGACAAGGCAGTCGAGCAAGAACCATGATCGGAGCGATACTTGTGTACTACAATCGGGAATCTATTGGTGACGGACTTTACGCGTTGTATTGACTTACGACCTTACCGTACCCGTGTTACACGTGTTTGTATAGTTCTAATAAAACCCGATAATAATTCCAACGACATTTTAATTCGAGTCCCGTTAAACTCCTAATATTATGTTCATATTTTATGTAATTGTTGTGGGTTTAATTATTTTGATTAAATTAATCATGTGATGTAAATGTTGACATCCGTACATATAAATCGATTATAGTAATAGATAAATTATTTATTTGTGACCTTATTTTTAAGATTTCTGATGTTTTCCTTTTGTAATAGAAAGAAACGTTTATTTTCAAAGGCGACACAAAATATATAAGGTTATTACAGAATATTAATATTTTAGAAGTTGTATGCCAGTTTAGCACAAATGTGGCTGACACTCAGTATATTGCTGTGCCGAAAGTTAATTCGACACAGCACTGATTTTCAGTGGCTACCTCTTTCTTAGTCTACGGACATTACATTGAGACTCGTATAAGAAATATAGTCTGTGACTTGTTAGTACTAGATATACATAATTATGTATTTATTACTAAAAAATAAGAACAACTTTATATACATATATTAAATATTAACAAAAATGAATAAAAAAACAGACGTTGTGCGTCTCAGGACGTCCGACAGAAGTGATAACTTAAAGTAATCTAAGTTGAACTATTTAATATTGAAATTGTTTAACTTGAGAAAACCTTAGGTTATTACTTAAATTTTATGTATATTAATATGATTATGTAAGGAAAGGTTATTTAATAATAAAATCTTTTATTGATTATAAAATATATTTCTTTCTTAGCTTAGGTTAGATTTAACAATTCTTGAATATGTACATTAGTTATCTAATTACTAAAATACGGCTAGCGCCGTGGGTTAGTGTGAGAGAGGAGGAGCCTGCTACCGCTGCTGTATGCGTGGGAGAAAGGGAAGCCAGACAGACTGGCGCCGTAACGCGTCACGTGACGAAGCGGTTTACCCTCCCATAAGAAGTTATCACTTCAAAAATTGTATATATGGTAATAATAAAATTGTCTAGTACACACAGTAGTTTTAATATACTTCTACTCATACTTCATACTAATAGAAAAATATAAAGCTTTAAGCCATATTTCAACTTATTATACTCCAAAGAACCTAGTACCTAGATTCTTTTACATCATTGATGTTAATAACAACTTATATATTAGGGTCAGTTATGATTTGATGGAGGCTGGAACTGAAAATCAGGGCTGTATTCGTTCTTGACACAGCATAATGCTGAGTTACCAGCCTCATTGTGTTTTGTACATTTTTTAAAAGTCTTTACGATTTATTTGTAAGTCCTCTTAGTTTAAAGTTTTTTTATTCTTGTATTCATTCTAGACAATAAATTGTTTTCTTCTTTCTTTAAATATAGGCGATATATAAAGGATCTTGGTAGAAGGGAAAGGCCCAAGGTGTGTTGGTTTGTAGTTGTGAAGGATGACATCGTATCAATAGCCTGAAAAAGTAAAAATTCGAACTCTGGACCGTAACCGGGATTTAACGCTCAAATGAATCTGTGGGTGGTATTTGAACCTTTTAGAACCTTTTTGTAATTGTGACATACAATATTAGTTTCGAGGTTAATTGCACATTCATTATAGACGTGAAAGTATTTTTATTTATTACCTATATTATTCGATTGTTGCTTCCTCATGGCCTTAGGCGTTAGGCGTAAATTGACCAACTTTAATACAATTTGGTACATAGTAAATATATTTATTCATAAACTGGTTGGGAAAAAATTGAGATCTGGAGAACATTTTTGAAAGTCAATACACGTATATATAGGTATACACAAATACACGTCAAACGGCGCAAATATGGGGCCTTTGGAAAAGGTCACATATTTGTGTCGTTTGGGGTTGAAACATTTGGCCCTTGGGGTCCGTCGGCAAAGAGTTTCTTTGAAGACATATGTAAGAAACTCTTTGACCCTAGCCGTGATCAGAAGGCTGGCTTATACTTGGCACAACAAATAAGTATTGAAAGTAAGAAAATCTTTATTTGCAGAAATAGCGACGTAATTACATTCCTTATACATTATTATACATAGAGCATAGTTTAAAAATTAGTATGTACGCCGCATTTCCAGCAAACGAGGTTTGTACTCAGCATGTTGCTGTGCCGGAATTATATCTGACACAACGCTGATTGTCTTTGCAAACCATCCTTTTGGCGTAAGATCAAAACGACACAATTTATAAAAAAAAACTAGTTCTACTTGAGTTAGTAAATCAAATAAATAAAAAACTCCTTGTGGCACTCGGGGACTGTCGCGGTAGCATTTTTTATCAACTTATGCAATTATAATTATTTATTTATTTTTATTTATGCAGTTTTTTTTTTCTTTGATATTAATTCAAGTTACACTTTTTGAGCGTGGTGATCGATAAGAAAACAAATTACCTATGTGTACATATATACCTACATGTTGGTATACTTACGGGGCGCACGCATGCGGTCAGTGTGGCATTACAAAGATATGTGATGATGATACCTATACACCTATATACTTTCTCACAAACAGCTGCTTGCGTATTCGTCCGATTTCGGAGCAGCTCGTCTTCCATAATTTGCAATACATGACATACCTCGAACCGCTACGAGAGCTCGCGGGTCACTGTGGCCACCGCACGCGTCCGCTAGCCGCGCCCGCCTCAGGCCCCCGTCACCGCGCATGGTAGGCAGAGTGGGAGGTGTTATATTTCGTTACGAATTTTTTTCATTCGGTCGCCGCGTTCAAAGCCCGCGATAAAAACTATACAATAGCTTAACAACCAATAATAAAATACTTTATAACTTTTAATGTTAAAATCAATACCCGTGTGACAACTTGTATCGAATCATCGTAAACCCAAGTGGAGCGGTTATTCGACTCACCTCTTGACATGGGTCGTTCTGAGCGTTGTGTGATCGAAAATGATGACGTCATTAGTGACGTTTTCGCCACGACCCAACGACCGCGGTGGCTTTGAGGAACGGCTAACGGAGCATTTTGGGTGTTGTGAGCTACTGATGGAACGCGCTATGTACCACCTCAGTGATACGAGGCAGCAAGTGACATTTTACTTCATAACCTGTAAATATTTATATATAGGTATTAATAACAATAATATTTCAATTTTTCTTACCATCCCTGTCAGAGATGTCGAGATATAGTGGCGAGGTCTTTGGCCCGCGGCGTTACCGGCAACCATAGAAAGTGAAATTTGTTGCATTCGTCTGGCGTCAACGTGCTCCGACTACGGAAAACACGTTTTCTATTTGAAAAATTCACTTCTAACCGAGCTTCCACAACTGATGAAATCAGAGGGACCGATGGAGACTTACAGTTACGACATCTATACAGGATGAATTTTCAAAGTGGGTCTTCAGGGCCAAATCCTAAATAAACTATAATAGGAAATAGCGTGAAACACTCAAAGGAGTCTCGAGGCCGAGTTCGACGAAAATAGTAACATTACATTTTTGAAAACTCAATTACCTTGTCAGGAAACGAAACAACTGATTTTGAAAAAAATCATACAGCCTGTATTATTGTAGCAACTCATAGTGTAGCTTCTCAGGGTCAATTTCCATGAAGTATTTGTCAAACAGCCAACCAAGAGAAATGGTTGTTTTCTAACAAAATGTTCTATTTTCCTCATACATCTTCTCTCTCTCTCCGTCTCTCGCTGCTGGGCTCATGCCTCTCATTGATAGGGCAGCGGAAGATATTCTAGCAACGCTTGTCCAAGGCGGATTGGCAAAAGTTCTTAAAATGTTAAAAACAATCATTTATAGATTAATAATATTTTTGGGCATAACCGCTGGACCAACAGAAACGACTTCCAGACTTTTCATTGTTGTTCATAGATTATTAGATATACAAACACGTATAACACAGGTACAAATATAACTAAACACAACCAGTCCAAACGTAATGCACGATTAAATAACAAGCGCAAAGTCTGTCACTAAATAGATTACAAAATGTACACAAGTCTTGCCTCGCGGCTGGTTATCGCTCGACTGACTCATATCTCAATAGGGGCATTGCTTTATATTGTACAAATGCAATATGTCTACTCGACCGCGAGGACCGAATTTCCTAGAATCACACCTGGCTATTGTCTACCATAAAAGATTACAATACACAATGCGCTGTTTTTCCTCATCACAATTTTTAAACACAAAGTAAACAAAGGAAATGCCAGAAAGGTAATGAAATGTGTTTCTACAGGGCTGCAGGTGTGAATTTGTCTTTGTCTGCACCTAAGTCGTAACAGTATCTTTGATTTGAATTGTTTGTCCAACTTAGTTCCTAAGAGCACTAAGTATAAATACTAACTTATAATTTTTATATATATATATATATATATATATATATATATATATATATATATATATATATATATATATATATATATATATATTGTAAGTCTAGTTATATTTATATTTTAGTTTAATTTTAGTTGATATTAATTTATAATTAGTTTTATTTAAGTTAGTTTATTGTTAATATTTTATATATAATTAATTTAATTCGATTCGAGCATTTTTGTTTCTTTTATAAAACACTTTACTGTTGTAGTGTGTACAGTTTTAGTATAGGAGGGAAGGGTAAAATGTACGAAATACCAAACCCAACGAGCGCTGTAATGACACTGATTTAATTAATGAAAATATATTAATATAAATGTGTTGCTAAGTATTAGGCCGCAGGTGTTTATTTGTAAAACGCTGAATATTGTACATACTTTGTACATACAACCCTTCAAGGCCCGCAATACATTTTGATACAAGCCCGTCTCAGGAAAGCGTCGCCACTGTTTGGGACGCAACCACGTAACTATCATGGTTCTAAAATTCTAAATCATATAATGAAAGCATATAATTGTGTATTTCACTTCGCACGAGATAATATGTGAAATAGCGTTATATAGGCCAACAATTCTATGAACTTGTGAAACGTTATTAACCTGTTGCACAGTTTTTACGCTTTTTACATCATGGCAATAGGTTAATCAATAAGCGTAATAACTGAAACTATGGGAATCTATGTCAATACAATGATCGCGTTTGACCGCATTTCAGTTGACGATATGCGTGCTATTGGAATTTCATTTTACGCCAGCGATAGGCTACAGCGAATGAATGTTACGGATTCATTTGCATGATAAGAAAATATAATATTAATTTTCACATTTTTAACTTCAGAAGTAAAACAAGTTAAAAGCTTGTCATAATATTGTTAACTAGCTTCTGCCTTCGACTTCATCCGCTTGGAATAGTTTAAAAAAAAGTAAGTTAAAAAAACCCGTTTTGTAACGTTCTTATTCTTCATTGGTGCTCCGCTCCTATTGGTTTTAGCGTGATGACATATAGCTTATATGACATATAGCCTTCCTCAATAAATGGGTTTTTTTTATTTATTTATTTTTTTTATTTTATTTTTTCCGGGCCCCCCATCATGTGGTAAGACAGGGTCTTCAATAAATGGGTTATCTAACACTGAAAGAGTTTTTCTAATCAGACCAGTATTTCCTGAGATTAGCGCTAGCAAACAAACAAACTCTTTAACTGTATATATTAGTATAAGATAAAATAGTCTGGCGTAATAAAACTACGTTTTAACGGTTTTAAGCGCAATAATTTATATAATTTTGGTTATTTCGACGCAAATTAAAATAAAAGTCGCCCTTTGCTAGTGAGTCGAATGTCCCCCCCCCCCCCTCCCTGCTTCCAGTGTGAACACCCATCCTGTCCCAACACCCATTTCATCCCAAAACAGTAACAAAACGTAGGCCGCTGCGAGCCGCCGATCCCGGTACAATGTATTATGTGTTTTTTTATGTATAGCGTCGTATTCTTTTTTAAGTCAATAATTCTTTTTCTTTCTTGCTTTCATTTGACATCCGGGAATTTGCTATCAATATAGAAAAGACTAAATCGTTTTCAAAATGCTAATCGATAATGCTCATAGCCATATTAGTGTCATCAACATTTCACAATCTGATACAACGCATTCAACCCATCGCCATATCTGGGAGAAACGTCCTAAATCTTTGGCTCTAACGCAGACGAAGCTCGAACTTGAGAAAAATAGGTTTTACATTAATGAGACTACAACAAACAACAAGAGGGCATCGTCCGATCTCGTACCGCACATTATAAATCAAAGCAAAATCGTGAGAAAAGCCAACAACGTAATTACTCGTGAAATTTCATTGTATTACACAAACGAGCTCTTCATACACGGATTAATTTCTCCAATCTGTTGTTAAGCAGTGTTATTATACTTTGTTATTCTGTGACTCATACGAGAACTAGAGCGTAAGGAGAAAAGAGAATTGAAAACATTATACCACTTTTCACTTGCGACGGTGGTTAAAATATTGTTACTCTGAAATGTTGGTGTCACTTTTGTTTTGATTTAATTATATATGTAAAATCATATTATACGTGATAACGAATATTCTTTTAAAGCGAAACAGGCAAATTGCCGAGCTAATTCGATTCGAGGGGAATTGGGGGAGTGGGTGCGGAATGGGGGAGTGTGAGAAGAGTGGGGGAGTGGGAAGGGATTTGGGGGGTGAGCCATCGAAACTCTCACTCATCCCATGAAACACGATTAGCTCAATGCTAACCTTTTACGCCGATTTTCTATGAACGTGTTATCATACGGATCGAGCTAGCCGTAATCAAGCTGTAATGAGGATAATGAATGGAGTTTAGCTCTCCCACATCAATCTTATTCTGTGTTAAGTTTTCCCAAAAAAGAATATGTCACGCGTATTGTACTGCTTGCAGTCTTTTTCTTCAATGTCCTCTTAATTCAAAGACATTAACACCAGATGTTGCTTTTCTCTTCGCTCAAGACCGTATAAGGTGACGAAATTGACGAGGAAAAAGCATACCTTTTTCGTAATGTAGGCGGCTGGCTGACAACCTGTAGGGACATTGACACTCTTTAACATGAGTATCTACATCTGTATAATCGAGGTATTGCCCGGTTTCTGAGGTTACCAGTTATGAGTTCAATAACAATTGATTCCATAAAGTTATGTAATAGGTAAACTTAGGTTAACTGTTAACCTACAAGTAGTACCAAGACCCGCCACTAGATGGATCTATTTAAGAAGGAATCTATATATTATATCAAAATCAATTGCTGTTCCTTAGTCTCGCTAAAACTCGAGAACAGCTGGATTGATTTGACTAATTATGGTTTTAATTATTTGTGGAAGTCCAGGGAAGGTTTAAAAGGTGAATAAATATGGAAAACAATAAAAAATAACAATTTCGCTTTCCCTTAGAAACGATTCGTACCTGACCATAGACCTATATAATATACCTGACAAACATTTGATGTTTGTCCTGTCATTTAGAAATCTATTAAATTTAAAAGTCGTTCAGAAATTTTTATTTATTGATTCTGAGGCGGTACGAAGTTTGCCGGGTCAGCTAGTATCTAATATTTATTTACATCGAACAAAATCTATGGAATAGATAAACGCCTAATATTGGTCATTTAGTTTACCTATCGTACGATGGTGTGTCCAGAAATACAAATTTATAAGTTATTGTACCGATAGCGTTAACGAACAAATAAACTACAGTTAAAAATACCTCAGAAACCGTTCACAAGTATAATGAATTTGTAGAAGAGTTGAGATTTGTACAATCAATTTGAAATGAGAAAAATCAAGGCGACTATTTCGGATTACTAGAAAATTACTTAACTGATTTAAATAATATTTGACACAAAGCTAACTTATATCTCGGGTCAATACTTACGATACTTTTATCGCAATAAAAGAGTCGACGAATAAAGCCAAAAAGATAAACCTGCGGTCGCTTTTCTTGTAGCCATCGTTGCCATTTACTAACAAATACGTATGGCAACACGAAGTTTCGCTGACACATGCTAGTATTATATGAAAAACAATCTGGCGAGGTATTTATCATCGTCCAGTCGAAATTGGGTACTTTAGAAGTTTGGATCAGTTGATTACTTTATGTTGAAAACATTGTCTAAACTAGGAATTTGAAAATTCTGTCGGTAGGATGAAGAAGTGTAAGGAGTATCGATTTATCCACAATTAGCAAATGAGCAAATCTTTACCAGAGATTTAAGAAAGAAAGAAAGAATTACTTCTCTACTCTTCTAGGTAAGCGTGCTCCATCTTAGACTGCGTCATCACTCAACATCAGGTGAGACAGTAGTCAAACGCAAACCTATACTTCCATAAAAATAAAAAATAAAAACTTTTCTATGAAAGCGGCAATACAAAGATACCACTGCCACGCTTGGAAAAGCGTGACATTGGCAAATTTAACACATCGGTTATCGATGTGCAGGTTTCATCACGATGTTTTCCTTCACCGTTGTTAGCACGTGGTAATTGTAACAATAAGCACATTAGGTCAGAATATTGTCAAAATGGTATGTGCGTTCCGGCCAGGATTGGAATTACGTTACCGCGACTTAATGCTCATTAATTGATTGTCATCTTACATTCACACTTTGCCTTATATTTATTAATTTCACTTATAAAGCTGGATCTCCTGCGGGTATATGCCTTACACACTGATATATCTAATGTTTTGTGTAAGTGTTTCATATTGTGTGTAAGCATGGAAAAACAAACTTCTTCCATGGTGTAATGTAAAAGACGCGGGGGACACGGCTGAAGAAATTTCGCAATTGCCCCCCCCCCGGACCAAAAGTTGCGTACGCCCATGCTGAAGACTGTATGAAGTAGGGGAGAAACACTAGCAAAGCGGAGGCGGTAGAGGTTTCGAATCAGACACTCCGAACGTAACCGGGACTTCTCATTACGATGAAGATGAGGAAGCTAGTCATAAGACACTGACTTAAAGTCAATACTATGGGAGTTGCATGAGTCTAATCATCGCAGTGGACAACGGGCTACTGGTTAGCGCAACGCAGGAGCGCCGTCGCACCTCGCACATACTAGTAGTTGCTCTATCTCGCTCGTACATCAACCGTCCTGCTCACACGTTGTGCTATATACTGTACGACTTGTTAATATTTGTAGTTAAGGTTACCGTTTCCAAAATTAGTTCACTTCAGTTCACATCAGCACTCGACAGTGAATACTAATTTCTGCCATCTGAAGTATTATTGAACCTCTACCTCTCACTGCTACAATATTATACCAACTGTAATAATATATTTATTGTAAATCTGTCACAGTGTATTAACAATACAAAACATATGATTTCATAATGTTTCGTCTGAAATACGAACTTGGGTAATTTGTAAACGTTTTTGTATAACATGCAAACGTATGCCCATTGTCATTGGTTTGCGCAGATGTGCCGATAGCGCCGTAAGTGGGGCATGCCTAATGGTCACGTCGAGGTTGCTTCAACAAAAGCATGTGCATTTTAGTAATTCACTTATACTAATTTACTATTACGAAGCTTGGCCTAACCCTGCGGCCTTATCCTGCTAAGTTTCATGTCTATACCCCACAGAAACTTGTAATTCAAGAGTATGTATCCTTCTCTTTCGTACTCCGCTTTCACAAATTCATGGGCTCAAATTATAAAAAGATTCGAGTGATTTATTTTTATAATTGTAGTAGTTATTTTGAATAAATTAATCGTGTGGTGTCGGTAAGAGTTTTCATATTATTATTTAGTGAAATTCTTTTCCATAAACAGATTGTGTTATCAATAACTTATTTTATTTTTGACATTATTTTGATAAAAGAAGATATAATTTATGTCTGATGTTTTCCATTTTGTATTAAAAACATGACGCTTTTTAGGCCATATCTCAATTAGTAAGTAAATTATATATTTAATTTTGTAATTGTGATGATTTAAGGGCGGGCCGCATAAGGATTCTTAAATTTATTTAAGAAACACAAAACGCTTACAATAAACTGAAGAAATTTATGAATAATCGAATACAATAAAAGGAAACTTAATTTATTTGTATTGTATTCTACCCATACCTTAAGACTATAAGTAGAATACTGAGCCTAAGTTACCAGGTGCCCAGAAGGCTGGCTTGAAACGTCAAAGTAAGCACCAGCCTTTTGATCACCTGAAGAGTCAATGAGTCGTTTTGATAAATTTTGTTTGTTTTAAATAATAAAACAACGATTGAAAGTTTTAATTGAGATTTTCTATAAAAACAAGAGCACACTAGTGGCGCCAACTAAAAATTCCAGCGCATTACGAATCACGTTTTTAACCGACTTCGAAAAAAGGAGGAGGTTCTCAATTCGTCGGGATCTTTTTTTTTGCTTTTTTTTTGTATGTTCGCCGATTACTCCGTGATTTCTGATCCGATTTACGTGATTCTTGTTCGACGCGGAATAGCTTCCAAATGGTCCCCTAAAAATTTTATATAGTTTGGCCCAGTAGTTTTCATTTTACGAACATTTTTTTGTTCTCGTTTCTTGGGACCTATATTTTTTTTCACTTAATGAATTTTCGTCGGTTCATCTTGTTAGGAAACGTCTAAAGTAGTTTATTCCGTTCAACACGAACGAAGTAGCGGATGAGTTCTAGTGTTAGTATAAAACATCATCAGTACCTATGAGTAATGGGAGACATGATATGCTTTCCTTTAGAATGACGTATCAATTTCACGTCGTTTTCACCGGCCTACGAACGATTAGTGATGATGACACAGCGTTCACTTAGCGGTTACGATGCATTGCCACATGTTACCGCTGAAAAACTAATTTCTATTTATTTAACTACTAACCGTATTATTGCAGAGCATGTAAAATCATATCTATCGATATATTTTTAATAATAATAGTAAGTGCCAGCGAAACTTCGTTCGCGTTGGCATGATGACGTTTGTTAGTAAATTTCAACCGCACCAAAATCGCGACCACAGCGCCATATATTTGACTTTATTTTATATCCCTCGGGTATAGTACTTTTTCTAGATGAAAGTTATTCTATGAACTTATTTATACCCCTGACGACGTTATGTAAAATATCACGATGATCGGTTGAGTAATTAAGATGTGAAAGCGAATAAACAAACTCTAATTTATATTTTTTTGATTACTTATTATAAGGTGCTTCCTCATCACGAGCATTCGACTGTAACGAAGCATTTATAATTCGATTTTGAGCATTTAGTAGATTCAACTCAACTTTGCCACACAAAGCAGTCGTTGTATTACAAATTGTACCAAAATATTACAGATTATAAGCATTACAGGTTGCGCACTGTAATACTTGGTTCTCCTCTCTCACCGATGTAATGCTCGATTCTGTAAAATTATGGGTTGCGCACTGTAATGCTTGGTTCTCCTCCCTCATCAATGTAATGCTCGAATCTGTAATATTACAGGTTGCGCACTGTAATACTCGCTTGTCCTTCTTCACTGATGTAATACTCGGATCTGTAACGTTAACTTACAGGCGAATGCTCGAGGTTAGGGAGCACCTTGACAACATTATTCTATTATTCTTGTATGTTCTATTTATTCTATGTATTTATACGTTTTATAATTAAGGTTTCTCGTTCATACAAAGAGTCTCATGACACAATATGTGATTAGGAGGCGGTGGGCACTGAAAACCATGCTATATTGGACCACGTTTCTGCATAGCAAAATACTGAGGGTCAACCTCAGCCTCAGCAACCTTTCTAAAATTGCGGTACACATTTTTTGTATATATTTTCTAATCTGTTTGTCTCTTGTATGTCGCATTTGGAAATAAAATATATGTTCTTTCCCTTTTTTTTAATATTAGTCAGAATTTCGATTTCTAAAACAGTTTTCAACAGTAATGTGTTCGAAATATCTAGTTTGGACAATAAAAAATACTTCTGCCTAGCTTTTACCATTTGTAAAAAAGTTTCAATTATTTTATGCCACGAGTTCAACAGGTAGACGGCCTATCTGTTGGAAAGCGGTTATCGTCGCTTAACATTTGTAACACCAAGATACTATGCCGTTCTCTGAAAGGAGACTGGAACCTGACCTCTATTGCCGGAATACAATTCAAGATAGTTATGGCGTCATACTCTAGACTAGGGGTGGGACCTACAACCCGGCTGTGGGTTGTTTTGTCGCCTCTTTCGACAGGCCGCCCGTCAGCAAAACTAAAAGGCAATTCATAAATTACTAGTTCGCATACAGTCGTAATATGTATAATTAGGTAAATAAACGTTAATTGGAGTTACATTAATTATGCTTGTCCGTTTACAGTGTACCGATTCGAAATGCTTTTCCGCTAATCCGTAGAAAGTTAAATTCGCAAAGAAAAAACTGGTTACGGGCGGCTGCTTTGTATTGAAATAAAAATAACCGCCACTTTTTATATGCTGACCGGTGTTATATAAGAAGTTTATGTAATTAATCCGCTACACGAGGAGATTGTGCTCTCGTTTGTTTTTATTCATTTGGGTTTAGAGCACAGCTAAGGCGAACCTCAATTGATTTTAGCTATACGTGTCATAAGTTTTTGAATTTGTTATTTAAGTCCCCGATGAAGCAGAACTGGGAGAAATGGCTCCTCTAAAAGGTCATGGTTACTGAAGTAGTCCCAAAAATTGCTCGTTTTACATCGTAAGGAATAATATGTGTACCAATGGTGGAATTATTAGGGATACAAAAGTCCGTAGAAAGTGCAGAAGAAAAACTAGTAAAGCAAATTGTGAGTCCTAGGGCAATCGGGACATTACCAGATAATGATAATAGCACGATCTTTTAAACATACATACATACAACGTAGGTAATTAGTTACGTATTACGTATTCTTCGTTTTGTTGTGTATATTTAAAAACTCGAACAAGATCATTGCCAATGCAATATGGCTACATTGCCAAAGACTTTATTTAAATAATACTAAACTGTCTATTTTATAATATGCTAAAGACTTTTATGCTGCTTTGTTGATTAACAGATCCATATCTCACAGAAAACATAGTAATACTAACTTTTCGGGATGAAAACAAGCCGTTGTCCATTCTATTCATTCAAAATACACTTATTCTAAAGGTCCTCATTATTTGGACAAATCCATAGTCGTCAAAAACATCCAGCAAACATAATAATCTAAATAAACATATTAAGCACGTCCGGTATAAGACAGATAGAATAGTAATACGTTCTCTGTTGTTCCAGATGATTCCCGTCATACGATCGAGTGCTATACTCTGGCTATTGCTAGTTGTAGCAGTAGCTGAACAAGACCAGAACATCACCACTACTAAAACAATCCGTACTACAATCCTACCTTCAAGAACTACAAGGACCGAACTTAAAGTTTCCAGAAGTCTTAACAATCACGATACACAAACCCTAAACGTAAAATCCAAGTCTGGACACGTAACGCAACTTATCGTTAAGAAAAAAGATGGCAAGTCAACTCACTCAAGTACGACATTACCACCTTCCACTGTTTCTCTGAGATCTAACAATGGTTATAATTCTACCGAAGATAACAGAAACAAAACAGAAAATAGAGATCAAAGAAAACTTAACTACGTAGGAGGAATCAATAGTGACTTAGCTGGCTACGACTACTACCAAAACAAGAACAGAAATGAAGAATTTAGTGACATCAAAGCTGAATATGGAAATTGGTCGCCAGTGTCCGTTTATCCCGAATCTCATATTCAAGAAGATGGAGGAAAACCAGAAAATGATGCTGAAACATCAAGTTACTACCCCACCTACGACAATGATAAAAAAGTCGAAAATAAAAAAGTATATATAACCTCTGCCAGTTTTATGGATTATAATAAACCAATCAAGAGTTACAGGTTTGATCCACACAATCCAGTGATCAAAAATGATAGAAATCCAGTATATATTGAAGTAGTTAGTACTAAAGTTTCTGAAGGTGACGAAAAATCGTTTAACGACGTTCCAGATCCTGTTCTAGTAAGTTCTAATCAAATGTATATAAAGAAAGCGATCGAAAAATATAATAATAAACGTGGTAGGGCCATTTTGACGCTAGGTGAGGATGGTATTCCAGAAATTCAAGGTGTGAGGATGCCTGATGATGAATCTGATAAGAAGACTTGGCGGAATGCTAGAGTAGTAAACGGCGAATTATTGCCATATCCAGAGGGATACTCTCCACCTAAAGCTATACCAGAAGCTGATGTATATCCAGATCTTAATACAGGAGATCCAAGTCAAAGTATTGGACCCTTCACCAAAGAAGACAATTTCGAACCAGTTGACGGTCCATTTACTAAATTAGACAACATTAAATTTGAGTCTGATGATGATACAGGTCCCTATATGACAAGTGATAATCCGACATTTGCGAACAAACAGAAAAAAGATAGTCACTACTTAAAATATGGATACGGGCCTTTCACTAAAGCAGATAATTCGAAAGTAGCTAACTCTAAACTCATTGAGTACATCAAACAAATAAACGAGCAAGAATCAAAACGAGACTATTTCAGTGGGCGTAGCTCTAGATCACACAATAGTGATTTAGATTATGCCGAGAGTAATATACAAAGACGAATGTTACAATACCCGGGAGAAGTTAGCTTCCCAAATTCTGCGATATACACACCTAAGAATGCAAAACCAGGGTTTGATGAAGGTGTAAGGAATCCTGTCTTACAATACGCTCATCCAGATCTTGGAATTCAACCAGCAAAGGCAACTCGTGATAACGTGGACAATGAACTCAAAGATCGCAAAGTAAAGTACTACACGACCAGTATTCCGAAAAGTGCGCACCCTTATCCTATGGAACCTGTAAATGGATACGGTCAACAGCGTTCAGGCAACGGTGTCAATTCAAACAGATATTACGAAGACGAATATAACAAGTTTTCTTATTATGATCACAGTTATCACCCAAATCAAAGTCCCAGGTATCCCTATAACTATGCTTACATCAAACGGATTCCAGAACCTTCACTGTGGAAAAAGATCACTGACTCAATGAAAGATACAATTAATACTGCAAGTCAAACAGTTCAGCAACTTGCTAAGCCAATCGTTGATCCCATTACTAGGATTACGTCACCTGTAATTGAACCAATAGTAGAAGCCACACACAAGATATCGTCTAATCTTGGCTTGTATCCATCAAATTCAATCCAAAGTCAAAGATACGCGCAGGACAAGATCGGTGTTGCAGCTGCTGCTTCTGGGGCGCCAGCAGTATTACCAGCTCTTGGCTTGATGGCAGGAGGGGCAGCCTTAGGCTTGGGGGCTGTAGCAGTTGGTAGACTTCTGGATGTAAATCTAATGCGCAGCGCTGGATTAAGCGAAGACGACATTCAAGAAGCACTGGAGAAAGAACACAAAAGAGCATTTGGATCGCCTTACGACATCGACAGGGATATATTAAGTACGCAAAAAATTTATAACGATAACTACAAAATGCCTAGTGAAAATGTTTATGTGGTAATGTCGCCTGACAGTGATGGAGCCAGATCAAAACGAGATACATTCAACTTCTTCGAAGAACCCACTTATCAGGGAAGTGAATTGAGACGTGTTAAAAGAAGATACGTCAGATCGTTGGATGAAGAATTGCCTGACGATCTGCAAACGTTAGACGGCAGCACGAGTTCGTCAAGTTTGACGACAGCCGCCTTGGATTTAGTGAAACAAACCGATTGGAGAGACTCACAGTGTGCTAAGTTCACGTTTTGTAAAGTTTTGACTTCACAATCTTCCGATTCACTCTTCGCTATGGAAAAGAAGATGGAATCTCTTCTCAGAATGTAAGTCTTTATTTCTAAATCAATATTAATCGTCGTATTCAATAGCCAATAATGACGAAATATTACATACCTTAAGAGATTATATTCATCGGTACAAATTGAATATCGAGCATTGTGTCGAATTATTAGAATCAAAGAATTTATGCCTTTAAGCTGCTATTATGTTTTTACAATATATAACCGTGTGGGTAGAAACCGGTAAATAGGTTTAGTATAGCTTGGTCACTGAATAGAACAGTTAAATCAATTAAAATATTTTTTTATCACGATATTGTATATCATATTTATACAAGTAAATGGAGTCAAATAGCCCCTAGCTACGACAACATGTACACGTCAGGCATTTTTAATATATATAAAAGAATTTCTCATTCTATAGTCTATACAGTACCGGGACTCTTTAGGGAATTATTTTTATTTAACCATTTATTAGTTTACACTAACTGTTTAGTAATTCAAATTAACTGTGACATCTTCTTTGCATAGTGTAAAACAAAGTTTTGCATAAATGGTTAAATAAAAAATAATGCCCTAAATTCGGTGTCTGTATATCCGCTAACTCCTCCAAAACTAGGCAACGGATTTGGAAGCGGTTTTCACAATTAGTTACATAAATTATGTATAAATATAAATATTTATTATTGTTTCATTTATTATGTATAAATATATAAATTATATCACCGCCGCCTATGGTATTATATAACCTAATAAAAAAATTGTCTAACTACTACTACTACTAGTTCCTAGGGTTAGATCCTAAAATTCAAGGGAAAATTCTAATGATCTTTTAAAAGTAAGGTGATTAGGTATGTATGTATATATATATATATATATATATATATATATATATATATATATATATGCCGCGGCGCGGGTGACGGTCAGGGGAGACTATAAGGCTGTCACCCGCATCCAAAGGGGCGCGTCGGCGCCCCGCGCTCACCCCTATCTATCCTAAGGTAGGACAGTCCTACCCAGCGGGGCGGGCCCACGCCAGTCGGGGTCGAGGAAGAAAAGCACACTCACATCGAGTGGCCCCGGCACAAGGCGTCAACAAGGGATTTTATGGGTATTCCAGCTCTTAACACATACAGCCCCACACTCCCCCGCCAAGTCTCCGAGGCGAAGTAAATATATATATATAAGCACTTAAAAAGTGGCTATCGTTCGTTATCAGGGACAATGTCGCTTAAAAGAATGATATGCTAATAAAATGTTAGAAAACCAATACATACGTTTAAAAGAGAATTCTCAAATGTAATAATATGGCACGGCCTTTTTCTAGCTTCTGAATTACGCAACTCGAGTTCTCTTATGGAAATTCAACATCGCTTACGAAATCTCACGTCAACCTTAATCCCCAAGGCTGTCCTAAACACTTGTGGAGTACTTTCAAATGGAATCTAAACGAAACAGAACTACAATTTAAATACATAAATAATTACAAGTACGAAAAATCGTTTTATCACTTAATAAAAAATAATTAGATTAATTAAAATATTCCAAATAGTTTTCAGTTTTGTGCGATTGTGTAAGCCGCCCTTTGTTCAACATAAAGCTTCATTTACATTTGTAGTTAATTAACTTGTGAATAAGTGTTTATCGTCGATTGAGCAGACACCTTGGGCGAATCTCCCGAGCGCTATATTGGACGCAACCACGTTTTTAAAGAGTCCCTATATCTTCTCAATAATTATATCGACTTAAATGCTTTGTTGATAACAATAATTATAAATATCAGTGATATTGTAGCCAAAAAAGTGATATTGGAGCAAAAAAAGTTATAATGTAAGGTGATGTAGTAGCCAAAAAAGTTATAGTGTAGCCAAAAAAGTGAAAGTATAAATTGATATTGACAGACAAAAATGAATGACATGGTTGCGGACAATGATGCACTCAAGAGATTTACCGACTTAATCAGCAACTTACTACTTATGGCCCGTTCTTATACCTACCATAATTCAAATTTGCCTTACTATCAGTTTAAATTCGACAAATTCAACCGATAACAAGGCAAATGATGATTAGTAAGTGATAGAAATCGGCCATCTATACAAACGATAATAAGAACGTACTCGCCAGTTTTCCAAGTTAACTCGCTTCTTGACTAGAGCTAATGTAAAGCAAGTTCAAAAACAAGTCAATGCACTGGCGTATAACTTTATGTAGTTTTAAGGTCAAATTTGTTTTGGCCAGCTAATTCCGCTGAGCTATCCGCTCAATTAAACTTCAGTAATATGAAAGGTTGCATGCATTTACATAACGCGGTACCGGATGTAACAAATAGATACGGTAAAGTGGGTCAAGTTTTATTCAAGTATTATTTTGAAATATTTTCAAAATGTTCTCCAAATTTTAAATAATTTGCCTAGTTCGATACCGTTTGTAAGGTTGAATGGTTTGGACTGACATGTGCATTTATATCATCTACTAGCTTCTGCTTGCGACTTCGTCCGCGTAGAATTTTGCCTTTTGCCGCGCTTTGGGCTAACGCTAACTTCTGCCAGAGATGATTTTTGCGAAAATTTAACCGTTTACGGAGCGCACGCAGCGGAAGCTCTCAAAAGGAAAAAATCCGATTTTTAAACATTCTTCTTTGGTGCTCCGCTCCTATCGGTCTTAGTGTGATGATATATAGCCTATAGCCTTCCTAAATAAATGGGCTATTAAACACTGAAATAATGTTTCAAATCAGACCAGTAGTTCCTGAGATTAGCGCGTTCAAGCAAACAAACAAATAACTCTTCGATTTTATATATTACTATAGATAATATTATAAAATTCTAAAAATGGAGTGTCTGTACATTGAAGCTATTTAAAAAAAACGACGACGACGAACACGATGCTATTTTTTATTTTAATTTCTTATCTGTTTGTTCGGAATTCATTTAAAAACTGCGGGGCCGATTTCGATGCTGCTAATTTTTAGATTTAAACTCTGCGCTACTTTTTATCCTGGGAATCTCGCGGGAAATTTTCTGGGAATTATTCAAAATGGCTGGATTATAAAAAACGAATTCTAATGTGATTTTTTTACTGATCGATAGCAAATTTAGTGCGATAAAATATGTGATATATTTTATCCCGGGAACCCCGCAAGAATATACCCGGAAGCGGTTTGTAGCTGTTCGGTTGCGTAAAAATGAGCTTATTACGACACAGTTTTCACTAAAACGATAATTTACATTCTTTTTCAAATGCTGAGGTATTTTATGTCCTGGGAATCCTGTGGGAATTCCAATTCAAACGTGTATCAAGTCACGGGCATATCCTAGTTTTTTATATAATAACTGCTGGTATATTTATAACAACACTGCATATCCTCTAATACATAAATATTAGAGGATATGACCAATATAATATATTTTATTCCTGCCACGGGATGTCTGGAAGAGATCGCTTCTTAGCGATAAGACCGCCCATTGTGCACATTTAGAATATTTTTAGGCTATACGTTTTTCTGTGTTTTCTGTAATAGTCTACAATAAAGTGTTATCTGTCTATCTAAGATTTTCCTCAGAAGAAAATTAATTAGAATATATAAGATATACTAAGTGTTTGCGAAATATAACAGAGAAAGTCTAAAAAATATATTTCGAAATTTGCCGGTGTGAATAATTATCATTTGATTTTATTTTCATATTTAAACTCATTATATAAACGACACCCCAACTATATATTTGTGATATTAAAGATAAACAAATAAGTAAAAAAGTCACCTTAATAAATATACGTGTAATATTTCATAATAAGATGTTACATAAAATATTACGGTCGCACTTTCATCGTGTCGTTGAGAGCACAAGTGAGCGGAGGAGATATCACAGTGGGCCATTATTGTAATCACTCTACGTCTACACTAAGTCAGGGTCTCTTCTTTACGGTATTGTAGACTTTTTCGTGTGGCTGTCCGCCTGTCTGTTTGTCACTTGTCACGACTTTGTAAAAGAATGGACTACCTCTATTCATATAAAAAACACCAATAAACATTTCAAGGCCTGCCTAATAAGTACCCGCATATCTATGTATACTTAAAATTATGCAGTTATATTGTTGGTGGCCACCATTCCACACTTCATTCGCTATCCACCATTAAAAATTTATTTTGCTTTTATTTTTTCGTAATTTCACTGCACTAACGTGTAATAGCATATTATGTATATGAAAAACATAATATCGTTCAGATTCCATCCATATAGAGCTAGTAGATAAATAACTATATATAATATTAAGTAGGACTAGTAGTTAATATTCTTTATTGTACACCAACTTAAACACAAAAACACAAAGGACCCACAGCTAGGTGGAAGGGTATTTGCCCTTCTGAATGGCTACCAGCCCTGGTTTAACATATGCCGCCATAATAACCTTGTTCCGTATAAATAACGCTCACAAATATATTGTGGGTAAGTCGCTAAAGAGTCGCTACATGAGTCGCTAAAGAGTCGCTACGGAGTCGCTACTGAGTCGCCAATAAGTCGCTATTGAGTTACGACCAGGGATCAGCATCCAAGCCAAACTACTACGAGAATAAATCCCTGACAGCGACAAGGTATATTTTCTTCATCCTACTACAAGAAAGCACCAGCACTCCACCAACAACTGCCAGCATCCACAACTACAAGCAAGAACAAGTGTACAAACTGTACAAGTGGCCAGGCTCCAGTCTCCTTTTAGACAGCGGCAGCACATTGGTAGCAAATGTCCATAGGCGATGGTAACCGGTTTCCATCAGGTGGGTCGTCTGCCTATCTGCTGAACTCATGCAATAAAAAAAGTGATGGGCAGATTGATATATGAGTTTAAGGGTGCCTACTAGTGTGGATTTCCACATATGCCGCCCGTAAACTATTCAAATTTTGCTCTACAATTAACTATTTTACCCCAAAAAATTGTAACACTCTTATGCACTATCGACCTAATTACACCACCTTTTATCCCGTAAGTAGTGTGATTGTGAATTAGTGTGAAACATATCACATATGGAATTGTTTGTATGGACCTAATAACATTTAGTATATTAGGTATACAAATAAGAATGATTTTTTTTCTGTAAGAAGCAAAAAGAATTGTGTCTAATTCTACCCGTGAATCAACCACTCATAGCTACCGATTTTTTACCATGTACCTACGGGCACTAAAAGTAACTGATTTTGTTAGAGAAAGCAATGATTCGACTTGATGCGCTTCGCTATATTAATAAGAAAAATTCATTTAAATTAATTTCTCTTTCATTATTTACACTTTTTTTAAACGCTTTCGATTAACGAAAAAAATGTATTAAGCGTGTTTTATTCCAATTATTATTTCCAGTATGCTTAGATTTATATGTATAATATTATATTTAACTGTAGCACAACAACCTCTTGGGTTTATCCGTGTCGCAGGGTATTGGTTTATTTTATAACCTCATTTATAAAGTTTTAGTCTCAAGTATGAGTGTTTGAGGTTATATTTAAAATGCAATGATGTATAATGTTTTGGTGACTCAATGGCTACTAGCGTATCGTTCAAAACATTAGTGCAGCCCGGAAATCCGGCCAGCGTTTTGGGTACGTTCCCAGTTATATATTTTTTGGGGTTTTTTATTTTTGAAGTAGAAATGTTAATTAATTTTTCTCTAATACTCGATGCATATATTAAAAATCCAGCACGCACACACACACACACACACACACACACACACACACGCACACACCGCGCAAATATTTTTTCCTCGTATTAGATACTAGTAGTGCCCGCGGCGTCGTCCGCGTAGAATTTGTTTTCAAAACGCCTCGATTTTGAAACATTCTTCATTGGTGCATTGGTCTTAGCGTGATTATATATAACCTATAGCCTTCCTCGATCAATGGGCTATCTAATACTGAAAGAATTTTTCAAATCAGACTAGTTGTTCCTGAGATTAGCGCGTTCAATCAGACAAAGAAACTATTCAGCTTTATATTTTAGTATATAATATAAATTACTGGTAACTGGTTTTTGTCGTAAGGTGAAGAGTGGAACCTTCTGGTAGAAGTATTTCATACTTATAAGATAATCCCCCGCCACCAATGTACTCTAATTCTAAAGTTAAGACAGAAACTTTAATAAAGAATTACTCTTATTGTAAAAAAATTTTTTTTAGGAATTTGTACATAATTTAGACTTTTTCATGCCAGTTGCTAGGTTTTGAAATTGCTCAGCCGATATAATGAGAAACACAGTTTCAACAAAAACATGTTTTGGTTTACAAACAAAACGGAATGCATTAAAATACAAATATTCATTAAAATACTTTCACTGACGCAGAAATAATTATTACTGAATTTTTGGAGCGAAAAATATGCGACGTGTTAAGGGTAATTGCCTTGTTATTTAAGTTATAATTAAACGAAACAATTAGACGATTTATTAAATTCTTTTGCGAAAGAACATTTGTAAGAAAGCGTGGCTAATAGGCTTTTTAGGATACCTTGCGCTTCATGTTTCATGACTTATCATCGGATTTCATCGGGGAAAGGATTTTTGGGTACTTTTACTTATTAGCTAACTGTGGCATCCAATGAAAAGAAATTAAAGTCACGTGACAAAAAGAATTTATTACTAGTTCATTTCTTTATTTATTATGGAACATCAGCAGTAGATACATCCGTCTTAAATCTAATTAATACTCATGCTAAATAGATGGTCACATCATTCATTATCTCATCTTATATATAAAGCTGAAGAGTTTGTTTGTTTGATTGAACGCGCTAATTTCAGGAACTATTGGTGTGATTTGAAAAATTCTTTTAGTACTAGATAGCCCATTTATCGAGGAAGGCTATAGGTTATATATCATCACTCTAAGAATAGGAGCGGAACACCAATGAAGCATGTTTCAAAATCGGGGTTTTTTTTTCGTTTTGAGAGCTTCCGCTGCGTAATGTGTGACAAAAATTCACGTAAGCCCAAAGTAACTATTCCATGCGAACGAAGTCTCGGGCAGAAGCTAGTAGTAGCGGGTATATAAACGACGGAGAACGCAATGCAATTATTTTTAAATTTCTTGTCTGTTTGTTCGGGATTCACGTGAAAACTACTGGGCCGATTTCGATGCGGTTTTCACTGATCGATTGCAATTTTTATGTTACAAAATATGTGATACTTTTTGCCCGGGAAGAAGCGGTTTGAAGTTGTTTGATTGCATAAAAATTAGCTAATGTCGACACAGTGTTCACTAAAACGATAGCTTACGTTCTTTTCTAGCGCTGCGGTACTTTCTTACCCGATAATCCCACAGGAATTTCAATATGTCGCGGGCATATCCTTGTTTATTTATACAACTTTAATTTGAAATAGCAATGAATAACAGTACCAGTGTGAAAATGGCTTCATTTATAGAAATTGTCACACGTCCAAGCAGCTCTATTACATGCCATTAAGTTTCCACATGTTGACTGTTTTATGTTCCAGTCACACCGCTTTTGTTGCTTACGCTTACTCTGTTACGTGACGTACAAACAGACGGAGAGTGAAAGCGACCACGTAACGAATGCTAATAGCTCACTTATAACTTATACGACAAGAGTTGGTACATGTTTGTTGTTTAGTTTTCATCTGTGATTTAACTTATTTGTGTGAAGGTTGACAGTTGCTATAAGCGCGGGGCACATGGCAGGAAGGTGGTTTTAGTGGAGTAATGAGTATCTTCGACACAAGCCGGCGATTTGACTCTGGGGCTCCATTCGTCGATGACATCTCTCGTCGCTTTGGTCTAATCCCTAGTGAAGGACCCGGTTAGTGTGCAAAATGCATTTCCCCCGCCTCAAAAAAAACTAGCCATTCACACAGATGCCTTACCTTCAGTTTAATTTTGACATTAGATGTAAAGAGCTTATGTCAAATTTAAACCGGTAGTAAGGCAAATGAAAGGTCAGTAAGATATGGGAATCAGCCATGAACCATACTGGGCGCTGGGGTGCGAAAATATACTTTTTGAAGTGAAACTTCTATATAGAGGGGGTCTTATGGAGTTTTGACTCACGAAAAGATGTCACAGTCACGTGATCACCGTCACTAATTCTTACATTTTTAAACTCGTGATATCTTTCGAATGGAATGTCCGAATTGAATAATTCAAAAAGTTGTATAAAGGTATTGAAGCAGTCTTGAATATGAAGTAATTTATTTTGATAAGGATTAATATCAAGATACAAATAAAAAGCCTTTTCTAGCGGCGGCATTTTAATTAATTTTTTATAATAAAAAAACGCTTATTGTGGCATAACTATAATAGTTAGATATATGTTGTCGCGATACTTTTTGTAAATAATGATGTGTTCTACAAAGTCGTAGTACATTATTTTATTTTATCATCAATAGTTTTCGCAGCGCACGCGATTTTAGGTATTTTTTTTATACCTTGGATTAAATTTTTGGAGTTTTAGTAATGATCCCTAATTTTTTTGTAAATATAATATAGCCTATGTCACCCGGGGGTAGCGTAGCTTGCCAACAGTGAAAGAATTTTTCAAATCGGTTCAGTAATTTATTTTATTTGTTATTTTATCATCAATAGTTTTCGCAGCGCACGCGATTTTAGGTATTTTTTTTATACCTTGGACTACATTATTGGATTTTTAGTAATGATCCCTAATTTTTTTGTAAATATAATATACCCTATGTCACCCGGGGATAGCGTAGCTTGCCAACAGTGAAAGAATTTTTCAAATCGGTTCAGTAATTTCGGAGCCTCTTCATGCAAGCAAAAACCAATCTTATCTTTCCTCTTTATAATATTAGTCTAGATATTCATAAATATATTTATTATAAAATTAATTAGATATTTGCATATTATAAAAAGCGCAAGATTTTGCGCTGGAAGTTGCTTAATAAAATTGGGAGCTGGGTTGCCCTAAAAAGCGCTATATCTAGCTTCGAAAGCGCTAAAGTGGCAGACTTGGTGAGCCGAGCCGAGCGCCGGGGAAGTCCCGCAAACGAGAAAGCGAGCGAGAGAGCGAGCGAGGATATACCTCGTTCTCCGACGACCTCGTCCCTCTAATACCTAAAATCGCATTCTGCGCATCGGAAAGTGGGATGTTCCAATAAGAAAACAAATTAACAACTAGAAAACTTTGCCAACGGTTCAGTTTTTCGAAAGTCACAACGAGGTGAACGACAAGTATTGACAGAAAAAAATTGTCGGTGCGTGTGTAGTGTATTACACTATACAGACAAAATATATATTATAGGAGTTACATCTGCTCTGTTGGTATTAAACTCGTGATATCTTTCGAATGGAATGTCCGAATTGAATCATTCAAAAAGTTATAATAAAGGTATTGAAGCAGTCTTGAATATGAAGTAATTTATTTTGATAAGGATGAATATCAAGATACAAATAAAGTGCCTGTTCTAGCGGCGGCATTTTAATTAATTTATTGAAATAAAAGGACACTTATTGTGGCATAACTATAATAGTTAGACATATGCTGTCGCGACACTTTTTGTAGATAATGATGTGTTCTGCAAAGTCGTAGTACATTATTTCATTCTATCATCAATAGTTTTCGCAGTGCTCGCGATTTTAGGTATTTTTTACACCTTGGGTTACGTTATTGGAGTTTTAGTAAGGATCCCTAATTTTTTTGTAAACATAATATAGCCTATGTCACACGGGGATTGTGAAGCTTGCCAACAGTGAAAGAATTTTTCAAATCGGTTAAGCAGTTTTGGAGCCTCTTCAATGCAAACAAAGAATTAAATCTTTTCTCTTTATAATATTAGTATAGATATTCATATATATTTATTATAAAATTAATTAGATATTTGCATATTATAAAAAGCGCAAGATTTTGCGCTGGAAGTTGTTTAATAAAATTGGGAGCTGGATTGCCCTAAAAAGCGCTATATCTAGCTCCTAAAGCGCTAAATTGGCAGCTCTGGTGAGCCGAGCGCCGGGAAAGTCTCGTAAACGAGAAAGCTAGCGAGAGAGCGAGCGAGGATATACCGCGTCCTCAGACTACCTCATCCCTCTAATACCTAAAATTGCGTTCTGCGCATCGGAAAGTGCGATGTTCCGAGCCGCTATTAATGGAGGCAAACTTAAGTTTGCATCGAACTATAGCTCTGCTCTCCACGTGACAAGGCATCACTGCCTCTATTTGTGGTATGTGTAAAAAAAATATAAATAAATAAATAGAGTTTGTTGAGTAAATAAAAAATAACAACAAGAAAACTTTGCCAACTGTTCAGTTTTTCGAAAGTCATAACAAAAGTGAACGACAACGAACAACAAAAGTGTTGACGTAAAAAATGGTCGGTGCGTGGGTAGCGTATTACATACACCATTAAAATGTACTTAACCTAACCAAATCATAATTTGCAGTAAACCTGCGAAAAATCGAAATGTGTGCTGGGACACATATTAGAAGTGAAACTTCAACGGACAAGTGGAAAAACGAATCGCAACGGACAAGTAGAAAAACGAATAGCAACGGATAAGTGGCAAAACGAATCGCAACGGACAAGTGGAAAAACGAATGGCAACGGATAAGTGGAAAAACGAATCGCAACGGACAAGTGGAAAAACGAATCGCAACGTACAAGTGGAAAACGATTCGCAACGGACAAGTGGAAAATCTTCAACTGACAAGTGATAAAATGAATCGCAACAAAATTTTAACTTGAAGTTTTACGGGCAGATTGTTAATGTACTTGTCCAATTTGAAAACCTGCCCGTAAAACTTCAAGTTAAAATTTTGTTGCGATTCATTTTGTCACTTGTCAGTTGAAGATTTTCCACTTGTCCGTTGCGAATCGTTTTCCACTTGTACGTTGCGATTCGTTTTTCCACTTGTCCGTTGCGATTCGTTTTTCCACTTATCCGTTGCCATTCGTTTTTCCACTTGTCCGTTGCGATTCGTTTTGCCACTTATCCGTTGCTATTTTTTTATTGCAGGAGGTCAGCAGACAGGCAGACGGCCCACTTGATGGAAAGCGTTTACCATCGACTATGGACATTTGCAACACCAAAGGTGCTACAAATGCGCTGCTGCTCTCCTGGAACCTGGTCACTAATGCCGGAACACAAATCAAGGTTGTAATGGCGACATACTTTAGACCAGGGGTGGTAGCCATCCAGTCGGGCAAATGCCCTACCACCTGGCTATGGGTTGTTTTGTCACCTCCTACGACAGGCCGCCCGGCCGCAGGAAATTGTATTCGTTCTCCGTTCCTGCACGGATTATCTTGCACCCACTTTAACGCCAAAAAAATTTAGTGAACAAAATGAGATGATGTATAGTAATTTTTAAAATTAATAGGTTACGCATGTTATGTGTCTATATAGAAAAAAATAAATTCTGCTCTATATAAAAGGATAAGTACGACTCTATATAAAAAGGATAAATACGACTCTTTGGAAAATGTTGATATGATAGAGAATGGGAGGAGGAACGAAGACAAATAATAATCCTTGTGGCCTAGTGGCCTGTCGTAAGAGGTGACAAAACAACCCACAGGCAGGTGGTCAATACTTGGGTCTGTTTGGATAAATACCCCCGTGGTATGTCGGCCTCCATAACAACTTCCAGCTGTATTCCAGCTTTAGGGACCAGGGTATAGCCGTCACTTCGAAGCCGGAAACACATCCGGTAAATAAATAATATATTGTAAAGTTAATTTCTTTGACGTCTTGACGGAATGACTCTAATGCCCTGACAGCGTGGCAAGCCTTTGGTGTGGGACGCGACTTGCGCAGATAGAATACGTTCGCCGCATCGCATTTACCAAATACGTCTAGATCAGCCGATTCGGCTGCAGAAACAGCTGAATCACTCAAGTGGCGCAAATATGCAACCCTCAGTGAGAGTTATATGTTTGTGCCGTTTGCTGTCGAGACGCTTGGACCGTGGGGTCATGAGGCCATGAGCCTCTACCAAAAATTATCAAAACGACTCATTGACTCTTCTGGCGATCAGAAGGCTGGTGCCTACCTCGGACAACGGATCAATATGGCGATCCAGCGAGGAAACGTAGTCAGCTTTCTGGGCACCATATCCATACAAGACGGTGATCTAGGTTCCGCATTCTACTTATGTAGTCGACGCATTATAATATAAGGCTTTGGGTCATAAATCATATTTTTCTGTCTGTCTCGCTCGCACTTACAGGTCTTATGGAGAGGTGTAGTGATGTGCGTAAGAATTGTAGAGGTGCATATCGATAACGGGATAGGCACGATCGAGATGCTAAATTATGTTAAGTATTAATAGGAATAATTTTTCGCGAAAATAAAATAATTTAATTTATCAGATAAAATGTTTGTTTTGACGTAATCATAGAGAAACTGTATAGATCGTAATGTGGCCCTAAAAAGGGCCGTTTTTATATTTTCTAACAAAAAATGTTATATTTATAGAAAAACAACAACCCTTACTCGTAACGACAAATCAGTAGTCAGAGTGCTAATGAAGGTCACGATGACGCATCGACCCCGCGTGCGCAGGTAGCTAAGTATCGATAACGGGTTGAATTGCGTGTACATTCCTACTGTCAGTGACATTTCTCGCCCGACGACTCAGTTCAAAATGCGTCTACTATAGTCTTAAGGGACTATGGGGAGAATACAATACAAATGAGTTAAGTTTTCTTTTATTGTATTCGATTATTTATAATTTTCTTCAGTGTACTAGCTTATAATTAAAATAAATTTTGAATTTGATATGAGTATTTTATGTTAACATTAAATATTTAAATCTAACAATGTTTTAAAGTACCTATATACCAAGTTAAACCAATAAAGCAAGAAAAATATTTCTTTGTACTATGGTATAAATTTTCTTGGAAAGCACTTGCCAGGTTTCAAAATTGTACAGCTGGGTTATTTTACAATTACGATCATACTTCAAATATCTAAAGGTAGAGAGCGATTACGACTCAAACTTTCTAGGTACAAATCAACCAGTTGGGCTTAAGTGGTCTTAAAATGTAGATGATTGACACTAACCACAGATCCAGCCATTGAAAGCAATCAGGCTTGTACTTACGTATCCAATTTGGGGAGTTCATTACGGTTGATTACAAACTGTCAAATAACAGCAGACGGTTCTAATAAAACTATTGAAACAATTAAAATGAATGTATTTATTTGAAAATAGAATATATGTATATATATATATATATATATATATATATATATATATAAATCAATTGCTGTTCGTTAGTCTAAAACTCGAGACCGGCTGGACTGATTTGGCTAATTTTGGTTTTGAATTAGTTGTGGAAGTCCGGGGAAGGTTTAAAAGGTGAGTTAATATGAAAAAATGCTTGGAATAAAGTAAAAACAACAATTTCGCAAAATACAGAAACAATAGAATTATTCCTACATGTCAAACTTAGACCATTAAACCAAAGGACGCGGCTCGCGTCTAATTTTGCAAACAAAAAATTCAGCCATTTGCTACGGGGGGAAGAGTAAAGCACACATTGAAACAATCGCATACACCCAAATATTATTTGTGTTGTTATAAACGCAAACATGTACAAATCTTCAAAACTAGTATAGAGACAGCGTATATTTACACTCATTACGCACACAAAGACTACTCACACATTTCAAAATACAAGAAATTGCCATATCATTATTCAATTTGCCTCGTAATTTAATCATAATTGATTAAATATTCATTATTATTTTTTATTATAATATTGGATTATGAAATAAACTTTAATATTGTAATAATTAAACAGTACCACATCGATGATTTATTAAACTAGCACTAGTTGAAATAAGATCTTAGTTATTGTGTGATGAAAATTGTGATGTGTGATATTTATTAACACTTTCACAATTTTATGTAAACCCTAATCGCTAAAAACATCCATGAACATAATATATAATTATGTACATATAATTCAAATATTTACTTGCAACGTAATTTAAATGCCCTATATTTTGAGGGAAAAATGCTGGTATCACTACAGTACAAAGCTGTGAATTTCATAGGGATAGTAAATATCGATACTTTAATGTCGATATTTTAACTAGGAAAAATAATTTTGAATACTATAGATATGATGACGGTGGAATAAATAAAACTAAAGTATAAGTTTAATTCATTTATTTTATAGTATTTTTCTTAGATATTCGCGACTGTTACACATAAATAAAACTACGTTATTTACGGTTTTAAGCGCGATATTTCTTTATTTTGACAACGTTTCGGCTACTTTACAGCAGCTATGATCACGGTTTGACTCGAGGTTACATGTGTGAGGGCGGTTGGTAACGCGCGTCGCGGGAGGAGAGGTGAGCGCGCGCGGAACACGCCGCGCGCCCATCTCGACGGCATAACGGCGGGCGAGAACCCTTTTCCCGGGTAACCATAGCTGGAAGCTGATTTCTAGGAATGACATACTCAAGCCGAAGCATTGATATGGAATAAAATAATTGATATAGTGAAAAATTATAAAATTTATTAAATGAATAAAACATAATATTGGCCATAAATCGTAATCATCTAGTAGTAGGAACCCTTCGCTGCAATACCGTTAACCCTATGTTCACAAGGTAGGTTATATAGGAGCGCTGATCAAGAAACAGGTAGACTCTCAAGATCGGTAACGATACCCGATTCGATGGGGTAAAAGCAGTACTCTTTACCATCGTAACTTTTCATTGTGTGGGAGCAATACCTAAAAAAACTCTCACAACATTTAAATATATTTCCTAGTATAGGTTACAGTTATATGTACCAAATTTCAGCAGTGTAGACCTAATCTCGGAAAATAGATAAACAGACGGACACGACGAAATCGTAAAGGTTCCTTATTTTACAATAGGACCCTAAAAGTGGGTCATTATTAGTATAACGTAATCATATTTTCGACTAACAGCATCCAAGGTAGTTTTATCGATATCGACACGGAGTTATAAGTACAGATTAAACATCACTATAGATAGTATCGTGTAGCCAAAAAAACAAACTTCGATATTCAAATTTCAAATTAGTCTCCAACGCAATAAGGGCTATAATTTCTTGAAGGATTTCGCATTAGTCTCGTGAGTGTGTGAGTGAAGTGCGCTAGCTTTCAATATGGGCATTGTTATACAAATATAGACTCAATTTCTTCACAGTAACAGTTCAAAGTAAAACAGAGATTTGTCGGAAGTCGATACGAGATGTTTCATTAATTCGATTATAGAATCGATGTTTTAAACATCAAGTTTAATAAACAACTATAAGTTATTTTATTAAAAAAAGCAATAATTAGACAAAAAATGCTTACATGTGAAATGTTACACCATCTTTTTGTAGATTTGAGGTGTTTGACATTTTATCGCACACGTTAAATGCACAGGTTGGCATTTTTGAGGAGCTCCTCACACAGCGATAACGATACTCTGACTGTTAGAAATCGATTATTGAACTAGTTTTTATAAACGCGTTAGATTTTATAATCTTGTACCTTGGCGGAGGGGTATGCTCATACGAGGCTTGTCCATTGGTTTAATGGTCTAAGATGTCAAACATTTGATCTTCGTCCCGTCGTTTAGAAATCAATTAAATTTAAAAGTCGTTCAGAAAGTGTAGATTTTTTCATTTTTATTGCTTTTGAATGTCAAGCTAATGTTCGTCCCGTCGTTCAGAAATCTACGTTTGTTATTGGTCTTAGCGTGATGATATATAGCCTTCCTCGATAACTGGGCCATCCAACACTGAAAGATTTTTTTCTAATCAGACCAGTAATTCCTGAGATTAGCGCGTTTAAACAAACAAACTGTTCAGCTTTATAATATATATTAGTATAAGATTGAACCAATAGCGCTAACCAACAGATAAACTACAATTAAAAGTACCTTAGAAACCGGGCATAAGTATAATGAATCTGTAGAAGAGTTGAGATTTGTACAATCAATTTAAAATGAGAAAAAACCAAGGCGACAATGTCGGATTCACATAGTCCGAAATGCAATAATTAGACAATCACTTAACTGATTTAAATGAAATTTGGTTTTCAATGTCAAACTTTGATGTTCATCCCGTCGTTCAGAAATCAACGTTTGATTTTGAGGCGGTACGAAATTTGCTGTATCGGCTAGTCTTAGATATTACTTAATGAAAGTCGTCAGTCTACCACCGCTTCAAAAGCAATTTTATATTACTGTAAAGGAGAAGAATTGGCGCAACAAACTCCCCAGTAATATATTTGTACGTCATTATTATTATGCGTCCTTTTTTTAAAGGAAGTTTATACTAATGCAAGATTGAACAATGTAATTTATATGAATGACTCGCTTCTGCCCGCGACTTCGTCCGCGTGGAATAGTTACTTTGGGCTAACGCTCACTTTAACCCGCCACTTTGTTTACGTAAAAGGTGAAAATATTTTTAAATCTTAATGAAATCGAATGATGTAAATGGCAATTTTGTTTTAAATTAAATACTTGTGATGAATAATGTATTTTTTGGGTAACTAGTTAAGGATTAATATAGTCTTTATAAAAACACCTTCGCAAATTATACATTACTTAAAGTTAGCATAAAAAAGGTTATAGTGAGCCACTGCAACGGATTTACCAGTAGGCTGAGTAGGCTGGAGCCTAGGGCCGCAGATTTTATGGGGCGGCAAATTTGGTCCAATTTTTTTTTATCTTACAGAAATAATAAAAAACATTATTATATACACAAAGAAACGAGTGATTTTTTTTTTAATATTTTAGTAATACACAGTATACTGAACACTTACGTCCGTAATCCGTATATAAAAGATTACTAAACGCACTGTAAAATATAGGTACTTATGCGAATGAATTTTTAAAATATTCTAATAGCGTTTTAATATTAATTACAATTTAAATTTAGTAACTTTTACCCATTTTTTTAAATGGGTACTACTTTAAACTATATAAATTATAGTTTAAAAAAACTAAAAAACACGCTTTTAGCAATAATCAAAGTAAAAAGCGCCCCACGCTTTAATTATAGTGACATTAATTATCTCACCAGTAATTACTTTTATGCTAAGAATTATTTGTTACTTTTTAGTTTGACTATTGCTAAAAGCGTGTTTTTTAGTTTTTTTTAACTATAAAATTATAGCGTAAAATAAATTATTTATTTTACGCTTTTTAGTTCGTTTTTTTTAATGACTGTTCCTAATATGTATATTTTTGATATATTTTTTTATTTAATTGATTAAAATTGATAATGTGAATTTATTTGGAGTGAAATCCATGTTCAGGAGAGGGAACCTGAGAACCGTGGATTATATCCAAGGAAGGCAGCAGGCGCGCAAAATACCCACTCCCGACACAAGGCCATAACCATTGAGTGTACCGGCAGGAGTACGATAAAATAGAGTTTTTTTCAAATTTCTCACCACCTGAGGTCCGATCAGATTTCTTTAATCGAAATTCATTATATTTTTTTATTTAATTGATTAAAATTGATAATCTGGATTTGTAAGGAGTGGAATACGTATTTAGGAGAGGGAATTTGAGAAACGTGCATTATATCCAGGGAATGCAGCAGGCGCAAAAATTCCCCACTCCTAACACAAAAAAATTATATAGTTTGTTCCGACAGAAGTAACATGCAATCGAGCTTTTTCTTCATTTATTATGATATCAGTTTTGAATTCGGTTATTTTAATATTAATATTGCCATACAACGTGGTAACGCCGCCAGCCTTTTGGGAACGTTCCAGGTAAATGACAGTGGTTTGGGACCATTAATTAATCTTTAGGCCTTTTTCCCCCTTTTTTATTTAGTTTTAGTTTTTATATAGTTCATAGTATAGTTTGTAGTTCATATTTAGTTTTATATTTATAGGTTAATTTATTTTTGTGTAAATTATATAACAATTACAAATACATGCATATATATATACATAGTCAAATGTACACACATGAACAATAATATATTTCAAAATACATAAGTTATATTTCCGTTAGTATAAAATTTCGTAATTAGAAATACTTTTCAATTTTCTCTCTATTCGCTGTAACCATAGTAGTCCATTGAAATCTTACAATTTAAGGACCAAATATTGCATTTTTTAGAAGACGCAATTTTATTTTTGGGACATGTGTGGGGGTCAGTAGAAGCTTAACCTCAAGTTTGTGGGGTAGCGACCCTTGTCCCCAGGCCCGCCATCGTGGAAAAAGGGGTGAAAACACTTTTTGCGCGAAATCTCGGAAACTATGCGTCTTACAAAAAATTTGTGAAGTCATAATTCGTAGCAAATTGTTTTGCCTACAAATATATTTATATAACTTTTTGCCCTAAATTAAAAAGAAAAGAAGTTATAAGCAAAAAAGTGAGAATTTTTTATAAAAATTTTCTTTCTGCCTCTATAACTTTTGTTTTATACATTTTCCAAAAAAAATACCTCAGACCAATTTCGTAGATGATCTTTTGAGGAATTTTTTCCCCTATATTTTTTTTATTTCATTAATTTAAAACGTTTTTACAGCGCTCCAAAGTTGACCGGGTTCGTCAATGCTCATGAGAATCCGGTCGAAACGAAATGTTTAACTTATTATTGTTTTTTTTTATTGTAAATATATTCTTACAAAATTGTTGTTAAATTCGTACACCTTTACTTATTCATTCCTAACTCTTTTCCCCGCCACCTATCAGGTAGAGTCTGTAGGTGCGTTTTTATTACGTGGTATCCCCAGTAGGCCTACATGGACATCTTGCTTATAAGGTAATCCTCGACATCATAATATTTTTAATCACTTATTAGCCAGCTACTCTAATCGACTTTTCTTCGATGGTCAAACAAACCCTGGTCCCTACAAACTTGAGGTTAAGCTTCTATTGACCCACACACATGTCCCAAAAATAAAATTGCGTTCTCTAAAAAATGCAAAGCTCATGTAACATTTCAATGAACTATTATAGGTCTTTGTGATCTGCTAAATTTTCTCCTCTCCAAAAAAACAAATTCAGCAATATTCTATATACGTCACAATACGATCTACTTTAAATCAAGAAAAACTTAACACCTTATCTCTTTTGTGCATAGAGTCAGAACTAATGAACAAGATTTCATACGACGATATAATTAATGATTTCGCGAATTTAAAATCTCGCAAAAAGATAGTGTAAAATTTAATTGATTTCATTGTCACCATTAACCGGATTGTTAATAGATTATTTAATAGAAATTGTTCGTATTGTTTTTAAACTGTAAAAATATTTAATACAAACAACGTTTACCGAATACTTTGATTTGTATAAACTGTGTTCATATGGTGTAAGTATTTTTAAGGCATACCTTTCCCCACCTTATAATTAGTAACATGCTGCTGTTTTTAGGTCAACAGTATACTCTTCACTCAATCGTGGGTTGCAAAAATAATCTATAAACTGACACAACTATCCCCTAGGTCACAATCATACTAATTACGGAAAAAAGCCGACGTAATGAGGACGATAGGACACAAATGATAAAGTTGCAATTTCAGAATAAATATGATTGTGAACTACACTAGCGTACTGAATTTCAACGGTCAGTAGGGGCGGCAAAATTGAACAGCCTACTAGCGGCAAATTTGTAAATCCGCCACTGGCGAGCCAACCTTCAAAGATAGCCATTTTTTTAGAACTTTTAAAGGGGAACAATTCTGTCACACATGATTTTTACAAAACTTTAACAGTTAACGCAGCGTACGCAGCGGAAGCTCTTAAAACGAAAAAAAAAACCGATTTTGGAACATTCTTCACTGGTGCTCCGCTCCTATTGGTCTTAGCGTGATGATATATATAGTCTATAGCCTTCCTTGATAAATGGGCTATCTAACAATGAAAGAATTTTTCAAATAAGACCAGAAGTTCCCGAGATTAGCGCGTTTAAGCAAGCAAGCAAACAAACAAACTCTTCAACTTTATATATTAGTATCGATTTTCAAGTATATATTGTGAAGCAATGTTTAAAATATTTATTTTTTTAAACTTATCCGCAAGGAATTGGCTAGGATCAATACGCAAAGCGATCCTTACTGTTCCGCTGACTGCTCATGATTCGTGCCGGGAACTATAACTTAGTTTAGTTTAGCTTGGGAATATATATACAATGTGCATGTTCGTCTGTGGACTTGACTGTTTTATTTATATATATCACGCTCCACTACAACACAAAGATGATCAAAATACAATTGGTTTTTTTTCCAAAGTCCGCTCCGCTCCTATTCACGTGGCTATGACACAACTGTTACGTGATGTTACGTTCCGTTCTACGTGACAATGTAATTTCGGTCGGCGTTTGATGAGGTTTTCTTTAGTGGTTTTGTAAAGAGTTCGTTGGCCGAGTTTTGAATTGTGGTACACAAGGTGGTCTAGCTTTGCTTCACCTTGAAAATAAAAGTTATTTCTTTCAACTCTGAAGATCAATTTCATTAACTTTTATTATTTCATGGTTTATTGGTTTATATACAATTAAAATTTCGATTTTAAATTTTAACTCTCGGCTCTTTAAATAATGTCGGCTATTGTTTTTTTATGGCTTCTCTGAGCATATATTTTTAAATTTCAAGTAAGTACATTATAGTTTTATTTTGCCATAAGAATTAAAGAAAACATAATGTCGAAAATAGATGGTTATTTTTTTTCTTTCAATATGGATAGACCAGAGGTGATAGCCATCCAGTCGGGCAAATGCCCTACCACCCACCTGGCTGTGGGTTGCTTTATCGCCTCTTACGACAGGCCGCCTGGTCGCAGGAAATTGTATTCTTTCTCCATTCCTGCACGGATAGAAAATGCCACTTTTAAACGTTTTTATCTTTCTGTTAACAACATCACCTGGAAACTACTAAACGGATTTAAATAAAACTCGAAACAGAGCTAGCTTATATCCCGGATCAATACTTAGGATACTTCATATCTCGACAAATCAAAAAGTCTTTTCTATGGAATAGACGAATAACGCAAAAAGATGGCTCTGCTTTTGCAACGCACTAACACATACGTCACCATCATAACAACGCGAGCGAAGTTTTTCTGGCAAATACAACTAATATTTGTTTTCCTTATAATTTAAGTACTGTTTAAACGTCATATTAAAGACTTAATGAGTTCACATACATAAAGAAATTAAGTTATTATTTTAATCGCCTATTATGCTTAATTAAATGGCCTGGGATTTTAACATTATGGTAATTTAATATATTTCGAAATAAGAGAAAGTAGATAGATGAGCTAGCTTTAATTTATTTCATTGAAATTATAGAAATGGAAATCACAGAATCAAAGATCGGACTTATCTTTTGCAGATGGTTTTTATGAAAGCTGACAGAGAGATAAATAAGAAATAACATTTATTCATGCGCATGCATAAAACTAAATAAGCATACAAAATTGTAAAGTCGTAAGTCTAAACTTAAAGGAACTGCTCGTAATTCAGATTGCAAGAGTTAACCTAAACAAATTAACTAAATAACAAAAATTGCAAGCTAAATAAAATCTGGTACAATGTACAATAATTTCTATGTTATTTTTGAAAATCTTTATGTCAAATCCTTGAGAAGCACAAAAAGATCTTCCTTGACAAGTATTGCGTATAAGAGCTATGAAATATTAAGTGAAGATAAATGCCTAGCCGATGTCAAGCTGATATATTTTTATATATGTACATAAGCCAAATACAATCTCACAAAGGGGCACGAAATTAATTTATACACTGTGTCTACGACAAGGTGTCGCGAGATGGCACTAAAATTCATTCAAATGGCAGCACTAAAAGGTTGTGCAATTTATTGTTTCATAGGGTGGTAACATTAAATTAAAATGTTGTGTATGTACATTATTAGTATCATTATTTAATCTTATTAGCGAAATACGGCCAGCGCTGTGGGTTAGAGTGAGAGAGGAGGAGCCTGCCTACCGCTGTCGTGCACGTGAGAGAGAGGGAAGCCAAACAGACTGGCGCCATAACGCGTTATGTAACGAAGCCTTTTAGCCTCCCATAAGAAGTTATCACTTCAAAAGTCTTCTTGAAAACGCGTCGGTGTTTAGATTATACTAACAACCTAAAAATCCACGTAAATCAATTTAACCGCTGTAACACGCTTCCTAAATATTGAAGCAAACACACTGATACCACTAAACGAAGTCAGTGCAGTCGCTATAACCGGAATCTGTGTACATCGAATATCATTTTAGATCAAGGTTATCAGTGGACTGACTTTCTAGACACTTGCGTAGGGTCACACATAAGTGCCCTTTTGATAATTTTATCAAAATTATTGTAGTATGGTATGGACTGATTATTTATCCTTCTACACACCATAGAAATGCACCCAAGGACAGGTCTTACTCTACGTAGAACTACTGCAAGGAAAAGAAACAACAAAACTGGTCTAATAATGCATTCATTAGTCTTATACCATTAGAAGAAATAGGATTTTACTTGAACGGAGCTTGTGCAAGAATAAAAATCTCTTGCCTGTCTGCTACTAGAAAGTGGCTACACAGACATTTGCAACACCAGAAATGCTAGCAATGTGCTGCTGACTTAGAAGAGAGGACTAGAACCTGGCCACTGGCGCTAAAACACAAGTGGAAATTGTTATGGTGGCATACTAGATCAGGAGTGGAAGTCGCCTACCTTGGTACGGCCAAAGATTACGATGGGAATACTGGCTTGACGTCGTACGGGAACACGTGGGTGCTAATGGTCTTATAATCGGATGTCGAAGACCTCGCGAAGTGGAGAATAAAAAGTAGGAAAGCGAGACGCTCCGAACGCAACCGGGATTTAACGCTAGGATGATAATGACCCTACATCAAGAGAATAGAAGGATTTAGGGTATAAGAATTATTATCATTATGAAAAACACTTGCTTAACGAACTTGTTGCGCGCTCGGAATGCTGCCGGAACACTTTCACTTGCGCTTCCGAACGCACTTGCCGTTTACGTAATGGGGTTACGCGGTTTTGTGTGTTGCGACCGCCGAGCCCTTTTTTTTTTTTTTTGTTTGAGGCGAGGAAAAATGCTGACCGATTTACGCACTCTCAGGGCCGTCACTAGGAAACGGCGCGCATCCATCGGGGGCGATAACGCTAGCAATAGTATGCTTTGTTTGCGCTTCGTCCGCGATGGCTTGACACTGAGGAGTGTGGAAGACTCAGAGCGATGCCGCACGGGCGAGCAACCTCAATACCCACTAAAAAACCTCTCCTCCCGTCGACCCTGCGCTTTGTTGTGAAGGAAAGACTGAGATATAGAACATAGTTACGCAACAGTCGATCCAGCGCAATAAAGTGCCTGGAGTGTGCCCTGGGAGAACACACCCCACTTCGAAACGGGGGCTGAATCCCTTGCGTTGCCTAGTAGCAAGGGGCCCCTCGTACCGGAACCTAACTCAGGGAGGGAAGTAATGCGCGTACCTGCCTCTCCGGGTGCTAGCTGAAGGCCGGCGACCTCGGGTGGAGACATTAGCACGCGCTGCAGGACTTCGCTCCGCTGCGGCCTCTTTTAGAGACATTACCGCCTCACAGAAAGAGACCGCAGACTCCCAGCGGTCGTCGCTGTGCAACATGGCCGTTACCAAGTCGCCAAGCGATCGGACGGCTCCTACGTGTGTCTCGAGCTCGAAACGCTGAGGCGTCCATGCAGCGCACTCAACAAGCGTGTGTAACGCCGTATCGAGTGCGCCGCATTGGCGGCAGTCCGGGGAAGGCAAGCAGCCCACAATGCGAAACAGATACTGGTCGAAACAACCGTGTCCGGTCAGTATCTGAGTCGTCCTGAAGGTCAGGGTTCCGCTAGTGCGGGTCACCCATCTCTCCAGCTGCGGCCTGATTGCATCCACCGTATAGCCGCCGGCCACAGGGTGTTCGAGGTCACGAGACCAGGCGACGAGGCAGGAGGCGGTTTCCCGCTTCCTGACCGTCTCTAATTCGACTTGACAGAAGGTCAGTCCTCTAGCTAGGGCATCCTGCCGGGCGCGACGAACTCTGGACAGGACGTCTGCCTGGAGAGGCCAGGGCAGCTCGCCTGCCAAGAGAGTCGCCGCCGACCACGACACTGTGCGGTACCCCCGTATGGTCCTCACGGCCAGAACCCGCTGCGCACGGTGCAGCAGGGTTCGGTTGTGGCGGTGAAGCGCATCGAACCAGACGGGCGCACCGTAGAGTGCCATACTCCTCAGGATGCCGGAATAAAGCTTCCGCGTCGCACCCCCCGGCCCCCCCACGTTAGGGAGAAGCCTGGAGAGTGCGCCCGCGGAATTCACAAGTTTGGGAACTAGCTGCTCAAAGTGCGCTTTGAACAGCCATTTCCCGTCCAGAACTAGCCCAAGATATTTCATCGTGGGCCCTACTCTGATCGCCACCCCCTGAACTGTAACGGACAAGTCCGGGGGAGGATTCCGGAATTTCCTATGGAACATGACGGCCTCCGTTTTCGCGGGGGAGACCTTCAAGCCCAGCCTAGCTATTCGATCTACGACGATCGCCAACCCGTCGTTGGCGACGTCCACGGATTCCGCAAAAGACGCGGCGCGTGCCGTGAGTAGGGTGTCGTCCGCAAAGCAGATCAGCTCTACTCCGGGCCGGACCGTCACCCGAAGGATCCAGTCATAGCCTACGTTCCAAAGGATAGGCCCGAGGACCGATCCCTGTGGAACGCCGCACGCGACACGTCGCCGACCTAACACGTGGTTGGCGGACTCACCGCCCTCCCAAAGGATGTGCCGATCTCGCAGGTACTCGCCCAACAGCCTCGTGAGGTACGGGGGGACTCCGTGCGCGCGGAGCCCCTCCCTGATCGTCTCATGAGGGAGGCTGTTAAAGGCGTTCGCTATGTCTAGCGACACTGCAAGAACGACGTCCTTCGCTTGGACGGCTTCGTCCGTCAACGTTCGCAGCGTCTCGAAGGCGTCCATCGTGGAGCGCCTCCGCCGAAACCCGAACTGCGTATCTGATAGCCCCGGCTCCACAGTGTCTAGATGCTTCACAAGCCGCTCCGCCAAGATCTTCTCGAAGACCTTGGCGACCTCGTTCAGCAGCACTATGGGCCTGTAGGCGGACGGATCGTTGGGAGGCCGACCTCCCTTGGGAATTAGGCACAAACGCCCCTCTTTCCATTGCGACGGGAACCTACCTGCGCGAATACAGGCTTCGAAGAGGTCCCGCAGCTGGCTGCGTAGGTGTTTTGCAGCCAGGAAGAGGAGTCGACCTGGAACCCCGTCGGGTCCCGGTGCCGTCTTCCTGCCCCGGAGCCGGTCCAGGGCGACGTCTAGCTCCCCCTCGGAGATGGAGTGAGGCTCCTCGTCCGTGGGGGTGTCGGGAATGGGTGGACCCATACTGGGGGGAGTGAAGATCCCCGGTTCCGGGAAGAGCCCATCGATAACCGACCGGAGCACCTCGGGTTCGAGCGTTTCCGTGACCATGGATGTGCAAGGCCGCAACTTGTTGCGGGCCCCACGGTACGGGCGCCCCCAAGGGTCCCGATCGAGCGTCTCGAGGAGCTCGGCCCGAGCCCGGGCTTTCGATCGCAATATTGCAATCGAAAGGGCCTTTCTGGCCTCTCTAAACTCGCCCACGAGTCCATTTTCCGCGACGAAGTCCGGAGGATGGCGCGCCCTGCAGCGTTTGAGCCTGTGGCTGATGATGCGAACTGCCTTTCGCATCTCGCCCAGCTCCTCGGTCCACCAATGGACCGATTGCTTGCACGGAGGCTGCCGCTTGGAGACGCGTGGCATCGCAGCGTCGCAAACCCTCGTCAGGGTCTTGCGCATGTGCTCTGCCTGCGTATCCAGATTCGCAAAGTCGGCTGGGTAGGCCCAGCTTTCCGAGAGTGCCCGCTCCTCGGCCTGCTCCGGATCGAGCTTGGTAAGGGCCCAACGCGGGAGGAGAGGGGGGCGACACCGCCGCGCCCTTTACGCATTGCTTAACAACACTGATTACGAGCAAACCTATCGCGTATAATATGGTAGAGCCATGAATCTTCATCTTGATAACAACCCTTTGGGCCGCCTCGATCTGTGTGGTACCACGTAAACACAAGTGAGAGATCCGATGGCTCAGGTCTCCTTCCCCATCTATCCCATATTTATTTCATCCCTCCTATCCTTGATTTGACGTGTTCCATGCGATGAGTGAGATAGATTTATTATTCACCACATAACATAAAATAAATAATTTGCAGTCATTTCGTGACAAGGCATGAGCAAAGGGCGACCTTAAATCCGAACTCTGCCAGACAACCCAGGCTGTGGATTGTGTGAAAGGAATCGAGAGTGTACGATGGTGGTGTGCAAATCAAAAACACGTAATTAATAAGATACATAGATATTACACAATACATATAATTAAGATAAATAAAAAGAAAATCGACAATAACACATATTAATTTTATATGTATATGTTATTAATGTCTATAGCAACAACAACAGCAATACAATATTAATAATATTGTATCGCTATTGTTGTAATATATTTATGTACTACGTATTTATATTGAAAGACAAAATATTTTCGATATTGAATATAAATAAATAAATGGATGTCTGGGATCGGCCCGAGAGTGGTCCCTTGTGTGACACACAAGGGACATAACACAAGCGTAACATGCTTAGTTTGGGGATACACAATTTGTGTTTGTCTGCCGATTATTACTGACACTAAAGGAACGTAGGTTCTCTTATAGTAGAAACTCCTGAGTTCTCTGGTACCGAACCATAATTGAAGTAGCCACAGTGCAATGATTTTCGTATTGGTTGAATTCCAGGATTTCTATGGGCCACGTGGGGTCGGCCGTCGCCCACCAGCTCGGCGACGTAATGGCTGCGAGCAGGGACCACGACTGCTACAGGTTCCAGTGCGAGAAGCACTGACCACCTCAGCAGAAGACACGGTGAAACTTACCAACGCTGGATGAGGGTAGGCGATGAACTACACTCTGCATTTCTATTTTATAATTTTGCCAATGTAACTGAAAAAGTCCTTAAAGTTTTTAAATGCAACTCAAAAGATAGTGTTTAAGTCTATTAAAGCACTTATACTCGTACCATTCTGAACTTCGGACCCTTTCTCTTAATCAAAGTGGTTAAGTCAAAAAGTGTATTGGATCCCTATTTTAGTATAACGTTATAAGGCTTTAAAAATATGTATACATATTATCACGCTTGTTTCCTATAGGGGTAAGCAGAGATGATGGATATCTACTTGAGAAGATCTTGATAAACACCTTATCAAATCATTATCTACAGCCGAGAATCTATGTACATTCTCGGAATAGAAATGTTCGTGACCTTAAAGTTGACTTTTGCTTTCACGTGTACAAGAAACAGTACTGTCAAACTTCTAATAAATGTTACGTTTATAAAATACTATCTTATCTTACTTACTAAAAAAACATGTACACTAAGTTAGTACTTATAACATCAGCTATCTACCAGCGAAAGTCCCGTCATAATCGGAGCAATTTCATATGCATTTAGTAAGAAGTTGTTATTCTGACGTTGCAAACAGACACTTAATTTTATTTAATTTTATATATAAATAGAAACGTGAAAAAATAACATTGCAATTAAATACCTTCTTAATACTTATTGAATTATTGTTATTATATTGTTATAATAATTATGGATTGTTTTGGTTAAGTATACAAAATTTGTCAATATAACTATATTGACAGAAATTACATAACGGTAAATATTTGCTCACAGACTCCAAATATAGGCTGAATAATTGAGTAAAACGAGGTATTAAACTGTCACTATTTATCATTAACAAACATCAATTGATTTTAATTGTGCGATTGTTCCTGTTTTGATATTGGAGTAGATTTTTAACATTCTAATGTCGGTTTATTTTTATGGGCACGTATACAACTTTACTATTAGATTGCTTAAAATCATTGAAACATGAAATTGCACGTGCTGACGATTTATGGTCTTTACTGAGGGTTTATGGGTACTTAATATGACATTGTTCCATAAAGTGCATGGTTCAAGGCTCACATAACAATAAAAGATTGCAATTACGAATGTCATAAAAATTTATTAAAATTTACATGCCTATTTCAAATTCAGTAAATGATTGCTAACGATTCAAAAACCACAAGAATTTTAGAAGATTTCATTTTATTATTGTTGTAACAATGGTATAAAGTTGATTTTTATCTTAATATTGTCTACTATTTACAATTTAACTGCTCTCCTTGAATGTCTAATGAAATTATTTCAATTATATCCACTCGAGTGGAATCATTAAATGTTTTTATTGTGTAACAATATTTGCAGTTCTTATGTGGATAGTACACCTGCTGCTAGTCTATGAAGAGCAATGCTCAAATAAAAACACTGAAGTATTTTTTTATGGATATATAGGTGCGTTTGACCATTGTCTTATCTGATGTTGAGTGATATCGCAGTCTAGGATGGAGCACGCTAACCTAGAAGATACCTATTCAGTCTTGACTTCTCAGAAAAAACAGACTCCGGAAAATTATTCCACTCTTCGGCAGGATGCACCAGAAAAGTTGAAGCGAAACGCTTGGTTGGAACTGGTGGTGTTTCCATCATGACGGTGGAGCACCTTAGCATATGCAAATCTACTATCTCAGCTTACCTCTATAAAGACGAGGGTATATAATATTAAGTTAATGTTACAATTGTTGCATTTGAAAATACTTTACACGTACTTTAAGCGTCGTTCTGCGTATAAAAATGATTATACAATATGAGAAAAACTTTTTTCAGATTTCGTCGGTTAAACCGCGATATTATTAAGGTATCTCTATCTGGCCATATTATATCAAGTTTTTAGAATCGACTACTTAAAATTAAAATGACATAGATATATTAAAATAACATAACCAAATTACGTGAGACTAAGCTTGGCAAAATAGAAATGCAGAGTTTTTTTATGCCCCATATCCCTCTGAAGACTTCTTTACGAGACAATCAGAATCAACTGGCGTCTAGGGTTTAATTTTTTAAAGGTCAGACGCGACCATCATCTGAAGTAATTCCTTTATCATGTTCAAACCCTCAAACGCTACTCAAAAATCCACACTTCAACACTTAACAAAGTTGCTAATATAACGTTCTGTGGATTACTTCCATGACCCAGACCTGAGTAATAAAATAATAATGCACATATTGTTACTAAATTAAGCAGAATGTTTGTCAATAGTTGGCACATTGTTATAGAGTAAAGAGCTTGTATTTTGAGTGACGTTTGAGTATCTACGTATAGTAGCTTAGACTACAATAATACATTGAACTAATAAACTACAATGTTATTTATTACCTATTGTAACTATATTATAAAAAAATGTTTTAAAATATTATTGCTAATATCAGAAAAGCTATATTGCTATTTTGCGCCATGGTCCCTCTAAGTTAACACATGGCTGTGCGATAGATGATTTTTCATAAAATTCCTGTATTACACAAACTTTCAGCAGCTAATCTGAAGAAGCAATAGTTTGGCTGGGTCTATACCTAAACGGTAAAGTATTTGGCTTGTAAATTAATATCTCGAACATTGATTTTTAAATATAAATCAAATCGACGATGTTTTTTACAGTAACTATACTTATATGTAAGTGTAGTATATGATAACAGCTTAATATCCGTATATAACGTGATTAGAACAATGTTCATATATAGATATGATAGTCCGTTCAAATTAAAAAAGTGTTTCGCTCTGATACCTCGTAGTTTGAAAGATACTTCTTAATTTTGTAATGTTATCCCAAGCTTTGGTTAGTCTGAGCATTGTTCTATAATACGGGACTAGAGATATGAAATTACCATTTCCCGGTGAAATGTTAAAACGTGATTAATATAAAACAAATAATTTATGTTATTTATTTTACGGTTAAGTGTTTAGTTGTAATTAATTTAAGTATTCGGGATATTGTCACGATTTATAAAGATCCAGTACCCTACCACCTGGAAATACCTTATACAAGTGGATACAAATCAGAATCAAATTAATGTAATTTAATTACATGTCGATAATTATGTAATTGAAGAATATTCGAATTTCTTATAATAAATAAATTTATAAAAAATGTATGATATTGTTGAAAAATGAACAATAGTAGGATATTTATAGTTCCTAAGCAGGGATTATGTGGAAAATGTTAACTATATAACGAAATGTCTTTTCAAGTTTTCAAGCCGCCACCACCCATTAAAGTAATTTCAACACTACTTATTAAAAATTCTTTCAGGTCGGCTTATAAAAATAATTAAAATATATTTCATATGTCCTTCACAGTCCAAGCAGTTCGTCTTTGCAAGGCGCTGCCTGTCAATATCAAGCTAGCCAAGTCACTACCTATTTTAATAGACTTGTGAAGGATTATTATAGCTCAATTTAACGATGCAACAGCACTTATTGTCAGCTTTTTCTAGTTTTATATTTAATTATGTGTATTTTATAATATTTTATTTACATATATTATACAAGTACAATTTTTAAATTTTATTAATGTATATATGTATATATTTATAAGATACTGATTCTGTAGTGAATAATGCAACATACCTACCTCTGTTCTTATTAAATTTCTTGTTATTATTAAACAAAGGATGTCTGGAAGAAATCACTAATAGTGACAAGACCGCCTATTGCATTGTAAAGTTTTGTTTCCGTTAAATGTATCTTTTAAACACATTAAAGCATATTCATTCATTCATGTTATTGAGAATAAATCATATGAAGTTGTCATATAATCATCAGTTAAAGTGAAATTAAATTTCTGTTTTCAGAAATACGAAACAGTAATTAGATTTCCCCTTATAACGCCCCAAATACAGCAAAAAAAAATTATATTAATAATTATATACAACAAATATATATACAAGAATCTAATTTGAAGGGGGCTTTAATAAATCGTGACAACTATATAAATATAACTATAAAAATGTAAATATGCTTATTTTGATGCAAGTTAAGAAAACATATAATTTTAAGGCATAATATTTATTATTACCAAATAATTGTATTATTTTTTTGTTATGATTTTATTAATAATTCGAAATTACTTTCTCTAAGTCCCTAATACTGTGTAGGAAATATTTAAGCACCATTGTATTGTATTTGAAGCACTTCGTTTAAAATTATTAGCAGAATAAATATGCAATATTTAAATTTGATGCATACATTTAATCCAAGAAAATTATACAAGTAAATATATATTATTGATTAGAAAAGTGATTTATTTAAAACTATTTAAAATTGTCTTTTGTGTGATATGGATTGGAACCAATTATTTAAATTGTTAATATTAATTTATGAACCGTGTAATAAGCTGTAAATATGCTTTTGGAAATGTAAATTATTTATTTATTATATAAAATCGAAATACAATTATTAATTAAAATGTATTGTTTTATTTTCTTTGGCTTATCTATAATCACCAGTGGTCGAAATTCGATCACAATTAATTTAAATTATAAGATTAAACATTATTAAGGTTCTGTAGTCAAAGACTGTAGGTACTTATATTATCACAGATTTCGGGCTAGGTACACAGTTAATTTGACTTAAACAATAAACAAAGAAAAGAGTTTATATGTGTGAATGCGTCAAATACACGGTAGTGTTTGTAATTTTGTTTTGAATTTTTTTATGCACAATAAAAAAAATTCTTATTAGCATTCTGCACTCCTTCTCCATATAAACTATAAAAGTGAGACATTTTATACTCTTCCATCCGCGCAGTTTTCGTTAAAGGGGTAAAAAGTTTTTGCTTCACGTATTAATATAATGATTGACCATCATTATGAATCTCTTACTTTTTGATGCTTTATCGAAAACATTTTGTTAGTGTAATTTTGTACTGGAATAATGCCTTAGTATTTATTAATCTATAAACCCCACCGCAGGCAATCGCTAACAAATATTAGTAGCATACACACGTTTGTTTTACTCGAAACCATAGTTATCCGATCGAAGAAATTAAAGTGCACCCTAACAGCCCATATATTCATTTTTAACATCTGGTTAAGCGAGCGAGTTACTTATAACTTTACGTTTGGTGTTGTAAATAGTTAACTTGCTTATAAATCCTTGTCATCATTTACTACTAATATTTTCTTAAGTTTTCGCGACTTGTACACATAATAAAACTACGTTTTAACTGTTTTAAGCGCGGTAATTTATTTGATTTAGGTTTATCCGACGTTTCGGCCGCTTTTCAGTGGCCGTGGTCACGGAAGACAAAGATGACATTTGTCAAACGTGTATTGTCAAAGTTCTGCGTGCAACGAAACAAACCAACTTGACTGATAATTTCTTTTATTTTTTCCTTCCACTCATTTTAATATTATATAAAAAAAATTTAGAACTAGGCATGTTTGCTGAAGAGTTTCTTGCGCCGCTTCTTCTCTTCAAGCCACAACATGTTGTGAAGCGGTGGTAAATTAGATTAGGCTCCCATAGAGTAAATAATATCCATAAACAAAATTTAAAACTAAATAATTAAAATGAACAAGTTGGCGGTAGGCTGAATAAAAACTTTGACAATACACGTTAGACAAATGTCATCTTTGTCGTCCGTGACCACGGCCACTGAAAAGCGGCCGAAACGTCGGATAAACCTAAATCAAATAAATTACCGCGCTTAAAACCGTTAAAACGTAGTTTTATTATCATTTACTACTTATTACTTAATTGGAAAATGACCATGCCACGCTCTCACAGTATACCGGCATGAAACGGTTAGCCATTAGCTAATCATGTTTCAAACGGTGAGTGAGGGGGCCCACTTGCCCCACGCCCTAATCCATTCCCATATCCTGTCCTAAAGGTTAACAACGCGTTGCAAACTCCTGGTGTTGCAAATATCTATAGGCAATGTTAACCACTTTCCACGACGTGGGCCGTCTGCCTGTTTGCTAGTTTGAAAAATAATTTACATATCAAATTAGTTTTATTAAAATACTAGGATTCGCCCGAGACTTTGGCCACGTTGGACTGTTAGCAAATTTTACAAAACTACGTTTTAACGGTTTTAAGCGAGGTAATTTATTTGATTTTTATTATTCTGACGTTTCGGCTCCCATAGAGTAAATAATAAGCATAAACAAAATTAAAACTAAATCATTAAAATGAACAAGTTGGCGGTAGGCTAAATATAACTTTAGCAATACTTATTGACACTTGACATGTTTGTCTTCCGTGATCACGGCCACTGAAAAGTGGGTGAAACGTCAGAATAATAAAAATCAAATAAATTACCGCGCTTAAAACGTACTTCTATTACTTTAAACTCCCTTAGGGAAAATCCGCACGGGATTCTCAGAATGTTAATTACCGCATAGTTTAAAAAAGGATGTAAGCAATTGTTTAACTTTAACTGTATCGGATTAAGCTAATATTTATTTGCCTTAAAAACTTGAAACCGCCCCGGGAAAAACCCCGCGGGATTTCCGGAATATAAAGTTCACAGATTTTATAACAGACAAGTTCCTATCGATCAGTGGAAATATTAAATCGAAATCAGAATTGTTTTTTTCAACTTGGCCACTTTAAATCGCTTCCAAGAAAATTCCAGCTGGATTCCTGGGTTAAAAAGTACCGCAGAAATTAGACCGGAAATTTGATATCGATCAGCGAAAACCGCATCGAAATCAGCCAAGGCATTGTGACGTAAATCCCAAACAAACAGACAAGTTTACTTACAATTTTATAATATTAGTAGAATAGAAGTATTGAAAGGAATTATTCATAACAAAAACTATCATTTATATAATTTTAAAATTACTTTAATATTAAATAAATAAATTCATCAAAAATCGCAATCACACTGACTGATCACGTTCGCAAAATCACTACATAAGGGACCCTGATCACCAGCGCCCTCTTCAGGCAACAGCGGTACATGCGAAGCGGAGATACGTTCTTCAGCTTCAGGCTCAAGAACAGGTTTCAAGACATTGCATTCGATGCAAGGCTGGAGGTCCTCTTCCAACTGGTATAGCTGATACGCAGGGGAAAGAAAATTTTACATACATACGTAACGTTGATTTAATATGTATTTACATTCAAGAACGCACGTACACGGAACCTCTGCATTGCAGTGAGGAAGGCCCGCGAAGGCTTAGGCCGCTCAACCATGAAAGCCGTCGTAAGGTAAGTGAACGAATAGTAAGATAATGTTACCAGTTGCAGGACCCGAATTAAAATGCCGTTGGAATTACTGTGGAACCTATTACAACTATACAAACACGTATAACACAGGTACTACAAATATAACTGAACACAACCAGTCCAAATATAATGCACGATTCAATAACACGCACAAAGTCCGTTACTAAATAGATTACCGAATGTACACGAGTCTTGCTCCACTCGTAGTTATCCTCTCTCAATTGGGGGCATTGCTTTATACTGTACAAATGCAATATGTCTGCTCGGTCGCGTGGACCGAATTTTCTATAATCACACCTGGCTAATGACTACCATAAAAGATTAAAATACACAATGCGCTGAATTTATAATTACAAATTTTAAACACAAAGTAAACAAAAGAAGTTCGAATGACGAAAAAGTAATAAAATGTGTTTCTACGGGGCTACAGGTGTGAATTTGTCTTTGCCGGCACCTAGGTCGTAACAATAATAAGAACCGGCCATAAGGGTGTTATAGGTAAATTAGCTTCGAGACGTTTTTGCGTTTGTAGTAGTGTACGGTCAGCAACTAAATAAAATAATATTTTTTATATATTTTCATAGGCAGATACTTAATATAAAACCAATAATATAAAACTAATAATATTAAACGATAAAATGATAAATAATTAAATTTCAAGTTTAGAAGTTCTGTAAATATTTGTATGTGCAAATACTACTACGAACGCAAAAACGTTTCGCAGTTAATCTGCCTGTACCTCGCCATTTTCGCAAGTGAACTGGCTTCTTAATTAGGCTTACCCGTCCATCAGATCCATATCCTGTGTATTTTCGTGTGGGGGTGGTCTGCACGGGCATGGGGGCGGCCTGTTCCCTCTTCACCCCCTCAGAGATCAGGGTGTGGGAGCCGCCCACCCAACGCCGGCACGCGTGCTCCCTTAATACCGCAATACATGTAGGAATTGGAACAACTTGAATCCACTCCCAGGAAAAATACCGCAGAAACAGATTTTATGACAGAATTTGCCGTCGATCAGCGAAAATATTACAACAGAGTCCAATTTTTATTTTCAACCGGTTCACTTTACACCGTTCCCGAGAAAATTCCCGTGGGATACCCAGGATATAAAGTACCGCAGATTTGAAGTCCGGGAATTCGCTATCGATCAGCGAAAACCGTATCGAAATCAGCCCAGCAAAAAATAAATGTGTACACTTTATTTCACCTAAACCCAAAAGTTCTATAGTGTTATTGTGTATAGTATTTGGTACGTAATTGTGCATTATCCCTATTAATCCCTATTAATATTATAAATGCGAAAGTAACTGTCTGTCTGTCTGTTCCGTTTTCACGTAAAAACTACTGGACTGATTTGGCTGAAACTCAGTATATATATGTTTTCGATACCGAGAATGAACATAGGATACTTTTTATCCCGAAAAGTGGGATAGTTTCCGGGATAAAAATATATTTGTCTTTGTGTTTGTTATGCTTTTACGGAAGAACTAATGGGCCGATTTGGCTGAAATTCGGTACGTATGTAAATTAAATACTGAGGATGGACAAGGGATAATTTCTTAATAATTTCCATTTTGGCCTTTTTGGTAATTTTGGCCTCTTTGGTCATTTTGGCCTCTTTGGTCATTTTGCCTCTTTGGTCATTTTGGCCTCTTTGGTCATTTTGGCCTCTTTGGTCATTTTGGCCTATTTGGTCATTTTCGCCTTTTTGGTCATTTTGGCCTATTTGGTCATTTTGGCCTTTTTGGTCATTTTGGCCTCTGGTCATTTTGACCATTTTGATTATTTTGGCCTTTTTGGTAGTTTTTGCCTATTCCGTCATTTTAGCCATGTCGGTCACTGTGGTCTTTTGGTCATTTAGACCATTTTGGCCTTTTTGGTCAAGTTTTGTAATTTATTTTGTTGACAGATAGACGGGGGATGGTATAATTAGCGATATAAAATGAAGTGAATCTTCCGTGGGCAAATACATAAAAATGTAATATAATATAACCTGTAGCACTTGCTCTATAAACAAGAGACACGCACTAGAGGTTAACCCGCGGCGTAGCCGCGGGGTAAACTCTAGTTGTTTATAATTATTGAATTATATAATATACTACTTTTTATTAACTAATTAGCGGCCCCGCCAGACGTTGTCCTGCTCTAAAAATTCTAGGACCCGATATCAGCGCCACCTACCGGTTCCAATTGTGGATTTAAACCATCCGGGAACCCATTCAAACACACAAAAACAAAATCACCAAAATCGCTCCAGGTGATTAGGATTCTAGAACCCGATCTCAGCGCCACCTACCGGTTCCAACGGGATGAAAAGTATCCTATGTCCGTGTCCTGGTTCTAAGCTACTTCCCCACCAATTTTCAGCCAAATCGGTAAAGCCGTTCTTGAGTTATAAATAGTGTAACTAACACAGTCGTGTTCTTTTATAAATATAGATAAACTAAATTATTGTACGAGTGCTAGTTTAGGAACTAGGTACCTACCGACTTTTGTTGTCCTTCTTATACTCAATCTAAGAGTTGTCTGGAAGAAATCGCCATGGGCAATAAGGCCGCCGATTGCACTTGTATATTAATCTTCTTCATTTTATATGAAGCATTTTTATACAATAAAGTATATTATTCTCTTCTATTCTATATTTTTACAGCTTAAAAACAAAAATATTATGTTTTCTTCAAAGAGGTGGCAACCCTAGGCGTAAAGATACAGGCCGATTCTCATTATTTAGTAGGTATTCTTCTTTCAAACTAATACCAAGTGTGAAACAAACCTGGTGTCAGGCGGCTGTGGAGGTGTCCACTCCTCCAGGCAAGGAGTCTCCTGCAGTGGGGCTCCGACGGGGCTGGGCTTCCTCATCGCCGGCAGGGGCGGGGGCGCGCCGTGGTTCGCGTCCAGGGGCTCCATGAGGGCCGGCACCAGGCACACGCCGCACGACGCATCCTTGGCCAGTTTGCGAGTCAACATAGCCGCCTGGAAATTAATAAACCCAAAAGTTTATGAATGAATATATAGCAGCTGCATACATCTAGTCATCTCAGTAGACAACGAACTATTGGCTAGCGCAAGTATTAATAGTTGCTCTATCTCGCTCGCACATCATCCGTCTCATTCACACAATGTGGTAAATATGTTGTACTAGCTTTTTTTTAAGGCGGGGGAAATGCTGTTTACGCACAATACTGGTTCTTTGCAAAGGATTAAACCGGTGTCGCATACGAAGGGATTACCTTGGTAATCCGCCCGTACTTGACCAGCATGTGTGGTGACTCAGAAAAGCTGGACGGCCAGCAACCAATACCCACTAAAACCACCCCCCTCCCATGTGCCCCGCGCTTTTGAGTAGGAAAGGCTGAAACTTAGAACGTAATTACGCCCAGACCAATCCTAGCGCAAAAAGTGCCCGAATATGCCCTGGGAATCAGAACATATCCACTTCGACGACAGGGGTGACAAATCCTCTGCTCCCTTGATAGCTAGAGGCCCCCTGAAGCGGTATTATTCAGGGTGGGAAATCATGCGCATCCCTACGCCTCCGGATGCCAGTCAAACGCCGGCGTCCACGTGGAGGCGTATGAATACGCGCAATTATATTTATCGAAGCAGCCGTGCCCGGTAAATGTCTGTGTCATTCTGAAGGTCAGGGTCCCGCTATCGCGAGTGACCCATTCCGTCAGCTGCGGCCTGATTGTTTCCACCGTATAAACGCCGGCTGCAGGGTTCTCCAACTTTTCCGACCAAGAGACAAGCATGGAGGTGGCTTCCCGCTTCTTGACCGCCTCGATTTCGGCCTGGCAGAAAACCAGGCCGCGAGCGAGAGCATCCTGTCGGGAGCGCCGAACTTTTGCCAGCACGTCCGCCTGAAGAAGCCAGGGCGGATCGCGTGCCAAAAGTGTCGACGTCATCCACGACACTGTACGGTATCCGCGAATGGTCCTTACCCCGCCAGGATCCGCTGCGCCCGGTGCAGCAGGGTCCTATTGTGGCGATGAAGTGCAGTGGACCAAACGGGTGCATCGTAGGGGGCCATACTCCTAAGGATGCCCGAGTAGAGTTTCCTAGTCGCCCCCCCCCCCCCGTCCCCGACGGCCTTCGGATCTCACGAGTTTGGAAACTAACTGCTCAAGTGCGCTTGGAACAGCCATTTCCCGTCGAGAACTAGCCCCAGATATTTAAACTGAGGCCCTATTCTGATTGCCACCCCTTGGACTGAAACGGTCAAGTCCGCGGGGGGATTGCGAAAACTCCTATGGAACATGTTGGCCTCCGTCTTCGCGGGGGAGACCTTCAAGCCCAGCCTAGCTATTCGATCTACGACGATCGCCAACCCGCCGTCGGCGAGATCCACGGAATCCGCAAATGACGCAGCGCGTGCCGTGAGTAGGGTGTCATCCGCAAAGCAGATTAGCCCTACGTGTTGTACTAGCTGTACATGTTAATTTTTTTTTTTTTTTTGTTTTTTTTTTTTTTTGCATAAGGTTACCGTTTCCGAAATAAATCAGTTCACTACAGTCCTCATCAGTACTCGACAGTGAATACTATACTCTCTACCATCTGAAGTATCATTTAACCTCTACCTTCCTTCCTCTCTATATATACAATATATACATACAGAGAAATAAAATTGAAGTGTCTGTTTATACTGGAACAATAACAGCTTTTACTAAATTAATATGAAACTATATACGGTACTTATATAAAAAAAACCATTTTAATATTTTTTTTGTCTGGATGTTCCGACTTATCTCCGAAACGGCTGGACCGATTTTGACGGGACTTTCACTGGCAGATAGCTGATGTTGTAAGGAGTGACTTAGGATATTATCTTTTTAAGGTTCCGCAAAAAAAAACCACGCGGACGAAGCCGGGGCACAGCTAGTTTATATAACAAAAAGCAGACGTATAAATACCATCTCATCATTTTACTATATAATTTTATCACAGAAATATTTTTAGTAACTGTTTTAACCATAAATAATGCACTAATTGATTCCTTTCAGTTGTATAAAATTCGTCGTCACGTCATAAAGATCTGGTTAGGTAACAACTATTACAGGAGGGTGAATTTGAATTATTATGTTTATTAATAACGTTAAACATAGAATTACGGAATAAATTTTATATTATTCCGACGTTTCGGCCACTTTTCAGTAGCCGTGATCACGCTGATGAAAGTGGCCGAAACGTCGGAATAATAAAAATCAAATAAATTACCGCGCTTAAAACATAGTTTTATTACGTATACAAGTTGCGAAAACTTAAGAAAATATTATAGAATTACTGTTTTTATTTGGGCGATCAGAACTCCATCTATTTCATCATATTTTTGACCCCACCACCAACTGCCAAGTTTGGGTATATAGCCAGATGATTGACGACGATTAAGTTTGATTACCTTAGGCTCTCCCAATATGACGGTTAACTGCCTGAGGAGTTCGTGCAGCTCCTGCAACTCTTGCTGGGTGTCCTCCTTCATAGCCAGCAGCTGCATGAACTCCGCCTTGGTCTCCGCCATGTGCTTGAGGTCGTTCAGGGCCAACTGCCAAATAAACTCTCTTTTTCACTACTTACTGCTTAATTTTGAAATACACGATTAGTATCTTATCTTGCACAGAAATAACTATATTATCATTAACTAGAGTTTACCCCGCTGCACCTAGTGCGTACCTCTTGTTTAAAAAGGTTACAACACAGGTTACATTATAATATTTTTTTACGTCAATGTTATTTTATATCGCAAACTACCCCATCTACCGGATGAAAATATCTAAGCCAATTGCCAGTTCCAAAATTACATAGATATGACACCAAAATGACAAAATCGACCACAAGGACAACATCGACCACATCAAACACACCGACCAAAATAACCAAATTAACCAAAATGACGAAAATTGTAAACCACAAATAAAACACCCATCACATTTTCTGGTATAATCTTTAGATAAATATATCCCATTATCTATCCTATAATTCGGAATGAAAAGAATCCCTTGTCCACCCTCGGTATAAAGCTTACATACAAACCGAATTTCAGCCAAATCGGTCCATTAGTTTTTCCGTAAAAGCATAACAAACAGAGAGACAAATATATTTTTATCCCAGAAACTATCCCATTTTTCGGGATAAAAAATATCCTAGTATAGATTGCAGGTTTAGTGGGCGTCATCAGGATAAAATGCGAGCATAAAACACAATGGCCACGGTTTATACACTTTTAATTTAGATTTTATCAACATTTTGACATAGTTTAGACCGAGCAGCGGGTTCAGGGCACCCGCTCATACTTCCAAATTCAATACTTTCTTTAAAATTCTCAATGGTCCAACTCGACCTATTGCCATCAACCAAATGTGCCACAAAAACTCCTCTGTCTACCGAAGTAGATACTACTAAAGTATAGAGGGCGTCTGACCCCGCTCCGAGCCATATGCTCTGCTCTGATTGGTCGTTTATTAAATTACAATATTCATAACTTTTATTAGGTTAGAACGATCTTTAAGTTATAGAAACATTTAACAAATCAAATTAAATTAAATTAAGAATTTTAGAAGTAATTAAAATGTAAACAAATGATATTGTGCGTTATACATCTAACAACAATCCATCCAATTCATAGCTTCCCTCCGACATATAAATAATATATATATATATATATATATATATATATATATATATATACTGAATTTCAGTCAAACCGGTCCAGCAGTTTTTCCGTGAAAACGGAACAAACATATAGACAAACAGACAGAGTTGCTTTCGTATTTATAATATTATTAAGGATGACGACTTATATAATGTATAACAGTATTGTTTTGCATTAATTGGCTGACGTTAAAAATAATTTATAGTAATGTGACATTTTTTTGTGCTTTTGTAACAATATAGGTAGTTTTATATGAATTGAGTAATTTACTGATTAATTAATTAATGTTATAATGATCAGGCACCATCACCTGTACTGTACGTCCGAAAGGACAAACTGTCATTCCAACAAACAACTTAACACCTATTCTATTCTAGTTAGCTAACCATCCATACAGCTTCCTGTCTTTTGAATTTCTCGTAACAAACTTCTAACCGCCTGTCGATCTCTTCCCTGGCCACGGCGAAATCCACTTCAGTCAGCAGGCCAGCCAGTCTTGAGTTGTTTGCCTGATTTTAAAAACTATTGAAATTTTTTTTGTAATCATTTCTAACAATGGCCTTTCCTACATTTCTACATGGGATTGACTCAGGCGAAAGAGAAACATTGAATACAATGCCAGAGGGTCAATGCAACACGATCTATGGAATGAACCCCACTTTTCTTGTTAGTTGATTTATCAACATCTATTATTATTATATCAGGAGCAATTGTCGTTGTCTTCATTCATTACTACTTCGGGAGTGATTGACTTGTCTTGGCCAACAACTAGGGAGTAGTCCATCTTCTGGATATTACCTTATCTCTAAGTCCATCCAAAACTTCATCCCGATCGGCCTTTTGTTCCCGCAATGTTTCAACGCACTCCACTAAATTCTGTGAAATATAAAAAAAATATCAATTATCCTGATCCTGGTAAAAATAATCCGAGAATATATATATTTTGACTTTAATCTTCGATTCGTTAAAGCAGCAGATGTAATCAGGAACCTATGGGATCTGATACGTCTAGTCATCGCAGTGGACAATGAACTACTGGCTAGCGCAAAGAGGGAGCACACATATTAATAGTTGCTCTATCTCGCTCGCACATTGTGCTAGCTAGATATTATACTAGTTGTACCACTTGTTAATATTTGTCCTTAAGGATCTAGCCGTTTCCAAAATAAATTAGTTCAGTTCACATCAGCACTCGATAATGAATACTACTCTCTGCCATCTGAAGTATTATTAGAGGTTAAATACCTCTCGCTGCTACAAAACCAAAAGCTACAATATGTCGTTAATCAATTGGATTGTACAGTAATCAGTTACGCACGTGTAGTTCATCGCTGATCTCCTTCTGGTGTATGGTGAGACCCTGGTGCGCGAACGCCGTGCGGTCCAACTCCGACACCAGTTCTTCGTACCGTTCATTCAACTCCATTATTGCTAAAGTGCACAGCAAGTTATCACAAATACAATTAATCGTTCTTTACATTTTGTGTTACACGACATTTTGCTGGAATAAGCCTAGACTACGCCAAGGTTCTCAATGTTTTCTAGCTTCGAAACTACTTGACGTAATTTTGGCCGATTTGCTGACTTGCTGGCTGGTATTAGTACATCGAAAAAACTTTAGAACTAATTTTGAAAAAGAAGAACTGAAGAATAGTTTTAGATTAAACACAAGGTATCGTGAGCTTCTAGGAGCAAGTCTGAGATTAAAATGTTGTCATATTAGGAAACACCTGCACTTCCAAGATCTGTGCAACGAGGATAAAGTACCTAACGCTACCTAAGTCTTAGATAAATCTATTAAATTAGTTACTAACCGGCAGTCTCCGCGTTGTTATTAGCTTGCTCGAGCTGCGTGAGTCCACCTTTTAGATCAGTGCGCATTTGAGTCATTTGCTCCTGGAAACTCATCATCTGAAGATGATTAGGAAATTCTTCATCTCAACTATTTATTTATTAACTTAAAAACATCGCTATCATTACAGTTGTCACCAATACGATAGTGTGGTACACATAATAAATTATATATATACATATTTAGTCGTCATAACATATAATATAATATGCAGTTCTTGTGAATTCAGTCACAGTACAAATAAAAATGTCAATTTGTTGACATATCTACATGCTGGTCCTGCCGCATGGTACTACGAACATTGGGGGCTGTCTACGTCTCCTCACAAAATTCACAGGAATGTTCAATTTGATCTTAGCTTATACACCTGGGTTAAACAATTTACCTCTTAACAACATAAATAAGTAGGAGACCAATGCTAACTTTCGTCTGGATGCCAAATTATTATAAACCATGCCTAAGAAAAACAATGTGAGGTACATCAAAGGATGAAATGGGTAAAGACCATAAAGTCTTAGGTATGAAAATCTAGTAAATTTATTTTGTATGCGCTCCTACATGAGACTTTGTTTAGTTTCATGTGGAGACCGGATGATTAACTATTCAGGGCTATGTGGAGCTTTGAGAAAGCTTATTTACAGCAATGAAAAGCGAGTGGCAGACGATGATCTATCATGTATATAAATAATGTATACCTGTGTAGAGAGTCCGGCGTCGAAGCCGCTCAACTGCTCCGCGTAATCAGACACCATGGAGTTCAATGTCGAAATACGAGTGTTCAGTTGTAACGCTATATCCATACGTTCAGCTGGAAATGTCACATGAAAGTTGCAAATAACTTAAATCCGTTGGGCGCAAACATCATCATCATCCGAGCGTTAAATCTCAGTTGCGTTCGGAGCGTTCACTCTGACGCCTTTTTACTTTTTCTACTCCACTTAGCGTGGTCTTCAGCATCCCCCGTTTTTAAACTATTGGTACGCATGTCATCCTTTACAACGTCAAGCCAACATTTCTTGGGCCTTCCCCTTCGACCGGGACGTGACGGAGGCGGCATGGCTAGACCTTTGTTCCCCACATAATTAGCCGATCTCTGTAAGACATGCCCCTAAGACGTCACTCCATCCAAACATTCATCGCAGCATATTTAACACATTGTGGCGACCGAGGGCAGAACTTTCTGGCAGCGTGAGCCGGTCTCAAGCCTTTTAGAAAAAAGGTAGAACATTCTTGAAGGACAAGACAGGGACGGATAAATTTTAGAAAAGGATAGATGATGAACAAAGTTCTGGAATAGAAGATTCGGGAAGGAAAAAGAGATAGATGTTTAGAAAGGGACAGATAGTAAATAAAAGAAGATCGATATTATAGGTTCCAGAAGATTCTTCCGGGTATATAAGCAGCGTAAGGCGCGCCTACCGGACAAGGGACAAGTGTAGTGTAGTTTGAGAGAAGATCCTGAAGCAAGCTACACGCGGTAAATTCGGAGGTGAGCACTGCAGTAGCAAGAGGTGGTCTACGGAATATCAGCAACGGTATTGTAAGTGAGACACCTTATCGTCGTGACAGTGCGCCGTTAGTTGTGCGTGTAGATAAAACCCTGGAATCACGTCCGGCTGTGTTAGTTAATAAAAGCGTTTAGTTAAAAGAACTGGTGTTTCCTTCCAATCCTAAGTGCGTACCTCCGCTCGCACGTAACAACATATAGCGCACCGTTCAAAACAAACATATAAAGACATACTTCTGATGATAAAAAGAATTTTTATTCACACGATGGTAATGATTCTAGAGAAACCCACTATTCTCGGTGACAAACTGAGGTGTTTTGGTACTTTCGTGTTCATACCATACACGAGTAGGTACTGTTAATAATTCTACTTCCTCTATTAATCCAAGCCAGTCGTAATGTAACGACTGAACTACCACCAAATCTGAATATAGCTTTATTACATACCGACTGCTTTACTCGTGTTTAGTGCAGTGTCAACAGCAACTGCCGATTTAGTCGCCATATTATTCAGGTCTTTAGTGAGATCATCTTTCAGCTGCAGCAGGGCATCGCTACAAAGTAACGGTGATAAAAGCCAAGCTCTAGTCTAGTTCAAAATCTAATGGAAATCTAAGATAATAGATTTTTTTAATGTAATAAAACTGAACATCCAAAATAGTAATAGAGACTGAATTCATCGCTTAACGAAGTAAAAATATAAAAATTTTTTGAACAAGACTTTACTGAAAAGAAAATTATAAGTATTATAAAATTCTAAAACATGCTGTGTCTCTACATTAAAGCTATTTAAAAAACAACCACTGGAATAGACTATACACATAAACGATGCATTTTTTTTAGATTTGTCTGTTTATTCAGGATTAACGTAAAAACTACTGGACCCATTTCGATGCGGTTTTCACAGATCGACAGTAAATAAAATGTGAGCTATTTTTTATCTCGACAATCCCTCGGGAATTTTCCTGGCAGCGGTTTGTAGTTGTTCGGGTGCATAAAAATTAGCTTATTACGGCATACAAGTGGTTGCTACTAAAAAAATTGCTAATGTTTTTTTAAAATGTAAATCAAACGTGGACGGAGTCGCGGGCGTGTCCTAGTAAAAAATTAAAAATCTAACTCCATGTCCTGATGCGTAACGAGAGCCATGACTCCAGTGGAGACGGCAGACTGCTTCGAGACGACCGACGGTCGGCTGACCATCGAGCCCACCTTTGAAGCTGCACCCATCGTGGACTTCGCAGCCACCGACTTGCGGCTCGGCTCCGAGTGTGTCGGCGAGCTTGCCCTGTCCACAGTCTTGTCGATGGCCACCAATTTGCGAGGAGTTGACATATGAGATTTCGTTGACTGTAGGTAGGTACATGATGACTATATATTATCATGTCATAACTTAAATCAATTAAATCCGTTTATCCGTGCAGGAACGGAGAAAGTATACAATTTCCTGCGTTGGGGCGGCCTGTCGTAAGAGAGGACAAAACAACCCACATCTAGGTGGTAGGGCATTTGCCCGACTGGCTGACTACCACCCCTGATGTAGAGTATGCCGCCATAACAACCTTGAGTTGCGTTCCGACATTAGTGGCCAGGTTCCATTCTCCCTCAAGAGATCAGCAGCGCATTTGTAACACCTTTGGTGTTGCAAATGTCCATAGGCGATGGTAACCGCTTTCCATCAAGTGGGCCGTCTGCCTGTCTGCTGGACTCCTGCAATTAAAATAAAAAAACAAAATAAATGGCGATTAATTATAATTTTCCTTAGGGCCAGCTCGATCGGTGTAATACCACGCTCTCACAGAATATCGGCGTGAAATGATGAATTTTGAGTAATTTATTATTCATCAGCGTAAACCGCGTCGAAATGGACCCAGTAATTGCGTGAATCCCAATCCAACAGACAAACACAAATAATCTAAAATACAAAAGAATACACTTTTACAACTTTATAATATTACAAGTAGAAGTAACATAATAGTATGGAATTTTAGCGTCCGCTTAACTTGAAGATTACTTCAGCATGTAACATGTGCCTTAACATCCAATTCAATTCGGATTTATTGTAATATGTTCCATCTATCCAATTAGCGGTCACAGCAATTTAATTCGGCAATAAATATTACTATTACTTATCACTACAAGGATGCTTAAATTAATGGATGAAGACGAGTGCGCTTACTTACTTGTGGTTGAACGTGTGCTATTCGCCCAAGTTAAGTGACGAACGCCTGCAATGCGGCCCCGCCTCAGATACCGCGTACCTCTTAGTACCGTCCGCAGCTTCAACAAGTATACGCTCTTCATTTCAGTAGTTAGTTGTAAGTTTTTACTAGTTGCTTTTTTGTTTATTTTTTTGCTATTTTATTCTATTTTTACTATCCCTTACCAATAATTTATTTCTTTACATTAAAAAAATTCAAATTCTAGTTTTCAACTCATCAAAAATAAATGACCATAATCTTGTTGATATTTTTAATTTTTTTGCAATCGATACCCAATACGGTCGGCCGCACATCCGTCATTCGTCTACTTGGCTTAGTCTGATATAATGCGAGTATGTGACACACTCACAGATCCGCGATTACCACAAGTAAAGCTTGCCCGCCTTAGTAAGTTCCAAGAACTATACCATCGCGTCGTCAGCCATGTCAGTGCCTATATCACCGTCGAATCGTGTGCCAAACTTGTCCAAGAGATCCTCCGGCAACGCGCCAGCCGCTGACAACGCCGTCAATAGACCCGCCATCCGCCCGATGGCTTCTTCTGCCGCTTTCAGTCGAGCCGTAACCTATATAGGTATTTCGCTTAAATCTTTTAATTTATATTATTTTGGACAAAACGGTTAAAATGACAATATGGTTGACTTTGGTTGACTCTGACGTCCCAAGCGAAAGAGATTTTTCCTATTAAGAAAAATCAATGTATAAATAAATTAAATACTAACTCCCATAATCAGCAAAATAAGCAAAAAGGAGTTCTAAAACGTTTAGTAATAATAAAAGACATTTTAGGGTCTTTAAAATTTAACATAAGCTCTACACAAGTAATGCCTTTCTACCTATAGGCAAGTGAATGAAAAATTGGGTCACGCAGCTCTCTCCCACTTCGCGTAAAATTATGTCGTACTTTTCATATTTCAAACAGGTTATCCTCGTATTTCAATGGTCAAGTATTACATACCCTACAAAAACTTTATACCTGCATAGCCTGCATAGTGTCGGTAAGCGACGCGCTGCCCTTCGCCAAATCGGACCTCAATTTCTGGTTGTCTGGCAGCTCTGGTATTGGTATGGGGCCCGCGATGGATTTCAACTCGTTGATCGCAGCCTCCAGTTGCGCAAACTGCGACTGGGTCACCACTTCAATACTACCCACTTTGGTTTTAGAGTCTGTAGGGATTCAATTAGTTGTATCTCATTTGTATTTATCTTTAAAACATAAATGAAAGTCTCTTATTCATAGTTGAATTAATGATTCATTAAACTTTAATAATGACGTCTGCATTTTTATTAAAATCACTAGTATTAAAGTTATTTATTTATAATCTACACCTATACAAAATGAGCTTTTACTCTCTCTCTCTTTTCTATCACCATATCTCGATTGATTGAGTTCGGCACAATATGTCTTTTCCTTCCACTCTTCTCAATTCTGACATACATCGTCTGTCATACCACAGATCATCATATCATCCTTCACGTCTTTATTGGTCTATCTTTACATTTGTACCTAACAATTTTGTAGTTTAACATTATTTTTGTCACGTGACTTTCTCCTCCTTATATATGCCCATACCAGCTTCATCTTCTTTCTTTTATTTTTTTTACTTTTCCAGAATAACTAAATATTTAATCATTAAAAGAAGTTATCTAATCTATCGGGAAACCATCAGAAATGTTCATAACATTACCTGGTGGGGGGCCTTTTTCAACTGTAATAAAACAAATACGTGACATTAGTTCACAAAGCCAATATAAAAATACACCTAATTTTGAATAGAACAGGAATGATAGAAACTGAGTGACTTCAGTTTGAATTTTGACCTGTAAGCATGTTTTGCCTAATTTAACTTGCACAATGTTACAATCATCACGCAGTTACGAGAAAGAAAAACATTATGAAAGAATCTACACATCAAGATAAACAATCTATGAACCATTATTCTAGTCAAAATTCTAGCATGCAGGAAAGAATACAGCATTTTTTAACTAATAAACCGATAGATAGATTAATAAACGCATTATCGAAATGCTATATTCAATCGAAGTATGTAGATACGTGTCTTAAAATATATTACCGACTAAGACTTTATCCTTGCCTCGCTGCTTTTCTGTGAAAGAGAACATCCTTTAGCATCTCAGATTTGGACAAACAAAACGAGGAGCTTGCAACAAAAAACAAAATAGATACTAACATGATAAAGGTAAAACATTCTTCCATGGTACTAAGTAGATTGAATAGAATAGCAGATCAAGGCAACAAAGAGAGAATCTAAAGCGGCTGCTTTCGCAGATGAGTATAACGAACATGAGAAGTATCAAATAAAGTAGAACTTTATTTCTTACACCTACAATATCTAGACACATGTCAATTTCAGTAAGCGATTCTCCAAAAGCATCCGCCTTAGGCCCTCTGGATTAGTAATTTGCAACCAAAAAGAAAGAGCATCTCGATTGTATAAAAACAGCAAAAATTACATTAAATAAATTACCAGTTACTGCAATGCTCGTTGCAGAAGATTTTTCTCTGCCTCTCTGAAACAAGTTTTATAGGGTTTCTCAGGAAACAAGAATACTGGGAATAAGAACCGTCCAGTGAAGATTCTAAAAGAGCAACTATAGATCCAAGAGTCCGACTCGAACAAATTTCACTATTTTAAACTCCTACTTACTGAACTAGATCTCGCTCCTCGCCCTTCATCGTCTTTATCTCTATGTTTCTCTTTTTCAGACCTTGAGGATTCTTTGCCCTTTTGTTTATCAGCTTTTGTACTGTCTTTCTCACCTTTACCCTTTTCACCTTTAGCTTTTTCCTTTCCAGGTTTGTCGATTTCTTTATCTCGATCCTTTTCCGCTTTAGTTGCTTCTGTGTCTGCTTTCTTGTCAGCTTTGTCGCGACTCTGTGAGGAGAGAAAGTTTCTAATGACTTATCATCATACCTACTAGTGTTCATTCAAAGTTACATTCTAAACTACTAACAGAAAATCAAGATCTTACAAATATGAGTCAATGAATTTTAAGCTAGACGTGTCGCTAAGAAATTTGTTGCGGCCTGTTCTCCTTAAACAGAAATAACACGTTATTAAAAATGTTCTCCAGTGAAATTTAGTTGGAGTAATAACTTTTCCTTTTGAATTATAAAGATTTAACGTAACCTGAAAAAAAGTGTACATTTTCAATTCAATCTAATTTGTAACCTAAATTTTCTATTTTATAAGAACTTTAATATTATAGACTATGATAAAATCGAGGCATTCAAAAATAAGAGACAGAACCTTTCCAGATTTCTCCTTCTCAAATTTTTCTTTTCTTTTAGAACCAGAAGATTCGTCAGTAGACTGTCCGTGTGTTTTCTTCCTAGGAGACTTACGTCTCTCTGGGGACATGTCTTTCAATTCTTGTACGCGAATTTCTACGTTCGTTCCAAGAATACGCATTTGACGTGCTAATATGTGAAGAACGGCTTGGATCAGTTTAAAGTTGACTGTGTTTGTCTGCAAGAAAAGATTTAATAAGTTTTCGATCATTTTGAATGGGAGATATTTAAGCTTATTAGATCTTAGGTATTTCCGGCAGGGCTAAGCTGTGTATAAACACGAAGAATTTCGATTATATAACTGATGAAATTATTTGAAAAGATTTTTGGTAAATCTCTTTATAATAAAAATAATAACAGCTCATAGCCTGTATCGTCACCATAATGTAACGATTTTTGGTTGTATCGATGCTCATGTGTTGTGGCTCTCTAGCAATATCGAGACATCAAGTTTTTGACTGTCAGCACTAACGAACTGATCAAAGCGGAGAGTGGCAACCCAGTGCAATAACGAGACCCGACCTATACGCACGACCAAAAACGCGCGCGCATAAACTTGAGTGAATTTCATCCAAAATCTCGCCATCGAGTAGAAAAGGTGCTAGCTGCAGACTCAGGTGAGTACAGTGCTTATATCGTTGCTGCTGGATCTAGGACCTTGAGCGTCGAATCAATCTGAAATTGACCCAGAGTAGTATCCGATCGCCTTCGCAGGGCAATCGAATGCTACATAGCCCATTGCTGGGTTCGGGCCTCTCGATGTAGAGGATAAGATAATAAATATCTTTATTATCTGATAATCATTTGGACATAACATCTTACCGACTGGACGGACGTTTGACTAGACGATAATAAGGACTTATTTCGCCAGTTACACAGTTTAACTAACTAGGTACTCAACTAAGTAATGCAAATGTAACATAAATTTTAGTAATTTAAAAACCAACATTAGCAGGTCCCATAGCTATATTGATAAGATCCTCCACCTTTACAAGGACAGTGGTGTCACTCATATTGGGTTCGTCAATCAGTCCTTTCATAGTTCCCATTTTATTAAGTTTTAATATCAAGCGTATTAAATGGAAATCTCTTTAAAAACAAAGAATTCTTTATGAACGTTTATAAAATGAAAAATGTAATTATCAAGCTCACAGAATACATTGTCAAGCTTAAAGAGAACTTATCAAAGGAAGAATGTACATCAGCCAGTGTTAAAGTCGTATACAACCTTTATCTCGCCAGCAAAAGGAATATGTTTAAAAGTTTTGAAATTAATGTTTGGAATTATATGAAAAAAAGTTCTCTATAACATTTGAATAAAATCTGCACTCAAACTTTACTTAAAAATATTGCTGCATTATAAAATCTGGAGTTTCCTTCGAGTATTTGAAAGACCACGGCACCTTGGTAACTAGGTACCAGTTGTTCTTCGGCCAGTACAAATAATATCACTAAATTTTTGAACGTAAGTGTTTTCCGTTCGGAAAAAATAAGAACATATGCGCTTTGTTGAACATTTTGTATGTAAGCAGAGCATTCAAGTTTCCTGACCAGCAAACCGACCGTATGAGCCAGCCTAACATCGCCTTAACTTAGTTCGGGATAGGTTGACATGGCAACTGTCTAGTCATAATATGACAACACATTCCAGGTAGTCGATATCGAGAATTTTAATGGTACGTAACAAAATGAGAGTAAAATTGTTATTATACCACCTTTGAAGTTATAATAGCCGACCAAGTCGAGTAGACGAATGTCAGATGTGCGGTCGACCGTATCGGGTACCGATTGCAAAAAAATCTAAAAACCCCAACATGATTATATTCATTAATTTTAATTTGAGCATCTAATTTTTTTCCCCATTTTATGTCCCACCAACGGAAAACAATACAATAAAACTTAATGAAATAAACAAAAACAAAATACTAGAAAAAACATAAAAACGATGAAAAATAGTGCAACTTATTGAAGCTGCGAACGGTACTAGAAAGGGCGCATTCCACGCGTTCGTCTAGTTTTGGTTGTGTCTGATAAATAAAATATTTATAAATTATTTTTCCATTCCATTTCACAATTTTTAACACTTTTCTGACTAGATCTAGAGCTTGAGAATGGATTATTAGTTTATTTTTAACATGTGATGAAGAAGCAGGCAAGCGAAGTCGCTTTTATCATACAACAAGAAGTCTCATGCCCCAATTGCCATATCGACCTGTCGGTTTTAATGGAATATTTAAATAAACAAAAAACAATATTTGTATGTATTTATTATTCATAATAACACTCGTCTCTCAACAACACTTAAACAGCAAGTTTATTTATTGCGCTGAATGACATTATCAACTAACACAACACTGCATTAGTCGCCGCTCTTAATACTGAAAACCAAAATGGCGTAATGTCGAGTATTAAAAAATATATTTCAATTCAAGATTGGAATGCAAGGATCTCGACATCTGAACCCGGGACGTTAGCACACGTTTCGTTGATATATAAATAATATTTCAAATAAATAAACATTACACACGCTAGCACCACGAAAAAAATAACAACGAAATGTCATCTATTCACATGTCTCACAGAAATGCCAAATAGACAGTTAATATATAAATATATATACAATCTGCTGGGGTTCCCCCAAACATCGTGGTTTGTAACGCGCGCAAAAAAAACTTTTATATCTCAACAATTGGAATTTATTGATTTTCACGAAACACGATTATATTTTATAACTATATTATCTACTGTCGTAGTAACACATAATTACGTCTAAGTATATTAACAATCGCTAATCGGCATGTTGAAACAACAACTTCAATACATGTCAAATGACACTTGACAGCTGTCAAAGTCAAAACTTAAAAGTTGAAATTGACAGTCGCCAACACTCTAAGTTAATGTTCAAAGCTGCCACAGCTTCTCCTTGTCTTTTTTAGGCAGTTTGCTAAATAGTTTCAGGGAAGGAAATTAAATTCGATGTGGCCATATTCTTTTAAAAATAAATACTCGCAAAAATATAGATTATCTGTTGTTCCAACACGCGAGTGGCACTAGGCTTGGTATATTTGTATAAATAGGCGTTTTGTGCTTAATCCTCGAGGTTGCGGAAGGCCCCAGACATGTCCTCCAGCAGTTGGTCGAAGTCCGCCTTGATTTTGGCCTCGCCGTCCTTGACAGGGTCCTAGAAACAGAGACAATTTTTAACAAAAAATATTAATAAATGCAGTTATCCTAAATTTTATTTCAATGTAAACATTAAATAGCAAGTTACAGTACTTTCTTAGGTATATTGTTAAATATAATTATTACACCAAAATGATGAAGTAATAATGAAATTAGAATTACACTAAAAGTATATTTTGAACGTTATAATCAATTTTTGACTAAATTTACAAAAAAACTGTGTACAAAATTAATATGTTAAAGCAAATTTTTTCAATTTATTTATACATAAATTTATGTTTATTATCTTTTTTACATTAAATGAGTAAATAGGAAAAAACATTATAAAATTAATTTAATGAGAAAATATGTAACAACTCAGATTTTTTTTGTTATAAAAAAACAAATCACAGTTAATTGAAAAACTTTCATGAACATAATTATGTTGTGTATTTACTGGAATTTTATGGAAGAAGGTCGGGCACTGATAATTTACTACTGGAGTATTTATGTGCGCAGTGTGTACTCGAATTTCTGTGCGCATGTATTTCTGTGCGTGTGTGCACATCTATTTGTGTGCGTTGCACATGTTTTTGTGTGCAAATGTGCATATGACTTTCAGTGCGTGTGTGCACATGTTTGTGTGCGAATGTGCATATGACTTTCTGTGCGTGTGTGCACGTATGTGTGCGAGTGTGCACATCTATTTGTGTGCGTTGCACATGTTTTTGTGTGCGAATGTGCACATGAGTTTGTGCGCGTGTGTACTTGTGGGTTTGTGTGCGTGCACATGTGTTGTGTGTTGGTCATTCGGTGGACTCACTTTGAACTTCATGGACGAGAGTTGGTAGAGCACGTTGCCCATGGCGTCGCGGATGACGTTCCAGGTGACCTTGTTGTCGGACTGCGCCGTGGACTCGACCGCGTGCCGCGACATGTCGTAGAACGAGATTATGTTCTTCAGCATGCCCACGGTCTTGTAGAACGGACAGAACCGATCGTACGACGAGTAGCTGAAACGAGCGATATAGCGAATCAACAATATTGAACAATATAATCCACCCAACTTATCTACACAATGGCCAACATTTAAACTGAGATGTATGATTGCTCATAGGTAACTAATATTGTATCTAAGGTAGGAGGATGATATCAAAGAAGGGCCACTTTGGATTAGGATTAGGTAGGAGACAATAGACGATCACGGCGAAGACCTTAGGCGGAAGTAACTAACACCAGACTAACTACAGCTTATTGAGCTGATTATATAACTATAATTAACTAAAGAAAGCCAACAACAGGTTTTCACGAATAAGCTATTGGTAAAAAAGAAAATACCGATTAATTTGCGTAGGAGTATTTTAGATTTTTAATTGTAGTGCTATAAGCACTATAATTAAACAACTTGTATGCACAAATAAAATGATAGCTTTTTACTAAATGCATATGAAAGTATATTATACAGTATTTATATCAAAAAATCGATTTCTAAATTTTTCCTCTGTCTATTTGTTCCGATTAGTCTCTGAAACGGCTGGTAAGTTAATTATAAACTAAATTATATTTAGACTGTTGTGTGTGTAATAATATTATTCACGCAATAGTAATTTTTTATTTTTAATATTGTATTTTATGCTTCAAATACTTTATATGTGGTCATTGAAAAATCAGCTTTAAAGCCTTGTAATAATAATATTGTAGGTGAAAATGATGTAGCCCCACCTGTTCTGTTGCAGGAAGTCGTCCTTGAGCAGTTTGGCCACCTCCAGGGTGATCTTGTCCGTCTCGGCCAACGAGGCCTTGCCGACCAGCTGCACGATTTCGGACAGGTCCTCCTCCTCCTGAAGGATCTCCTTGACCTACAATATCAGAGTGAACACTTGTCAAGTCAATTCACGCACGCACGCACACACACACGCACACACACACACACACACGCACACACACGCACACACGCACACACACACACACACACACACACAATCTGAGCATGCACTTGAATAGATCTCTACTTTCTCTGCGGCTGTTTGGATATCAACTTTAGTATATTAATCAGTTGTGGGTTTGTGAATTTCAAAATTTTGTAATGTTTACTTTAGCCTTTATTGTATTTTGTATTTCACTCCAATCGAAAGTTGCCAAAGCCAACTGTAATTTACAGGTTGAATCCTAAGTTCTTCGAGCCTCTGATAGCTGACGGACTGCACAATTTATTTATTTTTTCTATTGTTGTTGCATTGTGGATATGAATAAAGAATTTTTATTTTATAACTCACTATTCGCTAGTTACTAAGAGGTTAAGAAGAAATTCATATTCACAAGCATACATAATTAAAAGTTAAAATATAATGAGGAGAAAGGGCACTAGAAGTTCAGAACACATTGGGTTCAAATGTCGATAGCCTTACCTTAGTCCTGAGGGGTACGAACTCGGCGTAGTTCTTCTCATAGAAGTCATCCAGAGCACGCATGTACTTGCTGAAAACAAAATAACTCACTGAAAATCCTGTTCAGACTTCAATTAATTTCGATAGATTTTCCACAGAATTGCCAACCTTACAGCAATATATGGAAAGATTAGAGATTCAAGACTAATACCAGCAAAAAGCGGTGCTTTACGAGTGCTCGCGAAGTTAATTATAATTATAATACCTAATAATAATTAATTAATTACCGATTATTTACTTTTGCTTAATCAAACATATCCAACTAAACAACATTCTATTTACATGCTTACATCGATATTAATTCTTTAATTACCAAACAGATGGCGTCAGTAGTAACAGTCCAGTTAATATTATACATGTTCTATTGGATTCATGATTTGTATAAAATAATATTATTATGATAGATAACTAGAAATAAATTGAAACGAAGCCCAAATCTGAAAGTAAGTAAATGAGCCTTTGTATAAATAAAATGTTGCAATTAAACTAAATATAAATATTGAATATTTAACATTTTTGAAAATAATGGTTTAGATTTAGATGGTTTTATTAGCAAAGTCAAGTCCACCTTGTGACTAGAATTGACAGATCGATGACAGAAGACAGCTTTTATCAAGCAGAGGCAATACAGTAAACATACCACAATACTTATAATATAAAGAAACAATTAATCTGCAACAACACAGAGTAGAGAACATTGAAGCATCTCCGACTCACCTGTACGAGATGAGCCAGTTGATGGAGGGGAAGTGCTTCCTTTGGGCGAGCTTCTTGTCGAGACCCCAGAAGACCTGCACGATGCCCAGCGTGGCGGCGGTCACGGGGTCCGAGAAGTCGCCCCCGGGGGGGGACACGGCGCCCACGATCGACACGGACCCTGCACACAGACAGACAGGTGCTATTAATCTACTACCAGCTACACCTTTAAAAAAAACACACTTTCAGTGTTCTATAGTATTTGGCTAAATATATAAAAATAAAGCCATATTTCAATTGCTAACTCATACATAACACCTAAATTCACCCATCACTATGACCATTTCAGGCCATTCAAACTTTCAAATTGTATCAATGCTATATCGAAATGTATATTTAGTGTAATGCTTTCTTCACTCATCGCCCTGTTTTGTGATTTCTAAGCTGTATTCAGATATTTCAGCGTTTTGTGTTCTGATGTTTCAACGTTCTGTATTTGGATGTTTCAATAATCTGTATTTGGATGTTTCAATGTTCTGTATTTGGATGTTTCAATGTTCTGTATTTGGATGTTTAAATAATCTGTGTTCAAATGTTTCAACATTCAGTGTTCGGATGTTGAAATTATTTGTGTTCGGAAGTTTCAATATTCTATGCGCAGATATTTCAATATTCTGTGTCCATCTGAACACACTTTAGAAAGTTTTGTGTTCGAATGTTTTAATGTTGTGTTTGGACATTTGGATGTTCTACTTAGTACAAAGTGCACGTGACTCGTTACCTTCCCTGTCGGGGTTGCCGAGGCACTTGACTCGGCCGGCGCGCTCGTAGAAGGAGGCGAGTCGCGCGCCCAAGTAGGCCGGGTAGCCCGAGTCGGCGGGCATCTCGGCCAGACGACCCGAGATCTCGCGGAGGGCCTCGGCCCAACGGGACGTCGAGTCGGCCATCATGGACACGTTGTAACCCATGTCACGGAAGTACTCGGAGAGGGTGATTCCTGACAAAGACACGTTTCAAAATTGAATATTACTGATAGTGTATAGAGCGCACATTGTAAATATTTGATTATCTATGTTTTGTTTGTGAGGAGTGTATCTGTCATTTCGCTCCTTTTGCTTGCCATTCTTTGCTTCTGCCCGTGTCAAAAAACTCTCAATATACATTGTCTCAGTAAAAACGTTTCTACTTTATTTTTCCGAAAATCCAAGACAATCCAGACAAAACATAATCCACAACCTTTCAATTACCTTTTAGAATCAAGCCATATTTGTTCTTTTTTTATTGTTGGACTGGCGAGCCAAACATAATCGAGGAGACTAATCGCTCACCATGTTTCGTTGACCACGTCACGTAAAGATAGATAAGCAGTCCTAAGTATTGCTAGAAAGACAATAGAAGCTGACCTAACCACAAGACTCACTTCAGTCAATCAGCTGGTGCACAAGGCTCACTGGCCACCTTATGGATATTGTTTGTCATTGCCGTTCCTGCATGGCTAATTTTTTTTTTAATGATGGTACCTGTGTAGATGGAGGCCTCTCTGGCAGCCACGGGCATGTTGGAGGTGTTGGCGACGAGGGCGGTGCGCTTCATGATGGACTCCGTCACTCCGTCGATCTCCACACTCAGCTCGGGGAAGTCCCGCAACACCTCTGACATCTCGTTACCTGAGCAACGAACAACTATCAGTTGGATGTAAACACATGTTACATTAAATTTGAACTCCACTTTTTACCATCCCATAGACAAGTTTTTTTTTGTTTCTTGTTGTTTGTGTTTTTAATTTTTGGTGAATATTAAACTTTTTATTCATTCATCATGATAGAAATACATAATATTACAAAATTCTAAGCATGCCTTAGGTCTGTACATTGAGGCTATTAAAAAAACAACTGGAATAGACTATATAAACAATGGAGAACATGATTCAATGTTTTTTTTAGATTTTGTTTGTTTGGAAGCCACGTAAAAATTATTGGGCCAATTTCGATGCATTTCTTAAACTTAAACTCTGTAACACTTTTTATACTGGGTATCTCGCGGGAATTTTTCTGGGAATGATTTAAGTGACCAAATTTAAAAAAAAAACGAATTCCAATGTGATTTTTTTCACTGGTCAATAGCAAATTTAATGTAACTAATGGCCATAATAATTTGTTGTCAAAGACTATACTTCTATGAGTATAATCATAGATTTCGCCAAGGCTACACTGTTAATTTGACTTGAACGATAAACAAAAGAGTATTCATGCATGTGTGTGTCAAATAATGTATTATTTATGCATATAATTTTAAATATTAGCATTCTGCCTTCTCTATTCTATTTCTCTTGTATTGATATGGTATGAGGAGCTCACCGCGCTCCCCGCAGCCCACGTAGACGATGACGTCGGAGTTGGAGTACTTGGAGAGCGCCTGCGAGATGACGGTCTTCCCGCAGCCGAAGGCGCCCGGGATGGCCGTCGTGCCGCCCTGCACGCACCTGCACACCACCGTTCATTTGGGGTCAGGAGACATTTGCAACAGCGAAGGTGCTCTCAAGGGACACTGGAACCTGGCCACCAATGCCGGACAGGCCTCCTGTGTTCCTCGTTAAAGATATGACGTCAAACTTGAAAAATCCAGAAGGCTGCAGCGAGTTTAAAAATACAAAATGACTTTCAACTAACCTATTGGGGATTGGATGTGTATAGTAATACTCACGGGAACAGGGAGTCGAGCACACGCTGTCCGGTGAGCAGGGGGTGGTTGGCCGGCAGCTTCTCCGTGACAGGCCTGGGCTGACGGACGGGCCACACTTGCAACATGGTGTACTGGGCCTTCTCACCGTCAAACTCTGTCTCCAGCACCACGTCCTGATGGAATCATTATAACATTATTCGAATTATGATAAAACATTCTGATGATTTTTTGTCTTTTCGCTGTTTAGTTGTTGCAATGTGGTAGAACCATGCTGGAAACTAAAATGGCTCGAGCTCGAAGTACAATCCGACCAAGCCGAATAGACGAATGCCAGATATGCAGTCGACCGTGTCGGGTACCGATTACAAAAATATCAATCGATTAATAACTCTTTATTGTGCACCAATACAACACAAAAGAAGTTACAGACTAAAACTGTCTCGTTATGCACAAGGGGCGGTCTTATCGCTGAAAAGCGATCTCTTCCAGACAACCCCATATATAATAACAATAAACTATAGTTGAATTATTTTGTTCGTGCAGTTTGGGTCATAAAATAATTGGAGCGGTGAAGCGATTATTTCGCTCTCTCTCCACTCACGGGCCTTATGGGCGGACATAGTGATGCGCATTATTGATGTCGATAAGCGTTATCGATACATAACAATGTCTCACCACTCTTTATATAGCGCCCCGCCGCCGTGTACCTGCCTTCGATGACTCATTTGTTTTTATCGATAATGGCGTTGCGCCCGAGCAACTTGCTCACCGCCCTAGCCGGGCCGAGGCCGAGCTATGATTTATGACCCAAACTGCACGGCCAAAATAATTCTACTATAAGTACAAGAAGAGCGAAATATGTATAAATATATTGAAGTTGCAAACGGTACTAGGAGGTACAGTGTCGGAGGCGGTATGCGGGCGGGGTCACGCGATTGTCTAGTTAGCTCGGTCGAGTAATAAGCTTAAAAGTATACTTGGTGTAAAAACATAAATTAAAACCTGTGAAATTAAATTGTTCCAAAATGTTACTTACAGTGACTTTGTAGTTGCCAGCCGGGGCGATGTATGTGACCGTGCCCTTGGCCTTGGGGGGCATCAGCATCTTGTGCTTGACGAGAGTGTTCTCGTGGACGATGCCGTACATGTCTCCGCCGGTGATGTGGGAGCCGGCCTGGACGAAATTTTAACTTTAAAATACAAGATATGAGAGATCACAATAAAGTTTACCCACTTTTCACAAAATGACGAAGTGTGACAAGGCGTGGGAAGTAGTACAAGTTTCATCGTAAAGTTAAAAGAAAGACTAATAAAAAATACACACCGGGGGATCAATCTGTTGTATTGACTTTTTAATAACGTACCTTAACATGAATCGGGTTGAATTCCCACTCGATCTCCCTCGCCAAGCAGGGCACGTTGACACCCTTGGGGATGTAGATGGACTGGGTGAGCTCGTTGATGTCCTTGAGGGGGCGCTGGATGCCGTCGAAGATGGAGCCCAGGATACCGGGACCCAGTTCCACCGAGAGGGGCTTGCCAGTACGGAGTACGGGATCACCCACAGTCACACCCGATGTTTCTTCGTATACCTGAGGATATTTGTCATGTATGGTTTACTAAGGTCTGAAGCTGATGCTCTGATTGCAATCAGGATTTATTAGTCAAATAATTTATGATTTTTCAGTATGAAATATATTAGGAAAACTTTTTTATTTCTTGAGTTCAGCAGACAGGCAGTAAGTGGCCCACCTAATGGAAAGCAGTTACCATCGCCTATGGACATTTATAACACCAAAGGTGCTACCAATGTGCTGCCAATCTCTTAATGGGGACTAGAACAAGGCCACTAATGCCAGAACACAACTCAAGGTTGTTGTTATGGTGGTGGTATGGTGGTAGGGTAACCAGATGGGTAAATACCCTACCACCTGGATGTGGGTATTTTTGTCTCCGCTTACGACAGCCAAGCCCAACATGGGAAACTTTCTTATTTCTCTGGATGAATAAATATAATATTATAATGAAAGCTTTACTTTCTCTATTACGAATTTGATAATTAATATGCTGTTCTAGGTTAATTGTTCTTTAAGCAACTGCGGCAATAAGTTAACATAAAAATTGGATTCAATCGATATTGAGAAAAAATCTAAGAACCGAAGGCACGTGTTGTTGTCAATACCTGAATGGTGGCCATGTCGCCCTCCAGGCGGATGATCTCCCCGACCAGCTCGTTGTAGCCGACGCGCACCAGCTCGTACATAGCCGACCCGGACATCTTCTCCGCCGTCACGACTACACAAAGCAAATTATCCAACAGTATTCAAATATTGTTACGAGTTTCGGGACTCGAATTAAAATGCCGTTGCAATTATTATAGAGTTTATTTAGAACTCTACACGTATAACACAGGCAAAAATATAACTGTACACAACCAGTCCAAACGTAATGCACGATTTAACCACACGCGCAAAGTCCGTCATTAACGTTTTGCTTCGCTTGTGGCTATCGCTAGACTGCCTCCCCCCTCCATCAGGTCATTGTTTTATACTGCACAAATGCAATATGTCTGCCGTATCCAAGTCGGCTTAATTCGCCACACCTGGCTAATGACTCGGCCCAAAGCTACCATAAAAGAGTACAATAACAATGGGCTATTTTCTAATCTCAAATTTTAAACATAAAGTAAACAAAAGAAGACTCATAAAAGAGTTTCAATGTTATTAGCTCAAACGCCGACGGGTAATAAATGTGCTTTGTTTACAGATATGCAGGTGGCCCAAATTGTAACAATATTAACTGTTAACAAATGTCTTTTTAACCGACTTCGAAAAAAGGAGGAGGTTCTCAATTCGTCGGGATCTTTTTTTTTTTTTGCTTTTTTTATGTATGTTCGCCGATTACTCCGTCATTTATGATCCGATTTACGTGATTCTTTTTTTATTCGACGCGGAATAGCTTCCAATTGGTCCCCTAAAAATTTTACATAGTTTGGCCCAGTAGTTTTCATTTTACGATCATTTTTTTGTTCCCGGTTATTGGGACTTATATTTTTTAAGAAGCGCGGCACCATTCGTAGGTCCACCCATACATAGCTAGACACTAAAAAGTAACAAATAAAATTTAAAAACTTCGTTTAAAAAAACCCGACTTCAAAAACTAAAATGTATAAAATAACTTATTTCTAAAGCTATTATTAATATATATTATGTAAAACATCTTGGAAGTCGGTGCAAAACAAAACATAAAAATTACTATATTTTGAAAATTACTAAGCAACGACTTTAAGATGTTTTAGATAATATATATTAATAATAATAGCTTTAGAAATAAGTTATTTTATACATTTTAGTTTTTGAAGTCGGTTTTTTTAAACGAAGTTTTTAAATTTTATTATAAATCTGGTCAGATTTTTTTTTATAATTTTGCTTTAAATATATTAGGATTCAAACAGACTGAAGGTCGCTCAGCAGGCTATGGATCGACCCATGTTAGGGGTATCTCTTATGGATAAAATCAGAAATGAGTATGTATCCACATTGGTTAATGTTAACGACATAGCTTGCAAAATTAGAAAGCAGAATAGGCAGTGAGTAGGCTGGTCACATTTATCACAGGACCGATGACCAAAAGAGTAGATGAAGGCGAAAAATTGGATTCAATCAATGTTCAGAGTCCTGGAGTGGAGACCGCGTCTCGGCAATCGTAGTGTAGGACGCCCTCCAGCCCGATGGTCTGACGATTTGCGCAAGGTTGCCGTTGGGGGTGGGGACTGGATGACAACACCGGTGGACCGGGATAGGTTGCGCAAACTCGGGGTATACGTCCAGCAGTGGACAATAGTTGGCTGACGACGATATTGTGATTTTATACAAGTTTATTTATTTACTCTCCAACATATTGCTCAGAAATGAATGAGAATACAGGAAAATACATAATATCCTACAATTGGTCAAAGTGGTTTGGCTTTATATAAATATCAGTTTTCAATTACAACTACTAACTAGTTAATTGTACTAATAACACATTAGTACAATTAACATATTAGTACAGATAGGTTTTGATTAAATCTTACATACCAGGTCCAGACACGGCGAACACATAGCCGAATCTCTCCTCATTCTCCTCATTGGCGATCGTCTTCAAACCGCCTCTGCTCGCCATTTTGAATTTTATTTATTCTATCGGCTCTGATGGAAAGAAAATAGATTTATTGCAATATAAATTGAAATTGATTTTTTTTATTCAAAATAAGTTCCACTGGAGAATACTTTTTGAAGGTACTTCCTATTAAATTTAAACCTACTTCCTATTCTATGTACACCGCGTCGCAATGTGTTATCACTATTCAAAGGAGTAGATGCGGCAAGAAACTCCCTAGCAACATGTCTAGCTAAAAAAGATTTTTTAATTATTTCTTTATCTCCTTTTTTATATACATATAGAATTTGTATTACAATTACTTTTCAAAGAATGAATGGAGTTGTATAATAAAAATAACTACAATTTAAATATATATTACTTTAAAATATCACAATAAGATTGTGGTCATTTCTCTAAAATCTAACAGCTAGCAAAGAAGATGTCAACATTTTAGGTAGGATATCTTAGACAGTAATTTTAACATAATGTGCATAATTATGTCTATCTAATGCCCAAACAAGCCAACAGGTCCACTGCCTACATAAACATGACACAGAAAAGCTATGTAAGTAATCAAAACAGTAAAACAATGTAACAATAATTATTAAAATAAATCAAATGGTAACTGTTACTAACACCTCAATCTCCAAAGTAAATCATAATAAGAAAAGACTGGAATGAAGAATATTTGAATGTTATTAATAATACAAACTTATAGATTACTTTTAAGGGCAAGCTTTTTTTTTGTGGGGGCACATGGGGGCATGCAGTGCCCTTAATAGAAATTTCGAAAATATAAAAAAAAACCTTTACAATTTTTTATTTTTTTTTATAGGTCAAAAAAATTAAAAAATACAAAAAACAAAATCTAATCTATTTTTCCTGAACAGTTAGTCACCTCATAGGAAATGTGTGATGCTCTTTAAGAGCATGTGAGCTCAGTTTACATTTGAAAAATTGTGATGAGTGATGAACCCGAGTGAGTGCTAATCAGAAAATTGAAAAAGTGCTTCTAATATTTGGACAAACAATAACTGTACCGGATAAGAACTATGAAAAGGCTTTGGAAGTGGTGGAAAAACTCATGCATTTTAGTTCATTTTATGGAGTGGAGATACAAAGAAAAAATTATTGAATTACAACTTACGAGAATTAGCGTGCTCCCAAAAAAGAAGTGACAAGAAAAGGCCCCGTTTTAAGTATTAAAAAAAAAATTATCACCCATGAAATTACCAGAAGATTAAATCAATCTTGAGCATTTTAATATTTACCACAGCAACCTATTACAATCTTATTGCTAGTCTCACTAAGACAGGCTACTACTGTGTGTATCACATGTCAGTATATATCATAAAGATTTCAATGTAATGTTTAGGTATGACAAAGGACACATTATCACACCTTTAATGGTAAACCACAGTTCAATTAAAAACAAATCATTCAAATTTAAGTATGTTTTATAAGCCAAGCCATGAAAATGTAATGAGCAATATGATATTACATAACATACAAACCTAAAAATATTAATACATAGGAAAATCCTTTCCAAGCCCAACATTGAACAAAAATGATCAGCTGACATGTGTGTATGGTTATCAGCTGATAATGATAGCATCAATCACTGTCAATTTAATGCCATGAAGATGTTTCTTAGGCACACATAAATTTTTTCATGATTTATTTAGTGTCAAAAACAATTCAAATTAGTAATTCAACAAAACTCCTACATCCCTCTTAAGGGCCCATCTACAAATTACATCATACATTAAGATGGGGAGGGGATCAATGAAGTGTGACATTATGTGACAAGAGGTGGTCCGGTCCTAAATTATTGGGATTTCACATTTCAAATTCTAAACTAAAATAATATTAAGGGCCAAATTTCATATTATTTTATTCCACAAGCTGCCATGAAAATTGCTGCACTAAAACAAAGAGAATTATATTCCCTCTTTTATTCTAATACAAATTCTATGTAGTTAGAGGGAGAAAGCATCCGTTTCAATGTTCATCTCAATTATCTGTATTTGAACACAAATTTATGAGACTTCCCAATGAGCCATGTGTGACAGTTACGCAACAAATTTGTGGTGGTTCCGTCTTACAAGTAATTTAATAATTTGCTGATGTAAAAGTGCAAAATATGAGTCATCACACAAGAGAGTCTTACAAATATGACGAGTTATGACAAGGAAGGGGGGAGTTAAAAAATAATTAATTTTGTTGATAGCCCCTAAGGTGTTCTCTAATGTGGTACACTACCTCATTCACTCTTCATATTTTTGATGATATAAACTGACAGAATTTAGTTAAGACAAATCTTTATTCCACAAATCTTAACAATTACATTAAAAATCATTCTCAAAAAAAATAATATTCAGACAAGCTTTCATACATAATTTTGTCACAAGAACTGTTTTTATATACCGAAATGTACCTATATGAAACCAAATTCAATTTATGTGAAACAGTCATAATATTCTTGTTAAGATTTGTAGAGTATATAAATATGTCATAAGTAGATTCATAGAATTTATATCTTCCAAAATGTTTTAATGCACAAGCAAGATCGGAAACCCCATTGAAGTAGCTTCTTTTTAAGATTTTCAATTTCATACTTATTATATATGGTATCAGAACTGTATCAATATTTCCAAAGATGTAACAACTTGTTAAACAAATGTTAGTTAGCAACATTTAGCAAATGAGGTGAACCTTTAATATGCTATATTATTCTTAAATGGTGGTATTATGCTTGAGTTTTATTCAAACATGAAGCTCTTCTAATTATAAACTTTAGATTTAGAAGTATAGTTAATTGCAGTGGGAGTAACTGAACAAACAGGAGCTTAGAAGAAAGAAGAAGTTAAAAGAGGGGTATATTTATGATAAAAAGAATGTACTGCCTAGGTTCTCTTCAACCTACACTTTTGTAAGATCTTTGAGTTCTTTGACTGACACTCAAAATTAACCAGCTTTCTTCTTCTGATTAGTTCAATTTTGGCTTGGCACGATTTGTGTATTCAGCCAGAGTAATGCGGTAAATAATTATTTGACTTCCAAGGGAAAAAAATCCAAAATTAAACCAAAAAAATTATAAAGATGTATCAGAATAATATTTGAACATATACAATTAACTAAAATTAAAATTTTATTTGGTTATTTACAATTAATGAATTTAATACACTATATACATCAAATTTAGAGTACTTAAGTAATAAAGAAATACAAGTAGCAAGAGGAACGGAAAAATAAATTATAACCAGCATTTAATAAAGATAAATGTGTTTAACATTATTCTCAAAAAGTGAATAGTAGCTTGTTACATAAATTTTATTTAACGAATTCTTATACTATAACAGTAATTTAACATTACTATTGAATGTAACATTTCTTTCAAGTAACATTTCTTGGAAATTTTGACCATATGAGAAAAAGGCGTCCTAGATTCTTATAGGAAAGATTTAACTGTTTCAAAACCGTACAAGGATATAAAAAGATCAAGTGAATAATAATTAGAATACTCGTGTTATTCTAACTGGATAGATGTCTCCAAATCCTATACAAAAGAGAATAGTCATGCCTGGGAGAAGTTTAGGACCGGAAGATTTAATTTCTAGCACAAAATCGACGGCACAACTGCTAATATGTTGAGGAACCAATCCAAGAGGACTTACAAGTCACATGATGAAAAGGGTGGAGAATATAATCAATGGATATCGATTAATAATTTACGAGGGCAGAGTTTGTATGTTCTATATTTTAGTTCAACATTTAAAGAGCTAATTATTGGGAAAAATGCATAGAAATTACATTAAAACGATGACACTACACGGCTATTTAAAACTATTTGACAATATGAGGAACGACCACAATCTTACCGCAAATTTAAATAAATTAAGTGTTATCCAGAACAAGATACACGTACACTAAAAGAAACGAATAAATGTTCTCCAAATAAGCAATGTAATTATAAAAATTCAACTCACAGGACGAGAAAGATGGAAAAGACGAACCGAGAATGGCGGACTAGGACAACTTATCACAAGACTATGATAAAAATTAAGTCAGCTGACCTATATCTATGGTTCTTTTGCTCCTAGTCTATGAATTAACAAATCATTGATTTTTGTTATTTTTTTCAATTGGCAACAATTTTCATACAAAATATTTTTTTAAATGTGTACTACACTCGCATTTGTAAAGTTCTAGCGTGAACTTCTCGCATTTCTCGTGACGTACTCGCGAGAAAATGGTGCAATCGAAGTTCTCAGTATAGTTTCGCACTCAACGTCGCTAAGATGGACGTAGGAGTTGCTTGAGTTACTTCTTACGATATCTTTACTGCTAGCTTATTATAATTAAAGACTGACTTCTAAACATAACTAAAAATGATATTTTTTTTATAACAATTCAGTATTTATTTCTTGTTCCTATTAATGTAACTATGTACAGATATTCCATCTCAGGAAATCACTTTGGCTGGGGTTGTAGTAGTGACGTATACTGATAAGCTCGTTTGTGTGTATAAACATAGGGTGTGTTAACAAAAATCCTGATAGCTTTAGTTTTAACTTTTAATATTAAAAATATTTAGCTATTAAAAGATAGGTTGTAATGAATAAAAGTAAATAAAATTACTTAGGTATAGAAAATTAAGCGAAATAGCCGTCGCTGAACTGAACGTAAAACATGAACAAAAGGTAAACTAGGAATATAAAAGAACTATTTTTTTAATTTTAATTTAATTCGGCAGACAAACACACACATTGTATATCCCCAAATTAAGCAAACTACGCTTGTGTTATGGGTAATATACAACGGACCACTCTGGGGCTGATTCCAGACACCCAGACTATGGTACGGAGAAAATAAGTTTCCGAAATTTACGATACCAGGAATCGAACCCGTAGCCTTTGCGTTGCAGTGAGGTAGGCCGACAAAGGCTTAGCCCGCTCAACCACAGAGGCCGTCAACTATAAACGAAAAACTAATTTCCATAGCAAAGGGTATATATATAAAGCTCTGGTATTATGTATACTAACAATAATTGAATCTATATATTAATTTGTGCTGTTTGTTATTATGTAATTTCATGGTTTGTCTTCGATGATCAACTTACAGACCTATGATATTGTGGCGACATTAGTGCCAACATCACAAGCAAACATTTAAGCGCGAAACCAATATTAATCTGTACAAAGCAAAACATCGCGCCGTTTTATGACAGCGCGCCCACAATTTTTCGCGGCAATCCATTTGCCGCGAAACAGTCGAGAACCGAAGTTCATTTCGGGAGATCTCGGCACAGTCCGACTCTCGCCTTCAACACGAACGCACGACATACGTGCTCGGGTTCAACGTTCGTTTTCGCGCTTGCTCCTTGCCTAGCAAAAATCCTTCTGAACATTATTGTAACATTGAGAGTGAGTGTGTGATTAAAAGTGTACGACGCAAGTAATCTTTCATTTCTCCGTACACCGCTCAACGGCCGCAACCAAACCATCGCACATTATCACCCTCAATATCTTCGCGCATATTTTTTTTGTGAATGAACTTGGAAATTTTTTCACAAAAGAATATGCGCCAAAATACCCTAATATATGATTGCGTTGTAAGAACAAGTAAAGAAAAAGAAGATATTAAGATTCAAATATCCTCGGCCAATTCGCGATTATCATGCCCAAATCTAATTCTACACAACTGGTCCCAAAGGCCTCTTCATTCCCAGACCTCGCGTTCTCGCGAGAATGTGGAGAAGCCTTTATAGGTCGTATTCCACAAAAGTAGTCTCTGCACACAGCTCGCTTTATATTAAATCCCATGAGTTCTCCATTCAGTTCAGTTAAAAGTAACCCATGTTCATTTCTGTTATCAACAGTATAATTATTTACAAAACAACCTAGCTTAGTAATGAATTACCGTTGCCTTTACGTTAAAAATAACCACTGTTTAAAAAATCATGTCCATGGTGCCATGGTTTGTTGTTGACCGTCAGTGTCATTTTTCATTCTTTTGACGTGGAAATAGTAAAATAGCCGCCGGACTTTTCTTTTGAGCATGTATTCTTTATTCTTTGTTTTGTAATTTGTATGAAACTCATTTTAGCCTACTTTAGAATAAAAATAAAATAGCTAAACATATTCACTCCCCTAAAATAAGCAGTTTAAAGTGCAATTAATTCATACCTGCTAACTTCCAGCTGTAGGCATAAGTTTCGTTGCCCTAATAGATTGTTTTTTTGACGTGTTGCTGGACGATTTATGTATTTGATCTATCTAAATTTTTAGGAACAATAAAGACACCCAGTTAAGTAAATTACTATCTTGGCTTCTGAGACACGGGGCTATTAAAGAAGGGTTTTCACCAAGGTAAGAATACCTCTGAACTTTAATTATGGCGGCAGACAGTACAAACTACAAACAGAACCGACTGGTAACCATTCAGCTATTTATCTTATATACACACGAACAGTCGGTTAGGTTAGGTTTTGTGTAGACCAAAGCGCACGAGCCAAGCGAGCGTGCCGCGGGAGCGGCCGGCGAGTGCCAGAACCGACTGTAACCATTCACTATTTATCTTATATACACACAAACAGTCGGTTAGGTTAGATGTAACCTACATAAACAACCAAAACTACCACAACTACTTCAACTACCACAGCTGCTTTTGTTGTTTTATTTCATTTTTAACAATTTTATGTTGTGTTTTCGGACTATTGTGAATCCTTTTATGTTAAATATTCGATTTTCATTGGATTTTGCAACTTTGAACCTTATGATATAAGTGAAATATTAGTGAAAAACAGAAGTGAGGTTAGATTGACAAAAACATTAATAACTCGGGAACTATACATTTCTGCCACATAGGAGTTGCACAAGGGGTAAGTTTTGGTTATAAAAAATAATGCATACTGAAAGGAATCTCGAGGCTGATTTTGATGGAAACTAAACTTTTTGATTTTTGAAAAACCAATAATACTTGTCAAGAATCAAACCTGTTTATTTTGGATTAAAAAAATAACATTCTGTATTATTACACCAATCCATAATGTAGCTTGTGAGCCTTAATTTCTGTGAAGGAATGGCAAAAGAATAAACCCAGAAAAACGGTTGTTTTTGTTTGTTCAAAATTGTCTATGTTCTACTTTTCCATAGATTAATTAAACATCAAATTTCCATGGTTATTTAGCCGCACCTCATTTGTATGCAATCAATGTTTACACCCATTAACTGATTTGATTGATTGAGGTAAAATAATTTCCATATCAATTATTAATTTATAGTTAACTAAAAAAAAAAAAAAAAATTTCCTTATTACCTATAATTAATTAATGGAAAATAGAATATTTTGTTCAAAAACAATCCCTTCGCTTAGTTTGCTGTTAAATCTTACTTCACAGAAATTGATTCCTACGAGCTACACTATACTTTGGTATAATACAAATATAGGGATGTGTTTTTTTTCAAAATCAGTCAATTTGATTTCTGAGAAGGGTAATATAATTGATTTTTCAAGAATCCAATGATACCGTTTCCATTTTCATCAAAATCGGTCTCATGACTCATTTGAGTATTTATAGATATTTCATATAGTTTAGAATTTAGCCCTTGCAGCCCACTTAAATATATATAATTAATTCATCTGTTTGGAACTCCTAAAGTGCTGGGTGGGTTTTGATGAAATTTTTATGTAAATTTGAGTGGATCTTAACAAGGTTTAGTTCACAATTGAATCCCATAGATGACAATGGTTTTAATTCCAGACTGTTAGATTTTTAATTTTTCATGTTTGCGTGGATTGCGGGATTGTTTAGTTTCCAATTTCTGCTGGTAGGTGGTTCTAGAATTAGGTCCTAGATTTATATTTTTTCAGGACAGTACAGCATTTGCCCCACTTGCTGTAAAATGGTATATGTTTGTATGGTACTGCTTTCTTTTCTCTTGTCTTTGTCATAATTGTCTCCTCCTGTATCCACTGCTATATGTATCTGTTCTGAATTGTATACTTTATATAATTTCTGAATTATTACATATTACTCATAAAATCTTCCTTTTTCAGTTCAGAAGGCTACCTCCAAGTAAACCATATCTTGCAACACAAATCATTTAGAGGGAAATACAACAGGGAAGATATTGAACGGATTGTTCTGAACAATGTTAAACAACGGTTCAAACTTAGGGTAAATCCACATACAAATGTGTTGGAAATAAAGGCAAACCAGGGGCACAGCATAGCTAGCGTTGGTGTGGAAGATTTGAAACCCATTTTAGAGGTAAAGATCACTACAAAATATGTATAATTTAGTCTTAGAAAATTTTTGATAGTCATATGAGGTGAGGGGAACTCACTACACATAAGTAACCCACTGATGGGTTTCGGCCTCTCTTTTTTGAAAGAACTGACATGACATATACACCAAACATACTTGCCTATACAAGTTTTTCATATCTCTGAAGGTTTTATAATGAGGATTTCCTTCACTATTAGCATCTGGTAATATATCATTATACTCATTAAATTAGGAAACTGCCCAAATGGTCCCTGATTAGGAATTAAACCGATGTCATTTGAGACCCGAATGAGTTAGCCACTAAGCTCCACAGCATTTTTATGAATGCTCCACATTCTCAAGAGAAAATCTCAAGAATCCATTCCACATTCTTGTTTCTGATGATAATGTGGATGGACCATAATGATTGGCAAAATGTTAGGCTACAAAACAAGGTGGCGGGGAATTACCTAAATTTATAAACAGCCAAGTGTGGGAAGGTATAATTTATTTATACAATAATATTATTTAGGGCATGTATACACAACCAATGACTAAAAGGAACTGGATACACTTAAATTCTTGGGCCCAGATTGTAAAATATGAGTGATTTTAATATTTCTTTTTATGTTGCTGTTTTTATAGTTGTAGTCGGTTTATAATCTTATTTTTAATTACCTGGTCTACTTTTTTTGATTCCTAAATGGAATCAACAACACCACTGTAAGTTCAATGCTACAGAAATTCTATAGGATCAACTCACAGTGAGTTTCTCCAAAGCAATATAAAAAAGGTTGATCACAGCTGTCATTTAATCCTGGTTAATAAAAATCATGATATAGTTATTTAGAATTAATTAATTTGTGGTGTAAGTTTTATTATTACAGTGTAAACTCTATATAACAACACTGATGGGACTGTGCATGTTATTGCGTTATAAAGAGTTGTTGTTTAATGGAGAGAAGATTGTTATTTTTGTCCGATGTGTTTTGCTGCACCAGTAATTTTGTTGTATTTTTGTTTACTCATTTTATTCATATCTTGCGATATTGAGGTATCTTGGTGATAAAGGAAGTAATTAGAAATTTCGGCATTTCGGAATTACTTAGAAATTTTGGTATGCATGATGACGACAGTCGAGTTTATTAAAAAATGAAAAAAGAATGAATATATTTATTTCTTAGGAAACACATGCACAATTTGTAGTCAGTTGCTGGAATCTTCTTTTAAGCAAAATTTACTTGTATCAGAAGATCCCGCTCTTCCATACCTTAAATATTATTGTATTCAAAAGTTTCTATTACATAAAATTGATAGTAAAAATTATTTTGTTTATAAATTATGTACCGGAAAAAAATAGTACGTAATTTTTTTCGCAGTGCGTACTAGGTGTAATTCCGGAATTTAAGGGTAATTGTATTTATTTTATATCAAGTTAGTGTACTTAATTTACATTAAGTACAAAATATAATAATCATACCAAAATATTTTATTACATTATCATATTGTATTGCTAGAATAATAGTTACTGCACTTAAATATTTTTATTAAGTATAGAACATAAAATTATAATAGTATTTAATAAAAGAAAATAAGACTAAGTTTATTACGGGCTAGGATAATAAAGCGATAAAAGAATGTACACAGCTGCGCAGTTTTTACTGATTTAAGCAACTTAAAGGTACTTTTTATTACGTAATTGTTGTCATTCTTGAGAGTAAGTGTAATGCTATAAAGAGTGTATCATTGTATGGAAGACAAACCAAACCAACCAAAGCCAATTATTTCGACGCTTAAGGGAGTTTGTCGTTAAATCGAGTGGCGTTAAATGGAGTTTACACTGTAATCTTTAAACATATATTATGGTAATCATTAAAAAAAACTTGTGACCTTATTTTTAAGATGTCTCATTTTCCAAATAGAATTATTGGCTGGCTGGTATTTTCATTTCATATAACACTTGAAACCATATCTCAACTTTGGCCCAAAAGTCCCCGTCTCCTTTCCTGTTTAAATAATTTTTATAACCCGCTGTCATAATTAATGCAAATGCTAATTACTTAATAAACTAATACCACTGTAAACATAATTACTTGTAATTAGTTACTAAAAGATTATAAGGTTGAAGTGAAAGTGCAGTCCTGTTGTAATATTGTTGTAAATAAGTGTTCATTGGAATAGTATAGCAATGAAAACTGTTTAGTAAATTATTGTGTTTTGTACTGAAGTAAATTGAAGGCTTTTGTATAGCAAATTTACTTTTACTTAAGGTAGCTAGTATAATTTCAATTACTCAATATGTGGCAAATGATGTTGGTGTTGTATTCAGTGAAACTACTAATGTATAAGATTCATAATACTAAATTCTGTACAATACTGTTTGTTTGTACAAATAAATTTAAAAAAAATTAGATGTACAATTTAAAAGTTATTACTACATTTGGATGATTTAAGTTTAAATAAACATTAAAGTTTATCTATACTTGAAAGTGTAATACTAACCACACATTAAAGATAGTAAAGACTGAATTTGTGAGTACCAGCTTGTGCAGTGGTGTGTTTCATTATCACATCACATAACTAAGTACCAAGTGATTGGTATTAATAATATTTTTATTTTGCTCAATTAGGCCTAGCGAAGTGGGAACGGGTCAGCTAGTTTAAACATCCTACTAATATAAACGCGAAAGCTTGTAAGAGTGTATGGATGTATGTTTGTTACTCTTTCACACAAAAACTACTGAATGGATTTTGATGAAACTACAATAGTACAGCTTTCACATCAGTATAACACATAGGCTATAATGTATAAAGATATAATGTGTATTATTCAAAATATAAAGATTTTCCATCACCAAGCGGGTGAAACTGTAGGGCGCAGCTAGTAATTATGTAAATTTAATAGCATGAATTGGTATGTTGATATCAATATCTAAAATAAATATTTTTTCTGCAATTGATATGTAAACAATGCTGGTGGTGGTTTTGGGTTGGCCGATATTTACTTGAATAGTTTATTTTCCTCAAAGGTGTATTATAAATTACTTTCAGCGCGTTCCATTAGTAGCTCATAACGCCCAAAACGCTCCGTTAGCCGTTCCACAAGGCGACCGCAGTCGCTGTGGTCGTGGCGAAAACGTCACTAATGACTTCTTCATTTTCGATCACACAACTCTCAGAACGACCCATGTCAAGAGGTAGGTCGAATAACCATTCCACTTGGGTTTACGATTTAACGCCAGAAACAAGTGGAACGGGAAAAATCACGGCAGTGAACGTGGTCGTTGTGAGTTTAATGGAACCTAGCCTATGTATAACTTAAAAGGTGTGCTTTCCAACTTTATGCATTAAGGCCTCTTTTTTTACATACATACATACATACATAACTTCACGCCAGGTCCCTTGCGGGGTAGGCACGAACAACAGAGCGCCATTTAGGCTTATTCTTACACACTTCACTTGCTTCTTTGACATTCATAGCTCTTGTCATACACGCTCGTCTTTACAAACACACGTATATCTCTAAATTAAGCAAGTTACGCGTGTGTTAAGGGTAATATACAATGTACTACTCTGGGGCCGATTCCAGACACCCAGACCATAGTAACTACACCAGAAATCGAACCCAGAGCCTCTTTGTTGCCGTGAGGTAGGCCGGCAAATGCTTAGCCCGCTCAACCACAGTGGCTGTCAAATTCTCCGTCTATAATTCAATATAAAACAGTTTCTCGTAGAATAATGAACTAAACTTTTCTTCCAGCCAGTATATGAAACAGTGGTCCATGGTACATATTTAAAATGCTGGCCAAGCATTAAGCAGTATGGTTTGAGTCGTATGCAACGGCAACATATACACTTGGCAAAAGGCACACCTGGCAACACCAACATAATAAGTGGTATTCGGAATAACGCACACATATATATCTTTATTAATTTGAAAAAGGCTCTAAATGAAGGCTTGAAGTTCTATGAGTCTGACAATGGTGTGATATTGACACCTGGCAATGATCAAGGCTATCTAGAGAGTAAATATTTTGAAAAAGTTGTCAAAGCTAGTTCAGGTATGTATCTATTTTCCTTCTTCAATTTTTGTTTATATTTCTTACTAGAGTTTAAAAAATGCCAAAAAGGGCAAAAAGGACAAAGAAAAAAAAATACAAAAAGGCAAAAGGGCAAAAATTACAAATAGGGCAAAAGTACAATAACGGCGAAAAGGAAAAAATATACAAAAAAGTCAAAATAGGCAAAAGGACAATAAGGGCAAAAATGACACAAAGGGCAAAATATACAAAAAAGGCAAAAAGGGCAAAAATGGCAAAAGGGGCAAAAAGGACAATGGGCAAAAAATACAAAAAGGCAAAAATGACAAAAAGGGCAAAAGTACAATAACGGCAAAAAGGGCGAAAAGGAAAAATATACAAAAAGGGCAAAATGACAATAAGGGAAAAAATGACAAAAAGGGCAAAAGGACAATAAGGGCAAAAGGACAATAAGGTTCAAAATGACAAAAAGGGCAAAAAGAGAAAAAGAACACAAAGGGCAAAAATTACAAATAGGACAATAAGGGCAAAAGGGTAAAAAGGACAAAAAGGGCAAAAAGAGAAAGAGAACACAAAGGGCAAAGAGGACAAATAGGACAAAAAGGTCAAAAATACAAAAAGTGCAAAAAAAAAGACAAAAGGGACAAAAAGGGCAAAAGGCACAAAAAGGACACAAAGGGCAAAAAGGACGAAAAGGAAAAAACATTCAAAAAAGGCAAAAGGACAATAAGGGCAAATAGGTCCAAAATGGCAAAAGGACAATAAGGACAAAGATGACCAAAATTATGAAAATGGAAAATCACAAAAACACCTATCCCACTTTTTGGGATAACCTTTACATTAATCTATCCCAAAATCTATCCCATTATCTCCGGGATAAAAGGTATCCCTTGTCCACCCTCGGTATTAAAATTACATGTATACCGAATTTCAACTAAATCGGTCCGATCGTTTTTCCGTAAAAGCATAACAAACAGAAAGACAAATATATTTTTATCCCGGAAACTATCCCGTTTTTAGGGAAAAAAGTATCCTATGTTCATTCTCGGCATCGAAAATATATATATATATACTGAGTTTCAGCCAAATCGGTCCAGTAGTTTTTACGTGAAAACGGAACAGACAGACAGAGTTACTTTCGCATTTATAATATTAATAGGGATAATACATAATAATAATGCGGGATATTTATGAGCTATTAGCTCATAAATATCATCATATATCAAATGCGGGATATTTATGAGCTATTAGCTCATAAATATCCCGCTGCTGGGCTCGGGCCTCCCATTATAGAGGGAACGGACAGTATACCCGCCACGCTTGTCCAAGGCGGCTTGGCGGGTTTGACACATCGGTTATCTCGATCTGCAGGTTGCATCATGATGTTTTCCTTCAACGTTGTTAGCACGCGGCAATGGTGACAATACGCCCATTAGGTTATAAAACTGCTTAAGTGATGCATGCGTTCCGGCCAGGATTGAACCCCCGCCCTTTGCGTTTGGGAGTTATATTTCTTATAATTTATAATATTTTAAAATTTTAACATGTGTTTGTACATTGAAGCTATTTAAAAAGAAACAACTAGAATAGACTATATATATATATATATATAAACGATGGACAACACGATGCAATTTTTCTTAGATTTCTAGTCTGTTTGTTCGGGATCCAAGAAAAAACTACTGGGCCGATTTCGATGCGGTTTTCGCTGATCAACAGCTAATTCCAATACGTAATTCTGCGCTACTGTTATCCTGGGAAACCCGCGGATATTTTTCTGGGGACTATTTAAAATGACCAGATTAAAGAAAATTCTAATTTCTATGTGATTTATTCACTGCACTTCTATGTGATTTACACACTACATTTTATTACGTAAAATTTGCCATAGATGGCAAATTTTACGTAATAAAATGTGTGATATATATATATCCCCGAAATCCCGCGGAAATATTCTCAGGAGCGGTTTGTAGTTTAATAGTAGTGTAAAAATTAGCTCATTCCGACAGTTTTAACTAAAACGATATTCAAATTCAAAGTCATTTATTTGCTTAAAACATGGGACATACATTTGAGGTGACATTAGAATACAAGGTTCACATGTTTTGCCTATAAGGCGTGCAAATGTTCAAGAAAGAAGATTACTAAAAACACATCATCACAATTATTATAATAAAATTAACAAGGACCAAAAATATACATTAATGTCAATCATGATTATTGTCAAAAAAATTATCCTAAAAATTCGTTAACAGAGTAAAAACATTTATCCAACAACCATTTATGTAGTCTTTTTTTAAAAAAAATTGTGGGCAAATATTTAAAATCTTCTGGAAGTTTGTTATAAACCTTCACCGACATAGAGTTTGCATTTTTCTGTAAAGACAATTTGCAGCTGGGGAACAATAATCTATTGTCTGTTTTCGCCCTAAGTTGCCGTGATCGCAATTCGTGATGTCTAGGAAACAATTCGGGATTTTCTTTTACGAACATTGATACCTGTTTTATATACATACAAGGCACAGTTAACAGCTGGAGCCTTTTAAAAAGTGGCCTGCATGGTTCTAGATAGTGTGCGCTACTAAGTGCTCGTATACATTTCTTTTGACATCTAAATACTTTGTCTACGTCAGTCGAATTTCCCCACATGAGCAAACCATATTGGAGAACAGATGCAACATAACCGTGGTATGCTTGAAGAGCTGCTTCTTGGGAAACTGTGTTCTTAATTCTTTTTAGTGCAAATACAAATCTATTTAATCTAGAACAAATATTATCAATCTGTGCCTTCCAATTACATGAGCTATCAATCAGTAGTCCCAGAAATTTTACAACTTGCACTTTATCTATATTACTATTTTCATATTGAATATTAAGTTCATTTAATTTATTATTTCTTAAATGGAATTGCATAATGTTAGTTTTAGTTATATTTACTTTTAAATTATTTTCATTTAACCAATCAATTACATGTCCTATAGTTTCATTAATTTCTTTTTCCAAAGTGATTCTATTATTTGATTTTACTAAAATTGTTGTATCATCTGCATATAAGATTATTTCATGTTTAGTACACTTTGGTAAGTCGTTTATGTAAAGCAGAAATAACATGGGGCCAAGTATACTACCTTGCGGCACTCCATAGCAGTTATCCCGATAGCTTACATTAATTTTCAAATTTTAATATTTTATGTCCAGGAATCCCGCGGGAATTTCAATTCAAGCGTAGAAGTAGTCGCGGGCATATCCTAGTACTAATATTATAAATTCCAATGTAAGTTTGTTTGTGATGCTTTCACGACTTAACTACACAACACATTGTCATGAAATTTTCCATAATAATATGTATTGCTTCTGGTTAAGACATACCTTTCTTCCAGAAAAAAAGTTGTGTTCCCCAGGGATAGACGAATGTAGCCGAAAAAAGGCGCCATGATCACCTTTTATTGGCGTCACCGTTGCAAATCGCTAACAAAATACATCATCATGGCAACAACAATGACAACACAATTTTAATGTGTTGCTCTCATGGCTAGTTCTACTTTCGCTAGATGGTGTGACAGGCATAATTAGAACTTAAAAATTAAATTTAAAATGAGATTATTCTGAAAATTATAATATGGACTCTTCATGACATACATGTCCTTCTTTTTTATAAATTTGGGTAAATGTTTCGGCGCACTATCTCCTGCCAAAAGTTTTATCCGTGCGAGGAACAGAGAAAGAATACAATTTCCTGTGGCCGGGCGGCCTATAGTAACAGGCGACAAAACAACCTACAGCTAAGTGGCAGGGTATTTGCCCGTCTGGATGGCTACCACCCCTAGTCTAGAGTATGCCATAACAACCATGAGTTGTGTTCCGGCATTAGTGACCAGATTCCAGTCTCCCTTAAGAGAGCAGCTGCGCATTCGTAGCATCTTTGGTGTTTCAAATGTCCATAGGCGATGGTAACCGCTTTCCATTAAGTGGGCGGTCTGCCTGTCTGCTAAACTCAAAATCAACAATAAAAAATAATTTTTTTTTTGCTATTACAATATAGCGTTTGTGTTTTGAACAGGTGAAGCCCTGTTCCCGTGATGGAGACGTGCGTGGCCCCCGCGCCCTCGATGCCGGTGGCGGCCAGCACCCCCGCGCCCCCGATGCCGGTGGCGGCCAGCACCCCCGCGCCCCCGATGCCGGTGGCGGCCAGCACCCCCGCGCCCCCGATGCCGGTGGCGGCCAGCACCCCCGCGCCCCCGATGCCGGTGGCGGCCAGCACCCCCGCGCCCCCGATGCCGGTGGCGGCCAGCACCCCCGCGCCCCCGATGCCGGTGGCGGCCAGCACCCCCGCGCCCCCCGCGCAAGCCTCCGTCACCCCACAACCAAAAGACCAAAAGAACCACACAGACTCGAACAATGCGGCCTGTAAAGTCATTGTCACTGGTCAGTATTATTTATGTTACACTATACCGGATTGAAATTTTCAAGTAACGCTACAGAGCCAAATCTATACGAAATAGTCGAATGGACAACAGTCTCGAGGTCGATTTTAAAGAGAACTAAAATGGTATCATTTGATTTTTTAAACAATTAATTATGTCAGAAATCTAATCGGCTGATTTTGAAAAAAAAAAACAAACTTTAATAGGTTGGGGAAAAAGTCGTTTCGCATATAGTATGTATGAACTTGTAATAAGATCTCTTTGGCTATACCATTTGTATCTGGCTGGTTTTGGTATCATTAAAAAGTTTTAATTTTAATGAAGACAATTCCAAATTCAAAATAGGAAAATGTGTGATTTTCATTTGTTTTTCTTATTGTTAAAATGAGTGAATCTAATGAAGAAATTCGATACATTTTAAAATTTTACTACAAAAAAGGTAAAAATGCAACCCAAGCTGCGAAAAAAAATTGTGATGTTTATGGACCTAATGCAGTATCTGTGAGAGTAGCGCAAATTTGGTTTAAGCGTTTTCTTTACGGAAAAAATTGATGCCATTTTTGAAAAAGTGGAGCAAGATCGGCATATTAGTAGTTACGATGTAGCTGGAGAACTGGGAATTGACCACAAAACGGTTTTGGCGCATTTGAAAAAAGCTGGGTACACAAAAAAGCTCGATATTTGGGTGCCTCATGAGCTCACTGAAAGAAACCTAATGAACCGTGTACTCATTTGTGATTCTTTATTACGACGTAATGAAACCGAACCGTTTTTGAAGAAGCGGATAACTGGTGATGAAAAGTGGATCACGTACGACAAGAACGTGCGAAAAAGATCGTGGTCAAAGGCCGGTCAGGCTTCATAGACTGTGGCGAAATCCGGGTTAACTCGCAACCAGGTGTTGCTGTGTGTATGGTGGGATTGGAAGGGCATTATTCATTATGAGCTGTTACCGCCAGGCAGGACCATCGATTCTGAACTGTACTGCGAACAACTGATGAGATTAAAGCAAAAAAGTTGAGAGAAAGCAGCCGGAATTAATCAACAGAAGGGGTGTGGTTTTTCACCATGATAACGCTAGACCTCACACATGTTTAGCCACTCAGCAAAAATTACGAGAGTTTGGCTGGGAGGTGTTAATGCATCCGCCGTATAGTCCTGACCTTCATTTGACCTTGATTTTCACCTGTTTCGGTCTCTGCAGAATTCCTTAGGCAGTGTCAGGTTAACATCACGAGAGGACTGCCATAACCACTTGTCGCAGTTTTTTGATCAGAAGCACCAACATTTTTATAGCAATGGGATCACGTCCCTACCTATAAGATCGCAAAAAGTTACCCAACAAAATAGCACCTACATACTTTAGTTAAATGTAAATAAACTTTATAAAAAAACCTTTTGAATTTTTATATAAAATGCCAAGAAACTTTTTCCCCAACCTAATATTATACCAAATCATAGCTAGCTAGGGTACCTTGTAAGGGCCAATTTCTGGGAAGGAATGTCAAACGGCAAATCAAGGGAAAGCGCTATGGTAAGTACTAATAGATAAAACAGGTGTATCACGTGTATACTGCCATATCTAAATGTTCGGTCTAAAGTATTGTTACATGGTTGTAGGACAGATCGCAGTACACACACGTAAGTCACAGTTCTTACAAACTTAACCAAATAGAACAAATACAAAGTGGGTCGATGTGAGACTTCCATTCTGAATGTACACTTACAACGTCCGGAGCACTGTTGAAACTTAACTAACTCTGTTTCAACGGGCTGACCTCATATATTCGCATAATAGGGATGTCCTTCCAATAATCATGCCATTCATTGGGATTCTCAAATAACTTAATCCAAAACAACACGGCGTCTAAGAAATATTAGCGAAATTTGAACAATAAAAACAGTACAATACGATAGATGGTTATGTTCAATACTTAAAAAATTAAAGTGGCCACCAAAGAAGAAGAAAACATTATTAGACACGTGTTCACGAAACGATTGCTGAGTCCTAAATACGGCATTGCAATAATATTTAAATTCTAGTCTTAAAGTTTAGTGAAATAAAAAGTCACAAGAATTTGTCTTTTTATTTCATTTATCGAGCTGATTTTAATCCGAACTACCCGCATTGTATATTATTATTTCTTGAGTCATTCATAAGATTTTTGCTCCGGGATCAGGTATAGATGACATTGGCGAAGTAAAGAAATTAAATATCCGCACATGAAATCCAGTAAGTATGTTCCGTGACACTCCATTATTTCTTTTAATGTTCTCATAATGAGCACGCATTACTGCCATACACAAGGTCTAGAGATGATCATATGTTATGTCTAAAAATTTAATAATTTGATCTAGCGAAGCTATGTCGCAATTTGAGGCAGTTAATATAGAAAAGTGTAAAATTCTAGTTAGTACCTACATGGATATAAAAATAGTAGATTGTTACACGAGAGGTGATATTGACCTATTTAGGCACGAGATGATTTGGCGCACGTGTGTAGCAAGGGCGTTAATAATTCCAGTAATTAAATAGGCCTTTCACCCGAGGCTAACAGTCTGATTTTAATTTCGAATATGAGGGAAGTATATGAAAACTAATTAGTTAAACAACTACTTCTCTAATAAAATCAGGCTTTAAATCCATATCTAAATCTGATGAAACAACATCATGTATGTCACATATGAAACGTCAAGTATTTTTTCTGTGGCATTCTACCAGCCAGTTTTTTTGTCACTGATAGTAAATATGTGCTCGTATTTAGCTCAAATTTATGTAAATTACATTATAATTTAGTGAAAAGTAATTTGTAAGTATAAAATTACACTACTTTTTTTATTATTTATGCCGCGATTTAAGGCTGTAAAAAGTTGAGATATGAGTCACATGTCACCATGACCATCTATGGTTCGCATAGTTTTCTAAATTTTTTGACAGCATGGAAAATCGCTTCCCAGGATGAAAAGTGCTGTTTTCATCCCTGTGACTAGACAGCTCCAGGCGTACTTTCAGAATATGAGAAATGACAAAACTATTTTTGTAATAATTATGTCATAAAATGTAACATTTAGTTCATTTATCTCTCTGTCCTTGTGAATCACGAGGAAAACAAATTCGATAATGCAAACATTTTAATATTATTTGACATCATATTTATAATTATATAGTATTTGACCTAATTCAGGATACAGGAACTGTTGTCACGACATACAGCAAGCTTGCTATCTGTCAATAATTTTCATCTGAACAAAAATATAAACTTTAGTGGACATTAAAAATCCTTATATTTATTAAACACTAAAATATAGTTATATTGACATAAAAAATAGCAGTGTTTAAACAGTAATTCTTTAAATTTTCGCGACTATTTAGTACACATAATAATTAAAGGCTTGTGTTTAAACGCCTACCAGAAATGCACCTATTTTACTACCAATAAATTCGAAATACCTACCAGAATGGATAAATGCTCACCAAATTGTGTTTCCAGAAGTATTGTAGAAATGAAGCTATTTTCCTTTTTATGCTATGCCATAAAAATATATAAACGCCTTTAAAGCTAATTTCAGACCAAATATTTTACATTATCGTTAAACAGATATTACCAATATTTTGTTTCTCCACTTCCAATTTAGTAATTTTTGCTGAGGCAAAAAAGCAAATGGTCTAACGTACAATTATTTTTAATACCAAATATAATATTGCGTATTCCAAACACATGTTGCTTGTTTATTGTTTTATGAATTTGATTAAAACAGGGTGTGGTTTACATATATGTCTCCGGAATCATAAGTAATGAGCGGGGGAGGGGGGAGGAAAACTCACCCCTTCTGCAACTCCTATGTGCGGGAAATGTATAGTTCCTGAGTTATTAATGTTTTTGTCAATCTAACCTCACTTCTGTTTTTCACTAATATATAAGATAAATAGGGAACTGACTGGTTCTGGCGCTTTGGTCTACACAAAACCCAACCTAAGCGACTGTTTAAAACTCCACATATTTAAATTTTCGGATACATACAGTCTCCTATTTCGATAAATCCCGTCAAAAAACGTAAAAAAAACGTCTCGGCGACAAAATTACCAGATCATTGTCGTGAATTTCAAACTTATTAATTAATTGAATATGTATTTTTTCCACTCAAAACCAATTTGAGTTGTTATAAATAAGTCTTAAATATATTCCAAACACATTAAACTGCAATTTTCGATTTGAATGTTAGTGTTTTAGTAAAACAATATTTGGTGGGCATTTATCCATTTTGCAAAACATACAATTGTTCTGATGAGTGTATATTTATTTTGGAACGTAAAACTTAGTTTTTTAGGCACCTCGGTATGGAGTGGATTAAATTTATATGAAGTAATATATTTTATTTGGTGCTTAGTCTAAGGGACAAAAAATATTTTTGGTGAGCATTTAAATTGTACCCATAATTAAATATAGTTTTACTGTTAACAAAAAAAGGTATATTCAAATTCAAAAGCTTTTGTTCAAAATAAGTTCCAGTGGAGAACACTTTTTACATGTAAGTCAAAAATTAAATCTACTTCCTATTTTACTTCCTATTCTATGTTCACCGCTTCGCAATGTGTAATCGCTGATCAAAGGAAAAGAAGCGGCAAGAAACTCTCCAGCAACACGTCTGGCTAAAAAAGATTTTTTCATCATTATTATTTCTATATTATCTCAGGATTTCAGTGTAAGTTTTTGGAGGGAAGTTAAGGGCCGATTGCTGTTTAGTTTTTTTTAAAATAACGTACACTAACATTGAAAATTAGTTGCAGAATATTGTTAGTTGTTAAAGACGAATTATTTGTTTGTCTTGAAAATCTGAATTGTTTAGTGAGGCCTTTAAGCTGTCATAATGGCATAAGAACTTCCTCGTTTAGGCGTCAATTAAAGACCAAGAATTTGGATGAGGCTTTACTTTGATCAGTATTCTAAAAAAATTTAACATTAATGTAATACTGGACACAGAATTTAAATTTCTTAATTTATGTAGATACAGAAATTGTGCTGAGCCATTTAAAAAAAACAGAGGCACATCACAGCCATACCGTTAGCTCAGCGATCCAAAGTGAGTCTTGTCCTCCGAAACGAGAACACGCCATTTTTTACTGTCTTGCTCAGTTTCTTGCCAATTATTTATCGGCCCGAAACTCAAACATTTCAGTCTCCACTCCATCTTTCCAGCGATGTTTTGGATGGCGGATGACCAGACTTCCTAAATATACTTACGTCGTGCTAAGATCCTGTTGTAATAAACCCTTTTTGGCTAAAGTCATAGACAGAATATCCTATTGTGTATATAGAATACTGTGGTATGGGCGGGGGCTGGTCGTAGTTTCCGGCGGTTGCAGTATTAAAACTACATTGTCCGTGAATGATGTCTTTATTCTATCCACGTTTAACAAAATCACAGCCTTATATACTACATTTATGCTACGTGTGCAAATACTTAATTATTGTGCGCTGGCCTCCCTTACAATGGACAATACAAATGCTTACATACTACAATACAATTTCAAATTACTACAATAAAAGATGAGAGCACAATCTTGTCCTTAAAAGATTTTATAACAGATCCACACTCAACAGAGGCATAAACATATAGTTTAGTTTTTAAACTGTGCCTAAAACTTTTATTTCTTTTAGGTTATCCACCATATGCTCGCGTAGAAGACCTTATTCTTGTTTTGACCCGGTTCGGAACAGTAAAAGTGGACAAGAAAGAGAGAAAGCAAGCAATAGTGACATTTAGCAATGAGGAAGAGGCGAAAACGGCCATTGAGGCAAACAGGACCATGGTCATTTATGGAGAGTACCTGTATATGAAGCCATATCCGCAAAACGGACCACAGAGTAAGAAGTCAGGCAAAAATAAAAGGGACTTTGCAAAGAGTAAAGAAAAAAGTTAGTATGTAATTCAGGCCCTCCTGTCCCTTGACGTCAAGAAGTCCAGTGGACCTGATGGTTTCCTGTGATGATGCTCAAGACGTCTGCTTCCTATTCATTTCAATACTAACACTCCTATTCTCGCTTTCCTATTTGTGGAAGTCAGCCTATTCCCAAGGGGGGATTGTACAGACTGGTCTAATGTTGAGCCTGTTGCAGTAATCTCTTTACTCTCCAAGGAGAACCAGTGTTTAAATGATTTCTAAAACAGATTTCCCTATAGTCAGGGTGCTGGTGAATCTTCTAACGTGCTTGATTCACCAAAGGTCATCGAGAGTAAGGGGAATGCTCTGGCAGTAAGCTTGGTTATTGCACAGGTCTTTGATCTGGTCTGGCACAAGGCTCTTCTTCCGAAAGTTCCCTATTATGAACTAACCTAGATACCGCACGCATGGCTGGCCAACTTTAATTGCACGCTACTCGAGACGAAGCCCATTAATGTGGACGTACCTCAAGAGTCACATGACATAACACATTGCGCACCAGCAACATTCAAGGTAGGAACATACTGAGCCCACGTACACAACGTATGCCATGCATTATGACATCTAGACTCGTGAATTTGTATGAAAATCGTTCAATTAGAAACATACTTGTCATACGCAACGCTGTTACACGCGTCCCATTCAACGTTAGGTCTATCAATCCAGATCGGCGTGGGATGGTGGAGGGGATAACCATAAGCGAACCCACGCGTAAGACCAGTGTGTTTCTAGAACTTCAGTCTTGAATAGACGTTGGTTGGTACGCTTTTCGAAAATGGGAGACGAACAATTGATTGATTGGGTTAGGCGATATGAAACCGTTTATAATATTAAATGCATTGAATTTTTTATCTCATGAACCCAAAATCTTCTCTTCTTAACTTTTTTTCTTGTTCTTTCATTGCGTAAATATTCATGTATAAATAACAAACGTAATAAATGGTCATCAAATTCACTCTCAGAATCGGAAAACATTGTACACAACAGTTCCTGAAGAAATGACTTATAAGTCTGACGTCAATTAGCGTTGTGTACGCCGGACAAGTGTGCACACCGACTCTCCCACATTGCATCGCATACGTAGCGTACGTGGGATCAGTTTGTTTTTACCTTCATTGTCCATCTGTCACACCACATATCATAACATCCTTCACACAATCCATCCATCTTTTGGAACGAAGTTCCTTATCGCGCGTTGCGAAAGGGGGCTAGACGGAAAAAATTAAGACCAAAACCAAAAGTTGCAACGACACTTTTTGCTATAGTTGTAAGCCGAGGGCGTGCGCGTGTTTCTCTGTCTCTCTCATTATTACTAAAATTGAGCCTACTGATTAAGTTTATATTACATTATATTTGTTAATAATAATAAAAAAATATTATGACAAAAAAATTACAATTCCTTCACTAATTAATGAAAAGGAACTTCGTTCCATTCGGGTGTCCCTTGACGCCTCTCAAGTTTTTTTGGTCTACCTTTACATTTGTACCCATCTATCTTTTTTTTATCACGTGACTTTCATCCCCCCTCATTATGTGCCCATACCAACTCAATCTTCATCCCCTTAATTTTCCAGTGACGGGTGCAAATGTCAAAGATCCCCATCTTGTACTCATATCTCACTTATTCATTCTTGTAACACCACACATGCGTCTCAACATTCTCATCTCAGCTGAGTGGAGACATTTGTGTTTTATCACTTTAGTGGTCCAACGTTTTTGACCCATATAACATGACTGGTTGTATGACAGATTTCTATATTTCACCTTTTAGCTTCAGTGGTATTAGTTCGCACGTCACACCACTTCCACTTTAGCCATGCTACATTTATTCTTCTCCTTACATCCCTCTCTATATCACAATTACTCTGCAGTAGTGAACCAAGGTATCTGAATTCGGGGTTACATAGTAGTGTGGCTGATTCTAGTTTAAGAAGCACAGCACTAGAAGTCCCGCCAAAATCACCAAACAGGAATTCGGTTTTGGTTCTGCTGATTTTTTAATCCAACGCCCTCTAGCACTTGCCACCACCTGTCTAGTTTTGTTTCGAAGTGCCACCCCATCTTCGTAATACGTGTATAAAAATAATTATACGAGTAAGTGGGAACCTCTTCTTGTTTTAGAAGTCTATTAACATGCTCCTGTCATAATGCATGAAATAAATATACCAACCATAGAGAGCAAATGTATATGTGATGAGGAATTTGCAGATGTGGTGATAGACCCGAAGAGCATAGAGCTGGGCGGCGACTTCTACCAGCAGGCGGACCGCGTGATGGCGGCCGTGAGGCTCACGCAGGAGGACGTCCACGCCCTCAGCGCCGTCTACCTCGACCTGGAGAACATCCTGCAGACCATGTGGCCAGGTACGTTTGTATGAAAGAAGAAAGAAATAAAGAAAAAGATTTATTGACTAAAAATACGACGCTATACATAAAAGAAAAAAACAATAAATTGACAATTTTTTACACATAAACATATATTTAATCAATTGTATAATTATATGTATTTTTGGCCTGCGTTCCACACGAGGCTCACAACGACTACGCTCACGACCGCCTTGTTCCCGTTCGCAAATTGCTTGCGAGCGTTACAATTATAAACTCAAGTGGAACGGATTATGGAGTGGATTTCTCAAATGTCATTGGTTGGTTAAAAAATCGCGCCTTTATCACCGTATTGATAGAGAGAATTATTGACCTCTGGTCATCGTCCACTTCTTGATTCGTCGTTGATCGTTGTGAGTGCTGCGTCATCGAAAAGACGTCATTAGGGACGTTTGCGCAGCGACTATAACGACTGGTTGCTATGTAGAACGGCTGAAGGAGCATTTTGGGCGTTGTGAGCCACAAATGAAACGTAGCCTTAGTAAATAGCAACGGTAGCACGAAAAAGTGTGATAACGCGCAATCTTATTGGCTATATTCATGTATCACTCGGAAACAATACTTTCTTCTCGACGAAATATACCCTATGTCATTTTCTATACCCCTGACAACATGTATGCAAAGTTTCGGTACGATCTTTTGCTTAGTTACGGTGTGAAAGTGTAACAAACAAACATATTCGCATTAATAATATTAGTTAGGACGATTTCTTTTATTAAGAAAATGTATAGTTCCCATGACGGTTTTATTCACAGGATGTCAAGCTATCCCGTTTGGATCTATAACGACCGGTCTGGGCATCAAGACCAGTGACGCGGATTGCTTCATCCTCGTTCCGCCGCAATACAGGATCCCGTCCACGAGCTTCGTCAACAGAGCCAAGAGACTCTTGCAGATGCACCCGCAAGTGTTCACCGAGGTCATCTCCATTCCACGTGCGAACACCCCCATCGTGAAATTTTTTCATATCCCCACCAAAATGAATTGTGATGTTAGCTTCAAAACCACCCTCGGTGTCCAAAACAGCAAGTTAATCGCGTTCCTCCTTCACGCGGACCCAAGGTTGATACCCCTGTCCGTGATAATAAAATATTGGGCCAAGGTCCACGGACTATCTGGCACGGGGAAGATGACCAATTACGCGCTGACGATGATGGTTATATTTTACTTACAACAGCCTCCGATCTCCATCTTGCCCCCCATCGCATGGCTTCAAAGGGATCACTCCTATGACTTTTTTGTAGATTTCTGGAACACAGGTTTCATGGGTCGAAGGGATCTCTTACCTCCAGTGACAAATAAGTCCTCCATCTCCGAACTATTAGGAGGCTTCTTTGAGTTTTACTCCAAATTCAACTTTGACGAAATGGTTGTATGCCCCTATTTAGGTATTCCAATTAAAAAGAATGATTTCAAAGATTTCCATGTGTTGCCTGAAGCGCTTCAGCGGTACAAGAACAATGTCATCAATAAACTAGTTTTGCCCATGAAAAGTGACACAATGATTTGTGTCCAAGATCCAGTGGAGCAGAGCCACAATGTGGCATCCTCAATCACATGCAGCACTGCGGCAGATATTAAGGCTTTCTTCAAATTTGCTGCCAGTGCATACGATAAAGAGAAAACTAATCATTGTGAAAACTTTCTTAGGACAATATTACTTCAGGCACCGAAATTGATTAGGACCAAAGCACATCCGGAGTACAGGGTCAATTTGTTCCCAAAAATAGTGCTAAAAATAAAAGAAGATAATTGGAAAACTGTCATTAGAGACATTGTCTTTGTTATGTATGAGAAAATGCTCCAAATAAAGCTGGGAAAGATTGAAGAAAAAATAAATCCGGATTCAAAGAAGGAGAAAGAAAAATATATGGGAGCCGTAACTAAAGTCATATGGAAACGGAAAAAGTTTTTAAGGTTATATGACAAAATGAATCTAAGTTTTGAGACAAAACACGAGAGAATTACTCAGGAGATAATAAATGTCGAAAAAGATCAATTTCATATACAATTCCAGCTCATATTGACGTTTTGTCATGACCCGAGAAGTGCATTAGTGTCTATGAGACTAATTAAGGGTGACGTAGACGCTTATAGAGAATTTGGAAAGTTTTTCATATCGATTATGCAGAATTGGTTCGAAAACCTTCTACAGCCATACATAAAAGTACAAGATAAAAACGTAACTAAGGAAATTGCGGAAAATATAAGTAGTTTGAATAAATTAAGTTTGCATGAGAGCAGCCAGACAGAGCCCTCCACAGAAGTGATAGAGACAGACAGCAGTGTCTCCGAAGATTCCTCATAACTCGTCGATTGTCAATAGAAATAAGTTTTTACTTGAAAAATGGTCTGTCTGTATTTTTGTATCTGAGTGTGATTTAGGTTCTACTAGACTGATATTGTTATATTTTTTGTGACAAATTATATCTTGCGAATTTGTCTTATTTTTGTAATTACATTGAACATGGAGTTTATAATTTTTTTGATTTATTAATTGCCATTATGTCATTTTTATATGATATTACTGTACGTGAGAGTAATTAAAAGATGTTTCCGTACTAAAGTAAATGGGACCTTAGAGGATATAAAACTGTAAAAACAAAATGATGTTTGTTAGTCATTAGTAAGACCACTTATTGTAAGTTGAAAAAAAACTCATTTTGATTCGTTTTGTAGAATATACACTTGACTACATAAATTTTGTTTAAATTTTAAGTTCCACTTTATTAAAATGTATTCTGGAATCAGTGCCTAAAAATTAGTAGATCCACAGTAGTCTGTGATAAGTAGCTAAAGCTTCATCGAGTTTGCGTTTAACACGTTTTTAATGTGGTTTGTATTCAAAAATGTGGAGCTCCCTTTATGCTAGTTCAATACCTGGTAGGGTAAATTCAGGTTATCCTTTAAGATTTATGCATTTACTCTACAGTGTGGCAGCAATTTACTCTTTGTATAAGACGACATGACACCCAGTAAATTACGCAAAACAAAATTCATTTTTGATTAGTTCATCTGTTCATTTGGTCAGGGCGTGAACAACATTTTCAGGATATTGGCCGTTGATAAGCACGAATTATGTTTATATTGAAAATATGAACTTTGCAGTGAAATGTAACTTTAAATGCCCCTAAAACTTGATTGAGTGGATGGATTGTCTGGAAAGCGGTCGAAGTAAACTTGTCAGGCATCTCTGTCAGCTCTGCGCAAAGCGGAAGGTACTATGGCACACGCCGCGAAAGAAAGCCGATCTTCTGGGTGAAATCTTTGTGGCCAATTTGATGCTTGATGACGAGGAAGATACTTCACTCAACAAACAATCGCCGTGTCCTCTGCTCCCTCGACGTCAAAAAGTCTTCTGGTCCCGGTGGCATTCCTGCCACTGTGCTATATATACGTGTTCAGCTAAGCTATCTCCAGTCCTTGTCCGACTGTTTTGCACTCCCTTACCACAAGGGTCGTGTCCCCGCTTCGTGGGAGATTGCCCAAGTACACCATAGCCTCAAAAAAGGTGATCGAACAGACCTGTCGAATTATAGGTCGATAGCAATAACCTCTGCTCGCAATAGTCGCTGAAGATTCTCAGCTGTTAAATGACCGGCAATATGGCTTCCGCCATGGTCACTCTGCTGGGGATCTCTTATTTTACCTGATCCACCGTTGGCTTAAGGCTAAGCTCTAGCAGTTAGTCTAGACACTGTTAAGGTCTTCGATCTGGCCTATGGCGTTGCAGTTGTCTATAGGCGACAGAAACAGCTTTCCATCAGGTTGGCCTTCAGCCTGTTTGCTGTACTTCAGTTACTCCATTTAAGGTCCTAAAATCGCGACCCTCTGCGTTATCAATAAAGAGTATGAGTATTTAGGTACTCATACTTTTTATTGATAACGCAGAGGGAATACATTTCGTACCATACTGGATCCTTGTTATATTTCATCGCTAAGCCTAAAGTTGCGACCCATACCCGCGTTTAAGTGGAAGAACTTGGGGTCAAGGGCTACTCCCGTGATCAACCGCGCAACAAGCTTTGGTCACCCTGGAAAGCAGAGTGACTAACTTCACCAATAGAGATTTAAACCGCTGCATCCCCAAGCTGCAAGCGGACCCCTGCGATGGGAACTCTGGGGAGGAGGTTTTGCGCATATCTTCGTCTCGCGGAGGCCAGTCTGACGACGGCGTCCGGAGGTCGCATACATAGCCCTTTGTCTCTCGGCGGCCAGCTTGCAAGACATTACTGCCCTGCAAAAGGAAGAGGTACGCCTGGAGCCTCGCGGATCTCCCGCGAAGAGTTTCGCCGCCGTCCATAATACCGTTCGATAAGCCTGAATGGACCTCACCGCCAGGATCCGCTGAGCTCTCTCCAGCAGGGTTTGATTTACTTAAACTGAATTTAGGGTTTGACTAATCTCTATGGAATGAGTTCCTTTGTCGGATATTGTGATAAATTATAACAATTAAAAAAACGGTGTATAAATAAAATATCATCTGTTAGATATCGATAATCTATGATTTTAATCTCTAGTCTCTGGCTTAAAGGCCTAGTTGCCAAGTCAAACATTAAAAAATATCTCTAGTCTGTCTCTAACTAACAACGGGTATTTTTGGCGGGAACTGAAATGAGACGTTGTGCTGTGCAGTTTTATTTTCTAAAAATGTGTAAAATTACTCTAAAATGAACAACAGTTGGAGGATATTGATAGTATTTGAGTAGGAATTATGTGTTTTTCTGAGAAACGTGAACTGTATAGTCAGATGTGGCCTTTCGAGTTTTCACAAGAACTCCATTGAATGGCGTCGGTTGTTGCCTGCAATACAACTGCGCTCTATACGAAGACCTAATAAACACATCAGAATTGGCTGTATGGACTAAGATTCCTTTGCCTGCCTTTGTGGCGAATAAATAAACAACAACTAATAACTAGGGAGTTTTTGGCGGGAACTGAAAGGAGATGTTGTGCTGTGCAGTTTTATTTTCTAAAAATGTGTAAAATTACTCTAAAATGAACAACAGTTGGAGGATATTGATAGTTTTTGAGTAGGAATTACCTATGTGTTTTTGTGAGAAATGTGAACTGTATAGTCAGGTGTGGCCTTTCGAGATGTCACAAGAACTCCGTTGAATGGCGTCGGTTGTAGCCTACAGTACAACTGCGCTATCTAATACAAGACATAAACATCAAAATTAGCTGTATGGACTAAGATTCCTTTGCCTGCCTTTGTGACGAATACTACTACTACTAATAACTAGTCTATGTCTATATCATAGAGTATGTCTATATCTATAGCAATATTCAATGTACTCTGTGATCTATAGTTATTTACAAATTTTGCAATACATTGCATTTTTTTCTGCAATTTGCAATTATTGCTATTTGCATGGCAGTTTGTGGCAATATCGGATTTTAGTTTTTTCTGACTTTACTTTATATCTATAATTTAAAAAGACATTTGTCAATATGGATGAAGAACGTAAGTGTGTATTTTACGTTAAACTAGTATGTAACAATTCAATTTAGCGTGCCATTAACATTACACCGTTAACAGTCTGAGCCTAGACAATATAATTTGTTCAGAATACAACATTCTAAGACAACAACACAATCATCTTTGGTTTGTAAAAAAATTCAGTCATCAGCCAAATGCAATTCACCACTCGATGTAGGCCTCTCCAGTTTTGTACAACATAGCCTGATACATTTTCGTTTTTCTTGGTCTTTACGGTACCTTGCGATCATGCGAAATGCAATCTTGACTATGTGTTATTCGCCCATGGGTCTTGTGACAGATAAGACTCTCATAGCTACTTCAATTCACCATAGAATTGTGAGCAAGATTAGACTTATGAGTGTGCCCCATTGTCAGTGTCCACATGTCGTTGCTGCTTTACATAGTTCGTAAAAGCCTAATTGCTGTCTTGGTATTCATTTATTAACCAGTAGTAATGATTAAAGTTTCACATTAACTCCATATAATGCAAATAATATTTTGTCAGGTGGTAGGGTCTTTGCCTGTCTGGATGGCTACCACCCTTGGTCTAGACTCTAGAGTATGCTGCCATAACAACCTTGAGTTGAGTTCCGGCATTAGTGCCCAGGTTCCAGTCTCCTTTAAGCAATTAGCAGCATATTTGTAGCACCATTGGTGTTACAAATGTCCATAGGCAATAGTAACCACTTCCATAGGTGGGCCATCTGAATGTCTGCTGAACTCATGCAATAATTCTAAGTGGATATATATACCTGGCATTAGAGTCTTAAACAATACCTTGTAGTGTTATAGCAGTGTACATGTATTGGTGTCAAAAATCTTTAGGATTAGAATCACCATAGGTGCCAGCAGCAGGGTGCAAGGGGATGCACTTGCAGGGGATGCTTTATTAGGAAAGAAAATACATAGAATTTTTTATTTAATTTACTATTTGAATAAAAAATGAAGGTGTCTAGGTTGCTGTCCAAATTTATTCATAACCTTTCCAAGATATTCAATATCCTCCTCTACCATTTTCCTGTGAACAATGAACATGCACATAAGGTGCTTGGCCTTATCTCTCCCATTGTTAGGAGTGCACAATATATATCGATATATGTACACGATATATCGATTCCTCCCGATATTATCGAATAATCTAGTATCGATATGTACAATCGATACATTTTATCCGATACATCAAATATCGGTAGAAATTAAAGAACAAACTTTTACTTTTTTAAACTGATTTATGGTTGGTAACTTGAGTAAAAATAAAACGTAATACACTGAATTATTGAATAACTAGCCTTCCCAGTAACAAAAGTTTCATGGTTAACAAAATAGGTACTCTAAATGAATTCAAATTAAACTCCAATACATACCTAACCTACAATGTATATTCGTCTCAACAGCTAAAGAGCGATTTCTGAGTTTCTCCAATAAACTCTCAGTTTTATTTTTTTGTAGTTTTTCAGCGCTGGTTGATTATGAGATATACTAATGAAATGATTCGATTATAAAATAAGTAAGCTACTAATTTCATAATCGATTTTCAATATTAATATTCAAAAATAATTTGATTATGACATTAGTCATAATCGCCCCCCGCTAAACAATATACTACTCCTACTCTTAGTAAGGGCAGCACTAGTATTAAAAATGGTATAATCTGTGTCTGTGGGTACTCGTTTCGGTCTCAGTACAGAATAACTTACAAATAAAAGCTATCTGTTTTGATTGTTTTGTTTGATACATTTTATGAAATGTAAATACAGTTATATAAAATCTTTACTATTTTTACTTATACCAACCTGATCCCTATCAAATACTTAATATTAAAAACTAACTAAATAAGAAAATTACATTTTGTTACGATATATTTCTACGATATATCGCAAAGTATCGATACAACATTACGATATATTATATCGAAAATAATATCGATATTTTTTTTGTATGAACATCCCTACCCATTGTTGAGTGATTCCGTGTCATGACACATAGTGTGCTAAATGTATGTTCAATGCTACAATTTTGTTGCTAGAATATACAATACAATACTCTTTATTATATATACACCAGCATTACATAGAAAATACACAAAAAACTAACTTACTGAAAGGTAGTACAATGGCGGCCTTATTGGTAAAAGCAATCTCTTTCAGGCAACCTTTGGATGTACAAGATTTAATTACATAGATAGTGTTGGCGTGCAGTTGAAATATATATTAATATAATAATAAATAAATATGCACCTTCCTGGAAGTAATCCCCGTGGGGCCCATGAGAACCACCCAATTGATATAATTGCAATTGTTATAATTCTAGATGTGCTGGATACATCACAGTTATGTTACGAAGGGGACTTTGATGAGCAAGTTGCGAATTTGCTTAAACATGTCAGATTAACGAGACAAGAAGTTGAGAATTTGACTCAGCTATTTGATGATTTGGAAGGAGCACTACAGAACACATGGCCAGGTATTATATTTTGATAATTTCTTTTAGCAAATAGCTTTTTCAAATATAGTATTCTTTGACTGTGTAACTAGCTGTTTTCCTAGACTTAAAATCTGCGCTACTTTTTATAATGATTTAAAAATGACCAGATTAAAAAAAAAACGTATTCCAATATGATTTTTTCGCTGATAGATAGCAAATTTTATGTAAAAAAAAATGTGTGATATTGTTTCCTCGGATATTTCGCCAGTGCTTTGATAATGTTAACATAGGTTTTAACACTAATGAATGAACAGAACAAAATAAAAAGTTTGTCACTTTTTATTATTTTTATTGCATGACTTCATCAGATAGGCAGATGGGTCACTTGATGGAAAGCAGTTACCATCGCCTATGAACATTAGCAACACCTAAGGCTGCAAAGGCGCTGCTGCTCTCTTATGAGAGACTGGAACCTGGTCATTAATGCTGGAACACAACTCAAGGTTGTTATAACGGCATACAGACCAGGGCATAGTAGCCATCCAGTCGGGCAAATACCCTACCACCTGGCCGCCATCAGCCAATTTATCTATTACACTTGCTCTTCCAGGTTGCCGAGTAATACCCTTTGGCTCAATAGTTACTGGAATGGGAATAAGAACGAGTGATGTGGATTGTTACATTGAACTGCCAAGTTTTGTTGTGAGGAAAAAGACATTAGTGGTGGAAGCAAGAAATGTCCTCGGCAAATATCCACAGATATTCCAGAAGCTGTTTGCGGTTGTGTCCGCTAAGGTTCCTATAGTGAAACTGCACCATGTACCTACAAATAGGCGCTGTGATGTCAATTTTCATAGTGTTACTGGAGTGAGAAACACTAAATTATTAGCATTCTTACTTCACCTGGATATGCGTGCTTTGACCCTTGCTATTATAATCAAATATTGGTCCAAAGTGCATGCAATAACTGGTACAAACTTAATGCCCAGTTATGCCATGACGCAGTTAGTTATATTCTATTTACAGCAAGTCAAAGTATTGCCCCCGATATGCCAATTGCAGAAGCACATGCCACCAGAAATCATAGATCATTGGAACACAGCATTCGATGATAGAACTCCATACATATCATGCAATAACAAGTCTTTGTATCATCTTCTTGGTGGTTTCTTTAAATTTTACAATAATTTCAATTTCTTTGAAAGTGTTATATCATTGTATGAGGGTAGAGCATTGAGCAAGAAAGAGTTTGAGAATGTGGATAGGGTATCAGATGTTTATTATTTATATAAAAATAATGTAAGGAAAGACAATTGTAAAATGTTAAGGATAGATTCATGTATGTGTGTTCAGGACCCGTTTGAGCTTAATAGAAATTTGGCAGTCGCTGTGTATCCCAAATTAGTGCAAAGAATTCTAGATTACTTTAAAACTGCTTCAAGCGCTTATGAAAATGAGACTAGAAATAATTTTCTTAAGGTTATCTTGCAACGTAATCACAAAGATGACTTTTTGGTTAAACCAAAGACATTTAATGAGCATGAAGCTCTTCTACACAAACAAAAATTATTTAACAGACCACATGCAAGAAATAAAGGTTTTAAAGTGAACAAATTTAATAAGAAGGCAGTTAAAAACCGTTTTAATATCATGTTTGAACAGCTCCATCAGAAAAAGGCAGGTAAAAGTTAATAATTATATAACGCTGGTTTTTACTTTTTTTCTTTTCCTCTATATCTGTCATCAGCCAGAAAGTACAATTAATCAGATTTGTGATTGTATTTTATTTAAATTTTAAATAATACATACATCTTTTCAAGCTTATATTCCACTGGAGTAGGCAGAGACAATGGATTCCACTTGGAATAATCCTGAAAAATAACTCACTTGATTTGCTTTTAGGGGCCTATTATATACTACGTCACATGTTAGGGGGAGGTTTGGTGAGAGGGTCGACGAAATGTAACAAGGGGTGGGGGGGTCCTTAATTTCGTGATGTCCCATTTCAAAATCGGATATTAGTATTTGAACTAATTGTACTATTGTTGTGTGTACGTCACGGTCTACCGGCACCAACTTGACCATTGTCATACCCACTTTTGTGATTCTAGTTTCGTTCGTTCCTTCTAAAGTATTCGTTTCGAGTAGTAAATGGATATTGTATGTGAGTATAAAAACTCGAGATGATAGAAATGATGATTAAGACTTTATTTTTAGTTAAACTACCATGTGATTATTTTTAGTTACATGAGAGCCATGACTTTAATAACAACTTTTGAAATTGAAACTATCTAAAACAGTAAATAGTAAGTAAGACTTTGTTGTTGTTGATTCAATTGACTTGTTTTAAATGAAAAGAAACTCAATATGGACAATGAGAAAATAAAATATATTGTTTATTTGTATATCTTTATTAATAATATTTTTTCACTTTTATTTACTATACAGTATAATTTATAAGTTCTTAATTACTTAAAAACATTTATACCAAAATGTCGGTATAGTACAAGCAAAACTTGATTGAATTGTTGAAGTAACATTTTTTAATTGACAGAATTTACTAACAAGACATCTGTATTCCTTGAATCTCAATCATGGAAATATCACGAATGTGTCACAGATATTTTAATTTGAATTTATATACATTTTTATATAATATCGTTTTTCACAAGAATTTTTAAATTATAAAAATTCAATCCTTGCCTGAGCGTCATAGCTCATTATAGTCGTTGATTTGACTTTTGTTGATTTTGGCTCCAAGGCCTTTGGCATTGATTTTATCAATGGCGCCGTAAATGCGAAAAATAAGAGAGCTAGTGTAGCAAATTAAGATATATAAAGAAATGTTGACCGGCACATTGTAGTCTTACCAAGCATTTGTTTTACTTTTGACATCTTGATGCCGGATCAATTAGTAATATCCTAATGCAATTTGTTATAAAAATCGATTTAATTTATAAATAAATTTTAATCATTTTTTTGAGTAGAACTTTTTTTATTTTTAAATCGGTTACTTTCGATTTATTTAACGTTAGTATCGATGGTTTAATAGTCCGTTACGTTACCTATAACGATAAAGTACGACAATTGTCATTTGTTTCATGTGGGCTTTTTACTGTCAAGAAATATGTAACGTGATAGACGTGCAAACGTCAAAAGTAAAATAAACGCTTGGAAATTAATAAACATTATAATTGTAATGAAACAATATGAAAAATTAAATTTTAGTAAATCTTATTTGTTTGTCTTTGACTAGCCATATTTTGTCAATCACTTCCCCGTCGAGGTCCGCTGACACCTGCAACAAGATCAATATTAATTGACAAGGAAGCAAAAGGCGTTAGGACCGTAGCGAATGGAAATCCGCCGTCTGCCTATCACTATAGGGAACAGGCGTCATGGTATTTACCTGCTCCATATTGATGTGGGTCTTATTATAGGCTTTGAATCTGGTGAAGCCATAATCTTGGGACCTGAACGCCGACCACTCGAATGGGTTATCTGAAAAATAGGAAAAATCATGCAGTTTGATTTTTAGTCTGGTATTCTCAATACAGAGTTATAGGATACTTTAAAAAAACTACTTTTTATACCAGAAAATGAGATAATTCTGGGATAAAATTAAGTAAAATTTCTGGCGGGGAATAACGCCTAGATAAAAATTACATCCAGCAGCATCTCGAATGTCAAGGGAAATGTAAAAAAATTTCGACTTAACAAGGGGTCCTTTTTTATTGCAGTAGTTCAGCAGACAGGCAGACGGCCCACTATTGCTCCAATTAATTACGAAATATAGTGAAACAAACATCTTTGTAACTAAAATTATTGCTTTGGAAGCAGCAGTAGACTCATGATTTTCAATAGAATTATTTTTTTATTACTTATTGATAAATTAAAAATCCATTATTTTTCTGGCCCCTGATTTAAGCTCTCCTTAGGCTGTCTGATCAATGGCCAATGCGATAATGGTCTAATATTGTGACATGTGAGTAAATAAAAATTATATATTTGAAATAATATCTTACTTCTGAAATGATCCCGGCCTTCTTGGCAACCCGCGGAGCCGGTCACTATGTGAACTGGCGCCCTGAGGATTCAAAGCAGATAATAAATAATAACATATCATTTATTAAATGATTTTTAGGTTTTTTCTTTTAATTTCTCCCAATCATTTGGGGTCGCATGTTTTTCCTTCCATATTCCTCTATTCTGGAATACGTGCCCTGTCCACGCCATAAATCATAATATCATCCCTCACACAATTCATCCATCTTGTAGTTTTATTTTATTTATTTAGGATAATAAACTTATATACACTATAGTTACATAAGGAAAAAAACAGACCTAGTAGTATATAAATTTTGTTTCCGAAATTTACCAGGTCAGGAATCGAGCCTGGAAAATTCTAAAAAGCCTTCACAAATTCACCATTAAAATGCTACATTATCGCCGAAAAATATTAGGTATATTTATTAATAGAAAAAATAGGGATCTCTACTAAAACTTCAATATGTAACTCAAAACAATGAAATTTGCTTTGTGACTGATTAGTTCTACTTCCACTAACACTCCGACCAGAGTTTATAACGCAAAGGTTGGTTTAGAATTTCTTTTAATCAGTAAATCTAGACAAACCCCTTGCAATATAGATTCATTGGCGAAAAGGACCTTACATTTTTTTTAAATTTTATACACATATATTAAAAAGCAATAAAATGTATAAATATATTTTATTACCAAATTAGTAACAAAATAAACACAATCTTAAATTACTACTGGTATTGATTACCTTATTTTATAAGGATTTTTAAAGAGATTCATTAATTATAATTAAAGCTTATTTGATAAGTATAAAAATTCATCTTTATTCCTTATATAAAATCATATAAAATAATATTTTTTAAATAAAAAGAGTGTATAAAAATATTCATAGTCCATAAGCTTCATGTTTCTCTTTCACTATCCAAAATGCGTCGATCACTCGCCCTTTTAGCTGTACGTCTACCTGTAAACAAAAAGTACACACAAATAAAAACCACTTATAAATGAAGAAAGAAAAAAAATACAGATGAAATAATAAAAACAAGCAAAAATACTTTGACAACGATCGTCAGTATAATAAAATTCTTGCTGATGTACTTTTCGGAACTTATTAGAAACAAACTTTCAGACAGTCCTACAGACAAGTGTTGTAATGGACCGGTTCCTATATCTTACCGAGCGTTCGTTTGCCTTACTATCGGTTACGATTGGACCTGAGCACCATACAACTAATATCAAAGTTCAACCGATGGTAAAGGTAAGTGAATGAATTACAAGATATAGGAACCGGCCACAATCACAGTACTACGATTACACATCGCACAAATTTTAGTTCACAATAATATTCCGGCATTTATTTTGAAAACAAACAAATAAACATTCAGAGATCGACAGATAAGTATGATGATAAAACATTATATTACTTCTGAAAATTATTGCTTAAAAATTTTTGAAATGTCATACTTATTAAAAGATATTCATTCTAAGACAAAATATTTAACTGAGGGTCGTTTTTTTTTACTAGACAAACGTGTGGAATGCGGCCTCTCCGTCCGTATATCCTGTGAACTCCTACCGTTCCCTTACAAACATTTTTATATATTTACATTTAAAAACGAAAATAAAATTTAAAAAAAACATTACAAAAACCAGTTATCGACTGACTACAAATTTATAGTATTAATAGTGAAAAATATAATTAGATAGATAACACTTCGTTGCTCACCAAATAAACAATTTCAAAAACACTTAAGTAATTATAATATTGTCATGGAAAAAGAAAGCAATCTCTTCCAAGCAACCAACTTAAGGAATAATTCAACCTAATCTGGCAATGTAGGGGATATAAGATAATTCGATGAACAATTAAAATTAATGACCATAATCATGTTGGTATTTTTTAGATTTTATTTTGGAATAGGTATTCAACACGATCGACCACACATCTGGCATTAATCAAAACAGTATAAACGTGAAATGATTCAACTATTACAATCACGCAAATGCAATTTTTATATTGGATTTTATCCTACGTTTAACTTTTAACTAGTGGTTGAAAAATCGGCCCTTAACTACACTACACAACATTATATATACCTGTTCCATATAAAGATGCGTTTTGTTGTAAGCTGTCATTCTTGAGTACCCATAATCAACTGATCTGAATGCTGACCAAGAGGCTGGGTCATCTGTCAACGAAAACATATTAATTTTATCCCGGGATATAATATATCCTAATTCGGGATAGAAAATATTATGCAAGTAAATAGACAAAAATGGCCAAGTGCTTATCAGACGCCACACATTGAGGAGTTCCATAGAGGCGAGGATCATCCACTGTTTGTGTGATTTAGCTATGAAACTATAAAAAGCATCTAATCGAAAATACTTATATTTCACAAATTACTCAACACATCTTGTTTAAATTAATTTACTCGAAGAAAAAGACTATTTGGAGAAATGGTGACGTTCTTACACTAATTACAAATTACAGTAAAAAGAACTACTAAAAATCTATATAGTATAGTGTTAGAATATGTACGCCGCATTTTCAGCAAATGAGCTTTGCACTCATCTTATTGTGGTGACAGGATTTTATCCAACACAACGCTTTTATTCATTGCAAATCTACCTTCTACGAAGATAACAAAGCGACCCAAAAATAAACAATCCATTTTAAAAATTTCTACAATGATTACACATTACATATATCCATCGTACTACTGTAATATTATAAACGCGAAAATTTGTAAGAATGTATGGATGTACGTTTGTTACTCTTTCACGCAAAAACTGCTGAACGGATTATGATGATATTTTACAATAATATAGCTTACACATCAGAATAACAGATAGGCTATAATTTATAAAGATGTAGTGTGAATGATCACAATTTTCCATCACCACGCGAGTGGAACCGCGAGGCGCAGCTAGTAAATGTATAAATGAAGAAATATATTATTTTTTCAATTAAAAACATTCCTTACCACTGTCTTTTTTTCAAAAGTTGGATACTATATAGTTCAAATGTTATAAGGACAAACAGACACACAAAATATTTGCGACTTTGGCTAGGAATATTCCTTTGATAAGGAATATTGGCCGCTTGATAACTTAAATTACAAAAAAAGCAATAAGAAGCATTATGAAGATTTTTGAAAATTACTGACTGTATTAAATGATTAAAACTTACGTTTGAAAGGACTCGTTTCCTCCTGACATCCCGCTGAACCAGTGATCAAGTGTACCGGGGCCCTACGATCCAACGATATTTATTTTAAGTAGTATATTTCTCAAAAATTCAACAGCAGTGAAAAAAATGAAAAATACTATAGTAAAAAACCAGCAGTGCAGAGTTGTCATGAAACACAATTTCAATGATATTTGCTCAGAAGTTATATCTTTGGAAGGAATTGTTAGCTGCAACAATTGCTTATAATGGTGAAACATTTCACAGTGTTGTCAGCCTAATTAATATTTATATGTAATTATGAATAATAAAAATGACAATTTTGAATAATATTAATAAATGAAAACAAATGTGTACAGATAAATGACACACACAACACACTGAATCACATGCATGAATGCTGTTAGAGAACTCTGCAAACCCTGCTTGCAAAACGGCGTAATGTTATATTGTAAACTATAAGTTTATTATTATAGTTTACAAATATTATTATTGATAAATAAATATACATAAAAAAACAATAACCCACTTATTCACAAAAGGTGTTTTTATATCGCATTATTATTACATCACACGTTGAGGGAGACAAGGGGTAGGAGGGAATTTCTAAATTTCGTGACATCACATTTCAAAACCGAATATATTAAGGTTTAAACACTTTGAACTATGTATTAACAAACACCTTCAAAATAATTTTAATTATATTTGTATGCGAATAGTGTGATATTAAAAAATAATTTAAATGGAAATCTATATATTAATGCGTGAAGCAAAAACTTTATACCCCTTTTTACGAAAATTACGCCGACGGAGGTGTATTAAATTTTGCACACTTATAATTTATATAGAGAAGAAGCGACGAATGCCATTTATTTTAAATTATGCATAAAAAATACATTACATCAATAAAAAAAAACATTACACACATTACCAAGTATTTGATACACGCACGCATATATACTCTTTTGTTTATTGTTGCCTTGGCGAAATCTGTGATTTATAGAAGTATAGTCTTTGACAACAAATTATTATGGCCGAATTTCGACCACGGGCGGCCACTAGTAAAACTAATGACTGAACTGCTGTTTTAATTTATTAATTTCTTGGTATAACATTGCAAGATATGTGATGTCACAGAAGCAAGGGGGGAGTGTCACGCACGTGACCAGCTCTGACAAGGATGGGGAGGAGTCAAAAAAATCATAAATTTTTTGAATAAATGAGCTATTAGTTTATAGCCAAAATAATGAGATATACGACTATTTTGACGTATAGTATTAATAAATTTTTAATACCAAAAACTGAGCTGCGATCTAGAGACGTCTTTGTACAAATCTAGTTACATTTAGTTTATTATTTTTAATTAATAAATATATATCAGTACACAAAAGAAAACATACCTTAATGTTTACTAAAAACATTCCAATTTCCACAATAAGCATAGAGCAAGAAAAATCAATTCACCAAAACCACACTCAAGCCACGGAAACGTTTTACAGATGATTCCTGTATCTTATGCTATCGAATAATTTGCCTTATGCTGATGTTACACGATTCATTTCAATTTGCATGAGGGAACCAAAGTGAAATATTAATGTAGTCATGTAAAAATTGAGTTATTCAATCTCATTGAATATTATATTTTCTTAAGTTTTCGCGACTTGTATACATAATAAATAATAGGCGAGCTTCCATCAAAACACATTTCAAACCGCATAAAAAGATAACCCAATTTTTGAGACCTGTGAAATGCAATATCCTACTCCAGGATGCAGGTGTTTACAAGCTCGTTTGTGAGTGTGGATTATCATACATTGGGCAAACAAAGAGGAGCATAAAAACACGGTTAAAGAACACATTGCTGACATGAAACACGCAAGGTCTAAGAAGTCTGCGATCAGTGAACACACGCTGGATAAACCCAACCATTACATCAGATTCGATAACCCACAAATCCTCGCGAAAGAGAATCGTTTCATACCAAGAATGATGCGTGAGGCTATTGAAATCAAAAAACACCCAAATTTCAATAGAGAAGATGGTTGGCAGGTACCACCTGTTTGGGATCCAATCATCAAAACTATTAAGACCCAAACCCAGCAAAAACCAACTGCCAGACCTCAAGACACTGTGAGCTCTTTCTGCGTGCAACGAAACACAAACCAACTCGACTGATAATTTCTTTTATTTTTCCTTCCACCCATTTTAATATTATATAAAAACTAGAGTTTACCCCGCGGCTGTGCCGCGGGTAAACCTCTAGTGCGTGTCTCTTGTTTATAGAGCAAGTGCTACAGGTTATATTATATTACATTATTATGTATTTGCGCACAGAAGATTCACTTCATTTTATATCGCTAATTATATATACCATCCCCCGTCTATCTGTCAACAAAATAAATTACAAAACTTGACCAAAAAGGCCAAAATGGTCTAAATGACCAAAAGACCACAGTGACCGACCAAAAAGGCCAAAATGACCAAACAGGCCAAAATGACCAAATAGGCCAAAATGACCAAATAGGCCTAAATGACCAAATAGGCCAAAATGACCAAATAGGCCAAAATGACCAAAAAGGTCAAAATGATAATAAAGGCCAAAATGACCAAATAGGCCAAAATGACCAAATAAGCCAAAATGACCAAATAGGTCAAAATGACCAAAAAGGTCAAAATGATCAAAAAGGCCAAAATGACCAAATAGACCCAAATGACCAAATAGGCCAACATGACCAAATAGGCCAAAATGACCAAATAGGCCTAAATGACCAAATAGGCCAAAATGACCAAATAGGCCAAAATGACCAAAAAGGTCAAAATGATAATAAAGGCCAAAATGACCAAATAGGCCAAAATGACCAAATAGGCCAAAATGACCAAATAGGCCAAAATGATCAAGAAGGCCAAAATGACCAAATAGGCGAAAATGACCAAATAGGCCAAAATGACCAAATAGGCCAAAATGACCAAATAGGCCAAAATGACCAAATAGGCCAAAATGATCAAGAAGACCAAAATGACCAAATAGGCCAAAATGACCAAATAGGCCAAAATGACCAAATAGGCCAAAATGATCAAGAAGACCAAAATGACCAAATAGGCCAAAATGACCAAATAGGCCAAAATGACCAAAAAGGCCAAAATGACCAAAAAGGCCAAAATGACCAAAAAGGCCAGAATGACCAAATAGGCCAGAATGACCAAATAGGCCAAAATAACCAAATAGGCCAAAATGACCAAATAGGCCAAAATGATCATAAAGGCCAAAATGACCAAATAGGCCAAAATGACCAAATAGGCCAAAATGACCAAATAGACCAAAATGACCAAAAAGGTCAAAATGACCAAATAGGCCAAAATGACCAAATAGGCCAAAATGATCAAGAAGGCCAAAATGACCAAATAGGCCAAAATGACCAAATAGGCCAAAATGACCAAATAGGCCAAAATGATCAAGAAGACCAAAATGACCAAATAGGCCAAAATGACCAAATAGGCCAAAATGACCAAAAAGGCCAAAATGACCAAAAAGGCCAAAATGACCAAAAAGGCCAGAATGACCAAATAGGCCAGAATGACCAAATAGGCCAAAATAACCAAATAGGCCAAAATGACCAAATAGGCCAAAATGATCATAAAGGCCAAAATGACCAAATAGGCCAAAATGACCAAATAGGCCAAAATGACCAAATAGACCAAAATGACCAAAAAGGTCAAAATGACCAAATAGGCCAAAATGACCAAATAGGCCAAAATGATCAAGAAGGCCAAAATGACCAAATAGGCCAAAATGACCAAATAGGCCAAAATGATCAAGAAGACCAAAATGACCAAATAGGCCAAAATGACCAAATAGGCCAAAATGACCAAATAGGCCAAAATGACCAAAAAGGCCAAAATGACCAAATAGGCCAGAATGACCAAATAGAACAAAATAACCAAATAGGCCAAAATGACCAAATAGGCCAAAATGATCATAAAGGCCAAAATGACCAAATAGGCCAAAATGACCAAATAGGCCAAAATGACCAAATAGGTCAAAATGACCAAAAAGGTCAAAATTACCTAATAGGCCAAAATGACCAAATAGGCCAAAATTACCAAATAGGCCAAAATTACCAAAAAGGCCAAAATGAAAATTACCCCTTGTCCATCCTCAGTATTTAATTTACATACGTACCGAATTTCAGCCAAATCGGTCCAGTAGTTTTTCCGTAAAAGCATAACAAACAAACAGACAAATATCATGTTATCCCGGAAACTATCACATTTTTCGGGATAAAAAGTATCCTATGTTCATCCTCGGTATCGAAAATATATATATATACTGAGTTTCAGCCAAATCGGTCCAGTAGTTTTTACGTGAAAACGGAACAGACAGACAGACAGACAGAGTTACTTTCGCATTTATAATATTAATAGGGATGTTTAGAACTAGGCATGTTTGCTGAAGAGTTTCTTGCGCCGCTTCTTCTCTTCAAGCCACAACATGTTGTGAAGCGGGGGTAAATTAGATTAGGCTCCCATAGAGTAAATAGTATTTATAAACAAAATTAAAACTAAATAATTAAAATGAACAAGTTGGCGGCAGGCTAAATAAAACTTTGACAATACACGTTAGACAAATGTCATCTTTGTCGTCCGTGACCACGGCCACTGAAAAGCGGCCGAAACGTCGGATAAACTAAAATCAAATAAATTACCGCGCTTAAAACCGATAAAACGTAGTCTCATTGAATATTGTTGTACATATTTTGCTTTCTGACTGCTTTCAAAAGAATTGATTCACTTTGGTTGAACCTTGTAATATCAATATTACTACTGGTTAAAAGAAATAAATTCCATATAAGTAAAGTTAATTTACTACTAATGGTAAGGTAAGTGAATGAATAGATAGAATAAGACGTAGAAAATTAGCTTCATGTCGGGTTCCTATATCATACTTATTCATTCACTTGCCCTACCATCGGTTGATTTTGACATTATTTGTGAAGCTGATGATGATGAAGCTTATGTCAAAATTTGACCGATAGTCAAGCTCGGTTGCATGATCGGTTAGTAAGTTATAGGAACCGGCCATTAACCCTTAAAAGGGACTAATTTCAATATTATTTTTGTCCTTAATCTGCCAGCTGCCGTCAAAATTGCCGCGCCAAAACCAAGAGAATTTTATTGTCTACTCTAACACAAATTATATGTAGTTAGAGGGAGAAAGCCGTAGTTCAACGTTCGTTTCAATTATCTGTATTTGACTACAAATTCGATAACAGATTTGTGCTCGCGTCTTAAAAGGTTAATCGAATTATAGTTATAAATAAATCCTCCTCCTCCATCCCTCTGTTCGTAAATTTCACAACTTATTTCGTTACTATTAAGATAAAGTTATTTGTAATATATTTCGATACCTCCAAGGAATACTACGCCAATTTAATTTTAAGTATTTTCTATTTTTAAGGGAAAAGCACTCATTAATGTCTTAATATTAATATATATGTTCATAAATTTTATAAAAAAATATTAAGAGACTAACAATCTTTTAGGTTCTCAATATCTTTTATGAAATTTTATGAACATAATGTTAAGAAATTACTGAGTGCCTTTCCCTTAAAAATTGAAAATACCTAAAATTAAGTCGGCGTAGTATTGTTTGGAGGTGTCGATTTATTAATAAAGTATTATAATATACAGGTATAACATTATCAGTCAGGCTCTATTGGTCGTTAATACGGAGCGAGGCCCACCTGGGGTTCACACAAGAACAAGTATTAAGTGTTTAAATCCTAGAAATAAACAATATTTTAACTATAGTAGAATTATATCCTTGCAGTTTGGGTCATAAATAATCGGAGTGGTGAAGCGAGTATTTCGCTCTCTTTTCCACTCACGGGCCTTATGGGCGGGCATAGTGATGCGCATTATTGTTGTCGATAATGTATTTAGTTTTCTCATTTTGTGGGTAACTGATAAAAATGAAAGAATAAAAAAGATAAAACAACGTATTTGTTAAAATAAGATTAATAATGATCTAAAATAAATTATTAATTAGGTATCTATGCATTAAAAAACTATAAATGCGAAAGTTTAGAATGTAACAAGTTACATTAAAAATAAATATAAATACTTATATCTCAAGTTTAAAATTATCAGCAAAAAAGATAATGATTTTTATAAGAATGATAATCTTTCTTTGATAAGAATGAGTTTTTATCGTTAATGGCGTTGCGCCCGCGCAACATGCTCACCGCCCTAGCCGGGCTGAGGCCGAGTTTGATTTATGACCCAAACTGCACGGACAAAATAATTCTACTATAGTTATTAAGGTAAACACCGACACAAACAACATTGAAGAACGCACCTGGGGTTGACGTAGGGCTGGTGGTAAGAGCCGTTGTAGACGCGGTTGTCGTACAGCGGCCAGGTGCGCTCGTACGAGTGCTCGTGCGCCCACACCACCAGGTCCACGCCGAACTCGTTCAGCAACGGCTCCAGCCCTGGCACAATCTCTCTTTTCACACATGGAAAGACAGTACCTCAGTTTTATAACAAACTACAGTATAATCTCTTCTTTTTAAAGTGGAATTTCTATATAGACGGGGAGGTATTAGGATTTTTTCTGTCACGAAAAATCGTTACGGCCCTGGTGAAAGGCGGCAAAATATTAGAGTAGACGTGGTGAGGGGCGGCGTAATGTTAAAGTCGACTATGCGTGTTTTTATTGGTTCCGGGACGAGTTCCGTTTAAACGTTTGATGAAATAAAATATGTTGAAATAAGAGACGCATGCATTCATCAAAATGTACCTAATCTAACCAAATCATAATTTGCAGTACACCTGCTAAAAATAGAAATGTCTGCTGGGACATATATTAGGAGTGAAACTTCAACGGACAAGTGGCAAAACAATGCAACAAAATTTTAACTTGAACTTTTACAGGCAGGTTTATAAATTGAACAAGTACATTAACAATCTGCCCAGCACACATTTTTTTTATCGCATGAGTGCAGCAGACAGGCCGACGGCCCACTTGATGGAAAGGGGTTACCATCACCTATGGACATTTGCAACACCAAAATTGCTAGAAATGCGCTGCTGTTTTCTTAAGTGAGACTGGAACCTGGTCACTAATGCCGGAACACAACTCAAGGTTGTTACGGCGACATACTCTAGACCAGGGGTGGTAGCCATTCAGTCGGGTAAGTACCCTACCACATGGCATAACATCTCTAAAAATTTGTATATATATATCTATATATATTGTGGCGACCGAGGGTAGAACTCCCCAGCAGCGTAAATCAGTTTTAGAACTTTTAGAAAGAACTAGAAATTTCTGGAAGGAAAAGACAAGGACGGATATATTTAGAAAGAGATAGACGATAAACGAAAGACAGAGATAGATAGATGTTAGAAAGGGATAGACGATGACCGAAAGAAAGAGATAGATAGATGTTAGAAAGGGATAGATGTATAAACGAAAGTTCCCGAACAGAAGGTTCGGGAAGGAAGAGACAGAGATAGATAGAGGGGTTCTAGAAAATTCTTCCGGGTATATAAACAGCGTAAGGCGCGCCTACCGGGCAGTTTTAGAGTTGAGTTTTAAGTTGAGTTCAGTTCGAGACGGTGAAACGACAAGTGCGATACTAAAGGGTTATCGGAGAAGGTTAATAGAGTACAGAGACGGACTAAGTGGTGAATTTAGTGAGAAGTTTGGTGGACAGATACGCGAAGGAGGTGTGTAGCGTAGTTCGAGAGGGAAAGCAGAAGCGAGCTACCCGCGATAATATTGGAGGTGGTCCGCGCAATATCGGCGACGGTATTGAGGGTGTGACAACTTATCGTCGGGACTGTGCACCGTTGGTCGTGCGTATAGGGGCAACCCTGCAGACAGGTACTACGTGCGGCTGAGTAAGTCAATAAAAGCTTTTAAATTAAAAACTGGTGTTTTCTTCCAATCCATAAGTGCGTACCCCCGCTCGTACGTAACAATATATATATATATATATACATATATATATATATATATAGATATCAAGAAGATAAGAAGAGCAAGAGTTGCAAGTGCTCACCGAACATGCCGAGGAGGCCGACCCTCGTGTACTCCACGACGCAGTCGTCGTCGTCCGAGTTGCTGCAGTACATCGGCCGGTGCCCGAACACTATTATCCAGGGACGCTTGGACCTCAAATAGTAGAACATTTATTTTTAGTTCAAATAAAAAACGGCCAAGAGTTATCGGACCTTAGGGACCATCCAAAAATTACGTGACACGAATTTCATGATTTTTTGGCCCTCGTTCTTCTCACACATACGTGAGACTAATGTGACTTATTAGCATTAAATCCGATGTTCATCAGTAAGTCGAGATCGAAATATATTCTTAAGAAAGTTCATCTTCGAAAATGCTGTTCCACAAATATACGTTGACCCAAACAAAGAAAGAAGTTTTTTATAGGTTTGGATATTTATTACCACACACAGATTTTATCTAGAACTCTTCACTGGAAATTTCACCATGTTTGTGTTTCAAAACTGTAGTGAAGTTGCTGTGTCCTCGCGGTCCGCACAAAATAGGTCGGCGGTCCGGAAGCGGCCATTATGCGACCCCTGATCTAAACTATCCTGGGACCCAACCATACATACACAAAAAATCATCAAAATCAGTAAAGTCGTTCGCAAGTTATGCGCGTACATACAATCGTAAATCCCTATTCTCAGTACCATTTATGAAAACAAACTATACTAAAAACACTACACTAACTATTTACAAGTATTGATCCTTTCATAGGTAACCCTCTATCAATTTAAAACCCAAATTAAAAAATGTTGTAATTTAGAATGATCCAATGACTTACAATTTTTAGAATAATGACAGCAACTTTTTTTTATATACCTACTTAACTTTTATTGACATTTTCTTTTTATTTTGTGCAATATTGACCTAATGTAAATTAAATAGATATTTTATGTAATTTTCGTATAATTGTATTTCTTTTTTTTTCTTTCTTGTAATAAACTGAGCCAATTTTTATTTTTATTATATAAATTATTTTATAGTGGAAACTTGATTGATATATGTATTCATTTTGTGTTTTATATTTAAGAATATGAATTATTGTATGTTTCCCAAACAAATTAAATAAACAAGTAAGAGCTCACCGATTGTCCTCAGTGTTCGCTTTGGTGAGATCGTCCCTCAACCAGTAATATTGGTTCGGTATGAGCTTGATGCCGTACTCCGTGAAGTAGTACACCTCGGTAGATATCGATACAAAGTGGATCGGACCAATGTCGAAGCTGTAGAAGAGGCTCGACTCTTTGCCAGGCATCGTGAACCGGTTCGCATAGTTACTGAAATTGCTGCCACAAGAAAATATCCGATATTTATTGACTCAGCTAATGGAAAGTGATTACTGTCCCCTATAGACGTTTGCAATGCCAGGGGTGAAAAGAACGTGTTGCCAACCTTTAGGACGGGATGAAATAGAGGGATCTGACAGAAGGAATTTTATCCATACAGGAACGGAGAAAGAATACAATTTCATGCGTTGGGGCGGCCTGTCGTAAGAGGCGACAAAACGACCCACAGCCAGGTGGTAAGGCATTTGCCCGTCTGGATGGCTACCATCCCTGGTCTAGAGTACGCTGCCATGACAAACTTGAGTTGTGTTCCGGCATTAGTGACCAGGTTCCAGTCTCCGTTGAGAGCACCTTTAGTGTTGCAAATGTCCATAGGCGATGGTAACCGCTTTCCATCAAGTAGGCCGTCTGTCTGCTGAACTACTGCAATAAAAAGAAGCAATAGGAGGTATAGAGGTTTAAAAGCTTGCCCTGTACTAAGCCGAAAATATGCATAAGTACATATAATTCTGAAACACTATTGTTCTTACAGTTTCCTAAAAATATCCAATAGCGTTTGAGATTTAAAAAATTGACCATCACTCGACAGTGAATACTGCTCTCTGCCATCTGAAGTATTATTTAACCTATACCTCTCGCTGATGAGAACTGAAGTGAACTGATCTATTTTGGAAACGGTAACCTTATGTACAAATATTAACAAGTCGTACAGCTAGTACAATACATAGCACAATGCGTGAGCGGGACGGATTATGTGCGAGCGAGATAGAGCAACTATTAATTGGGGCGCCACTGTGTTGCGTTAGCCAGTTGTCCGTTGTCCGCTGCGATGACTAGACGTATGCAGCTCCAAAAGCTTTATACAAAGTATCCCCTATCGGCCGGCTTGGATGGAATGGACTCACTATTTCTCCTCGTGGTTCCCGGGGCAAGTCATGTAGGGCACCATCGCGGCCAGGGGCTGGATCTGGCGCATGAACTGGTCGCCCACCAGCGCGTTGTCCGTGTCCATGTCGTAGGCGAAATCGCCCACGTGGAGGATCAAGTCGAACCTACCCCGCTCTGCCTCGTCTTGAAGGTATGACATAGACTGAAATTGAGTGTTTTTTTAATATTAAAAATATCATATAGATGCCAAATTTTATAGCCCTGACATATGTACTACTACCTGTTTTAATTCATTACATTAATGGTCGATATTCAATCAATCAATTAATATTTACAGACTAAAGCTATGTCTTAACATATTATGCGCAAAGGCGGTCTTATCGCTAAAAAACGATTTCTTCCAGACCACCCTAGGAATGAATAGAGATTACAATGAAGATGGTGTTATAGATAATACATAGTACAATTTCATACATTCTTTTATATCGTGAAATATTATGAAATCTTTGATATCATGAAATAAAAAAAATCGAATCTGAGGAATAAACTCCAAAAACAAACACCGCAAATTTTTGTATTGAGAACTAAAGTGTTGCTCATAACAGAGCATCTTATATTAGTCCTAAAAATCCAAATCTATTCTTTTTTATAGGCTGAAGCAGGCAAACAGGCAGACGGCCCACTTTACCGTTGCCTATGGATATTTACAACTTAGGCGGCGTTGCCAATACATTTCCGGCCCCTTAGAAATGTTATAATGTCTTCTTAAACGACCTCGTGTTGTAGCGCAGAGGGAAAACCTCAGCAGGAAGTTCCCTTCAAAATATTGTTGTACGCATTACAAACGTCCTAGAGAACCGTTGCGCAGTTGAGCGTGGGAGGTAAAATTCACATAAATAATAATCGCGAACAGATGTGAATTTGGGTTATGTGCTTTAATTTATATACTATAGAGATTAAAATTGTATAGCCCACTACTATAATGTAAACAAACGCTGATAAGGATGTCCTTATTTAATTAATGTATTGACCTCAGATTACAACAATAATATAATAATTGATAAGTTTGTTTAAAAAAATAACATTATCAATATTTGTTTATTGCCATAAACTGGTGTTAGTTGCTTTGGATCAAGATCAAGGTCAAGATTTAATATGCTTTTAGAAATTGAATCGATGGTTTTGTATGAAGTTACATAGAATCTGGCTTATAAAAGTAGAGACAGAAAAACCAAGGCAAGTTTAAAAATATCAGTATGGCAACTCCACATTACTCTAGAACATTTATAAACTACGTAAACAATGTTTTTCAATTCAGCGTCAATCTTCCGTTGCTTTCTTCCGAAATAAGAAGCTATAAGCTAGCTGTGTCAAGTTCCATATAACTCTGTTTAGTAGTTTTCAGTTGATGAGTACTTTGACAGACAGACAAGTTCTAAAAATTGCATTTTCCAAATCTGCTGATTTGAATCAGCCCCCCCCCCCCCTCGCGACTTATTTTTAATTTTTAAATTTACTGTAGTCTGTAACAAACAACCAATGGTGGATTTACACTCGGGGCAGTCGGGGCTAGTGCCCAGGGCGGCAAATTTTCTAGAGCGGCAAAATTTGGAAAGTGAGAAAAAAAAATCTATACAATATATGATTAACTAATTCTTTTAAATAAACATTTTATCTTTCAAGAAATATAATTTAAGTATTATGTATCAAATTAAATTTTTGTATATTATAATATAGGAAATTTAAGTAAAAACTATTCAAATAGTTTAATTAATTTATTTCCATAAAGGTTTGAAAAAACTAAAATTGATATTTTTATTTTCTGGAATTGATAAATTTATGTAGTTTTTAGTTTGAAGAATTAAAAGTATTTTCAAATTATGTATGTCTTTATGATAACAGAAACTTTCATTGATTAATAAATTTTTCTAAAATTGGAGAATTATCCAATAATATATTATTATAAATATAATATATATTAATTTATTATATATAAATACATAATAAATTTCCTGCAATCAATTAGTTATTCTAATTCTTAAAAAATAAGATATCAAAAGTATTAAAATAAAATTTAAGACATAGGGCGGCATTTTCTTCAGTGCCCCAGGGCGGCACAAATTTAAATCCGGCCCTGCAAACAACACAAACAAACTCAACAGTCAAAATAGGTTTACAGTATATATAATAAACTAGCTGACCCGGTAAACTTCGTACCGGCTCAAAATCAATAAATAAAAAATCTGATGAAATAAAAACTTCACTTTTAAATTTAATTTTATTTCTGAACGACTTTTAAATTTAATTGATTTCTAAACAACGGAACATACATCAAATGTTTGATAGGTAGGAATAGTTTCTAAGGGAAAGCGAAATTGTTGTTTTTACTATATTCCAAGCATTTTTTTCATATTTACTCACCTTTTAAACCTTCCCTGGACTTCCACAAATAATTCAAAACCAAAATTAGCCAAATCAGTCCAGCCGTTCTCGAGTTTTAGCGAGAACGGCAATTGATTTATATATATATATAGATTTAGATATTTACGAATAAGACAAATTGAGATTTTTGTGGCATAATAATATCTTCTATGCAGGGATATACATAGAGACAAGTCTTATATATTACACCTTTTTATTACATCTTTAGAGACTGTGTGGTGTTATTAAAATATTTCTAAATCAAGTGGTTAACTTACGTGAGCATTTTTATTGCCCATATCGCCGTAGATGGCGGCGCGAACTACCCAATCCTCTCCAGCAGGTGGAGTTTTGAAAGTGAACAGCTCAGACCAGCCGTAGTCGGAACCGGCGTGGTACACTGGAAACACAACAAAAAAGTATTTTTTTGTCATGAAATCAACAATAGGGGCCATACCAGTGATGGGTGATATTATGTTTGCAGGAGCACATTGTTATGATTTCAGACTGTTGTTATTCCTGTTATATTTTGACATCATGAAAATTAATTTCCACCTATAGTTCGATATTTTGACATCATAAAAATTCAATAATCACCTATAGTTCGATATTTTGACATCATTTAAATTAAAAATTCACCTATAATAGTTTGGCCGCTCTTGGAATGTGTTTCTGACTTCATGAACATATTATGGGCGGATGACATTGTAATGATGAGGAATTTATAACTAAAGATTTTTTTGGTTTCTGTATTTATTACTGTTCTAAGATTTACGTAAGATTTATATCCCCACAACAATTTACAAAAAAAAAAATAGTTTTATACAAAACTCAAACAGATCCTTAAGGCAGCCATATTATAAGTTGGATTTGTCTATGATGATTAAAATTTTTGTTAGCATAAACTTCTGTCTAACCAATGAGCTAATATAACCTTTCACAATTGTAACAAATATTTTAAAATGTGCCAAAAAATCAATTACTTGCTTCTTTCTACTGTAAAAGCTTGATATATATATATATATATATATATATATATATATATATATATATATATATATTATATATATATGTCGCAGAACGGCCTCGTTCTCACGACATCTTTAGTTATTTCAGGTTTAGTGGGCGTCATCAGGATGAAATGCGAGCATAAAACACAATAGCCACGGTTTATACACTTTTAATTTAGATTTGATCAACATTATGACATAGTTTAGACCGAGCAGTGGGTTCAGGGCACCCGCTCATACTTCTAACTTAAAACACTTTCTTTAAAATACTCTAAGGTCCAACTCGACCTGCTGCCATCAACTCAATGTGCCACAAAAACTCCTCCGTCTACCGAAGTAGATACTACTCAAAAGTATAGAGGGCGTCTGACCCCGCTCTGCCATATGCTCTGCTCTGATTGGTCGTTTATTAAGTTACAATATTCATGACTTTTATTAGGTTAGAACGATCTTGAAGTTATAGAAACATTAACAAATCTAATTAAATTACATTAAGAATTTTAGAAGTGATTATAATGTAAACAAATGATATTGTGCGTTATAAATCCAGTCAACAATACGTCCAATTAAAGCTTCCCTCCGACACGGCCTTCCTGACGTATTACACGCCCTCGTGTAATAGGCCGCCCATTATGGATTATCTGCAAAAAGAAAGAGATATTATAGTTCGGCCACTCCTGACCAAGGACATCGTGTACATTTTCATTCTGGATTTTTTTTCTGAGATCTGAGTCCTAACAGACTCCAGACTACACACCAAATCAGTTCAGCAGTATCGAAACTGCCACCTCGTCGCCCATCGAGCTACGCATTTTGGGTCAAACATCAAAGCACAAATCAAAACATCAAACACAAAAATATCCAAATAGTATACAGTCTCTCATTCTATCGATATCACTTTTCAATCGATACGTCGCCTCTCATTCCACCGATTTCACTTTTCAATAGCCACCCCGCCTTTTATTCCACTTTGTAATGGCCACCTCGCCTCTATTTCACTGGCCACCTCGCCTCTTATTTCACTGGCCACCTCGCCTCTGTTTCACTGGCCACCTCGCCTCTGTTTTACTGGCCACCTCGCCTCTGATTCACTTTGTAATGGCCACCGCGCCCGCTACAAAGCTTAAATAAACCCAAACAAGCACTCTGCTACTCCTGACCTTCATACTTCAACATTCAAGTCAAAATAAACTTTCAAAATATAAAAAAAACATTTAGCATTTTAACTATCAGACTAAAATCGCTCACTCTATATGAACCTCTAAATTTAAAAACTACCCGTTATAATAGTAAACTGCATTTACCACGTTTAATAATTATTGAAATTCCATTATTTTAACTTCAAACAAAAACCGTGTGAACGCATCAGTCATCCAATCCGCTAACAACACTTCTCAATCAGTCAATCAAACCAATACATCTAAATAAGTGATGTACTCTCAACCAACCCCCGCTGAGCGTGGTTCGGATGACACTTTTTGACCAGAATATACAATCAGAGTAACCAAGGTTATCACTCTACGGGCTCCAGGGTCGACAACTTATGAAAACTCATAATAATAGAGGAACAAACAAACTCAAAATAATTTTTCGATTTACCATGCGTTCAATAACTAGGGTATTCACTAATTCGAATTCGAAACTATCACAAAAATAATCTTAAATAAAAAAAATCAACTCACCAAAGTGTCTACTAACGTAAATACCCCCTGTGTACCTTATAGTGGCTTTCAAACTTCTTCATAGCCACACTTTCTTCACGGTAAAATTATTATCATCTGAATCTAAAATGTCTTTCATATAACGCCTGTAAACTTAATCATAAAACCAACGGAAAACATAACGTACCAATAATGTATCATAACCACTTTCCACTATACGTTATCTAAGTAAAAAAAACTCAAAAATTAGACCAGATTTTCACATAAAAATTATTGGAAGGTAAACTTGAAAAGACAATGAATTTCATGCACATCGTTTATAACATACAGTAGTTTTCTTATCTTAATCAGAAAACCAAGGAAAACGTCGCATAGGAATAATATGTTAAAGGCAACTTTCTACCATACATAATCCAAGTAAAATAATTTAAAAAAACTCGACCCGATTTTCACATTATAAAAACTCTTGGAAGGTACACTTGAAAAGACAATGAATACACGCATATCGTTTATAACGAACACAAATTTCTTGTAAGTAACCAACTCCCAAAAATAATGATGAAAAATTAAACTACCTACGTAATTTGTTCGTTTTCCATTTTTTGGCAACCATATCGTAATTTTTCGTACACGAAAAATATCACTCAAATATGAGGGTAGTAAAATTGTCTACCACAAACGATAAACTATAATTTTTTTACATTAAAATTCTTAATTTTCAGAATTCACACTAAAATAATAATTTAAAAATTACCATACCTCCTGTGCCAGGTAGAATAGGCACGTAATTTTTATCTTACCCTGCACGATCAATAAAATTGCACTTCCACTCGCTGTACTAACGTGAATTTGAACCATGCCGGCACATAGTAAGCCCAACGGTGACCAAACCATGCATAGGCCGACACACCGCCGCTCCACAGGCACATTCAGGACGTCACCACTACGTCGCCGCTATTGCCGCCGATGGCCCCGACATGTCAATCGTCCTCAAATGCTTTTGCTTCCACTGTGGGCATCCTTCAATCCATCAACACGCCTTCTTATACTGGCAAGGCTTCGCAGTCATTGCTTTCATTGTGGGCACAGGCTGAGATCCCACTTCTGATGTCGCAGAACGGCCTCGTTCTCACGACATCTTTAGTTATTTCAGGTTTAGTGGGCGTCATCAGGATGAAATGCGAGCATAAAACACAATAGCCACGGTTTATACACTTTTAATTTAGATTTGATCAACATTATGACATAGTTTAGACCGAGCAGTGGGTTCAGGGCACCCGCTCATACTTCTAACTTAAAACACTTTCTTTAAAATACTCTAAGGTCCAACTCGACCTGCTGCCATCAACTCAATGTGCCACAAAAACTCCTCCGTCTACCGAAGTAGATACTACTCAAAAGTATAGAGGGCGTCTGACCCCGCTCTGCCATATGCTCTGCTCTGATTGGTCGTTTATTAAGTTACAATATTCATGACTTTTATTAGGTTAGAACGATCTTGAAGTTATAGAAACATTAACAAATCTAATTAAATTACATTAAGAATTTTAGAAGTGATTATAATGTAAACAAATGATATTGTGCGTTATACATCCAGTCAACAATACGTCCAATTAAAGCTTCTCTCCGACATATATATATATATATATATATATATATATATATATATATATATATATATATATATATATATATATTGATAATATTTTTTTTGGAACGAAGTTCCTTATCGCGCGGTGCGAATGGCGAAAGGGGGCTAGACGGAAAATTTTAAGACCAAAAAAGTTGTAACGACACACCAAATGTTGTAACGACACTTTTTTGTGATTTGCCATTTTTGTTATTTTGGTGCTTTTGGTCGGTGTGGTCGGTATGGTTGATGTGGTCGAACGACGTTGTCGGTGTAGTCGGTGTAGTTGGTGGTGATGTGGTCGGTGTGGTCGAAGTGGTGGGTGTGGTCGGTGTAGTTGATATGGTCGAACGATGTGGTTCGTATGGCCAGTGTAGTCGGTGTAGTCGAAGTGGGCGATGTGGTCGATGTGGTTTGTATGGCCGGTGTGGTCGAAGTGGGCGATGTGGTCGGTATGGTCGATGTGGTCGGTGTGGTCGATGTGGCCGGTGTGGTCGGTGTGGTGGAAGTGGGCGATGTGGTCGGTGTGGTCGATGTGGTTTGTATGGCCGGTGTGGTCGATGTGGTCGGTGTGGTGGAAGTGGGCGATGTGGTCGGTATGGTCGGTGTGGCCGATGTGGTCGATGTGGTCGATGTGGTCGGTGTAGTCGATCTGGTCGGTGTGGTCGGTGTGGTCGATGTGGTCGGTGTGGTCGGTGTGGTCGATGTGGGCGATGTGGTCGGTGTGGGCGATGTGGTCGATGTGGTCGATGTGGTCGGTGTGGTCGATGTGGTCGGTGTAGTCGAAGTGGTCGGTGTGGTCGATGTGGTCGGTGTGGTCGGTGTGGTCGATGTAGTCGGTGTGGGCGATGTGGTCGGTGTGGGCGATGTGGTCGATGTGGTCGAAGTGGGCGATGTGTACGATGTGGGCGATGTGTACGATGTGGTCGGTGTGGTCGATGTGGTCGTTGTGGTCGATGTAGTCGATGTGGTCGGTGTGGTCGATATGGTCGGTGTGGTTGGTGTGGTCGAAGTGGGTGATGTGGTCGAACGTTGTGGTCGACGTGGTAGGTGTGGTCGAAGTGGGCGATGTGGTCGATGTGGTCGGTGTGGTTGGTGTAGTTGATGTGGTTGGTGTGGTGGATATGGTCGAACGATGTAGTCGATGTGGTCGATGTGTTCGAAGTGGTCGGTGTGGTCAAAGTGGTCGGTGTGGTAGGTGTAGCTGATATGGTCGAACGATGTGGTTGGTGTGGTCGAAGTGGGCGATGTTGTCGATGTGGTTGGTGTAGTCTGTGTGGTCAATGTGGTCGATTTGGTCATTTTGGTGTACTACATAATATATAGTTTTAATACCGAAAATAGCGATAGATGCTTTTCATCCGGGAGATGGGATAGTTTCGATATAACATTAAATGAATCTTCCGGGGCGAATCGCAGTAACATAAAAATTTAATACAATGTAACCTGTGTAGTAACCTCTTTAAACAAGAAGCACGGACTAGAAGTTAACCCGCGGGGTAAACTCTAGTGTGTGTATATATATATATATATATATATATATATATATATACACACACACACATATATATATATATATACATATATATATGCACTCTGTCTGTCTGCTCTATTTTCACGGAAAAACGACTGGACCGATTTGGCTGAAACTCAGTATATATATTTTTTATTATTATTTTAAGTATAAAAAAATAAGTATCATCTTCAAAAAGTGTTCTCCAGTGGAACATATTTTGAATAAAAACCTTCGAATTTGAATTTGACAGCAGCAGACTACGAAATTTGTTTGGTATAAACTTGCACAGACCTGCATGCAGCAGTGATCTACAAAATAAGAAAAAATGTACTAATAGACCTTACCATATTTAGTATTAAACTTTAAATCCTTCAACAGAACCCTGTGAATCCACTGTGTTCTCTTCAGATCACCACCATCAATAAATTCGGTTGCTGTTCCAGTGGCTTCTTTGTCCATAATATCTTCGCCATATTGCACACGAGATTCCAAAGTGTCATTGAATGTGGACCATGTCACTACTATATCATTTGTTTTATCTGAAATTGATTTAAAAAAATATCTTCTTAGTGCTACTGAAAACATATAAAACTACAAATGCTTGTGATTTGAAAAAATATTTATTTCTTCAGTATAACATGATTTTTTTTATAAAGAATTTTATAAAAGCCTATCTAGAAAATGATTAAAATTGATTGGAAGAAGGCATTTAAAGATAGGTTTAGTTTACGGCTTGAGGCATAATTCGTCATGAAGTTGCTAAGATTCAGATTAGGATGCTATAATTAAGTGTTGGCATGAAATGATTATCCTTCAGAGCTAATGGTGCTGTATACAATAAAAGTGATAGTTTCAATTGATTAACCACTTCAGATTGTCTAGCAGCATAATGGGTAGCACACACATTCCAAACTCAAAGGGTGCGGGTTTGAATTCTGGCCAGAATGCATGCACAACTTAGGCAGTTTTTTGACCTAATGTGCATGTTGTTACTATTATTATGTGCTAACGACAGTGAAGGAAAACATTGTGATGCAACCTGCACATTAAGATAACCAATTTATCAAATTTGCCAAGCCGCCTTAGACACGCTTGCTGTACTGTCCGTCCCCCTACGACGGGGGCCCGAGCCCAGCAGTGGTGTATATATGGGCTCTTATCATAACATACAATACATTTCCCTATCCCATCCCCTCTATACAAATTCTCCTGTCATGTCCTCCTTTCTTATTTGTTACAACTCTGTTAAATCTTTTAGATGTAATTGTATAACAACTTCTATATGTTTAAAAAAAAAAGCAACCAAGATAAATAATTCTTGCTGCTTCTTCTCATTTAAACAGTGATAAGACATTGCGAAGTGATGCTAGGTTCATGTAAATTTAATGATCAAACTTTCTGTTATTTACTGTTGCTTGGTATCTGGGATTGGCCCCAGAGTGGTCCATTGTATATTACTCATAACATAAGCCTAATTTGGGGATAAACAATGTGTGAGTTTATCTGGCGATTATTTATTACTCATATACAGATGGATAGGACTTTAATATAGGTTCCTTATTTGTGTAAATGCAAAAAACGCCCCTAAAATGTTTATTTATCATTCGTATAATTTCTTAAGATTATAAATATTCAATTTTATAAAAAGTAGAAATAGTACCACTTACCACCGAAAGATATGTGAATTTGTTCCGGCTGACAATAAGAACAATCATATTTATCATTTCCCAAAAAATTATTTAACCCTTTTAAAGTCTTGGCTTGTGATATTCCTATTACAAACAAAACTATAAATGCCCGCATTATTTGTTTGAAATTCTGCTAGCACAGTAGTGAAGTACGTACTACTGATAACTGTTTTAAAATAAGATCCACCAACGGATGTTTAAATCCGCTATATAATGAAATAAGTTATATACAGGCTAAGCTAATTAATTTATTATTCATACTACGTAAACAACGATAAGAAATAGAAAACACAGCTTTATTTTTGTTTAAATAATAATATTATTAATTTATTTGTCTGTTATGTCATACTGTCATCATCTGATCATCAGATGACAGCCTGATGATTCGTGACTTGCTTTTTTTGATTTTATAAATATGGCTTTGCACGGTTTCTTTATCTAATCAGGGTGTTCTGGCTTATTGTATTTTAAATATTATAATATTTTAAAAATAAACTCCTTACACAGAAATGTAATTTTTCGCATAATACTACAAACACCGAATATTCGAGCTATAGTCCTTTTTTTATCCAAGTGAAATCCGATCGAGGACTAACCGCCTATCGCGGATGCGTGTGGGATTAGCCACGCTGGGGTGGTACTAGCACCCCTGTGAAGTACTACTGCCATCCGAATTAGGGAAAAACACTAATGCCCCTTGGTGTTCCTTTATACGATTTATACTAGAGCTACGGGAAAGCGAAAGCACAACCAAGTGCACGTGCCTGGCAAGCAGAGCTGGTATATCTACATCTCGTGATTGTGACCCTGCCCTAGGGAGCCCCAAGGGCTACGTCCACGAGATGTATCTCCGACTGAATATAGTAAATAGTGAACTCCTTATGAACTTATTTTAATCCAGGCCTAGGCTTAGAATAAGAAATTAGTCTTATTCAGATGCTTCAAATAGAAAGCTAATGTCAAGTAGTCATTTACATTTAACATTGACAAGACGTCATGTAGTGTAGGTATAAAACTGTCAAAAATATGTTTCTATTTAGATTTACCAAACACAAATCAAAATATTGTTGAGTTGTTGTGATAAATATAATGAATAAGAGTAATACGAATTACAGTAAAAAGTACAACAGGGTAATGCCTCGTGTGTATAATAGGTCTGCTTCTAGCTTAAAATCTTCATCTAATGTGGTACGACATGAAATACCATCGTCTGTTCGTCTAGGCGCGAAAACGGTTGTCCCAAACATTAGTAGCTCCGGTGTTTTCAATGAACTTCCCATAGTTCTGAATGACTTTAAAGCTGATTCTACCCGTGATAAACTTGTGAAAAAACGAAACGTAGTGAAACCTCGTAAGACTATTGAATCTTTGGATCCTGCGTTGTCTCCATATCGTTCACCACCGAAATTTGAGTCTAGTAAAAGAGCTGGAAATACAAAAATGGTGTGCTCCGCACCTGTCCTGCTGGCTAGTAACGGACAAAAGTGGACGGATGAACATTTTAAAGGGTGCTTATCTAGTAGGTCGCATACGAAATTAAAAGAAATCAAGGTAACTAGCACTTTATAACAATTATTTGCATGTTTAGGATTAGTAGACTAAAGAGCAGAAATTTGTAACCGGTAGGCATTTCAATGAAAAAATAAAAACCTATTGGTATGTTCTGACTTCTATAAAGCTTCCATCCCATACATCTCACAGTAGAAGAGACTAGAGTATAATGTGGTGAAATAATGTGTTACTTTGTTTCCTATGGGATTCATATAGGTACTTGTGGTTTTCTTGGATTGTTCATTGATTTCTTTTCAACTGTAGGTAACACATTTTAATTTAGAAATATCAATATTTATCCCACAAAATATAAAACAGCTAAAATCCCACAAAATAAAAAAATATAAAATAGCTAAACTGACTGAGACCCTGTCCAGTTACACCAGATCACTGTCACTGGGCAGTGTACCTAGAAGACTGAGAGCATTACCTCGCTGGATATGAAGGCTAGGTAATTCTTCAAGTGATGTAAGCTCCAGCCACTCGGTCTCCTGTTGCATCAACCACTTTTTTTCATTTGGCTGGGAAGGCATATTTTAACATGTTAAATACTCCATTCTTTTGTAGGAATGTCCTCTGATTTTAAATACATATTAGCATTTGGACTTAGGGCTATTCTTAAATGTGGATGAAGTCAAGGACTAACTAGTACTAGTTATACACAAGGAAACATTAGAATAATATACAACTTATAATGCTGTCTCACTATTTCAGGCTGAAATCAAAGCTTATGATGATAATGAAAAATATATGAGACTTAGAAGTAACTTATACAAAAAGTGTGGTGTAGTTTTGGATGATGTTGGCCAGGTAGCAGAAGATAAGGCAGTGCAGGTAGAAGATCTACAAATAGAAGAACAAGGTATAGGATGCTTAGGATAATAGTTTTTGTTAAACAGTTATAATTCCTAAGCTAAGTACCAAGATATGAGTGAACATAGTATCAAACAAAATTAAATTGGAGCAGGGAAAAAATTAAATCAGATATTCACTAGGGTATGATTAGACAGGTCTTTATAATCATGATGTTTCTTGGTTACTGTTCATTTACATCAGTAGTTAGATTTAAGTTGTAGTTAGATTTTTTTAAGTTATGAAAAGTATATCCTCTCGTCTAGTTTTTGAAATATGAGTGGAAAATTGTTGGAAAAAAGGGGATAAGTTAAAAAAATTGTTTAAGATTTATAAAATAATTTGATAAGGGAAATATTTTAAATTAAATGCTATTTATAGGGTGCCATACCAAATGATAATATTGGTGGATGTCTATTTATTATCTCTGCAGAACCCTTCAGTGTATGTGGACTGACATGAACTTGGCTAATTTTTTAATTGTTACTTATTCAATATTTTAGTCAGTTTTTATAAAATACTACACTGTGCCCAAGACAGCTTTCACATATAATTATAGTTATATGAATATTGATCATCTAGAATTTGTACATTTACATTTATGCAGTAAACAATATTCTCTTCTATCAAAATATAAGTTAGTAAGCACATATTAGGATTTCTTCAATAGTTTTTTTTTGTTAACTTTATTGTAACTGACCACTAGATAGTACTGTAACACATATACACTGGTACAGTTCAATGCATCACCATGGAAATTTATATTTCTTGTATTAATGTTAATTAATGAACTTGGCATTGAAGTGTGCCAATGTAGATGCGATTCAGCGCCATCTATTGGTGAGTTATAACAAACTCGACACTTCTTTTATTCAATTCAAACTTAAAATTTGCTGTAGCCTTGTATCAGCTAGTTGCAAGCTTGTAATGTAGATGGCGTGCATAGTACTTAAAGAAAGTTGTAATAACATATTTAGGTGAGACTATTAGCTATAATTATATTTTGTTATTGGTAATTATTTGTACTAAAAAGAACATTCTGAGTACATATTTTCAATCCTGGAAGCAGAAAATATTTTTTACAATTAATAATTAAAACCAAAACGCATGTCATATAAAAGTTGTGCAGAAAGTAAGGTCTATTCAGAAATATGTATTTATAAATTGTTATAATGGTTTGCACACTGTGTATAAAAAACAGTTAATGTATCAACAGTTTAATATTTTCGCCTACGTTTGTACTTGCCGAAATAGCTCAGTTGGGAGAGCGTTAGACTGAAGATCTAAAGGTCCCTGGTTCGATCCCGGGTTTCGGCAAATTCTTTTAATATTTATTAAATCTCTGTTTTTTAATTTTTGTATCGGATAATTAAAACGGCAAATTCTTTTAATATTTATTAAATCTCTGTTTTTTAATTTTTGTATCGGATAATTAATGTTTTATCTCTTATTTTCAGATAAAGACGATTCAGACTCAAGGTGAGTTTATACTGGTAATATTATAGGTTGCAATAGTTAACTGCACAATATATAGCTTCTTTAGATAGCATAAATAAAACAAAGTCGCTTTCCGCGTCTGTCAGTCTAACTGTATATCCGCTAACTCTTAAACCATGGAAAAAAAAGAGATTTTCACCATCAGTTAGATGATTTTTCAAGGAAGGTTTACACATATGCTAAATTTTGCCCGCGGTTTCGTACGCGATATATAAAAACCTAATTAGTTTTTTATCTAAGTAAATTAGAGCCACCTGCGGGGGCTGGAAAATAATGTTAAGGTAAGGGTGGCTTAATACTATGTTGCATCTACGAGTAACTTGAAGATGTGTACAGATATTTTAACGGTTTTAAGCATATCATTTTATTTGGTTTTTATTTCCGTCCTTTTGTTTGGTCTAACAATTGGCCTGGCCTGGCCTATTGGGCCTGGTAGCCCCTAACGCAGCCAGGGACTATATTCAGCTTCGTATATGTATATTCTTATTCCATTATACATACTTATTAGTTACTATATGAGGCAGTCAAACGAGGATTACGATACGAGCAAGACTTACATTCGATAAGCCATATAGTGACGGACTTTGCGCGTGTTATTGAATCGTGCAGTTCTTACTGGTTGTGTCCAGTTATATTTGTACCTGTGTTTTACGTGTTTTTATAGTTCCCGTAAATTCTATAGTAATTCCAACGGCGTTTTAATTCGAGTCCCACACTCGTATTACTATAATATTAGAAATCGTATAGGGCACTACGTAAATGCTAGGCAGATCACAACGAAGGGTTGTGTAAAGATAAACAAACATAACATAATATACACATAACCATGTGTTCGAATATACCCCATATCTCAAAAACTACTGGTATTCTTCAAAACAATTATCATTTATTTTTGGTAGTCTTTACTCAGGGAATTATTTTTTATCAATAATTATAACCTGTTCAGTCCGCGTTCTGCCGTCCGGCGACGCTTACGTATACAATAAGCCACACATCGTTTCCTTTGTTGGGTATAATGCCTGTAGTATAGTGAATTATTATAGAGTTTATTAGAACTATACAAGCACGTAAAACACAGGTACAAATATAACCGAACACAACAAGTACAAACGTAATGCAGAAGGTCGTAATTCAATAACACGCGCAAAGTCACTAAATATATTACCGAATGTACACAAGTCTTACTTCGCTCGTGGTTATCGCTCAACTGCCTCATCCCTCAATTAAGGCATTGATTTATACTGCACAGGTGCAATATGTCTACCCGGCCGCGTGGATCGAATTTCCTAGAATCAGTTTGTACTTTAAATCCTTGTGATGGATTATTACCTTATGTCACTAAATAGCTCAATTAAAGGATGCAACAGCAGTTTTTGTCTTTATTAGCTTTTTTCTCGTTTTATATTTATTTATGAAGTGTATTGTATAATATTTTATTTACATACATCTTATTAGTATAATTTTATATTTTATAAATGTACGTATGGTAGGTATATCATGTATATATTTATGAAATATGAATTGAGTAAAGTGAGAATAATGCAACATACCTCTGTTCTTATACAACTCCTTGTCCATCGAAAGGTTGTCTGGAAGAAATCGCTAATAGCGATAAGACCGCCTATTGTATTGTAAAATTTTATTTCTGTTAACTGTATCTTTCAAAACACAATAAAGAGTATTCATTCATTCAATAGTCCTGGAATCATCTCAACATCCCTTCTTTTTGTTGACGCAGGGGAATGTCTTTTCGGAACTCTTGTACCTAACTGGCAACCGGTATTTCCTCCTTTATGGGAAAACTACTCACTAAACGTAGCTGCGCCCCGTCGAAAGAGATTGCACATAGAACGCCACGGGATATATAAAAATTGTTAGGTTAGTCCACTTAGACGTTCTAGAGCTCCGAACGCGACGACCTCCTTTTTTAAGCCATTACTTGTTTATAAGAGGAACCTCAAGGAGCCTAGACATATTCTTCCATATTCATTAACCTTCTCTATACCATAATTCTCATCTCCCTATTCCAATATTATATAGCATGCCTTCTATCCTTTCCTCCTGTCTGATCCCTATCTCGTCCTATTCATCCCATCTTAACGCAACGCGGCTGGCACAACTCCTACAGGCGACAGTTATCATTTTCCATGAGCTGGGTTCTCTAACTATTTGACAGGTTCGCAATGAAAGATAATAATAATCATTTGTATGTATTAAAAAATATTGACTCTTTCATAACTCATATCAACTTGCTCAACTTGAGGATTGTGATCTATTACTAAATCTTTTTAAGTTTAAGTTAAGTTAAGTAAGTGACTTTTCTTTAATGTAGTATAGGTTCGCGTTTTGGCCATAATTTCGCCTGATACTAGATCTATAATGGAGAACGTTTACCTAGAAGGTAATTCACATTCGACTTGAAGATACCCATGTTGTAGGTATCGGGAATAAGTTTTACTATTTTGCCGTGTGCATTAAGTGTAAAGGTAGACACGAAACGCTTCGATGGCGACAGGACTTGTGTATCGACTAAAGTCCTCACTCAAATTATAGATCTTTAACAAACTCCAACCGAAGGAAGTTCTTGTGGTGATTTGTGACAAAAACACAATTGTCCGTTAGAAAAAATCAATATCCTAGTTAGTGTTCCCTCTTAATCAGTAATGATCCATGAGTGTTTATTGCAAACAAAACTCCACAGCAAGACATTTCTCTAAGGCCCGGTGTACACTGAAGGGGAGAAGAAAGAAGTCCTGAGAATAGCAGCTCACCAAGCAGGGTTCACGAATGCGTAGCGCACGCATTGCATCTTAAATGCAGATGCAATTTTCACACTGGTGTTGTTATTCATTGCTTTTTCAAATTAACATTGTATAAATAAAATACGGGGGCTATAGTCGTCTATTGTGCAGTTAGTTAATAAAGATTTATCTATGCTTCTATACTAATATTATAAAGAGGAAAATTGTATATTTTTTGTTTGTAACGAATAAACTCAAAAACTACTGGACCGACTTCAAAAATTCTTTCACTATTAGAAAGCTACCTTATCCTTGAGTAATATAGGCTATATTTATTAGACCCGGTAGGTGGCGCTGGAATCGGGTTTTATCTAGATTTTTATTTTTTTGAATAGGACAATGTCTGCCGGGAAGGCTAGTTTATAATATAGTTAAGTTTATAACGTAAAAAGATTGATTCTGGCTTGAATACAATATGATTTTTTTTCCTCAACTATACTTGTCATGTATTGAACGGCCTCTGCGATTCTCAATCGCAGAGGCCGTCCAAGGGCTAAACTTTTACGGCCTTCCTCTTAGCAGGACAGAGGCTGCGGTTTCGGTTCTTGGCATGGCTTTCGTAAATGTACTTAACGATCTTTACTATGGTCTGGGTGACTGGGATCGGATCCTGAGTGATCCCTTGTATATTACCCATAAGACAAGCGTAAATTGCGTAGATTGGAGATATACAATGTGTATTTGTCTACTGATTTATTTAATTATAATTATGAATTGCATATATTAACTGTATCTATTGCTTTAATGTTTACATCTATACTAATATATAAAGCTGAAGATTTTTTTGTTTGTTTGCTTGAACGCGCTAATCTCAGGAACTACTGGTCTGATTTGAAAAATTATTTCAATGTTAGATAGCCCGTTTATCGGGGAAGGCTATAGGCGATATATCATCACGCTAAGTCCAACAGGAGCGGAGCACCAATGAAGAATGTTTCAAAGTCGGGGGTTTATTTTTTAGTTACTTTTTTTAACTATTCCACGCGGACGAAGTCGTGGGCAGAAGCTAGTTAAATACTCGACAAACAACGAAACTCGACTCAGCTTGACCTATGTTTCTTTTGTGCTCATCAAGAATCATACATACTATAATGGATGTGGTGACAGGGAAAAAAATCGCTCAATGTGTTCAAAACGCGAGCAATTACCCAGATAAAACTTATTGTTAGTTATGGATTGGGTAAGGCTGTTTAATAAAGTAATGGATGGAATATTTCGCGCAAGTTCGCATCGCCTCTTTAGCTCAGTGGTAGAGCACTGGTCTCGTAAACCAGGGGTCGTGAGTTCAATCCTCACAGGAGGCATTGAGTTAAGTGTTCTTTTTGAAATCCAATATTTGTTTTCATAATTAATAGAAATAAGGTATTTCTAGATGATATCAAAAACTTTTGAAGAATTTCTGTTCAATGGCTTCAAAGGATAATATTACTTACATAATGGCTACAATTTATGTGTACGGCTTAAATAAAAACAATTTGAAAAATGCTATTTAATTTTGTTGTATAATATTTTGGGATATTGTTCTAGACGTAATTTATTTAATACCTGCCTAGATTATATACATTAACCTATATTATACTTCTTAAATAATCTGTGCTGTCACATTTTTACCATTACAGGACACACGTGTCCATATAAAGTTACTTTTCACAATGTTTCATTATTTACTTTATATTATCTGGGCTGTTCGTGATTCAATTCATGACTGTATGTAATTGATACGTATTGCGTATTGATAAGATCGCGTCCTGAAGTTTGTTTTGGAAACAGTTCTTTATATTAATACGTCAAGCAAAAAGTGTACCCCTTTTTGCGAAAATTGCGCGGACGGAGGAGTATGAAATTTCGCACACTTATAGTTTATATAGAGTAGGAGTGCAGAATGATATTTTTAAATAAATATGCATAAAATATACATTAAATCAATAAGTGAAACATTACACCTACTACCATGTATTTGACACACGCATATATGTATCTATTGTTTATTGTTAAAATCAAATTAACACTAGCCTTGGGGAAATCTATGATTATAGAAGTATAAGAAGTCTTTGACAACAGAACCTTATGATGTTCAAACTTATAATTAAAATTAATATTGGTCGAATTTCGACCACTGGGCGACCACTTTTGTTAGTTAAAATACATTGGTATATATGTCGCAGGCAATTTGTATGATTCCGCATTTTACAAACGGCGTCGTCCCTTTACAAAAGCTCGCTGTTTTGAAATATGCCGAAGGCAAATTGGCGACTCGTTCAATTGTTAAAATTTCGACATTGATTGTTATAGTAGGGTGACCATCATAAAACACAAGATGGATACATATTGTAAACATAACTTTACTATTTTTTTCAAAATGGTGTACTTATTTCTTATGTCTAAAAAACGAGAAATGCAGAAGAAAGGTAGTGGTCAATGTAAAAAACATTTAATACAGTCTAAAAACGCAGACTAAAGCGCACAAGCCTAGCGAGTAAAGCAAGTGTGCCATGACAGCGGTCAGCAAATGTCACAACCGATGTGTAGCCACCATTGAAATAGTTATCAATTAATAAATGGTGACAAGTCGCTTCTGGCGCTTTGGTCTAAGCACTAACCCAACCCAACCAACTGGCCGTTTTAGTCCATTTTTGTTTTTCCCATTATTCATTCCTTGTTGGTGGACCCTAAAAACATGTTTCCTAACACAAATAACAGGTCTTGTGTCTATATATAAGGCGTATGTATATCCCTAAACTAAATTTTCGTTAATGCCGCTCTCTGCAAAAGTTGTACTTCAATTTGCCGCGGCAGAGTCCTCCGAGCACCAAATTCTATGGACACCTTAGCGTATTTGACGTGCCGGATAACCTCAAAAACTTTGTCATTTGTCCACGGTCTTTTTACTGCTCCTATTTGTGAATCGTAAAATTTTCTCAATTCACTGTAATAATTGTCTTTAAAACAATACTGAACACGTAGAATTTGAACTGTTTTCAATATTTTTCTATGTCTCTACTCGACGCCATTTTTCTTGTTTTGATTAGTAGCGCCACGCGCGGTAAGATTAAGAACTACATACTTCAATTTGCCGCGGCATTTTGTAAACGGCGATTGAATTATCTATCAAATGTTGTGGCATATTATAAAGAGACAAGGCAATTTACATTTTGCCTTCGGCATGTTTCAAAACAGCGAGCGTTTTTGAACGGACGACGCCGTTTGTAAAACGCCGAATCATACAAACTGCCTGCGACATATACTATATAACAAAATTTCATGTTAATCTTTAGGACCAAGGACTTGTCTGGAAGCATTTGTTTGTGAAGTGTGTCCGTACTGTAATATACAAACAATAATAATTTATTATTGAGTATTTTCAATATATAATAATAAGAAAGACAAGTGCGTATCGGGCCACCTACATTGAAGGGTTTCGTAAGGGCGACAAACGTTGATGTACTTCACCGTTTTTTTCATTTGTCACTGAAACAAAAACAGCTAGATTAAGATGCTCCAAATTTTTTTTTTTCAGATCAGGGGGCTCAAAGCGGCCCTTTCGCAGATTCGTATTATAAGCACGAAAGTTTCAAAATAAATTGGAACATATGCTATGTATTACAACTACCAGTATATCGAGATACTTGTCAATTTCACGAAGTGATTGACCACAAGCGGTCGCTTGAGGCCGTCAGATCTCTAAAGTATGAAACCCATACCAGCTCGTTAGTGATAAATATTAACTAAGAGTGTAAGCTCCATGTAACGTCACTTGATTTAACGACAAACTCCCTTAAGCGTACAAATCACTTGGCTTTGGTTCGCTTAGCTTGTCTTCCATACAATGATACACTATATAGCACTACACCCACTCTCAATTACGACAACAATTAAATTATAAAAAGTACCTTTTAATACCAAAATTAGTAAAGCTGCACAGCTGTGTACGTTCTTTTATCGCTTTTCTATCCTAGCCTGTAATAAACTCAACTGTTGGCATCATGTATACCGAAATTTTTAAGTTCTTTCTTTATCACTAAGATGCCTCAATATCCCCAAGATAAGAATAAAATAAGTAAAAATATAACAAAATTACTGGTGCAGCGAAAGACGTCGGACAAAAATAACAAATTTATCTCCATTTAACGACAATCGACTCTGTATAACGCCATAAAATGCACAGACCCTTCAGTGTCGTTATATAGAGTTTACACTGTACTTCGATTTTTCTTTTTAACTGATCTCTAAATTATGGAACCGAAAATTTCTCTTAAGTTTAGGTTACAGTTAAGCTCTGCGTAACCCTTCGTGTACAGTTATTCCCCGTTAGGATACCAGTCCGTACCGTTATGAGCGCCGGCCTCGTCCTCCGATGTAATTGCTACCTACGCCCTTCTACGAAAGCTTGTGGTAAAGGGATTATTGGGTTTAATTTTAATAGGGTAGCTGGCAGTCAGGTCAATTGAGACGCTTTTATCATCTTATAAAACACAGTTTCCTTCTAGGGTTTGTACGAGAATAGCAAATTATGTAGTCATCATTATATTAATACGTGAAGCAAAAACGTTGTCTAGTACAAAGTTTTTACGAAAATTGTGCGGACGGAGGAGTATAAAATTTCGCACACTTATCCTACTAATATTATAAACGCGAAAGTTTGTAAGAATATATGTTTGTTACTCACGCAAAAACTACTGAATGGATTTCGATGAAAATTTATAATAATATATAGCTTATGTGTAAGCTAATGAAGCAGAATAACATATAGGCTGTAATTTATAAAGATATAGCCTGAATTATCCAAAATATAAAGATTTTCCATCACCATGCGGGCGAAACCGCGGGACGCAGCTAGTAGTTTATATAGAGAAGGAGTGCATAATGCTAATATTAAAAAAAAATTATGCATAAAAAATACATTAAGTTAATAAAAGAAACACACTGCCATGTATTTGACACACACACGCACATATGTATATTTTGTTTATTGTTAAAGTCAAATGAACAGTGTAGTCTTGGCATAATCTGTGATTATAGAAGTATATTCGTTGACAACAGAACCTTAATAACGTTCAAACTTATAATTTAAATTAATTATGGTCGAATTTCGACCACTGGGCGACCACTAGTACCTTTAACGAGTCAAATTGAATATTGTTGTAGAATTTATTGTAGATTGTGTCACCTACTTCATTGCACACTCGTTTATTAATTATGTACAGTCTTGCACTTACATTACACTTGAAGGGCCTTACTTATAATAATCTCGTTAAGAAAGGATTAGCCATCTCTTAAATAAAAGACTCTTAAGCCCCTAATCAATGGCTGTTTCAAATGAAACTTGCCATCTTGCCTCTTAGCGGTCACTTATACTACCTCTCGATGTTGGTTATTTTTAACCGACTTCGAAAAAAGGAGGAGGTTCTCAATTCGTCGGGATCTTTTTTTGTTGTTGCTTTTTTTATGTATGTTCGCCGATTACTCCGTGATTTATAATCCGATTTACGTGATTTTTTTTTGTTCGACGCGGAATAGCTTCCAATTGGTCCCCTAAAAATTTGACATAGTTTGGCCCAGTAGTTTTCATTTTACGAACATTTTTTTGTTCCCGGTTCTTGGGACCTATATTTTTTAAGAAGCGCGGCACTATTCGTAGGTCCACCCATACATAGCTAGACACTAAAAAGTAACAAATAAAAAATAAAAACTTCGTTTAAAAAAACCGACTTCAAAAACTAAAAAACTAAAATGTATAAAATAACTTTACTTTATTAATACGGGTAAAGGGAAATGTGTTTCATTGGTGGGTTGGTCCCTTAGGCAAGTGTAGTATTAGATCGTCGGTTAGAGCCAATTCGACTTACCGAGTCAAAAATAATCCGGGGGGGGGGGGAAGGGGGTTCCGTAGAAGTTTTCGGCCGTATAACTTTCGTATCGGTGTAATAAAAGTGACATGAAACGCCATATTAAAGCTACCGTGCGGGTTTGTACCGTCACATCCGTTTTCCGGTGCGCGTGCGACGGTTGGCGCGTGGCCAAGCTATTCCCGACGTGATGCACCAACACACGGACCTACGTTCTGCTCATAGGTGTATTAATTATGTGTGTATACCAGGGTATGCTCGCGGCTTTGTCTACGCGTGACTTGAAATTCGTGCGGGATTCTCGGGACACGAAGTATCGCAGCAGTTAAAAAAAGAATGTTAGCTGCTATCATAGCTATCGTAGTGGAAACTGTGTCGGATAAGTACATTTATATGCATCCGAACAACTTCAAACTGCTCTCGGTAAAATTCCCGCAGGATTCCCAGGATATACAGTAGCGCAGAATTTAAGTCTAAAACTTACCTGTCGATCAGCGAAAACCGCATCAAAATCGTCCCAGTAGTTAGAGTAGTAGTAGTTTTTACGTGAATCCCGAACAATCAGACAAAAAACCTAAAAAAATACGTCGTGTTCTCCATCGTGTATATAGTCAATTCCAGCCGTGTTTTTTAGATAGCTTTAATGTACGGACACGGCATCTTTTAGAATTTTATAATATTATGTCTATAATTCCCTTTTCTTACGCCTTCTCCCAGTCATATAATCTTTCACACAATCTATCCTTGTCTTTTTTGGTCTACCTTCACATCTGTACCGTCCAGTTTAACATTCCGCTTGTCACGTGACATTCGTCGTTACGTGCCCAATTGCTCATATTACTTTAGTTTTCTTCATTTCAATTTTCCAATCACGGGTGCAACGAATAATGCCCATACGTATTAATTTCCCTCCTAATCCATTCTTGTAACACCCCACATACATCTTAACATACTCATATCAGCTGAGTGGATACGTTTTTGGTCTATCATTTTCGTGGTCCAACATTCGGACCCGTATAACATGACCGGTCTTCTTACATATACTAGTGCAAACATTCTTTTACTTTTACCTTGTATGATTCTTGACCAGCACATTATGTATTTTTATAGACTAGTCAAGTTATATCAACTTTAGTCTAGGACGTATCGGGCGAGTATATAAACGCTACTTATTTGAATATTTGATACTCGTTCTGCCCACTTCCCTTGCCAATTTCTTGCTTGTTACCCGTTTACAAGGATGTATTCAAACGGTCGCCTTTATTGTTTGAATTACGCTGAACAAAATGACGGCAGTTTTCGAAGATAAACTTCTTTAGTATCTTTGTGATTTGAAACTCGATGAAGCGAAAATGAGATAAACACTTAAATCAGTAGGACTAAGCCTGCGGGAGAATGAGATAGAATACATTATACTTAATAATATAAACACTATGCATAAGCATAGTGTTTAAACAGATAGGGTTGGAAATGTTTTGAAGTTTTTTATTATTATTTTTATTATAACGATGTAAAAAGTGACGTCACGAAATTTAGAATCCCTGCAAACCCTTTTCACACTCCGTTTCATTTCTACTGTGTGTGAATTGCACACATACACATTTTTTTATCGTTCTATTACATGTTATGGAACACACGTCTCATACTGATCGATATAACTTCATTATATGAATGAATTTATTCAATTAATATATTGTCGGTTAACGTAAATGTGTAATTATTTTATCTGAATATAGCCGTAGGTTGTGCAATTAAGCCGCATATGGAGTACTGCTCACGCCTATGGATCTGGGCACCTGCTTATCAGACTGACCCCCTCGTCTCCATCCAGCGCCGCGCCGTTCGTATAGTCAACGATCCCATACTAACAGGCGGTTTTGAATCGCTTAGCCTATGAAGTGACTGCGTCTCTCTGTATATTCTACCGCCTGTACAACGGAAAGTTTTCCGAGAAACTGTTTGATCTTGTGCCAACGCCTCCTTTTATCATTCTAGCGCTTGCCATCGACAGGATGTTCACCTTCACTTCCTATAGCTCCCACGCACAACTACGCAGCGGTGCTTTCGAAGGTTTATTCTGCGTTCCCGCCGAGATTTTCCCTCTGCACTACGAAATGGGGCTGTTTAAGGAAGACGTTATAACATTTCTTAAGAGGCTGGCAACGTACCGGCAACGCTTCCGTTGTTGCAACCTGCAAAGGCGACGGTAACAACCTTCCATCAAGTGGGCTATCTCCCTGTTTCCCTTCGATCTTCCATTATTTCACAAATAGAGGGTTTTGCTTTATATCTAAGCATATAGCTTTCTATTTATTATATACATTGGAATTTATTTACGTTTCCTACATTTACTTTTTCTCGTGTGTCAACATTCAACTAACAACAATGCACAAGATGCATTATCTTAACTTCCAATATTTTGTGAAACAATGCCCCTTTGCAAGTCCATTTACCTCATTGCGAAACTTGAACCAGCATCACAAATGTCAACACAGACTTGCTGAACTTGTTCTAGAAATAGGACGATTGAATTAATTTTATCAGTGATTTTTGTGCCCGATTCACTTTCTTTATAACATAGGTTCGCGTATGACCGACTAAACATCTGATGGAAATGCTATCTAAGATGAGCATGCTCACCTAGAAGATACCTGTTCACGCGAGCCTTAAATTTTAAGTTTTAGGAGAAACAGACGGCCTTGCTTCTTGCTTCCAGTGTTCTAATCCGTACCATTAGAAAAGTGGAAGCAAAGCGTTTTATGTTCTTGGTTGGTATTTCCACCACGTAGCGGTGGCGTGAGGTCGTGCGTCTACTTGTTCGGTGATAAAATGGTGAGAGAATCATTAATTCCAGCAACTGCACTTACAACTACTAATCCAAATATGGTCATTATAACCGGTATTTGACCGCTCCTTGCTAGTGATGAATGTAGTTAGTGAATTAACGTTAACGCGATTAAAGCTTTCAGATTGATTTAAAGAAAATTCTACAATTCAAAAATAATAAGTAAATAATTAATACAATTCATAATCCCTTCAACTTTTGTTGTTGATCACAAGTTTTTCTTTTACATTCCTTCTGAAAACGTCCATAGGATTTGCATCTTGCCCCTGAATATTTTTGAAATAAAGACTTTATTATTGTTTAATTCTTGAATTACATTTGGAAACTATTATATACACATAATAATCAATTTAACGTTAGATTGCCTCTACAAAAGTTTACCTTTCCGATAGTTTTATATTTTAGTTCTTACAACACCATAATATGAATATATTTTAATTAACATGACCGGTCTCAACGCTGATTGTATTGTGACTGGCGACATAAATGATTGATGACAGCGATGACACGTTACTAAATTACAACTATAAAAAAATATAACGCTCAACATAACCAATCTTAGCTGTACAATCTGTTACTTACTTCTTATTTTGACGTGCCATATTAAAGCATCTACTACTATATGGAGCTTGCTTAAAACGTGTTTAAAGCTAGTTTTTTTACAATCTATTTAAGCGGTTTCTATAGTACCTACATAATTATTTTCGTGTAGGAGCCAAAACATACTAAAAGCACGTCAACTTCTGTGAACATTGTACTTACGATGGTCGTCTATCTAATTGAAGTAGAATAAGAATAAAGAATCCATAGGAATCTGTGTAGGCGTGATCAACAATACAATTTTTTTTTATAAATAACAATATAAACTTTCTATTCCCCGTCCAGGGACCAGTCGTGAAGAGTACAATGGGTAATAATGGATGTTGGCTTGAAGGGCACGCCCTCAGGTCACCGACCGGGGTCGACGTCCTGCGCGCGCGCACCATAACTCCCTTGCAGCCTCCTGGTACAATATCCTGAGTGTAAAATTTTGGCAGAAACCTTTTGCTGTGCATGCTGTAAGTTTGACCAATGCAGTGCCAATATATTATTAGAAACGCCAAATTACTAATATCTGTTAACAGGTTGTCAAAAACACTATCTAAATTTGTAAACTGCATTGTTTGTATTTATATGTACTATTCATGTATTCATATTTGCTTTTAAAATTCAATTGTGTATGTATAATTATAATTTTATTAATTGATGTCCTATTTTTAAACGACTTCAAAAAAAGGAGGAGGTTCTCAATTCGTCGGAATCTTTTTTTATGTATCTCCACCGATTATTCCGAGATTTATTATCCGATTTACGTGATTATTTTTTTCGACGCGGAATACCTGCCATTTGGTCCCCTAAAAATTTGGCATAGTTTGGCCCAGTAGTTTTCATTTTATGAATATTTTTTATGAAAATTTTTCCATTCCGGTCCATATGTACACCGATTACGCTGAGATTTATGATCCGATTTACGTGATTCTTGTTTAGTTTGATGCGGAATAGTTTCCATTTGGTCCCCTAAAAATATAACATAGTGTGGCCCAGTAGTTTTCATTTTACGAACAATTCTTTGTTCCCGTTTCTTGGGACTTATATTTTTTAAGGAGCGCGGCACCTTTCGTAGCTCTACCCACCCATACATAGCTAGACACTAAAAAGTAACAAAAAAAAACTTCGTTTCAAAAAACCGACTTCAAAAACTAAACAGTATAAAATAACTTATTTCTATCTTTTAAATTTCTCTTCGTTGCTAATTAAAACTTATGCTCTGATCTACGAGTCTCCTATTGAAGATCCCGGTCAGCTCGGAAACCGCTGGCCGTTACAGTACCTACCTAGGATTAGTCACGCGGTGTATCCGCGGGGAAAGCTCTAGTTAAATAAATAAATACAAGTACCACCATTAAATGTACACGAGTTTTAGAGTTTTTTCTTTACTAAGTTTTCCTTGATTTGAACTTTGTATTTTTCTCGAAAGTGGCTGGTCACGTTCAACACGCGCCAAAAGAAGTTTTCTTGAAGGCTCTATAAATAACTTAAGGGAACGTGAGGAGTTTTCCTGAGTGTTCCACGGACTTACATTTGTTTCTGTTACTTTAAAGGTTTTCCTACTAAAACTCGGGGCTGCTTTTGTAAAGAGTCTTGTAAAACAATAATTTCGAATAATTAAAAAAGTTCAAACAACAATTATTTGTATGCCTTATAAATCTTCTAAATACGATTAGTATGCTACGAAGAGAGAAAAGATGCTCATATACAATTATACATATAACTAAAATAGTCTTAATATTTATTTTTGATCCAAAAACTAACTATTTTTAACCGACTTCCAAAAGGAGGAGGCTCTCAACTTGGCTGGTATGTTTTTTTTATGTATGTTCACCGATTACTCTGAGATTTGTGATCCGATTTACGTGATTCTTTTTTAGTTCGATGCGGAATAGTTGCCACTTGGTCCCCTAAAATTTTAACATAGTTTGTCCCAGTAGTTTTCATTTTATGAACATTTTTATGATATTTTTTTCCGTTCCGTCCTGTATGTACACAGATTACGCTGAGATTTATTATCAAATTTACGTGATTCTTCTTTAGTTCGATGCGGAATAGTTGCCACTTGGTCCCCTAAAATTTTAACATAGTTTGTCCCAGTAGTTTTCATTTTATGAACATTTTTATGATATTTTTTTCCGTTCCGTCCTGTATGTACACAGATTACGCTGAGATTTATTATCAAATTTACGTGATTCTTTTTTAGTTCGATGCGGAATAGTTGCCACTTGGTCCCCTAAAATTTTAACATAGTTTGTCCCAGTAGTTTTCATTTTATGAACATTTTTATGATATTTTTTTCCGTTCCGTCCTGTATGTACACAGATTACGCTGAGATTTATTATCAAATTTACGTGATTCTTCTTTAGTTCGATGCGGAATAGTTGCCACTTGGTCCCCTAAAATTTTAACATAGTTTGTCCCAGTAGTTTTCATTTTATGAACATTTTTATGATATTTTTTTCCGTTCCGTCCTGTATGTACACAGATTACGCTGAGATTTATTATCAAATTTACGTGATTCTTCTTTAGTTCGATGCGGAATAGTTGCCATTTGTTCCCCTAAAAAATTAACATACTTTGGCTCAGTAGCTTTCATTTTACAAACATTTTTTATGAGTTTTTTTCCTTTCCCATTTCTTGGGACCTATATTTTTTAAGGCGCGCGGTACATCTCTTGAGCCTACCCATAGCTAGACACTAAAAAGTAACCGACTTCAAAAAGTATAAAGTAACCTATTTCTAAAGCTATTTTTAATTATAATATCTTATTTTTAATGTATATTATCTTAAACATCTTGCTGGTGCTTAGTAATTTTCAAAATATATTTTATACTGTTTAGTTTTTGAAGTCGGTTTTTTTAAACGAAGTTTTTTTTATTAATGTATTTTGGATCGTGATCTATCGGCCTAAGTACCTTCAAAGAAAATTTATTCTGGTAAAACTGAAGACACAAACATTCAATAAAATTGACACAATTATCCAATGATATTATAATAAGCTCACTGCAATTATCTATGTAGTGTAGATTAATATGCAATAGTTACATATAAAATACAGTTTCATAAATATGTTGTATGTATATGATGTGACAGGATACCCATTTCCATTACAATCATCTTCTATTTATATATAGCTAGTTTAGCTGGATTGAAATATGTTCTTATAGTGAAATGTAATTTCTTCAACGTAGAATGTTACGTAATGTATACACCAGTGGAACGAATATTCGATGATAACATCGAGACCTTGATCGGTTCAAGTTTGCATGACGAACGCTGAAGTGTTCGCGACACGTGCCGGGTACTGGCATACGGTACAACGATGGCAGTACAATGGATTTAATAGATGATTATAATAGGGTTGTTATAGTAGTTTTTACGCTTTGGACATTGTTAAACAAGCTTACGATCGCGAAGAGAGCTAATCTATCATCATTCACAGATGATCGTAGTTTTAAATAACCTATGTTTTGCTGTTTATTTTTAAATCGTTTAAGTTATTAATAGATTATCTAGAAGAGAATCCAATCTAATAAGTCTAATTTTTAAGCCATGGCCAAAAATGGCAAATTTCTACATTTTTTTTATGAGTGAGAAAGTAATTGTGCTTTTGTACCATTTGAGTGTAGCAGCAATTGAGGGACAAGCAATCGTTAATAATGTATTTCAAATCATTTATAATCAATTAATACTTTTTATTTCACTAGTATTTTTGGAACATTTTGCACGTCTAGTTATTTATCTCGTCTAAAATTATATAACTTATAACATTCTATACAATCAGTTTAGGTATTACTACTTACTTTGTTTGATTTACGGCATTCCCGAGGGAATAGCAGCGATAATATTAGATGAAGTTCAAAGTCAACTTTTAAATTAACCAATATCACAGCGTGTAATATTGTTAAGTAGTAGTCTTGCATTTATTTTTTTAGTTATGCAGTAAATAAAATATCTCTTTTCTTTCTTTTTATTCCAATAATTTAGAACCGGCACAGTTGCCTCTTCTTTCATACTCCTATATTCTGACATACGCCGCTGTTACACCGCAAATCATCATGTCATCCTTCACACAATCTATCTATCTTTTTTTTGGTCTATCGTACAATTGTAACTAAAGATCTTCCAGTTTAACATACTTTTTGTTATATGACCTCCGAACCTCTCATTACATACCCATACCAATTCGGTCTTATTCCTCACAATTTTTCAGTCACATGTAAAACTTTCAAAGACCCCCCTTATTTTCGATATATTAAATATTCATATATAATGAAGAAAATGTCAGGTATATTAATAATATTTTTTAACAACTACGGACTCCAGTTCCGTACCTTTTTTTTATTACAATTCAATTTAAGAAAAAGCTTAGAAGTTATACACGCTTATTTGTTATTGTTTGTGAGATTTAATGAATGTATTTTTGTGTTGTGGTGTACCTTAAGAATAACTTATTATATTAATTTATTCTAATTTCAATACTAAACTCAATACTAATGTAGAGTGTATCTTTTACATGCTTGTGTTGTAAGGAAGTGCATGTGCAGTGTGTGTTATATATTAACCTAACTAAGTACCATGTGTGTTGTTTTTCCGTTTCTGTGTCTGGGTTATTAATTTTTAGGCTCTTTGTGTCTTGGTTTGTTTGTGAAGTATGCTTGTAATGCAATGTGTTGATAGTGCGCGTTGGTGTGAGTATGTGTGTAAGTTTTGTTGTTGGTTGTGTGTTTGTGCCTTTGTGTGGTATTATAATGTTTAATTGTTGCGACAATGTGTGAATTTGTTGAAAAATTTTCAGTTGGTGTTAGTGATGTTGGATGGTTTAGGTGGGGGATTTATGGCCCTCCATTAGACATTGGAGCAACATCTTGTCTCCCATGCGTATTGCCATTTTATTGATAATATTAGCTATCTTTATACACATGTGGTTTCGCTGAGGTTGCGATTATCATTAAGTAAGACGTTACAATCACGTCATGTATCTTTTCCTTTACAGTTCCTAATATGGGCGTCTTAAATGCATAACACACCACAGCGACGCGTCCCAAATACCTCTTCAATACTTTTACTATGTTTGCGAAGCTTGTCGCGTAGCAATGTTGCGAACAAAACTCCAGCCACGTTTGTTCGCCGGACACGTTGTGTTTCGAATTGTTATTCCATCAGTAGCCCACGGAGCAGTGGAGGACGATCCGCAAATCGATTTACATTCACGTAATGTTTGTTGCAGACGAAAGACACATCCGTGACAGAAGAAATTTCTTTAAGGTCTGTAAAGAATTATTCTAGTTACTGGTAGCTCTTTGCATTGTATAATGTTTGACCTTAAATCAATTTAAAAGGTTCTATCGCATGTATATTCCTCCACATTTAGATGTTCATAGTTTTATTAAAATATGAAATCACATAACATTTTCTACAATATTGTTCTAGCAACAAAAACTCGAATTGTCGAAACTCGACTATAAATTGTTTTTCCTTAGAAGATAATTTTGGTACAATACATTCACTTACGATTTTTGCCATCAATTATACTATTGAATTATGTTTAAATGTCTCGACTTATGGAACATCTAAAGGTATAAAAAAAGTAACTATCATAATATACAATTTAACAAAAATTTTATTCAAAAATCTATTTAATAATAAAAAAGCATAATATTTTCTTAAGTTTTCGCGACTTGTATACATAATAAAACTACGTTTTAAGCGCGATAATTTATTTGATTTTGGTTTATCCGACGTTTCGGCCGCTTTTCAGTGGCCGTGGTCACGGAAGACAAAGATGACATTTGTCCAACGAGTATTGTTAAAGTTTTATTTAGCCTACCGCCAACTTGTTCATTTTAATTGTTGTTTTAATTTTGTTTATGGTTATTATTTACTCTATAGGAGCCTAATCTAATTTACCACCGCTTCACAACATGTTGTGGTTTGAAGAGAAGAAGCGACGCAAGAAACTCTTAAGCAAACCTGCCTAGTTCTACTTTTTTTAAATATAATATTAAAATGGGTGGAAGGAAAAAATAAAAGAAATTATCAGTCAAGTTGGTTTGCGTTGCACGCAGAAAGAGTTCACAGTGTCCTGAGGTCTGGCAGTTGGTTTTTGCTGGGTTTGGGTCTTAATAGTTTTGATGATCGGATCCCAAAGAGTTAATAATAAACAAAATTAAAATGAACAAGTTGGCGGTAGGCTAAATAAAACTTTAACAATACACGCTGGACAAATGTCATCTTTGTCGTCCGTGAGCATGGCCACTGAAAAGCGGCCGAAACGTCGGATAAACCAAAATCAAATAAATTATCGCGCTTAAAACCGTTAAAACGTAGTTTTATTAAATAAAAAAGCAGGTTATATATACATCCGTGATTGTCTATCTCGATAAAAGTTTTATATTACACGGGCAAAATTCACTGAGACTTAGATGTGGTCATGTCCCACTGTATTGTTTTGGTAAACTCAATTTCCCCTAGTTGCACTGCATGCGGAGTGAGAGAAGATGTCCATCACATTTTGGTTAAATTTGTATGTCGAACCTCAGAAACGTGACAAATTTGGAGCTAGAACGTGTAATTTAGGATTCTTTAACAGTATTCTGGCCTCACCGCTATCCGATGTGGCCAGAATCTGTTTACAATTAATTCTGTAGGTAGTCTTAAGATTAATTATTAATGTTGCCTTTTATCTAGTGACATTTTCTATTTGAAAAAACCCGCTTAAATAAATAAAAAATAAAAATAACAAGGGCAAAATTATAAAGTTGAATTTACAAATTAACATTGTTCTACAGATGATCTAGCAATGTTTATAAAAGGGATTGCTTTATGAGAGTTGAGACATATTAAGCTCTGATCTGGAATAGATTTGCAGCTGTTTTTTTTTCTACGCTTTAGAAACAGACATTCTTCAGACGAAAGTTTGTGAACTTATTCAGTGAATTACGACTATTCACCGTAACACCAGCAAAAGAATCCAGTCTGCTTTATCACAAACTTTTCCAATGATAATCGTACAGAAGACTCTTCGCCCAACGAAGGGAATACCAATAAACGGTTTGTAATGTGTTCACGTAGCCACATAGGCGATGGCGTGCCCACTGACTAACAATCATTGCGTGAGCTCGCACTAAAATCTCACCATTAGTACCAACTGATATACATACCTATGTATGTACTATGTGACTACCTCTATGTAGATCTAAAGTTTAAATAATATATCATTTCAAATAACTATTCAGATTGCAAGAATCAACTAAGCATTGCACAGATGCATAATCATGTCCACTTCCCATTACGCTACTATCAGTGTCCGCTAAAATATTTGAGCTTGTTGGATCAGTGACATTTAGTTATATGTACTTAAACTAACCTGTCTTTATGTCACCAGAAAGAACCCACTAAACCAGAACAACCAGTCTGATGTCAACAGGAAAATATATATCTTCAAGACTCAACAGTTACATAGTGGAAATTTCAATATGTAAATTTGTTTTGGAATTTTGCCAATGAAATCAAGACTTCTGCGAGTAACTTTGAACTTTCCTTAGAATTATTCATCCGGGTATTAGACATGGTCTTTACAAATTTGATTATACGTTTTAGAGACGGATGCTAACAGTTTGTAAGTATACGTTGGCTCTCTAAATTTCGATTTTAAACGTGAAAATGAGATTTTAACGTCTCGAATTAAGGTTATTCCCGTAATATTGGTAATCGAGTTAGACGCGCTCGTTATCGTCGCAATTTACGGCTTTAACGTTTAGTCGTGATAGTTCAGAACTTGAATATTTTATAAGCATTGATATAACGGTCTGGATCAGAAGTATTACTTTCAATGTTACGCTTATGAGACATTAGTTTTTGAATGTTATGTATACTAACTGCTAAATTTTATTCCTGGCATAAAAAGTTAAGTGTGGCATCAAGCATAGCTGCAATATTGTTTTATCTTAATTATTCTTTATCCAATGCTCAACCTTATCCTCATAATATTAATCGTCATTTTGACGCTTATCTTCTGTAAAAGATAATGATAAGCATAAATTAATTTATGGTTCAAAAGAAGTGTTAGGGAAATAAATGAATTGGTTTCTTAAAGTTTCCCCGTTCATGATACATTACCCTTGAGCTTGGCACATGTTCAAATGAAAGGTGTTGAACCATCGCCATGGGTTTCCCTTCCATTGTAACCAAATGAATAATTTAATGGTTAAACCTCATGATTAGCATAATTTTCTTTTGGCATACGATCAAAACTAGCAAGAATTTTTCACAAAGGATGCGGTTAATTAAATTTCCCTGATGTCGTATGATTATTAATTAGGAGTTATACAATTGTAATAGCTTGTTTTGAAATTAATTTTTAATAATTAAATTGCAATATTTAAACCCCAAAAAATATACATTTCACATATGAATGTTAATTTAGTAATCGATATTAAATGTTCAAACACGACGCCATAAATTTCCATACATATACAATATACATGCTTCAGAAAAGGAACAATCTTTATATTTTTTGAAGTGAAACTTCTATATAGAGGGGGTCTTACGGAGTTTTGGCTCACGAAAAGATGTCACAGTCACGTGATCACCGTCACTAATTCTTACATTTTTAAACTCGTGATATCTTTCGAATAGAATGTCCGAATTGAATAATTCAAAAAGTTATATAAAGGTATTGAAGCAGTCTTGAATATGAAGTAATTTATTTTGATAAGGATTAATATCAAGATACAAATAAAAAGCCTTTTCTAGCGGCGGCATTTTAATTAATTTTTTATAATAGAAAAACGCTTATTGTGGCATAACTATAATAGTTAGATATATGTTGTCGCGATACTTTTTGTAAATAATGATGTGTTCTACAAAGTCGTAGTACACTATTTTATTTTATCATCAATTGTTTTCGCAGCGCACGCGATTTTAGGTATTTTTTACACCTTGTGTTACATTATTGGAGTTTTAGTAAGGATCCCTAATTTTTTTGTAAATATAATATAGCCTTTGTCATCCAGGAATAGTGTTAAAAATCGGTTCAGTAGTTTCAGAGCTTCTTCAATGCATACAAACAATCTAATCTTTCCTCTTAATAATATTAGTCCAGATATTCATATATTTACTTTAAAATTAATTCGATATGTGCATATTACAAAAAGCGTAAGATTTTGCGCCAGAAGTTGTTTAATAGAATTCGGAGCTGGGTTGCCCTAAAAAGCGCTTTATCTATCTCCGAAAGCGCTATTGAAGCCCCCCAGTGAGCCGAGCGCCGGGCAAATCCCGTAAAGCGAGCGAGGATATACCTCGTCCCTCTAATACCTAAAATCGCGTTCAGCGCATGGGAATGTGCGATGTTCCGAGCCGACATTAATGGAGACAAACTTAAGTTTGCATCGAACTATGCTCTGCTAATATTTTCTTAATTTTTGCGCCTTCTACTCGTATACATAATAAAATTACGTTATTACTGCGCTTAAAAACGTTAAAACGTAGTTTTATTATCTATACCTCTGCTCTCCACGCGACTGGGTATCACTGCCACTATTTGTAGTCTATGTAAAAAAAATAATAGAGAGTTTGTTAAGGAAACAAATTAATAACAAGAAAACTATGCCAACGGTTTTTAAATTGGACAAGTACATTAACAATCTGCCCGTAACACTTCAAGTTGAAATTTTGTTGCGATTCATTTTGTCACTTTTCAGTTGAAGATTTTCGACTTGTCCGTTGCGATTCGTTTTTCCACTTGTCCGTTGAAGTTTCACTTCTAATATGTGTCCCAGCACATATTTTTTATCTGGGTCCCGGGTGTACTATCCTATTGTTGTCCTATTGTCGATAGTACATATTAACATACCAAATTTTATTCCCGAGGCCGTAAAGATCGACAAATAAATATATAAACATTTAATCAAAGTCCATTTCATATCAATTACTTCAAGACATGATATTTTAATTCCATGTATTTAAAGATCTCAGATCTCATTAGAAACTTGTTTGAATACCCATTTTATTGATAATTATTATAACTGAACATACAACTTAGTTTAAGGGCACAACGAACTTCGCACGCTTGAGGCACAGGTATGGGATACTTGGCTTATAAAATATATTGCAATTCATTTCGAAATGGTTTATCAAACATTTGTTGCTATTAATCCACACACACAATGTACCTACATAATTTGGAATAATCTTGAAATTTGTGTTTGAGGAAGTATCTACACAAATAAGAATGATTTTTAACAGATTCAGATCATTTCAGATGGTCAAGCTATGGAAACATGGTGCCTTTTTGCATGAATAGAGCATAACCTCTTGTACTTATTTGTGAGACTAGCTCACAGATCGTCTGTTGCCATCCTGAGGGGTTTTATTTGTCAGGTCGACGGTAATTCTTTTGTCTTCCGGCGACTCAAGTAAGCCAACACTCCAATTACGGCAATCATAGATTGATTACATAGATTCCCGGATGTATATTGAACTTATTTAGTTATATATTATTCAAATGTGATTCTGTTAATTAATTATTCAATAGCTGATATCACACAAGGTTGCGTCCATTACTTTAAAGTCACTAGGAGTATTTCAGACACTTCCACAATACGATTTGACTTCCGAGATGATGCTATAGGTGATTTTGTATTTAAATCACGTACAATATAAAGCTTGGTAGTCACTATTAAAAATCTTTTCCGACAATCGTTTTAAAGTGTTCCAAAAACCACCTTCATTTGCTCACCGCTGTCGAGTGGAACAATTTGCCGGAGTCTGTGTTCCCCGATTCATATAAACCAGTAGTCTTCGAGTCACGAGTGAATCTACTATGTAAGTGTGCTCCATCCTAGATCACATGTTCACTTAACATCAGTTGAGATAGCTGTCAAACGCGAACCTATACCATGATAAAAAAACATATTCAAATTAAATTCAAATTCAAAAGTTTTTATTCAAAATAAGTTCCACTGGAGAACACTTTTTGAAGGTCATACATATAGATTAAAATTTTAATTTTACTTCCTAGTCTATGTACACCGCTTCGCAACGTGTTATTGCTGTTAAGGAGAAGAAGCGGCAATAAACTCCCCAGCAACACGTCTAGCTAAAAATTGTTTTTCTTTATATTTGTTGTTCTATTTATATTTAAGTACTTTTTTTTTAGATTTTGTACAGAATTATGTTACAGAATGACTTTTGAAGAATTAATGGTGTTGTAGCAAACAGTGCATATTCAATAAGACAGAGCGCAATAAAAGGATAGAACAAAAATATAGTTATAAATATAAAGACATAACGTACTTTTTTTTTTGCAACATATCTCCATATATTCCTTACAAGTACGGCAAGATAAAAACGTTATACTCGTACAAAACACAGTATAAGAGGTTGGAGCGAGCTGCTATGTAAATGAAGTTTTGTCATTTAAATATTCTTCAATAGTGTAGTATCCCTTTTTAAGCAAGATACTTTTTAATTTGATTTTGAATTTAGTGAAGGGCAGATCTAACATTTCACTCGGAATCTTATTGAAGAAGCGTATACCAACCCCCTTAAGTGTTTATGTAGGTATAAACATCACTGGTTTGATGAAAATATTCAATAGAAGTAAACATTAAAGGTTTAGAACAACAATGAAATGTGATTTCCAGTGATTGCTACATCTCACATACTGCTAATGGAAACTATATCGCGGTTCGGTAAGAATTTACTCACGAACTATAAAGCGTTCTTTGTTACATCTCGGTGGAAATAGCTACGGTTGGTTGGAAGTTAATTATGAACCTTTATTGTTCGAAAGAATGATCTTGGGAACCGTTGCCATGATAAGCGCTCGAGTGCAGTGACCCAAAGCCATGGGCTGAGAGACGCGTCTATTTTCACCTAATGATTACAACCATTATACTAGTTTATATGTATATTAGAAGGCAGGAATCAACTCCTGTTGAAGTAATATTGTAATAATTTTATGTCTAAAATGTATTAACGTCAAGAAAAAACTAGAAGTCAGTTTTCATTACATTCTATTATTAATATCGAAGCCAAATTTTGCGGCGTCCAGATCAACTACAGGATGTTACGCAATACCTGATTTTGTACAAAAAACGTCTATCACGCAGCCGTGTGTTTTTAATTACAGAATAAAGTTTGGCACTGCGTATATCAAGGTTGTTAGTAATATTTTAATTTTCGCATGACCTGAATTTCCAAAAGATACGTGATAACAAGGTATATATGAATAACTGATAATCTCACTCGGTAGATTTGTCATGAGGTGGGGTGATTGTGCAGGAAGTTTGTTAAGAATCTCCTGGACATTATTTTTCAGACCTTGGTGCCTAAAACAACCGCTTTTGGTAAAATATCTAGTAAAATTGACACGTGCCTGGATGTAATGGTAATTGTAAGCCACGGCATAAGGTTTCGTATAGTTCGAAACTTCTAATATTGTAATACGAATCTGTTAAAGTGGCTATTTAACCAAAAAACATTAATTTGTAAGTGAGAACCAAGCTTAAAGTAATAAAAATAGCTGAACGTACGTGTCGATTGATTTCAATTTCAATTGTCATTTAAGATAATAAGATATTCGTATTCGTTGCAGATATACCATGTGACGATACTGACACCTTTTTGGACAATGCTTTAAGGTCGTTTCGGTTTACGAGACTTCGATGCGTTAGATTAGATAAAATTCGCTATTTTTACTTTTCGGTCACTGCTTGGAGGTGTGGTTTGTTTTGCGTCCGTGATGACACTTTTTAAGGTGACAGAAATTTACGAGTATAACAGTAGCAATTTTATATGGTCATATGTATGACATAATTTAATTCAATGTTCAATGTCATGGGCAGTACAGCTATCTTTTGCAGACCTCGTATATTTTTGAAGTGAAACTTTTGAAGTGAAACTTCTATATAGAGGGGGTCTTATGGAGTTTTGACTCACGAAAAGATGTCACAGTCACGTGATCACCGTCACTAATTCTTACATTTTTAAACTTGTGATATCTTTCGAATGGAATGTCCGAATTGAATAATTCAAAAAGTTATATAAAGGTATTGAAGCAGTCTTGAATATGAAGTAATTTATTTTGATAAGGATTAATATCAAGATACAAATAAAAAGCCTTTTCTAGCGGCGGCATTTTAATTAATTTTTTACAATAAAAAAACGCTTATTGTGGCATAACTATAATAGTTAGATATATGTTGTCGCGATACTTTTTGTAAATAATTATGTGTTCTACAAAGTCGTAGTACATTATTTTATTTTATCATCAATAGTTTTCGCAGCGCACGCGATTTTAGATATTTTTTTTATACCTTGGATTAAATTTTTGGAGTTTTAGTAATGATCCCTAATTTTTTTGTAAATATAATATAGCCTATGTCACCCGGGGATAGCGTAGCTTGCCAACAGTGAAAGAATTTTTCAAATCGGTTCAGTAATTTATTTTATTTGTTATTTTATCATCAATAGTTTTCGCAGCGCACGCGGTTTTAGGTATTTTTTTTATACCTTGGACTACATTATTGGAGTTTTAGTAATGATCCCTAATTTTTTTGTAAATATAATATACCCTATGTCACCCGGGGATAACGTAGCTTGCCAACAGTGAAAGAATTTTTCAAATCGGTTCAGTAATTTCGGAGCCTCTTCATGCAAGCAAAAACCAATCTTATCTTTCCTCTTTATAATATTAGTCTAGATATTCATAAATATATTTATTATAAAATTAATTAGATATTTGCATATTATAAAAAGCGCAAGATTTTGCGCTGGAAGTTGCTTAATAAAATTGGGAGCTGGGTTGCCCTAAAAAGCGCTATATCTAGCTTCGAAAGCGCTAAATTGGCAGCTCTGGTGAGCCGAGCGCCGGGAAAGTCTCGTAAACGAGAAAGCTAGCGAGAGAGCGAGCGAGGATATACCACGTCCTCAGACTACCTCATCCCTCTAATACCTAAAATTGCGTTCTGCGCATCGGAAAGTGCGATGTTCCGAGCCGCTATTAATGGAGGCAAACTTAAGTTTGCATCGAACTATAGCTCTGCTCTCCACGTGACAAGGCATCACTGCCTCTATTTGTGGTATGTGTAAAAGAAATATAAATAAATAAATAGAGTTTGTTGAGTAAACAAAAATAACAACAAGAAAACTTTGCCAACTGTTCAGTTTTTCGAAAGTCACAACAAAAGTGAACGACAACGAACGGCAAAACTGTTGACGTATAAAAATATTTGGTGCGTGTGTAGCGTATTACATTTACACCATTAAAATGTACCTAACCTAACCAAATCATAATTTGCAGTAAACCTGCGAAAAACCGAAATGTGTGCTGGGACACATATTAGAAGTGAAACTTCAACGGACAAGTGGAAAAACCAATCGCAAAGGACAAGTGGAAAACGAATTGCAACGGATAAGTGGGAAAACGAATCGCAACGGACAAGTGGAAAAACGAATCGCAACGGACAAGTGGAAAAACGAATCGCAACGGAGAAGTCGAAAATCTTCAACTGAAAAGTGACAAAATGAATCGCAACAAAATTTTAACTTGAAGTTTTACGGGCAGGTTTTTAAATTGGACAAGTACATTAACAATCTGCCCGTAATACTTCAAGTTGAAATTTTGTTGCGATTCATTTTGTCACTTTTCAGTTGAAGATTTTCGACTTCTCCGTTGCGATTCGTTTTTCCACTTGTCCGTTGCGATTCGTTTTTCCACTTGTCCGTTGCGATTCGTTTTCCCACTTATCCGTTGCAATTCGTTTTCCACTTGTCCTTTGCGATTCGTTTTTCCACTTGTCCGTTGAAGTTTCACTTCTAATATGTGTCCCAGCACACATTTCGGTTTTTATTTTAAAATTATTGCTCAAGTTAACTCTCATGATTTTTTTAATTTAATATCTAAGAAGAATCCATCAATGGCTGGATTGCTCTTCCTGGATCGATTAATATTGCGTTCGTGTAGCATCTTAAAGTGTCCTTCAGACCTTGTATCTGCTTTCCACTTTTTCTTTTTATTGTTATATTTATGTATTTGTTAATGATGTAGAAGTTAATAATTATTAAAAAATTTCTGTTATCGTATATACTTACGAATGTGAAACTATTAAAATCATGTTTGTCAAACTTGTTGAGTTGATAGAAATAACTTTATCATTACTCATTGACGTTTTGATATCTGAGTCATTCTTGATCATGCTACTGAAGGCGGATACGTTACATTAAAATGGAAAATCAACTAAAATTCACGTAATAATAACCGTTGAAACGTATAATAATATTATCTGTATACTAACAAAAAATTACAACCACAATGTGTCGTTAATTTCATTTAAGCATAACCATGCGGGACAACATTCTTTATCAAGATACTTGGTAGCTTATATAATTAATAATTATTCAATTACAATGTCATAACAGTATTACTGTAAACTACCAAAGAGACAGGCTAAGTACTTCATCCTTAACCTATTGCTTCGTTGTACACTTGAATGCACTTCATGTGAACTTCTCCAAAGAACACGTGCACATATCGAAGTATGCATCGGCTTCAGCGGGTTTGGTTATCTGGTTTATAAAATCTTTCTACAGAACATTGAGATTAGAGGCTCCACCTCGTATCTCAATTTCACTATATTATATAGGTATATATTACATAGTCATGTAATATATACTTATGTCATATTATTTGTTTATTTAACAAGACTCATTATATGGATATCTTTCAAAACGTCATTGCTCGTCAAGAAAAATTCACTTGATCTGTCTATCTCTATAAAAAAAAATACGTTAGCTGGTATAGTTTTTCCATTTCACGAAGGCCAGCGGGTTTACTTTTCGTAATTTCTGATCTTTTGTATGCGTGAGTCCAAAAGCGTGTATGTTTGCAAGGCATACTCGCAACCGATGCTGCTTTCAGACATGCACACCATCATCGTAATTCGCATCTACGTTACGCTCGTAAAGTTGTCCCTAGGTGTGTACAATGGTTACATAATGACATTAGTGTTTGTAATGAACACGTCGAATCGCTGGTGGTGTGGAATCGCGTATCAGTGCAGCAGTCACGTTGCGATGATGCAATCAGCTCAGAGCCGATATCGTTGGAATGCCATAAAACGTGTCACCGTCACGAATGCTTATCGGCACAACCTTGGCACTGAAATTTCAAGCCTTGCACTTGGGATATTTTTATTTCATTTCTCCAAAAGGAATTGTTAGGCGGTGATCCATTACAAACACCTAACAACGCCGTGCTCTTACGCAGACGCCTACTGCGTAGTTATTGACAAGCATTGCAGCGTAAATATTTCGCTTTTTTAGTGGCAACTGCTGTGTCAAATAAATTTGGTCAATCATAAAAGTTAACACGCGTTTACACCTTTCCAGACAGACACCGTCGATATACGATATAACGTCAATCCGACGCAAGAATTGGCGTCCAACGTCGATGAATACTAGACGCAGTTTGCAGCATTTTTGACAGACATCCTTGAACACCTTTGAAATTCAAAAGAACGATACATACTCAATGATCGTTTTAACTTAAATTGATTTGTACTTAGACGAGGCAATATTAGGGTGCAGTTAGATAGTAATATTGATCCTTAATACCATACTGCTGGCCTTGGTCCTCCAATTGTAGGGCAATGAATAGTATACCCATTATACTTGTGTCAGGGAACTAAAGTTAGACCGTATAATGTTATTCGCCTTAGATCAGAAACTACATATTTTATTTTTAATACAATTATCTTATTCTGAAGTGAAGAATAATGATCGTCGAAATTGCCTATGTGTGAAACATGTTAATCGGTGTTGTATGTATAAGATTTAAAGACTGACTGATTATTCCAAGTAAAATCTACTCCTATAATTTACTAATCATTTGAGATCGCTTTGAGCGATAAGGCCGCCTATTGTATTGCGTAGAAAATATTGTAAATATGGTCTGTTTTTGTAATTGTATATTTTGGTGTGCAATAAAGTGTTATCTTTCTCTCTCTCTCATTTGGTAGAAAATTGATATTACTTATATGGATGGAGTTTATGTTGAATTTTAACCAGAAAGCATAGTTAGAATAAGATTCTCAGAAGTCAAAAAGCTTTGTCTGCTGTAATAATAATATAATAACAGCCAATAGACGTTCTACTGCTGGGCTGGGGCGTACCAATTGTTAGGGCAACGGAGAGTACCGTTTCCCGGCACACAGGTCCAAGGCGGCTTGGAAGGTTATTCCGATGTGCAGTGTGATGTGTTCATGTGTTCATCACGATGTTTTCCCTTTACTGTCATCACGTGGTAATTGTAACAATAGGCAATTAGAATCAGAAAATTGCATTAGAAGTGCATGCTTTCCGGCCAGTATTCCAAACACGGGAGCGTTACCAATTAAGGTACTATAGCACACAATTTCATTAATGTTAAGAAAGAAAGAAAATGGTTTATTTTAGGACGAACATACATTAAGTAAAACAAGCATGTTTAATGTGCGAAAATCTATAATACATACGGCAATGAGGCCACAAACTAAAAAGATCTTAATATAGGCCCTAAATATTGGACCAAGCTCAGCATTATTGTTTTTGATTAAAGCTACTTTTGCAGTTTGGCGTGATGTAACATAATACCTTATAAATTAATCAGGCCATTGCTTAAATTATTTCCTTTTCCGACCAGGATTTGAACCCGCGTGATTTGAAGGTGAGATTTGAGTGTGTCGCCTGCTGAATGGTTATTTAACATGGCGAAATCTTCTGCGTAGTACAACAAAACAATATGTTAATAAAATTATAATTCTCGGCGCATCGACGCCTTGTTTAGGTATACTTTTATCGCCATGCCGTTCGCAGTCCCGCACAATGGCGTGCTTTGTCTCCGCCAAGGTCGGCCGGACGTGACTCATTCGTATACATACTAAGTATGTACATTATATACATTTAAAATAACAACCTGTTTCAATTTGCACACAACACTCGGTATTTTAAAAGTATTTGTTTTACTTTTAGTTGGATACGTGAGTAATATCTGTTTCCCACACAGTTAAAATGAAAATAAATAAACATGTTTGTGCCGTTTGGAGTTGACACAAATTGGGATCTTCGGGTGCGTCCGCATCTTTTTGGCTATATTCTATTACGAGCTACAGGGCTCGAATTAAAATGTCGTTGGAATTACTATAGAATTTATTAGAACTACGAACGTATAAAACAGGTACAAATATAACTGGATTCAACCAGTACAAACTGCACGATTCAATAACACGCGCAAAGTTTGTCACTATATCGCTTATCGAATGTACTCGTCTTGCTTTGATCGTGGTTTTCGCTAGACTGACTCACCCCTCCGTTCGGGCATTATTTTATAGTAAACTGTTCAATACAACAATCGACTGCGTGGACTGAGTTTTTCCAAGCAAACGTAATCTGCACATCTGTTTAATTATTCCTGCGAACGGTCATAAACAAAAACAATAACAATAGGCTATTGTCTAATTGCAAATTTTAAACACACAGTAAACAAAAGAAGTCCAAATGCGGGGAAAGGTAATAAACCAGGTGTGCAATTCTTTGTCGGTATGTAACAATTCGTTTATCCCACACAAACGACTTTATCGGGATAAAAAGTGTTTTTTTTAATTTTTGTATTGCCTGAAGGATGGGAAGCGATTACCGTTGCCTATGGACATTGTAACAACAAAGGTCTTACCAATGTGCTGCTACTCTCTAAGGGGAGACTACAACCTGGCCACTAATGCCAGGATACAACTCAACTTGGTTGTAACGACATACTCTAGGCCAGAGGTGTTAGCCATCCAAACGGACAAATACCCTACTACCTGGCTGGGGGAAATCGTATTCGTTCTCCGTTCCTACACGGAGGATCTGGAGGAGTTTGACTCGGATTATTAGCCTAGTACTTTCCACGTGATGGTCTAACGCACACAAAAAAATCTAGTAGTCGTATTTTTAAAATCTGCTAGTCCAAGTAGCCGCCTTGATATACTTTTTATATTAATTAGTTGTTCAAACTCTACCCTATACAGCTTGTTCTTCAATACATAGTATAAAACAAATTCGCTTTCCTTGTCTGTCTATGTATTAAATGACTCCTAAACCACGCAACAGATTTTTAACCACCATTACCATCAGTTACGTAAATTTTCACTGAAGGTTCATAGAATTGTGCATGTATATAAAAATACCTAATTAAGTTTTTATGTAAGTAAAATACTCTTAGACCTGCTCTCTCAGATTTGGACTCGAGGAAGACTCGAGTTATTGATATGTAAAATAATATTCTATTCTAACATTTTACGGTACTTAAATACATATGCGAGTATATAATCGGCGTTTTTGGCAATATTATTTATTTGGTCAAAATTGTGATATATAATATAAATAATATCAGCCCATAAATGTCCATCCTACTGCTGGGCTCGAGCCTCCCATTTATAGGGAGAACGGACAGTATACCCGCCACGCTTGTCCAAGGCGGCTTGACAGGTTTGACACATCGATTATCTCGATGAGCTAATGCTAAATAAATAAATAAAACGTCACTATTGACGTCATCATTTTCGATCATACAGCGGTCTCAACGATCCATGTCAAGAGTTGGGTTGAAGTGGGCGTTGACCACAGAGCATTAATTCTCTCTATCGCTTGACATTTGTGTATTTCGTTGTTCATAACATCAACGCTCCATAATCCGTTCCACTAGACTTTATGATTGTAACTTCCGCAAGCGAGTGGAAAGGGAAAACGTGGTCGTTGTGAGCCTCTTGTGGAACGCAGGCTATATAGTAATTTGACCTACTGTTAACTTATTGCCATGGACGAGCTAAACCTGAACATACTTCGTATTCAAGAATTTTAATTCTAAAGTATACTTCATTATCACGCGACAAACTAGGCGTACCACAACATTATCGCTACGTCGGTTACCTATCGTGATAAGAAACCCATAAATGTTTTTCTTGTCGTTTAGATAAAGGCATTCCAATGAAGTGATTAACAGTTACTAAAATTACCCTTTTTATTACTGAAGCACAGCAGACTGGCTGACGGCCCAACTGTGATGGAAAATTGTTACCGTCACCTATGGACGTTAGCAATACCAGAGGTGCTGCCAATTTGCTCCTGGCTTCCAAGGTAAACTGGAACCTGCTCACTGATGTTGGTTGGTTGTTTTGGGTTTCAAAATACGGAAACCTAAGCGCGCAGGACACCAAACCTTGAGGACCCCAACCACCTCATTATGATAAAGAGGAAGTATGGGTATCCACTGCCGCTTTTTTATTTTAATTGCTGTTTATATCATAAGTAATACGCTGGTTGACTTTTTAAAGATATGACATCATAACCTGCTATGCTATGCTTTATACAAAAACCTCGGGGTTATTTAGGATGATAAAAGGTATGTCAGTTGACTTGACTGTCTCACCATCATCCCAGCGTTAAATCCCGGTTGCTTTCTTACTTCGTATTTGCCACTTCGTGCGGTCTTCGGTATCCCTAATTGTGAGACCATTGGTACGTATGTCATCTCTTACAACGTTAAGTCAACGTTTCTTGGGTCTACCCCTTCGACTGGAACCTGGCGGAGGAGGCATGGCTAGACAATAACTAGTCTTATTTTTGTGACTATCCTTAGTAATGGAATAAAGAAATCGCACGGGACAGGAACAGGTGGCGTGTTCTGGTTTCGGAAGCCAAGACACACCTTGGGTCGCTGAGCTAACGGAGTTGTTAGTTAGTTCTTAGTAATGAAGTTTTCTAATTTTGACGATGACAGGCATTGGCAATGAAATGATACAGCTGAAAGACACGTCATTATACAGCGTATAATTTTTCTGTATTTTGCATTGAATTTATTTGAATTTCCATTCAGCGTGGTACATAACGTAGGTACCTACAAATTTTATCTATCTATAATGTTATATTCTAAACATGCCGTATCTGTTCATTGAAGCAATTTAAAAAAAAAAATTGGAATAGACTATATAAATGATGGAGAACACGATGCATGTTTTTTTAGATTTCTTGACTGATTGTCCGTTTGTCGGTTGGTCTGTGTGTTCGAGAGTCACGTAAAACTACTTGGCCGAGTTCGATGTCGTTTTTTTGTTGGGCATTTGTGTAGATCACATTTCGGAATTCGTTTCTTTGTTATTTTTATATTATATACAAAAAATCGCGGCGTAGCTGCGGGGCAAACTCAAGTTTGTTTATATTAATGTATGCAGATAAAACAGCAGCGGTGGCCTTGGAGCTAGTTTTTATTTATTTTCCTCGTATGACCATTGTTTCAAAGTACCCACATTAGTGGCTAAGATGTACGACATTCAAATAAAGTATTTTTGTATTTTGTGGTTTAAAAGTTTTTTTGTAGTGAAACTTCTATATAGACCCGTCTATATAGAAGTTACACTACGTAAAACTTGAAGTAACAATTTTGTTGCGATTCATTTTGTCACTAGTCAGTTGAAGTTTTTCTACTTGTACGTTGCGATTCGTTTTTCCACTTGTCCGTTGCGATTAATTTTTCCAATTATCCGTTGCCATTCGTTTTTCCACTTGTCCGTTGCGATTCATTTTTCCACTTGTCCGTTGAAGTTTCACTTCTAATATGTGTCTCAGCACACATTTTTTATGCTTCTTGGGGCTCTGTAGCTATTTTGGCAGCTACACTAATATCCTATAATTATAATTTTTAACTCCTTCTCCTTCAAAAAGGAGGAGGTTCTCTATTTGTCTGTTTTGTGTTGTTTTTGTACTTTTGTTACTCGATTTCTCAGTCAGTTGTAAACCAATTTTCAAAACTCTTTTAATCGAAAGCTTATACTCCCGAATTGGTCCCATGGTCACCATGTCATGATCTGATGAATGGATTCTGAAAGTACGTTGTAATAATAATAAGCAAGTTTTCTGTTATTGAAATTCAAGATTTACATATTAAATTTATCTTCATTAAACTCATCATCAGGTTATTATTATCGCCGATATACGCTGTCTCACACCTCAAGTTAAGCATGCTGACTGTTCACGCGCACCTTATGGATTACATTCTCGATCATAGGACAGGTGAAAAATTCCACCAAATTGATCTGGCTCTTTGATATTATATATTTTTAAGTAACTATCTTACTCTTCCAAAAGCTCAAGCTGCCTCAAGAACATTTCTTTAACAACAAAAAAAATCCCGTTTAAAAAAAAACAAGGGGTGGTAAGGGGCCGCTACTCTTCAGCCAGATCCCGATATTCTTATATAGGGGTCTTTCATGGACTATTATAAAAAAAATCACATTGCCTCAAGAATCTACCCTAAATTGTTCAGAAGCTCTCGTACTATTATGGTCATTTCTAAAATTAGCCTGTGCAACCGCCTTTTGGAATAAGTAGCTTACATAAAAAGGCCTATCCACCGCATACTTTGCTCGTCCGAAGGAACCTGTATACGCCAAGTTACGTAAGCTAATGTGAGATTCATCTAAGGCTGTTCTGTCGTCGACCGTTACGAGCATCTTGTTCGGATTGCGCAATGTTTACCCATTCGGTTATGCAATTTCCTTGTCGTGACAGAATACATAAACCTGTTCATGTAATGTTTTAACGGGTTAGACTGCTCATGGGTTTTCTTGGTTTAGACTTTAAATTGGCGCTTAGGTCATAGGCTGTAATAATGACAGTCATAGATTTAATACAAATGTGAGTGACTAGATCATCAACACTGCAACTGATCCATACTAATATTATCAAGTGCGAAAGTGACTCTATCTGTCTGTTTCGCTTTTACGAAAAAACCACGTCGATGGTTTTCTTGAAATTTGGAATATGTGTATGTAGTCTCAATCAAGAATGAACTTTTTATCCCTGAAAATAGGATAGTTTGTGGGATAAAATTACGTAAATCCGGGGATACGTTTTAAACTGTATTGCTTGCTGTAATACTAAACTAGGGTATGTCCTACTATATACTAGATATACTAGAGTATATACTAGAGCTTTCCCCGGACAAACCCTGGGTAGTGTAGCTCTATGATACGTTCATAAAAAATAATTAGGTATTCAATATAATTACAAAGAAACCACGGAATACTAAAGAAACGAAGTCAATATAGTGTAGACAACTGCACAGCAAAACATGAAGAACAATCGCAGCCATCCTTATTTGAAGTACTAAATACGTAATGAATGACATGTGGGCAACATGACAACGTATTTGTTATTGAATTATAGCGATAGTTGTCTAAATCGCAATTGCAGCGCCATCTATTTTGCTAATCCGTCTATTCTAAGTAAACGAAGTCTTCTATCGGGATAAAACGTATCCTAAGTGTTGATTCGGGTTATAAGCCAGTCTTATATCGAGTTTCATTCATATACGTTCATCAGTATCTAAAACAGATGCGATCCCAGCGCCGTATTTTTCGCTATTTTCGTCTATCCCACGGAAACGACATCATTTATATATAGGGGATACAAAGTATCCTAAATAACGCCCCGTGATGTAAGTTAGATCCGGTTTGAGTTTCATTTAAATCCGTTCAGTAGTTTTCACGTAAGGCCCTAGACAGACAGACAAAAATTCTAAAAATTGTATTTTTGGATCTGCTGGTTCGAATTTATTCCCTGATCTATTTCACATTTTTAAAAGCAATGTTAAAACTCGAACCATTTACAGATTTATTATAGTATAGAGTAGCAGACATACGCAAACATGTATATAGTTGTTTGTTATGTTTGTATTATTATGGATATAGGTAATATATCATAAAAACAATTATGCAAGGAGAAGAACAGTAGACGGGAATAAAAATACAACAGAGAATTTTGATACCAATCCCCGACCTCCAGACTAGAGGAACGGATCGTTTGTTAACGAAATACAGGGTATATTTCGTAAATTAATTTATAGCCGACATATAATATATGGCAATATACATACAACAGACAACTCTGGGCCTGACCCCAGACATAGTAAACAACGAAAAATTCGTTCACGAAACTGGGACTTCTACTGTTCCAGTAAACTAGATGTGCCAAATACTTAGACTTCTGGTCCAAGTCGTCAGCTATTTCCATATTTTCAAAAACTACGATCAGTAACGTGATTGTACTTTTTCTTTTTTTCGCAGATGTCATAAACGACTTTATAAATCTATAAACAGTAGATAAATTTGTGTAGCTGATATGTGCAAAAAAACGAATAAAACAACATTCGTAACAACCATTTTAGAATCATGTTTGTATGAATGGTAATGCCACATTCGAATTCTTATCTCTCGGCGCTCTGCAGGGAGCAACTTTGGGGCCCCTTCACATCACTCAACTGGGCTAAGGCCGGACGATGAACTAGTCATTTCCACCCATAACCAACAACGTTCGGCCTCAGTCTTCAAAGTATACAGAAGAATTTGCGTGTCAAGATAGATTGGTTGCATGCAGGATAGCAGTTTTAAGTGCGTGAAAGGAACTAGCAAAAGAGAAAGGTATTTTAGCCGTTCCAAGTATGTTAGTGCGGGTTGTGAATCGAGTTTAGTCGTTTTGTACGGCAACTTGTAAAACCAGTGCAGGTATGCTCCAAGTGGGCTTTGAGATACTTGAACATTCTATACAAGTTGTTTCGTTAATCGAGGTGAAATAAATAAGTTCTTATGTTTAGTCGTTTAGCGCTACTTAGCTGAGTGCCAAATACCAATAATTGTAAATAGTTAAAATTAGTGTGCAAACGTTAATGTGAAATTTTGTTGATATTACCTTAGCACTATTTGATAAAATTAGTTATTTTTTTTCTGTTAAATAAATTGTATTATTATTATTTGGATTTTATAGCCTTTTCAAGTAGTATATTCTTCCCTTAATGGCACTCTTACATTTTCCTGATAGTGCAGTTGCAGATTAGTAAACTGATTATATTTCTATTATTATTTTGTACGCTACCTATATACCTACTTTTCTTGTGATGTATTAATATTGCGTCGGTTATCAACTATGTTTGTCGTAGTTCTGTTACGCATATTTGTTTTCTACAAAACCTCTGTGTGTATGTTTTTCTATTAGACTTATTGCCGCATATAAGTTAACAATTAATATTTGCTTCATAGCACCCTTTCCTACGGTGAATGAAAAAGGGTATTTAGGTGTAGCATGTGTTAATAGTGAAGTTAATGAGTAGTATATGAATGCAGAACAAAACCCAAAGAGCAACAACCTTACATAGGCCCGGGTGGTGAATGTGGCGGTGCGGCGACCGGCCTTAACCATTTCGACGGTGCGCTGACGTCGCGCGCTCGGTTAGAAAGTTGCCTTGCTTGCGTCACAGAACAGGGTCGACGAACTACCAATGCAGGGTTGTAGACAAGCACACGTAATATGGTGTCCGTCAGGCAGGTGTCTGGATATTCGCCTTATCTCTTATCGTACTTAATTGGATACATTAGTATAGTAATGGTTGGTTCATTTGCCTTACTATCGATTAAAATTTGACAGAAGCAGCTACATACAAATAATGTCAAAATTCAACTGATGTGCAAGTGAATGAATGTGAAGCTGTAGGAACCGACCATTAGACATATAGAGATATCAAAAGTCAGTAAGTAAGTCAGTCGACTTTGTAAAGTAATATATTATGTATATACCAAATATAATGTCATTGACATAAAGTACCGTATACTGGATTTACTTAATATTAGAGCTGAGGTTTTTAAATGAGTTGTTAAGCTGATAAATACTGTTAATTTCCGTATTTCAAGTTGGATAAAGCAACCAAAGCGATTCATGAACTTGATTCATTTAATGTAATTAACTACCGACATATTCTTTCAGTTTTGTGCCTTTAACTAAATTGTTTCAATTTGGTTGATTCATCTAATATCAACGTTACAAAATAGAACAATAAAGAAAACCTAACTACAATCTCTAATCGTTATTAAATGTTATTAGTGATTTCTTATAATCCCCTCTTGTTGGCGATAGTTATACAACAGGTACTACTACTGTTTAGTCAGTTGGAAAGACCATAAACCTATATGTAAATCATTGAAGAATTCTGAGTAATGGTGACTCTAGTGAAACAGGTGAATTGATTGAACACGGATTTATTTCGGAAATACCGACATGTATAATAATTATAACGTCTATCCACTTTTAGAAAACAATGTTGATAGTACAACAAGTTGTTACTTGATATACTAACGTTATCTGAGGTAATTAGTAATACACAAACTGGTCTGATCTTCAAATCATCATCATCAATGATCATAATATTGCATGTTTATTTATGAGATGTTCTTATTAAAACTTTAATGTCTTTGGCCTTTTTTTGCTTTTGATATGTAATAAGAGATACAAGTGGAGATGAGCTAGAAATACCTTACTACACATGTCGCTTTTAGAGGAGCTGTTCTTGTCACCGATGCTTTGGATTGAGGAATTCGTGGCGTCGTGGTTTGCAGTCATTGAGAATGTCCTTGGACGAGTATTTTAGTTTGCAGCGAGGACGAGTCTATTTAAAAGGACATTTTTAAGTACTTTAGTAGCAGTTGCTTTAACAATTATGCTATAATTCATTACTGACCACACGTTTTGCACGTTATAAACGATTTGGTGTGTATTGTTCTTAATTACTGTGTAGGAATTCTCATCAAATACTCAGAAAATCGCTTGCCATCATGGAAACGCCTTCGTTTCTTTTATTATAACTTAATTTTGTCGTCGTTACTTTTAAAAGTATGAACCAAATCATGATCCTCTCTAGTTATTTACAGTTCAAAATTACCGCATGATGAACAGCCGGTACACTAAGTTTTTACATTGCACACACAGGTGGCAGCACTGGCCAATATTTACGTAATGAATGAGAAAGGGGAGAAATATACACATGAATAGGACAGAAAGTGAAAAATTGGTTCGTTCTAATGAGGTAGATGGCAAACTGAAAACTCAGAGATTTGTTATCATAGTATCAATCAATCATTTAATTGATTAAATACTTAGTGAGTAAGTGCTTCTCATTGAGCAAAGTTCATTACGCTTATCTCTAATATATTATCAACATGTTTAAGATTAAATAATATTAAACATAAATATTTAAAGTAATCAATTGAATGTTAATGTAATAAAATAAATTATCTTTATAATAATATTGTAACAGTCTATTAATGTCCCACTGCTGGGCTCGTGCCTCCCACTATAAGGAACGGACAGTATACCCGCAACGCTTGTCTAAGGTGGTTTGGCAGGTTTGACACATCGGTTATCTCAATGTGCGGGTTGTATCACAATATTTTTCTTTACCGTTGTTAGCACGTGGTAATTGTAACAATATACACATTAGGTCAGAAAACTGCCTAAGTGGATGCGTTCAGGCCTTTGAGTGTAGGACGCGTGCGCTAGCCATTACGCTACCACGAATTATCTTTAATATATTCATATATAATTTAATATATTTTATCGATCAAAGGTGATGTTAATATATGTAAAATGTAAAAATAAAACTAAACAATCTATGTCAAGATGGTCAACCCTGTTGCCGCCTTGTAGCATCACTAACGACCTCGATCGGTCGCGGACGCGTCTGCAACCGGCTGTGCCACTGTGATTAACAACCAACAGCCGAACACGGCGGCTAACACTTTTATTTATTTATTATTATCTAAACCACAACTGATTTAATGATCTTCACATTTCTGCAACTTTCTGGTTCAGAGAGAATTAAATGAGTCAAATTCGACCTGGTACATGTTAAAACAATTGTTAGAAACAACATTTACATGTTGAGAATAGTTAAATAAACTTTTTATGTCACATCTAAATTCCAAATTATCTGTGATTAAGAGTTTATTAATAATGATCACCATTTTTGGAGTGTTGCAGACATTTGGCTAAAATGGATCTATTACTTATATTATAATCATCATATCTGTCTGTCAATGTATGTCACAGTAGTTATATAAGAAAGTAATGGGTCTATATGAATGAAATTGGATAAGGCCTATTCTATATGTATACAACTACATAGCGGCGTAGCGAAATCAAGAAAAAAATAAAAACGACCGGTGACCCTCATACATTCATACATATGAGGCTGATATAAATTACTTTACATATTATTTATCTATGAACATTTATATATTTTTGTAGATATGTATTTGTATGTTATGTATATTAAGTATATATCTATTTAATATATAAAACATCTGTATATACTGCATTTATATATTTATTACTAGAATGTAAGAAATCGTACTATATGTTATAAATGCCACCATCGTCATTATAATCTCAATTCATTCTCGGGGTTGTCTGGAAGAGACCGCTTTTTAGCGATAAGACCACCCTTTGTGGATAATGAGACATAGTTTTAGTCTGTAAGTTCTTTTTTGTATTGGTGTACATAGTCGTGTTCATATTGTTAGATCAGATCAGTTAGATCTTGAAAAGCCAAAATGAAAGAAAGAGATATATTTTATTTAGGACAAATACAACATAGAGTATTATCAAACAATAAAATAATAGCAACAGAATAAGTCCTAAAATTGGACCCAGGATCAGCATATACTGACCAATCAAGACCAGCGCTGTTCTTTCGCCTGGGACCAGCAAGTGAAGTCACGAAGGATAATACAACACACATAATAAGTAATACATAATGTACAATGCTGTTTTTAATGATTTCTTTAATTGAAGTATGGTGCAAGTGAGGCGATACTAGCTTTCAAAAATGTAAAAAGTGTCCCCAACCAGAAAATTGTTGAACTGCATATCTAGTATATTCTATACATATCTAGTAGAAAATTTTAAACAAAAAGTAGTGTATATTTTTGTACTTTCAACGAAAATTGCTTTAAACGAGACTCGGTTGATAGTTTTCGAGATATTGGATATTTTTACTTTTACAGTCCTGTAGCCAAATTAGAACCAAGTAATTCAAGTTCATCACCTCTACGGAACTTTTCATTTCATCTACCGCGAACTTCGTCGACCATTGTTTAGATATCAGAAGAAACTTAAAAGATTGCATCTACTGTTGAGAAATTTCGTGTTCTCAGGGTGTTGGTAACATTGGCAAAGGTTCTTCCACTTACCAAACCTCGATCAGATTAATAAATCGCTCATGTTAATTGTTCACATTGTATTTTAATAAGTGGTGCACACAATGATATTAATCTGGTGGGATCATGTGACGTAAATGAGATTCATTGTACAGTTGAAATTGTTGCAAAAAATTCCACGATATGATAATGAAAACGATTTCTAAACAACTTCTTTGGGAGGTGTTGACTTAAATATGGCAGATGGTCGTTAATATATTGCCAATATCATGAAATATCATTAATAAATGTATAATTGTTAAGTAGTTTTTTACGTTGTTATGTATATTTTTATCCGATCTCTGTTGGCTAAATGTGAATGCGTGGTAAAGACTCCATATCTCATAATTGTTTATGATATGATTGTTTGCATTTGAGTATCTTCAATAGCTCTTGGTAAAAAATTGCTGTCTATCCAAACTTGTTAAATGCACTATTTTCAGAATAACCAAGATAGTACTATCTGCTCGTATAGAATTAACTTAAACTTTTGCCATTGTTAAATGTTAACCATACATTCACTTGAAGCGTAATTTTTAATCTTGTTTTAATTGTTTCGTTTTGTCTAAATATAACAACGATACCCTTGATTTAATTTATGGTCTTCTAAAGAACATCCAAATCCGTAAACATTTACAGACTTGAAAACAGACAAAGTAAATTAAAAGCTAATTGTTCTTGATAAATGAGTCATCCAGAAGCGTCTATAAATGTTTTCATTAATAGTAACTGCTGTATTTCGATTACAGAGTTCGAGTGGGATTCAAATTGAAATGATTGAATTTGCTTCATCGTGTGGTTTGTTTTTATAAGGCGCCTTTATAACCATCTGTTTTTACTGGCTTAATTGGACCAGACGCGCTTTGAACGACCGTTGGATCATTAAACTTTATTTTGTTTGCTGCCCGATTGAACATTGTAATTGTATTGTATTCTTAAATTTTGCATCCTGTTTTACTTTTTACTTTTATTCCTGTTGAATATTTAATTACGATTCAAATAACTATTTAAAAAAACCCATTCAAAGTGGTAGTAATTTTAAAGTAATTAATATGAGGGCTACACTGATAGTTTTTAGAACTGGCCATTTTTTAAAAATATAATAAAAAAATAAGTTTAAATTTTGAAAATAGAACTCTGCTAATATTATTGAGTACTAATTTCATTCATTATGTATGAATAGTAGTATGAATTATTATTATTAACGCGAGAAAATTTTCGTATTATGATTTTTTATGACTTTCGGTGTCATTTCAGTCAACAAGAATGTTATGACAGACTTGATTGGCCTTTCACGATGAAGCCCCTTCTCGGGCCACTGTTTATAATTGGTTTAATGAGTTTAAACGTGGTCGCACCAATCTCAACGATGCTCTGCGTGAGGGACGGCCTTCTACGGTGACGACTGAAGATAACATCAGTGTTGTGCGGTGTATGATAGAGACTGATCCAAGAGTAACCTATCAGCTGATTCGGACTAGCTTAGGCATCGGTATGACTCAAGTGCACAAAATTCTGCACAAACATTTAGCCGTTAGGAAGCTTTGTGTCCGGTGGATACCTCTTTCTCATCTCATTATTTGACCGAGGCCCAAACACTCCGTCATGTTGATTGGTGCAGTGAAATGATACAAAGATTTAACGGAGGCGACTCAAAGGTGTATTCGACATACTTACGGGTGACGAAAGCTGGATTTATTGCTATGATCCGGAAACCAAAAGACAATCTGCTCAGTGGGTGTTTCCTTCCGAGGAGTTGCCAACTAAATTGAAGAGAGGTCGAAGTGTAGGTAAAAAGTTGGTGGCCTCATTCTTCGGAAGGACCGGTCATTATGCGACAATTGTTTTAGAAGATCAAAAGTCAGTTACTGCAGAGTGGTATACTAACAAATGTTTGCCACTTGTCTTGGAAAAAGTTCGAGAGAAACGACCTCGCACTAGGATCCTCCTTCACCACGACAACGCCACCTCACACACCGCCGGGCGAACGATCGACTATTTGGCGTCGTCAGACGTGAAATTGCTGGGTCAACCGCCATATAGCCCCGACCTCGCAACTTGCGATTTTTATTTATTCCCGAAAATAAAAGAAAAACTTCGAGGAAAACATTTTATGGACGCCAAGGAAGCAGTGGCTGCGTTCCAGAAGGCCATCGAAGAGACCCCTTAGGACGAGTGGGCAAAGTGCTTTTCTCGGTGGTTCTATCGAATGCAGCGATGTATTGATGTGAATGGAAACAATTTTGAAAATATATAAAAAAAACAATAACTTGCTAGTTTGCTTAGTTTTTGATTTTCTAAGAACTTTCAGTGTCACCCTCGTATATATCCTTCAAGCAAGAAGCAAGAATTAAATTCGCGGTATTTTGAATTAATACTTTTGAGGTAGTAGTAGTAGTGAAATATGCATTTAAAATGATAGAGCGGACTGTATGCAACAGAATATACCAGAAAAACAAAATTCCTGAGAGATCTGTATTGACGTTTGCTCTTGTAAAACACTTTTTTTTCTAAGCAGGGGGAATACTTTCCTTTCTATTCTTTACTGGGATTAAGCCAAAGCAATGAGAGTTATCCATTGAAGGTAGCGCAGATAACAGAGTCGATTGCCGGCTTGTGTGGAGACTCAGCACGGTACCCCTATTAAAGAGGTAACCCATGGGCTAATACTCCATTAAAACCACCTTCCTCCCATGTGCCCTGCGCTCATGGTAGGAATAGCGTGAGTCCTATAACGAAGTTACGCCCACACGAATACTGCGCATCAGTGCTTGAGAATGTCCCAGGAGAGGCAAACTCACTTCGTCAACAGGGGTTTGATCCCCCGCTTCCCAGATGGTGGAGGACCCCTGCTCTTGTAAAACACTTGTGTCAACTTTGCGACAGTACAACTATTACGTAAGGAAATTATTACGTTTCATAAGCACTAAACACACGCATTGAGGTTGCCGCAAATTAGGGGATTCCTTTCGCGGTGAATTACACATCAATCGAAGCATATTATTATTAGCCGATATCCTCAACTATTTACCTGTAAACGATTAACTCATTCCAATAACTATTTCTTTTAAACATTACTGCTACTCTATTAACAAGAACCGTACAATAATTCATTGCGTACAATATTTCCAGGTATAGGAGCAGCTTACGTTTTTTCATCCCAAGTCACGTACGTACGGTTTATCCGTGACGGCGTCCGTGCGCCCGCGCAGGCGTAAGCATGTGGGTCGGGGAACGGTACGCGACTTTCTTTTTTAACCGACGGTGGGGTGAGGTAATGCTTTGTACGTAACTGGTTTTGGATCTGACGAAGAGATACTTTGACTAATGGCGTCAGTGCTATGACATGCTTTGTATAGAAAATATTGAAGTTTGATTATTATTAAAGTACTGCTTCTTCCGACGCTGACGATAAAAGGCTGCCAACTTTCAAATGACTGAGAATATAGGAAAGAATAGAAGTTTGTAAATGATGAATTATGCGCCAATGGCCCCGTAACGCGATATGCTGAATAACGTGCTAAGTAGTAAGGGAACAATCAAGTAAGCTGATTTCGGTCTCTGAGGGCTTACTTTCAAACATCTTTCATCAATCATTTACGTCGAATTTCTCGAACAAAGACTGAAACGAACGAACAAAGGCAATTGAGAATAATCCCTTTGCAGCGCTAGCAGATGCTCCCAATGATAATGAGATTTACCACTATCACTGCGATGATTAGACAAGGTATATAGACGTACCGAAAAAGGTAAAATATAATAGAAAGAAAAGACTGTGCAGATGAATGTATGGTTCTAATGATCGCAGAAATTGGCCTTACTTTTCTCGTAGAAAGATGTACTGATCTTCTAAATTCTTTTATGGTCGTCTTCTTTTGTTTACTTGGTGTTTAAAATTTGTGATTAGAAAACAGCCCATTGTTTTGTTGTACTCTTTTATGGCAGTTTGCGGCTGAGTCATTAACCAGGTGTGACGGATTAAGTCGACCTAGATATGGGGACATTGAATTTGTGCAGTATAAAACGATGACCTGATGAGGTAGTCGCGCGATAACCACGAGCGAAGCGAGACTTGTGTACTACAATCGGGAATCTAATAAGTGACGGACTTTGCGCGTTTTATTGAATTACGACCTTCTGCATTGCGTTCGGACTTGGTATGTTTGGTTATATTTGTACCTGTGTTATACGTGTTGGTATAGTTCTAATAAACTCTATAATGATTCTAACGGCATTTTAATTCGAGTCTCGCGACTCGTAACATATCAACACTGCATAACGAGCATAATGATATAGGTTTTGTTTTGCAATAACGAATGCTGTTATCGTGAAGGATTCGCCTATTTGTCTTATCACCTCGTTATCAGCTTTTCGAATGAAAACACCTAAAGTAGACTAAGAATGCAATTACTGATTGCGATGACGCACGAGATAGTTGGAGCGGTGGCTTGCGTAACATTCTATCATGATTATGTTACGCTACATGTGGCACGTGGCTTCACTTGCATTTGAAAGCCTTGAGGATGATCACCACTGATGATGATGATGGTAACCACTTTCCACCACCGTTGGGCCGTCAACCTGTATGCTGTGCTTCAGCAATAATAATAATAAAAAGTTTGTCGTTTTGTCTCTTTGATCGAGATTCACGTTAAACTACTGGGCCAATTTCGATGCGGTTCGCTGGTCGACAGCAAATTCAGAGACTTAAAATCTAAGCTATTTTTTATCCCGGGAAACCCGCGACATCTAAATTAGGTTATTCCGACACAGTTTTCACTAAAAGCATGGCTGCGGTATTTTATGTCCCGGGAATCCTGCAGGCAAATTAATTAGAACGTGAACGAAGTCGCGGTTACATCCTAGTATAAAATAAATATCTATTGAAAGTTTAGTATTCGCTTACTGAATATATTTAAAACAAATTCATACCATGTGGTGTGTTGTTATACGGTCGCTTATTGTTTCCTGTGACCTTGTACACGATATTAAGTAATATATGTTTAACTAGCGGTATCGGCAAACGTTGCCCTGCCCTGAAAAAATAAAAAAAGTACGCGATTCCAGCCCCTCCGGACCTACTCACACATTAATTTTCTAGCACCTTGGATTACATTATTGAAGTTTTAGTAGGGATCCCTAATTTTTTCTAATAATAAATATAGCCTATATTTATCTGGGATGATGTAGTATTCTAATGATGAAAGAATTTTTGAAATCGGTCTAGTACTTTTTGAGTTTATTCGTTACAAAAATACAAATCTTTCTTCTTTATAATATTACTATAGATATGTATCATATTTTCAACTGTTGATGTGGTAGAGCCATATTGGGATACTTATATCTTGATTAAGTGTAACTCGATCGTTATGGTGTGATGTACCGCGCTCACAGAATGCCGTCGAAAATGGTAAGAAAGAAAGAAAAAATCGTTTACTTGGTCTTCACATAGCGAGACATATGGCGCATATCATTTAATTAAACGATGAAGGTATGTATAAAAAATAATCGCGATGGTACCAAATAGGTGCAGTTCAGCATGTGCCAAGTAACAGGTGCCTGACGCTGGTTTTCAGCTACACCCTAGGACGGACGGATGTTGCACTGTTATTTATACATATATAGTAAGCGTTAAGTTTCGTACACTCCGTGTTCCTATGGCCCACATTCTCCTCCTCCTACCCCATCGCCCCCATCTTATCTCCTATCGATTCATATCCGATTTCCCTTACTGTCTTCCTATCCGTGCAGGAGTGGAGGAAGAGTTCAATTTCCTGCGACAAAACAACCCATAGCTATGTATTAGGGCATAGGTAGGGTATTTGTCCGTCTGGATGGCAACCACCTGGTCTAGAGTATGTCGCCAGAACAGTCTCGAGCTGTTCCCGCAGTAGTGGCCAAGTTCCCTCTAGACTCTAGAGAGCAGCAACACATTTGTAGCACCATCGGAGTCACAAATATCCATAGGCAACGGTAACCGCTTTCCATCAGGTGAGCCGTCTGCTGAAGTCATGCAATAAAAAATTAAAGAATCTGGGTCATGCTCATATCCGCGGTCAGCAACAAGCGGTTCGCGGAAGTTCGTACCTCGGACCGCCAAATATTTTCAATATTATTTATATATTTTTTCATATATCCCGCCTTGTTTTTATATATTTGAAAGCCACATAGAATCTAACTTAGTAATTATTCTACTTACGTATATGTAAAATAGGTATCTATTTTACATGTACCTATAATTGATTGAATTGATTAGTTACCTGATCTACGCGCGCATGCTTTGATTATACTTCAAAAGATGCCGAACTATGGCTACAAAGACATATTGTATATCAATAACGTGCCGTATTATCCGTGCAGTAACGGAGAAAGAATACAAGTTCCTGCGGCCGGGCGCCCTGTCGTAAGAGGCGACAAAACAGCCCACAGCCAGGTGCTAGGGCATTTGCCCGACTGGATGGCTAACACCCGTGGTCAAGAGTATGCCGCCATAACAACCTTGAGCTGTGTTCCGGCATTAGTGGCCAGGTTCCAGTCTCCCTTAAGAGAGTAGCAGCGCATTTGTAGCACGTTAATTGGACTTTAACAATTAACCCATAGTGTATATATGCGTGTGTGTGTGTCAAATACATGGTAGTGTGTGTATTGTTTTTTTATTGATTCAATGTATTTTTATGCATAATTTAAAAAAATAATAGCATTCTACACTCCATCTCTGTATAAACTATAAGTGTGCGAAATTTGGTACTTCTCCGTCCGAGCAATTTTCGTCAAAAGGGGTACAAAGTTTTTACTGTGTTTTTGCTTCACGTATTAATATGTCTGCTGAATTCCTGCAATAAAACATATATATGTTTGTTTCATTGCAGGAATTCAGCAGACAGGCAGACGGCCCACTTGATGGAAAGTGGTTACCATCGCCTATGGACATTTGCAACACTAAAGGTGCCACAAATGCGCTGCTGCTCTCTTAGGGAGACTGGAACCTGGTCACTAATATCAGAACAAAACTCAAGGTTGTTTGTTATGGCGTCATAGTCTATAACAGGGGTGGTAGTCATCCAGTCGGGCAAATGCCTTACCACCTGGCTGTGGATTGTTTTGTCGCCTCTTACGACAGGTCTCCTGGTCGCAGAAAATTGTATTATTTCTCCGTTCCTGCACGGATAAAATATATATAGGATATTTTAATAAAGCAAATTTTGACTATGTGTTATCATATCGTACCTGTTATCTATTGGTGTGGGGACAGCAGTTAAAATAATTCGTCCAATGACGCATGGTCATGTGACTCGAATGTTTATTACAAGCCGCGTTATCAACTCAACTCGTCCGTTTTATCATATGTGTCTTATCGTTATGTGGCGTTTATGTTTGCTGAACGAATTCCTGGGTGTATGCGCTTCTTTAATTGCATGGTGGTGACGTGAGGCATTTAGGTTATCAATGTTACATGAAGATAAAAACTAGGCGTTTTGAGTGCGGTAGTTTAATTTGATTTATATTCAGACGTTTTCAGCCACTTTTTAGTAGCCATGATCACAAAAGATGTCAAGTATAATCATTGATGGCTATGTCAATGTCATTAACACTTAACGTCTTTGTCTTCCGTTATCACGGCTATTGACAAGTAACCGAAACGTCGGAATAAAAATCAAATAAAATATCGCACTTAAAACTGTTTAGTAAAACGTGATAATTATATTATTCGTATTAGTCGCGAAAATTAAAGAAAAACATAAGCGTTTAAGTTTTTTGAAAACTTCTTAAAAATCGATTTTCATATGAGGCCCCTATATGAAGGAATGAATATATGGTATACAACTGGCTGCACTAAGCCAACCAATTTAAACATGATATAAAGGTTCCAAAATAAAGTACTTAAGAACATGGTTAATGCACCTTGGTACATAAGATCAGACGATCTCCGTCAAGACTTAAAAGTGGACCTAGTCATTAACGTAATTAAAAAATACGTTGAAGCCCATCAGCAACAGCTTCATCACCATGTAAATGTCGAAGCCATCCAGCTCCTTAATATTACGGATATATTAAGAAGTCTCAAAAAGGACAAAACCATTGAGTTAGTGTTATGATACTCTCATAATAATAAAGTGCTATGTGCTACATTACCAAAAAACACATGAACATAGTGTCTTCTCCTTAATAAAGACAATAGGAAATGTGTTATTGGACACATTTATAGTTTAAGTTATTTTAGGTCAGATTTAAATTACTCATTAGTCTTACTTTCTAGATTAGATTGTAATTTGAATGTTGTATCACTGAGATACATCATTTATGGAAAAAATATGTAAGACACCCGTTATGAAAATTTTATGACTGAAAATTTTCAGCGTTAATTCAAAAGCGATACTTTTTATACTATAAACCACTCCTGTATTAGAGCGAACCAAACAAAAACATACAACTCGGACGGGCCGTTTCTTAGTTTTAGTGGGGTTAACGAACACCTGCCAGGGTTGCGGAGAGGCTAAGTCATATACCCGTAGCCCTGGCAGAAGGTTTTAGTGGGTATCTCTGACCGGCGAGTAGCAATAGCATGGCACCAGTTCTGACTGGATACGCTAGTGCCACCCTGACCGGGCGAAACCCACATACGGGTCGCGAACTGATGAATGAAATCTGCTCCGCTCCTGACAAAGGACGCGTCGGCGCTGGAGGGTCAGTTTGCACCTTCAGCCGCCGTGAGCGGACGGCGCTGGTTGGTCCCTTGGCCTTGGCCATCATGTCAATGCTGTCGCAAAATGTCGTTTAAAACAAATACTATCTCATCATCGATATTCACACGATGGAGTCACAGTGCTTCACTCACGCCTGTTTCATCACTCAGTTTGCTACGGTAGAGGTTCTTATCTAATTTTTTTTATCACGTCTTGATAGCAGTATCTCTGTATTGATAAGTAGAGGCAAACATTCAGCCATTCTTTTGAACTGTGTTATCCATTGCAAGACATTATCTTTCACGTTTGTTTTTAGTGATACGGCATTCGTAGTATCTGGCCTGGAATGAGTTGCATCACAGTTCTTAGGGGCCATTCATTATTGACGTAAGGATGATATTGACGATTTTTGAACACCCCCTACCACCTTCTCAGGACCCTTACGTAATTAATTAATGGCCCCTTATATTGTTATCGGGGATTGTAACAATCGAGAAATTCAGTATCTAAAGATATTAGAGGTTCATTTATGTCTTGGGTGAATCAACCAATAGGATCAATCTGTCTATAATATTACAAATCTGTAGAGGGTTCGAGTTTGTATAATGAATTTAATATTGTGAAAAAATATATCTGTGTGTGTGTACTTATGTACACGCGTTAGGAGTATACATATATCATATAATACAATCATAAACTCTAAATAACTTAGAAAAATTAATACCACAATCACACCCAAGTATTAGAAAAAGAGATATAATTACTTACTTCTTTTAGAAATTCACTGGAACTATAATTAAAATAAATCCTTTGATTTTGCTGATCACTTTAATATATATATATATATATGTAGGATACTAAATAAATTATTTATAAATCATCAAACTCGTATATTAATGAAACACAATAAAGTAAAGAAATATTACAATGCTCGTCTCACAAATTCACAATCCATCTACCAACAATTCGTTGCTACGCAACCACCATACTACACTCGGCCATCCTGAAAAACTAAAATGTTGATTATACTGACTTACTTCAGGGTGTCGGTTGACTATAGCTAACTTCATGGTGTAGGTTTTTCGTGTGACGGTGTGCGCGCGAATTGTAAAAATTTACCCCTAACGCGCCTAAAGAAGTATAACTTCAAAAAAATGGCCAGCGCTGAATCGGACCAGCAGATTCTGAAAATGTGATTTTTAGATTTTTTCCTGTCTGTCCGTCTGTCTGTTATGCATCATGTGAAAACTACTGACTGGATTTAAATGAAACTCGACGCAGAGTTATCTTGTATCCCGTCTCAACATTTAGAATAGTTCTTTAGGGTTATTCACAAACGTCGGAAAGGTTCGAAAGCTCTCGAACGGATCAACTTGCAATCCGACGAAACTCGGAACTTGAAACGCTATCAACAAATTCTGTCGGAAACACATTCGCGAATGTGTTCGCTTCGCGTTCCGTGGAATGACAATATGATTGGCTTGGGACCTTTCCGTTCTTAAACAAAAACATTTCCGACGTTTGTGAATTACCCTACTTATTCCGATAAATAACGTTGTTTCCGTGTTATAGACGAATATGGCCGAAAATATGGCGATGTGATCGTGTTTGTTTTTTTGCTGCCGCCATTGCAGTTCGCTCTATAACATGTCGACATGGCAACGCGAACAAAGTTTCGCTAGCACTGCATATGACAGTAATCTAGAATTCTGGCTTATGTTATACCGTGTTATATATCTTCTTCTAAGTCGATCCCTCACTGCTGACGATCGTGCTTTTGATGGCAGTGAACAATTGCCCTCTTCCACCGAGTTCGGTTCTGAGCACGGGGGAAGCCCGAGTTCATTGAAGTATCCAGCTGGTGAGCAATCTGGTCAATCCACATATTTGGAGATCTGCCGCGAGGTCTCTTGCCTTCGACTTTCCCAGTGACCACAAGTCTCTCTATATTATTTGGGTTCTTTCGCGCTGTGTCCCGTATACCGACTCGTTTATAAAATCTGCGTTAGATAGCCTACTTATTGGATATCACACATCGATCCAAAGGGGTAGAGCAGTAATCGTAAAGGTAAGAAAATAAAGAAAGAAAAAATATTTATTTCTAATAGCGACACACAGCACAAAATAGTACTAACATATCAAAGTATAGATTATACAGAAATGGTATGCCGCGATTTGGAAATAATGTTGGCACTCAGAAATTTTTTTCCAGTGCCTATCACCTAAATCACATTTGGTATGCGACCCGTGCTAAACATAAAAAAAGCAAATAAGTATAAAAAAGTACAAAGACTAAAATATAAAGCAGAAGAAACAGAAAAATGAAAGATGTAATAATAAAAATGAAATAATGAGTAGGTATAACGAAAAAGTACCTAGGGAAATTAATCTGACTACTCAGTAGCAAGTATCCGAAGAGATCAACAATGAAAGGCGACAGTTATGCAGTGTCGGTGACCCAGTTTCTGATGCGGTCTGAAATTAATACAAATTTAGCGCATGCAATAGATAATTTAGTTGTAATTCTGTTTTATATTATGGTGAAATATTAGTCCAATTAGCCAACAGTCCAAGTGTAGATAGGGATAAATGTTTATGGAATATTGAGGAAGACAATTTGGGCGAGAATTAACAGTGGTAGACAGGGTAAATGAAAATAAATTTCATCTGTATCTAAATATACTCGTATAATAACTTCACTGACATATCAACGCATAGTCTAAATAAACCACTGGGACTAGGTCAGTGAAATTTGACCGGGTTCTTTCTGTAATGTGTTAAATTGCAATTCAACCTATTCACCTACACTCTACTAATATTTGCAAAGTAAGTTCAATTTTTTTATTTAGTTTTATTGATGAAGGACAGCAGACAGGCTGACGGCCCAACTGTGACGGAAAGTGCCAATGTGCTGCCGGCCTTGAAGGTGGCATACTCTTGACCACCCCTGGTCTAGAGTATGCCACCATAACAACCTTGTGTTGTGTTCCAGCATTAGTGACCAGGTTCCAGTCTCCCTTAAGAGGGCAGCAGCGCATTTGGTGTTGCAAATGTCCATAAGCGATGGTAACCGCTTTCCATCAAGTGAGTCATTTGCCTGTCTGTTGATCTCCTGCAATAAAAAAAAACTAAAATGTATAAAATAACTTATTTCTAAAGCTATTATTATTAATATATATGATCTAAAACATAAGTTCTACATTAAGTCGGTGCTTAGTAATTTTCAAAATATAGTTATTTTTAACCGACTTCGAAAAAAGGAGGAGGTTCTCAATTCGTCGGAATCTTTTTTTTTATTTTTTTGTTTTTTTTTATGTATGTTCGCCGATAACTCCGTGATTTATGATCCGATTTACGTGATTCTTTTTTTGTTCGACGCGGAATAGGTTCCAATTGGTCCCCTAAAAATTTTACATAGTTTGGCCCAGTAGTTTTCATTTTATGAACATTTTTCATGGAAATAATTTTCACTCCGTTCCGATTACTCTAAGATTTATGATTCGATTTACGTGATTCTTTTTTTGTTCGACGCGGAATAGCTGCCATGTGGTCCCCTAAAATAGAATCACGTAAATCGGATCATAAATCACGGAGTAATCGGCGAACATAAATAAAAAAAAGCAAAAAAAAAAAAAGATCCCGACGAATTGATTCCTCCTTTTTTCGAAGTCGGTTAAAAATTAAAGGGGGTGGGGGTGTGTTTGCTCAAATTGTGACTATATTTAATCTATGCCGACGAAAGGTTAGTATTTATGCCAGAGAATGTATTTATCAATTGCACCTCGTAGTCAATGAAGTTAAATCGTCTGTTTGTAATTCGGACGTATACTCGTAACTGAAATGATGGTATGCAAAGGTAAAGGTTCGATCAGACTAGGCCGGCGGCGGCGATGCGTGACGGGCGCGGGCGCGTGACGGCGCGAGAGCGTCACATCCCGTGACGCCTCGCTTGGCCGCCGCGCGTGACCGTTCCGTTCGCCGGCACCGTGACTCGCATCCAATCCATCTATTTATTATACGCTTTTTTATTTAACCAACACACAAAACTCGCTTTTTAAACCAGTAAGCTCAAGGATCAAACTAACGTACGTGCGAAGCCTTTCTCTTCTTTCGATCTAACTTTGTACGACCTTCACTTTTCTATAATTACTTTAATTGCCTTGTGCGCGGGAATTAGTCAGAGGGAACCTTGCAATTAGCTTTATCATTATTATGATAATGTTATTCATTATAAATTATATTTATTGTAGTTATTCAAGGACATTTTGATAAAATATGAGAAATTAACAATACAATTTATTCGCAAAAACGCTATTTGGCGTTCATCGTATATTTATTTATACTAATTCGCTTAACGTAAATAAAACTAGTCTAACTAGTTTTGCATGTCCATGAAAATATATTTAAATCGGCTCAACAACTGTGAAGGTTACCTTTCAAAACTGATAGAAGAAAATCTTTATACAATTTTATAATGTTATAGATTCCTTTGATGTTTACATTATCCATACTCCATACTTAATATTTATAAATGCTAAAGTAACTCTGTCTGTTACAGATTTATGGGAAAACTACGTGACCTTTTTGGATGAAATTTGGTATATATATAATATAACACTGTAGATAAACATACGAAACTTTTCATCTCAGAAAATGAGACAGTTTTCAGGGTCAAATTATAGTGAGTGCATTGAAATGTACATTACTTAGGGCGTTTGTTTGTGCATTTTTCAGAGGCCACAATTTTATTTTAATGTTAGGGGGCATAGTAAAAGCTTAAGTTCAAGTTTGTGGGGCCGCCACCCCCTTGTATCCCGTCCGTCATGTTGGAAAAATGGGTGCAAAGGGTTTTCGCGCTGTATCTCAGCAACCTATACAAATTTTTATAAAACATTATTTGTGGCAAATTAAATTGTCTACAACTTTATTCTTATTACTTTTTATAGTAAAATGGGAAATAAAAAAATATAAACAAAAATAACTGAAAATTTTGAACAAATTTTCTTTTGCGCGTTACAAATTTTTTCGGGTCATTTTACAATAAAATGACAGAGTAATCTTCTAGACGGTTTCTAACAAATAACTACCGCTATCAAAAAAATAAAATTGCGTCCTCTGAAAAAACAATGTAAAATTTCAATGAACTGTTAAGTAGATATGAGGCGAATGGCGCCTGGATAATAGTTTAATACACTGTTACCTGCTGGGATATTTGCTCTCGAAATAAACGGGATATTCGTTAAGGCATGAGTATTTTCTTTATACTTGTATAAAACGAGCTCTGTATTAATTTAAAAAAAATCTTAGAAGCAAATTATTGCATCTAACGAATAGTTGCAAACAACACATATGCAAAAACATTTTTTTATATTTTTTTATTGCAGGAGTTCAGTAGACGGCCTACTTCATGGAAAGCGGTTAACATCGCCCATGGACATTTGCAACAGCAAAGGTGCTACAAATGCAACAACCTGGTCAACAATGCCGGAACAAAACACAAAGTTGTTATGGCGACATACATTAGACCAGGGGTGGTAGCGACCCAGTCGCCCACCTGGCTATGGGCAGTTTTGTCGCCTCTTACGACAAGCCGCCCGGCCGCAGGAAATTGTATTCTTTCTCCGCTCCTGCACGGATAAAAATTAAACACATTTCACCAAAGTTTTCGTCCTGATAAGTTCGTGGGAAGAGTAATAATAATGAGAATAATAATTTTAAGTTAGAACAACGAGATAGGCATTTTGTATGCAATGAAATGAAAATTTCTGAAGCGTTACCATGCGAAGGTGTTGCCGACTGTCATGCGTGACGTGCACTGACGAATATATTAACTAGAAATTGCTACAGGCAGCAACATTCTATTTTATTTAAATTTTTATCGCTTCTTAATTCAAGTGTGCAAGGTCTGTTAAATTGTAGTTTTAATTTGATTTTTTAAAGTAAATATATAAATTTGGATGTAAGTTTGATTACTAGTTTAGTTGTTATAAAATTTAGTGGTGATTCTAATATCCGTAAAAGAAAATTATAGTCTTATCGTTGTAGATAGCCGGAGAGCTGGCACGCAACATCAGCGACGTTTATGGAGCGAACACTACAAACGAACGCACCACTGTTACTACTTTGACTGCTTTCGTTCTGGTTTCAACCAGAAAAATGAACCTCGTGGTCATCCGAAAACTGGTCGACAATGACGAATTAAAGGCGGTTGTGGAAGCTGATGATACTCAATCTACGGCTGAATTAGCAGCAGCTTGCGAAGTTAGCGTCTAAACAATATTGGTCCATTTTCGTCAAATTGGAAAGGTAAAAAAGCTTGACAAATGGGTGCCCAACGAACTCAATGATCGCCAGCGCGAAGTTCGTTTCGAGACGTGCCTTGCACTGCTCAACGGGCACATAACCGAAGGAATTTTAAACTGCATTGTACCTGTTACGGACGAAAAATGCATTCTGTTTGACAATTGCAAGCGCTGAGCGACTTGGTTGGATCCTGGTTCAGCACCTAACCAATGCCCTAAACGATAACATACCGCTAGAAAAGTGGTGTTCACTGTTGTGGACTGTGAAGAACTGAACACAATGACGGAGAAGCTCCCACGTCGCCAACCAGCTTTGGTCAATCGCTCGTCTCCGCTGTTCCTGCACGACAACATGCGACTTCATACTGCACAGCAGACGGTTTACAAGTTACAAGAGCTGGGGTTGGGAGTTCTCCGTCATCCGCCGTATTCACCAGACCTTGCGCCTACCGACATCTACTTTTTCTATAATTCAATACCCAAGAGGCAGTACCAAATGCCTTTGAAGAGACTGTCCAGCTGATTTTTCAAGAAAAGTATCAATAAACTGCCTCTGCGTTGGCAAAAATGCGTCGATAGCACGGGTGATTATTTTCATTAATAGAAATAAAATATATAGAAAAAAATACGGTAACTTTTTAATAACAAACTGCAATTTCATAGGTGAAGATCAAATACATTCTTTGAAGGTTTTACACCATGAATTGTTACTTATGTTTTTTTAATAAGGCGTAGTATCGTATAATCTAAAACGCAAGTAACAAAAAATGATTGGTCATGAAATTTAAGAATCACTCATATAAGGGTGAACTCCCCATACCCTTCGTCCACCGCGCACTCGATCGCGTCTATACGCGCCGTTTGTGCGTCCTTCGGGTGTACGCGACGCGAATATTTCACTAGAAGTGTCCTGGGACGGATTTCGCATTATTTTATTTTAAACAAATTTGTATTACAATTTTAGTAACATGAAATTTTATTACTGTAAGAAAATTGTTACAAAATGGTTATTAGTGGAAATACAAAATATGTAAAGAATTTCTAGTGCAGGTATATTAATAGTAATTCTAGTTTGTATACATAACTACAAACAATTACATAGTACGTACACACATTCATACACCTGTGTGTATCTCTGTAGATACTACTCACTCAACATATAGAAATGACTTGTTAAGTATTATTGCAACAAAAATTATCTCTTAATTGTTAATACTTAATAGAAGTCGTGGTAGCGTAATGGCTAACGCACGCCTCCAATACACACAATTACAATAAAATTCAAAAATTTTATTGTATTAAAAAATATTAGCATTCTGCACTCCTTCTCTATACATATAAACTATAAGTCTGCCAAATTTCATACTCCGCCGTCTGCGCAGTTTTCGTTAAAACGGGTACAAAGTTTTTGCTTCACGTGTTAATATAACGATATTCGGCAATTTCCGTGATATATTTATATAATCTTTGATTCATGTCATGCGACATTTAAGAACGCCCAGCAGTTCGAAGAAACCTCATAAACCTTAATTAACCGCTTCATTTATTTTTGGCTACACATAAATAATTACGAATTACGTATTACGTACGTAAATCGTAACCTACAAAAACAACGTATCTTCATTCAAAACAACCATGCCTCAGCTGTCATAAAACATCAGTCATTCAGAATATGATCTGGTTATTGTAGTTAGTTGTTAAAGTTGTCTAAAGGTAAAAAAGAAAAACGGATTATTATCTCAAGACTTACAAAAGCAGATAATAATATGAAATTTGGCCACTTAGAAAAGTCTCGTGTATTTATTATTAGATCGTATGTTGTTAGGTACTTAGAAGTAATTGTTAATCAATTATAATTATTATATGTCTATAAAAAAAAAATATGGCCACAACGGCTTAAAGTTACTGTTCGTGAGTAGATATTTGATAAATATTTTAAAAACTATGTTAGTGAGTATCGCAAAACGCTAATTATAATTTCTAAAGATTTATTTATTATGGAACCATGAACCTTTTGGAATATCAATTTACAGATGTAAATCAAGAATTATATGATCAAAACTTACAGTTATGGATGGTGTCACATCTCTAGAGCTATCGAATGGTTGTCAGCTTCAGATGTTACCTACCGTTGTATAAGATAAAGGCTTTATTTAATATTACCTGTTACCACGTGGACGTACAATTTAGTTTGCCTTCCGGCATGCGCTTTAGCGCATTTTCAATTTTTTATTCTAACATTAAAGTAGCTTTAGTTACTCCTTATAACATCAGCTATTTGCCAGTGAAAGTCCCTTCAAAATCAATCCAGCCGTTTCAGAGATTAGCCGGAACAAACAAATAGAACATTTTTTTTGGTATAAGTACCGTATATACTTTCATATGCATGTAGTAAAAACCCGTTATTTTGACATTACAAACAGACACTTCAATTTGATTTATTTGTATAGATGTATAGCTGAGAATTCAGAGGAGTTATTTTTTTTATCTCTTTATAAGAAAGGGTTGCTTAATTCTTTGTTCAGTTTTGTATTATAAATAATTAATAAAACTACATAATTTTCCAATTTCAGAGCATTTTCTCATGTCCATATATTTTCCTCATTATTGAATGACATGACAATAATGACAGACATTGTATTAAACACCCTTTCTTTTTTAAATATTCCATATGAATTGTAGTTTATTAGTATCAGTTCATTGATGTTTGCCACACTAAACAAAAAGTTGGAATTTGTTTCCGTCCAACAATTTGCCCTTGGCGTTCTCATCTCTTCTGCCTACGTTTTTACGTCAAAACGCTTCGCCATGTGTATATTTGACTACGTAAATTGTGAGGTGCTCTATTCGCAATGTGTGAATAGGGAATAAGCCACACGCATCAGTAAATTTTATTTGTTTGTTTCTGTAATGTCTAATTTTTTCCCATTAATTGAACGGAATCAGAAATATATTAACCTCAACAAAGTTTTAAAGTTTTAGTACGATTGACGCAAATACTTAGATTGCTTTTACATTGTCACGATATGGTTAGAAAATTTTAAGTTTTGGAGTCCATTTGAGAAAAAAAAGACTAGTCCTTCTGTACGTCTGATTATGTATGTCACATTCACAGATATTTGCTTCTAAAGGCGTAATAAGTTGTGGGTGTTTTTCTGACTGTTGATTCATGTAGTGGAAATTTTACATACATACATACATAACTTCACGCCAGGTCCCAGGTTGCGGGGTAGGCACGAACAACTGAGCGCCATTCAGGCTTATTCTGCACACACTTCACTTGCTTCTTTGACAATTGGAAATTTGGAAATTTTAAGTAGTCATTAATCTTAACAAGATCCACTGAAATATTTTGGAGGTGTAGAATAAACTTGTTTCGTTTCTGTCTTAGGGTCCCGTTGCCGATTAATATTAAAGGTCGACATTCGACACGTCAATGGAACGTTTTAAACTAAACACGAACGAGTTTTAAACTACAGACCTTCGATTGCGTATTTTTTAAATTGGCGCCCAACATGATTCATATCCGCTCTTCTCGTTTAAAAAGTCCGTTTTGTACTCGTATCCAAATCACTTTGTAAGTCTGTCACCAGCTTTAAATTGAATGTCACAATAAACCGATCACTATTAATTTCATGAGTATGTTTTATAAATTTACTGCCAATATTTTCGTATTAAATGTACTTACGTCAACAATTCCGTCAACACCTCTGTAATGACGTATACGAGAAAAATCCCTTGATGATTTTCACTTGGGCTTGTTTTGATTGGCCGTTGATTGATGTACGGCCTCTTTGGCTTCCTCGCTTTTCTTCACTCGTGTCGGCGAATGGCACTTAGCCAACCGCGTTTGCATTTGAAGGTATTACGTCCACCAATTACTGGTTATTGACATTGGTTAAAAATACATCACGTTGTTTTTTTGCATCACTGAATACGATTTCTTAGTGCTAGATAACGTAAGGATAAATAAACTTGGTATGCTTTTATGTGGTCTAAATTGAGCTTTGGGTTTTAAAAACACAATTTGTGTTGTTTTTTAATATAATTTTATGTTTAGAAGATGATTTGGTCATTGAAAGTTAAATTGTGTTATTAAAAATAAACTCCTCTGGCTGCGGAACAATGCTGAGAACTCAGGCCAAAAAACTAGCAGCTCTTGTTTTTGAACTTGTATGTAATTATTTAATAATTAGAATTGCAAAATTGATCTTTTATGCAAAATAATTATATGAGTCCATCTGTTTTGTAACATCGTTAAAATTATAAATACTAATCTGACGGTAACAATCACAATTGGTACATTAAACGTTACTAATTTTAGTGTTTTCGGAAAATATAAATTTAGGTACAAATAATGAAAACCACTCAAATAAAATACCATGTAGATGGTTGGAGCAAACTGAACCAATAATGACTAACCAATTATCTAAAACGTTTAAACGCATTAATTTAGTCAATTTGATTCTACATCTCGCAAATGTGAATAAACATGATCCGCCATATAATGGTGTGCTGTTTTGAACGTTAGTCATTAAGTTTTTTTGTTAACGTACCTTTATTTAGATTTGTCATGATTTCTAGTAATCAAATTCTTTATAGCTTTATTTGTGGTTTGATTTCAATAAGGATGTTGATTCTTAAATCGTTATATTGGTCAATATTTTGCCTAAATATAGTTTGTGGTTTTAATAATATTATATACAATAGTACATACAATTACATACACTATAAAAATCAATTCCTCATTCAAGGGTACGGCCAGTCCTAATTTTTTAACTTTTTTGTGAAAACAGATTTAGTCCTCTGCACGATTCCTTGGCGACCGCCTTGGCCTACGCACAGAGAAAGTTCCATCCTTTTTAGAAGTAGGAGGTATTGTCCCATTCGACTAAAGAGTCAAAACCAATAATAAAATTATTAAACTCAATGCTAAAACCATCCAAACTTTTACGCCGAATTATGGAGAAAATGGTCGCAATATTTCATATTTAATGATTTTTCAAATTATGTTTGCAAATCATTTATAACATTGAAGCACCTTCATTGAGTACACCTGGCAACGTTTTTCACAAAAGTGTGTACGTATTATATCCATTATATAGACAAATAATCAAATATTTGTCGGTAAACCGCCATCGTATCCGTTCCGTTCGTCTCCTACGCACGTCGATGCTAATGAATATAGCACGATCTTATGACTTTAGTATTACAATAATACTGCTAATATAAACAGCTATTGGGTCAAATGCATTGCGATTGTTAATAACAATAACAGCGAAATATTTGAATATGTCTATAATTATATAATCGAAATACCATAAACACATAACTGAAATAAATAATGATTTTGAAAAGATAGATTTGAGGTTTTGATTAAAAATAGCTTTCCTATCATGTGAAAGGTATTTAACGATGATTGAGTACAAATAAGAATCAACGTAAGAAAACAGTCATGAATCATAGCACCTTGCAAAACATCTCCGCACGGTGGAAAAGTTTAAATCAAACATGAAAGCTAACGAGTTGTGCTTCGTAAATTAGCTCCGTTTTCGTGTCACATGATTCATATTGTCCGGGTAAATAACCGGCGGTGATAACAAAGATGACAAGTAAAGTACACGTGTTTGCGAATGAAGAATTTGCGTCAATACCTGTTGGTATACATATTAGCGGTACCCTGCAAAGTAAGCTAAGTTCTCCCATGTGCCTCGCTTGCGTCATGTATATTAACATGATTTTAGTTATCATTAGTAACATGTGCTAATTTATAATTAGATACCTTCACGATTTTTGCTGATCCATTTTTTTGTTGAGCTCTTGAGTTGTTAATATTGACAGACATAACTCTTTCAATATTAGCAACACAAGAATTCTTTATCCTTGTATTGCGTGGATGTTACTTGTGTACAAAATACTTAGAGCATTAAATATGAAGATAAATTACGTGGACTGTACAAATATGTTGATCGCTGTGGATATAAACAGAATAATTTAATGAATCTTACTATTGTTATTATTAGTGTCTAAGTTCCCAACTCTTAGGTACCAAACAGATGGTCGTTATATGATCTTCTACATCTAAAATGGTCATTAACTTTGCACAGCCGATGTCATCTTTTCACATCAATTGTATTTTGATTTTTTTCAATTTCCATTTTAAGAGGTCAACTGCCACTTGTAACATAAGTATACATACGTCAGCATCTTAAGAATTTGGATATTTCAACCTGTCGATGTCATCACAATACTTGTTTTCCTATTACTATGTCAAATATTGCAAATTTTTGTTCAAATTTATTTGTTCTGTGAAATTTACATCATTTGCAAGTGACTGCTAAAAGTAGTCGTTTTGAAATAGATATTACATTAAACGTAAGCGGCATACAAAAGGAGGTAAAGAAATTCAAGGAATATAATAAACTTTAAATAGCATCTTTCGTGGCTTTAATTAATATTTCTATGAAAATTGAAACCACGTTGTACATGAATTACATGTCAAGGTTTCAGTTATAACTGTTTCAGTACAATGACGTATGATGTTTTGTCGATGTTTTATTTTATACATTCTCATTGAAATATGTCTACTGTTTTCGTCGCATATGACGAGTCACACCTTTGTTTATGTTTGTTTCTTTAAAAAAATAAACTAAGCCAAAACTTATGTTGATAGATTAATCTTTTACTTCCTTATTATAAATAATTTGCAAGAAAGAGGGTAGTCTAGCGGTGACATCGTTCGAGTGGCGTGATTGGTGGTGGCGGTGCCGTAGTCGTATATTCACTTCTTGTTTGACTTCTGACCGAGTCGGACATCTGCTAGGCCTATTGTACGAGTAGCTGAATTGATGTTTCTTTATTACATGATAACATTTGCATTGTAGATAATATTAATTGCGTTATCCTTATGTACTGTCTTCTGTTTAAGTTATAATCTAATAGCTGTGTTGAATGTTTTATTGTAAATTAAATCCATTGCGCGAATCTTCATTTATTTTAATCAATTTCTGAAGTAGTTCTTAAAACATTTATATATACAATAAGAAAAGTTTATTTGTTAAAGGCGACACACACAAAATATATAAGGCTAATAAAGCACCATAACATTTTAAAAGTTGTGTGCCGCAATTGGACAAATGACTGACACTCGGTATATAAAAAAGTCAATTCCACACAGCACTGACTTTCAGTGCCTACCTCTTTCTTAGTCTATAGGCATTGCATTGAGATCCCTATAAGAAGTATAGTCTGTTACTTATTAGTATTAGCTATACATATGTATTTATAACTAAAAAATAAGAAGAACGTTATATACATACATTAATTATTAACAAAAATGAATAAGATATTTAAAAATGTACTGTTAAACTCGTATACAACCTTTTTATTTATCTCACCATTGGTGGCGAGATAAATAAAAAGTAGATTTTATTTGAAATTTGACGTTTATGTTTGGAAAGCGATGAAAAAAATGTGCTCATTAATATTCGTTTGTAAAAACATGTAAAGTAAAAATTTACCTAAAATTATATTATAATATGATTGAATTGAAAAATCCGGAGTTTCCTTGAAGCATATGAAAGTCCACGGCACCCGGTATCTACCAGCTGTTTCTCCATATACTTTATATTTTTAAATATTAAAAGTTCGCCTGAATTCTAACCTGCTCTGGAACCATCCACACAGCTTGGGCTAAAGCATGACGTAGTGTATGTACGTTGCTGGAATGCCGAGTTGCCGGAATACGTGCGGAATATAAATGGCGAAATGACACTTCGGCGGAATGTCAATGCACGAAGACGCACATTGACTGTTCGATGGCGAGTAATGTAGGGTGATGGATTTATTGTTACAAGAACATTGGGAGGGGAACATCAATGAATACTGTGAAGTTTTAGTTGGGGCCTTTTTTTGCTGAAGAACAGCTAGTTAGCTTTTTTTTAAATTCATTGTACAAACTCTATAAAAGTTATTCCTTATAATATCAGCTAGCTGCCAATGAAAGTCCCATCAACATCAGTCCAGCCATATCAGAGATTAGCCGGAGCATCTAGACAAACGAAGACTCTAAAAATTGCATTTTCGTACTCCTGGTCTGAATTATCCCGTCTGATTTTTTGCGTTTTTTTCACATTATAAACAGACACTTCAATTTTATTTATCTATATAGATGTTGTAGATTAACATATCAAGGCGTTTTATCTTTCATATATTCATTGACGCATGTTACTTCTTGGCCTCGGCCAATCCCTGCCGAATTATTATGGAAACAAAATTCACAAGAATGAAATAAAACATGATGTAAAGTTGACATGTGATGTAATTCATTACTCATATGTATACAAATGTTAAAAATATCGCCTTGTAATTTTAAATACCATCTGTGACGAGGATGACCTAAACAATATGCAAAAACTCTATTAAAACTATCAACAAGCTAGAGCTTACAGAATCTGAAGCATTGTTCAAGTCTTTCGTATCAGAACTTCTTTTGCTTGTCTTTTTTTACATTTAAGGGCATCCTACAATTTGAAAATAAATATTTCTTTGTTTTCTCCCTTAAATATAATTACTAAATACCAACAAGAAAATTTTAAGAAACTATAAAATGAATGAGACCAATTACAAAGCGGGAGAGGCCAAGAGTCTAAACTGAGACAAACCATTGTATGTTGCATTAAATATATATGTATATACTTTTTTGGTTATATATACTTTGTTCTGTATTATGTAAAGAATTAATATACAGCTTTGTTTTTTATAAAAAATCATTGAATTTTCGGTTTTACCGGTCGGAGAGTATCGTTTGCTCAATCCGATCATTGTTGCGTTGCGTGACTACAAGAACAAAACGGGTCGTGCCTTTATGTCGTTGCAAGTGACCAGGTAATAATAATATCACAAAAAAACGATAGTCGACTATTTAAAATGATATATACACATAGACTAAGCCTGACATACATCTTATGGGCAGCTTTTTATGTAGTATGTTATATGTAATTAAACCATATACGAATTTCATTGCGTGTTCAGCTTCCTATTTCTTTTAAAGATGTCATAGCAAAATAGTTACCATTATATCGTATGTCCGTCCGTCTATATCACGCTATTTATTAAAATGTTCAAGCTATGTATTTATCATTAATATCCAACACATTTTTAGGAACAAATTCCCTTAGCCGTTGTACACATATTTTTAAGAATATTCCATGTTAAAACTGACACTTGCATGTCTTAGTAATTCTAGTTTGTATAATAACTACGTCCGAATAATACTCAACTGCAGATTGATTCATCAGCAAACAGTTGCGGATCACGGGGGATATTGTCACGCGAAGGCATCTGACTGCGTCATTAATTATCTGCGTCGATGACGACATAGTGTCTATTGTTTTAATGTTATCCTGTTTGCTAAATTATATTTATCACTTTCCTTATGTAGGTTATGGTATATTTGTTACTAAATGACAATAGATTGACAGACAAGGTCATATAATTATATTAGCCTTATTTCTGGCAATACATAAGTGATATTAATCGGAGATACTTAGTATGCAGTATATTAGTTAACGATTTTTTTTCCGCCTGAAAACCAACCTAGGCCTTAGTGTACCAGTTAACTAGGCGGGCTAACATTTAGACCGCAAAGCCCGCCGTCGCTGTAATAAATTCTCTTTGTAAGTTTAGAGCCTAGTAATCTTAGCTTTCTTTCCAGGGATACTTTTTATTATTGTGGTTCATGCGTAGCTATGCTATAGACCAGTTAACCTAAATTTGCCTTTATCACATTTCGATCCTCTACCGTTCTTTCTACGTGATTAAACCAAGGCTGTGGAGATTTATTTTCCTAATTACATTGGTCGGCAAAAAATATGAAAATTCACTCCTTGTAACTATTGTTTTTTTTATTATAATTTCGACACTTATGAATATAAATATAGTATTAAAAGCTTTGTACCACGTCCATTTTTTTTGTAATTGATGTTTTAAATTAAGCGCTTTTTTTGATTTACATACAAAATGCACATTGAATTATTATGACAATAGCTCATTTAATTCCTTCGACAACATTTAAAATCATCAAAATTATATACTTATCTAATTAATTAATAAACTCATTCCAGTTAGTAGTTTTCTCCATTTTTATATATTCTATTATAATTTTGTGGCGAATGAAGTAACATATAATTCTGAGCATTTACCATTCGTATCGTTTCTCTATGTATGCCAAAAGGGTAATAAAATGTGTTTCTACAGACGCAGGTGTGAATTTGTCTTTTTTCGGCATTCAGGTCGTAACTATATTATATTTCTTAAAGATTTGTGGAAAAGAAAATTAAATCTACTGACATGATAAGAAAAAAGTTTTGCACAAAAACATATTCAGTTAGGAGCAAAAAAAAAATACGTGATAGCAAGAAACTAAAACCAGATCTAAATTCATTATCTCAAATTCTATATATTTATCGAATTTTTATTTAAAGGGGGGTTTGGTTGCCGACCAGTGTTAATATGTGCACGACTGTCAGAATTCCAATTTCCAAGATTACTAAATATATGTACATAATTATCATGAAACAGGATATTCAGTTTCAGTGCAAGCAATTATATATTGTTTTCAAGCATTTATTTTACTTTTGACGTTTGCACGTCTATCAACTTACATATTTCTTGTCAATAAATCCCACACATGAAACAAATGACCTAATTGCCGTACTTTATTGCTGTGGGTGACTTTATAGTCATATTTCTCCAAATAAACTATCGACACTATACGTAAATAAATCTAAAGTAATCAATTTGAAAGTAAAAAATATTCGACTTTACTACATTCTTTTACTTTATTGCAAAAATGACCTATTTGATACATGTAAAATATGTTCATCGACATGTGGGTATATTTGTTACACGATGTATTATTTTTAGAAAAAATATGCAGATGAGTTAAATTGATTAAAACTTATTTATAAATTAAGTCGTCTCTTATTTTATTTGGGGGGCTAAAAGCTATAGACTTACAAACTAAAGTTATAGAGATAACTAAAGAATAGCAATTCGTTTTTATAACAAATCGAGTCTGTGACACATTAGGACATTACTAATTGATCATCGAGCTATTAAATTGAAATAAATGCTTGGAAAGGGTAAAGCATTGATGTAGCAATAATTATTATTGTTACATCAATGGGTATAAGTATAATTCTTATCATACTGAAGTGTTTTGTCCTCGAGGTATTCAGCTGTGCAAACAAGGATGTTGGTACAGGTGGAATTTACATAACCACCGCTATTTTATGCAAGAACTGTTACGGATATGCTTGTGTTCATTAGACATTAACTAGTACTAAGTACTAAGTTTCTATTTTAACCCGTCGACGATTAGTTAATATAAGAAAAATGTTCCTATTTTATTTCAATTTTGTTACTGGTTGATATTAACTCTCCTAACGCTAATACGATTTAGATTGTGAGATGCTCATCTTAACAAAGAAAGCTTACACGTTAATTTAGTATTCTTTATAATAATAAACATATATTTCAATTTACGTCACACAATCATATATTGGTTAGTAAACACACACAAAATAGGAATACTTAAAACTAGTGTTAGTAGAATTTATAGCCTAAAGTCTCGTTACAATTGTGCTAGCACAACAATTGAGTACGGGCACATCAAACCTGTCAGGACTTTTGGGATGTTGTTTGGGCTGGCCCGAATTCTGCAGAGCATTGGTATAATAGTCATTTACATTCAAGTTTCAAATGACGCGCAATTCTATCATCAATGTGTTGTTAGGGAGTTTATCCCACTGTTTCTTCTTAAACAGTGATGGCATGTTGTCAAGCGTAGGAAATAGATTTAAGTTTTAACCTATATTTATGATAAAAAAATTATATGAACTTTAATCGTATTAATTAAATCTGAAGCAAATAAAGCATCACTCGCTTCGTTTGTGTTATTTTCCAAATCTTTTGTCATAAAACTCTTAGAAATTCCTCGTTGAAAATTATACAACGTCGGTAACACTTCTCGTTTTGTCTTGCATAGTAAAACGAAATAGGATAAAAACAATTTAGTCCACGTAACCAAAAGTAGTAATAAAACAACAGTTACAAAAGTAAAAGTCGATCGTAAAATATCCAGTTTAACAACTCTTTCGTTGGAGTCCCGTTATCCTTTTCATATTGAAGTGTTGAACGAAGTTAATAACCACGAACAAAGCTTTATTATTGGAAGCTTTTACTTGTTCCTAAGAAATATTTTATAGGTACTTTACATGTTGTACTGCTTTTGTTCAAATAAACTGTTCATTTTAAAGTCCAGTGTAAAGCAATGGAAATTAAATCCACTTGTTTAAGACACTGTCTGTCGTACTCATAATGTATATTAATTAGCGGATACCGAATTCGCTTTGTACTTTCATTAAGTCTTCATCACGTCCCACTTAAAGATAATTTACAAAAATGTATAATAATATAATACACTTAATGTACAATTGCTCTTTATGTATATATTAATACGTAAATCAAAAACTTTATACCCCTTTTTACGAAAATTGCGTGGACGGAGGAGTATGAAATTTCGCTTATAGTTTATATAGAGAAGAAGGGACGAATGCTAATAATTTTTTTAAAGTTATGCATAAAAAATAGATTAAATCAACAAGAAAAACATTACACATACCACCATATATTTGACACACACGCATATTTTATTGTTAAAGTCAAATTAACAATGTAAACTTGGTGAAATCTGTGATTATAGAATAGTATAGGCTTTAACAACAAAACCTTAATCATGTTGAAACTTATAATTTAAATCAATTATGGTCGAATTTCGACCACTGGGCGACCACAAGGAGTAAAAAATTGTGAGCTCTTTGAGTTCAATTGAGTTATAAATGGAAGACGGTTGTTTCTATCAGTTATAGTAAAATCAGAAAACGTTAGAATTCGATGTTTCAACGTTTTTAAATTTTATGTAGCATCTTTAGCTACTATATAAACAAAGTCACTTTTCCGTCTGTCTCCTAAACCACGCAACGGATTTTTAAGCAGTTTTCCTTAAAGGTTTATACACTTCTATAGTAAAGTAGAGCTACTTACTACCTAGCTTGAACTATGGCGCGGCCGCGGGAAAACTATGATATCATCTATTCATCAAATTCAAATTCAAAAGATTTTATTCAAAATAAGTTCCACTGGAGAACACTTTTTGAAGGTCATACATATAGATTAAAATTATATTTTACTTCCTAGTCTATGTACACCGCTTCGCAACGTGTTATTGCTGTTAAGGAGAAGAAGCGGCAAGAAACTCCCCAGCAACACGTCTAGCTAAAAACATTTTTTGCTTTATATTTATCTCTTATTCAATTTATATATCAAGTTCTTTTTTTTTCTTTTTTTTATAATTTTTATACAATAGCATGTTACAGAAAGACTGAAGAATTAATAGAGTTGTAGCAAACAGTGCATATTCACAGAGACACAATAAAAGAAAAGAAGAATATTACTATAGTTTTAATAAAGAAGAACATGACGCACTACATTTTTTATTTATTTTTCTGCAACATGTCTCCATAAATTCCTTACAAGCTTAGCAAGATAATTTGTACAAAATATGGTATAAGAGGTTGGAGCGAGCTGCTATGTAAATGAAGTTTTGTCTTTTAAGTATTCTTCAATAGTGTAGTATCCCTTTTTTAGCAAGATACTTTTTAATTTGATTTTGAATTTAGTGAAGGGCAGATCTAACATTTCATCACATTGCTAATTATAGGAAGTCAAGTATCGTATACACTTTGGTATCCGGTTAGTCCGCTTCGTAAATAATCTATTCACTCAAAATACCTAAAGACAAATCGAAATGAATAATGGTCTGTACACCATTACCTTTTTCACTTTTGTTGAATGCAACTATAGCACAGATATTAACACAAACCGGACACATATTGACATCCTTGTAATAAATTAGAAATGTTTGAAAGAGTTTTATGATCAATTCTTAAAAGAACAATACAAATACCATATTTCGTCTCCATTATAGCCCACTGCTGAGTTGAGCCTTTGTTTTGCTTCTTTGTGACATTTCACTCTTTTGGTCTCGTTTTTACACGAATTTGCCGAAAGGAGTTTTTATTTTTATGGTTTCTCCGTCTGCCCTTTATCAACATTTTTTCAACAACAATAATTCTGGCTTAACAGTAATTATTTAATTTTAATTAGAGTCATGCATCTTTGGAAAATTAACTGTGGTTATCGACATGTGTCTGCTACAAAAATCATTTTTGCTTTTATCTTCTAAATATGTATCTCTTGTTAGTTAGTTCCAAAAAGATGAAATCTCTATATTACCTGCAGTCACTTTTAAGGATTTATATTAAATTTTGTACAAATTAAATTTCCTTAAGCTCTTTGAGTGCAAATGTTAACTTCAAACTGTAACTGTTTCTATACTGTCGTCACTGTTATAATTATTGGTCAAAGAACCACTTCGCAGAAATGAAATGTGGTACATTATTATGTATTACTAACAAAATGCAAATATCCTCACGTGTTTTTATTTTGAGCTCACAAAATATGGCCCCTCGTAAACGTACGTCAGTAGCTTCCATTTCTGACCTGTGACATATAAGGGAGTGCTCTTTAATTGCAAAGCCTGTTGGCGGGATGCTTTGTTCAACGTTGATGCGGGGCTTTATTTATTTATAAAGGTGGCTATTTAGCGGTTTTCGTCTATTCTGGGATTTGGAGACACGTGATTGTCGTTTAACCTTTTAAATAAACTTGTGTTCCTTTCTGCCTTTATATTTGCATCAAAATTCAGTCTAGTATATCTGTCATCACAACGGCTTGGGTCTGTCTCACCTAAAACTTGTCACGCATCTCTAGCTACTGTCATCCAAGCTGGTCCACACCTGCCTGCAAATATATTCCGCCTTTTCCTTTGCTTCTCTTTGTTTCATATTTTATATCCTTACAAAAGTAATAAAATTTTATTGAACAAAATAAAAATTTACTTTCTGTAACATGGTCTACAACAAAAGACCGAAGTATATAAGAACTCGTCGTACTTGTTTCAAGACTGATTATCAAGTTTTGGATATTACTAATCTCGATTTACTACTAGTTTATTGACAGATTTTATTTTATTTTATTTTATTTGGGGGGCTAACAGCTATCATTAATAATAACTAAAAATAAGATAAATTTAGAGAAGCTATTAATAAGCCTCCACAGATAACAGTAAAACTAAGAAGTGAGAAAAAAAAAAGAAAATTATACTAAGAAACAATAATAAAATGTACATAGATATAAGGTACTTAAACTGATAAATCCGAGTTTGAATAGAATTTGACCAACTTAACGCTGAACAATGCTACACTATTAGTAAATAAGTCTAAGTCTATATCTTCCAACTTACTTAACTTATTAAATTCGTTTGCTGTTCTGATACAGAACGAATTACGTCGGTAAGCTGTGCGCGTCAATGGTGTGTGTAATAATTTCCTAGGGCGAACATTAGAAGGAGGAACATACAAATGTAGTTTCTCAGTGAGATTAGTACAATCAATTTTGGATTGCGCAATTTTTACCAAGAAAGGTAAATCAGCAATTTTTCTCCTAGTTTTGAGAGGTAAAAGGTGAAATAAAGTACAGCGTTCAACGTAACTTTTCTGTGGTAATTTAAATTTGAAATTTATAAATCTTGTAAATTTTTTTTGAATGCTTTCTAGTCTTGTGGAATGTATTTCGTAATATGGATTCCAAATTTGACTATCGTATTCGAGGTGACTGCGGACAAAAGCACAATAAAGAACTTTGAGGGTTTTCATTGCCTTAAACGAGCTACCGTTGCGAATGAGGAAACCCTATAACCATTGTTAATACTATACGGATAATTAATAGTCGTACTTTTTCGAGTAAACGTAATTACAGAACATTTGGATATATTTAAGTCTAATTTATTACGTTTACAATAATCGGATACACGTATGATATCATCCTGAAGGTGTGATGCATCAGCTGAAGTAGTGATGGACTTGTAAATTTTCATATCGTCAGCAAATAGCTGAAATTGAGAATGATGCATACAGGTATAAATATCGTTAATAAATAGAACAAATAGCAGGGGACCCAAAAGCGATCCTTGAGGGACTCCTGACGGGATCTCAATCCACGAAGAAGTGAAACCACAAAGAACAACTGCTTGGGACCTATTGGCAACATAGGAAGAAAACCAACGGTATAAGTCTCCTCTAATACCTAATACAAGAAGTTTGTCTAACAATATATTGTGGTCAATTCTGTCAAAAGCTTTGCTAAAATCTGTGTAAATAGCATCGCATTGTACACCACTGTCCAAACTGTCAGATACGTAATCGGTAAATAGCATTAGATTAGTGACGGTAGATCTACCTTTTAAGAAACCGTGCTGATGAGAGCTGAGATGTGGTTGCAAAGTATTATATAGTTGATTGTAAACTATTCGCTCAAGGATCTTGGCGATTAAACAAAGCTTGGAAATTGGCCTATAGTTTTCTACTTTGTCTTTGGGCCGTTTTTTATGGATGGGTGAGATAAATGCCGATTTCCAAACTAACGGTACGATGCCTTCACTTAAAGAGCGTTGAAATAGAATAGATATTGGGTGTGTCAACTGATCAGCACATTTTATAATAAAATATGCTGGGAGATGATCTGGCCCAGGAGATTTGTTCAATTCGAGAGATTTTAAATGCTTGCGAACAATCGCAGGATCAATTTCAATAGAATTTATATCACATGAGGAGTCAGGATAGCGAGGTGAAAAGGGATCGATTGATGAAGTGTTCGAGTGACATGACTTAAGAAAAGTAGATTTAAAATAATTAGAAAAAAGTTCACATATTCCTAGACCCGTGTCGCAAGTTGTATCTATATAAGACATAGTCGAAGGATAGTTGGAGTTAGCTCGCTTACTTTTAATGTATGACCAAAATAATTTAGGATCGAGATTGATGGAAGATTCAATTTTATCTATGTATGTTATATAACAATTTTTCTCAACTTCATTGACTCGATCTCGTAGAAGTTGAAATGTGACCAGATCGCGCAAATTGCCATAAACCTTATATTTGATAAAATATTTATGTTTTTCCTTAATTAACTTGATAAGAGCAGTGTTGTACCAACGAGGAAATTTGCTGTCTTTCTTACGTCGCTGTGGAATGTGGACATCTCTGATATCGTATAAAGTCTTATAGAATGTTCCCACAGCTTCATCAACATTCCCACTGTTTAATATATTCTTCCAATCGATGGTCGCCAGGTTGGCGCAGAGGCTCTCGTAGTTACCCTTTGCATACTGAAATACAATACGACTTGGTGATGTTAGCTTGTCAGTAAAAGCAATATCAAGATAATAAACCAAGGATGGATGATAAGAATCTTCCGGGACTAAAGGATCTGAGCAAGAATTAAGTAAAAGAGTGTCGTTGGAAAGAACTAGATCAAGTATTTTGCCATACTTGTTCACAATGAAATTGAACTGAGTTAAATTACATAAACTAAGGGTATCGATAAAAGTACAAAACATATTAGAAGGGGGTGACGAGGGTAATAATCCATCTGTTGAGGGTGACCATGTAATAGCGCTCATATTGAAGTCGCCTGCTATTATAAATTTGTCCATTGGGTGAGCAGAGATTAACTCTGATAGATTGGTAAACAGAAAGACAAAGACAGATACTAACTGTAATTATAAATGTTGGTTTACTAGTATATACGTTGGACCGTATAGTCGTAAAAGCTCTTTGCCAGTATTCAAATGTGCGTCAATCGAACTTTGAACGTGATCGATTTCAGCTTCAAGTAGATGGCTAGATGGTGGGTTGTGGTGAATTAAAATTTTATTTCATTTAATGATAGGAGCAGAATAAGTTTATTTGGCGGATCGGTAAAAGCTTACGTGTACAAAAGGCTGGCCTGTACTTGGGGCAACGCAGATAACAGAGTCAATTGCCGGCTTGTGTGAAGACTCATCAAGGTATCCCTATTTAAGAGGTAACCCATGGGCTAATACTTCACTAAAACCCCCTTCCTCCCACGATGAGACTCCCTGGACCTCGAACCACGAGTTACGCTCACACTAATCCTGCGCATCAGTGCTTGAGAATGCCCCGGGAGAGTCAAACTCAGTTCGTCAACAGGGATTGGTTCCTCTGCTCCCCAGGTGCGTGAGGACCCCTGTAGTGACTACAACAGTTGTAGGTTTACGATAATAAGACAGCGGGTCTTTTCTCGTTACGTCAGGTATCAAGCTCTATTAAACTATGTTGCTCGATTAAGTGCCTCCACTCCAACATGGTTGATGATTCTCATGTCTCTAGACAATATCACAATTTTTCAGGTGCCTTTTGCATCATAAATGTGGATACACACACAATAATATTGTGTAAAGGGAGCAGATACCAATCGTGTTCCCTTAATACACAGTTTTAACAATATTATAATAGTATATCGAGTCCGTCTGTATTCTGTACACTGTGCGTTGTGTACGTTTCGCAAATACAGCGTTATCAGTTTATTTACACAATGCTGGAGCGATCGAGCACTGTTTACGTTATAGGAAGCCTTGGCACTGAGCGAGGCTGTGACGTCATCGGCCACAGTATCGTAAGAGGCACAGAAGGTCGGTGTTAACTCTAATCAGGGTCGTATAATTACGTGCAACTGATACAGGCTAACCGGACACAGAGCTCTCAGATATTGCCTTTATTTTTAGATTATGTTTATTGCTAGCTAATTTACATTATAGATTACGCTGAATAAGTTAATAAAGATAACTAAATATGGGATTGGAAGCGAGGTCATAATGTTATTACATCTATGTGAATCGTAATAAGTGGTCGTCCCGCATCTTTGGTAGTTAAGAACTTTGACTGTATATTTGTTTTTAATATCATAATTTATACTCGGTCCCCTCTACATATTATTATATATTATAGACAAGCTATGCCGGCGACTTCGTCGGCGGTTCGGAGGAATTTCAAGTCAAACTTGGATAAAATCGCGTGCATATCCCAGTATTTAATAAACTTACAGATTAAAAATGTATAATGGTGCATAGTGGTATTGTTAAAGAGCGATCTCTTCCAGACAACCACTTGCAGGACGTCTGATTCCAGAAATAATTTGATGTCCTTTTACTATCCCCCTTTCTGGGATAAAGGTGGTCAATGTATATTGTACCAATATTAAATGTAAATAATATATACTGACTATATGTTTACAAGCATTTCGTTTTCGCGTCTATCAAGTTACATTTTTTTGTCAGTAAAGCCCACATGAAACCAATGACATAATTGTCGTACTTTATTGTCGTGTATTCTGTGAGTCATGTAAAACTCAAACTCAAACTGATAAACCATTGATACTATACGTAAATAAATTGTAAAAGTAATCAATTTGGAAATAAAATGTGTTCTACTTTAAAGGAAATTAATACCGCAATTATTATAAGTGCTTATAAAATAGCTTTTTTAATATATGTAAAATGTGTTAATTGAAATGTGAGTATATTTATTACACGATATACAACAATATATAGATAAGTTAAATTGATTAAAACTTATTTATAAATAAAGTTAATTTTAATAACAAAGTAAGTAGTTCGTACTATATGTTAAGTATACCACCATCGCCATTATCATCTCAATTCATTCCTGGGGTTGTCTGGAAGAGATCGCTTTTTAGCGATAAGACCGCCCTTTGTACATAACTAGATATAATTTTAGTCTTTAAGTTCATGATTGTATTGGTGTACAATAAAGTGTTATCTATCTATCTATCTAAGTCGGCAACATATTTGAACATTGCTATTTGATCCGTCATCGAGCTGTCAAAAGTAAAATAAATGATTGGGTATAAACATGATTAAATTCCTAAGTCTATGAGAAGAAACATTCAAAAACTCGGTAATTCTAGAGCGGCTGTTAGACTTGAAAAATTCAATAATAACTGTTATATTCTAAACTTGCAGTCGTATGACATAATCATCATGCTTTCGAAAAAAAGTCGACAATAGGTAGGTAACAACTACATAGGTTTCAGAAAACTTATTCACTCGGAACTGAAGACAGCAAAGACTTGTTAAAAGTTTTCTCCGTGCAGGAACGGAAAAAGAATATTGTTACGAGTGCGGGACTCGAATCAAAATGCCGTTGGAGTTACTATAATTATACATATACGTATAACAAGTACAAATATAACTGGACACAACCAGTACAAACTGCACGATTCAATAACACGCGCAAAGTCCGTCACAATATCGCTCATCAAATGTACGTCTTGCTCGTATCGTAATCCTTGCTTGACTGCCTTACCCCTCCGTTTAGGCATTGTTTTATACTAACTATACAATACAACGCTCGACCGCGTGAACTGGATTTTTCCAAGAAAACGTAAACTGCACGCGTGCGGCCATAAACGAGTACGATAACAATAGGCTATGGTCTAATTGCAAATGTTAAACACATTGTAAACAAAAGAAGTCCAAATGCGGGGAAAGGTAATAAACTGCGCTTTATGACAGTCAGGTGTGCATTCACCTTTGTCGGCATGTAACAATATTAATTCCTGCGTTGGGGCGGCCTGTCGTAAGTGGCGATTAATCAACCCACAGCCAGGTGGTAGCGTATTTATCCCTCTGGATGGGTGGTATAGAGTATGCCGCCAAAACAACTTTCAGGTGCGTTCCGGCATCATTGACCAGATTACAGTTTCTCCTTCAAGTCCGGCAGCACCTCTGCTAAGGTCCATAGGCGACGGTAACCGTTTTCCATCACAGTTGGGCCGGCAGCCTGTCTGCTGTGTTTCAGCAATAAAAAAAAGTTCTTCCAAAATTAGGGCAACGTTCTCAGAAAGTAAATTTAATTGTACTTGAAATTTCAATTGTTTATGTTAGTGTTTGTTTATCGATCGAATCTCATGGCCGAGCCTAACATAATATGAGAAATAAAAGCCCACCGCCTCCGCTGGCTCGGTCAATTAGAACAAATGGGAGAGGATCGCAGCGTGAGGAAAGCATATTTGGGACGGCCGGTAGGTCGGCGTCCGGTTGGCCGTCCCAAATGTCGCAGGAAGGACAGAGTGGAGACTGACCTGTCGGAATTACGAGCCAGTAATTGGCAAGAAACTGCACAAGACAGAAAAGTGGCATGCTCTCGTTTTGAAGGTCAAGACCCACTTTGGCTCGCTGAGCCAACGGAGTAAGTAAGTTTATTTTTCAATAACTCTATTGTCTCTATTTTTACATCTTAATTTAATGATTCTAAGTTTTTAATGGTGTTGATATTTACCAGCTGTCACAACTCGGCATTTATATTCAGAGTTCTACCTAAATGACGTCACTGTACGAGGAAGGTCAACTCCAAAAGGTCTCAAATATCTCTTTGTTTGGGTCGAGGCTGTCTAACTTGATTTCATTACTTATTTATTTGGTTATGTAAATATTGTTGTTATTTTGTTTATTGTCTTAAAGTTCAAACGTGAATGGATTTTGTTGTTTTCAGTTCGAACGATGACGTCACCGAGTAAATGTGTCAAAGCAAGGCCGTGTTAGATCACAGTTGGTTGAAATCGGTTGAAGGTTACATTATTACGACCAGCTATTGGCTCTTTATTATAATAGTTGAAGGCAATTAAGCCGCTGGCAAAAATAATGTGTTGAAATAAAACTGGATACGTTTTTATATTTCTAACTGTAGATGAAGGCTCTTAAAATAGAGTTTATTATTATTTTTTAATATTATTCATCCTCAAGCCGGTGTTAAATCCCGTTTCCGTTCGGAGCGTTTGTTTTGTTATCTTCACTACGTGTAAACTTCGTCATTCCTAATTATGGTACTTGGTACTCATGTCATCCTTCACGAAGTCACACCAGCATCTCTTGGTTCTATCTCTTCTACCGGGATACGGCAGAGGTGTTATGACTAGAAATTGGCTCCTCATGTGGCCGCTTTCCATAGAACGTAATTGTACCAGCATAGGTGGTTCGTGAATAAATGCCAGTACTGTACAGATGTTTCGTAGTTCCCTTTCTTGCACGTAACTCGATACCGTCTCCAGCCACGTTCTACCACCGCATGATCTAAAACCGTACAGGGTCACCACCCTTTGAAAGAATACTTTGCAGTTTCTGACTAATGCAATTGAACTTTTTATAAAATGGAGCCACAAGCGCCGCCACGTGGATGTGACGCAAGCGTAGAGGCCAGGGGCGATGGCAGTGAGAGACTACTGGAGACGGATTCGGGTGACATGCAAGAAAGAAAACCACGAAACATCTAGCGTTTTTTCACGACTGAAGTGGGTTTGCGGGCGCCACCAGCCGCACGTTCGTACACTCAAAGCGTAATACTGCTCTGCTGACAAGTGCTGACAAACTGTGTCCACCTCCAACCTCCACTTGTATATATATTACAATCCTTAAATCCAATTATATTTTTTCTAGTACAATTTCAAATAGCCTCAGCCCCCAATATGCCAAAAACCCGGATCCGAACGATTAGTCGCTCTAGATATTACGGGAGCGATAAGGTGGAGGAGGCCGAGACCCACTTTTGGTGAATAAACTAAAAAAGAAATATTTATTTTATTTTTAAAACTTTGTCCGTTTTAATTTGATGACCAGTGGAAATCGATGCATAGCATAACAGTTCGTCATGCAGCAAAAACATAAATAATTTTGAAACACTCTGTCATTACTAAGAACCACTAAGTCGTGGTAGCGTAATGGCTAACGCACGCGTCCCACACTCAAAGGGCGCAGGGGTTCGATCCTGGCCGGAACTCGTGTACCACTTTGTCAGTTTTCTGATTTAATGTGCATATTGTTACAATTATCACGTGCTAACAACGGCGAAGGAACACATCGTGATGCAACCTGCATTACTGAGATAATCGATACCGAACTTGCTAAGCCGCCTTGCACAAGCGTGGCGGGTAAACTGTCCGTTCCCGCTATAAACGGAGGCCCGAGCCCAGCAGTGGGGCATTTATGGGCTGATATTATATACATATATTATCTTAGACACATTTATTAGAAAGTAAATGTATCTAAGATAATACATAACTTGCTTAACTGATTTGAGCGCGCGTTCAATTTGATTATTGAGTGAAATTATGAAAACCTAAAAGTTGTCATGTCCATCTGTCTGTATAGTTTATCCACAGCATTTTTTATTTGAAAGGTTAGACCAGTTTTCATTGGGAGTAGTCAGTCAGTGCAGGAGTTTTAATCGGGAAAACGAACCCCGGAGAATGATTAAAAACAAATGTTGAATAGTTTTAATATAATTTTGAATACTGATCTCACCGATTCTGTGCAACGATTACCCATATGTAAGTAATATGTCGAACGCGTGAAGTTCTCACGAAAACAGAGGAGCTTTCCGTTATAAATCGATCGGGTGTATTCTTGAGCCAGCACTCCAGTGACGTAGATCAATACATACGCTCTTTTAAATAATATCTACTGAATTACTTTATGCTGTTTTTAATTTCTTAAGCTCTACCATCGCCTTGATATTTTCAAAATACTACACTTTTTAATCGACTTCCAAAACGAGGAGTTTTTAAATTCTACTGTATGTAATCTTTCTTAAGTTTTCGCGGCTTGTATACATAATAAAACTACGTTTTAACGGTTTTAAGCGTGGAACAAAAAAGAGCAAAAAATTACCGCGCTTAAAACCGTTAAAACGTGGTTTTATTATGTAATGTATGTTTTTATTTGTATGTTTGTTACGCGATTTTTCCGTCAATTGTGAACCGATTTAAAATTTTGTTTCTTGATTCGAAAGAGTATACTCCTGAGGTGGTCCCATTGCCACCAAGTTTTTTTTATTGCAGGATTTCAGCAGACAGGCAGACGGCTCACTTGATGGAAAGCGGTTACCATCGCCTATGGACAGTTGGGCCCCTTGGGGTATAGGGGTTCTTACTCACCTGCACATGCCGTCTAAATGGGGGCGCGGCTTGTTCCGCGCGCGCTCACCTCTCCTCCCGTGGGGCGAGTTACAAACCGCCCCACACTCCGAGAGCTTGAAGATGCCGGGAGATGAAAGTAGTCCCCCGGCAGTGGAAGAGGCCTTGCGAGGCTCACGCCTGTCAGGGTTGCGCAGAAGCTAGGGCATATATCCATAGCCCTGGCATAAGGCGAAGGACGGAACACCCAGGGATTTTAGTGGATATCCCAACTGGGGAGTGGCAATAGCATGGAATCAGTTCTGACTAGGCATGCTTGTGCCACCCCCAATCTAGCGAATCCGACACTAGATCGCGAGTTATCCCCCCACGGTTCTGCCCTTGTCGCGGCTTAGTCCTCAATCGGATATACCCTGGTCAAAAAAAAACAGGGTGTCTGAAACATTAGGTTACATAATAATTGGTTATCAAGAAATTATATGGTGATATACACAGGATACCTTTATCCCACGAAAATAAGGTAATTTCCGGGTGAACAAAGATGCGAAGTTTACGCCAGCGAAGTCGCATGGAAAGCCGGTTTGATTTAAAATATTTTTTATAACAAGTGCACATTGCTTCGTATTATCTACACCCAACACCGATTCGCGTGTTCCGCCGTCCTTGACAGTGTTCCACCATGGTGACGTCAGCGCAGCTATTTCAGCACGCCCACATATAAACATTTATATTTCCTAGTTACACCGCAAACATATACACACGTCTATTTAATATTTAATGATCTATATAAATTATATTATATTCAGCGTTAAGGGCCCATGGCTTGCTTTTGCGTGATCTTTTAGAAAGCAACACAAGTACAAAGTCGTCAATATCATCATCATCCGAGCGTAAAATCCCGGTTGCGTTCGGAGCGTTCACTCCGACGCCCGGGGTCCGCTTTCCTGCTTTTTCTACTCCACTTCGCGCGGTCTTCAGCATCCCCCATTTTGAGACCATTGGTACGCATGTCAAAGTCATCAATATCTTTGTGCGGTATAAGGCTTGGTTTAAGTCCAGTTCTATCACTTGCATTATATAGAAGTTCTAAAGAAGCTTGTGCTTTGGTACTTTAGATGTTTTTCCTACTTTACTCAGCTACGTATATCAGTCTGTGTTTATACTCAAATATCTGAAATTATTTTTGCGGTCGATTAAGGGATTATCTCTCTCACCGACAGCCCCCTGTGCAGAGCATGCCTGGAGGCAGGAGAAACAGCCGCCCATGTCCTGCTTGAATGCGGAGAGGTGGCCCAATACAGGGCGAAGTATCTGGACCCCCCAGGTAGCCTCCGAGAAGTCTTCGGCAACGTCAAGAAGCTGGTGGACTAACCTGGAGGAGCTGGGCAGGATGGAGTAAACCCTCATCCACCCTCGCACGCAAAATAGGCGCTTTGTCGTCGAGTTGCGGAAACTGCCCGCTCGGAGAAGAAGGGATTATCTGAATTATCTCCCTATTGGTCCCCAGAAATAGATACTTACTAGCATCTATTTCTGGAACTTGCTAAACTTAGCAAGATCAAAATTGATTTTACATGTTATTGTGCAATTTCTTGGTCTCAGGGATTTTAGTACATTACGACTATATTAACAGTTATTCCCTTCTTTTGTTATTCAGGTTTATCTACGCCTTAATGTTTACTATCCGCGGCTGTTTCTATTCAATCGTGGTGATTTCTCATGGTTCCTAAACAATTATTCATATTTCATCGAATTCTTAGAATTCTGGCGAAACTTCATCTTGCGTGTAGCCATGACGTAAAACGCTTTCGTAATTCTTTAAGAGCTCATAGTGATAAATAAACATCCTCTGTGTTGTGTGTTGTCCACTGATAGACCAAGTAACACATTTTGCAATTTCACGAGTATGTGACATCAGCTATTTGACTTTGTAAATATAAAGTGGCTGATAAATAATGCATTCTCAAACTAGCATTTAGGCTATCCAATATCGAGATTAAGGTTTACAAAACCTTCTAATAAAACTTCGTTTTAACGGTTTTAAGCGCGGTAATTTACTTAATTTTTATTATTCCGACGTTTCGGCAACTTTTCAGTAGCCGTGATCACGCAAGAAAAAGATGTCTAGTGTCAAGGAGTATAGTGTTATTTAGCTTACCGCCAACTGCTTCATTTAAATTTTTTTATTTTAATTTTGTTTATGGTTATTATTTACTCTATGGGAGCCTAATGTAATTTACTACCGCTTCGCAATATGTTGTGGCTTGTGGCTACTGAAGAGTGACCGAAACGTCGCCATAATAAAAATCAAATAAATTACCGTGCTTAAAACCGTTAAAACGTAGTTTTATTATGTATGCTAGTCGCGAAAACTTGAGAAATTATTATGAAAACTTCTCTAATACAATATACATACACTCTGAATAAGGCAAACTTTGAACTTTGTTTAAAAAGAGAATGGGACGTCCAGCAGTGGACATCAAACGACGAATATTTAGGAATCGAAGAAACGACATAATAAGCCATTACATCCGAACGTGTTCCATGTGTTTGTCCAAAGTTGGCGAAATTACAATCTAGGTGTCCTCAAGTCTCGCGTGAACAGGTATCTTATTTGTAAGCGTACTCCACCAGAGACTGCATTTCCACCTGATATCAGTCGCAATGGCAGTCAAATGTGAGCCTAACTTAAGCAATAACTCTATAAACTTATGTTATACATATCTATATATTCTTCAAAATAATATCCCAGATAGATTAATTATTACTATTTATTATATTTTTTGGTTAATTAATATTTTATAATATGTAAATCATCCAAAAATAACTTTTCATTTGACATCGTATAATATATGACATAATGCGTGGTGGCCATCTATAATAGGGAGTATATTTAGCACTAGCTGCACCCCGCGGTATTACCCGCGTGGTGGTAGAAAAATAATTTTATTTTGGATAATTTCCACTATATCTTTATAAATTATTTTATTCTGATGTGTAAGCTATATTATTGTAAAGTTTCATCAAAATCCATACAGTAGTTTTGGCTTGAAAGAGTAACAAACACACATCCACACATTCTTACAAACTTTCGCGTTTATAATATGAGAATGAGCATTGTTTAGATTTAAGACGTATGTATATGATGTTGATGGTCCATAATAAATAATGTCATACTTCCAATTTGCAAGTAAAAATAAGACCTTCAATGAAATCAAGCCAACGTTCATGTTAATAGTCGATTTCAAAAATAAATAAACCAGTTCTCGTATGCTTTAAAAGGGAAAAATAAATGCTAAATGGTACAAGGCGAGTGAAGAATCATACGAGAACTGGTTTCAAAGCAAACTGGTTGTGATTCAACTCAACCGTTTACGATAAGCATGAGATGAGTGGCTTGTGCTCGTACATAGATGACTATAATAACACTTGGTCTCGACTCACCACCGATTTCGCATTCATGGTTTAGTTTTATGTTTTGCTGTCTGATTTCTTATAATGTTAGCTTTGTTTATTAATGTCAAATTTTCCTGTTAGTTAAAATTCTTAACAATATTATAATATATTATATTATAAATATAAGTTATTCTTAAGATACACAACAACACATAAAAACTAAAAAATCAATGTCACACACTATAACAAAAGATAATAAGCGTGTATAAACTCAAAAAATCAATATCAGTAATCAAGTTGTAACATGGGTACGGACCTACAGTCTTGTTATTAAAAAAAAATCTTAATTATACTGCAGCATTAAAAAAAATGTTTTAGTGACAACTGTGTCGGTATAAGCCAATTATGACACACGCGAACAACTACAAACCGCTCCTGGGAAAATACCCGCGGGCTTCCTGGGATGAACAATGTGTAACATTTGATTACATTAAATTTTCTATCGATCAGTGAAAATTCCACTTTGGAATTCGATTTTTTTTAATCTGGCAATTTTAAATAATTCCCAGAAAAAACCCCGCGGGATTCTCAAGATAAAAAGTAGCACAGAGTTTAAGTGTAAGAATTTGCTGTCGTCCAGCGAATACCGTATCGATATCGATGCAGTATTTTTACGTGAATCCCGAACAAACAGACAAGAAATTTAAAAAAAATTGCATCGTGTTTCTCTATTTATATAGTGTACTCCAGTTGGTTTTTTTTATAAACTCCTCTATGTACAGGCACGGCATGCTTAGAATTTTATAATATTAGTAGCGGCCCCGGCAGACGTTGTCCTGCTTTGAAAAAATAAAAATCTAGAACCCGATCCCAGCGCCACCTACCGGTTCCAATTGTGAATTTAAACCATCCCGGGACCCACTCAAATACACAAAAACAAAATCACCAAAATCGCTCCCGGTGATTAGGAGGATTCTAGAACCCGATCTCAGCGCCACCTACCGGTTCCAACGGTATAAAAAGTATCCTATCTTTCAAGTTGGATCAAACTGCACACGGTGTGCAAATTTAATTAAAATCGGTTCAGTAGCTTTGGAGTTTATTGGCAACATACATCGTGACACAAGATTTTTATATATATGTAAAGAAAAAACGTAATTTTCTTTAATTTTAATATTCCCGCGCAAATTGACAATCGTGACTTTGACAAAACCCTATAGATAATCTGTGGAAAGAGGATAACCTAAAACTTGTGCCGAAAGATCGCATGTTATTCTTAAAATATTTTATTAAATAGAAAGCTAAGGCTTATTTGTGAATTGTGGATTTGGAATCGACATTGGAATAAATAACATTAAATGTCGTTTCTTTAATTACAGGTAAAAGTTTGTTTGCAATGTTTAATACTTAAATTATAATTCTTTCTGTAAAACAGTATGCCTATTTTAACAAAATAAAACTTTAAATTACAGAGAAACTCAGTTGTGTTCTTGAATACCAGTGTCGCCCGAATCACTACAAGTATAGAACCTACTTATATATATATATATATATATATATATATATATATATATATATATATATATGAGATAGAAATTGATGGTATTTATAACTCGTACTGTCCACCTGTTCTCATACTCGTAGCACTGTTAGTTATGGATGGCTTTAGTACTCCAGAGGTATTAGCTCAAACACAAGATGATTTCATGATATTGTCAATCTTTGTGTTATTGTGGAAACGACTCAAAAAGTTCTTGAGTGTTATTGAATATTTAAACTCCATTTGTACTTCAACAATTTTTTGGGGAAACCCTAATTGAGTATCGTGGTTTAATGTTGTTTTTATTATGTCATTAACATTGAAATCTTTTAAAGAAATGTATGTATAGGAGCAGGATACATGATGTCATAATTAGTAATCACCATATTTTAAAGGTCTACACTCCAGAAGATTGCAGTGTTACTGTCCTCGAAGCATTCTCTGCTTAATATTTATATAGTATACTAGCTGACCCGGCGAACTTCGTACCGCCATATTTTCTGAATTCCTAAAAGACTTTGTTTCATGACACAAACACCAAATCACTATAATCGGTCTTGGTGATTAGGAGGATTCTAGAACCCGATCTCAGCGCCACCTACCGGTTCTAATTGCGAATCTAAACCATCCGGGAACCCACTCAAACACACAAAAACACAATCACGAAAATCGCTCCAGGTGATTAGGAGGATTGTAGAACCCGTTCTCAGCGCCACCTACCGGTTCCAATTGTGGATCTAAACCATTCCGGGATCCATTCAAACACACACAAAATTTCATCAAAATCGATAAAGTCGTTCTCAAGTTATGAGCTTACCAACACCATTTTGCGATTCATTTTAATATGTAAGATAAGATAGTAGTAGAGACTAGATAGTGTTACTTGCTCTCTCTTTCCTACAACGTCCTTTTTGATCCTCGTACCACTCCTTATTTAAAGGAACGTTTTGATTTCGTATATCTTTCTAATTTCCGTTATTTGCGCTCTAGTAATAATTTCTCCTTAAGACACCTGTCAGTCAGTCTATCCTCTTTTAAAATCATGGTTTTTAATTATTTTTGGTCCTCTCAGGTATAATAGTGCTGCTTATTCTAATGTATTATGTACTGTCTTTATATAGGATATAATAAAGATTTTTTGATTTACTTATTTTATATATTATTTATTGTCTACACCGTCACTGTCATGTTTTAATATTTTCCTTAGTTTAGGGGGTTGTCTGGAAGAGATCGCTTTAAGCGATAAGGCCGCCCTTTGTTCAACGTTTATTGTGTTTTTAAGAAAGTAGTTTTGATTTTGGTGAACAATAAAGTGTTTTCATTCATTCATTGTTAGAGAGCAGTAACAAAATGTATGCTGAGATCTATTACAAAGAAATACAGTGACTAGTTGCCACAAGCGAGAAGTAGTTTAAACAATACAAGAGAGTTGTTTGAAGTGGCAGTACGTAGTGTAAGCAAATAATCAAAATAGATATGAAGTGATACTTCAACTTGCATTCTACGTAGTTTAAACAGTATCCAAGTGAACCTGAAGCATTTCCGAAACATTTTACATTTACAATGTGGATGGACGTGGGTTCGCCTGGCTTCCCGCCAAGCTATGCGTATAACTGTGTTATCAGAATCGAGTTTCCTAATTCTCACTACTATTTATAAATCTCATTCAATGTTTTAATACATTTCATTCTTACGACATTGTGACATGATTTTTAAACATTAAAAATGTGGAATCTTTATTTGATTATGTGATCTTACTATCATAACTTTTACCTTACCATTGGCAGAACATTGAGTTTAGTGACGCAGTAGTAAAGCAAATTAATGTATAAGTATAAATAGGAACAGGCTCTATATATAGATATCCTCTAATAATCTGGATTTTGTATATGTTGTGTGAAATTAACATGTTTTATTATTATCTGAATTTTCTTTATTGACGGCTTTTGTATTGTTCTCGGTGTTAATCTTTAAACAAATTAGGGTATTCTCCCTATTGTGATTATATTAGGCGTCGATGTCTTATAACTTATTGGTGGGATTAAACTATCTAATGGTCGCCCGTGGTCGAAATTCGACCATAATAATAAATTTAAATTATAAGTTTGAACATTATTAAGGTTCTGTTGTCAAAGACTACTTCTATAATCACAGATTTCGCCAAGGCTACACTGTTCATTTGACTTTAACAATCAACAGAAGAGCATATATGCGTGTATGTGTCAAATGAATGGTAGTGTGTGTAATCTTTTTTATTGATTAAATGTATTTTATATGCATAATTAAAAAAATATATAAGTATTTTGCACACCTTCTCTATACAAACTTTAAGTGTACGTAATTTCATACTCCTCCGTCCGCAAAATTTTGGCAAAAAGGGGTACAAAGTTTTTGCTGTTTTTGATTCACATATTAATATATAGAATTATTAGCATAGATGACAATTCATTTTATGAGAAAACACGATGTATTTGATTAAGTTTTTGACTTATATTAATTATCATCTAAGGGTTTTTGGTTAAGATGTATTAACAATTTAGTTTTCTTTTAAAACATAACAACTAGAACGATTCTTGTCCGAAAAAATCTTATCTTCATTCATCACGGAAACTAACTTATCATTTTTTATAATTAATTAATATATATAATTATTATTATTGAAGACAATTGTCATAATATGTATAAAGAGGCTAATGGCTGACAAGTAATTGAATTTTCCTTCCCTTTAATATCATGCAGCCAAATATAAAATGCAACCCTGGTATTGTTGTAATGGATAATTAATATTTATTTAAAAGCCATAACGCTGACGTCATTTGGCATCATCATTCGTACGTATATATATACATATCACGTGCTAATCCATCGGTTCCTGAACGACGAGTGATGATGATTGATGGCATGCTCTGAACTAGTCACCTCTAACGGTGAGTAGGAGGCAACTTGCGAAAACAACATATTGTAAATAGCTAAAAGGTTCGTTACATTGGTGAAGATGTGCTTATTTCGTGCGCAAGTTGTAGAATGAATGAATCTTTATCGTAGAAAAACGGTAATAGTTGTATAATAAGATAGTAACAAAATCAAATGTTTTCACTGTACTGTAGAATAAATTATTTATTTATTATTGCAGTATTGCCAGAGCGCCACAATATTTCTCCAGCCCACTCGAAGATATACTGGCTCACGCCAGCTACAGTTGTAATTTTAGCACAGTCTGATTTCCATAACCTCAGTGGTCATTCCTGTAAATGGAGCCAATATGTTGCAAATCACGCTTGTAAATAGATGCCACCTAGAAAGAAATACAAAATTGCGCTACAATATGGGGTTCTACAAAGTAAACAGATATCTAAAGTCTCAATGAGGTAGGAGACGCATCGGCTTCCCTGGTGTTGCAGATGTCGATGGGCGAAGGTAATCAGATTTTTTGCCATTTGGCCTGCAGGTGAACATAAAAAATAATAAGCATGTATGAAGGTGATAATCTATGTGAGCAGATTAAGCTGAGTTCATCTATAGATAGATGACTAAGGAGAGGGTCTATGTTGTTAAATCTCTTCATTACTTTGCACTAATCAATTTCAAACTAAAAGCTGATTTGCAGGACAATAAACACAGCTATTTATACCAGTCTTGTCATAAATCATTATTAATAGGTGTTTTGTCTGCCAGTCTATATGAAATTTTCTCTACAATGTGCTCGGAAAAGATTCAACAGATTTCAATGAAACTTTCAGTAATTAAAAATATTCAATTGTTTCTGCAGTTTTATTTCGATGGACAAACAATACAATGTTATTCGTGTATAACATACTTATTAATTTAGGCTGTTGGACTTCTGTAAATAAATAAATCAGTGATATAAATGGTAAAATTTGTCATCGTTAACGCTTTTTTTAAAATTCACATTTTCCCAATTATTTGGGTTTTCTTATTGCAGGAGTGCAACAGACAGGCAGACGGCTCACTAGATGGAAAGCAGTTACCATCACCTATGGACAACCACAACAAATTTGCAATACCAAAGATGCTACAAATGCGCTGCTGATCTCTTAAGGGAGACTGGAACCTGGTCACTAATGCCGGAACACAATTGAAGGTTGTTATGGCGACATACTTTAGACCAGGGGTGGTAGCCATCCAGTCGGGCAAATGCCCTGCCACCTGGCTGTGGGTTGTTTTTCGCCTCTTACGACAGGCCGCCCGGCCGCAGGAAATTATATTCTTTCTCCGTTCCTGCACGGATAAAAACGGGGTTGGGAGAAAATGCCTTTCCTTCCATACTCCTCTATTCTGATATACGTCTTCTGTCACACCAAAAATTATCATGTTATCCCTCACACAACAACACACTTTTTGGTCTACCATTACATTTATACGTATCAAACTTTAAAATTATTTTTGTCACGTGACTTTAGTCCCACATTTTCTCATTACATGCCCATACCATCTTAGCCTTCTTTCTTTAAATTTTTCTGTCCCGGGAGTAACATTCAAAGATCCTGTACTCATTTCTCACCTTATCCATTCTTGTAACGCCACACATCCACCCGAATTTTCTCATCTCAGCTGAATGGAGGACCTTTGTGGTCTATTACTTTAGTGGCCATTCAGACCCATATAACATGACCGGTCGTATGAAAGACTTTTATATCTGGTCTTTTAGCTTGAGTGGCATTAATTTGTCACATCACATGTCACACTGGTTGCCTGTCTCCATTTTAGCCATGCTACGTAATCTGTATATTCTTCTTTCCATATAAAAAGTCAAATAGTTTGTTATAAAACTTATATATAATATGATCTTACCGTTTATTTACAATAGCAGTGCAACATCCGTCTGTCCTAGGGTGCAGTTGGAAACCAGCGTCAGGCACCTGTTGCCTGGCACATGCTGTACTGCACCTATTTGGTACGATCGCGACTTTTTTTTGGCATATACCTACATCGTATAATTCCTCGGCATGTGTCTCGCTATGTGAAGACAATTGCTGTGCAGTTTAGTACCGCGATTTCGGGGTTACATGGTGGGTAGAGTAATGATTATTCATCAGTAAAATTGCCTATACAAATATATTTAAAAACTCGTTAATCATTAAGCTAATATAATTAATCGATAAGGGGAAATGTATGTTTAATAAAAACAAAAGTGTGACGTCAATACATGCGATATCCAAATGATAACTTATCATTTTCATACCTAAACTCACAATTATGCCGATCGATAACGTGTTGCCTTGATCAGTTCTAGATAGACTTAATGACGCCTGCAATTGATTTACCCATTAATGAGCTATTTTTATGTAATTAATTAACAAAAGAGCCATGGTAGATTAAAGTCTTGGCCGGGAAACTAAATTGGAAAAAGTCTTTTTACGTCCAGTTATAATCCTCAGCACAATTCTTGAGCAGATGACCTTGGCTTGCGCACAAGTGAAAATACATTCTTTTTCCCGAAGTATGAGGTATTGCCTCTTTCGAGGACAAAAACATAATATTGTCGATAAATCCCATTGCATTGGCTACGCTCAATGACCAAAGCTATCACTACCAATCCGCCGACCGCTCAAGAACCGTGGTCTATTTTGAATCTAAAATCCATTAAATTCAACCTGCATTTTTTTATAGCCCCCTAGTGTTGGTGGTGGTCTTTGACGTGGTTAGGTCATGCTGTAATCAATATCCTGATTATAGGTATTAGGGCCAGCTCGATAGAGGAGACACCACGCGAACACAGGCTCATCATCATTCGAGCGTTAAATCCCGATTGCGTTTGAAGCGTTCGCTTTCTTGCATTTTCTACTTCGTCGCCTCTGGTGTGGATATAGAAAACCACTCCCCATTAGATGGGCCATCTGCCTGTATACCCGGTTCAACCAAAAAAATCATACATTCCTGAAGTTACACAGAAGTGTAACTTCAGGAAAGTAGGTAGCCTACGAGAGAATGAGATAAATATAGGAGGTTTATTATTCTTATAATATTTTTATCAAGTTCAAAAATTATTTTATATTTTAATGGAAAATATTACATATGTAATATATAACACATATTACTCAAATTCCATGTTTTCACTTTGAACAAATGATACGAGAGGCTTATGATAACTAAAATAGAAAATAAATGCTCTAGTTTCAATTTGACTTATGAACTTCAGAACTTCAAAATATTTTCAGCTCTATCCGTATGATCGTAGTGTTTAAATGATTAAATTCACGGCGTCACTTTTTGCGTTCCCATCGAAAGAATTCACTACCGTGACTAAAAAAGTATGCCTTCAAAAAAGCCAATAGGTGACAGTAACTATTTTCCATAATAAGGTGGGTTTCCCATTTCTCTGTTTCTGGTAACAACAAAGCCCTTGGTAGAATGTATCTTTCTGTTAAAAAGTAGTCCAATTTTACCCCACGTGACTGACTTCACAAAAGTTTCAAGCAAATGGAAGCCCCGAATATACAACTTTTAAACAAGTTTGTTCAAATTTTTTCCGCTTTCTGATGTTCATTGGTTTCCTATTTTTGAAGGAATTTATTTTTAAATGCCCTTTTCCTTCTTGTTGGTATATTATTTAAACAATCTATTTAGTTACTTCCTAAATAATTGTTATGTACTTTTATACAAATTTTCGTGGGGCACCCAGAAAGTTTTGCGAAAAAAAAATTTAAATTTTTTATAGGTAAATATTTTTTTTATTAAATCTTTTCAAGTATTCTACCAGCCTCTATACAGTTTCATGCGTCTAAACCAGTTTTCGAAACACTTTTTAAGTTCCAGTTACTTCTTCAAGGCCGGCAGCGCCTTGGCAGCAACTGTGGTATTACTAATAATCCATAGGCGATGGTAACCGCTTTCCATCATAGTTAGGTCGTTTTGCAAATCTAATCGGATAGCAGGGCTGGCCAAATAGCCTTGAGCGCAACGTTTATTATTGTACATCACAATATACAATGGCAATGCGAGAGAAGTTTCGCTTGCATAACTAGTAATACTATTTAAAAATGACTTCTCCTGATGAATTACGAGTACATTCGATAATGAGTCAGCGAGTGATATTTTAATGACAACATAATAATTAAGGCAACATCAGATACGGCAATGTTTATTTACGGCTTAAGGATAACAAGTGTACAATATCAAATTTAGCAATACGTTATTGTAAGAACTAACGTGTTTCCGTTTCGTTGGCCTTCAAAATGTTTAAGTAGGTATTTAGTTATTCTCATAATGTGTACACGTGTTGAATTAAAACCGTATGTTTTAGTTTGGTTTCTGGGGTCTCGTTGTCATTTGCCAAGAACGGCAACTGTGACCGATGATTGTCAATTGTGACTGGCGATATACATTCAAGTTGTGTTAATTGTTTATGGTATAATATGTTGCTGTTATGTGAAGTCCAATGATACAAACATTCGTTTAAATATCAACTGCCATACCTCAAGACACTGTGCTCTTTCTGCGTGCACCGGAACACAAACTTGATTGATAATTTCTTTTATTTTTCCTTTCGCCCTTTTTAATATTATATAAATTACTAGTTGTGCCCGCGACGTCGTCCGCGTGGAATTTGTTTACAAAACCCTGCGATTTTTAAACATGCTTCATTGGTGCTCCGCTCCTATTGGTTTTATCGTGATGATATATCGTGGTGATAGCCTATAGCCTTCCTCGATAAATGGGCTATCTAACACTGAAAGAATTTTTCAAATAAGGCCGGAGTTCCTGAGATTAGCGCGTTCAATCAAACAAACTCTTCAGCTTTATATATTAGTATAAGATTAGAGCTAGGCATGTTTGTTGAAGAGTTTTTTGCGCCGGTTCTTCTCTTCAAACCACAACATGTTGCGAAGCGGTGATAGATTAGGCTCCCATAGAGTAAAAAATAACCATAAATAAAATTAAAACTAAACAATTAAAATGGACAAGTTGGCGGTAGGCTAAATAAAATTTTGACAATACTTATTGAGACTTGACATCTTTGTCTTCCGCTACGGAGAAGCCGAAACGCCGGAATAATAATAAAATAAATTACCGCGCTTAAAACCGTTAAAACATAGTTTTAGTATTCGTTTAACTACGAAATAGTCCAGTTTTATTTTAATTAGAGCTTTGGCGCGAATTTACGTGACACCGCCATCATGATATAATTTAAAAAATATTTATTAGTGTCTTTTCGAAATACATCCAAAAATGTAGGAGTTGACACAACGCGCTTTTTATTGGTAACACTCGTTTGAGAAATCTGTCGCTGTCGCTCCGTCACTGCCTGATTTGCGTAGTTGACTAAAAAAATTACAGCACGCAACATATTATAACTATGAAATTGTCTTCTACACAGATAAATAAAATTGAAGTGTCTGTTTGTAATGTCCAAAAAGAAAATGAGAAAAAAAACATGGGGACTTTGGACCAGGAGATTCCGAAAATGCAATTTTTACAAATGTTGTCTATCTGTCTGATGTTCCGACTAATCTCTGAAACGGCTGCACCGATTTTGGCGGGACTTTCACGGGCAGGCATGTTATAAGGAGTGACATAGGCACAGCTAGTAAAGAATAATAGTAGTATTTATAAATTATAAAGAATGATGGTAGTATTTTATTAAGTTTTCGCGACTAGTACGTGTATTTAAAACTGAGTTTTAACGGGTTTTAAGCACGGCATTTTACTTGGTTTAGGCCACTCTTTTCGAAATCGTTGTCTTCCGTGTTCCCGGCTGTTGAATGTGGCCGAAACTTCGAAATAAGGATCGAATAAAATGCCGCGCTTAAAACCGTTAAAACAAAATTTTCTTCTTTCTTCTTCAGCCAACATCTGCTGGAAATAGGCCTCCTCAAGTACGCGCCACATATCCCGGTCTCCCGTCTTCCTCATCCAGCCCCTGCCGGCGATCTTGCGCAGGTCATCAGTTCACCGGGCTGGCGGGCGTTCTACTCTACGTTTGCTGAGACGCGGTCTTCACTGTCACTCCAGCACTCGTTTGCTACATTGGCCGTCGGTCTTGCGACAGACGTGACCGGCCCCCTGCCACTTCAACTTACTAATTTTGCGAGCTATGTCGGTTACCTTCGTTCTCTTACGGATGTCCTCATTTCTAATTTTATCCATAAGAGAAACACCTAACATGGCTCGCTCCATAGCCCGTTGGGCGACTTTGAATTTGTGGACCAGTCCCCCTGTCAGTGTCCATGTCTCAGGACCGTATGTCATGATGGGTAGGACGCATTGCTCGAAGAATTTCGTCTTCATGCATTGTAGAATTGTCGACGAGAAGATCTGTCGATGCGTACCGAATGCTGCCCAGCCTACCTGGAGCTTTTGTCCAAGATAGACATATTCCTGCATAACTTCAAGAGGGGAAACATCGACGTTTACCGGTCTCGGCATGACATTTAGTTAAAAACTTAGTTTTAATTATTCATAATAATAGTAGATTGTTTTTATTGTATGAACATAATGGCCTGCGTTCATGTTTTCCGATAAGCATATATTTGTTATTGTAATTTAAATTCGTGAAGTAGGCATATTACGTCACCAGGCGCCGACTACCGCTGACCCACATAGAAAACACGCGATTATTGTATATCGCGAAATATCAAGTGCCTGTTATTGTAAAAACAATAGCACCGTCAAAACATTGCGACGGAATATTTCGTTTTATGTAAATCGTTTATTTTACAATAAATTCAGTTTTGCCATGGAAATTTTTTGTCATGGTTTCACCTCTTAGACTAAAATTTCCTTAAACAATCGGCTCCGTTCGTAACTTGGTTTTAAAATGTGTTAATCTCGTTAACGTGCGGTAACGGTGCAACTGCGACGCTGCCGCGCTGCCATCTTACTTTCGCTGTCGAACGATGCCGTCTAAACAAACGCTTATCGTGTTTGTGAAGAAATTATTTGTACAATAATTCTCCAATCTAAGAAAACTGTCAGTTCAAATGTACATTTTATTCGTTACGATTTTTTTAAATAAAGTTTTAGTTATGTGTTTAGATAGTTAATTTAAAATGTTTTCTAGTTTAATATCTAACTTTAGATATTCCTTAACTTAAAGAAAGAATTTATTTGCTAGGAAAGCAATAATATAAGGATGCAGAAATAATGTATACATACATTTCCATTTTTAAATTCGATATGTTGTACACCGCATTTCCTACAAATGAGGAAGCTGTGTTGGAGTTTCCTCCAGCACAGCGCTGATCATCAGTGCCGAACCCGCCTCATTGATTAATTAATATTTGACCCATCACCGCAGTAAATGTAACAAGTAACTGTAAGTAAGTAAGTAAGTAACCGTAAATGTAGTAAGAAAGTAACACATAAAATAACAGAACCATTATTCTATATAATAAAAGGAGACAAAATATTGACCAAACTGAACTTGACTGGGTCCGATTTCTCAATAACCAAATGGAAGGTATTTACAGAATGAAGTATGTAACGTGGAAGAATTAAAAATATCAGTTGGATGAATAAAAAGTTATAATTTAGCGGACTGATAAATTTTATCGGATAATTGAAAAATTGGCCCTCAGACATCATTTAAATAACATTAAGTTTATTTATTTTTAGTGATAACTTCTTATGGCAGGGTAAACCGCTTCGTTACGTAACACGTTACGGCTCCAGTCTGTCTGGCTTCCCTATTTCCCTCACGCATACGGCAGCGGCAGGCAGGCTCCTCCTCTCACTATAACCCACAGCGCTAGCTAGCCGTATTTCGGTAATTAGATTAAATAATACTAATAATGTACATACACAAAATTCTAATGTACATATTCAAGAATTCTAACTAAGAATAAAATATACTTTATAATCAATAAAAGATTTTATTAATAAATAACCTTTCCTTACATTATCATATTAATATATACAATTTAAGTAATAACCTAAAATTTTCTCAAGTTATATTTCAATATTAAATAATTCAACTTAAATTAGTTTAAGTTAACACTGTCGGGTGTCCCGAGACTTTTTATTGCGTGAGTTCTGCAGACTGGCAGCCGGTCCACCTGATGGAGAGCGGTTACCATCGCCTATGGACATTTGTAACACCAAAGGCGCTACCAATGCACTGCCGCTCTCTAAAGGTAGACTGTAATCTGGCCACTATTGCTGGAACATAACTCAAAGTCGTTATAGCGGCATACCCTAGACCAGGGTGGTAGCCCTCAAGGCGGGCAAATACCCTATATCTGGCTTTGGATTGTTTTGTGGCCTCTTACGACAGGCCGCAAGAAACTGTATTCTTTCTCCGTTCATGCACCGATAAATGCAACAATCGCGTGTGTGACCAAAATCTAAGGGACACCATGTATACCTAGTTTAATTACATAGATATAGGCATAATTGTGTCATCATTATAAATATAAATATATAATTCTACCACAAAAGCATAGATGACGAATATGATCGAATAATGTTTCATGGCTTACGACATAAAAGAGGTTTAATACTACACGAAGTTGTGTAGTGACTTCACAGTTACGCCAACGTCTATTTGTGTAGTGGCCAATGGTTCCTCACATGTCGTTACAAGTCATGTAATCAAATGCTCGGCCATACCACTGACCCGGTCATAGTTAGGGTTGAATGTCACGAAAATAATTATAACTAAACAGACATTCGACTGAATCATCGTCAATAATTAATGAGTGAGTGAAAACACGTAATTTTTATCTATGAATTAAAACCAAGTTAACAACTGGGTTACAAGTAAATCGAACAACGGAAGGTTTTATTTTGTTAGAGAGATCTTTTCCAGGTAACCTCCTTATCTCAAGAAAAATAACATGGGGCATTATAGTGGTGGTGTAAACAGAAATATTATAAAATATTCAGAACATAGATAAAATAAATAATAGAATTCATTAATATAAATAAAAATTAACCATAAAAATGTATGTACGCGCATAACTTGAGAACGACTTTATCGATTTTAATTATTTTTTTGTGTATGTTTGAGTGGTTCCTCGGATGTTTTAGATTTACAGTTGGAATCGGTAGATGGCGCTGGAGTCGGGTTCTAGGATAATCCCAATCTATTGAACCGATTTTGATGTAATTTTGTGTTTGAGTGGGTCTCCGGATGGTTTAGATTCACAATTGGTGGCTCTGGGATCGCGTACAATAAAAATCTAGTTATCGTTTCAGGGCAGTACAACGTCTGTCGGGACATAGACTATAAGAACATAACAGGATATTAGTACATTACGGTACTAGTGTGTAACATTGGTGATTACCGCCGAGGCGCCATTGACACTCGAGCCGTAGGCGAGGGTCTTAAGAGAGCCGAGGACGGTAATCACCAATGTTACACACACGTGTATCATACGACGTTTTTCAACACACTTGTGAATAAAATAACAACAAAAACTCATTTTATTTAGTAGATAAAATAGATATTTTTCCTTGGAGTTTTCAGGTAGTAAACTTTCCATAACGGGCGGTGTACAACATAAATCATTTTCTTATTAACTAGTACTTGTAGACATTTTAATTAATAAATAAATATAATTTCAACAGTGAAAACGAGTTGTGAAAAATGTTTCGCTATGGCGGGAAAAAATAATCAGCTTTCCTATGCGCGCGCATTGCGATCGGCCACAGACTAAAGGGATGAGGTTTTTTTTTATTTTCCGCGCATAGGGTTTGCGCCTATTCTGCCACGTACAAAATGGGGAATTTAAAGTTCTCTTTTATTACAGAGAAAAAAAAAGTTATATATAAGTGAAAGTTTTATTTATTAAACACGTACGAGTTAAAATTATCTATTTAAATAAGAAGTTGCATGAAATGAGCAAGCAATAGGAACATTAATTTCTTTGTTCTATAGAACACGATCTTTTTTTTAAATAAAAACTTTTTTAAGAACAATGCAACTTAACGAATAAAATTAAAAAAAAAATCTGTAACTCACTAGTGAGTTATAATTTTTTTTTAGTCACAGTTTGATTATGGGTGTCATTCTGTGCCTAATTGCGGTGACCATACAGCCACTTTATGAGCAAGTGTGTTGAAAAATAAATTATACTACGTACATACCAGAAGCAGGATTATTATAAGATACCAGTACTGTCAGGGAAGCCTTTAATGCGTTGCCATGACGACGTGTTGGTTAGTGAATTTCAATTGCGTTAGGGAAGAAAACGTGACCGCAACGCCAATCTTTGCCTATATTTGTCTCTACATCGAAATGATGCCACTTATCGGGATAAAAATTATTCTAAGCGTTGACTCGAAATATATGACAGTTCTGTATTGAGTTTCATTTGAATCCGTTAAGTAGTTCGCATGTGATGCTCGAACAAATAAAGAAAAATTCTAAAAAAAATTTCATTTTTAAATACTGGGTCCCTCCACAGATTTATTATATTCTTTGCTTCAATGTTGTCTTTTTTGTATAAAATAATATAAATAATAACAGTCCATAAATGTCCCACAGCTGCGCCCGAGCCTACCAATGTAGGGGGAACGAACAGTATACCCGTCACGCTTGTCCAAGGCGGCTTGACAGGTTTGACACATCGGTTAATTCGAAGTGCAGGTTGCATCAAGATATTTTCCTTCACCGTTGTTAGCACGTGGTAATTGTAACAATGTGCACATTAGGTCAGAAAACTGACTAAGTGGTACATGCGTTCCGCCCAGGATTAGAACACACGCCCTTTGATTTAGGGACACGTGCGCTAGCCGTTCTGTTACCACGGCTTTACTTTTTGTAAAGCTTCCAGAAAAGCATTTGATGGTGCGTACCAACCCTGCTATAATGTCACCGCATAGATAAGTGACCTGCGGGTTATAATACATAAGGAATATTCCACTGTAGATGATTACAACATACGGCAATAATGTTGTGTCGTCTCTGTCAACGTATTACCTACATGTTATTTATTCATTGACAATCGATTGTATTATTTACTCCTTAAACTTTTCCGCTGATGAAATTATGGGCTACTGTATTCCTACTTTATCTACTTCAGTATTTATTACTACACGATATTGCACTTCGGACGATTACTACTCAATTTACGTTATATGTGATATAACATATAATAAAAGAATAAGCTAAAATAAGGTAATATAGTAAGTAAAATGTATCTTCTTCTTTTCCTTCACCATATCCCAATTAACTGGGGTCGGCACAATAAGTCTTTTCCTTCTACACTCTTCTATTCTGACTTACATCTTCTGTCACACCACATATCATCATATCATATATTTTGGTTTACCTTTACATTTGTATCCATCCATCTTGTAGTTTAACATTCTTTTTGTCCCGTGACTTTCATCCCTCCTCATTATATGTCAATACCAACTTAATCTTCTTCCTCTCAATTTTTCAGTCACAGGTACAACTTTCAAAGATCCCCTTATGTACTCATTTCTCACATTATCCATTCTTTCCACACATCCATCTCAACATTCTCATCTCAGCTGAGTGGAGACGTTTGTGGTGTATCACTTTAGTGGCCCAATAAGTAAAATGTATGAGAGAATGAATGTAATTAACAAAATATAGTTAAAATGATGTATAAAACTAGAATAAGCAAAAGATGTATTAGAATAAAATGTACTTTACAGCGTAACGTTAAGACACAATTAAATAAATGTAAGTACAAAAAACCATAGGCGGTCTTATCACTAAAAGCAATTTCTTCCAGAGAACCTTAGGATGGACTAGTTTTAGTTACAAATAGTTTGTAAACTGATTAAAAAGATGAATAAAAGAAAAAAGATACAAAAAAGAAATTAAAATAGAAATATAGTTAATAAAACCAATAAAAATTACTTAAAATCCATGAGTACATGATACGGTTAGGAGGGTAATAAAAAAAATACTTCAGCAATACTTTCCTTGTGGCTTATATCACTTACATTACAGACTAATATACCATTGGAGATCTTGCCTTTGAATTGATAAAAAACATATGCTTTTTAAAGAAATCTGGAATTTCAAACAAAGCTTGATTTGAATTAGTAAAACAAAATTATACTAAATAATAGATAAATATGCAACTGGTAATGAGAAACATACACTTATCATCTTCAAAATGAATAACGTGATCAATGAATGGACGTGTGAATTACGAGGACACGCCGTGATAGCTCCAATTATGAAATCTTTTTTACATTTAGTAGCGTATTGTATTATATAGGTAAAGGTGATAACCGAGTAAAGATTACGCAATGCTTACAATTTGCAGATAGGTCACGATTCAAAATATGCGTTATAAAGAGTACCAGCAATGAAATTAAAACTGACTCATCGGAATGGTTTACAACGTAAAGAAACAAAAAGACTTTATTTGATGGAATAATTATGTCATCATCTCCAGCAAACGAGGCTTGTCGCTGTGCTCGATTTGTATCCGACACAACGATTATTTTCATTGACGACCGATTAGCCTTAATAATTGTTTATATAATATCAGCCCATAAATGTCTCACTGCTGGGCTCGGGCCTCTCACTATAGGGGAATAGACAGTATACCTTGTCCAAGGCGGCTTGGCAGATTTCACACATCGGTTATCTCGATGTGCAGGTTGCATCACATGTTTTCCTTCACCGTTGTTAGCACTTGGTGATTGTAACAATATGCACATTAGATTAGAAAACTGACTAAGTGGTCTATGCGTTCCGGTCAGGATCGAACCCGCGCCCTTTGAGCTTGGGACGCGTTCGCTAGCCAGTACATCACCAGGACTTGATTGTTTGTTTAAAGGCATATTATTTTAAAATTATTTTACGCAGCGATGACAGAAAATTCAAAACTATTTTTATACTGGCGAACTCCGTACTAATAAAATATATATAAATGTGAAAGGAACTTTGCTTGGATATTTGATATTTGTACGTTTTTTTCCGCTGCCTTGGAATAAAATGCTTAGGTAATATGAAATGATGTATATTTAAAATAAGCTTAAGGCAAATGACATGAACGCAGAATAATAATCTCTGATGATGGTAGTTTTCGTAAGATGCGATACACAATTCAGACAAGCGTGGTTGCGATTTAATCCTTAATTATACAAAGTTACTTGTTAACGTCTTAAAATTGCATATACTTAGGATAGACGTGTATACTGTAGGCACTTAATAATGAAATCAAAAGTTTCTGTCTTAAAGAAGAGACAAATCTTCACAGCTTCGCGGGAGAGTAAGTAGTACTGAAGAATAGCGACAGCGCGGGCGTCCTATGCCGACACTTCAGCAGTCGATAGAACCAATATCTTGTCTGATGATCAACATCAACCGAACGCTAGCAACAAATTCTTGATTACACTTATTTTGTCTGGAACATTTCACGTTCCGTGGTTGATATTCGATATACTCTGAAATTACTTTTATCAGTCACATGGCCAATATTGGCATCAGACCTACTAAGACCTTTTGAGACCACTACACACGCAACATTAAAACATTGTTATGAATGCTACATTGATTCTTTGGTATTTATTTAATTCATTTATTTCATACAAGTGACTTTTTACATATGGGCATGTTTTAGATTCTTTGATAATCTTTCAAATATATTTAGTTTTAGTATTAAGAACCCCAATTGTCTAAGTAAACAATATTATTAATTATCTATTTTTAACGACTGTGTCCATAGAAGTTGAGTGAAAATCTGTAGGAAATATATTTCATGTTTCATGTGGTTCAGCAATTTTCGATGAATCATACGAACAAATTCTTCCCATCTTGATTTTTTATTTAAAAAAATACATTTATTATTATCTTATATCTAACAATAATACAGCGTATTAAAAGCGACTATAACTATAGTAGGTTCATTAGGATTAAATGTAATATCGACTAATGTGTCTGTACAATCTTTTGTGAGTTCTTTTCCAATCATTCATACTGTACCATGCTGACAAGTACTACAAGAATTAAACCCCAAGACTACTTGTTGTTTAGGAAAAGTTAAAGTTCACAATCGGCTTTTACATTTGGCACAAAGACCTTCGAACTTTGTTACACATTCTTAACATTTAAGTCGGAACAATAAATAATTAAGTATTGCGGCTTAGTTGAATCTGACCCGAGACGGTTGGCATTTCGTGTTACTGAGTTTCCGTCGCGTGCTACGAATGCCTCATTGAAACTTTCATGAGGACCTTTATCAACAATTGTTCAGAATTTGGGCCGTGGATTAATAATTGTGAGTTGGAAATATTTCGTTTTAGGCACTAACTACATAAAATTAAATAAATAATTTTTTTACACATTCACGCCTTGGTAAGTCTCTTACAAGACAAAAATACTGCAACTATTGCGATTAATCTCACTACCATATCGATGATGTGTTCTATTATTGCTGCAGTACAGCATACCTATTTTTCTTAAAGGTTTATTGCACGAGTTCAGCAGACAGGCAGACGGCCCACTTGATGAAAAGCGGTTACCATCGCCTATAGACATTTGCAACACCAAAGGTGCTAGAAATGCGCTGCTGCTCTCTTAAAGGAGACTGAAACCGGGTCACTAATGCCGGAACACAACTCAAGGTTGTTATGGCGACATACTCTAGACCAGGGGTGGTAGCCATCCAGGCGGGCCAATTCCCTACCACCTGACTGTGGGCTATTTTGTCGCCTCTTACGACAGGCCGCAGGAAATTTTATTATTTCTCCGTTCCTGCACGGATAACCTATACCTGATGGAATGTGGGTAAAATTGCTAATGGACATTTCCAGCGCCAGAGGTGCTGCGAATTTGCTACCGGCTGGAACATGGCGACTAATGCCGGATCATAACAGAACATGTGACAACACACTAATTCCATCCGGTTGCAAGAATTAATATATATTTTTACTCCGTTCCTGTACAGATAGAATAAGATGATGCATAAGTGTTTGCATAAACAAAATATAGTTTAAGCTATGAAACGCTTTAATGAAGATAAAAAACAAATTATTATAATCTTTATTCAATTTTTCAGACCAATTAAAAAAAAATATTTTCGCTATAAGAACATTGCAACTGGGAGTGATAAAATGTTGAATATTGCATTAATTTTGAAGTCTATCCTCTCTTGGATTCTCTGGCCTTGTGTTTCGGATAGGGAAAATTATATTTTCATGTTTCTCCGTATAGCTAAATAATAATTTGGAGAGTAAGTCACCCCGGGCACTCTGCCTCCGAACCGCAGGTCGCGTGCACAAAGCGCTTCGACGATCACGCGAGTCGCATCGGAATGGCGTGTTGCACGTCACTAGCAGCGTCCCCTGGAAATAATATCAAAGAATTGTGTTATTCTGGACTTCGTGTATTTTCATAACTGTTTCAAGTCACGCTTGTAATTCGCAAATCTCTTGATTGGTTTCTGAAACAGCTTTATATAATTTCTTTACTATTGTTATTGTACTTATTACATTACACGGAATTATACAGAGTTTCATCTAAACGTTATACATGCCACCAGAATCGTGTTCTTTTTCTAAATGTTAAAGCTGAATTACATTGATTTAGCTACTGACTTCAAATTCAAAGTAAGTCAGTACAATGGTCCCAAGTTTGACTAACTTCAATATTCCCGATTGAATGTTTTGCAGTCAGTCCTATCCCCCCCCAACTCATTAGCTGGATCAATGTAAATCAGCCTATACGTCTTGGTTTTATTTGATGTATACTGATGTTTGTAAATCATTTGAGTTATATTTAATAATAAACAACACTTGGTTTAAACTGTAAACTATGCATATTGTTACGAGTTACGGGACTCCAATTAAAATGCCGTTGGAATTATATAGAATTTATTACAACTATACAAACACGTATAACACGGGTACAAATATAATCACACGCGCAAACTCCGTCACTAAATAGATTGGCGAATGTAGTACACACGTCTTGCCTCGCTTGTGTTTATCGCTCGACTGCCCCACTCTGTATTGGGGCATTGCTTTATACTGCACAATTACAATATGTCTCTCGGCCGCGTGGACTGAAGTTCTAAGAATCACACCTGGCTAATGATAACCATAAAAGATTACAATACACAATTGGATGTTTTTCTAATTACACAGAGAGTAAACAAAAGAAGACGGTCATAAAAGCGCTTCAATGTTATTAGCTCAAACGACGCTGGCGGGTAATAAATGTGCTTTGTTTGCAGGTGGCCCAAATTGTAACAATATCATATCCCTTTTGTATAATGGTAACTGCAGTCAGAGCACGAGGAGGGCACACGCAATACTAAACTTTCATTTATTTACAGTTTTATAGGGTTTGTAATGTTAAAATTCTTAAATTTTTCTAAGTAAACATGAAATCTAAAAAGAAGTTTTCAATGTTAAAATTCGTTTTTTTATTTAAAGTTACTTTAAACTCCACAAATACCACATAAAGAGATGTCAATTTATTTGGAACTTAGTTCATAATTATTTTTATTGTAAATACAACCCATATCATTTCATAATATACCAATCAATCAATATCTTTATTGTATGTAGTTTATACAGATGTTATTATACGATCGTAGACGCACATCCACCACATAGTGGTATATAACATAGATAGATAGATAACACTTTATTGCAGACCAAAATATACAATTACAGAAACAGACCATATTTACAATATTTTCTAGACAATACAATAGGCGGCCTTATCGCTCAAAGCGATCTCTTCCAGGCAACCTTAATGAGAAAAAATTGAATCAGACGAAATAAGTGGTGCAGAAAAAAGGCAATAGATACATAAATATTCAAAACTAATTAAAAAGTAATAATAATTATACGAATACATACATAATTATATATATACAATAATACATAAGTTATTATAATAAATGTTTTGGCTTGATTATATTCTGGTAATCAGACAGCTATATAATAACTTAAATACTAAAATTAAATTTACAAAACATATCAACTAAGCTTTTGTTATAAATAAAAAATGAAGATATTTATAATTTATGTAAAAAAATATATAAATACCGCTTTCTTAATTTTTTTCTGGCCAACTAATTGTGCCGGTGTGTGTAGTTACACACAAAGAGTCCCTGTTATTCCGTAACGCGTGACTGCCTCCCGCGTTCAGACCACGCGAAGGGACACCGGCCTGCCGTGCTGAGGAATGTTACACGCAACAGCGCCGTCTGGCGCACGCGAGTCCGGAATTGACTCGCGTTAATTGCTAGCATGGCAACTGCAGCCAACACGCGACATCTAGAAAGCGTGGACTCCGACACGCATTGGCGGCGGACTGGCTTCAGATAATCGCTCACAATGATGAAACTTCCTACATTCATAATAATGATTGCTATTTGGGTACTTTTCTTGAGCCGGCTCTCTTATGGCTAGTTCCAAGATCGTAATATTCATTTAGTGCAGGTGAGTCCATTTCAAAAGGTATTGCCGGGTTTCGAAGAAAAATCTGCCCGAATCGAATCGAATAAAAAAGTTCTATTTTTTCGTTTTTGGATTGCAATAGGAAAATTACTAATTAATACTTGGCGATTTCTTAGCAGAACTTTTAGAACTGAAAGGCATAAAACAATATTTTTGTTATAATTGCCATAGGTAAAATATTTTTAAAATCGACCCCTATAGTAAAAAGCTTTTGAGATCCTGGATCTCATGTAGCAGCAGAGTGCTAGCCAAGACAAGTCAAATGAGCCCAAATACGACGGGTTAATCTTGTTTAGTACAGGAGTTCCTATGGCCACCTTCCGACTCCATCGTCAGGTCGGCTCCATGGTATCATATTATTGCACTGCTACGCGATAAACATGCTTGCAAAATTTCAGCTCAGTCGGGAACCGGGACCGAGTCAAGTTTAACTTGCAAGATTCCGACCGAACTTACATACATAAGTACATCCATTGCAAGTTAAATAAAAGCTTGAAAACACCTGCGGGGACAGATTTCTCTTCGAAACCCGGCTATACCTTAATACCCGGTATTAAGTAAAATTAGGCCCAGTACCTATGTATTGCCGACCGTTCATTTGCCTTGTTACCGTTTAATGGAGCTACATACGTAATGTCAAAATTCAATCGATGCTAGAGCAAGTGAGTGAATAGTAAGTAAGATATAGGAACCGGCTGTTATTGATATTTGACTGCCTCTGCATGTTTATTGTTCTATGTACAGTTAATTGTTTTCATTTTATATATTGTGTAGCTTTCAATTATAAACTTGATTTAATTGTTAGAAGCATTCTTTTTTTCACGTCAGTTACAACAACCAGGATTTAACTTTGTTATTTTTAAATTTTAATTGGTGCCCGTTTTTCAGTTATTCAATTATTTTTTAAATAAAAAATAATTAATTGAAGTGTTTTTGAGATTATTTTAAAAATTATAGGAATAAATTTAATTAATTTATAGCATTCTCGTTAACTGTGTTTTTCAATTACTCAACGAATATTTAATGCTAAATTTAAGAGGTTTAGGATCAAGTTTGCTCAAAGGGATAAGATTTAACATTAATCGATTGCCTTTAATTCGATCAAGTGATCATGGTTGAACATATAATCGCTTTCTCTAGTTAATTTATTACTTATTCACAATTTTTAGTTAAAAGTGCACTCACCTTGATTCAGGTAGTTCTTTTTCGTCGTGTTCTTAAATATTGTTAGTGGTTCAGCTTGTCAACAGTAACAGGCAGCGCATTCCAGAGTCAAATACAGTCAAAGAATTATTGAAAATAAGATGAATAATGTTTGGGAGTATTAAGTCGTAAGATTAGTAGAAGGTTGTAAATTGTGAGAGGAAGAGATGAATTCAAAGCATTATTTGAGATAATACGGGGTTTTGGGGATAAACAAACAACCTAAGGGAGTGAAAGAATATGAGTAATCCGGCGAAAACGAATTGGCAACCACTTGTGTTTTCTACGAAATTCAGTGACGCGGTCATATTTGCGTAACCCAAATATAAACCTTATACAACAATTTTGGAGGCGCTCAAGTTTATTAGGTTGCCTTTGAGTCAACACAATATCGCTGACGTCAGCATAATATAGGAATAAGGAAATATATAGAAACGCATAAGAAACATGCAACATAAACCTTATTTCATTTCTTTTCATCCCTGCAGGTACGGAGAAAGAATACAATTTCCTGCGGCCGGGCGGCCTGTCGTAAGAGGCGACTAAACAACCCACAGCCAGGTGCTAGGGCATTTGCCCAACTGGATGGCTAACACCCCTGGTCTAGAGTATGCCGCCATAACAACCTTGAGTTGTGTTCCGGCATTTGTAAGCAGGTTCCAGTCGCCCTTAAGAGAACAGCAGCGCATTTGTAGCACCTTCGGTGTTGTAAATGTCTATAGACGACGGTAACCGCTTTCCATCAAGTGGGCCATCTGCCTGTGTGCTGAACTCTTGCAATAAAAAAAATTGAAGCCAGTCACGACGTAGTACATCAACATTTTACAAAATAAGTGCGCATTATCTTAACATTCAATACCTAAACATTATTTATTAGGTAAGTGTTGAAAGCAACGGAATTCCAAACGGCGTATGCACGCTTATTATGCATGTATTCCACGTATGCGTTTACAATAATAATGGCACCTGCAGGTCGTTTGCTGTGACGAATGATGCAGATGAATACGACGCTGTGGTTTAAATTTCACGATGACGTTATCACCTCTCGAAGGACAGGCTCGATACAAGAGGTTTTATTGGATTTCCCCCGCGATCCAAAGCCAAGCCAATTTGAAGAGATTTATACGCAGTTTCAGAGTAACGATGAGGTGCTTACATTGCCGCTTTAGTGATAGAACTGCTAGGTATGACATTGTAGTTAAATTGAATAAACTAAGTCGATGGTGCTCTATTGAGCAATATTGAATATACAGGGACAACCCTGTTAAAGGCATGCGTCGCGGCAAGATACCTGTCATTTCGTTCCGCAGCTCCTCATGAGAGAGAGACTGGTTTAGTGGGTAGTAGAGTTGGGTAGGACTTGTTTTTGAAATGAGTTTGTGACTCTAAAATGACATTTTATATTGAACCCGTACAATGTACCACTTCCAACGAGACGAGGAGGTTTGTATGGTTTGTACCGCGGCAGTACATTTGAAGCGCTGAGGCCGGTGAGGCGGTGAGCGTCATTCCCTCATTTGTCCCGTACAAAACTTCTAGTTCCGAAATGTTCGTTAAGAATCGGATGTGATTGGCCTCGATCACCTCATTTTACTAGCAATCGTACATGTTATGTTGTCCCTCTTTTACATGTGAATATCCGTAGAGGCGTTATTGTACTGTTGTCCTCGTTCCGTCGTTCCTCTTACATTTGACGCGTGAATAGTAGCGGGACAATTTTTTTTAAGTAGTACAAATTTGTTTTTGAGCCGTATCAGTAAAAATCTATTTTGTACTGTCTCACACGTGTACTATTCATCACTACTGGGTAGTCTGAGGTTCAGCATCATCATCTCCCACCACAAAGAAGGTATAGAGCTGGCTGTAAAGGGGCAGAGTGGGCTCCACACACACCTCGTTGACCGCCCTCGGGGTCTGAGAGGTTACGTAGACACATTCTTCCAGCGATAAAAATTTAAAAACTTCGTTTAAAAAAACCGACTTCAGAAACTAAAAAACTAAAATGTATAAAATAACTTATTTCTAAAGCTATTATTATTAATATATATTATCTAAAACATCTTAAAGTCGGTGCTTAGTAATTTTCAAAATATAGTAATTTGTATGTTTTACTTTGCACCGACTTCAAGATGTTTTAGATAATATATATTAATAATAATAGCTTTAGAAATAGGTTATTTTATACATTTTAGTTTTTGAAGTCGGTTTTTTCAAACGAAGTTTTTAAATTTTATTTGTTAGTTTTTAGTGTCTAGGTATGTATAGGTGGACCTACGAATGGAGCCGCGCTTCTTAAAAATATAGGTCCCAAGAAACGGAAACAAAAACATGTTCGTAAAATAAAAACTACTGGGCCAAACTATGTCAAATTTTTAGGGGACCACATGGCAGCTATTCCGCGTCGAACAAAAAAAGAATCACGTAAATCGGGTCATAAATCACGGAGTAATCGGCGAACATACATAAAAAAAAAGATCCCGACGAATTGAGAACCTCCTCCTTTTTTCGAAGTCGGTTAATAAAAGAAGGACGAAATTAGAACGTAATTTGCTTGTATATTCATTAAAACCGAATGGAATGTCGGCGACACACCCGTCCGTATCGTTAACTTTTTAACTACCTTCATATTGCGTGCCCACCGTAGGGCAATGGTAAAATTCCGAATTTCGCCACTGGTCACGTTTCCAGTCAAATATAATGAGGAATTCAACTGAAAGGATTTTTATTTTTCCTTCCACCCATTTTAATATTATATAAAATTTTTAGAACTAGGCATGTTTGCTGAAGAGTTTCTTGCGCCGTTTCTTCTCTTCAAGCCACAACATGTTGTGAAGCGGTGGTAAATTAGATTAGGCTCCCATAGAGTAAATAATAACCATAAACAAAATTAAAACTAAATAATTAAAATGATCAAGTTGGCGGTAGGCTGAATAAAACTTTAACAATACTTGTTGGACAAATGTCACCTTTGTTGTCCGTGACCACGGCCACTGAAAAGCGGCCGAAATGTCGGGCAAACCAAAACTTAATAAATTACCGCGCTTAAAACCGTTAAAACGTAGTTTTATTATGAAAGGATTTTATTAAATTTTTATAATATTTTTATTGTTTGGAGAGAAAACAGAAAAACTCCTAGAATGAAAAGTAACGCATATTTTTTAACCGACTTCGAAAAAAGGAGGAGGTTCTCAATTCGTCGGGATCTATTTTTATTGTTGCTTTTTTATGTATGTTCGCCGATTACTCCGTGATTTATGATCCGATTTACGCGATTCTTTTTTTGTTCGACGCGGAATAGCTTCTAATTGGTCCCCTAAAAATTTTACATAGTTTGGCCCCGTAGTTTTCATTTTAGGAACATTTTTCATGAAAATAATTTTCACTCCATTCCATATGTACACCGATTACTCTGAGATTTATGATTCGATTTACGTGATTCTTTTTTCGTTCGACGCGGAATAGCTGCCATGTGGTCCCCTAAAAATTTGACATAGTTTGGCCCAGTAGTTTTCATTTTACGAACATTTTTTTGTTCCCGGTTCTTGGGATCTATATTTTTTAAGAAGCGCGGCACCATTCGTAGGTCCACCCATACATAGCTAGACACTAAAAAGTAACAAATAAAAAATAAAAGCTTCGTTTAAAAAAACCGACTTCAAATTCTTCTTTAGAAATAAGTTATTTTATACATTTTAGTTTTTTAGTTTTTGAAGTCGGTTTTTTAAACGAAGTTTTTATTTTTTTAAGTCTAACAATGTGCTGTCGATCTGCGAAAACCGCATCGAAATCGTCCCGGTAGTCATTACATGAATCCCGGACAAACAGGCAAAGCAAAAGGACAACAAATGAAAAAATGCATCATGTTGTTCTCCATCGTTTATATAGTTGTTTATTTTTAAATAGCGTCAATGTACAGACAAAACACTTTTAGAATTTTATTGTATTATAGATTACAATAATATATTTACTTGTCTTCAGTATTTTACAGTTACATTTAAAAAATGTAAAACACTAGCTGCGCCCTGAGGTTTTACACTCGTGGTGATGCAAAATCCTTATATTTTGGATAATTCACACTATATCTTTATAAATTATAGCCTATGTGTTATTCTAATGTGTAAGCTATGTTATTGTAAAGTTTCATTAAAATCCATGCAGTAGTATTTGTGTGAAAGAGTAACAAACATACGTCCATACATACATTCTTACAAATTTTAGTAGGATATGATACACTAAAGAAGGTAATTAGATTTGTGTTAAATACGGCTATGGAATTTAAAACACCCAGCGATATACCTTTGACTCTCAAAGTGGGGACAACGCATGGGTTTTTAGTATGTTTAAGATAAAACATTTATATTGTACTCTCGTTTCTGTCCGCGTGGAAAGCTCTTTAACTATCTCACGGGAACTCTTTAATTTTTCGGGATCAAAAGTATCCTATATGTTGAACTAGGGACACAAGCTACCACCATACAAAATTTCATTTAAATCGGTCCAACATTTTTGGAGATTAGCCCGTACAAACAGACAGAGATACAAAAATTAAAAAAAAAATCTAACTTAGTTCTATTTCACTCCTTATATCCCAGTGACTCGGTTTTTAGCATTTTTTTCATTGTACAGAAATTCGACCTCTACAGTTTTATTATACATATGTACCTATAGATATAAGAAATTTTTCATTGTGTTTCATTTAAATATAACCTAATTTATGTTATTTTAGTTTTAACGAAATATTTTCTTTCAATGAAAACATAACTTTTACTCATTGAATAGCTTTCTGTGTATAAATTTCAATAACACCAGTGTCTTTTGTTCCAGGTAAGCGGGGCGACTCGTTTGTTTCGGCCTTTCTTTCCGTCCCTCGGCGGTTCCCATGCGCCGTTGCGCCCCTTCCGCCGTGAATTCGAGATGTGTTCACGTGGGCCGGCAGATGTGCGCCAAATAAATGCTTTTAAAAGCTCTTTGTTCGTTTCACGTTTGTATGGCGGGTTCGCATTTGACCCAGTTCACTTTTGAGTGGGTTAAAACGACGTGCGGTGTTCTCGTAGGCCTTGTGGACTTTTATTTGTTATATCTACCGCCCTTGTGCGTTATCGATGTCGTAAATGTTTTTGATTATATTGCGTTTTATATATTTTTAACTGTAGGCATCTTCAATGGCATATAAAAATACGTTTAAGCTTGTTTTCCTTTACATTAAATCAGAAATGTTTCCTCTCGTACATAATTTTGTTGCAATATAACAATTATATTTTTGTCCTAATAATTACTTAACATTCTATTTCTTTTCCGACTGAAATTATTGTATATACCTACATTTTCGCAGTTGAAAGTATAGGAGGATACAATATATTTACAAACAACTTAAGAAAGTCAGTTTCACTTACGTCTTTATATTTCTTCGAATTAAATCGTTTTCTTTATTTCTTTTTTATGTAAAAATAAATGAAAGAAAATAATTGTTTACATAAAACTAAAAACATGTGAAACATTACACACTCGTACGACATAAATTATAATAAATACATAAGTTCTATAAACATATAATTTTTACATACAAACTTTTGAGTAAAAAGATGTTTTTAACCGACTTCGAAAAAAGGAGGAGGTTCTCAATTCGTCGGGATCTTTTTTTTTTGCTTTTTTTTATGTATGTTCGCCGATTACTCCGTGATTTATGATCCGATTTACGTGATTCTTTTTTTGTTCGACGCGGAATAGCTGCCATGTGGTCCCCTAAAAATTTTACATAGTTTGGCCTAGTAGTTTTCATTTTACGATCATTTTTTTGTTCCCGGTTCTTGGGACCTATATTTTTTAAGAAGCGCGGCACCATTCGTAGGTCCACCCATACATAGATAGACACTAAAAAGTAACAAATAAAATTTAAAAACTTTGTTTAAAAAAACCGACTTCAAAAACTAAAAAACTAAAATGTATAAAATAACTTATTTCTAAAGCTATAATAGCTTTAGAAATAAGTTATATTGAAGTCGGTGCAAAGTAAAACATAAAAATTACTATATTTTGAAAATTACTAAGCACCGACTTTAAGATGTTTTAGATAATATATATTAATAATAATAGCTTTAGAAATAAGTTATTTTATACATTTTAGTTTTTTAGTTTTTGAAGTCGGTTTTTTTAAACGAAGTTTTTAAATTTTTAGTATTATATGTATATAGATTAACTAGCGGTGCTAACAAAACTACCTGTGTATTAACGGAGCTAAGGGGTCGGGTATTTGCCCGCCTGGATGACAACCACCCCTGGTCTAGGATCTGCCATCATAAAAACCTCGAGCTGTGTTTCGGCATTAGTGACTTCAGTGGTGGACTTGAGTGGTTCCAATTCTCCTTTAGAGAGTGGCAGCATATTGGTATCACCTTTGGTGTTACAAATATCCATCGGCGATAGTAACGGCTTTCCGGCAGGTGGGCCGTCTGCCTGTCCGCTGAATTAATGCAATACAAAATAACCTTGTATTGCCATGGACAAATTTGTTGGCGAATTTTAACGAAGATGCCAAAAAACGCGACCGCAGCTTAATTTTTTTACTATCGTCTATTACACAGAAACGTATATCATCGGAAAAATAACTCTTAGTGTTTAATCGCGATATAAGCTAGCTTTATGTCTCAGGTCTCAACACAAGGGATGCCGAAGATCGCGCGAAGTGGAGAAGAAAAAAGTAGGAAAGCGAACCCTGGGCGTCGAAGTGATCGCTCTGAACGCAACCGGGATTTAACGCTCGGATGATGATGATGATAAGCTAGCTTTATGTTGAGCTCCGTTCAAATCCGTTCAGGTGTTTCCACGAGAGTTTCTAACAGACAGATAAAAATTCTACAAATTACATTTTCGAATTCATCTGATCCGGATTAGCCCCTCTGATTATTTTCTTAATCTATTCTCTAAAGATTTATTATTGTATAGATAAGAATTGATAAGCGGACAGTCGAATCAACTGAGGTACTTTATATATACTTACAATTCGTCTAAGCAATTCGTCGCAGCCTCATGGATTTTGTAATAAGCGTAACTACTTATGACGTCATAAGTGCATACAAACAAAAAGAATCAAATACCATATTCATTATTGTTTGTAAAATGATTTCTATCACGATATTTTAATAGTTACCTGGTAGGCTGTCATTTTAAAGCGTGTTCTTTAATATGACCAGCTTTGTCTACAACACTCAATTTTGGCACGTAAACAGAGTCTTTAGCGCAAGTGCCGGCCAAAAATCTTGGTGTACTCGCAAAGGTAAGACAGTACTTCACGTCGGAACAACTGGTGAACTTATACCAAGCACAAGTTCGGCCCTGCATGGAGTACTGTTCTCATCTTTGGGACCGCTCATCCAATACCAGTTGGAGGCGTTGGAATCAATTAAGAAAAGAGCTAGGGAGCTGCTCGGTAATGACCGTCTTTTTTATGCTTGAATTCAGAGCCTAGAGCATAGACGCATGGTTGCGGGGCTAACTGCCTTCTATCGGATACATTTCGGGGTATGTTCCTTAGAATTGCACGAGCTGACTCCTTCATCTCCATTTTACCATCGGACAACCAGACCACCGTTACATGGTGGAAACACAACTTTTCTGGTGCATACTGCCGAAGACTGGAATAATTTGCCAGAGACTGTTTTTCCTGACAAATACAATCTTGAAGTCTTCAAGTCACGTGTGAATAGGTATCTTCGAGGTTAGCGTACTCTATTCTAGACTGCGTCATCACTCAACATCAGGTGAGGCAGTGGTCAAACGCAAACTTATACATCCATAAAGAAAAAGGTGAAAATATTAAAATTTGTTGTAAGACGAGTCACGGTTGATCGGTACAACAGCGCGTGAACGTTGCATTGGTACACGTCATTATTAGAACCATGTAAGCATTCAAGCCTGCAACACAATACACAGTATTATTCATATATCTAAATATTTTAATATGGTTATAAAAAAAGCAGTCACGCTTCGTTGTGGTCACGCGCTTTTCGTTTGGCCGAACGTTTGGCATGCCCAAAACCGGCGTGACCCAAGGCCGTCCGCTTTTGGACTGAGTCAATTGAGAATTTGCATCCTTATGTGTAACCCTTACGGCAACGTTTGCAATTAGACTTGCAAATGATTTCTGGGTGCCTAGTCCAAAAATGATATCGCGGCGTCTTTAGAACATCGCGAGTAGTGCCGGCTTAACCATATTTAGCGCCGGAGTTCGAAAACCAAACTGCTAGGGGAGTGCCCTTACCAACAACAAGAACAACATTTTGGTTTTCCTTTTGTTATTGCAGGAGTTCCGCAGTCAAGTAGACGGACGGCCCACTTGATGAATAGAAGTTACCATCGCCTATGGACATTTGCAACACCAAAGGTGCTCTACAACTCTAACTCTCTCGTGCTCTTTTAAAGGAGACTGGAACCTGGTCACTAATGGCGGAAAACAACTCAAGGTTGATATGGCGAAATACTTTAAACCAGGGGTGGTAGCCATCCAGTCGTACCATCATGTACCATCCATGGTACCTGGCTGTGGGCTGTTTTGTCGCCTCTTACTCAGGCCGCCCGGCCGCAGGAAATTGTATTCTTTCTCCGTTCCTGCATGGATGAAAATTTCCTCTTGTCTGTCCGTTAGTCCATCTCTGTCACAATCATCCTTTTTAATAGCTACTGGATATAAATATATCTTAATTTTTTTTCTCTAGTAAAACTTAGTTTTGGGTATGGATGAAATTAGGAAAAAATGACGAAGAATATCATTACATACATTTCGGTTGCCCGCCATGTATGTAATTAATGTAGGAATTTTGTTCAGTGCACATAGCCATGTGGGTTATAAGACATGTGCTCTCTATGTCCCTGCGACCGGGTGCCAGGCAGGCCTTGCAACCCCCGGTACTGAGCCTTGACTTGAACAATTGACGTTGGTCGACACTGTCATAATCCTAAGATGACGAGTTCAGTTCTCTGCATAATATATACTTAGTAGGTATCAGTGCATCGCATTGTTACCCAATAGAATCTTACTTATAGCAAACCTATAGCGTCATATCTACACGATATAATAGTTTGACGTCTATGAGAGTGATAAGCAACCGGCGTCCCTTTGTCTGTGAACTGACTTGACGTGTCTCCAGTCTGATAACAAAACATATTATTCACAGATTGATCGTAAAGACTGATTTAACATTAGGTAAGGAGATTGTTCAATTGCGAATAAGTGCTTGTCATAATTTATATAGATATCTACTTAATTGTAAACTTATTACGTAAGTGGAAAATTACTCATCAGACGAGATAATAAGGACTTAACTTACCAGTTTAACTGCTTAACCAATGTAAATCAGGTTTTATGTAGTTTCTGTTTAATCTGAAAGTATTTTTAAAAAATAATTTTTGACTTTTCTTTTATAAGTGTCTAGAAAAGAGTTGTGTTCGTACAGTATATATTTTGTTCCAGAGAATATAGAATATTATAGAAAGCGCTTTATTATTCACCACATGTGTATGTGGTGAACAATAAATCTACAATTTCCATTAGTCACATTAAACAGTATAGGCAGGAACAATGGGCGGTCTTACCGGTTTAGAGCGATCTCTTCCAGACAACCCTGGCTATGGATTTTATAAACGGAATCACATATGTATGACGGTGGTTTGCACATTAAATACATACATATGTATATTACACAGTAGATATACCTAAAATAAATAAACAGTAACACATATTAATATTATATATATAATATACTAATATTTCATTTCATTCATTTATCATTTAAGAGCATGCTCTTGTCGGTGGAGCCTCTTCCAATCTTCTCTATTATGGGCCAGTTGTTTTACTTCTGTGTAAGACACGACACCCACTTTTTCTTTTATTTGGTCCATAAATGCTCGCCTTGGTCTTCCCTTCCCTCTCCTTGCTTCCACTTTACCTTCGATTAACGTGCATAAGAAGGTGTCGTGTCTTAGCAAGTGGCCAAACATCTTCCCCCTTCTTTCCTCTAGAGTTTTTCTCTAATATATACATTATTAATATGTGTATAGCTACATCAATAGCTATACAAAATTAATAATAGTAATAATGCATAATAAATTAATATTGTCATTATATTAATACTTGAAGCAAAAACTTTGCATCCTTTTTACGAAAATTGCGTGGACGGAGGAGTATGAAATATCGAACACTTATATATAAGACAGAGTGCAGAATGCTAATATTTTTTAAATTATGGATAAAAAAAACATTATATAAATAAAAAAAACATTACACACACTACGATGCATTTGACACACACACGCATATATACGCTTTTGTTTAATGTTAAAATCAAATTAACAGTGTAGCCTTGGCGAAACCTGTGATTATAGAAGTATCTTTGACAACTGAACCTTAATAATGTTCAAACTTATAATGTAAATTAATTAGGGTCGGAATTCATCCAATGGGCGACCACAAGTATATATCAATATACGTATTATTAATATACATATACTAAAAAGTAAATTAACATGCAATTAGGTATTAAAATTAAATATTTATAATGGTGTGAGATAATATTCCCGTACCAGTTTTTTTTTTAATGAGGAGTGACTTTGCCTGTCTTACGTTTTCGGTCAATGAAATCCACAGCCGGACAGCCTGCCCCGCGAAGGATTTGGAGTAGAATGTCGAGTATAGATATAGAGTTAAAAGCAATACAGGTAAATCTCTCGCCAACCATTGAAAAAGCCCATGGATGTCGCCTACCTGGTTTAGATTTATCATCAGGTGACCTTCCTCCCAGAGGTTTTCAATGCTATGTATAAAATCAAAGAGCTGTAATAATTTTGTTGTTTTGATAAATAAATAAAAATCCTAAAAATATAAGAAAAGTACCTACTAAAATTATCTGATGTCACCAAACATTAAGAAAGAATAAAATCCTTCAAGGAAATATGTCGAACAAGGATACATTCCAATAATCATAGTCCGAAGATGTTCGTAAAACTAGTTTCATTACCCTCAGTGAAGTTCCTGACATTAACATTTATGAGTCTTGAATTCCTTTTTGGCTGTCGTACTAAGACTGTAGAATAGGTTGTCCACGCTGACATGTTAATGGAATCAGAAAGGACACAGAATATTTCTTTATAATAAATCGGCTGACAAACACACGTATTATATATGTCTACATTAAGCAAGTTACGCTTGTGTAAGTATGGACTACTCGGGGCCGATCCCAGACACCCAGACCATAGTAAATAATGGAGAAAATTATGTTTCCGAAATTTGCCATACCAGGAATCAAACCCGGAGCCTTTGCGTTGCAGTGAGGTAGGTTACGGTTGTAAAAGACTTGGCCCGCTCAACCATAGGGCCGTCTTTAACCGCATTATTTACATAGACAATCCATTTTCTAATTGCATGTTTTTATGTTATATCGATTAGAAGCCCTGGTAGCTTAGTGGTTAGCGCACGCACGTCTCAAACTTGAAAGGCTAGTTGAATCCTGCCTCCTAGATAAGTGACATTAGCGCTAAACAAATACGACCTTACTTTTATAATCTCGTTAAGAAACAATTAGGCATATCTTAAGTAAGAGAATCAGAATCAGCCCCTAATCATTGAATATCTCTTTTTTTCACTTATAAACGTGTATTGCCTGTTGTGTACATATGAGGAGTACAGATAAACGAAATTTGAATGATTAATGTAGGTTGTACCCAAAATATTCGACTACAGAGGAGTTTGGGTGAGATTTTCATTAATCAGTCGCTGAGCAGTTTCTTTAAATTTAAGAAACGATTATAAGTAAGGCCCATAGTATAGAAATGTATGGAACGACATAATACTTAGCGTAACGATAAGTCAATCACATACATCTTCTATTCTATCCGTTTAGCGCTAAGGGCACTTACAAAGAGGGGCTGGCCGGAAGGCATCCACCGCTTAGACAGTTGTCTGACCTAATGCGCGTATTGTTACGATGACCACGTGTTAACATTAAAGGAAAACATAAAGCCAGCACGACAAGATAACCGAAGTGTCAAACCCGCCATTTCGGCCGAAACAAGCGCGGCGGGTATGCTCTATGGTTGCGCCGATGAACACCTCCTTGTAAATTATTCCTCCCCATCCTCGCCATCAAGAACAGAATATACGTATAATTACGTTATTTAATTATCAAAGCATAATCCTAGTTAGTGTGTGAACCCCCGGGGGACGAGCGCAGTGTGGCGGCGGACTGGTGGCGAGGTCCTTGCTTCTTCTTCCCGTCCCTTTGCCTTCTCTCGGCCATCGCATCGCGACCGCATGTTACGTTCCCCTAGGACATTGGAAGGTACGAGCCCATCGTGCTGTACTGTGACAAATATGAAATTTTATTGTTGTTTGGTATTATACTGTAATTTTTTTCTTTTTTTATTGCATGAGTTCAGGCAGACGGTCCACTGGTGGAAAGCGGTTATCATCGCCTATGAACATTTATAACGTATAAAGTGAGACTGGAACCTGGCCACTTATACCGGAACACAAGTCAAGGGTGTTAAAGCGGCATACCTACTCTAGACCAGGGGTAGTAGCCATCCAGATGAGCAAATGCCCTACCACCTGGTTGTGGGTTGTTTTGTCGCCTCTTACGACAGGCGGCCCTGCCGTTTGAAATTGTATTCCTTCTCCGTTCCGGTACGGATACATGATTTGAGAAGACTTATAAAACTATAGGGCACAAGCAAGACGTGTGGTAACAACAACGCGCTGCAAAAAGCACTGTGCAAAAGTACTCACAGTCGCCGCGCTCGTGGGAACCTTCGCACGGTACTTCGGCGAACTGAACTTGTGTACTAAACACATTGTTTTAATATTATATATCGCGCTTACGTTTTTTGTGGTTATATAGGACCATTGCTTAAAATCTACGAATGTCTGACATTTTTGTGAACTGTATTATGGTGGAGTAACATCGACATATATAATAGGTAGTTGACAAATAACTTTTACATTTCATAAAACGCCGAAGGTCCCTAGAATTAGTACGAGAATAGTAAACTATGACGTAATACCTTAAACAAGCCAAATAGCGTATTAATAATTGCTTAAACATATCACAATTATTTTTATAGTAATTTTTCACAGTAAAATATATCTGTTTTAGCTTCCACACTTTTATATGAAGACTAGCGAATCCGGAAAGCGTTGTATTTCCCTGAAAAAATAAAAATCTAGAAAGCGATTGCAACGCCATCTACCGGGTCCAATTGAGAATCTTAACCATTCTGGAATTCACTTGAACACACTCACATTTCATCAAAATCGGTCGAGTCGTTTTTGAGTTTTGGCGAGATTAACGCAGAGGAACTGATTTTTATATCTCTTTTCTTTCACCTTCTCTTAATTATTTGGAGTGGGTACAATATGTCTTTTCCTTCCACACAAATCATCTTTGACACTATCCATCCATCTCTTTTTTGGTCTACTTTTACGTTTGTACCCGTCTTGCAGTCTTGCAGTTTAACATTCTTTTTGTCACGTGACTCATCCCTCCTCATCACATGCCCATACTACCGTAATAGCCTTCTTCCTTAATTGTTTTATATATATATACACAATATTATTTTAGAATTTATTGCAATATGATTAATCTACACAATTGTTTCAATATTTTACTCTGGGAGGTCATTGAAAACGAAAAGGAAAGTATTTATTTCGCTTCCAAAGCAATTTTACTTAGTGTTAAAGGAAAAGAAGCGACGCTAGCAATATACTCGTATCTTTACTTCATATTTATTATAATTATTCGTCTTTTTCTATATTTTTTTATTGCTATAGGTAAACATATAATGCAAATCCCATATGTAAATATTGTAAGTGTAAAAACATCTGAACTATATCAACATTGTAAGATAGCAGCGACATACACGCCAATTCAAATTCAAATTCAAATTCATTTATTTATATAAACTTATTTCTAGGCCTTATATAATTATATCTAAAACTTATAGTAATAACACATTTTGAATTAAAATTAAGGCTACAATTTTTTTTGGCGGCGGTTGCTGCACTAGACTCGAGGTCTGTATCGCGGCACCCAGCACAATTTTATTATAATATAGAAACTTAATTATAATGGAATTATTAATTAATTACTTAACCTAAAACTATGTGTGCGTGCGTGTGTGTGTGTGTGCCTGTGTGTCTGTGTGTGTGGGTGTGTGTGTGTGTGTGTGTCTGTGTGTGTGTGTGTGTGTGTGTGTGTGTGTGTGTGTGTGTTTGTGTTTGTGTGTTTGTGTTCGTTGTATGTGCCCCTAGTGTTATAGTCGTATTGGTAGTATACATTCTGTGTCGCTGTAATTTAAAGTTTTCAACCATTTAATAACTTGGTGTTTAAACTTTGGTGCTGACATTTCTTTAGCAGAGGGTGTATTTTGGCAAACTTTATTATAAATGGATATATGGACGTATGGGGGAAGGCGCTTGGCAAAGGATGTATGTATTTTTGGTAAGGGTATACTATAAATTCTACGGGAAGTGAGGTATTGGAAGTTAGGGGCATTTCGATTTTCTTTATGAATTGCTGTGGCTACCTTGCAAATATAGAGTTGTCGGACTGTCAAAACGTCACTTTCTATGTATAGTGTATGGGTGGGATATATGTAAGGTTTTTTATGCATAACTTTAAGTACTGCTCGCTGTGCTCGTTCTACCTCTATAATGTTTGTTTTTGGGATTCCTCCCCAAGCAGCAAGACAGTATAGAAGTAGAGACTGGCATAGCGCATAATAAACCATTTTTAAAGTTTTTGGTGTCGCACAGTTACAAAGGGATTTCATTATGTAAATAGTTTTTCTGACTCTTTTAGATAGGGATGTTATGTGATTTTTGAAATTTAAATTTTCATCTAACTGAATACCAAGGTACGTAATGGATGTGGTGTGTTCGATCGACGGGGGATGATCAGAGGGCTGTGTACAAGAACTTAGGCTGTGCGGCAAATATAATTTAGGAAGCGAACGAGGTTGGGAAGCACGGGTTTTATGGAACGTTAAATATTTAGTTTTTTTAGTGTTTAGTGTGAGTAGGTTATTGTTTAGCCATTTACTGACGTCAGTTAAGCCTGCCTGAGCTGTTTTAAATACCGACTCCCAGGATGTGTTGTTAAATAATACAACCGTATCATCTGCGTAACATATTATTTTAGCGCCCTGGATTGGAATTTTCAGCAGTTCATTAATATATATTATGAATAGTGTAGGTCCTAAAATGCTGCCTTGGGGTACTCCGAAATTTACCTTATACTGTTCACTCCAGTGCGATCCCACCTTAACAAATTGACGCCGGTTGCTCAGGTAACTTTTAAACCATTCGTGGCTTATACCTCTTACACCAATATGGTTTAGTTTACTAAGAAGGATTGGGATCGAGACCGTGTCAAAAGCTTTCGCTAAATCAAGAAATACACCTAGGCAACATTGATTTTGGTCCAGGAATGTGGCAATCGACTTTGTGAGAGTCAAAACGGCATCTTCCGTCGATATATTCTGCCGAAATCCAAACTGCTTATCAGAAATAAGAGAGTATTTTTCCAAGAAATCGACAAGCCGTTTGTTTACTACTTTCTCTAGCAACTTGGAGAACACACTTAATAGGGTGATTGGTCTGTAGTTGCTAGGGAGGGTTCTATTACCACCTTTATAAATTGGCGATATTTGGCCAAGTTTCCATTTATCTGGGAATTTTCCAGTGCTTAAACTAAGATTGCATATATGGGTAGAAGGTTGTATTATGATAGGCTTTACAATTTTGATCAAAAGGGGGGTCACAGTTATCTGCACCAGGAGCGCTACCTATCCTGAGCTCGTCGATGAATGAGCCCACTTCTTCTTCATCAGTAGGGTACATGAGTAACGAATGGACTGGAGAATTATCGGCTTTAATGTCAGAAGCGAGGGCGGTTTCTGTGCAGTTTAGTCTGGTTAGTGTTTGGTTTGCCAGGGCGCTACCAACGTTTGTGAAGTATCTGTTACAGTCATTTAGGGAGTCGTTTGGATTATCAGGTCTAATTAATTCTGTTGGTGTGTTACGGGATTTTGATAAATTACAGATATTGTTTATCGCTTGCCAAAGCATTTTAGGATTGTTACAGTATTTTGACAGTTGCTGATTTTCATACGAAGTCTTAATTTTCATGAGAAGCTTACTTAGGAAGTTGCGATATCTTTTATACGTTATATTTAGGACTACATTAGTCGGATCTTTTTTTGATTGAAGATGTAGAGAGTCACGATTCCTTTGACACCTCATTAAGCCGGGAGTTATCCAGGGTTTGAGGTTGTATTTGGTCCTAGGAATAACAATTTCTTTTGTATTTTCTATGATTGACTGACTTAGATGCTTTTGAAATAGAGTCGTTGCATAATCGACGTCCTCACTATTGATATCTCTGGTGAAAATCGAGTGTCAACGTACATGATGAATGGGTACGATCAATCTAGCCTGTGTCGTAGAGAACTGACATCTTCGCAGCGGATATTCCGTCATAATTGCAGCGATTGGACACGTAGACATATTATTATGATAAAGATGAATTTTTGTATCACTGATGACTATTTACCAAAAAAAGTTATATACACAATTTTCAAAATTTCGCATATCAAGACTAGTATCTATCAACTAGTGTGATAAATTGGCACCCAAAGCGTGGCTTTTCTATAGATGTAGACACGTTACTAATGCGTTAGAGTATTGAAACTTAATAGTGGTAAAAATAAAAAGACTAGCAATAGATGCAATAAATGAATGAATGAAAACACTTTATTGTTCACCAAAATCAAAACTACTTTCTTAAAAACACAATAAACGTTGAACAAAGGGCGGCCTTATCGCTTAAAGCGATCTCTTCCAGACAACCCCCTAAACTAAGGAAAATATTAAAACATGACAGTGACGGTGTAGACAATAAATAATATAAAATAAGTAAATCAAAAAATCTTTATTATATACTATATAAAGACAGTACATATCATAATAGGTACAGAATATGTTTATTCTGTACCTATTATGATATGTACTGTCTTTATATAGTTCATCACTATTATACCTGAGAGGACCAAAAATAATAAGTAATAATTAGTAATTAGCAATCATCAGTAGTTAATTCATACATTGTATGGTTATAACATGCTTAAACTTAAAAACACGGAATTTGGAGTATTAACGAAAAACTTCAAAACATTTCCAACTCTATCTGTATGAGCATAGTGTTTAAATGTTTAATTATAATATACTCTCTCGCAGGCTTGGTCCTTTAGATTTATATGTCTCTTTTAGTGTTGCTTATTTGTTTCATCAAGTTTCAAATCACGACGACTCTAAAAAAGTTTTACTTCTAAAATTCTACTAATGCTTAAACAGGTGAATATTTTGACAGACAACGTATGTAAATACACTAATGTAGTTATGGTTAACTGCGTTATTTTTAACTCTATAGACGAGACGCATTTAACCAATCAATAACACTAACTGTGGTTGTCAGTTTGTGCTGGTTCGCGATTTTTAAAACGTTATTCAAAACATTAGTCTGGATGATAGTGCGCGCAGTGAAATACATGAGAACAAGAAGCGAAACAAAAATGGCCGCAGACCATCCCGCGCACACCAAGCTTCATATCGCGCTCTATAAACGCATGCCTTCGCACGCATCTCTCGTTTTACCACATTAATCATTTTAGCATTAATGATGTTAATTTTATTAAAAAATGTAATATCATCAATCACACTAACATTATTGGATGGACCCCGATCAAAATGAATACTCCCTATTGATATCAACTATTGACATAATTTTCATAATCGATCAATCAATTGTCCGCAGTTTAATGTAATCGTTTCAGAGGAATATATGTGTCATTGAACGAAACGATCCACAGACAGACGTAGTTGATTGATTGTTGTTATTGTGGGAATGTGCGCCGTAAATGGTACAATTAGATCAACTGTGGTGGGATCTTTTAAAATAATATGAACTCAACCTAGAAAAGTCGAGAATTGCAAGCAGACGTTTTCATAGTTGCCCCCCCCCCCCTCTTCCATTCCGCCATTCTATAAACAAAAACAAGAAAACTAATTAATTCTATGTTAATTTAAATTCTAGTGTTTTGTGTAACACAGTGTAAGAAAGTTGTGTGAATGCACAGTTATTTAAAGTTTACTTTATTTATTTATTTATTACTTCGTGCCCCAGCAGACGTCGACCTGCCCGGAAAAGCTTCAATCGATATGCCGACAGCAGCGCCACCTACCGGGTCGAATTGTGAACCAACTCAGAAACCTTCTCTGCCTCATGCACAACAACTTTGCTAAAGATCATCACATGATCAATGTGATAGTTTACGATACTACATATAAAGGTCATACAGACAAACATTTATTTATATATATCACACATGAAGAAGAAGAAGAAGATTATTCAACAAAAGCGTAAGAGCCAATAATGGATCTTATTTTGTAAACCAAACTTATACAAAGAAAATGAATTAAGTTAATCTAATTGAAATTGAAATTGTCATCAAAATTAAGACAAATAAACAAAACAACTGTAGTCAATATAGAAAATAAGTATGAGTACGGTGAATAATATTTATATGAATAAATATGGGATAAAAAATTAAGTTCTGCTCCTCTTTATTAAATGTAATTAATACATACTAAAAGCTACGATATCGATGGATCACATTTATACTATACTTTTTCTGTTACAATTTTTTTATGATTGTATAGGTTCTCTGTTGACCACTATCTCACCTGATGTTGAGTGATGTAATGTAATTATGGTTATGTATAAATTTTAATTTTAACATAAAGTATATTATTGTTGTTTTTTATAGAAATTTGTTTAATTGATTTACTAATTAAATATAACACAAGTAGAATTAGTTTAACGAATTGGGTCGTTTTGGTCTTACCTCAAAAGAAAGGTTTGCATTGAAAATCAGCGTGGTGTCGGATATAACTCCGGCACAGCAATATGCTGAGTGCAAACCTTATTTGCTGAAAATGCGGGGTACAGATTCTCAAAATATGCTCTGTGTATAATAATGTATAAGGAATGTAATTACGTCGCTATTTCTTGAAATAAAGTATTTCTTTCTTTCTGCTGAAGTGGTCTCGGATGGAGCTCGCTTACCTAGAAGATACTTATTCATTCAGGACTTGAAGAATCCTAGATTATCTTTACATAGCCCATCTTTCAGGGAACATGCTTCATTTATATGAGATTGCTATTTATTCTACATTCTATTCTATTGACTGTCTCTGAATAAGCGACCTAAGCCTGTGACTATCTCACTACAACGTAGAGGCTCCGGGTTTGATTAGTAAATAGCATGGTAAATTTCTGAAACGAATTTTGTCCGTTATTTACTATGGTCTGGGTGTCTGGGATTGGCCCCAGATTAGTCTGTTTTATACTACCCATAACACAAGCGCAACTTTTTAATTATATTCCCCTATCTGCATAACTCCTTTCATTTCAATGGTGTCTAAATAGAGCTTAAATCATTAAAATCTTGACACATATTGATCAAATATTAATGAATTTTTGTATGCATTGAGTCACGACAACTAACTATGCGTTGTAATAACATCGGTAGGTTTATAATTATTATTGTATGCGTGTCGTGTCGCGGATAGTCGGGCGTAATCGCGCGCGGCGACACGTTCGAGAATCAAATTCAAATGTCAAGGTGAAGGCGATGCGAAAGGAAACGCACGGAGTGACGTCACCACGGCGGCCATCTTGCCGCGCGACCAACCGAAGAGCGCGACAGTTTTGTGTGTACTCAGTGTAACGTATCGCGTTGCTGCGAAAGCTGAGAATTAGTCATTAAACATTATACCTAATGTGACAACAATACTTATTGTGTTAATTTGTATGACTGTGATGAAATTATTATTATAATATTAATTGAGTTTAATCTGGAATGACTACTGTACTGACTATGATTCGCACGACGAGTGGAAAATCCGGACGCTATTTGTCCAATACCACCTCGTTCTTGTCTTGTTTCCTGTACTCATTACATATTTCCCTTTTCCTCTTTTAAAAAACCCCTAAAAGCTTGGACTGGGTCTTTGTAATATTGATGATTTGACCCAGGGGTAATGTCTATAGGCGATAACAATTTTATTAAAAACACAATAATTATTTATATTTGTTTCGTTCGGCTTCACCCAGATTATCAGTTTCGAAGTATTTTATATTACGTGTTTTTATTTGTTACTTCTTCATTCTCTTCGCCATATCACTTATTTACAACATTTTATACTTATATGTGAAAAATATGCACTTTTGGTACTGGCATCCTCCTTGCCAAAGGAACATGTTTTCAATAGAATATAATATCTTTTTGCGGGAAAAGTTCCCGAGTAATAGAGATCCAGAGTTTCCGCAATTGAAGCCGCATAGATGTAGTTTATTCTTTAGAATGACACTAATCGGCATATTACTTAAGTTATAATCCACTTAAGGTACTTACCGACGTTTCGAAATTTCATTTTTTCATTATTTAACACATTGTCAGCAACATAAAAATGTACTTGCGTTACGCGTGCGTACGACATCTCTAGTATATATTTGGGACACTAGACAATCAATGATTCCGCGTTCTAAATTTAAAACCGTTACGATACGCCTCGAATCTTGACGTGAAATGAGAGTATTCCATGCTATTAAATCATTGTTTAGAAACTTAAATTTAGCACACATTCTACATTGACACGTAACACGAGGAAACTTTTACTGAACACGTCATTGTTTTATAAATAGTGTGTAGACTGTAAACTCATCCACTGCCTTCTAGGAAGTGCATAGGGTTCAAGAGTGCAATGGCAGAGTATTTGAACTCGTCGTGACCTCTGCTTCGTAGGAACATCGTTTATTGTAATTAAGAGCTCATCAAAGTAACAAACCGACTAAATCCTTTCTTTGAAAACCCTTGGATATTATCGATAGCATGGTAATGCCATAATCATCTTTATGCTAATTCCTGGTTCCACTTCGAGCCCCAGGTTTGGCATAATATACGTATTAATCTGTGTAATAAACTAATATAAAAGTGTGTAAAACACTTTCAACAAACCAACGGTACTGAAAAGTAGCTGAAACGTCGGAATAATGAAAATCAAATAAATTACCGCGCATAAAACCGTTAAAACGTAGTTTTATTATGTTTACAAGTCGCAAAACCTAAAGAAAATATTACATTGTAATTATATTTTATTATTCAGTCATTAAAATTATCATCAGCAAGTTCGTTTATTATAATTTTAAATATAAATAATTATAATTAGTTCCAAGTCTTATCTTCATATAAAATAACAGGTCGAACCGTTCTCACATAATACGTTAATATTGTACATACTGTATGTACTATGTTTTTCATACGTTGTTATTTGAAAGTATTTTTGGTTACGAGTTGAACAGATATGATAAGGCAATCGGCTATTGCGTTGTCTGTTTTATTATTAAATTTTGTTTATGTTATAAATTATTTTTATGTGATAATTATGCTTTTCGGGCATTCGGTGTTATCTCCTTCATTGCTCTTATAAAACGTGATAAGATTGAAAGTTCTTTAAAAATATGGCTCCTTACAATTTGCGTAACTAGCCAGCGTCAATTATCCGTGTTTTAAAAATGTTCTTCAAACAATTGATTATGGTAAAACATGAGTAGTTTCACTGAAAAATACGCAAGCGTGAAAAGCTAGTATCATACTGATTTAAGATATCTTAAGATATCTTGAATATCTTAATATATATAAATCTCCTGTCACGATGTTTGTCCGCGATGGACTCCTAAACTACTCAACCGATTTTAATCAAATTTGCACACCGTGTGCAGTTTGATCCAACTTGAAAGATAGGATAGTTTTTATACCGTTGGAACCGGTAGGTGGCGCTGAGATCGGGTTCTAGAATCCTCTTAACAACGGGGAGCGATTTTGTTTTTGTGTGTTTGAGTGGGTCCCCGGATGGTTTAAATCCACAATTGGAACCGGTAGGTGGCGCTGGGATCGGGTTCTAGAATCCTCCTAATCACCGGGAGCGATTTTGGTGATTTTGTTTTTGTGTATTTGAGTGGGTGTCCCCGGATGGTTTAAATCCGCAATTGGAACCGGTAGGTGGCGCTGGGATCGGTTTCTAGAATCCTCCTAATCACCGGGGGCGATTTTGGTGATTTTGTTTTGTGTATTTGAGTGGGTCCCCGGATGGTTTAAATCCACAATTGGAACCGGTAGGTGGCGCTGGGATCGGGTTCTGGATTTTTATTTTTTCAAAGCAGGACAACGTCTGCTGGGGCCGCTATATATATATATATGTATATATATATATATATATGTCGGAGGGAAGCTTTAATTGGACGTATCGTTGACTGGATGTATAACGCACAATATCATTTGTTTACATTTTAATTACTTCTAAAATTCTTAATGTAATTTAATTTGATTTGTTGAATGTTTCTATAACTTAAAGATCGTTCTAACCTAATAAAAGTTATGAATATTGTAATTTAATAAACGACCAATCAGAGCAGAGCATATGGCGGAGCGGGGTCAGCGCCCTCTATACTTTGAGTAATATCTACTTGGGTAGACTGAGGAGTTTTTGTGACACATTTGGTTGATGGCAATAGGTCGAGTTGGACCATTGATAATTGTAAAGAAATTGTTAAGTTGGAAGTATGAGCGGTGCCCTGAACCCGCTGCTCGGTCTAAACTATGTCATAATGTTGATCAAATCTAAATTAAAAGTGTATAAACCGTGGCTATTGTGTTTTATGCTCGCATTTTATCCTGATGACGCCCACTAAACCTGCAATAACTAAAGATGATGTCGTGAGATAGAGGCCGTTCTCCGACATATATATATATATATATATATATATATATATGTCGGAGGGAAGTTATAGTTGGATGGATTATTATTTGGATGTATAACGCACAATATCATTTGTCTTTCATATAACGCCTGTAAACTTAATCATAAAACCAACGGAAAACATAGCGTAGCAATAATGTATCATAACCACTTTCCACTATACGTTATCTAAGTAAAAAAAACTCAAAAATTAGACCCGATTTTCACATAAAAATTATTGGAAGGTAAACTTGAAAAGACAATGAATTTCATGCACATCGTTTATAACATACAGTAGTTTTCTTATCTTAATCAGAAAACCAAGGAAAACGTCGCATAGGAATAATACGTTAAAGGCAACTTTCTACCATACATAATCCAAGTAAAATAATTTAAAAAAACTCGACCCGATTTTCACATTATAAAAACTCTTGGAAGGTAGACTTGAAAAGACAATGAATACACGCATATCGTTTATAACGAACACAAATTTCTTGTAAGTAACCAACTCCCAAAAATAATGATGAAAAAGTAAACTACCTACGTAATTTGTTACTTTTCCATTTTTTGGCAACCATATCGTAATTTTTCGTACACGAAAAATATCACTCAAATATGAGGGTAGTAAAATTGTCTACCACAAACGATGAACTATAATTTTTTTTACATTAAAATTCTTCATTTTCAGAATTCACACTAAAATAATAATTAAAAATTACCATACCTCCTGTGCCAGGTAGAATAGGCACGTAATTTTTATCTTACCCTGCACGATCCATAAAATTGCACTTCCACTCGCTGTACTAACGTGAATTTGAACCATGCCGGCACATAGTAAGCCCAACGGTGACCAAACCATGCATAGGCCGACACACCGCCGCTCCACAGGCACATTCAGGACGTCACCACTACGTCGCCGCTATTGCCGCCGATGGCTCCGACATGTCAATCGACCTCAAATGCTTTTGCTTCCACTGTGGGCATCCTTCAATCCATCAGCACGACTTCTTATACTGGCAAGGCTTCGCAGTCATTGCTTTCATTGTGGGCACAGGCTGAGATCCCACTTCTGATGTCGCAGAACGGCCTCGTTCTCACGACATCTTTAGTTATTTCAGGTTTGGTGGGCGTCATCAGGATGAAATGCGAGCATAAAACACAATAGCCATGGTTTATACACTTTTAGTTTAGATTTGATCAACATTATGACATAGTTTAGACCGAGCAGCGGGTTCAGGGCACCCGCTCATACTTCCAGCTTCAATACTTTCTTTAAAATACTCTAAGGTCCAACTCGACCTGCTGCCATCAACTCAATGTGCCACAAAAACTCCTCAGTCTACCCAAGTAGATATTACTCAAAGTATAGAGGGCGCTGACTCCGCTCAGACATGCTCTGCTCTCATTGGTCGTTTATTAAATTACAATATTCATAACTTTTATTAGGTTAGAACGATCTTTAAGTTATATAAACATTTACAAATCTAATTAAATTACATTAAGAATTTTAGAAGCGATCACAATGTAAACAAATGATACTGTGCGTTATAAATCCAATCAACAATTATCAGATTTATATCTTCTCTCCGACATATATATATTATTTTTTATTTTTTTTGATGATTTTTTGTTTGTTCAAGTGGATTTGAGAACAGTTTAGAATAACATTTGGTCCCGGTAGATGATGCTTGGATGCTTGATGTGGATTGTACCAGCACGCGGCACAAAAAAACGCCAAGTCACCTTTTTGGTTATAATCACGTATCTCAAGGAAAATACGTCATTTATAAATCAAAATGTATTCTAACTGTTGACCCGGATTATACGATAGCTAACTTACGATTTTTATTTAATTCTGTTTAGTAGTTTTCATGTGATGCCCTAAGCGCCCCCCCCCCCCCCCTCCTTGTCACATTAGTGAGACATCTCCCTCCCTAGTATGAAATCACATATTTTGCAATTTTACATCAATAAAATTATGAAACGAAAACGGCAGTTCCGTAATTAATTTTATTTCCTTTTACATAATTTTCTAATGATTTAAATCATACAGATAGAGTTGGAGGTATTTGGAAGTTTTTCGTTAATAACTCAAATTTCGATTTTGAAATGTGACGTCACGAAACTCAAGAACCCTCTCCCACCCATTGTCACACTTCGTCAACCTCCTCCTCCCCCCCCCCCCCCCTAACCTGTGACGTAATTATTGATTGATAAACAAAATTAATTTCTTCTCATTTTTAAATTCTTAATACAAGTTCGTCACCCCCTACATATTCATATAGGTTTCCTATGCATCCATGTAATGAATGTTAGAGCTGATGTCGAAAAACACCTTGTTATGCACCTTAAACATTTCTAAGGCGATAATACCATAGACAAAGATAAGCACGGTCTAAATAGTTTCATGACTTCATACAATATTGATAAACATCATGACTATGTATGGCAACCATCTTTTGACGTAAGTAACAATCTTATCACATAGTAACGTTATAATCATATAGATTTAAGAAATAAAGAAAGTACTAAATTCCTGCAGATATGGATGTTAATAAAATTTATGTATTTTCGAATTTTAATAGGGCAGCGAATAATCAAAGCGACTGATATAGTTTTTATAATCAAATAAAATGTCTATGGAGGGTAGAGTAACTGTAACTCCATAGACATTTTAACGACTATCCATTCTTTTCTAAGTGTTAAACTACTGATTCTAAAAATTTCACCTTTCCTAAAACACGTAAGTCTGGGCTCGTATATACTTACTCTGGCCTCGTCAAAATCAAACAAAGTCAATCTAAATTACACTTTAAGGGTCGCTTGCGTAACGATCGCCTTTAATTAAAATTAGTTAATCATATTGAACTGCCTAAATACGTTTTACACAAAAAGTGTATTGACAGGTCTATAAACATATTTAGCGACAAATTTTTCGTTGTGCAAGACGTTAATCGTATTTAAGGGTGTTAAATGCGTTTAGTGTTTTTAAAAAAAAATTAAGGAACGTTATGCGAGCGGCCCTAAAACACTAAAGTTCAAAATTCAATGCACTGTTACGTACAATTTCCTTTGATCTACGTATAAAAGAATATCTGCCTTAAATATATACAGATATAGCTAAAATTCATATGAAATTTATTAAATTGAAATTAATACTACCGGTTAAAGAGAAATATATTTTATTTGGTATTAAATAAGGTTGAATTTTATGTGTTTATCTCTTTTTAGCGTTACCTACTTTCGTTTCATCGATTTTAAAATCACAATGATTCTAAAAAATTGTTACAAAATCCTGCACTAATGCCGATGATATGAATGGTAGATTCTGTTAACAATCCTGACAAGCCGCCTTTGTGATATTCGCTCAATCCTGTTCACTATCCTGCCACAATCTTATAGGCACCAAGGCTGTGATTATCATTAAGGACATAGTCATGTGATAAACCGTCTCTATCACGATTGTGATAGGTCTGTGTCCGTGTTGATGTGTATGCGATAATATGTTCAGTCGTATTATTAACATGTGAACCATTTCGATTTAACATTTTTGGTCATTTATGAAAAAAAAACAACTTTTTAAGTAAAGCAAAAAGATGACGGCGTTCGCCTCTTTTTGGTGCCGCCGTTACAATTACAAACAAACACGTCGTCGTCATGGCAACGCGAGCGAAGTTGCGCTCGCTAATGCTATTCAGACAATATACAAGTGAAGTAAGTAAGTGAAACGGCAAACTTCTATCTATATATATTGTTACGTGCGAGCGGGGGTACGCACTTATGGATTGGAAGAAAACACCAGTTTTTAATTTAAAAGCTTTTATTGACTTACACAGCCGCACGTAGTACCTCTTTGCAGGGTTGCCCCTATACGCACGACCAACGATGCACAGTCCCGACGATAAGTTGTCACACCCTCAATACCGTCGCCGATATTGCGTGGACCACCTCCAATATTATTGCGTGTAGCTCGCTTCTGGTTCCTCTCTCGAACTACGCTACACACCTCCTTCACGTATCTGTCCACCAAACTTGTCACTAAATTCACCACTTAATTCGTCTCTGTCCTCTATTAACCTCCTCTAACAACTCTTTAGTATCGCACTTATCGTTTCACCTTCTTGGACTGAACTCAACTTTAAACTGCCCGGTAGGCGCGCCTTACGCTGTTTATATACCCGGAAGAATTTTCTAGAACCCATCTATCTATCTCTGTCTCTTCCTTCCCGAACCTTCTGTTCGGGAACTTTCGTTTATACATCTATCCCTTTCTAACATCTATCTATCTCTTTCTTTCGGTCATCGTCTATCCCTTTTTAACATCTATCTATCTCTTTCTTTCGTTTATCGTCTATCTCTTTCTAAATATATCCGTCCTTGTCTTTTACTTCTAGATTTTTCTGGTTGTTTCTAAAAGTTCTAAAACTAACTAGATGGTTCTACCATCATTCGCCACAATATAATAAAACTGTAGAGGTCGAATTTCTGTACAATGAAAAATAATGCTAAAAACCGAGTCAGGGGATGTAAGAAGTGAAATAGAACTAATTTAGATTTTTGAAGTGATAACTTCTTATGAGAGGGTAAACCGCTTCGTTACGTAACGCGCTACGGCAGCAGTACTTTCCTCTCGCGCATACGGTAGCGGTAGGCAGGCTTCTCCTCTCTCACTCTAACACACAGCGCTAGCCGTATTCCGGTAATTAGATTAAATAATGATACTAATATTGTACATACACAAAATTCTAATGTACATATTTAAGAATTGTAATTAAGAATAACATACATTTTGAAATCAATAAAAGATTTTTTAATAAATATCCTTTAAAATTACCATATGAATTACAAATATATAAAATTTAAGTAATAACCTAAGCTTTTATCAAGTTAAACTATTTCAATATTAAATAGTTCAACTTGGTTAGTTTTAGTTTTTTCATATTTTTTTGTTTCTCTGTCTGTTTATACGGGCTAATCTCCGAAATGACTGGACCGATTTAAATGAAATGTTGTATGGTGGTAGCTTATATCCCTGGTCAACATATAGGACACTTTTAATCCCGAAAAATTAAAGAGTTTCCGTGGGATCGTTAAAAAAACTTTAAATATTTAAACAGCTCATTATACAATTTATACACCTAATGAAGTATTGATATTGCCGGTATCGTCATACATTTATGTGAATGTCTTCTATAAAGAAGCATTATAAGGTATTGCGATCTATAAAATTTTATTTGAAGGAATAATAAATACCACGCGGACGAAGTCGCGGGCATCAGCTATTTTGAATAAAGCTGGCGGCCGTATGCTTGCCAATCTGTTTTCGACCCGAAGCCAATCATATTATATTTTGACTGGTTTGCCGAGAAACTAATAAATGTATTATGGGCTGTTGTTATATATCCCCGTATCCATGTAATACTCAGTTGCGTTACATATGTACATAGGTTTATTTGAGTAAATACACAATGATTTCAAAACGTCGATTCTCGTTTTGAGCTCTCGACAAACAAGTGATAAGCTGATAGCCGCGTTATCACCGCGACGATGCCGGTTGTCGTCCATTTACGTGCACGATCCAATCTAACGGAATTTATGCTGATAACTGTACTTATCATGTAATACTTACTATTAATATAATGTACTTAGGCCCTGAACACGCTGGCCATGCGTTATGTGCCCATGCCCCATAATTATCATTAAGTGAATGTCGTAACCGAACATAAAATACAGACTTGTCAACATATCCAAATGCCCGTTTCGCCTTCTACAAAAGATGTTTAATATTGGTTTACACAAAAATGGCAGAAAATAGAGTTCTCTCTATTTTCTGCCATTTTTTGTGTAAACCGGTGTGCTATTTAGAATATTTAAATAAAACAAGGATGTTTTTATGTTGTTTGAGTTTAGCGCCTTTCTGCTAAACTCAAACAATACGGCGGCATACCTGATGGAAAGCGGCGGTAACACGAAAGGCACTATCAATGTGCCTTTCGTATTGATGCCATAAATCAAATACTTTATGAATGTTTGAATAAATACTTTTTTTTATTATTAGACCTGCAGGTGGCGATGTATTCGGGCTCCAGGATAGTCCAGTTTAGATTAGGCTGCCAGGATGACGTGTTTGTGAAGGCTGGTATATGGAACCCATTATCATAAAAAATTTACCTATTATACTGTTACGAGTGAACTATTCAAACACGTATAAGACAGGTAAAAATATAACTGGACGCAACCAGTACAAAAGTGATGCACGATTCCATAACACGCGCAAAGTCACTATATAGCCTATCGAATGTACACACGTCTTGTGTCGCTTATGCCTATCGCTAGACTGCCTCACCTCTCAATTGGGGCATTGTTTTATACTGCACCAATACAATATGTCTCGACACAATACTCGACAATAACAATTATTTCCAAGAATTACACCTGGCTAATGACCAACATAAACATTACAATACGCAATGGCCTGTTGTTCTAATGATTACAGATTTAACACATAAAGTAAACAAAAGAAGTCCATATGCGGAAAGGTATTAAACTACAGGTGTGTGAATAGGTCTTATGTCGGCATTCGGTCGTAACAATACTACTCTCGAATGATAGAAAAAACTGAATTGATTCATGAATTCTACATACACGTGAGCCAAGCTATGGACAGAAGCTATTAATATAATAAATTGTTATATAAGTATTAATATTGCGCAAAATGAATGATTTTGTTTAATTTAAAATATTAGCACTTGATCACAATAACAATTACGTTTGCTCCATCACTTATCTACGTATATGTTATTGTACAATTATACATATAGTTTATCAGTATATGTACACAAGCATGTAGGCACTTCACTCTTATCAGTTATTTATGCATGTTATGTTAGCCAGCTGTGTTGGTTTACAAGCCTCGGTGTGATATGGTAATTTGAATAATGTATTTTCATATACAATAAGTCTTGTGAATGCACATTTAGTATTTAGTCTTAAAACGATGCGTTGTAACACTTTTTAAAGGCAGAGGTTATCTTATTTTGCTATACTCAACACACGTCAGTCCTCTTGACAAAAGAACATGATTTCATCATTACTCAAAATAATTAACGTACATACGAGGGTGAATCAAAAAGTTTTTGGAATCAATATTAAAAAATGCAAAAATCTAAATAAAAATGTTTTCATTTTCTTCATAATCTTCCACCAGTGCATTTAGAATAATGCGTTTCCAACTTACTTATTCCTCACAAAACAAAATGTTTTTTTTAGAGTCTCGAAAAATTTCTTTATGGCAACCATAACCGTGACATTATTCTGAAATTTTGTGAATAATAAGTAGTAACGAATAATTGAAAATCATTTAGAGCTAAGTCCGGAGAATATAGTGGGTGGTCACGGAGATTCAAGCCAGCCGGCGGATTGTTGGACATTTCTTTAATCGCTTCATGCACTTCTGAATTAAATTTGCATAATAGGGACATTTTGGCATGTAATCAATAAAAATTCCTTCACTAAAACACCAAGGCCATAATTTTGCCAGCGGTAGTACCAAGTCGAAATTTCTTAATGGATGGAGAGGAGGGTCGTCTCCAAGACATGCTTTGTCTCTTAGTTTCAGGATCGAAATGGTGGACCCATGTTTCATACCTGGTGACAAGGCGATGGCAAAAAATTTCCGAATCACGCTGCAACATTTCGAGACGGCGCTTAGAAATTTTCAAACGTCGCTTTTGGTTTCGTCGGTTAAAATTCGTGGCACCCACTTTGCCGCCACATTTTTAGAACCCCAGTGAATCAATTAAAATGTATTGCAAAAGATATCTTTAGTATTCAGAGCTATATGTTTTATAGTTATACTTTTATCTACCAAAACCAGATTCTCAACCTTTATGACATTTTCTTCGGTAACGGAGGTTGAAGGCTTCTCAGAACGCGGGTCATCGTTACAGCTTGATCTGCCCCTTTTAAATTCAGCCACCCAGTACCCAACTGTGCAATAGGGTATATATAACAACCCCTAATAGAATAGTATATCATTTTTTCAAACTGAGATATTTTATCACCGCAAGTAACTCACTTTTATCCATAATTTTGCGTTTTTAGCAACTTGTTGCACAAATAATTTATTACGTGCAAACGAACTGACAGTTGGCATAAATATTGTGTGATTGACACTCTTTAATTTGAATATCGAACTTCTCCCAAAAAGCTTTTATATATCAAGAATTCCAAGAAGACTTTCAAGAATTTTTTGAAAATCACTTTCTTATATTAGGGTGGGGAAAAAGTTTCTTCGCATTTTATATAAAAATTCAAAAGGTTTTTTTATAAAGTTTATTTACATTTGACTAAAATATGTAGGTGCCATTTTGTTGGATAACTTTGTGTGAGGTCTAGCGTTATCATGGTGAAAAACCACACTCCTTCTGTTGAATAATTCCGGCCGCTTTCTCTCAACTTTTTGCTTTAATCTCATCAGTTGTTCGCAGTACAGTTCAGAATCGACGGTCCTGCCTGGCGGTAACAGCTCATAATGAATAATGCCCTTCCAATCCCACCATACACACAGCATCACCTTGTTGCGAGTTAACCCGGTTTTCGCCACAGTCTGTGAAGCCTTTGACCACGATCTTTTTCGCACGTTCTTGTCGTACGTGATCCACTTTTCATCACCAGTTATCAGCTTCTTCAAAAATGGTTCGGTTTCATTACGTCGTAATAAAGAATCACAAATGAGTACACGGTTCATTAGGTTTCTTTCAGTGAGCTCATGAGGCACCCAAATATCGAGCTTTATGTGTACCCAGGTTTTTTCAAATGCACCAAAACCGTTTTGTGGTCAATTCTCAGTTCTCCAGTTACATCGTAATTACTAATATGCCGATCTTGCTCCACTTTTTCAAAAATGGCATCAATTTTTTCCGTAATAGGGCGACCAGAGCGACGTGCATCTTTGATATCAACATTTCCGGATTGAAAACGCTTAAACCAAATTTGCGCCACTCTCACAGATACTGCATTAGGTCCATAAACATCACAAATTTTTCGCGGCTTGTGTTGCATTTTTCCTTTTTGTAGTAAAATTTTAAAATGTATCGAATTTCTTCATTAGATTCACTCATTTTAACAATAAGAAAAACAAATTAAAACAACACATTTTCCTATTTTGAATTTGGAATTTTCTTCATTAAAATTAAAACTTTTTAATGATACCAAAACCAGCCAAATACAAATGGTATAGCCAAAGAGACCTTATTACAAGTTCACACATACTATATACGAAAAGACTTTTTCCCCAACCTATTATATATTCTCCTATTATAGCTATATGGTAATTTTTTGCGGTTTCAACCCAATCACGTTTATTCCGCGTTGCGTTCTAAGTCTAATTAATTCCTTATCACAACAAGCAAACTTCATTCTAACACATATTACAACATATTTCTAATTTGATGACGTCATACCGTTCTCAGCAATCATGTCATTAAGATAGACATAAATAATTAGACTCATGACCTAACACATCACTTAAGCTAATGACCGACGACGAAAACAACCAAAATAACCTTATTATGTTATCATCAGTTACTGTTATCGTGATGCATATTATATATTAAATCATCTGATGGGATCAAATAAACGCAGTAAGTTTAAACCGGTCAAGTGCGTGTGTGTTCAGATTTAGTAGATAATTCTGTATTGGAGATGAATGATATCTATATAATAACATCCCATAACTGCCCCACTACTGGGCTCGGGCCTCCGTTTATGGGAGGAACGGACAGTACATCCGCCACGCTTGTCCAAGGCGGCTTGGCAGATTTGACACATCGGTTATCTCGATGTGCAGGTTGCATCAAGATGTTTTCCTTCACCGTTGTTAGCACGAGGTTATTGTCACAATTATATATATGAAAGAGAAAGAAAGAAAGAAAAATATTTATTTCTAAAAGTGCGACACTTTAACAATGATTTATAATATATAATAATAATAACATTGAACTTGTGTGCCGCAGTTCGCGAAATGAGGTTGGCACTCAGTTTTTTGCTGTGCCGAAACATAGTCCGACACAGCACTGATTTTCAGTGCCCAACTCCTTAATCACAAAAGTCATGTGACCCACGGTAAAAGCAAGTTAAATAAAACTAAATTATAATCAACACGTAAAAAAACTAGGTACTTAACCTAAAAAATTAAAGTATCCTAAAAAGAGCACTTATTATATACACATGTTATATTATGAAACATGTGGTAAACAAGAGTATACAGATCAAAAACAAATTCAGGCCAAATAACATAATATTTCTATATTCGATGTTGCAGGTAGACAAATCACAAAAACTTTATAATTTATTAATTAATATTATAAAATATATAATATTATAAAATTCTAAAAATGCCGTGTCTGTAGGTACATTGAAGCTATTAAAAAAAACTGGAATACACTGTATAAATGACGGAGAAAACGCTGTATTTATTTTAGATTTCTTGTCGGTTTGTCTGTTTGTTCGGGATTCAAATAAAAATCATTGGACCGATTTCGATGCGGTTTTCGCTTATCGACAGTCATCACTCAACATCTGGTGAGACAGTGGTCAAACGCAAACCTATACATCGATAAAAAAACGTGCATAATTTCTCGTTAGTTCTAGCGATAATTTTGTTCGGTAATCGTATGTAAATTATGTGCAAGTGCAGAAGAGTTGCGTAACCGTCAGTGACTGTTGTGTAGGCAAATCCTTATCATTTGTACTGTCTAACTACAATCGTGGTGTTCAAGGGCGTCTGCTAGACGAACTAACGGTAAATAGACTTGTTGATATCAAATTTCTACTCGGAATTACTTAAGTAAACATATTGTTATCTACATCTATATAGATAAATAAAATAGAAGTGTCTGTTTGTAATGTCAAAATAACAGTTATTTATTAAATACATATGAATGTATATACGGTACTTATATTTGACGGCCTCTGTGGTTGAGCGGGCTAAGCCTTTGCCGGCCTACCTCACTGCAACGCCGAGGCCCCGGGCTCGATTTCTGGTGTAGTAAATTTCGGAAACGTATTTTCTCCGTTATTTACTATGGTCTGGGTGTCTGGGATCGGCCCCAGAGTGCTCCGTTGTATATTACCCATAACACAAGCGTAACTTGCTTAATTTGAGGATATACAGTGTGTGTGTGTTTTTCTGCCGATTTATTTATTTATTATCGAAAATCATTTTTTTAAATTTTGTCTGTCCGGCTAATCTCTGAAAGGGCTGGATTGATTTTGATGGGAATTCAACTGGCAGATTGCCGATGTTATAAAGAGTAACAGGCTACTTTTTTTAGGGTTCCGCGAAAAAATTTCACATGGCTGAAATCGTATATTATATATGTTTCATATTTACATGAGAAGTTAGTTCAATTTGATTTAATTGAAAATTGGCAATGTCAATTTTCAAACATCGTATTACATTAGGCGATTAGTCATTATAGTAAAGTGAAGTGGTACGGCATTTGCCTATCTGGGTGGCTACCAGCCTTAGTCTAGAGTATGTCGCCATAACAGCCATGAGTTGTGTTTCAGCATTAGTGGTCAGGGCACAGTCTCTCCTTCGAGGCCAACAGCGCATGGGTAGCACCTAGGGTTTAAGTGGCAAATGACGATAGGCGACGGAAACCGCAATTCATCAGGCACTGACAACCCATCAGCCCGTCTACTGTACTAACTTCAGCAATAAAAGGAATCACTTGGCAGTCGTCGACCATACGTGCCACCGACTCCTTTCTGCCGTCTGTAAGTTGTGGAATGAACTCTCTCCCGGGGTCTTTACCAAAGCACTATAGTATGGGGCTTGTCGATAAGGGCGTAAATAGATTCTAAAAGTCCCAACGAGGTAGTCAACGCATCGGTTCTCTTGGTGTAGCAAATGTCCGCAATAACGGCCCATAAACGTCCAACCGTTGAGCTCGGACATCATAGTTTTTTTAGAGGAGTGGACAGTAAAGCCGCTATGCTTGTCCAAGGCGGCTTTCCGTGTTTGATGTATCGGTTATTTGGATGAGTAGATTTTATAGGCGATGTTTTCCTTCATTGTCTGTACTGGGTAACACTATGCAGTTTAGATCATTAAACTAGTTAATTGGTGCAATGTTTTTCGGTCAGGGTCCGAATGAATGAATTACTTACATAAAACTTCAATGAGCATTCTTCTACCCACAGGCGATCACTTCCAGATTACTGTTCACAACCCGTATCAATTGAGACGTGAGTTTGTTAAACAAGTGCGTTAACCTTCTAAGCTGCCACGGCAGCTGTCCATACGCGGCAATAACCAAATACTATCAAATGTACCGTCTGCCAGCTTGTCTACTTGCAAACAAAATCTAAGCGATGAAAGAACGTAGCGCAATATAGAAACTAACGATCTCAGTCCCCATACAGTCTGCGGGTTGAAGATATAATCAAAATATCCCCTGATGTAAACAGTCGTGTAACGTTAGTCAGAGATATTGAAACACGTTTCTAGGAAAGAGGCGTGACCGTTTCCAGTGTAAGTGCGTAACGTGCGACGGTGCTTTAAAGGAAAATCATCCTTAAATGTATACGTTTGTAGTAGTGTATGCAAAATGTAATATAATCGCAGAACGTGTTAGGAATGACATGGCTTTTAAGTTGTTTACTTTCTGTAAAATATTTTTTAAATTTAATCTAGGTGTGGTACGATTCAGAAATATGAATGTTGTATGAACACTTTCGATCAATAAATGTATTATTCGTGAAGTACAATTAAGTACCGAATAATTGTGAGAATACTAAGGTGATAATAAGAGATGCAATTTGTGTCACAAAAAATATTTTTATCCGTGCAGGAACGGAGAAAGGATACAATTTCCTGCGGCCGGGCAGCCTGTCGTATGAGGCGACAAAACAACCCCCAGCCAGGTGGTAGGGCATTTGCCCGACTGAATGGCTACCACTCCTGGTCTAAAGTATGTTGCCATAACAATCTTGAGTTGCGTTCCGGCATTAATGACCATGTTCCAGTCTCCCTTAAGAAAGCAGCAGCGCGTTTGTAGCACCTTTGGTGTTGCAAATGTCCGTAGGCGATGGTAACCGCTTTCCATCACGTAGGCCGTCTGCCTGTCTGCTGAACTCCTACAATAAAAAATGAATAAAAAAACGTATGTTAATAAACCCTAATATTGTTCTTTGATGATAAATAGTTTCACGTTTGACCGTGGCGACACTTAATGTTAAACGACGACGCGGTCAAAGATGAAACATGTTTACCTAGATCTCACATATTCATACGAGGATTGACGAAGTATGGATTCTACTTTGCGAGAAGCACGACCTCTGTCTGGTAATGCATTACATTATTATAACAGCTAAGCCGTAGTACATAGAAGGAACGTAAAGTAATGATAGTATGAAGCAGAGCTCCTTGTCCTTCGAAGATAGAATGGTGTAGGGAAAATTAGGTGGAACAGTTGTTAACCCTTGATAGGCTTCAAAACAACCCACAGCCAGGTGGTAGCGCATATGCTACAAGCTTCGGTTGTGTTCCGGCATTAGTGGCCGGTTTAATCCTTACTTCGAGACTGCCCCTACATTGGTACCGCATTTGGAGTAACAAATATCAACAGACGATGGTAACCACTTACTATCAGGTGGGCCGTCAATCTGTCTGCTGTATTCCAGAAATAAAAAACATTTCGACATAACGTGGAACTTTGTGCGATGTTATGCACTACCAGTACATCTAGACACAGCAAGGCCCCACATAATGAAAAATTATTGTTGTAAAGTAATTATATACCTAGGTTTATCGAAAAGTTCTTAGAAGTGCATATATATATAAATTATTTTTGAGGCAAGTTCGATATTCAAATTAAAGAGTGTCAATCACACAATATTTATGCCAACTGTCAGTTCGTTTGCACGCAATAAATTATTTGTGCAACAAGTTGCTAAAAACGCAAAATTATGGATAAAAGTGAATTACGTGCGGTGATAAAATATCTCGACTCGAAAAAAATGTTTGCAAAGGTAATTTTTTCGGACATTGAGCAGACATTAGTTGATGATGCTGTACCGTCTACGGTTGCGTACTCGGTGGCGTAATTTAAAATCAAGCTGTCAAGATGACTAGCGTTCTGGGCGGCCTTCAACCTCCGTTACGGAAGAAAATGTCAAAAAGGTTGAGAATCTGGTTTTGGAAGACAGAAGAATAACTAAGACATATAGCTGAGATCCTAAAGATATCTTTTAGTAGCGTTCAATCCATTTATATTGATTCATCGGTGTTCAAAAAAGTGTCGGCAAGATGGGTGCCACGAATGTTAATCGACGACAAGAAAAAGTGACGTTTGGAAATTTCGAAGCGTAATCGTGAAGTATTCCAGCATGATTTAAGAGGACCATAGACTGCCAAAAATACCGCGACACCTATTACGCAACATTCAAGTTCAAATGTTCATTTGAAGTACCTTTCGATAAAAATACTTATCAAGTTATCATTAATAAACATCCGGTTGTACAAAATCGCAGGGACCGAATAAGCATAGTGATACGAGAGTGGAAAGTTCCTAAGAACTGGCTCGGCGTGAATACGATAAGTTATCAGTTATCACCGACACGCGGTCGGAACGTGGGACGGGATATTATATCGGGCGCGGCCACCAATTTGTTAAGGCTTAACTGTTTGTTCGTTGCCATTTCTTTCGGACGTGCTGGTTGTATGAGGTGCTGGCGCCTCGATTAGTGAGGGCTTACATAAGTCCAAGGGCTTACACTTGTTAATGGAAAGTGGCTACCATCGCGTATAGATGTATGTCATGGTGGCCATACACCATGCTACTTATCGTTCAATCGGCATGACGTTGCCGATTGGATCAAAGAGAACTGACTCTATATGGGCGTGGATTAGCATGACAATTATACTTGACAGAATAATCGAAATTCAATTATTGCTGGCTTGATCATGCCTATTCGACCGATTTTTATCGGTGGTAGACGTGGTGCGTGAGCTCAACATGTCGCAAGATACAGCCCGATACTTAGAAGTATGCCGCAAGATCTTTTTTTTATTTCTTTACCACGTGTAAAATGCGCAAGACGGCTAAAACATCGTCGTCCGTCACTGATGCCATGACGTCAATTGCCGATTGGACAGTTTAGATTGATCGTGTGGGGTGTACTGCAGATCGGATTTAGCCTGCAGCGTCATGCCGGTTGCACGATAAGGAGCATAGTATATGGCCACTATAAAGGTGTCTTTATACCAGAGATGGGCTATGCAACGTTGCTATGGATGCGTTTGATATCTACCCATCATATTGATTGCCCACACAGCATAGCACTGGTACTGGTATGGGGTGGGGGGGTAACGAACTGTGACATTGTGTGACAAAGGGTAGAAGGGGTCCTAAGTTTCGTGACGTCACATTTCAAAATGCTATACATTTAAGCTTTAAAATAAGAATGTTTTAACAATCAACGATAATCTTCAAAATGTTTAAATTATAAAAAACAATTTGAATGGAAATAAACCTAATTAAAGAACTGCTAATTTAATAATTTGTTGATGTAAAATTGCAAAATGTCACGAATGTGACCACACCTGGGAGGGAGGAACCTCACGAATGTGACCAGCTGTGACAAGGAAGGGGGAGGGGTCAAAAAATTATGAAATTCGTGTGACGTAACTTGTTGATGACCCCTTATACAACCAACAACATAATGATAAAGGACTAATTATTATAATATTAATGTCTTAGAAACAACACTCCTGCTAGGCAGATGATAGTTAGTAGTTTGTTTGGTTTATTTCCATTTACAACTACATAAGTTCTTTACGAGCCACTTCAGTGATAGTAAACTAAAACATACACAATATGTGTATTATATATATGTTTTAGTTCGCTATCACTGCGCACACACTTTCTCGTGTTACGATGATACGTCGTGCACGTCTGCGTGACCACATAATTTGTTTACAAACTGGAAACGTGACGGTTATCTATATCCCGAGGTCACCCGATTAACTATGTTGTAGCAGACATTTCAATTTGGTGTGTTTTTCATTCCTGTTATCGCACGCTGCCGATAAATTTGATTTGACACTATACAATATTGTTAAGAGTTATGTGACTCGAATCAAAACACGTATAACATAGGTACAAATATAACTGAACACAACCAGTACAAACGTAATGCGCGATTCAATAACACGCGCAAAGTTCGTCACTATATAGATTATCGAATGTACTCACGTCTTGCCTCGCTTGTAGTTATCACTTGATTGCCGGAACCCTCCGTTCGGGCATTGCTTTATACTGTACAGATACAATATGTCTGGTCGACCGCGTGGACTGAATGTTCTAAGAATCACACCTGGCTAATGACTACTATAAAGATTAAAATACACAATGGGCTGTTTTTCCAAACACAAATTTTAAACACTAAGTAAACAAAAGAAGACAGTCATAAAACAGTTTCAATGTTATTAGCTCAAACGACGCCGGCGGGTAATAAATGTGGTTTGTTTTACAGTTATGCAGGTGGCCCAAATTGTAACATTAATATACATGTACAAATTTACAAATAAATCGGTTAAGTGCTTCACTGTCAGCGCAAGGCGGATTTTATGGAAATGACATGAGGACACTAATATCCGTCCAGGAATGAAGAAAGAACACTAATAGCGGACAGTCAAATCAACCTTTATGACCTTACCACTACCTTACTTTTATATAAATACTTACAAAACGTCGCATCTTCATAGAGTTACAAGTAAAATGACTGAAATAGCACATTAATTATTACTTAAAAGACAATTGTAACGATTTATGATATCATTATAATCCTCGCAAAAGAGAATCGTCGCACGTGCGTGTCGTGCGTGAGGCTACTGAAATTTTAAAAAAAACCTATATTTCAATAGAGAAGATGGTTGGCAAGTACTATCTGTTTGGGATCCGATCATCAAAACTATTAAGACCCAAACCCAGCAAATACCAACTGCCGGACCTCATTGAGCTCTTTCTGTGTGCACCGGAACACAAACCAACTTGATTGATAATTTCTTTTATTTTTCCTTCTACCTATTATATAACATTTTTAGAACTATAAAGCATGATAAAATATATATAGGCATGTTTGCTGAAGAGTTTCTTGCGCCGCTTCCTTCTCTTCAAGCCACTACATGTTGCTTGAAGCAGTGGTAAATTAAATTAGGCTCCCATAGTGTATACCATACCATAATAATAACCATAAACAAAATTAAAATGAACAAGTTGGCGGTAGGCTAAATATTTTTTTTACAATACTCATTGACACTTGACATCTTTGTATACCGCGATCACGGCTACTGAAAAGTGGCCGAAATGTCGGAATAATAAAAATCAAATAAATTTCCGCGCTTTATACCGTTAAAACGTAGTTTTATTATGTATACAAGTCGCGAAAACTTAAGAATATAGTTTATTTTTAAAATTTAATTGTGTTTTTTTTTAAGTTAGTCCAGTTTCATAGTTTAAAAAAAAGAGTGTATAAAATTTGTTTTTCATTTTGTTATTTTTATAACTTATCACAATTTACAACTATAGTTAATTAATATTTACATGTGTACATAATAATTGTAAGTCATTGTTAAATCGGGTGATTATAAATGTTTGCGGTTTGCCTGTTTATTAAGGAGCTAAGGGGAAAATAATACGTTTATGTGGAATAGTGAACTAAGCATTGAGTCACTAAGGAGGAAAAGGAATATGGTTCACGTCTAAAAGCATACTTGTGTTAAGCGATATTTGTAAATAATACACACATTCCCCACGCACGTGTTTGACTCGAGTCAAATGTAGAAACATAAAAGTGTATACAAAACTTGGCATATAAAATTTGCACGCCAGATTGGCACAAAACATGTTAAGCTTCGTATTTATACCATAACTTCTACCGTCCTTTAGTATAACTATTAGTAGTACCTACCAATATTGTAGTATTTACCTTAATTTTGAGCAAATAGTTTGATTGATTAATGGTCTTTCTCAGGGTCAAACCCAAACAATACTGATTGGGAAAGTACGTTAAGTGATAATACAATGTTTCGCAGTAGCGAACATGTAAACACGTTTATTAATCTAAATATAGGCTATTGATTACAATATAACTCTCTAGATTATGAATTTATAATCTTTTATAATAAAATTGACATATCCGTTTGTCATTTCAAATTATAAGTCAACATGTAAATGAAAACTGCAATTTATACAATTCATAATTAGTGTTTGTTATGTGATGTTTTTACTTTTTAGTATGTCTGAAATACGCTCCAAAACGGCGTATCGCATTTTAATAGCACTTTTAGAGGTTATAACATATTCCTCAAAGTATACCTAAAACCCGAATCAAATTTCATCTTTAAAACTGTTAAAACGTAATGTCAATGGAGGATTTATCCAGTAAAGCACCTAGAACTTGAAGAATGGTTTAATTCGACTTCCGAACGAAGAATGCCGATCTAAAGTACAATTAATTATAAGTTACAAGTCTCGCAGATTGTGCGAGCTTACTAGCTATCGTAGAGAGCTGCTTTGACATGTGCATCCGACCAAACTCGAAGTGTTGTACTAGTCGCGATAAGTTAGGAAAATACTAAATGTTCACTTAACTCAAGTACGCCTCCAGCCGCCAATCATTATTGCGCATTAATGTGTCAAAGTATGGGTGACGAGCTGCCCATTATGCCCGCACCGATAACAAGTTGTTTACAATTAAACTCGTTACAACTCACACCTACTGCTTCCGAGTAGGTAGGCATAACTGTAACCAGATCCGATAACATTTACTAATTACGCCGTGAACTGTATTAATAATATTAAAATAATTGGCAAAGAAACATTATTTCCGTAAGCTAAGTTATGCGTGTAACTATATTATAACAAATGTGTAAATGGTTTCAGTTTGTACATTATTAAAAATGCAGAAAATAAGGGGGACGGATCTGGAGATTCCGAAAATGCAATTTTTAAATTTTTCGTGTGTCTGTCTTTTAGAGCATCACGTGAAAACGACTTAATGGATTTATATAAAACTCCACACAGACCTAACTTATACCCCGTTGTTTCTATAAAATACACTTCTTCAACCAATCTCTATCTACTGCTGGACGTAGGCCTCCCCAAGTACGCGCCACATATCCCGATCTCTCGACTTCCTCATCCAGCCCCTGCCGGCGATTGTGAGCATGTTGTCAGTCCACCGGGCTGTCAGATGTCCTACGCTACGTTTACCGATACGTGGTCTCTACTCCAGGACTCGTTTGCTCCATCGGCCGTCGGTCCTGCGACAGACGTGACCGGCCCACTGCCACTTTAACTTACTAATTTTCCGAGCTATGTCTATACACTCCAATCGAGTTTTTTCAATTCACTAACAAACACCTATGTTCTCATAGGAAACAAGTCATTCATTGTATTCATTCAAATCAGGTTCACTTCGACTTTTCTCGGTTTTGCTGGACAGTTGTTTAGACTATATTGATGTAATTTCTTTGTTATTGTAGTGAATTGAACAAGAAACAGTAAAGTTTTAAGTCTGATCATTTTTTTTAAGCTGAGATAGTTTATTTATCACCGCACGTAACTCACTTTTATCCATAATCTTGCGTTTTTAGCAAGTCGTTTCACAAAACAATTTATTATGTGCGAACAAACTGACAAAAAGAAGTGACATTTCGCATAAATATTGTATGATTGAAACTCTTAAACTTGAATATCGAACTTCGCCCAAAAAGGTTTTATATATATGCACTTGTAAGAACTTTTTGATTCACCTAGGTATATAAAAACTTAAATTAGTTTTTATGTAAGTAACACAGAGCTACTTACTACCAAGGCTCTAATAGAATATCGGTGTGAAATTGCTAGCGTTCAGTTAATTGAGTTTCTAGCGATCAGTGAGAGTTTCGATGGACCATTTTCCCCTCATCCTATTCTATCCTTCTTATCTCTATCCCATCCTAAAAGGCTGGCAACGTTTTGGCTTCGCTTCTGGTATTGCAAACGTCTATAGGCGACGCCGTCGGTACCTGCTTTTCATTGGGTGGGCCTTCTGCCTGACTTCCAACTTCGCGTGAAAAGACAAAAGAAGAAAGAAGCCTAGATAAGCCTTTTCCTACATTTTCTTCTCGACTGCGCGTTCTTCAGCTACCTTTGTTTAATTAACTTAAAAATAATTATATTCTACGTAGTTCTCGTTTTGAAGGTGTGAAAGTTATGTCAGAATACTTACATATATAGCAAAGAATGTGACGGGGACCAATAAGCGGCTCGCGGGGTGTGGGATCGATACCCGGCCGACGCGACGGGTCGCGGGATCCTTGGCCCGGTTCGCCCGGGAGCGGGACGTACGCCCACCCGGGAAGCGGAGCAGCCACTCGCTATACAACTTTTACTACGAGATGTTTGTAGTAAATATTGAAGGTTGTATAGCGTCGCTTTTTAATACACTTTTATTGGCTTCATACGTATGTTAGTATGTAACGGAATCTTTCATGTTAAATTTGATCGACTTCTCGGTTTCCGATTGAGGTGAAATTTTGCACGTATGTGTATATCGCGTGACAATACAATAATATGGTACCATGGAGCTGATCTGATGATGGAGTCGCAAGGGGTGGCCATAGGAACTCCTGTACTAAACAAGATAGTCCCCTCGTGTTTGGGTTCTTTTTACTTGTCTTGTCTAGCACTCTGCTGCTACATGATATGCAGGATAAAAAGCTTTAAATCACTTAATTATTTACTAAAAAATGAAAAATAAATAATAGTTTAAAAAAACTAAATCCGATATCCAACATATCCGATGTCGATATCCAACAACTATTATTCACTTTTAACAAATTTATAATATTATCTTTATATTAATACGTGATAGAAAAACTTTATACCCTTTTTACGAAAATTATGAGTATGAAATTTCGCACAATTTAGTTTATATAGAAAAGGAGTGCAGATTGCTAATATTTTTTTTTACTCTTTTGTTTATTGTTCAAGTGAAATTAACAGTGTGGCCTTGGCGAAATCTGGGATTATAGAAGTATAGTCTTTGACTCTGATTATTATGGTCGAATTTTGAGCACAAAAAAAATCAGGGGACTTATTCAGACAAGCAAATTCCTTAAATTTTTGCCTGTCTGTCTGTCGGAGCATCATGTGAAAACTACTGAATGGACATAGACACAGAGCTAGCCTGGACTACCACTTAGGATACGTTGGTTAAAACTCGATAATTGACGTCCTTTCCGTGGTATAGACGAATGAATACGGTTGAAAAGGTGATGTTCCGGTAGTGTTTTTGATACCGCCTTTGCAATTGACTAATAAATTCGTGGTAGTCACGGAAATGCGGACGAAGTTTCGTTGGTACATGCCAGTACTAGAATAAAACCCTCCCTGTTAGTATATATAAAGGTAAGTTATATAAAATATGTCACTAGACCAACAGGTAGTCTTCGTGCAAATAGGTAACCAGGCCAAGGATAATGGGCCTATCAACGTTCCAACCTTATCATACAGCAATTTGTCCCCAATTGAGTATGAAAAGTATGAAAGGTAGCTATTGTTTTACAGGCCTTGATAGTTTTTTATCATCCATAATCGCATTTTTGCACATTTTCGTTATAACATTGGTCGTAAAAGGCGATAAAACAAGCACAGCCAGGTTGTATCGCATTACCCTCCTGGATAGCTACTGACACTGGTCTAAAGTATGCTTCTATAAGTTTTGTTTTATAGAAGTATTAGGATAAGCTCGCAACTGCGTCCACGCCTTACTTGAAATTCCCGCGGGAGTCCCGGAACACGAACTATCGCCGCATTTTCAAAACGGACTCTAAGATATCGTTTTAGTGGAAACTGTATCGGAATAAACTAATTTTTATGCATCCGAACAACTTCAAACCGCGCCCGGGAAAATTCCCGCGGGATTCCCGGGATAAAAAATATCAGAAAGAAAGAAAAACTTTATTTGCAAAAAAAATTGCGACGTAATTACATTACGTATATATTGTTATACACAGCATATTTTGAAAATTTCTACGCCGCATTTCTAGCAGCGCCGGTTTGCCCTCAACAATTGCTGTGCCGGAATTATATCCGACACCACGCTGATTTTCAGTGCAAACCTTCCTTTTGGCGTAAGACGAAAACGACCCAATTTTGTTTATAAAATATAAAAATCATGCATATAACTAATACTACTTATGTAATACTTAATAATAATACTTTAAGACGTAAAATAAATAAATAAATTTTATTAAAAAACAGCAATAAATACGTTACTTAAAATTAACATTAACGTTACTTAAAAAAATATATATTAAAATAAATACTCGTATAACAAGTTGTATCGAATCATTTATTCGAATACAAATCGCTAAAGTGCTTGCCGAGTCTTACCAAATTCTGTGTGCCACGTCACTCACATGCTGCAAATGAGTCAAATGACGTTGAGTTTTTGGCGGGAACTAAAAGGAGACGTTGTGCTGTGCAGTTTTATTTTCTAAAAATGTGTAAAATTACTCTAAAATGAACAATAGTTGTAGGATATTGATAGTTTTTGAGTAGTAGTTATGTGTTTTGTAAGAAATGTGAACTGTATAGTCAAATGTGGCCTTTCGAGTTGTCACAAGAAATCCGTTGAATGGCACTAGCTGATTACCTACAGTTCAGCTGTGCTACACATAGCCTTAAGAAAATGAAGAAATTATATTGTAAACGAAGATCTGGCTTTAAGGCCTAGTTGTCAAGCCATAAACCTAATTAAATTCTTCTTCAAATGACGTTTTACTTCATAACCCGTAAAATATTGAATGTGTTATTTCCCTGTAAAAATATGAAATGTTTAATGTATTTATTTACCCACTCTATATATCTACAGGTAAGTTGTCAGACAGTGATGTATGTGTGTTTACTGTATACGGGTATCTTGTTTATTGAAAGATAAAATATAAATTGAAATTTTCAGAAGGATAGTTGTAGTGATTTTGGCTGAGAACTAATCCACGCTACGTTTTCACTTAAATTTGCCTGTCTGTGTATTTAATTATATTTGGATTCGTATTAAGGTGAGATAGTAACTGAACTACATTGTGATTATTTAAAGGTTTATCAAAGAATATGTATGATCTTCTTTTTGCAATGTGAGAAGATGTCTTTTATAGTGGAATTTAAATGAATTTATTGTTTTCAGGTCTCTAATTGGTGGAGGAATATCGTTCCAGCAATGTGTGGCAGCATATTTGAAACAGCCTCTGAAAGCAGCTGTCTTGTGCTTCGCTGTTATTAAAGGTTTCATAACAGACCGTATAGTAGTACAATGGTGTGACCTATCCCATCTCCAGTCCATCTTATCACTCATGCATTTTATTACATTAAATTTACTATCGATCGGTAAATCGATCGGTAAAACACATTGAAGTTCGTTTTTTTAACCTGGCCATTTTTAATCATTCATAGAAAATATCTCGTGGGATTCCCAGAACAAAAAGTAGAGCTAAGAATTAGCTGTTAATCAGCGAAAACCGTTTCGAAATCCAGTAGTTTTTACGTGAATCCCGAACAAACAGAGAAAACGACAAACAGACAAGATAATAATAAAATTGCATGGTGTTCTCCATCGTTTATATATTCAAATTGTTTTTTTTAAAATTAGCTTCAAGGTCAAACACGGCATGTTTACAATTTTATAATATTATAGAGAGATTCGAGTTTGACCATGCTCTCGTCCGATGCGGAGCGGAGATATGGCCTAAGATGGAGCACTTACCTAGAAGCTATCTACCAATACACACAGGACTTGAAGAGAGTTCCACTCTTTTGCAGTGCGCATGGTGAAGGTAGACGCAAAGGGCTTAGTATGGGTGGAATATCTTACGGCAGTCCACCGGTGAAATAGGCTTAATGTAGACAGTTACTGAGATATTTTATCCGTGCAGGAACAGAGAAAGAATACAATTTCCTGCAGCCAGGCGGCCTGTCGTAAGAGGCGACAAAACAACCTACAGTCAGGTGGTAGGGCATTTTCCCGACTGGATGGCTACCACCCCTGGTCTAAGGTATGTCGCCATAACAACCTTAAGTTGTGTTCCGGCATTAGTGACCAGGTTCCAGTCTCCCTTGAGAGAGCAGTAGCTCATTTGTAGCACCTTTGGTGTTGCAAATGTCCGTAGACGATGGTAACCGCTTTCCATTAAGTGGGCAGTCTGCCTGTCTGCTGAACTCCTGCAATAAAAAAAAAGTAAAGATACTCCAGATGTGATAGTGCACATTCACAGAGACAGGCGGATAGATATCCGAATGAGACTATAAGGGCTTATTTTTGCCCTCTGTCCGAAAAAAGACAATCTAAGCTGGCCCATGAACCCTTAAGGTTTCTACGGGAGAAAATAACCTACATTGTGTCATATCATCGCTAGAGACTCAAGGCCTGAGGTCATCAGGGCGAAGACCGGGTCACGTGAAAATCGGGCCAAGGATTTAACTGCACCAGCTATTGATCCTCGGTAGAAAGGAGGCTGTCTGTAATCTCCATGAAACGGTAAAAGAGCTTATTGACAATTACAATTCCAAGGAATATGATAATAATAATTCGTGTAAACATTATTCTTATTAACGTATTACATCTGTCATGCTGTCTTCTATCGTAGCTATTTTTATTTTATTTTATTCGGAAAACAAACAGTTTATAACTACGTACATACTACTAAATATCTATAACCATTTAATTGTTTCCACATATAGATAGCTATAATACTTGCTAGTAAATATTTTACATTTTATGAATTAAATTAAAAATAGGAAATTAAAAAAAAAGGAAATAAATTTGATTTTAAAAGTGACCTATTGACTCTTGTTAATATTCAGAGCAATGCTTTAAATTTAAAACCAGGACCGTCTTAAGATTTTGTGGACTATCTATTTATTAATATTGTTACGACTCAGATCCCGAAAAACACAAAACCCACCTGCATATCTGAAACAAAGCACATTTATTACCTGTCGGTATTTGAACTAATAACATTGATATTCTTTTATGGCCGTCTTCTTTTGTTTACTTATTGGCATACGGCCTATTGTTGTATTGTGATCATTAGCCAGGTATTACGGATTTAAAGTACAAACTGATTCTAGGAAATTGGGTCCACGTAACCTGGCAGACATACTGCATCTGTGCAGTATAAAGCAATGGCCCGATTAAGAGACGAGTCGATCGAGCGATAACCACGAGCGAAGCAAGACGTGTGTACTACAATCGGGAATCTAATAGGTGACGGACTTTGCGAGTTTTATTGAATTATGACCTTCTCCATTACGTTTGGACTTGTTGTGTTCGGTTATATTTATTTCGGTTATATAACGCAGGTGTGTTATACGTGTTTGTATAGTTCTAATAAAGTCTATAGTTATTCTAACGGCATTTTAATTCGAGCCCCGCGACTCGTAACAATATAATAAATCAGTTGGGAGTGTTGAGTTTGTACTATAAATTTAAAAATCAAAAAAATATTAGGGGTGCTTATTCGGACCAGTAGATTTGGAAGCTGCAACTTAAAAAAAAATGTCTGCCTGCCAGAGCATCACGTGGAAACTATTGAACGGAATCAAATGCAACTCGGCAGAGAGATAAATGAATGATGTCGTTCCCGTGAGAAAGACGAATATAGGCAAATCGATGGCGCTGCGTTCGTGTTGTTTTTTTATGCAATTTATTAACAAACACGACGGTAAAATAAACAAAGTTTTCTAATTAGGAAATAAATCAAGTGCAAGTGCATGGTAGGCCACAGACAATGAAGGGTGCCGTAAAACTGACTAACTTTCAGTTTGTTGTTTGTTAGTTTGTCTACGAACCCTGAAAGAACCATTCATCCGAAAGTACCTATGGGGGAAGGTTTAACTGGGTATTTCTAAATATACTCAACGGGTATTGTTAAATAAAATATCGCTGAACTTATTTCTGAAGCTTTATCGTCTTAACTCTTACTCTAAAAATCTTAATAAAACTACATTTTATGGTTTTATGTGCGGTAATTTATTTGATTTTTATTATACCGACGTTTCGGCCACATTTTAGTAGCCGTGATCACGGACGACAAAGATGTCAAGTGTTAATGAGTATTGTTACATTTTTATTTAGCCTAGCACCAACTTGTTCATTTTAATTATTTAGTTTTAATTTTGTTTATGGATACTATTTACTCTATGGGAACGTAATCTAATTTACCACCGCTTTGCAATGTTTTGTGGCTTGAAAAGAAGCGGCCCAAGAAACTCTTCAGCAAAAATGCGTAGCTCTAATAATTTTATATAATACTAGCTGTACCCGGCAGACGTTGTCCTGCCTTTAAAAGATAAAAATCTAGAACCCGATTCCAGTGTCACCTACCGGGACCAAATTAATCTAAACTATTCTCAAATCCACTTGAACAAACAAAAAATTTCATCAAAATCAGGCCCAGCGTTTAGGAGGAGTACCGCGGCGCCACCTACTGGGTCCAATCGTTTATTTAAACCATTCCGGGACAAACTTACCCTTACAAACTTACCCAGGTCTACCTGGTTCAAATTAAAATCTAAATCATCCCAGTAGAAAATTATAAAAATACTAATATCGCTATTAAAAATAGGGGTTGGTGGTAGAGGGTTGAAAATAAATTATTTCTTACTTTCTTTCTATTTTTTAATGCTGTATCATAAAAAACAATATCTAATAATTAAAAAAATATATTTAGGGGTGGACTACCCTTAACCTTTAGGGGGATGAAAAATAGATGTTGTCCGATTCTCAGACCTTCCCAATATGCATACAAAATTTCATGAGAATCGGTCAAGCCGTTTCGGAGGAGTATGGTAACTAACACTGTGACACGAGAATTTTATATATAAGATTGAAATGGGTGGGAGGAAAAATAAAAATAAATTATCAATCAAGTTGATTTGTGTTCCGGTGCACATAAAAAGAGCTCACAGGGTATTGAGGTCTGGCAGTTATATAGTTATAACTACATAGTTATTATGTATACTAGTCGCGAAAACTTATGTTTTTTTTTCTAAATATCTTTTTTTTTCAACGTTTTCTATGCAATAGTTCAAATATTAGTAGGTGGGCATTATTTTTGCTTTGGAAGCTTAAACCTAGCCACCTATTTGGTTGTTAATAAAAAAATCATTAAGGAATATAATTGTGATTCTTCATGTGACGATAAACCCCCACGAATATTATAAACATTTATATAGATAACACCGGACCCTTCAGAATGAGGTGGGCTAATTTGTAAATCGCCTTAAATTCGGTTTGCGGAAAAAGTGGAATTTGTCACACAGGAAAAAATAGGTGATTCAATAAACTGAATAGAGAGGAAAGGCAATGTATCGTTGCGTGAACGAACTTTTGACTTGAGGTGACGCGTCTGTGCCGACTTAATTTGAAACTGTAATGACTCTTAATAGGTATTATAACAAATTATTATTTATTTTTTGTTATTGCTAGAGGATAGCAGACAGGCTGGCCACGTGACGGAAAGAGGTTACAGTCACGTGTAGACAAGTGCAACACCCGGAGGGAAGCTCCAGACCTGGAATTATACATATTTTTAACATTATTAAAAAATAATCTCAATTCATATATGCAATAAAGAACATTCATTCGATTTGTTTACAAAAAGCCAAGTAGAGTGTAAACTCCATGTAACATCACTCGATTTAACGACAAACTTTGGTTTTGGTTGGTTTAGCTTGTCTTCCATACAATGGTAGGTACACCCTATATAGTATACGCCCACTCTCAATATCGACATCAATTAAGTAATAAAAAGTACCCTATACGTTGCCAAAAAACTGCGTAGCTGTGCACGTTCTTTTATCGCTTTATTATCCTAGTCCGTAATAAGCTCGACTGTCGGCATCATGCACACCGAAATTTCTAAGTACTTCCTTTATCGCCGAGATGCCTCAATATCGCAAGATATTGTTACAATTTGGGCAACCTGCATATTCGTAAACAAAGCACATTTATTACCCGCCGGCTTCGTTTGAGCTAATTGTATTGAAACTGTTATTTGACTGTCTTCTTTTGTTTACTTTGTGTTTAAAATTTATGACTAGATAAATAGCCCATTGTGTATTGTAATCTTTATGGTAGTAATTAGCTAGGTGTGATTCTTAGAAATTCAGTTTACAGACATATTGTATTTGTACAGTATAAAGCAACACCCCAACGGATTGGTGAGGCAGTCAAGCGATAATCGCAAGCGAGGCAAGATGTGTGTATATTCGATAATCTATGTAGTGACGGACTTTGCGCGTGTTATTGAATCGTGCATTACGTTTGTAATGGTTGTGTCCAATTATATTTGTACCTGTGGTATATGTGTTTGTATAGTTCTAATAAATTCTATAGTAATTCCAACGGCATTTTAATTCGAGTCCTGCAACTCGTAACAATATTAATAAAATAAGTAAAAAAATACAACAAAATTACTGATGCAGCAAAAGACTTCAGACAAAAATAACAGACTTCTCTCAATTTAACGACAACTCTCTATAACGCCATAAAATGCAGGCCCGTTCTGTGTCGTTATATAGAGTTTGAACTGTAATTTACAATACGACATATCGTTCGTTGTTATTTTTTTTACGTTGTTAATAGTACATACATACATAACTTCACGCCAGGTCCCTTGCGGGGTAGGCACGAACAACAGTTGTTGTTAATAGTATTATCAAAATTATATTAATAAAGTTAAAGAAGAATTATCTGTGAGTATATTCGCTAAAATTTCACTTATGCTGCGTGTGAACTGCACACACACACCATTTTTTTTTAAATCACAAGTTACTATACGTTCAGGAGTGGTATCGGCTACGTGACATGAAAAACGTATGTCCCAATAATTATTACACGTTCATGAGATTAAACATAATTCATGACGAGACCAAGTTGGTCTTATCTTCATCTCTGACGACGATATCTATTTTCTGCGTTAAGGTTGGATCACGTCCGTGGAGTGCTCAAAGTCAGAAACGTGCTACATTGTGCAGATATTATGACTGATCCACCTAACGTGACGTAACAACATTTATCGTAAATACATATATTACATAAATAATGAATCTATTCTACGGTTATATAATACTTGGTTAGATTCAGTTACTTATTTTATATTAAAACTAGCTTCTGCGCGCGACTTCGTACGCGTAGAATAGTTAAAATAATGTAAGTTAAAAATCCCTCGATTTTGAAACATTCTCCATTGGTGCTCCGCTCCTATTGGTCTTAGTGTGATGATGTATAGCCCATAGCCTTCCTCGATAAATAGGCTATCTAACACTGAAAGAATTTTTCAAATCAGATCAGTACTTCGTGAGATTAGCGCGTTCAAGCAAACAAACAAACTCTTTAGCGCTATATATTAAGATGTAAGTAACATTTGCAATCAGAATTAGGTATTAAGTAAGGCCATGGGTTGGCTGGAAGAGGTCTGTTTTTAAGATTGCCCTATGTGCACGATTGTAAGTCATCATGATAACTTTCCGCCCGATGAAGTTGAAAATGCATCTATATGAAAGTTTGCTGTAGTCTTAAAAAAGTGGCTTATCAACGAATGTTATTATACCGTAGATTAATTTCTATAATACGTTTTTGTCGTTATTGCCGGTGTGGAAAATCCTTATAAATCATTATTTTATCTTGGCATAATACCTAAAAAATTTAATTAATTGATCTTAGTTCAAATTGTCCTTAATTTTTTTTATTTTCTTAGTATATAATAGATCATGATTGTATTTGTGCACGCCATAACTATACGGTAGAATGTACTGTGCTTAAAAATTGAATAAAATCTCTATGAAACTACATTCTGGTAATTTGAATGAATAAATATAATATATACATCTATCTACTATGTAAATCGATATAATGTATTATAATATCTACTAGATATATACAAAAATATTTTTCCATCAAAATGTCGACACCAACACCAATTCTCTTGAGAGCTTTGTATCAATTCCAATATATCCAAAACCGTATCATATTTAGATGCGGTTATTAAAATACTAGACGCGTACAAGATACGTATATAACCTGTCAGAATGTTTGCAGATGCTTGATCGATCACAATAATAATTTATATTCACCATAGTGTTGGTTGTAATTATTTTGGATCTTTAAATTTCGCAGTAAATCAACTAGAGAAAATCTTCTCTATGAGATTTCTTAATAAACTCATTTAAAAAAATATTTGAATACCACAAACACATTAAATAAATTGTTGTTTGGGTAATAGGATAAACCACTTTTCGAATCCCTCTCATGAAAACTTAAGGTAAAAGGAAAATCGTGTGAAAACAAGGTAAGATAAGTTTCAGAGAATTGTTGGTGTGACACAATACTGCGTTACTGCAGCTTTCAGCAGGATAAACTGAAGACTGGTTCAAACATTGCAGTAATATGATGAGTATGATTCATGAAGGGAGTATGGAGCAGTTGACACATAGCGGGCATGGCATTTTCTTAACTTTTGTTAATTATTAACCGGTATATAATTAACCGGTTATTAATCATTTAACTAAACTAACTCCGTTGGCTCAGCGACCCAAAGTGAGGCTTGGCCTCCGAAACGAGAGCACGCCACTTTTCTCTGTCCTGCGCAGTGTCTTGCCAGTGGTGGGTTTATAGTGCGGTCAGGTCAGCTTCCACTCTGTCCTTCTAGCGATACTTGGGACGACCAACCGACTGGTCGGTTGGTCGCCCCAAGTATGCTTTCTTAACTCTCCGATCGTCTTCCATCCGTTCTACATGACCGAGCCAGCGGAGTCGGTGAGATTTTAACTCGCCAATTATGTTGGGCTCGGCCATGGGGTCTTCTATTTCGGAGTTGGTTTGGACCCTCTAAAAATAGTATTAAACATTAGTATCGCTTCGATTATCTCGTTTGAAGAGTAAGAAAATAGTTATTTAAACTTTCATTCACCGGTTAATTCCGCGAGAGGTTTCATTGCCCTCCACGACAACCGTTTTCAATATCAAAATGTGGTTGTATAAAACTAAATCGTTGCCGTACCACATGGTTGCATGTCAAAGTGGGTGACACAAACCGTTCCAAACCGGTTTATTCCACAATACTTAACGAACTTTTGTTCATAAAAACCTTCTAATTTCGATTCAAGATAGAACAAAACCGACAAGCCTCTCCTGTAATTTCAACCGGTTTGCATTTTTTTTACGATTTTCAAGCCGTGATCGTACGTCGTAACATAACACATTACCGGCTCGCCCTAGCCTGGGCTCATCGACCGCTATACTGCCCGGTCGATGAGGCAGGGCATGCGCACAGATATTGCTGAGTAAGCCAATCGATAGCCGCAGATTACGCGGCCAACCCCGTTGCATCGAAAGGTAAACGACCAAAGTTACGATAGGTCTATTCAGCATATAGATTGTCGTCATTTATTAGTATTGGATCAACTTGTGTTGTGATTATGAGATTAAATCAAATTCACAGCTGCATCTTTAACCGGTTTTATTCTACTTGTCTGTACCTATGCATTTTTTTTAGACTAGCTCCTAACTGGACTCTTCAACGATCAATAGACTAGTTTTTGGACTCAAATTATTAATTAACCGACTTCAAAAAAAGGAGGAGGTTCTCAATTCGTCGGAATCTTTTTTTTGTTCGACGCGGAATAGCTTCCATTTGGTCCCCTAAAAATTTGACGTAGTTTGGCCCAGTACTTTTCATTTTATGAACATTTTTTATGTTTTTTTTCCATTCCGTTCCATATGCACACCGATTACTCTGAGAGTTATGATCAGATTTACGTGATTCTTTATTTTTCGACGACGAATAGCTGCCATTTGGTCCCCTAAAAATTTGACATAGTTTGGCCCAGTAGTTTTCATTTTATGAAAAATTTTCCATTCCGTTCCATATGTACACCGATTACGCTGAGATTTATTATCCGATTTACGTGATTCTTGTTTAGTTTGATGCGGAATAGTTGCCATTTGGTCCCCTAAAAATTTAATATAGTTTGTCCTCGTAGTTTTCATTTTACGATAATTTTTTTGATCTCGTTTCTTGGGACTTATATACTATATTTTGAAAATTACTAAGTACCGACTTTACTATACTTTTTAGTTTTTGAAGTCGGTATTTTTAAACGAAGTTTTTTTTTATTTTTTTAACTAGCAAATTCGCCCCATTCGTTCTGGCTTTGCCAAAATTCCCATCAAAGCCCTTATGCATGTCGTGGTTGAAACAACTTCTTTTATTCCACAAAATGGCAAACATCGTAGTACATTTCAATTAATTTGAGGTGTTGTACGTCCATTACACAGTGTTTCATGACCGCAAACTCTACAGACGGGTCTAGACAGTTTGTCTAGTTCGATCGACCCAACCTTACTGGCCTGCGTTGAACTTGTTTAAAGCCGAGCATTAAAACATAGTTTGCGTTATCTGTGTAGTAAAACACTACGTTATACAAAATTTTAATTAGTAATGAGGTTTCTCAGGCAACGTATACCTTTTGGTAATATGAGTAAAATAATTACGTGCAATCGTCTCTATTTTCTTTATAAGTCTTTGTCATGTTATTTTTATTACAAACTATTTGGTATATATAGATGAAATTTTCTTAGTAAGGTATATCATATAAATATGTCGCTACACAATAGTGCAGTGTTTTTCAATCTATGGATCGCAACCCCTAGGGGGGTCGCCGGCAAATTGGAAAGGCATTTTAATTTTTATTTTATAATGAATAATATTTAGGTTCAAGTTAAACCTTTGTTTAATGGTCTTATTGTCTCTCTAATCTGTGCTATAGAATTATGTGCCTATCTCTTTTTAGTGTCGCTTTTCCGTTTCATCGAGTTTCAAATTACAACGATTCTAAAGAAGTTTCACTTCAAAAATATGACGATGATTTTCATGAATAATGAACTAATGAAATCATTCGGTGCGGGAATATTATGTCATCCTAAGTCGAAAACATTTTGCCCTCCTCCCCTGTAACTTCTATGAGGTGGAAAATTGTCTAAGAATTAAGATGGTAGATATTTTAAAATACCTACTTTCTACGAAAATTGCTTTGGAAAATGTTTATTATCCATCATCCATTATGTATCATCAACTAATGGGTGGGTCCTATATCTTACTATTGAGTCAATTTCTTCGAGCTTTGTTAAACTAACCAGTAGTTAAGCAAAAGAGCGGTTAGTGATATATAGAAACTGGCCTCAGATGTATATTTCTGTAGCCAAGTGACGAAAACAGTTTGTCATCTCCTCGGAAATCTTTCATAGTTCGTGAACGGTCACGCACTTGCTTGGTTTTTACATGTTTATCATACATTCCGTAATCCACATATAAAAAAAAGTAAATGTTTGTCCACAATGCGTTCCTAAATCACTCATCAGGTTGTGATGAAACTTTGGCAGGGTGTCCTGAGGACGCCCGCGAGGGCTTCTGGCCCAAAAAACAATATGGAACCGAACAATTTTTTACTTTACGTGGCATTGCAACACATGCCGGATGCAGCCACTGTATGAATAAAATACAGCTTCATCCAATAGGCACAGGGTGGTGAAACGGACTAATGCTATAGTGGCTGCCTGTTTGGGGTGAGTGACGTCACTGATCGATACCAACCCTCCTCCCCCAACCCGCACAACAATATGATGTAACATAGTATTTCGTAGGGGTTGTAATATGACTCATGCTTTCAAGGGTGCAAATAATGTAGTGATTTGAATGTTAGTATCGATTCGCCATAGCACTAGTATTACTCCACGAGTGGCGCTTTGCCTGAATGGGATTCATTGCCCAGACAGGGGGAAATGGTTTTTGAAAAACTTTCTTTTCTTACACCTTCCAATCGCTTAGAATCGGTTCAACATGTGTTTTTGTTCTATACTCTTTTCACGCATACGCCCTCTATTAAACCACAAATTTCCCAACAGATAATATTCGATACATTGACTTTACACCAATGATAAAAGTTTAAAACCGAGTGTACCTATTTCATATTATAAAAGAGAAAGTTTCTGACGATAAATAGACGCTTATTACTCTGATGACTCTCACAGAAAAACTACGTAACGTATTTTGATGAAACTGCACAGTAGTATAGCTTATACATTAGAATAATACATGCGTTGGATATTTTATAAACGTGTTGTTTAAACTGATCAAAATATAACAATAAAGGCGTCCCCTATCACTAGCCTGCATTGCAGTCCCGCGCATAATGCCGGACACTGCGCAAGTTGCTTCTTGAATCCTGCAAGCTCCACCCACTGCAGGACAGAGAATGGGCCTCAAGTGTCAGATAAAAACGCCGCAGCTGTGAGGTCTGTCGTTGTGTCCATTAGCAGCGGTGCGAGGTAACAAACGTCATCGCTCGGTGCGCGGCCCGAAGGTGGTCACACATCTTTGGCGGCTGTCTATATTACGATTTTTAGAAGAAACGCAGAAGAGGTCGCGAACGGTCAATACTATATAGTACATGTTTACTTTAATTCCCTAAATAGACTGAACGTTTTATTATTTTAATATCTCTTTTATGTACATTGTAATGAATATTAAAAACTGGTTGCCAACTTTATCTCCTGCTACTGACGTCAATAGTGTTATTTGTTATGTTTAATGATAAATTTTCTAAATAATTTTTGTGTACAAAAAAATAATAATTCAGTTGATTGTATAATAATCGTTTCTATTTTATTAATTTTTATGCTAAAATTCACTCATTATTTGTGTCGATTTTTTTTATTGCGAATCTGGCAAGCAGGCGGACGGCCTAGCTCATGGAAAGTGGTTATTGTCGCCTGTCTACATTTGCAACACCAGGGTCGAAGCCTACCTTTAAGATGAAATCCTGCCTCATGGAGGGGGATGAGATAGGGATAGGGCATCGGAACTCCCACTCATCGTAGGAAAACAGGATTAGGTCAAACTTAACCGTTTCACAGTCATATTCTGTGAGAGCGTGGTATTACACACACACACACACACACACACACACACACACGCACGCACGCGCGCACACACACACACACACACACACACACACACACACACACACACACACACACACACACACACACACACACATATACACATACATACATACATACATATATATATATGCGACCCACGACCCAGTAAGCTGTAATCAAGATAATCATTCCATCATGACTCTACCATGTCAAATGCAGATATTTTTATTTATTTTAAGTTATTATAAGTAATCAGCCAAAACATGTAGCTAATCTGCATAATTCTGGCGAAGCCACTGATTTAAGTATTATAATTTCCTTAAATCCGACAGAAAGTATATGATAGTATAGGAGTAGGTATATTAATTAGCTCACATCGTCCCACTGTGCAACACGGGCCTTTCCATTCATTTTGAAAAACCTAAGTGATGCACGATCTTCCAAGATTCCAGTGCATTAGGTATAAGAATGGATGCTGAAATGATTCAAAATATATACCGTTATAATAAATATATTTTATTAATGTATTACATTACATACGAGTACATACATAACTTCACGCCAGGTCCCTTGCGGGGTAGGCACGAACATCAGAGCGCCATTCAGGCTTATTCTTACACACCTCACTTGCTTCTTTGACATTCATTACGTATTACATTACGTCGGGTCGAATTCCAGAATTTATGAAAAATTTCCCTTAATTAATATGGTTAGGTGTACAAATTTAAACTAATTAGCCTGGTAACACTAATATAACCATCCACCTATATTAAAGTCTCTTCGCTCTATTAAACACACCATTGTTAAAGTTTGGTACTCCATACAAGTAATGTCAATGTTCTACCAATGATAAGGTTAGTACAGTATGGATGGTAAGACAAGTAAAAGTCTTAAAATATGTATGGATAGTCTAAGGATATGGAGGACCCCGCTTAACAGCCGTGGCTCATTTGGTACGTGGACTGAACGTAAATAAACAGTGGCACGTGTGTTTTCGGTGATGGCTGGCGCATGCGCGTTATGTCCAGCCCACAATCGATCCGGGAACGAAAGGCACATTATACGTGACCTGAGGCTCGGAGGGACGCTTGTGATGTTCTAGAAAGGATATCTATGCATAACTATATAGTTCTTTGTCTCACTATAGTCTGTCTGCAAGAATTCATTTGGTTAAAGAAATCCATTGTGTTTTATATGTAAAGGAAATGTTTCATCTGTGCTAGTACGAGGATAGGATACTAATTCTTACGATAGGCATGACGTAAGAGGTGAAAAACAACCCTCATCCAGATCGAATAGCATTTTCCCGTCGGAGTGGCTACCATTCCTGGGCTAGAGTATGGCCAGGTTCCAGGCGTACTTCGTGGCTGCTCTGTTGTTGAAAATGTCCATAAGCGATGGTAACCACTTTACATCAAAACTGTAGTGCCTCTGTATACTGCTTGTAATCAAAATTCATAAAATTTTATTCAAGCTAAGTTCTGACTAAAGACAGTTTTTGAAAGTTTTAAGTATAACTTTCAAAAACTGTCGTTTGTCTCATGCACATCGCAGGTTTGCGAGAATACCGATGCAACTAAAAAATATAGATTTTCGAGAATGAGGTTTTTAAGTTTTTATTAAAACGTTTTAATGCATATCTCAGAATGTATTTCGATTAATGAGGTTCTGTCTTTACTAAATAAAAACCAACTTATAGAGTTACTAAAAGAACTAAAAATAATATTTTTTTATTAATAAAATTATGAAAAATATCGTGAAATAAACTCCCGACAGACATCAGTCGTTATACAAAAATCAACATAATTTATCGTTAAAGTCTCCTAATAGAACAAAGACAAAATCTACAACTTTGTTTAAAGCAAAACTTGCACTTACAGTATCCAAATTACAATTATGTAACATATAACTTAACTTAGTAAGTAATTTAAAAAACTTTTCTCCAAAGTAAATGAAATAAAAATAAAATGTTCAACATTGTCATCCAAAAAATAAACGAGTTGGAGCCTTAAAATCTAAGTAAAATAAATCATTCATTTTACAAACATGCCGCGACGATAGCAAGAGACCGGATGGGATGACGCTGATTCCCTGGAAGATGGGCCGCCCCTTAGTGTGGGATGCTACTTGTGTTGACACTCTGGCGGCGTCCCATCTTTCAGGTACGTGCACCACCGCCGGTTCTGCTGCAGCCGAACAGGTGGCCCTCAACCGTCGCAAATATGCCACCATCGGAAATGGTTACATATTTGCGGCATTTGGGGTGGAAACTTTGGGTTCGTGGGGTCCTAGTGCCCTAAAGGTCTACCGAGACGTCGCCAAACGACTGGTAGACGTCACACGCGACCAGAAGGCTGGCGTCTATTTTGCGCAAAGACTAGGTATTGCTATACAACGTGGTAACGCCGCCAGCCTTTTGGGAACGTTCCAGGTAAATGACAGTGGTTTGGGACCATTAACTCATCTTTAGGCATTTTTCCCCCTTTTTTTATTTAGTTTTAGTTTTTATATAGTTCATAGTATTATATTTATAGGTTAATTTATTTTTAGTATTTAATTATATGTCTTAAATTACTTTATAAATGTAATACATGCAAAACCTTTAAAAAAAAGAAAAAAAAATTACAAACTTTTATAAAATTGACGATTTTACTTTGAAATGTATATTTTTGTCAAATAAATCTATTAGTCCTTTCTTTTTATTCTCTAGTTTATTTTTTTTGCCACGCAAGTCCTGCCTGCTCATACATACACACACATACATACAATGTAGACATTAAAAAAACTGTTACAAACACGAATTTTTGTGTCTTCATTGTTGCTTAAATATAATGTATTATTATTAAAACGCGCGTTCCTCTTTTATATTGATACGTAGGAACAAAGCAGGATAAATTGAATGCTATAAAAAATCAAAATAACGAAAGAAGAAATAAAAACTTAGCAAATCAGGTAATTTATATAATGCATTGAAAATTTGGCGTCGCGTGCCATCTTTAAACTTAGTGCTACATTTTAGTTGGCACTTTTCTATACACGATGGTCGGAGTCGTTCTCGTACAATTTTCTTATTTTTACTTATTATACATATTCCTTCTCTGTGTTTCGTAGATGTTTTGCCACATTCATTTTCCTAAGCTTTTTAGGCTTTCGTCTTAAGTGTTAAAATTTGGATTGAATGACTTTTTTCTACATTCTCTTCTACTCTCTCATCCGAATCTGATGACGGATAATTATTTCCAAGATGACCATGACGAACTGCGACACTATCATCCATTGAGAAGTCTTTTACTTCCTGAGCTTCCTCATTTCCAACATGTACAGCGATAAATTCGACCGCTTGTGGTTCACTTTCTGTTTGAAGAATAGTGACATTTTTCAATTACAACAACGTAGAATCTGTTGCTTTTTCGTGAATAAAGACTAAAATCAAACAAAGTCAGTATATAATACGATATAACAATAAAAATGATCGTATTTATTCAAGAACACAGGCGTAAACCAAAATAGGACATAAAAAGCACTTACTTTTATCAAAAACAATGACGAATGACGAAATATGTGAATATTCTTTAAAAATGTGTGTCAATTATAGCAACCGAACTCTAAAAACGTCTGTATTTACGATAATCGAGCATGCCTGCATTCTCTCTATTGTCGTCGGTGCAACTGAATTGAGCCTGTGTTTGTAATATATCATAGCGTATTTTGTCTTAGATGAATAGTGACGCTATCTCTTTCTAGCAAACGCTAGCGCGAAATTGACTGTTCGTCTTTATTCATGATAAAATATCAGCAATTTATGATCGTTCTGCATACTTAGTTCAATTTCGAATGATTTTGGAATGCGTCAGTATTCTCGCAAACCAGCGACATATACCTATTGGCAGATCAACATACTAAGTCTATTTCAAGTTAAACAAATTACCTAGCTACGCCGACACACAATGACACCAAAACTAGAGTAAATAACGTTCAGCTCGTTTAGGAAATTGACCCTACCTGGGATCGAACTTTATCGGGAGTCTGTGATCTAGATCTAGTGGTTCTAGACCTAGACCACAGACTCCTGAGTAAAGGTAGAACCTTATATTTATGTCTTTACTAACATATATTTACCAAGTGATCTGGAGATTTTACAGAAACTAACAAACTTTTAAAGCGTACCATCTAGACTCAGAATGTAAATAAACAAATAGAACTGGAGTTCATTGTATAAACTATTTTTAAGATCCATGATGGCGTGCGTCAGTTGCACCTAATCTTGTTATGTAAATAAAAAAGTAAACACGTGCCTCGCTTTACGTAAAGTGTATTAAACATCGAAGAACACGAAAAATATTAGAGTTAAGACTATAGATCCATAGGAACATTTATAGCAATTACGTTATACCACTAAAGGCTTCCGTAGAGGAGAAAAATATCCACTATTTTTGTGATTTGAGTAACGAATCTTTTTACAGTTGAGGCACGTGTTTGACCATTATCTCGCGTAATTTCAAGAGGAGATATGGTCTAAGATAAAGCTCACTTACTTATTCACACGGGACGTGAAGACACTCAGGTTGTAGGTTTGGGGAAAAACAGACTCCGGCAGGGAGTTCCACTCCTTTGCGGTGCGCATAATGAAGGTAGATGCAAAGCGCTTTGCGAGTGTTACAAAGAATAGAAGTTAATCCTGATACCCTATGTCTCCAAAACTCCTTAAATGTCCTTATTTAAACCTATTATCGTTGTAAAACAAGTTTATATCTTGATTTTTTCAGTATTTTCCATTTCACAGTACAAAAGCAAGTGAGGTGTGTAAAAATAAGCCTGTATGGCGCTCTGTTGTTCGTGCCTACCCCGCAAGGGACCTGGCGTGAAGTTATGTATGTATGTATGTATGTATGTACAGTACAAAAGATGTTAATAATAATAATATAATAATTTTATTTAAAAACAGACGTACATGACGAAAATACAGGAATTACAATTTTGCCAAAATGCCTACCAAATCTTATAATTACTAAACAGACTTTTATATAAAAAATACACATTCAACGCTAGGGTTCGCTTTAATTTTTTTAACTAATCTTTTGCGTTAGTACATGATTAAACTGAGCATCAAACCTTTATTTCTTAAAATACCTTACGGTCAAACAAGTTTACGCAATGGCGCTTCGTGAGTAAATTTGATTACTTGATTGCTAATTCGAGACTCCCTCATATTGAGCAAAAGAAAGAACATCCGGGAGTTTTAGTCAATTTTCATCGAAACAGGAGTTAACCTAATTTATCTGGCTGTTGCACTATTTGCCTTGATCACTGCAATTCTAATCTAGTTATTTCATTATACTAACACTACTAGCGGTATCCTGGCAGACGTTGTCCTACCCTGATTTTTTTATCTAGGGCCCGATTCCAGCTTTATCTGCCGGGTCTGATTGTGAATTTAAACCATCTCGAGACTCACCCCCAATACAGTAAAAATGTCATCAAATCGATTCAGGGGTTAAGGAGGATTCTAGAACCCAACTCTAACGCCACCTAAGGGTTCCAATTGTAAATTTATACCATCTAGGGACTTACTTAATACACACAAAAAAATCATTAAAACGATTCAGGGGCTTAGGAAGATTCTATAACCCAATTCTAGCGCCACCTACGGGTTCTACGGGTTCCTATTGTAATTCAGGAGGAGTTCAAGAACATAATGAAGCAGAAGAATTTTATCTATTAAGATAATAATAATAACGCCTATATTTCCAAAGTCCTTTTACAATAATAGCTTTCATGTGCATTCATATAGCTTGTTAGTGGTTTGTCAGTTTTGTTAAAAGTTAGTTGTGATGATAGCGTGTTAAGTAGTAGTATATGTTTTTAGTCAATTAAGTTAGTATTATGTTAGTAATTTTTGGTTAGTCTTGATTTTGGACCCCTCTTAGGGTGAAGGCCTCCTCCATCTTCTTCCAAATTTTCTTGTTTTTGCTTAGGATCATCCATAGGATGATCCTAATATAAAGATACTTAACTTAAATTCTCTAGCTGAAGCACTATTTATTTATTTACCTTGATCACTCTGCAATTCTAGCGTGTGTATGAGATTCCGACCATGAGGTTCCCAAAGGATATATGATCAAAATCAGTTATTCTGACTAACTGTCAAAGTTCACTGGTTGGTGCAAATAAATCTGGCAAAACCAATTTCTATGGTTTTCCATTTTGTAGCGTAGCTGGGCATTTCTAGAAGCGGCGTTTTCCTCAGTCAATATTATTGTATATAATTATGAATATTTTTTCTTTGTTGTGTAATATTTATAGATAATTTAAGATATTCCTTTTAGTCGGGTTGCCTGGAAGAGATCGCTTTTAGCGATATGGCCGCCTTTTAATGTAACCACGTTACTATAGTCTTGTTGTGCATTTTCCTAATTTTTATGAATTACTGTGTTGTCTGTGTCTATGTAACTAAAATATATATATATATATATATATATATATATATATATATATATATATATATATATATATATATATATATATATATACACACACAAATACGTCACCATAAAATTATTAGTATATAATATTTTTTTTTCTATAATTTCTGTCATAACACTATTATTTTTATTGTTGTTCGCTACTTCGCTGTAATACTATTTGTATCTCCACCATCTGTATAATTTTCAAAGCGTCATATCATTTATATTTTTGAATATATCATTTGATGCTTTAGATTCATTGAACCCAAAAGTCAAAAAACGACGTAAAATTGGTTATACTGCACATCGCATTTATATTTACGGCCTTACTTATAATAATCTCGTAAAGAAACGATTAGGCATCTCTTAAGTAAAAGAATCAGAATCAGACCCTAATCAATGAATATCTTTTTTTCACTTATAAACGTGTATTACTTGTTGTTTACTTAAGAGGAGCACAGATAAACGAAATATAAATCATTAACGTAGGTTGTACCCAAAATATTCGACTAAAGAAGAGTTTATGGGTGAGATTTTCATTAATCAGTTGCTAAGCAGTTTATTTAAATTTAAGAAACAATTATAAGTAAGGCCCTAGTTCTTAGTATCACAATTTTGTATCTGCTGTTAATGCAGGAGATTATAGGAGAGTAATGAAAAGCCTAAGGCTTCCGTAGTTATTTTCGCAACAATAGAACCCTCAAACAATCGTCATGTCCATCCGCTGAACGTGTATTCTATTACTTATGTCACTACGCGATGCTGTAGTGAAATCGGGAATTAAGGAGCAACCAGTTTTTTTTTGAAGCAGGAGTAATACATTTCGTACACTATCCGCTTCTTTATTGGGATTAGACCATAGCAATGAGAGTTATCCACTGAAGGTGGCGCAGATAACGGAGTCAATTGCCGGCTTGCGTGGAGACTCAGCAAGGTACCCCTGTTAAAGAGGTAACACATGGGCTAATTACTCCACTAAAACCACCTTCCTCCCATGTGCCCTGCGCTCATGGTAGGAATAGCGTGAGTCTTATAACGAAGTTACCCCCACACGAATACTGCGCATCAGTGCTTGAGAATGTCCCAGGAGAGGCAAACTCACTTCACCAAGAGGGTTTGGTGCGCCCCAGATGCTGGACCACTATCTATATCAGTAACCGAGGACTAAAATAAAAGTTCACGTTAGGGGTGCCAGAGGTCAGATTAATAAATATTAACTATATATAGGTATCTTAATTACATTTTTATTTATGTCAATAAGTGAACAGATTTCGCTTTCTAAGTCGTGAAAAATGAGTTTCGCTTTTTATCTTTTATATGGTGAAAAATTCTAAAAATAAAGCTCAAAAAGTGGTTTGTTTTATTTTTTAAACAAGATCGGTTTAGTAGTTCTTAAAATACAGGTTTTCTGTAGCCAAGTAAAGAAAACATTGAATAGTTGACGTATATGATCTCTACGAAATATTTCGGCGTGTATATTCAAAGAACAGTTAGATTTAATGCTAAGGTGATGACAACTTTGATGATAGTTCGAATATAATCGGAATCTCGCGCCTTCAATCTGGTGATATATAAATTACAAAACGAACGGGTGAGTAGTGAGGCCGCGGTCACCGGTCCGTCATCCGTGTTTACCTGGACACATAACTGTTTTTCTCAGATCCTCTGCCGCATACAAAAAACAAAACCCGATGAGCCGAGTTCATTATTATTAAGCACAACAGAAATGAGCGGCAACATAGCCGTGGTGGCGCGATGCGACGTTGCCGGGCCGCTTGTTCGGCTGACTCGTCACGTGACGTCACGTCTCAAGATGGCCGCCACACCGGTCGCGTCCCTCCGCTGCTGCCGCGCGTCTTCCAGTCCCGCCGGATCCGATACAGGAGGCACGGTAATAATAATAATTTAGAATGCAGCCCGTCAGAAAGGAAACCGAGCGAGAATAGATTGAAATTTAATGCATTGAACACGTCTGCGATACGTGTTAACGCTAATTGTTATTCTACAACAGAAACTGTTTACTTTCGTTGAATAATACAGACGCGCCAGTTAGCGGAACTGTGTGCCGGTGCGAGTACCCACATTACGCCGTGATTCATTTAGTTAAGATCCAAATTTAATTTGTGACACGCTAATGCATATTGATTGATTATATAGGTAATCCTATAATATAATCAACCAATCTTGCTATTTCGTTGTTACTGTACAGTACATAGTGTTTTACTTGTTTTATCATCATCAAAAATGAACTATAGAATATAGATAGGTACTTACCCAGAAGTTGTGTAATTTTCAAAATCTAAATTCAATTTTTTTTACCCAGTGATGATCGTTTTTGTCTTTTCAATAAAAAATCAATAGACAGAATATATCTCAGTAAGAAGTGGATATCTATCTGTTTATAAACTTTTACTTCACAGCTATGATCATTTGATATACATAACTATATTTCGGTTATCTTACTGCGACCAGTACTATTTTCTGAATAGTTGTATCTGCCTTGAAATTACGAGTGGATGTTCTTTATCTCTTTATAAATGATCTGCAGACGTAGACAGAGTGAAGTTGCGAAGTTGAAGCATTGGCGCATCCGCGTCGCAGCTCGCGCCTAACGGCTCGTCCTTAGCGCGTGGTGGCCGCGGTGCGCGCGCTGACGTCACCGTTCGATAATGGCCGCCACCGCCCGGCCCCCCCGCGAGCCATGAACGCGGTTCAGTCTCCGCTCGACTTGCATCGGGAACGCGTGCCTCTTCATAGCCAGCTGTTCAGTAGCAAATTCGTGCCGCTAATAAGTGATATTAGTGTTTTATGTGTACCATGGTGACGGTGTTATATCTGGAGAGTTTTAAATATCTGTGACAATTTTTAAGAGAACAGACGACGGCCGATCTCTCGCGCTCCGCACAACGTCCGGCGCCGAGATGTCGGTGATGCAGAAACGACAGCACTGCTACTTGTGTGACTTGCCCCGCATGCCATGGGCAATGTTGCATGAGTTCTCTGAGGCCGTTTGTCGTGGTTGCGTTAACTATGAGGGCGCCGATCGTATCGAGGTGGTGCTAGATGGCGCCAGACAATTGAAACGGGCTCACGGATTCCAGGAGGGTCGTGGACCGAGCCATGCCAAGGGTGCTCACAGGGCACCTTTAGAACCACACCAGAATGGTGCTGAAACAACGGCAAGAGGGCAACCAGCACCGCCGGCACATCATGCACCGACGACAGGATTTACGCTGCATCACCCACGACCAACAGCAAGTGCTGGCCTTTTAGCTGAGTATGGAGGTCGTCGCGAAGAGCATGATGGAAGGCGACTAGCACATTTGCCGACTCACCATTTACCAACACATGGCGCTGCTCGTCTAGCTCCTGGGCTCACTTTGAAACGGCCTTTAGATGATGATGACCACCAAAATCATCATGAGCCTGCGAAGAGACTTTTGGAAGAACATTCTAGGCCTCCTCTAACTCGTGGAGATTCTTTACCAGCCGTTTCTTTGGCTGCTCCTTTCGCCCCCGAACGAGTTTTCAAGCAGGAAAAACATCCTCTCCGTACTCCGTCTTTTGACGCATCATCATTTAAATCAAACGGTAAGTTATTATATACTACATATCTGTAGTTAACTGTCCTAGATACCCGAACAGAACACAAAATATATTCAAAGTAATATTTTATTAGCTTTCCTTTGATAACACATATGTATCCTTTGTTGATTTACCGTAGACTTGTTCTATATTATAATTATGTCTACAGCTGCAATATTAGTTCTGTAAATATAGTAATAGAACCTGTTTATAATTATCATAAGACAATAACGAACACTACATTTTACTTGATTTGATGTATTTTAATGAATAAGTTTATACTTGAAGAGGCGGTATTTGGTTGTTACATGGATTTTTTAGCCTTCTGTATTATTTTGTTTTTGTCTTCTTTTTAGAAAATAATACGAAAAAGATTAAAAATTTAAAAATTTTGTTCAATATTTTGAGTGCTGTTCAAAATATTTTATGATTTCAAATTCCATGTATCAAAACAGGTGAAAATGCGTGAAATTTGCGTGTTTGTTCCTGTGATTTTTTTGAAAACATTTAGTTTTTAGAAGGTAGGCTTTATTGATTAATGCCCAATACTATATAATTTCTATTGTTTACAAATAAAACCGTAACCTACATTATACAAATAATTATTTAGTAGTCACGCGTGCTGATAACTCAAAGGTTATCAAAACGTGAACGTGCTTAGACTAATGTGGCATTGTGGATGTTTTGCGTAAGCATTCACCACTGGCTTCGTGTCTAGGTAGTAGGTGCATTAAGTCAGTCCATAAATACGAAACCGGTTGGACTAGTTGGTTGAGCGTTCTCGAAAGCGAGCCTGACACCGCGCCGCGGCCTCTCGCACACCACTTCACTACGTACAAACACCCACGTAATGTGAACGCGCTCCGTGAATGCATGCACGACACGGTGCTCGATGTGGCAACGTCGCGTGACGACATTTTCGCTCGTACGTATGTAGGTAGGCTGACGGGCGAAAAAATATAGCGCTGCCTACGCTTGGCAAGAGTTGCTCGACCACATTCCGCTAGCGTGTGCAGGGTTTGCGCGGCGGCCGCCACGAACCGGCGGCCAAAAAGGTCACTGTGACGTCACCGTCGCCATATGGGCCGTGCCTTCGCAGTCGCACCCAGCCGACCACAACTCACGCCCTCTAAATCTCAAATAACAGAAATTATTGTATAGTAATAAATTATGTTAACCCAGACCTGAATACTACTAATATTTAAAATAAGTACATCGTTAAAATTGTACTTACCGCCCGAAAATTTGCTAAACTACAGCGTATATTTTAAAATTGCATCTTAATTCATGACACTCATAAAATTAGGCTTAATCAATAATTAAATCATTCTTTGTTTATTACTTGGTGCGTGTTTGAAATTTTTCTGAAAATAAAAGTTCACTAGAATTTGATTTCAAAAAACACTAAAACATCCTAATTCATAAGATTTACACTCACGATTTCACTAGCGAGTTTGCAACAATATAATATGTTGTTACCTTAAATTTATTTATGCGCCAATGTGTAGTATGGCAGTACGAATTTCATAACATAGCAACTGCTAGTCGTGCGTATACGTACACACGGTGCTCACATACATAGATAGAAGTTTGGCAACGTCGCGTCAGTCGCGATACGTTTCTGTGCACATTCTACTGTGTCATTCGGATTAGTTCATTTATACATAGGGTTGCATACTGATTACTGACTTAAAATTCAATAGTGGACAGACAGCTTTTATGCTGTCAAGATAGCTTTATTCTTACTAATTTATAATTTGCTGTTATTGGATACTTTTGAAATTATGCTATTGAATCGTCGTAATTAAGTACTCCGTGAGTGTAATTTAACATAATTTTGTGTATGGTATTCCGATGTCTTAAAGTTGATTGATTGGATATGAAGGATATTTACATATTGAAATAATGGTACAAGCAAATCCTGTGTATATAAAGGACAGCCCTGTACACTTACCTACCCGTCTGCTGCTGCAGTTGGCCCGACAGGCCCGCGCAGGCGCCGCTTTGTATCCGAGCAATGACACATCTCTCACTACGTACCCAGCGCGTATTAACACACAATGCTATTAATACATTACATTATATGCGTGCACGAACGTGTGTTTACTATCCGATGGTCCACTGCGAACGATGTGTCATCTAACATTGAATGTGAGGTTATTCGGACAAATTGAAATTGTGTCGTTTAACCGTCTTGAGCGAATGGCAGATGTGCTAAAACTATTTCATATGCCTCTCTATTGATTTTTAATTCTTATACTCAAATGCTTAATCTAAGACGCATTCTGCCGTCTAAGATTTGCATAACCGACTATAAAAGTTATATATTTAAATTTACAATTACATGATATACATTTTCTAGCAATACCGTCACCTGTTGACAACTATTATACTAGACTCAAAAGTTTTTATCAACAACCTGTAAAATTCCGCCTTTTCATGTTCCCTTTTTCTTAATTTTTATACATACATACATACATAACTTCACGCCAGGTCCCTTGCGGGGTAGGCACGAACAACAGAGCGCCATACAGGCTTATTTTTACACACCTCACTTGCTTCTTTGACATTCATAGCTCTTGTCATGCACGCTCGTCTGTTCTTAAGGCTCCTGACATCACCTTCTGCTAATACACGATCAATTTGATCATGGAAGGTGTGTCGTGGCCTTCCGCGACTTCTGCATCCATCCACTTTTGCATTGTATATCTGTTTAATCATTCTTTCATCAAACATTCTTTCCACATGCCCGAACCACCGGAGCATTCCTTTCCTTACCTTCACCCCGACACTCTCTTTCAGACCAACTCTCTTTCTTACTTCGGTATTACGAACGCGGTCCGCGAGCGTCACTCCGCAGATTTTGCGCAGTGCTCGCATCTCGACTGCGTTTACTCTACTTTCATGCTCTCTGTTCCATACCCAACTCTCGCTTCCATACGTGAGCGTAGGTACCAGCACCGCGTTGTGTATAACAAGCTGGGCTTTCTGGCTGAGGTTCTTAGCGCCTAAAAGTTTACCTAACGCTCCATTCACACTATTCCCCAAATTTACTCTTAATTTTTATCATACCCGTTTATTATGAATCAAATATATCACTATGAATTTATCTCTTCAGGGTATGGCAATGCAACTCCACTTACAAATGGGTCGGCTGGATCACCATTAGGTCGTACTGCTGGTTCACCTCCTGTGAGCGGTGCTACTGGCGCTGGTCCTTCACCTATGGCTGCCCTTATGTCAGTCGCAGACACCCTGCCTCCAGGGTCACCAAGGTCAGCTGGTGGATCGCCACCACAGCCGCCGCCAGTAAGATCAGCCAGCCGGTCCAGTCAACACTCACCCAACTCATCAGGTATGTGATTGCCAATGAAAACAAACTTAAATAATAAAGATTCTTTACAATTCAGCACCAGTACAATGTTCTCTTTTAAAAAGTGAAGTCTTAGGTAGCTCATTAAATATTGTGGGTACTGGCGTTCAACTCCAAACTTCATACTGGCTTGTAGTTAAAAACACATGGCCGATTCATAATGTACGCGTCAGGTCGGCGCAAACCGCTGACACGGCAACGGCTGTTGCTGACCTGTACACATAGGACTTTTTTTAAACAAAATCAGTTTGTGCCTGCAGCTAATATGGACAGATCGTTAAGTTTTTCGCAGAAAATATAGTTTATTTGTGAAACCCATAAAATATTTTACCGTAACCATACACTTTACGGCTGGATTGACTTCGCGAGACTAATTACATCACTTCAATGTGAAAGTAGTTAACAGAGCGTTACACATTGCAAAAAATGAACAGTGCGAGATTTAACGGTATTCATGCGTTCGATGTTGCCTCCGTATCGTGTTGGAAATGAGTCGGCCGGGTTATTGCGCCCGTCCGCGTACTCCTCTCACACGTAATGTGTTTAAATTGTTCGAAAACAAGTCGTAGTCACTGGAGTTCACTTGTCTAAAAGAACAGAAAACAATTTTATTCTTCTAGCCTAGTACGTTGTGCTGTTTACAGTCAATTTAAACACATTTCGATGGAGCCGATGGGATTGAGGCCACGGCGCGGTGCCCGACGACCGCTCCCGCCCCACCCGCCGGCTACAGTCTGCTGAGGATCGCGGCACGATAGGTCGGCATCGAACGCCACTCGCTTCACTAGCAGACGGTAGCTAATAGTTGATCTCCGTCCGACAGGGTCGAACGGCGGGCGGCGGTCGTCGGGCTCCCGACACGTGTCGTCGACGACTTCGGTGTCGTCGACAGAGGCAGGCGAGGGTGCGGAGAACGCGCCACCCGCGCCCGCCCCACTCCTCAAGTGCACCCTCTGCCAGGAGCGCCTCGAGGATACGCACTTTGTGCAGTGCCCCAGCCAGCCGCACCACAAGTTCTGCTTCCCCTGCTCCAGGGACTCTATCAAGAGACAGCAAGGATCAGAGGTGAGTGAAATCTACTCATGGTTCCATAGCTTCTTGAACTTTACTGCTCCCCTACTTTTTCACACACTTGTGTTCTGTGGTATTGAATGTAGATATGTATTCCAGGTATACTGTCCGAGCGGGGAGAAGTGTCCCTTGGCCAATTCAGCGGTCCCGTGGGCATTCATGCAAGGTGAAATTGCAACGATCCTGGGGGAAGATTACAAGCCGAAGAAAGAGAGGGAGACCTAGGGCAGCGCGGCGGCCAGCCGAATGTATCTCTTGTCCCTTGCGCTGTAGCGCGGATCGCGAGGTCCGGGTAGGCGCGAGGTGAAACCGCGGCTCGCGGCCGCAGGCGCCGCGGCAGGCGCGCGGCTCCGCGGAGGGCGGCATGTTTGCCGCCCGAACGAACCGACACTGTTCTCTTGTATATAACTTTGTAAATATATCTTTAAATTTAGTTAACACACCGATTGGACTCGATCGGTGCTGGTTCACGACGTTGCGACCACGTACGTCGTATTCAGGGTATCGTTTATTATCGTCTTTTGACGATTCTGTACAATCTCATTTAAAATTCTTTATTAGTTACGATATTCTGAATACAGGGTATGTTTTGATGACTTTCGGATATATCGGTTAGTGTTTTCGAAATGGGGGAAGGGCGGGGGATGAAAGCGGGGCTATGGCAGCAACGTACATTTAAAACGATTTTATCACGGATCGGATTGTGGCTGCATCGTCAACATATTTTCCTTGGATGCCATTTTCTTAGTTACCTTAGGTCCCGAACCATAATGAACTTGGCATTTATTTATGTGATTTTTATATACTGTACAAGTATTATACAATATAATCATCATGACATATTCGATGTAGAAGAGAGTACTGATTATGTAAAAAGTAGATTTCATTTCATTTTTGCGGCGACTCGCCCTGTACAGTCCTTATTAGCTAATTATATATATATTTGTGTTTGATACAAAAACACCGCATACAGAATAATCTTATTTGACGGTGACAGTGTTTTATTTCGAGTGGCTCGAGTTCCGTTACTGTCTTGCATTCGATAACAATAATTGGCCTTTATAAATACAAATTGTATTTCTTTTAGCGTCTTTTACGTGCATTCGACTGATGATCATTCAAAATACGCGTTTGGAGCGTTCGGCTCGGTGTGGCCGCGTCGCTTTCAGTTTTATAATGTTAAGGATAAGATGAAGCGATACTGCGTAGTTGGATCCGGGTGTGTTACGGTCCAACACCCTTCGACTGGTCCCTATATATCGCTTTGCATGGGTCAGGGCGGCGTACCTAGTCATTTTATGAAATGTCAAATTGTCAGTACCGCGATCACGCGGCCGTTATAGGAACTCTTAAAACTCGCTGCTATATTTGTATAAAGTGAAGTAATCATTATATAAATTATCATTATATATGTCATAATGTTAAACGATTCGTAGAGAACGTCAATTTCGAAGGCTATCAGACGTCGGTCGTTATGGCTTACTCATAGTGGCATTTGCATTGTTTTCGCTGCTATGATCACCCTCGCGTTTAAGATGTTTGTATTCTAGTGTTGCTTAATCTTATTAGCTGTTAATTACCATGATAATGGATTAACTGGCTACCCTTTCTTTTCATTTGCTCGTCGTATATTTAAGATTAATGTCATCAATCGCTCTAACTTTTAGCTTTATATTCTTTAAAAGAGACGGAAATATGTCTTTAAACAAAATATATAATGCTTCAATCAAATTGACATTGTATTATTTATTTTAGATGTTATTCGATTTGTGTACATATACATGCGATGTATAAACTTTTATGTACTTGTAAATAAATAAGGTATAGTGATTTGTAACATGGAAGTTGCGGTTAGGCTTTGATTCAGTATTAATGAGAATTTTAAGCCATATTGACGGTTGTCGTTATCTCTATAAGTTACTTTTCATTGTTTAAATGGATTTGCTTAAATAATATTTTTTATGCTTAATAAAAATTGTATAAAAACAAGAAATATTCTATTGTATTGTTTATTGTAAGATGACGTTGTCTGAGAACATAACCTATTAACTCTCAAATTCAATGTAGTTATTTCAAGTTCTTGCAGACGTTTTAGTTGTGGTTTGATGTCTAGCTTGCTACTTAACGTTCTGGTTCTGATAGATTCGAAATTGATAAGTGATATCAGTGAAAAGAAAATGAGATCACCCGTTAACTTCGGGTTTGTCGAATTAGTTCTTGCCGATATGGCAAATGTGGAAATTGTGAGCACGAAATGTGCATTTTATTTTTACTCTATGGACGTATTAAATATAAATTCAAATACTATTAAGCAAGTATTTGTGAGTTATTGTTCTGTTGTACTTAAAATTTGTTTGCACACAAATTAATTCTTAAATTCAGGGGTTTCTGCAAGGTACTCTAGTCGTGGTTCTAATTCGTTCTTAATTTACTTGTGAAAATCCCCATGTATTATTGAATATACATTTAATACGTCAAATTTGTTTGCCCTACGGGTGGGCTTGTAATGTCGACAGATATGTTTGTCGATAAGAATTGATTTCGAGACTTGTCTCCTTTTGTAAGCAACAAGTGAAATGCTTCGATTAAGACGTTAATGTACATGTTGGTGAAATACAATTGATGTGATTTTGTATTATCTGTTTTTATTCAATCCTAAATGATATATGAATTTATCCTTTTTATACAAATCCTTTTCCCTTGTTTTTCATAATACTCTTATAACCATGATTGTTACTAGCCATTCTAAGGGAAATTATTCACTATACAAACTGACAACGGAAAAAAAGAAAGTATTAATTATTTACTAAAAAGGCAGATCGATATTGCTCCAAAACATGATGGGGTCAAAAAAATCACAGTTGAAGATATTTCTCAAATAAATCCTAATATATAATTTATTATTATATGGTTTAACTATAAACCTTAGGTTCTCGACACAAATGGAAACAATAAGCTGCAAAATTGTGCACAGATTAATTCAATTGAAATACTCTATTACTGAGTCTGGCTTATGTTTCTGATGATGAGACGTGTACTTGTCAGGTATAATAGTGTTGGATAAACTAGAAAGTAATTTCGATTCATTGTAATTATAAAGTTGTATCCTAGTGTGTTCTCGTATTAAGTTGTGAGGTGCAAAATTCTGTCACAAATAAAGGTTGTTGTAGAGATTGTCGGAATTGTCGACGATCCCGAACTTACAAACGGTTTAGAACCTTTAAGTCTCAGAAGAGACGTAGGCGCTCTAAGCGCGTTCTACCGTCTGTACAATAGGGAGTGTTCTGAGGAGCTGTTTGACATTTTACCACCGCACTGCTCGCCGGGGAGTTCATCCACACTTCCTCGATACCTGGAAGTTATCCACTGTACGTGGCGCTCGCTCATTTATGCTATACGTGAGCAAGCTGTGGAATGAACTCCGTCCCGCGGTTTTCCCAGAGCGCTAGAATATAGGGCTCTTCACAAAAGGCGTGAACAGATTCTTAGTCTCAACGAGGTAGGCAACGCATCGGCTCCCTTGGTGTTGCAGATGTCCGTGGGCGACGGTAGCCACTTGGACATAAAGTGGACCCGTCGCCCACAGTTTGCCAACAAGCAAATATAAAAAAAAGATTCATGAATACTTAATATAAGGAAAACATCCAATTTATTTTTAATGACATCAGAATACTGTCGGAAAACCTCAGCCTAAGGTAAATCCTTATGATGCTGAATCGAAAACCTTTGTTTATAGTATGATCGCAACGCGTAGTTTATTGTAACAATAATTGATTTTGATTCTTAATCTCCAATATAGTTAGAGTATCTTTGTTATGTTCATGTCATAATAAGCCGATAGATGGCGCTGTGCAATAATTGAGGTCGCAAACGTTTCCCGAAATGTACAAAGAATATATACAAATTTCTATCAGACGGGCCTCTGCCTGCGTGGAATATCACTAGCCTTGCTGGAAGATCTTTTGAGACGGAGGAGCAATCCATCTCGCTCCTCCATCTAGTCGGGATATCCCTAAAATGTAATTCATACCTGTATCCAAATTGTTACCTGAATTGTTGGAAAAAGATTACATCTTCAAAATTTTTAGAATTATTATTATTTCCTTCTGAAAATGGTATTATAACCTGTTTCCTGGATAAAATTATTCCGATCATCTTGAATATTTTTTACCTAAAGGGTAAATTATATATATAGATTAATATTTTACTTGTTATGAATTAATAAATTTGTTTGTCTTCTTTATAAATATTTCTACTTGTTTCCAGATCGCAACAGCGGCACAATGGAGAGAATGCCAGAGCCCCTATGTCTCACGAACAGATGAGATCTGAAGCGCATTGCTATCCAGTCGATCGATATTTGGTAGGTTTTCTGAAATAAAATACTTTTATTACAACATACATACATACATATTATCACGCGTTTTTCCCATGGGAGTAGGCAGAGAGTATAGATCTCCACTTGCGACGATCCTGACAAACAACTTTCGCTTCATCTACTTTCATTAACCTCTTCATACATGCACGTTTATTTGATATGCTTTTTACCTGACCTCGTTTTAACACTTTTGTTATTTGATCATGGTGTGTACGTCGTGGTCTACCGTTATCAACTCTACCATTCACAATACTGTCATACACTTGTTTTGTGATTCTATTTTCATCCATCTTCTCTACATGCCCAAACCACCTTAACATTCCTTATTCAACTCTTGTTATTACATCCTCTTTCAATCCACATCGTTCCCTTATTACACTATTCCGTATCATATCATTAAACAATTAAATTCAACAATCAAATTAAATAACTAAACCTAACACTTATATTTATTAAACATGTTTTAAGAACCACCTTTATCTAATTTCAGGTTGAGAGCAGCAAAAACTTGGAAATGGTTAACATCATAGACGAAGATATATGGAATCCAGAACCAACACTAAAGCCAGAAGATGATATGATTCTTAGAAAACTACATGAAATGCTACAATCGACTGCAGACGACCTAAAGCTGCTCTCCGGGGAACTTTCAAAATATCACCAACCAGGGATTCAATACAAAACGACGCCTGCCCCATTGGATGAAGAATTTAATGAAAAAGTTCACATTGAAGAAGTAGTGAATGCAAAGTTCTACGGACATCAAATACTTGATAAAACTCCGCGCGTGCCTGATATCAAACCAAACGTGACAAATAGTTTTAAGTCAGTAAATATTAAACCTGAAGTGAAATGTTCAGGTGTTCAAGTAAACTCTGTGCCAGTAAGTAAAAAATTAAGTGTTTCACGTACTAGAGTTATTCATATAGATGAAGAAAATCTTGATAAATATTTGTATAAGAAAAAAATAAATAATGATATAAATATAAATGGAACGGCTAAAGTAGCTTATAATGAGTTCTCATATAAGTATGTGGAACCGAAAGTTCAACCGTGTCATAGACCTTTGCAGGTGCAACAAATGCCTAGTATTGATATAAGAAGCGAATTAAAGGAGCAAAAAGTGTTGCAGTTAGATATAATACCTGAACACAAAGATAATAATGGTTCAGTTGACAAATATAAAAATATAACATTTGTTTCGATTGATCATAGAACAGATTGCCCTTCATTATCTATTAATAATAAAGACTGTGCAGCCCAAGTAGTAGAGCCTAAATCAAACTTACAACCAATAGTTAGAAAAATATCTAAAATGGCAACATATGATAGCAGTAGCGGTTCAAATAGCGTCAGTTCTAATGTTCAAGTTAAACATAAAAGACGCCAAAAATACCCTTTCGCTGGTTTAAATTCACCGAAAATCTCTATACCTGAAAAGCACAAGACAGTTGTTACTAAAAGTAAGATAGAACTGGAAAAGCGTCATAGGTTGAATTTAGAAGAATGGAAGAAAAAACTGAGCATTGTATATGGCCCTTCGAAGTCTCATAAACACAAAACAAATGTTAAAAGCACAAGTGATTCAAACAACAAAAAATCTAAAACCTCAAATATGTTAAACAATGCAGATTACATACCCTATTCTAAGTTAACGCTAGGAGGAGTAAGAGTCTGTGATATTGAGCGTGAAGTATCAGATATTGAAGGTAAGAATAATGTACCCCTAAGCCCTATTATCAATAAGATTTTAAGTAGTCGAGAACATTCTTTCATTAAAGATAGCCCTAAAACGCAAACTAAGAGAGATCATCAAAACATGCTGACCACATCAGATGAGAATCTATTACAAGAAGTAATAGACATTGAGAAAACAGTAAGTGAAACCTTATCCAAAAATTTAAAAGCTGGAAGAGAAAATATAGTAGTTGACAATATTTCTAGTTTAAGTGATAATGAAAGAGCTAGTTATGACGACGATTTTGAAGAAGATAAGTCTGCTGGATCTGAAAATCAGAATCAGTCAAACGAAGGTTCTGAGAAACATTCCACAAATAATTTATTAGAAGCGGGAAATCCGACATCTACACAAAATATAGTAGATGCCCACAATATTACATATACAAAAGCTGTCAGCCTAGCTATTAAAGAACCCGTAGATATATTTGAATTTATACATGCGATCGATACTCAAGACATTGCTGTACAGAGTGCATCGAGTAAAATAACCCCCAAAGAAACACAGACATCACCGAGATATGAAAGACAAAATATACAACCTATACATAACAATCTTTGGTCTCCAATTGATCCTAGAGAAAAAGTTGAGAAGATGTTGACACTGGAGAAAGAATTTATAAAAAAGCTTATTATTGAAGAATACGGTCATGTCTTCGAAGAAAGTTTAAATAAGCCGTCAACGTCCAACGAAGAAGATACGACTAAGAACATAGCGGCATTTCAAAAGAATACACAAACATCTCCAGCGCACGTAAAGAGTGTTATGACTTCGCCAGCCAGGACAAAAACGCGGACAACGTCGCCCCTGGTAATACACTCAACTGATCACCAAACAAGTCCAATAATAGTAATAGATGAACTAGAGCCAAAGATCGATGAAGATTTGGCAATCTCCATCAATTTGTCATCACCTCGTTTCAGTTTACGCTTGCCACAAAATTCTCGCGACGTCCTTTCCAACTTAGAAAGTAGTAAAGATTCTTCACATCCTAATAAAAGACTTACCCCGAAAACGACATTGAGTACTAGTTCGATAGATGATGATAATTCATCATCCGATTTGAGTAGTTTAGGTGAAGTTAGGTTTAAATTAAGAAAATTTGCAAGAAAGATACCATCAATATCTGAATTTAGTGATTCGTCGTCTAATTGTAATTCTGATTATCAAACTACGAGTATATTACCATTGAGGAGTGACGGGGAAGTTAGTTTAGGACTAATTAATAAGAGGAAGTGTGAAAAAACTCAAAGAAGTGATGGTGAAACGAGTGTTATTCAATGACACTAATATTTTAAATCTTTAAAACTTTTAGATAAATAATGCTCATTACAATATTTACACTATATCTCTCTCTACGTTTCTAGTCTAGTAAAGTCTAATAATAAATAAAGAGACCTAGCAATCCAGTACTCTGCAAGATTATTACCGTGTCCAATTGCATTACTTTTTTATATTTCCATGTTAGTTTTCTCATATACCAAGTAATATTCAAAATAGAGTAAATATCGGAAAACATCCATTATCCTTTATTAAATAGAGAGTAGAGAAGTAATATTCGGTAAAAAGGATTTTAAATTTAACTTTTATCTGTGGTAAATTATTTTTAGTGCCTTACATAATTGTTATTTATAATAAATCGTTTAAGAAATAAAATGGTTTTTTTAACTCTTATGTTCGCTTTTACCTCAATATCAAAATTATCTTAATTACTAAGCCGCGTGTGTAATTTTTTTACTCATTATCCAGAACTAAATAACTTAACCTATGTACATTAGGTTTTTAATAGATTTCAAGCTATATCGTTTAGTAGTTAGTATTACCTGTTTTTTCTTATGAGATTGTTTTTTAAATACATGAAAATATATTATTTTTACTTTAATAACTACCTTCTGATACGTCTTCAGTTTTTAACCGAATTTAAAAGGAACTTTCTTTTTAATATACATAATATAAAATTCAGCCTTCCTAAAATGACGTAAGATCCCACATTTTTTTAGTGTCTGTCAAAAGTTATGGCCCACAGAAAGTGTCTGGCAACTGTATATCTTTGTTTATAACAATATCATATATGACATATGTAAAAACTAGCCTTGCTACTTTGACGTAAGTTAGTAAATGTGGCGTGACACTGACCGGCGATTATCCCTGTCTACACCATATAAAAATATAAAAACCCAAGGACAAACCCCGGTCAGTGTATGACTATTGTTGGGAGTGAGAACAAAAGGTAGTGGGCTATTGGGACGAACTGCTAGCGGAACTAGGGTCTGCGTTACGGGGTCTATGGCGTCTGCCCTTCGTAATGTTCGGGGAGCATGTAAAAATGGGCAGACGGTGACTCGCTACTCCCTGTATTGGCCCCAAAAAATGCCATAGAAGACAGGGGCAACATGGGTGTGAGTCGCTAACGGGTGTGGAGAGGTGGGCTGCATGTTTACCGACGTTATGCCATTTATCACTTCCACGCATGAAGCTTGGGTTTTAGCCTTGCCCTGGCTCCCTTGGGTCAAGTCCGAGATGTCACTGCTCACCTAAGGCTTCACCACAAAACTATTATTACGATAGTTGAAAATGCTCTCTTCTAAAATTTCAATTTTATATTTGTTTTGAAAAAAACCTAAATTTCAATAGAAAAGATGGTTGGCAAGTAAGTAACACCTGTTTGGGATGCGATCATCAAAATTATTAAGACCCAAACCCAGCAAAAACTAACCTAGACCTCAACACGCTGAGCTGTTTCTGCGTGCACCGGAAGACAAACCAACTTGTTTAACAATTTTCTTTTTATTTCCATCCATTTTATTCTATACATACAGATAAATAAAATAAAAGTGTTATGTCGAAATAAAAATGTGAAAAAAATCAGGGTGGGTAACTGGATCCAGGAGATTCCGAAAATGTAATTTCAGAATTTTTTTCTGTCTGTCTGTCGGGGTGTTCCGTCAATCGCCGAAATGGCTGGACCGATTTTGACGGGCACTGGCAGATAGCTGATGTTATAAACAGTAACATAGGCTACTTTTAAAATTAGATTTCCGCGAAAAAAAATCCATGCGAACGCAATCACGGGCACAGCTAGTATTATATAAAATTAGTAGAGCTATTGCAAAACAGTGGTAAATTAAATAGGGCTCCCATAGACTAAATAATAAGCATAAACAAAAGTAAAACAAAATAATTAAAATGAACAAGTTGGCGGTTGGCTGAAAAACTTTAAAAATACTCATCGACACTTGACGTCGTTGTTTTCCGTGATAACGGCTATTGAAAAGTGGCCGAAACGTCGGAATAATAAAAATCAAATAAATTACCGCGTTTAAAACCGCTAAAACGTAGTTTTATTACGTATACTATTCGCGAAAACTTAAGAAAATACTATCCATTCTGTAGTTTTTAAAAGAGTAACAAACATACATTCATTTTCACAAACTTTCTATTCTTTATTGTACACACAAAGTTACATACAAAATTTCAGAATACTGCAGAAAAGGCGAGCTTAACCCTAAAAGAGTTTTCTTCTAGCAAACCTATGAGTCTAGCGACAAGGGCAGAAGCAAAACGCAGGGTTGTGTACACTCAAAAATTTTATGATTTAATTATGTAATATAGACAGCAGCAGCGCATTTGTGTTACAAATGTGCATAGGCGATGGTAACCACTTACCATCAAGTAGGCCGTCTGCCTGTCTTCTGAACTCCTGTAATAAAAAAAAACACAAAACATATAATATATATATATATATATATATATATATATATATATATATATATATATATATAAACAATCTAACTACAGAATTAGAATATATACGACAGAAACACACACACATATATATTATACAAGATGCATACATATATAATTGAAACATATAAGGATAATTTAAGACAGAGTTCTTTTTGACTTTTTGCTGCTCTCCGATGAACTATCTCGGACCGTAAGTGGCAGCGCATTCCACAGTCTAACTGCGTAGACGGAGGAAGAACCACTATAACACGCCGATGGATGTGTGGGTGTTTTGAGAAAAAGAGAAGAAGTGCTACAATGTTTCTCTGAAGGAACAAGAAATTCAAAACGTTTCTACTTTATATAATACTAGCGGCACAGGCAGACGTGGTCCTGCTCTGAAAAAATAAAATTCTAAGACCCGATCCCAGCGCCACCTACCGGCTCTAATTGTGGATTTAAACCATCCGGGGACCCACTCAAACACACAAACAAAATCACCAAAATCGGTCCAGGTGATTAGGAGCATTCTAGAACCCGATCTCAGCGCTGCCTACCGGTTCCAACGGGATAAAAAGTATCCTATGTCCGTGTCCTGGTTCTAAGCTACCTCCCCACCAATTTTCAGCCAAATAGGTGCAGCCGTTCTTGAGTTATATATAGTGTAACTAACACGACTTTCTTTTATATATATAGATAATAGGCTTTACTTTTCAACATTACATTCTGGTGCTGAATATCGGGTGCTTATCATATTCGATTGCAGAAACGACAAACAGTTTTTTGCGGTTTCCTGTCAAGATAGGCATGTCAGCTGGGAAATACGCAACGAACTTATAAAGTGAGGGTTTTCCCCGTGTCTCCGCCCACGCAACAAATTGATGAATGAACGGTATCTTAATTGGAAAGTAATTTAAGTTGCTTGGAAGAGACCGCTTTAAGAGATAAGACTTAATATTTTCTTAAGTTTTCGCGACTTGTATACATAATAAAACTACGTTTTAACGGTTTTAAGCGCGTCAACTTATTTAATTTTGGTTATTCCGACGTTTCGGCCGCTATACAGCTGCCGTGATCACGGAAGACAAAGATGACAATTGTCAACGAGTATTGTTAAAGTTTTATTTAGCCTACCGCCTACTTGTTCATTTTAATTATTTAGTTTTAATTTTACATACATACATACGTAACTTCACGCCAGGTCCCTTGCGGGGTAGGAACGAACAACAGAGCGCCATTTAGGCTTATTCTCATACACCTCACTTGCTTCTTTGACATTCATAGCTCTTGTCATGCACGCTCGTCTGTTCTTAAGGCTCCTGACATCACCTTCTGCTAGTACACGATCAATTTGATCATGGAAGGTGTGTCGTGGCCTTCCGCGACTTCTGCATCCATCCACTTTTGCATTGTATATCTGTTTAGTCATTCTTTCCACATGCCCGAACCACCGGAGCATTCCTTTCGTTACCTTCACCCAGACACTCTCTTTCAGACCAACTCTCTTTCTTACTTCGGTATTACGAACGCGGTCCGCGAGCGTCACTCCGCAGATTTTGCGCAGTGCTCGCATCTCGACCGCGTTTACTCTACTTTCATGCTCTCTCTTCCATACCCAACTCTCGCTTCCATACGTGAGCGTAGGTACCAGCACCGCGTTGTGTATGACAAGCTGGGCCTTCTGACTGAGGTTCTTAGCGCCTAGAAGTTTACCTAACGCTCCATTCACTCTATTCACCAAATTCACTTATTTCTATATCAGCCTTCTATTCTCCTTTCTATATCAGCGGTGTAGCTTCCATCCCTGCTAAAAGCACATCCGAGATATACAAACTCATTCACTTGTTCCAGCATAACATCATCGACCGTTATCCTTGCATACGTTCTGGTTGTTTCTCTTTTAATTTTGTTTATGGTTATTATTGATACACGCCGACAAAAGTGGATGCACACCTGCAGTTTATTACCTCTCGGCATATGGACTTATTTTGTTTATTTTATGTTTAAAATGTGCAATTATTAGAATAGCGCCTATTGTGTATTGTGATCCTTTATTATGCTCGTTAGCCAGGTGTAATTCTTGGAAAATTCAGTCCACGCGGTCGAGTGTTGTATTATATAGTTAGTATAAAACAATGCCCGAACGGAGGGGTGAGGCAATCAAGCGACGATTACGATACGAGCAAGACGTGTACATTCGATAATCTATATAGTGACGGACTTTGCGCGTGTTATTGAATCGTGCAGTTTGTACTGGTCGTGTCCAGTTTATATTTGTACCTGTTTTATACGTGTTTGTATAGTTCTAATAAATTCTAAAGTAATTCCAATTGCATTTTAATTCGAGTCCTGTAACTTGTAACATTGTTTACTCTATGGGAGCCTAATCTCATTTACCCCCGCTTCACAACATGTTGTGGCTTGAAGAGAAGAAGCGGCGCAAGAAACTCTTCAGCAAACATGCCTAGTTCTAATTTTTTTATATAATATTAAATGTGGTGGAAGGGTAATTAATATTATAAAAAAATCGAAATGTGTGCTGGGACACATATTAGAAGTGAAACTTCAACGGACAAGTGGAAAAACGAATCGCAACGGACAAGTGGAAAAACGAATAGCAACGGATAAGTGGCAAAACGAATCGCAACGGACAAGTGGAAAAACGAATCGCAACGTACAAGTGGAAAACGAATCGCAACGGACAAGTGGAAAATCTTCAACTGACAAGTGATAAAATGAATCCCAACAACATTTTAACTTGAAGTTTTACGGGCAGGTTTTCAAATTGGACAAGTACATTAACAATCTGCCCGTAAAACTTCAAGTTAAAATTTTGTTGCGATTCATTTTATCACTTGTCAGTTGAAGATTTTCCACTTGTCCGTTGCGATTCGTTTTCCACTTGTACGTTGCGATTCGTTTTTCCACTTGTCCGTTGCGATTCGTTTTGCCACTTATCCGTTGCTATTCGTTTTTCCACTTGTCCGTTGCGATTCGTTTTTCCACTTGTCCGTTGAAGTTTCACTTCTAATATGTGTCCCAGCACACATTTCGATTTTTCGCAGGTTTACTGCAAATTATGATTTGGTTAGGTTAAGTACATTTTAATGGTGTATGTAATACGCTACCCACGCACCGACCATTTTTTACGTCAACACTTTTGTTGTTCGTTGTCGTTCACTTTTGTTATGACTTTCGAAAAACTGAACAGTTGGCAAAGTTTTCTTGTTGTTATTTTTGTTTACTCAACAAACTCTATTTATTTATTTATATTTTTTTTACACATACCACAAATAGAGGCAGTGATGCCTTGTCACGTGGAGAGCAGAGCTATAGTTCAATGCAAACTTAAGTTTGCCTCCATTAATAGCGGCTCGGAACATCGCACTTTCCGATGCGCAGAACGCAATTTTAGGTATTAGAGGGATGAGGTAGTCTGAGGACGCGGTATATCCTCGCTCGCTCTCTCGCTAGCTTTCTCGTTTACGAGACTTTCCCGGCGCTCGGCTCACCAGAGCTGCCAATTTAGCGCTTTAGGAGCTAGATATAGCGCTTTTTAGGGCAATCCAGCTCCCAATTTTATTAAACAACTTCCAGCGCAAAATCTTGCGCTTTTTATAATATGCAAATATCTAATTAATTTTATAATAAATATATATGAATATCTATACTAATATTATAAAGAGAAAAGATTAAATTCTTTGTTTGCATTGAAGAGGCTCCAAAACTGCTTAACCGATTTGAAAAATTCTTTCACTGTTGGCAAGCTTCACAATCCCCGTGTGACATAGGCTATATTATGTTTACAAAAAATTAGGGATCCTTACTAAAACTCCAATAACGTAACCCAAGGTGTAAAAAATACCTAAAATCGCGAGCACCGCGAAAACTATTGATGATAGAATGAAATAATGTACTACGACTTTGCAGAACACATCATTATCTACAAAAAAAAGTGTCGCGACAGCATATGTCTAACTATTATAGTTATGCCACAATAAGTGTCCTTTTATTTCAATAAATTAATTAAAATGCCGCCGCTAGAACAGGCACTTTATTTGTATATTGATATTCATCCTTATCAAAATAAATTACTTCATATTCAAGACTGCTTCAATACCTTTATTATAACTTTTTGAATTATTCAATTCGGACATTCCATTCGAAAGATATCACGAGTTTAAAAAGTATTAGAACACGCGGCTTTGATGATTTATATTGACAGAAAAAAAGTATTTCAAAAAATATTTCAAATATACTTACACACCGCGGAGAATACCAACAGAGCAGATGTAACTCCTATAATATATATTTTGTCTGCTTAGTGTAATACACTACACACGCACCGACAATTTTTTTCTGTCAACACTTGTCGTTCACCTCGTTGTGACTTTCGAAAAACTGAACCGTTGGCAAAGTTTTCTAGTTGTTAATTTGTTTTCTTATTGGAACATCCCACTTTCCGATGCGCAGAATGCGATTTTAGGTATTAGAGGGACGAGGTCGTCGGAGAACGAGGTATATCCTCGCTCGCTTTCTTGTTTGCGGGACTTCCCCGGCGCTCGGCTCGGCTCACCAAGTCTGCCACTTTAGCGCTTTCGAAGCTAGATATAGCGCTTTTTAGGGCAACCCAGCTCCCAATTTTGTTAAGCAACTTCCAGCGCAAAATCTTGCACTTTTTATAATATGCAAATATCTAATTAATTTTATAATAAATATATTTATGAATATCTAGACTAATATTATAAAGAGGAAAGATAAGATTGGTTTTTGCTTGCATGAAGAGGCTCCGAAATTACTGAACCGATTTGAAAAATTCTTTCACTGTTGGCAAGCTACGCTATCCCCGGGTGACATAGGGTATATTATATTTACAAAAAAATTAGGGATCATTACTAAAACTCCAAAAATTTAATCCAAGGTATAAAAAAATACCTAAAATCGCGTGCGCTGCGAAAACTATTGATGATAAAATAAAATAATGTACTACGACTTTGTAGAACACATCATTATTTACAAAAAGTATCGCGACAACATATATCTAACTATTATAGTTATGCCACAATAAGCGTTTTTTTATTATAAAAAATTAATTTAAATGCCGCCGCTAGAAAAGGCTTTTTATTTGTATCTTGATATTAATCCTTATCAAAATAAATTACTTCATATTCAAGACTGCTTCAATACCTTTATATAACTTTTTGAATTATTCAATTCGGACATTCTATTCGAAAGATATCACGAGTTTAAAAATGTAAGAATTAGTGACGGTGATCACGTGACTGTGACATCTTTTCGTGAGTCAAAACTCCATAAGACCCCCTCTATATAGAAGTTTCACTTCAAAAAATATTTGAACAAGGCATGTTTGCTGAAGAGTTTCTTAAAACGTAGTTTTATTAGAGACTTCAAACTGTATTGTCTTGAAAATATGGTAAATGTGGATTTTTTGTACTTGTTTATTTCGTTGTAAATTCAAATATTGTTGTATTATCTTGTTTGTTTACCTTAGCTCTTGTTTAAAAATGGGGTAGACTATACAGCGTTACTGTCGTACTATAAATAATATACGGATATTCACCATTTCAACATCAGGCATAATAATATTGCCACTTTTTAGATTGTAAAAAGTGTTGTCCTCTTTCTTGGGGGTTGGTATACGTTTCTTTAAAAAGATTTCGAGTGAAATGTTAGATCTGCCCTTCACTAAATTCAAAATCAAATTAAAAAGTATTGTTACGACCGACGAAGACCAATTCACATCTGCAGTTTATTACCTTTTCGGCATTTGGACTTCTTTGGTTTACTTTGTGTTTAGATTTTGTAATTAGAAAAACAGCCTATTGTGTATTGCAATCCTTTATGGCATTAGCCAGGTGTGATTCTTGAAAATTATTGTTATGCGGTCGAGTATTGTGTCGAGACATATTGTATTTGTACAGGATAAAAGGAATGCAGAGGCGAGGCAGTCCAGCGATAGGCACAAGCGAGACGAGACGTGTACATTCGATAATCTATATAGTGACGGACTTTGCGTGAGTTATTGAATCGTGCAATTTGTACTGGTTGCGTCCAGTTATATTTGTACCTGTGTTATACGTGTTTGTATAGTTCTAATAAATATATAGTAATTCCAACGGCATTTTAATTCGAGTCCCGTAACTCGTAACAGTATCTTGCAAAAAAAAAAAGAGATACTATTGAAGAATACTGAAAAGACAAAACTTCATTTACATAGCAGCTCGCTCCCACCTATTATACTATATATATTTTATTGCAGGAATTCAGCAAACAGGCAGACGGCCCACTTGATGGAAAGCAGCTACCATCGCCTATGGACATTTGCAACACCACACACTCCACAAATGCGCTGCTGCTTTCTAAAGGGAGACTAATGCCAGAACAGAACCCAAGGTAGTTATGGCGGCATGCTCTAGACCAGGGGTGGTAGCCATCCAGTCGAGCAAACACCCTACCACCTGGCTGTGGGTATTTTTGTCGTCTCTTACGACAGGCTGCCCCAACGTAGGAAATTGTATTCTTTCGCCGTTCTTGCACGGATAAAAAGTTCCTTACATCATTTTACGTGGAAAAATAACACATTTCACTGCTGTGTCATATTTACCTCTAATTTAAATATTGACTTACTACAAATTAGATAATTTATTCGATATACGGCATTCGAATAGTCATCATCCTAGCATTAAATCCCGGTTGCGCTTGGAACGTCTGCCTCGAAACCCAGGGTACGCTTTTCTACATCTCCTCATCGTGTGGTCTTCTCCATCCCATTATGAGACCATTATGATCACTTGGCACGCCTTACTGTTATATTATTAAAATAATAACACACACGCACAAGAAACAAATTTTTATTTAGTTTTTGGTTATTATTATTGAAGTGAAACGTCTATATAGATGTCTATTCTGTCACGAAAAAGCGTCATGGCCGCGTGGCAGAGCAGCATAAATCTAGAGTTAGACTACGGATGCGTTTTTTGTTCCGGATCGAATTAAGTTTTTTTTTTAATAAAATAAAATATGTTTAAATAAAAAAATCATTAATTAAAATGTACCTAACCTAACTAAATCATAATTTGCAGTAAACCTGCGAAAAATCGAAACATATAGTAGGAGTGAAACTTCAAATCGTTTTTCCACTTGTCCGTTGAAGTTTCACTATGTGTCCCAGCACACATTTTTTTTAAGCCGCTCACCTCTACCTATATCCAATTTTCGTAAGTACTTATTTTACCTTGCACTTCGAGGTAAGCACTCAGAAGACTACCTCTCGGGACAACAGTAAGCTAGTGTTGGACTCCCGATGGCAAACTCCGAACTATCAACTTACCTCCGTCGGATGTTCTATCTATTCGTCATATGTCAGGATTTCGAAAATCAAGGTAAGAAAGAAGGGATACTGACGGCCTTGACGGCAATTTATTTTCTTGCCTATGTCATCTCTATGCTCCTTGCTCACCTATCAATAAAATGTGACATTGTATGATGCCAATGTATCGCACTGGTCTTGAATTTTTTTGCAGCAATTTTCTCACGCCTTTCGTATGTCAAAATACCATGACATACAAAGCATATCATGGTTTGTGGCGGACGTTGTGGTCTATCATTGATAATGATGAGTATAAAGCACCCAGGCTGCAATGAGCTTCTATAGTAGCACCGGGGTGATCGAAGCAGTGACTGCTTGTGCCACTTACTTTGAAACGAAAGTTTACTTCTACCGTCAGCAATGGAGGAAACTCAACAGCCAAGGATCGAGCAACGCCCACGTAAGTTCTTTACCCTGTTAACGTAAGAATACAAAATTTAAATTTTAAACGTCTAACGTTGCCAAATATGTTCGAAAAAAAAATTGAATAAGTTTTTAATATGTTTAAAGTCTATACATATAAATGAAATTAGAGTGTCTGTTTGTAATATTGAAATAATCGCTTTTTACTACATGCATATGAATATATATACACCAATGTATGTACACCAAAATAACATTTTTTACAAGTTTTGTCTGTCTGTTTGTTCCGGCTAATCTCTGAAATGGCTGGACCGATTCTATTGGCAGGTAGCAGCTATTTTTATTTTAGAAAAATTCTTTTATTTTGGAATTATGACGATATTCAATCACCACTCGGGAGAGACCGCGGGGCGCTAGTAACTTATAAATTTTATAAAAGAAGCCCTTTTCTTCTGAACTCTTGGCTGTTCTGATAAAGAAATGTATGGATGTGGTCAAAACATTTTGAAGCAAATTCTGTTGACAAGGGTATACGGTACAAAACTTTGCCAATCAAGCTTCCAAACAACCCATGATTTGAGGACACACACTTTTCCCGAGAAATTATGGGTGCAGCTTTTAAGATAAGGTCGGGCCACATTCCAGTTAACAAGAGTTTTATCACATGATAGGGCCAAAGATCTACCCCTCTTTTTGAGCACTGTAACAAGTAGAGGATCACGTGTATATTGCTCTAGAATGTGGCCAAACCCAACCAATTAGAAGGACATGCTTGCTAGACTCGTCTTCGCATGGCTGAGGAATAAATATTATTCTAAGCAACCCTTTGAGCAAGGAGGCTGGGTTATTATTTCAGTTCTTAGCTAAAATATTTAGAAACAGAAGTAGTTATAGTTAAGTATAAAATTATAATTAAGTTTATTTAAAAAATGTAAATTTGCCATCACCTATGAGGCTGAAATCGTCACTAGGGTCGAAGTCTCAATAAAAAAAATAACAAATTTACTGAAAACTATTTTTTTATATACTAAATTAGCATCGATAGCTAATGTGAGAGCCAATCTACTTTTTCATATACAGTGTAAACTCCATGTAACGTCACACACTCGATTTAACGACAAACTCCCTTAAGCGTCAAAATCACTTGGCTTTGTTTGGTTTAGCTTGTCTTCCATACAATGATACACTCTATATAGCATTACACCCACTCTCAATAACGACAACAATTAAGTAATAAGAAATACCTTTTATGATGCTAAAATTTGTAAAAACCGCGTAGCTGCATAAGGTCTTTTATCGCTTTATTATCCTAGCCAATAATAAACTAGACTGTCGGCATCGTGCACACCCACTTTGCAAAGAAATTCCGAAATACCGACATTTCTAAGTACTTCCTTTATCACCAAGTTGCCTCAATATTACAAGATATTAATCAAATAAGTTAATAAATACAACCAATTACTGCTCCAGCTAAACACGTCAGACAGAATTAACAGACTTCTCTCCATTAAACAATAACTCTCTATAACGCCATACAATGCACAGTCCCTTCAGTGTCGTGATATAGAGTTTACACTGTATTTAGTACTCGGTGCTACTGCTTTTAATTAACTTTATTGCCCGTGGTGGCATCTCTAGACTCAGTGCAACTATCAGTTACATTAAAGAAAACGCATAATTCAGGGAGGCGACGTGCCGAACGCAATGTTCGAGTATTCTTGGGAGTTCGCTAGATAATGAACGAATTTGCTTCAAAACCGCACAACCTTTTGTCCGGCTTACTTGACCGAACAAACATAAAGAAAACCGGACTGTCCGGTCGAAAACCGAACATCTTGCAACGCTACTATCTCCTACTGCACTTCTTGCAAAAGAATGTTTAAAGCTAAATTTTGTTTCGCTACCTACCTGTGCTCGCACAACCGGACTTGACAAGGTTCGCCGTTGACGGATACGTCAAGAAAAACTGCATGTTACAATTTGGAAAGTCTTACCAGTATGCAAGTTGTAATACTTAAAAAGAAAGATATTCCAAATTTCAGCCTTATATAATCAACTAGTTTTGTATTTGTAGTATATTTAGAGAAAATGAAACACCCGGTATGATATAGCTCGTATATTGGACTGGCGCAGCCAGTCACACAACACAAGAATGTACCGAACTACCCTCTATTCTTTTCACTTAATTTATACATACAACATCCCTCCACCTTAGGTCTAAAAATACTTTTTATAGTTAACTTTTTTTCTCTGTCTCTTCAATATAGTTGAAGCCTCCTTCTGAGGTGTATTAGTGGTTGGACCACTAGAATTTACAGGTAGGGCCTCATCTAAGTGAAGAGGCGATTCATCTCCACAATTTAAGCTTGGTCCACCAGCCAACTCCATCTCTTCGGTTTGTGGTTGACCCATGGCAGGTGAAATGGCTTTGTTTGGAGATTTGTTCATGCGTAGCGGTGAACCAATGTGTAGGCCTTCATCAGTCAGCTCACAGGTGCCAGAGCCATCGGCAGATGGTAAGATAAACCCAGGAACAACCATTTCAGAGGACTGGGTGGATGTCAGGCTATCAGCAGAACTAGCATAATCCTTTCCCCCACTGAATTTGAGGAGTTGGTTGGCGTGTCTTTTCACTGTCTGGTTTGAATTTAAAAGTTTTATAATAAATATTGAGCGTCCCAGTTTTTTTATAATTTCTCCACGGGACCAAGAGTATTTATTTTGAAAGTAAATTTTCACTAATACGTTTTCACCTATATTGAAATTTACTTTGCGTTTTCCACCATATTGATTACTCTGTGAGGACTGTTTGGCTTTAACAATTTTGTCGAGTTGTGTGTCAGATGGTTTAAGGATGTTAGGCTTCAGGAGATCTAATCTACACCTTAGATTGTGGCCGAATAAAATCTCAGCGGGAGATCGGTTTGTAGTGGCATGTTTAGAATTTCTATATTGTAGCAGAAATTCTTGTAATTTTATATTTAAATCACGTAAACTCGACCCTGAAGATAAAATTGATTTAATTGCTTTTTTAATTATTTTAACATAACTTTCAGCTTGCCCATTGCTTGATGGGTTGTAAGCTGGAGAGGTAAGATGTGTTATACCATTACGCGAGGTCGCGAGCAAAATTGTGTAAATTCGTTAGACACAAAGGAAGTGCCGTTATCCGAGCAAATTGTATGAAATAACCCAAACCTAGCCATAACTTCACACAACTTTTCAATGACTACGCGGGAACTATAGCCCTTAGAAACGTCAAAACATTCCACCCACTTAGAGTAAGCGTCAACGATTATTAAGTATGTCTTTCCGTTAAGTGGGCCTAGGAAATCCAAGTGAACGCGGTGCCATGCATTAGCCGGATAAGGCCAGGGCGTCAGTGGCACTCGGGGCGGACTACTACGTAAAGAATTACAAACTATGCACCCGCCTACATATTTTTCAATTTCAGCCGACATTGCGGGCCACCAAAATCTAAGGCGTGCTTCTTCCTTCATTTTGGTAATGCCTAAATGTCCCCTATGTAATTCTGCCAATATTTTATCTCTTAGAGATTCGGGAATTATTAACCTATAACCTCGCATAACACAGTTATTTTCAATGGCCAACTCGAACCTATTATGGTAAAACTTTTTTATTAAATTATTTTCCAATTTATTTGGCCATCCGTTTAATATATAACGTTTGACGGTCGTTAAAACGTTGTCAGTTAAGGAGGCTTGCCCTACCTCATTTATGGATAAAAAATGTTCGCCTTCATAAACAAAGTTAAGATAAGTTGATTTGTCGACAAGCGATGACTCATTATGGGTCACGTTGTCCGCCTGCGCGGCTGCCGAGGAGTCGCTCGCTGCGCGACTGAGATAATCAGCGCAGTTACGGGCACTGCTTACATATTCGATCTTATAATTATAAGCTGATAAAAAGATCGCGTAGCGTTGTAAACGATTTGCCGTCACTTCAGGAATACCCTTATCCGGGTTAAAAATTGAAATTAGTGGCTTGTGGTCTGTTTTTAAAATGAAAGGCTTATCCCGACCGTACAAATATTGGTGGAATTTTCTAACGCCAAAAATGATGGCTGTAGCCTCTTTTTGAATTTGGCTATAACGACTCTCTGCGGCACTGAGAGAGCGCGATGCGTAACAAACCGGTTTCTCGATATTGTTTTCGATTTGAGATAGGATAGCACCTAGGCCATGCGGTGAAGCATCTACCGTTAAAATTAATTCCGATTTTGGGTTAAAATGCGCTAAAGTGTTGTCAGATGCTAACTGTTTTTTTATTATGGACATGGCTTTGTCATGATCCTTTGTCCAGGACCATGGAACATTTTTTTGTAATAATTTATGTAGCGGACTTAAAATTGACGATGCGTTGAAAATAAAATTACGATAGTAATTAACAAGGCCCAAAAAAGATTTTAATTCTGAAGTATTTGAGGGGGGGCGACATTGTAAAATAGCCTTTACTTTATTTGGACATTTATGGATTCCGTTCCTATCTATAATAAAACCTAGATACGAAACAGACTCTTGAAAAAAACTACATTTATCTTTTCTTAGCGTTAGTCCTGCATTTTCTAATCTAGAAAATACTTCTTGTAATCTCAAAAGCATCTGATCTCTATTTACACCGCATATTAATATATCATCTTGAAACAGTAACGTACCTTCTAGTCCCGCTAGGATAGACTCCATGGTTCTTTGGAAAATTGCTGGCGCGCTAGCCAACCCAAAAACTAATCTAGTGAATTTGAATAAACCCTTGTGAGTGTTGATGCAAGTGAGCGTTTGACTCTCTTTTTTTAGTTTAAGCTGGTTGTAAGCTTGTGACAAGTCTAACTTACTGTAATAGCGACCACCATGAAGTTTTGAGAATAATTCTTCATACCTAGGCAGTGGATATTTATCAACAAGAAGCTGCTTATTAATAGTGACAGAAAAATCGGCACACAGACGAATGGAGCCATCCCGTTTTAACACTGGCACGATAGGGCTAGCATAGTCTGAATATTTGACCGGCACCAAAATTCCTAGGTCCACCAAACGTTTTAATTCTTTTTCAACATTATCACGCAGAGCAAAAGGCAAAGATCTAGCTTTAAAAAAAATTGGTTTTGAACCTGGCTTCAAAGATAAGTTAACTTCAAAATTTTTTAAACAACCTAATGAATCAGAAAATAAATTAGGATATTTATTAATAACATTTTCTAAAAAATTATCACAATTATACATTGAACATATTTGTAAATTAAAACTAGAAAGAAAATCTCTCCCCAATAGGGGTGGCCCTCCGTTGCGAACAACATAAACTTTAATATCAATCGTCTGTTTTTTATACGTGAATGACAACCTTAGAGAACCTATAATATCCAGCTTATCTCCATTATAGCTATGTAAAATTACGTTGCTAGGCATAAGAGGAATATCAGAAAAATATTTTTCATACAACTGCTCAGAGATAACAGTCACAGGCGAACCGGTGTCTAATTCAAAAGTTAGTTTGAAATTATTTACCAAAACAGATTCTCGCATGGGCTCCCCGCGATAAGTTCTAATATTACAACAAAAACGCTTACCATCGTCCTCCCCATCGACACAGCACTCAACAAAATGTTGTCTGCCTACTATTTTAGGACACACACGTTTAAGATGGCCTTTAATACCGCACTTTTTACACTTATACTGTGAAAAACGACACTGGGATTCGTTGTGCCCTATATATCCACATGCCGCACATGAATCCTGGTCTTGAGATCGCTGGAAGATCGCCCCACCAGCCGAAGTGCTGCGTTGCTGCGCGCGGCTGCAGCGCGCCGACGGACCGCGCTGCTGCGTGCGGCTGCTGCTCGCAGACCCAGACGCTGCCTGTCGTGTAATCGCCACCTTATTTACTTGAAGTGGGCCACTTTCCTTTTGTTGCAATGAGTCCCTAGCGCCTAAGCGAGCGCTCTGTATACCCTCAGCTATGTCCAGAGCTGTAATAAGGGTTAACTCGGACAGTTCTTTTGTGAATAAGGTGTCTCTTTCTGGTCCAGGCTGCATTCCAATTACAAAACGGTCACGTAGCTGCTCTTCTAGGTGAGTTGCGATGAACCCGCAGTGGCTAGCCAATCCTCGCACACGGGCTGCCCATTCTGACAGGCTTTCACCACTGTGCTGCACGGAATTATAAAATTTCGACCTCTCTGCAAATGTGCACTTCCTGGTCTTAAAATGTCCATCAAATAACTCGACCACTTCTTCGTAACTTAAAGAAGCCACCTGACGAGGTAGTGCTAAATCACGCACTAATTTATAACTCGACTCTGCTAAATTGCTCAACAAAATGGCGCGCCGCTTGCAACCGGCTTTATCTTCGTTTTTAGTAATGTCGTTTGCTAAGAACCACTGTTCTAGTCTGTCCTTATAAATACACCAATCTTGTACTTGATGGTTGAACGTATTTAATGTACCAACTGTAACTTTTGCCATTTTACGTTAGTATAAATATGCTCGTGATAAACTTTATCCTCGTCGCCAATTGTAGTATATTTAGAGAAAATGAAACACCCGGTATGATATAGCTCGTATATTGGACTGGCGCAGCCAGTCACACAACACAAGAATGTACCGAACTACCCTCTATTCTTTTCACTTAATTTATACATACAACAGTATTATTCACAAATTTGTCCCTACTTTCACACTACTTGTGTTTTTGCCTTCAGCGATGGAGCAACCTCAACAGCCCATTGCGGAGAAAACCTCACGTAAGTTTTTTGTCTGTTTACGTTACACAAATATAGTAACAGCCCATTAGTGAGCTCGGGTCTCCCATTTTTAGGGAATATGGACAGTATACCCCCCACGCTTGTTAGCAGATTAGCGTGTATGACATATCGGTTATCTCGATTCATTGGTTTCATGTCGTTGTACCTATAATAATTAAATCTACGATTGAACGAACGATTGAAAAATTGATTGAAGTGTGTATTATTACAGTTAAGTATTTAAATAACAGTGAAGAAATAAAACTTATTACAATATATTCTAAAATTATTTTAAAAGTTAAACTACACTACAAAAAAGAAATCTAAAATTACACACTAGAACTATTATATTTTTATTTAAAACCAATATTATAATTAACAGTAATTAAAACTAAATACTTAAAAATCAACTAAATTATATATATAATGAATGACACTACAAAAAAACTTGGAAATTAAATAATCATATATTATTATATTATATTATATATTAATAAACATATTTACGAGTAAAAGATGTACAGATCAGATCGCTGTCGGTTGGAAGCATGCCCAAAATGCTGGCCCCATTCCCACTAGAATACTAGAACTAAAAAAAAAACATATATAAAATATTGGTCTCAAACCACTGTACTGTGTACCGGGAACGTTCCCAAAAGGCTGGCGGCGTTACCACGTTGAATAGCAATGAACGTTTGAGTAAAATAGACGCCAGCCCTTTTGGTCGCGTGAGAGGTCTACTAAACCTTCGGCGACATATCGATAAAATTTTAGAGCGTTAGGACCTCACGGGCCTAGAGTTTCCAGTGAAGAAATTAAATTGCATGCTATGTTCACCTATAATTAGTTTTGACATTGCGTTGTAAAACTTGTCACGAGTCCAGTAATAAAACTGTTCGTGATCCTTAATAAATAAATCTATTTTATTTTATTTTTATTTCGAAGTTTGGCCCACTTTTAAACAGACATGTTAAAACGTCGTTTTAATTTCATTCTCCGCCAGCAAGTGGTAGTTGTGACAATATGATAATTAGGCCAGAAAACTAAGTGGTGCACGGGTCCTGACCAGGATTCGAACCTACGTCTCTTTAGAAACGCGTGTTTGAGACTCGAGAGCGTTACACGGCTTGTGTAAGAATACAAAATATATATTCACTTATACTATAGGTTTCTTTAGTGCTTATTACCTATTCTATACAACTTATTCACATAAGTTGTTAGTCAGATTGCCTGGAAGAGATCGCTTTAAGCAATAAGACCGCCTTTTTTGGCGTAAAATTATTGTATTGTTACATGCCGACAAAAGTAAACGGACACCTGCCTGCCATAAAACACAGTTTATTACCTTCCCGCATTTGGACTTCTTTTGTTTACTTAGAAAAACATCCTATTGTTATTGTGCTCCTTTATGGTCGCAGGTGTGCGGATTACGTTTTCTCAGAAAATTCAGTCCACGCGGTCGAGTGTTGTATTGTATAGTTAGTATAAAACAATGCCCGAACGGAGGGGTGAGGTAGTCAAGCGACGATTACGATACGGCCAAGACGTGAACATTTGATAAGCAATATAGTGACGGACTTTGTGCGTGGTATTCGGAATCGTGCAGTTTGTAGTACTGGTTGTGTCCAGTCATATTTGTACGTGTGTTATACGTGTTTGTATAGTTCTAATAAATTCTATAGTAATTCCAACGGCATTTTAATTCGAGTCCCGCACTCGTAACAGTATATATACATTTTCTAATTGTTTCTTTTGGTGAACAATAGAGTCTTTTCCATTCTATTATATTCTACCCATTCTTTATTCCTGACTATTTGACTTCTGCTTTCAGCAACGGAGCAACCTCCAAAGCCAGCGACGGAGCAACGCCCACGTAAGTTATTGCCTGTTTACGTAACCAATACAAACGACTTATTCACTTACGTAACTTACTTGCAGCTGCCCCCGGACAAGAGGGCCTAAAACGTCGCAAATATGCATCCGTTGGCAGCGGACATATTATTTGTGGCTTTTGGCGTCGAGACTCTGGGGCCATGGGGTCCAAAAGCCCACTGACTTTATCGAGACTTGTCTAAATGGTTTATAGACGTCTCACGCTATCCAAACACTGGCCTGTATATTGGGGAACGCATAAGCGTTGCTTTACAACGTGGTAACGCCGCCAGCCTTTTGGGAACGTTCCCGGCAAATGACCGTGGTTTGGGACCAATAACTCATCTTTAGGCATTTTTCCCTTTTTTATTTAGTTTAGGTTTTATATAGTTTTTAAGTTTATAAGTTTATTTTTAGTATTATATGTTTTAAGGTAATTTTAGTCTGATATTAAGATCTACATTTGTAAAAAAAAAACATAGTCATTATTAAATGATTAATATCTCAATTAGAAAATGAGGAGGTTCACGGGATGCAAATGTTGAACATCAGCAAAGACCATAAGTACAGTCTCAACGAAGCTGGACTGAAGGAGTTGCTCCAACGAGATGACGTCAAGGACCTGCCCGTGGTGGTCGTGACTGTCGCCGGCGCCTACCGCATGGGCAAATCCTTCTTACTGGACTACTTCCTGAGATTCCTCCAAGCACCGGTGAGCTCTTTTTAAAGGTTTTAGTAGCAAACATACAAAGAAGTTCAAAGTCCACCTCATAGTACGTTACTGTTGCCACTATTCATACACATGAATGAATGAATGAATCTTTATTTGCAGAGATACTGGTAGTGGTATGTCGACAATAGTTGGTACAACAATGTGGCTAGTATCACATACATTTTTTTATCATAAATTTGCATATTTCAAAAATATACAAATAATGGGAAAGCAAGCAGCATAAGTTTTGTAAATATTGGTCTACATGAGTCAATACTTTTAAGATTAAATATGGATCTAAGGCAATTATTTTTCGCAATAAATGTTCTGTGGACATCTGTAGTTTCCCCATAAGATTATTCCATATCTTAGTACGGAGCATACATGTCTATGGTATAGCATGATAGCTGTATGTATATTTGTTAGATCTTTTATTTTTCGAAGTGCGATAACATTTTTTTTTCTATTTGCGATTTCCGTCTCCAATCATTATCAATAATCAATCCTAAAAAAAGTATTTCATTTGCTTGTTCAATGTCAGTGTTAAAATTTAATTTATTATTATCAGATTTATTGTTAGATGTCAAACAATTTACGACTTTAGTTTTATTTATATAAATACTTAAATTATTCGAGTCTAGCCAATTTATAACATCATTTAATGCTTTGTTGGTAATATTTTCTACATCTATCTTGCCTGTTTCCCATGTCAGAATAGTAGTATCGTCTGTGAATAGTACAGAATATTGATTTGAGAAGTTTGGTAATTCATTACTATAAATAATAAATAAGATTGGACCTAGAACACTTCCTTGAGGAACACCATTTTGATTCCAGGAAGAGAAAAACCCTTTAAAATTGAATATATTAAAAAAAATATAATACACAGATATAAATAAAAACTTTTCTCTAGAGGTAGAAAAGGGATTTTCAAGAAATCGTTTCCTTTAGTTTATTGTACTCTCAATGTTCTGGTTATAACTTCTTCTTCATTTTACATTTCAGATTGAAAAACAACAAAATGGCGAGTGGCTGGGAGACCCTGATGCCCCCCTGACAGGGTTCAGCTGGCGCGGAGGTTCCGAGAGGCACACCACGGGCATGGTGATGTGGCCCCAACCGGTCATTGCGAATTTACCTTCAGGGGAAAAGGTGAATCCTTTTGTTCTCCAACAGTTCAATTTTTAATTATAAATTTTACCCACCTGACAGCATATAGCTGTCACCCGTGAACACCTTTGCATTCACAAGGAATAGCTTCGTGATGTAACAAGACTGTCAACTTGGAAGGAAAATGAAGAAGTGAAAGCAGATACGTGTAGAGCTAAGAAGCATAACTTCATCACAGGAAAATAGCCTATTATCCAGATTTAACCACCCGAACTGGTGTGGTTGAATCTGATCAAGAACAACATAAGTTGTGGTAGCGTAATGGATAGAATTCGAAGAATCCTGGCCGGAACGCATGCACCACTTAGGCAGTTTTCTGACCTAATGTGCATATTGTTACAATTACCACGTGCTAACAACGGTGAAGGTAAACACCGTGACGAAACCTGCCCATCGAAATAATCGATGTGTCAAACCTGCTAAGCCGCCTTCGATAATATTGTTACGACCGAGGTGCCGACAAAAGCAAATTCACACCTGCGTCTGTAGAAACACATTTTATTACCTTTTTGGCATTTGGACTTCTTTTGCTTACTTTGTGTTTAAAATTTGTGATTAGATAAACATCCCATTGTGTATTGTAATCTTTGATGGTAGTCATTAGCCAGGTGAGATTCTAGGAAATTCAGTCCACGCGGTCGAGCAGACATATTGTATCTGTACAGTATAAAGCAATGCCCCAATGAGGGATGAGGCAGTCGAGCGATAACCACAAGCGGACCAAGACTTGTGTACATTTGGTAAACTATTTAGTGACGCACCTTGCGCATGTTACTGAATCGTGCTCGTTTGGAGTGGTTGTGTTCAGTTATATTTGTACCTGTGTCATACGTGTTTACTATACAAACTATACTCTAATAAATTCTATAGTAATTTAAACGACATTTTAATTCGAGTCCTGCAACTCGTAACAATATATTGTCCGTTCCCCTCTAGTGGGAGGTCCGAGCCCAGCAGTGGGACGTTTAGGGGCTGTTAAACCAAACCAAACTGGCATTAGGTATATTTGTTACCAAAAACCCATTGGTTCTATTCATCAATACTTCAATAGATATGTACTTTGTATTTTGCAGGCGATGGTAATTCTCTTTGACACCCAAGGCACTTTCGACTCGGAGAGCACCGTAAGAGACAACTCCACCGTCTTTGCTCTCTCGACTCTTCTTTCTTCCGTACTTATTTACAATGTCAAAGAAAATATAAAAGAAGACGATCTACAACATTTGCAGGTAAATTCAAAATGTTTTCAAACAATTTTCAAATTTAAAAGTTTTTATTCAAAATAAGTTGCGCTGGAGACCACTTTTTGAAGGTAATATATATATATATATATATATATATATATATATATATATATATATATATATATATATGTATATATATATAATTACATTATAATTTAATTTTACTTCCTATTCTATGTACACCGCTTCGCAAAGTGCTATTGCTGTTAAGAAGAAGTGGCAAGAAACTCCCCAGCAACACGTCTAGCAAAAAATTGTTTTTCTTTAACTATTCAATTTATATCGTAAGCTCTTAAGTTTTATACAGAAGTACTTATTCAAAAAACTGATGGAGTTGTAGCAAATAGTGAAACTCAGTAAGACAGAGCCACAATAAAAGGAAAGAAGGACATGAGTGGCGTTATGATACCGAGACGTAGTAACCGTTTATAATCATTAAATCTCTATTCCATAATATAGAGAAAAGCATCATCCACCATTTCTTTCGGTATTAAACCTAAGGCAAGCATCAAAGATACATACATACATGTTTTTTAAAATGCCTTTTTTGGTCATATTGAACTGTTTGCCTTTTTTATATATCGCTTGGCAAAAGTGAAAGTAACAGGCTCTGGTTTTAGTTTCAGGTGAAATAATTTTGAAAAAAACTTGTTTGTTCATTTGTGTGTTGGGTTATTATGATCCAGTGACGTCATACACACTTGCAGCTAAGAAGTCGTTCGTGAACTAATATTGAGTAGATTTAAACACTTTTATATTGTGAGCTGTTTAACTTGCAATGAATAAATATTTAAAAGCAAATAATGTTTCTGACCGTACTTGAAAATAATGAAAATTAGTAATGGGTTGAAAACGGAAAGCTTTTTGGGTAGAAGACGGAAAAAAAATATTATATTTATTTTTGTAGGTTCAAAACGGAATAGATTTTGGGTTGAAAGCGGAAAAAATATTTTTGGGTAGAAAAAGTGGGTAGAAAACGGAAACACCCAGGAAGTCTCCATAAATTACTTACATATTTAGCAAAATTAAAACGTTTTACAGACGATAGTCTCAGAGGCTGGAGCAAGCTGCTATGTAGATGACGTTTTGTCATTTAAATATTCTTTAATAGTATAATATCTCATTTTAAGCAAAATGCTTTTTAATTTGGTTTTTATCACTTATGTATTATTATCCAAACAACAATAACAATTGATCAGAATTGGCTCTAATGAGCACAATTCATTTTTTTTAATTGAAACTAACTTGCCGAAAATTTTTCGAAGTCAAAGTTAAAAATGAAAATACTTCCTACTCTTAATGTTAATTATATGGCAATTACGGCATTCCGCCTGGTATCGCTAACAAGTCATAGAAATATTTTACGAAAACTATCCCATTTTATGGGAAAAAAGTCTTTTGTCCCGTTTTTTACTTTAATTCCCCTTTCAATAGTATGACGCTAGTACCTAAACTAAACCTAGAAGTGTACAAAGATCTATTGCTTATACTTCTGCGGATGAGTTCGAAAAATTTTCCAAGTGTAATAACGTGGTGATCTTCTCGTCATTGGACAACCCTCTGCTAGATGCAAGCCTGGTGCTCACTTCAATATAGCATCTCAACAATATCTGTTAGCATCAGGAAAATTTCCGAAAAGCCAGACGTCGAATTAAGAGTGGCCATACAAAATCGTCAGAAAAAGGGCTCGTTATTACAGATCTCATACGTTTATAAATAAGTATCCAGCATAGCGTAGCCATAAAAATTAATATTTTATTGTTACAGTTGTTCACTAAGTATGGAGAACTGGTCAGGACGAAGAACGACAAGGCCTTTCAAATACTGGAGTTTCTTGTGAGAGATTACCCCTTCCCTTACGAGCATCCGTTTGGTCAAACCGGAGGCCAAGAGTTGCTAGATCTCCGACTTCAAGTGAGTTTCTGTTACACTTATGTATGTGTTGGATGATTATACAGTAGAACCTCTTTAAGTCGAACTTGAAGGGAGACGCCAAAACGTTCGAGCTATAGAGTCTTCGACTTATGGGGGATTTCGACTTAAGCGGATTTTGTAAGGAAACATTCTTGTACTTGACTTGACTTGTAGAGATTTAAATTTATTCAAATAATCGAGTTGTAAAGATTGTTATATAAAATATTGCTATATTCGAGATAGAGAGGTCCATATTTTTTCGAGATGCAGAGGGATATTAAGCACTGAATTTGCTTATAGGGAATCACTAATTATTTCGACTTATACAGGGTTCAGATTTCGAGCAACCGAGGTTTTGGGGCTCGAAGGGAAGGGACCACAATTTTTTTTTGAGTTTCGGAAGTTTTAGAGATATTGAGGTTTTACTGTACTATTAATGCAATCAAATTTATTATTGGAAACTTACGAAACTTCCGATTACGGTAATACATATTTATACAATTAAACTATATGTACAAATTAAACTAGACCTCTGTCAGTTGTAAACGTGCCCAAAAGACTAGCTACATTACCTCGCTGAATGGCAACGCTAATGCCTTGTCCGAGGTATAGACTAGTCTTTTGGTCACGTGAGACGTGTACCAGGCATTTCGCTGTCTCGATAAAGTTTGTAATGCTTTATAGTTTACTCTAATCAGTCTTCATTTCACTACATCTTCTCTGACACACATATTACTTCATTAGAGTTCCCCGCGTGAAAGCTCTAGTTCGCTTTATGACTTTGTTTCCGCCATTATATTACCACTATGCCGGGTTTTCTACGCAAATATCAAGCGTTGAAACCACTCATGACATGTTCTTTCACTCATAGCAGCTTCATTATATTTTATTATGTTTAATATATAGATATTTTAATATTAAAATATAAATTAACACTTCCTGCAAATGACACGGATTCGTCTCATAAGTTGACATTTTTATTCAAGAATAACTCTATTATGTACACACAAATCAACTACTGGTAATATCAGTTTCAGGTTATGTTCACAGATACTAAAAAGTATTGTTAGTAAGAGTACATCCTATAATCCTATAAATATTATAAACGCGAAAGTTTGTAAGAATGTATGTATGAATTTCAAAAACGCGAAACAGATTAGCTAAGTAGATGGCGCTGTAGTCACCATCTACTTAGCTAATCTGTCTAGTTTATGGCAACGGCATTATTTATCGGGATGAAATGTATCCTTGCGTTAACTCGGGTTATAAGCCAGCACTATGTCTAGTTCCGTTTATATACGTTCAGTAGTTTCACGTGATGCTCTAAGAGACAGACAGACAAAAGTGCTATAAATTGCATTTTTGGATTCTCCTAGTCCGAATTATCCCTCTTGATTTTTTGACATTTTAAATGCATTGTACAAACTCAAACCATTTACAGATTTATCATAATACTAGCGGCCCGGCAGACGTTGTCCCGCTCTGAAAAAATAAAAATCTAGGACCCGATCCCAGCGCCACCTACCCGTTCTAATTGTGAATCTAAACCATCCGGGGACCCACTCAAACACACAAAAACAAAATCACCAAAATCGGTCCGGGTGATTAGGAAGATTCTAGTACCCGATCTCGGCGCCACCTACCGTTTCCTACGGGATAAAAAGTATCCTATGTCCGTCTCCTGGTTCTAAATAGTGTAACTGACACGATTTTCTTTTATATATATATATATATATATATATATATATAGATTTAGAAAATTACTTTTTTACATTCGTTGCCCCGAAATAATTTTCATTATTATACTACCAATATCTTGTTAAACCTTAGAGAGCTTTTCTCCCGTTGCTGATTGCTGATATCAGACAGTGTTAGTGGAATTTTATTTTTCTTCTGTTTATTACTCGTTTTAAAGTTCTCTCTCAAATGAAGGTATTCACCGATATGGCTGAGGAGAAGCGCACATTGCGAGAACACATCCGATCTTCTTTCGAGACTGTAACTGCCTACCTCATGCCCCATCCTGGCTTCGCCGTGACCAAACTAGGCTACCCAGGCAATCATGGTGGTAAGTCATTTAAACTCTTTGCCATCTCTGTCATTTTTGAGTAGTAAAATAATCACAATAATCAAAAATAATCGTTTTCAAAGATCGTAATAAAAAACATATTTTTCCAGCACTAGATGATGAATTCAAAGACCATTTAAAACAGTTGGCCGCCTCGTTGTTCGCATCAGAAAATTTGAGATTAAAGAAGATTGGCGGCGAGCCAGTGAAAGCACGCGAATTAATCACCTACATTAAAACTTATGTCGACATATTTGACAGTGACGTTCTGCCCAAGCCCATGGATATCGTCAAGGTACCAGTTACTTAAATATATATTTCGTCTGCAGTTTGCATGAACTTGATTTATTTTTGGATTGTAATTCATTTGATAAATCAGATTCAATTTATTTCACAAACGTCAGCGTGATCGGTTATGCCTACGACCACATTCATTGATCATTTGACATTCATCACATTCATTTGAATTTGAACTTGACTGCGGTAGCCTTGTGGAACAGCTGATGGAGCATTTTGATGGAATCATGAGAGGAGATTTTGCCGGCGGAAATTCTAACGACAGTGTCCAGAGGTCACATGCCCAGCTATCTCCCATTCTCTCTATCTTTCTCTCGGCGGCCTCCTTTCGAGACATTACTGGCTCACAACTGGATGTAACCGCCATCCAATAATCGCCGGTGTAGAGCATGGTCTCGACCAGGCTCCTCAGCGAATCGATCGGCCCTACAATGCCCTCAAGTTGGAACCTCTGAGGTTCCCATGCAGGGCATTCGACCAGAGTGTGAAATGCAGAGTCTAGTGCGCCGCACTTGCGGCATTGAGGGGAAGACACGTCCTACGATCTGATGCAGATACTTATCGAAGCACCTGTGCCCGGTAAACATCTGCGCCATCCTAAAGGTTAGGGTCCTACAATTCCGCGTGATTCGTCGCGATAGGAGGTTATTAGGGGTTTATCCAACCTGCCTTCTCACTTAGCAGTCAGCTACTGTGCGTGGCATTAGTGTGTGCCAGCAGTGCAATATAGTTCCTCAGATTACACTGTAATCCCTTCCGCAATTTTATCAAAGCATTACAATTTAAGCCTCTTCAAAAACGAAGTAAACAGATGTTTCAAATTACGAGGAAGTAGGCAATGCATAAGCAAGCACGCAAGCGCGAAACTGATATTTATCTATGTCTTCAAAAGAGTGCGCGCGCACAACGTTTGCCGCAGTATTCTATTGGCGCGAAAACACCAACGATGAAAACCGAAGGACAGTTCGGGTCAGTTCGTCGCACGCATTCAACACGGATACACTAAATTCGTGGTAGACTCAAAACTGGGTTCTCACGCTTGCTGCATGTCCTCACAATATCCTTCTGATTGACTATTGTAAATAACGTATAATACATACTGTGTGATAAAAAGTGTGTAAGACTGAAGTACCGTTTCATTCCCATCCACGCTGAAGAGGGATATACACCGGTTAACGGTGACGCAAACAACAACAGCATACTAACAAAACCCCTCACTCCTATAGTTTTTCAAATGCCTATGGGCGATGGTAACCACTAATCACCAGGCGGACCTTCAGCTCGTTTGCCAGCAAGCAAAAGTTAAATGTTCATTTGCATGCTTTGATAAAGTTTGTGAATATAGTAAGTTGCTAATAACATCACACACATCACGCATGCAAAATCTGAGCAATCACGAATAAATTCTCTTCATTTTGCACGACTCTACTTTGATAGCAGCTAGTATACTATATTAATTAATTATTCATCGGAACTCTTTTAGAATAGTAAATTATTTTTATATTTATTTATATCTATTCTATCTATATAGTCTGTTTTGTATTTTTATTACTATCCTAGTTCGGGACTTTGGTACATGACGGACGGCAAAAAGTTAGCGTTTTTTCCATTCTTACTCGTATGTATTGTGACTATGACTGAATAAAATGTGGGAATGGGAATGACTTATCTTGAACGCATGATGTGATGAATGTAAACCGATACTTCTGAACGAGCCCATAGTGTGAAAGAGATAAAAAGTGAAAGAAGAGAATAGGCGACGAATGGACGATGTATACGCACGACGCAATACAAAGACGCTCTGAGCATTATTTCGTTAATATGATATTAAGTGTTGATATTGAAAGTTACGAAAATAAACGCACGCGCATTGCTGCAAATCGTTAACTCAGTATTGCTTTCCTTGTCAGCCATCATCCCCACATAGATTTTTTGATTTAATTGCCAACTTACTATAAATCCTGATATCAACCATTTTTTCCGAAACAATTTGAAATAGTACAGATATATTAATTATGGATCATTGTTACTGAGCTATCAAATCAGAAGTATACAAAGATAATTTGATAGGCTACAACGGAGGCGGGACTGCTCCTCGCGGTGCGTGAAGCGCGGGAAATGTACGAGGCCCAGATGGAGAAGGAGTGCGGCATGAACGAACCGAGTCTGCCGGTGCAGCAGGTCAACCGCTTCCACGTCAAGGCCATGAGAGATGCCCTTGAGACCTTCATAGCTAAAAAGAAGTTGGGAACTGAAAAGGATATAGAGCCTTACCTGGCTAAATTGCATCAGGTTTGCAAATCAGAATGTTTATAAGATACGACGTTGTCTCTGATAATTATTCTCAGAAAAGTATCTGGATGATAGGGTTTTGGAACTAATTGAGATAAATATGAAGAATCTCACTTATATTTTATTGTAACTTTACTAACAAAGCTTCACTTGGATGCAAAAAGTTTACTCGTCGTAAGTTTCAAAACTTTTTGTAGGTAAATAGGCGTCTAAAGATTAATACGTGAATTTTTTTAATTCAGTGTGATGCCTCGGCTTCATCTGAATTAGTGTTAGCTGTGACGAAATGCGCCTTACTGGTAGCACTAACAAGTAACGCATTAAACCCGTTACGTCTGCGTGACACTAACATTATCTCAGATGTAGAGTCAGAGAGTAGAGGTATCAAAATAATAATTTAAATTATCAATTGTTGTTAGCATACACAATTTTGTTATGTATACAAGTTAATTTTAGGTAAATCGGTAAACATGTGTTAACTTAGAAAAATCATGGACGAATGTACATATTATGTCCCTTCTCAATCATGTTTATAGCGTTAAAAATAATGCCGTTAATGATGAGCTAGCTTATTGTACGTGGGACACTCGAAAGTTTTGCGAAAATAAAAATAAAATTGTCTATAGGGATTTTTTATTATTAAATCGTTTCAAGGTACTCTCCACGAGCTTCTATACAAAGTGTCATGCGCCTGCACCAGTTTTCGAAACACTTTTTCCAGTCCGCCGCAGACACCTCGTTTACAGCTTGCTCAAACGTTCACAAGGCATCTTCCGGCGACGAAAATTGTATCCCTTTGAGCTGATTTTATTTTTGGGAATAAAATGAAGTCACGTGGTGCTCGGTCAGGGCTGTCAGGCGGGTGACCCAGGAGTTTGACCAGCGTGCTGTCCAGGAAGTTCCTCGTTTTGAGCGCGGTATAGGCGGGCGCGTTGTCGTGGTGGAGCAGTAGCGCGCGGAGCGCTGTGTTTGGTCGCTTGTTGCTCACAACAGAGAATACTTCTGCCAAGCATTCGGTAGAATACCATTCGGCGTGGATGCTTCTCTGGTTCCGTAAAGGAATTGACACCAAGTAGCGAGTCGAATGGAAAAAACTCGCGATCAAAATCTTCCCCCGCTTCTAGATCGCTTCACTTTGGTAGGTTTTGAAACATCCAAAGTGTCGGCTGGCGCTTCGGTTCTGGATCGTATTAATAAATCCTGTCCTGTTGTTTTTTTAAATAAATTCAATGTACAAATACGGCAAGTTTACAATTTATACTATTTATATATTATTTTAGAATTTGTAACGTATATCAGACCTTTTTAAACTAAGTTTAACAACACACCTGCGGACTATTCATCCTGGAAAGTTCGGCGACGGAAAGATCTGCCCTAATCTGCTCGCGGCGGAAATTCCGCTGATGTGTCATATCATAATATTTAAGAGTCGATATCGACTAGATTACTCTTGTCGATATCATCATAATATTCAAAATTAATACTTTAGATTATTTATCCGACTTTTAGGCTACCACCACCGGTCTAGAGTATTCCGCCGTAACAACCTTGTGTTCTGTTTCGGCATTAGTGACCAGGTTCCAGTGTCCCTTAAGAGAGCAGCAAATGTCCATAGGCGATGGTAACCGCTTTCCATCAAATGAACCATCTGCCTGTCTGCTGAACTCATGCAATAAAAAGAAAATAAAAAAAACATTGCGAGCGCAAGTAGTCGAACTTTCCGCCGCCAAAGGCTCCGGTGTTTCGTTAGGCTTAACACTTTTACTGGACGATTGTCATTCTTAGTATACCGTCTTTCAAAGTCAGACTGGAAAAGTTACACAATCTCATAATCTTACTCTTTTCAGGAGTTGGAGAACAAGTTGAAGAATTACTTGACATTAAACCAGAGTAAAGTTCAGAAGGCTGTTGTGGACGGCAACAAAGAGTATAAGAAGGTGATCCAAACCGCGACCAATGGGAATCCCTTGTGCCTGCACCCGATCGATGTCGAGGATCTCCACAAGGAAGCGGCCACCGCCGCGAGGCGCCTCTTCGATTCCAGGCGCAAGCAAATCCCGGCAATGCGCGACGAAGAAAGAACCAGATTTTTGCAGGTGCACTTTAAATCATTTTAAACCCACTACTCAACTATTTTACGAAGACGAAAATACAATTGTCAATATTAAACAACAGTTGGAACGCTAGCTTACACTTTATGCACTATATTTAACAAAGATCACTCAGCACTTATTAGTCGGTAAATTTTAATAGAATAAATACAACAGTAATGGATCTTATATTGTAACTACAGTGGAACCTCTAAACCAGTTGTGCAAGCCCGGTGTTACTCCCATATACAGTAGCCCTGTGATGGAACTATAAGGTCCGCCTACGCTTCATCCTCCCTCAATCTCATGACTGACTCGTAGGAGGAGGAAACCGCACTCCAACTCTCGTGGCTCCGAAGTATGGCCTCGACTATGCTGGGCCCACTACCTTTTCTATTGTAACGCGCCGGGGTTCCCAGGTGGGGCATTCCACCAGCTTATGAAACGCCGTGTCTTGGAGTGCACCGCATTCATGACGTTGCGGCGAAAGAGAAGAACACCTGCACCAAGTACCTGTGGCACCTTCTAATCGCATAGGATTAAGATCTTTTGAAATTAAGGATTTTTCCTGGATGATTGCATGTTTAGTACTTATTATTCGTCTATGTCAGTCACTAAGATCCCTTTAACACTAAAAATTCGAATATGTTCCAGGATATCGATGAGCGTCTTAACGACCTTAAACAAGAGAACACTCGCAGCAACAAGTTGTTCATGTCGGAAAGCCTGTTGAACTACAACTCAGTCATGGACAACTTGTTGACCAAAAACCCGCCGCTGAACGACGAGTCTTTCGAAAGCCGTCACGACAACGAGAAGATGAAGGCTATTGCCGAATTCATGGGCCACAGAAACAGGGTCTCCGACCAGCCGAACGACTCTTTCAAGTCGACTTTGATCGAGGTTATTTTAGAATATATCTTTATCTCGTTTTTAAATATATCCTTTGGACAATTTGTGTATCTAGAATATTCAATCTTCAAGCAAATACCATAAGGCAGAAGCCGCCGAACAGAAGCTGCAGCCAAAATGTCTTTCTTTGACAGAGAGAACAAGAGTTCCTATGACAAGTCCTATACACGTTTTGCTAACCTGTTGAGTTATTATAATACAAATAGATTCTTGCTTTAAAACGATCAATGGACAACAACTGCTGAACGCTTTGATCAGCATTGATCATTTTTTTGACAATAATAATAAATCTTTATTAGCCTTTAGTATTTTACAATTTTACACTATAGAAAGGTTATTAGAAAACAGTAAAGATGAATAAGAAGTACGTGTCTCACCCGTAGTGCTGCTAGATAGACATAGGACTCTCTGAGGTGCTAAGGGAGTAAATTTAATTTGCTTCAATGTAGAATAAATGAATACTTCTATATTTAAGATGTGCTATTAAACCAGAGTTCCGTGGTTTCTATACCTTAATGCGGTGTTACCTTGACGTAGTACTGCACAACAAAAAACAAAAAATCCATGAGCTATTTTATATAGAAGCCAAAAAAGTTTTTAAAACATTACGAAGCTCAATGGGTCTCGTGCCATGACAATGTTAGTTTTATAAAAGGCCTAAAACGCCCCGTAGTGCGGGACTGGAAAGTACACATAAATCAGTACCGCTGTGTGCTTCTTCTTATCTTAAAATACAATTATGGAATTAAAAACTAGTAGGTGTATTTTTGATTATAGAGTTTATTAGAACTATACAAACACGTATAACACAGGTACAAATAAATATAACCGAACACAACCAGTCCAAACGTAATGGAGAAGGTCGTAATACAATAAAACGCACAAAGTCCGTCACTTATAGATTACCGAATGTACACGTACACGTCTTGATTGTGGTTCTCCCTCGACTGCCCCTTTCCTTCAATCAGGCTATCGTTTTATACTGCACAAATGCAATGGTCCGCCCGGCAACGTGGACAGAAATTCCTAGAATCAGCTTGTACTTTAAGATCCGTAACACCTGGCTAATGATTACAATACAACAATACAATAGGCTGTTCTCTAGAAACGTATGCCAGTAAATAAGTAAACAAAAGAACTTGATCATATAAGAATTACAATAGTTTCAATGTTATTAGTTCAAATAAGACAATATTATTATTTTTTTAATTTCTTGTCTGTTTCTTCGGGATTCACGTAAATACTAAGGTTTCTGTTGATCAACAGCTAATTCTTAGACTTAAATTCTGAGCTACTTTTTATCCTGGGAATCTCACGGGAATTTTTCTGTGAATTATTTAAAATGGCCAGAATAAAAAAAAACTATTACTTTAAAATAATTACTTTAAAACTCACATGAGTTTTAAAGTAATCGCTAGCAAATGTAATCTAATAAAACGTGTGATATTTTTTGTCCCCGGGAATCACGCGGGCATTTTCCCGGGAGCGGTTTGTAATTGTTCGGGTGGGTAAAAATTAGCTTATTCTGGCACAGTTTTCACTAAAACAATAGCTCCCGCGGAAATTTCAAGTCAAGCGCGGACGAGATCGTGGGAATCACCCAGTCAATAATAATACAAATCTTACATTCATTTTCAATTTTCATGTAAACAGAAGATAATGAAGAGTGTATCTAAAATATTTAGAAAAATAAAAACTTAACAATAACGGTACATTAATGACGCAAGAGATTTCAATTTAATATAAAAGTGGCAAGAGATGGAATGTCACTTATTCCTTGGAACATGGGAAGGCCGCTTGTGTGGGACGCGCCATGCGTTGACACTCCGGCGTCACATCTTCCACTGACTAAGGCTGCTTCAACAGCTGAAGATCTCAAACGGCGCAAATATGGAACCCTACGTGGGGTTACATATTTGTGCCGTTTGGAGTTGAAACTAGGTCCGTGGGGTCCATCGGCAAAGGGTTTTCAAAGGGAATCAGCATTGCCATACAGCGTGGCAAGCAGCCAGCCTTCTGGGCACGCTTCCGTCTGGCAGCGATTTGTTACATACTGAGGGGATGTGTGACGATGTATTATGATGTTTGGTTGCGGCCGTTAAGCGGGTACGGGTCAATGAAAGATAATTTGCGTCGTACACTTTTAATCACACACTCTCATGTTTTATACAGTTCAGAAGGGATTTTGGTGAAGGCAAACAGAAAGCGCGAAAACTGACGTTGTATTCGAGCACGGATGTCGTGTGCCCGCGCTGAAGGCGTGAGTCGGACTGTGGCCGAAATCACTGTTGCCAGATGACCATGTCCATTAACCCCCAATTTTTTTTCAAAAACCCCAAAAATAAGCTTTTTGAAAAAAAAAATCCCCAAAACAGTTTTTACTTATTTTAAAGGAGAAATAAAAAAGCAAAACCACCATCGTAGCGAAAACGTCTCTAATGACGTCATCATTTTGGCTCAAGGGGCGCTCACAACGACCCGTGTCAATAGGTGGGTGGAATAACCGTTCCACTTGAGCTTACGATTGTGACGCTAGCAAATAAGTGGAACGGGAAAAATCGCGGTTGTGAATGTGGTCGTTGTGAGTCTCTAATGGAATGTAGCCTATAGTATACGATATATACGAGTAGAAACGTCATAATAAATAACGCACGAACGAATGAATTGAATTATTAAAATTAACGATTGAATTGAATTATGATTCACTAGTAGAATATAATACTAGTGAACTAGTCTCGCAACAAAAATTTCCCCCCCGAATGTCCCCCCAAAGAATCTTTACCCCCGAATCTCTCCCCCCCCCCCAACGCCGAAAAAAGCCCCGAATTTGCAGGGAATCCCCCCATCTGGCAACACTGGCCGAAATGTCCCGACTGTTAAGCGCCTAGAGAATCGGCGCGAAAGTTGTGCGCGCGCTTGTCATAAAACGGCGCGTTGTTTTATTTTGTACAGATTAATATTAGTTTCGCGGTTACGTGCTTGTTCTACGTTGGCACTAATGTCGCAATGTCAATAGTTTATATTAATTTATTTATAATTTAGTTTATTTTTAGGTCATTTAAATAACATTTCAAACACCTAATAAAAATTAACTAAATTATAAATAAATTAAACTAAAAAAAACTATATATACAAACTAAAATTAAACCATAAAATCTAGTTCCAGACCGCTGTCAGTCGGAAACGTGCCCAAAAGACTGGCCACATTGCCTCGCTGAATGGCAATGCTGATGCGTTGCCCGAGGTATAAACCAGTCTTTTGGTCACGTGAGACATCCACCAGACGTTTGGCTATGTCTCGATAAAGTCTGTGAGCCTCAGGCCCCCATGGTCCCAGGGTCTCGACCCCAAAAGCCGCAAATATGTAGCCATTCCCGATGGCTTTGTATTTGTGGCGTTTTAGGGCCTCCTGTTGTGCAGCAGCTGTAACGGCAGACATGCTAGTAGCTGGAAGATGGGATGCTGCCATGCTGCGTTTATTTTTAAGTATTTAGTTAAGATTTTCTTCGTTTTATTTATAATCTAAAAAAATTATAATACGTGACTAAAATTGTAAAACATAAAAGTCACTCAAATCGATAACTGAAATTGTTTTATGTCTAGAAAATTGAAGCCCACTTCCTGAGCATTAAAAACATAAACCGAAGCAAACACAGGAAGGCCATGCACGCTGCCATAGTTTACTACAACACCACCATGGAAACTTTCTGGGACCCAGACGAGGAGTGTCTACACCCAAGTGACCTCAAGAAAGAGCACAAAACGGTCAAAGCGCGGGCCATGAAGATGTTCCAGGACGAATCAGAGGGCGCTGACGACATAGAAAGCATGACACTCGGTCAGGTATGTGCCATAATACTGGCAGTAATTGGTCAAAACCTCTGTATTTTTTTATTGCAGGAGTTCAACAGACAGGCCCACTTGATGGAAAGCGGTTACCAACGCCTATGGACATTTGCAACACCAAAGGTGCTACAAATGGGCTGCTGCTCTCTAAAGGGAGACTGGAACCTGGTCACTAATTCCGGAATACAACTCAAAGTTGTAATGGTGACATGTTTTAGACCGGGGGTGGTAGCCATCCAGTCGGGCAAATAACCTACCACCTGGGAAATTGGCAAAAAAATACCTCTTTCCTTCTACATATTAGATTCAATACTGCTGAATAGTGTTACGAATCGCGAGACTCCATTTAAAATGCCGTTAGAATTAATATAGAGTTTATTAGAACTATACAAACACGTATAACACAAGTATAAATATAACCGAACACAACAAGTCCAAACGTAATGCAGAAGGTCGTAATTCAATATACGCGCAAAGTCCGTCACCAGGGTTCCCGATTGTAGTACACAAGTCTCGCCTCGATCGTGGTTATCGCTTGACTGACTCATCCCTCAATTGGGGCATTGGTTTACACTGCACTGATGAAATATGTCTGCCCAGCCGCCTGGACCGAATTTCCTAAAATCAGTTTGTATTTTAAAACCGACACACCTGGCTAATGACTGCCATAAATGATTATAATACAACAATGGACTGTTCTCTAGAATAATTAATAAACGTATGCCAATAAATAAGTAAACAAAAGAAGTCCAAATGCCGAAAGGTAATAAAATGTGTTTTACAGGTATGCCGGTGTGAATTTGTTGTTGTCGGCGCCTAGGTCGTAACAATGTGAATACCACTTTAAAAGTCATAAACCAAGTGATTTTTGTAATGAATGTTTTATATTAAAAACTTTTTTGGTTTTAGATACAAATCGTAAATTACTGTGACAATAGTGCGTTTTATTTTTCCAAAATATTAAAAATCACCAAAAATAGATGCCAACTTATTGATAAAATTAAAATCAATTTAAAATCTAAAACAACTTAATATCTGGTAGTAGCTCAGCATATTAAACTACTAATATATTAAACTTACACTAATATATAAAGCTGAAGAGTTTGTTTGTTTGAACGCGCTAATCTCAGGAACTACTGGTCTGATTTGATAAATTCTTTCAGTGTTAGATAGCCCATTTATCGAGGAAGGCTTTATGTATCATCACGCTAAGGCCAATAGGGAAATCGAAATTAAAACTCGAAACCACTTTTGACCATAGTAGTTATTGTAATTTTTTAGGATTTAATAATAAAATTTTCTAGAAATCTGTGAAAACGTTTTTGTAGACAAAGTGGATGATCAGCCGTTGGAAGTCCCATACGTCCTCATTTGAAATGTCAAACTTTATTTAATTCAAAATATCCGTAACTGCTTCTAGCGAAGGTTACGACAGATTAAAATTGTATTGTCATTTTCGTTGCCATGACGATGTATTTGTTGATGAATTGCAGCGGTGGCGCCAGAAAACGCGGTCGCAGCGCCATCTTTTCAGCTATGTTCCTCTATAACTTGATAAAAGTAACCCTATGTCCTTTTCTAGACCTCTAACAGCGTGTTGCGCAGTTAATTAGTAAAAAAGGTCTCAAAAAAGCAGACTCAAATTTGCACTTATTATAGAATTAGTTAGGACAGGGGTTCCCAAATGTATTCAGTTCAACGCACTTACAGCTTTAGTACAAAAATTGAAACATTTTATTTATATAAAAACAAACTATACAAAAACACGTTTTTATACCCCACTTGTCAGCCATACAATTCACTATTTACTAGTATTGATCCTTGCATGGGTAACTTATTTCAATTTAAAACCCATATTAAAAAAGGTTGTAATTTAGAATTATCCAATGACTTACAATTTTTAGAATAATGACATAATCTTTTTTTTAATCTCTATTTTATCAGTAATTATTGTGGTGACATTTTCTTTTTATTTTGTTCAATATTGAGCTAATGTAAAAATAAATAGACGTTCTATGTAATTTTCGTATAATTGTATTTCGTTTTTTTAATTAACTGTTTGAGTTAATTTTTATTTTTATTATATAATTTTTTTTAGTGGAAACTTGATTGATATATGTATTAATTTTGTGTTTTATATTTATGAATATTAATTATATGTTTCCCAAACAAATTAAATAAAAAATAAAAATATATACAAGAAAACATTTGTAATTTAAGAAAGAATAGGAAATAAAATATAATGCAACATAGTCAATCTGATGTGTAAGCTTGGTGATCTCCACACATTTTATAATCGCGAGAATTAGGTAAACAGGAGCGTCCCACGTCGCCCCTCTTTACTATCCACGGCGCACACTTTGGGAGCCCCTGAGTTAGGATAAGGATTTTACCATCACAAGCGTATTTCATGATGGCTGTTCCTCTTCCGCAGAACATGGAGCTCCGTTACAGAGAACTAAAAGAATTGAACGATAATGCAAACGAGATGGCAATTACGGTTGCTTATAGGAAGTACAAGAATATGATGGACGAAAATTGTTCCCCGAACGCATCGTGGCTGCTAATTGTCCCTATAATTATTCACTATGCTAAGAAGTGGGGTTATCACGAACAGGCCAAGCAGGCGGCTATGGAGGTATTTTACTCCAGACGCAAGGACACTTACAACTCTGACTACGACCGCTTCAAAGAGAAACTCGTTGAAGTAAGCATATTTTAGTTACCTTTTCTAACTCAGCTTGTCAATTGTAAAACTTAGCAACTGCCAGTACAGTCTTCGCCTTACTAAGCCTCTGCCGGTGTATTATGCTTGCCAGAACATTTAAAATGTGATATCGTGAATCATCTCTGTATATGAACAAGTGTCCATCGAAATGCATCAAATTAGGGTGGCGCCACTTTGGTATTAGGGTGAATTTTAAAGAAAGCGCCCCAAGTTGTTGGATTAGTGTTATAGTGTTTTAGTTTTATAAAAATTAAATATTACAAAATCACTAAGAGTATTATTCGAATTTCACGAAATAAAATCACCAATCACGTTTTCACATAACAATTCTTTGAGGTTATATCTAGTAAATTACTTTGTAATGCGTAAATAGTTTACATTTTATAACAGTGTACTGTCACCAACTACTCTAGTCGCCAAAGATATTATATATACTTCGATTCGTCTACAACAGCTAAATTCATACTATCCTTTGTCTACATCAGTGCCATTGTGGACGGAGTTATTTACAGCTTACAACTGGACATTTCTTCCACTATTTTCGTATATGAGATGATTTTCCTTGCCTCTACCCTTCATACTGCAAGCTTAGGAAATAGTGATGGACCGGCATACCGTTGAAGTTCATGATATATGTTGTGATGTGCTGTGAAATTTCTTGGAAAGCTCTAGGTTTTGAACTCATGGAGCTGAATTGTTGCAACTATACTCCATTCAAGGGTTTATTTTACTTTAGTCAGATTGATCATTGACTAAATTACTAATGCCCTGCGTTAACGAGTCCATTTTATTTATTTATGGAAAACCTACAGCTAAATAAATTTGATTAGATAACTATAATTAACAAAAGAAAGCCAATGACAATTTATATCAAAATTGTGTTTCTTTTTAATACTTTTAATCAATTACAATGCATCTATATAATTTGTTAAAATTACTGTATTGCGTAATAAATAAACCATGTGACCCACATACTTAAAAGTTAAATAAAAGCAAAATTATGAATATAATATTATATAATAACTAGCTGTCCCGGCAGACGTTGTCCTGCCCGGAAAAACTTCAATCGATATGCCGACAGCATTGAAGTTTATAATTAACGAATAAAAAATAGGGGTTGATCGTAGAGGTTTGAAAATTTAGGGTTGTATGTATTTTTTAATGCTGTATCATAAAAAAAATAAAAAAAACATCTAATTTTTTTTTTAAATAGGCGTGAACTACCCTTAACAGTTAGGGGGATGAAAAATAGATGTTGTCCGATTCTCAGACCTTCCCAATATGCACACAAAATTTCATGAGAATCGGTCAAGCCGTTTCGGAGGAGTTTAACTTTAAACACCGCGACACGAGAATTTTATATATATATCAGCCCATAAATGGCACATCGGTTATCTCGAGTGCAGGTTGCATCACGATGTTTTTCTTCACCGTTTTTAGCATGTGGTAATTGTAACAATATGCACATTAGATCAGAAACCGACAAGTGGTACATGCGTTCCGGCCAGGATCGTACCCACGCCCTTTGAGTTTGGGATGCGTGCACTAGCCATTACGCTACCAAGACTTAAATTAATTACGAATATATATAGTTAAATCTAAGTAAACGCAGTGTAGATTTCAATTAATTAAAATATTTTCATATGAAGATACGATTAGATTTGAGTATGATGACAACACTTTATGGTCTGTACATTAACCGCGCGTTCCATTAGTAGCTCACAACGCTGTTACGCTTCTGTTATGGTAATATACAAAGAACTACTCTGGGGGCGATCCCAGACACATACCATAGTAAATAACAGAGAAAATTTCAAAATATGTACAATTTGATGGATATGCAAACATTAAAAATAAAATAAATGCTTGAAAGGAGTGTAGAAATTAACATGCCCATGCAAGAAACATTGTTATTTTCTTTTTATATATGGAGAAACAATTTGTTGTAACAAATTGTTTCTCCATATATAAAAAGAAAATTAAATAAACATTGTTGAAATGTTTAGCCATGGTGAGCTGTATACTATAATATTCTCCGTCTTTATCGGGTGTAGAAAATTCCTCGATTTTATATAATTGACTTAAGAACTAACATTTTATATTTTATTTTCAGAAATTGGACGACGGATACAAAATGTATTAAATTTTACGACTTCTGCAAACTTCAAAGATTTGGCGACTTCATTACTCTTGATTTTGAATTATGTATTTTCTGCAATAAAGACTTTATTTAAAATTGCCTTTTATTCAAGGCATAAAATGCCTTGCTTTCAATTCTTTACAACCTTATACAGACTAATACTAATATATAAAGCTGAAAAGTTTGTTTGATTGAACGCGCTAATCTCAGGAACTACGGATCTGATTTGAAAATTTCTTTCATTCTTATATAGCCCATTTATCAAGGAAGACTATAGGCTATATATCATCACGCTAAGATCAATAGAAGCGGAACACCAATGAAGAAAAACAAATTCCACGCGGACGACGTAATAAAATTCGAACTTGATTAAAGAATACAGCAGAGCCTCAATAATCCGGACAGGCAAAGACAAGGTCCTTTGCAGATTATTAAGGCAATTTTAAAACTACATTTAAACAAAAGCAAAACAGATCGAGTATTCCTAATAGCTTTACCGTAACAGATAGACCGATCGAATTACTATCGCATTGTTATATAGATGGTGAATTTTTATATCTATAAACTTGAGAAAAGACTCAAATGACCAAACTGACCCAAACGACTATAACGACCGAACTGACCAATATGACCCAAATGACCTTTTAGTTAAGTCATTTTATATAACACTAGCTGTCCCGGTAGACGTCGTCCTGCCCGGAAAAGCTTCAATTGATATGCCGACAGCAGCACCACCTACCGGGTCCAATTGTGAACCAACTCTAAACCTTCTTTGGCATATGCACAACAACTGCTAAAGATCATCACATGATCAAATGTATAGTTTATGATTCTATAAAGGACATACAGACAAACATTCATTTTTATACTTATATCAAGATAATATGGAACCAAAAATTTAAAAACTTCGTTTAAAAAAACCGACTTCAAAAACTAAAAAACTAAAATGTATAAAATAACTTATTTCTAAAGCTATTATTATTAATATATATTATCTAAAACATCTTAAAGTCGGTGCTTAGTAATTTTCAAAATATAGTAATTTTTATGTTTTGCTTTGCACCGACTTCAAGATGTTTTAGATAATATATATTAATAATAATAGCTTTAGAAATAAGTTATTTTATACATTTTAGTTTTTTAGTTTTTGAAGTCGGTTTTTTAAACGAAGTTTTTAAATTTTATTTGTTACTTTTTAGTGTCTAGCTATGTATGGGTGGACCTACGAATGGTGCCGCGCTTCTTAAAAAATATAGGTCCCCAAGAACCCGGAACAAAAAAATGTTCGTAAAATGAAAACTACTGGGCCAAACTATGTCAAATTTTTAGGGGACCACATGGCAGCTATTCCGCGTCGAACAAAAAAAGAATCACGTAAATCGAATCATAAATCTCAGAGTAATTGGTGTACATATGGAACGGAGTGAAAATTATTTTCATGAAAAATGTTCATATAATGAAAACTACTGGGCCAAACTATGTCAAATTTTTAGGGGACCACATGGCAGCTATTCTGCGTCGAACAAAAAAAGAATCACGTAAATCGGATCGTAAATGACGGAGTAATCGGCGAACATATGGAACGGAGTGAAAATTATTTCCATGAAAAATGTCCATAAAATGAAAACTACTGGGCCAAACTATGTAAAATTTTTAGGGGACCAATTGGAAGCTATTCCGCGTCGAACAAAAAAAGAATCACGTAAATCGGATCATAAATGACGGAGTAATCGGCGAACATACATAAAAAAAGAACAATAAAAAAAAAAAAAAAAAAGATTCCGACGAATTGAGAACCTCCTCCTTTTTTCGAAGTCGGTTAAAAATGATGAAAATGTCAAATCACAAAAACCTATCTTACTTTCGGGTATAACCTGATTAACCTGACACAAATCTATTCCATTATCCGGGATGAAAAGTATCCCTTATTCACCTTCAGTATTAAAATTAGATATATATCAAATTTCAGCCAAATCGGCCCAATAGTCTTTTCGGGAAAGTATAACAAACAGAGAGACAAAGTAAACTTTCCCATTTTCGGTATAATGTATCGTATGCTCATCCTCGGCATCGAAGATATATAAATAATGACTTTCAGTCCAATCGGTCCAGTAGCTTTTCCCTGATAGCGTAACAGGAAGACAGACAGAATTACTGTCTCATTTATAATATTGATAGGGATAAGCCTATCGGCGCGGCGTCGACGATCGGGAAAGCACCATCTTTTTCGCTATATTCGTCTCTCTCACGGAAACGACATTGTTGCGGATAGAGAGCAAGCCGAAGCACACCTCTCCACGCCCCGCATACCGCCGACGCCAATAGCTCGCACAGTTAGCAACTAGGCGTCGGACGGAACGTGGGATATAGAAGCTGTCTTGGAGTTTGGAGGCCGGAATACTAACCTGCTCATTCGCTTCACATTGCTCACATAATATAGCGCCAATACGGACTCTCTGTATTTCTTCTATGTATAAGTTTAATTGTAAATAACGCTAATAATAAGTCATACAGTCCACAGCGAATTTTATTTGAAAGAAGCAACTGCCACCAATAGACATATATATTATACTGTCCTTATTTTGAATTTATTTTTCTATCACCTTAGAACGAGTACTAAAGTAATAGAATCCGTGCTAAAATATAAGTCGAACAAGTGTTCTTTTTATTCATAAATTATGAAATATGAATACCTAACGTCAAGCGACGGAGTTCTTGTAACAGTATGACAAGAAAAATTTCAGTAAACAGTTGAGATTTACAACGCAAAAGGATAATTCGCCTGTCCCTATTAACAATGTAGGATATGCAATTTTCGACATTTTGGTTTTATTTCACTAATGACCCTAAAAAAACATTGTTTTTCAATAGCAGCAACAAAAAGGTAATTTTTCCTCATAGTTTTTAAAATAGCCACATTAACAATGTCGTATATGCCACCATCTCCCACTAACAATGACGAATGTTAACTGTCGACATTATTAGCGGGGCGCGAGGGGTGTATGCGCACGCGGATGTGCCAGTACGGACTATGTTACAGGAACATGCACTTGTCACGAGCTAGTTTGGCGCAAATATTGTTGACTAAAGGTTTTTTGTTATTATTATAATATTACTTAATTGATAAAATATATTTCATTTTCCGATTGATACTGTCGGATGTACCATATCCAACATTATTTACGGTCTTGTAGAATGTAAACTATGTCGGTAGTACCACATCCGACTATCTTGTTGGTTGGAATATTTGCCCAATTTGTCGTATGTGATACTTCCTACATTGTTAATTGCCATTTGTGATGTTATGTATGACGGTAGTACCACATCCGGCTTTTTTGTTCCATTAAAAATCGAATTTGTTGAAAGTGATACTTCATACAATGTTAACAACTTTTTTGTTTTACTTTTTGTGGGATATGGTACATGTTGCATTGTTGCACGATAGATAATATATTTTATGTGACGATTGTAGTATAAAAAAGGCTTAATTTAACTGTTCTGCATATTTAAATTTTGTATTAGCACTTCACTAACTATAATTTATTGCCTAATGTGACACTGGCTTGATTTTACTCTCATATTTTTATGCTAATTAACCAAAAAAACTGTTACTTAATGACATATTATATTTTGTTTATTGCTTAAAGCTTATTTTTTCTTGTTTTCCTAGTTAATAGAGAATCTCCAGCACCTAATAGTAATGAATTAATTCAGCTGTATGAGCTGCTTGGAGATGTACTTAATGAGAATGAGCTTATTGCTTCCACCTCGTCTAATTCTGTTACACAATCCCAAAATAATATTGCTTGTGACTATGACATTATAGAAATAACTCCTTTGCCACCACCTATGCATCAAACCTGCAATGAGGCTTTCTGTGTAACCCTTACTGAAAACAAAGACCCGCCAATCTTGACTAGTGATGACTTGTATGGAAACCTCCCTACACCTTCTATGACTTCTACCACAAGTGTTTATACATCTACCGCTACGAAAAGTTTTCAAACTCGCCAGTCCAGATTTAAAACGGATAAAGGAAAGAAAAAACTTCAACATAAAGAGGATTGGGTGATTAAGAGAAAATCTTTAAAGAAGAGAAGAGAAAGAAAGGGTTTTACTAACCATAGAGGAAAACAAGTACAAGAAAAGCAGTTACAAGAAGTATGTAATGGAAAATGTCGTTTAAGATGTTCTACTAAATTCAGTGAAAGACAGCGCATGACCGTTTTTGAAAACTTTTGGAAACTCGGTGATCGTCAAAGGAGTTTGTGATTCAATACACAGAAAAGGTACCAAAACGCCGTCAAACTACTGAGCACAGAGTACATTGAATATATGGAGATAACGAAACATGACTGGTAAAATACGTTCCGCTATTTTCTTCCAAATGAGGAGGAACAAAAAACGTAAGTATGTAAGACAATGTTTATATTATAAATACAATATCTACAGGGGAGCGAATTATATCTACGGCATGGAAAAAGTACGACGGAGAAATAAATGTAATGGAAGATAAACGTGGTAAATATGAACACAAGAAACGGATAATAGATGATGAGATGATCAGAAGCGTGTGTGATCATGTAAACATTTCCTTTAGTGGAATCTCACTAAGTTCGACAAAATTCAAATAAATTGTACTTGGAAGGGGTGAAAAGTGCATCTCGGGTGTTTTCTTTGTATTGCGAATGGTTTGATGCTGATAAATATGGTAGCAAAGCATTAACTAAACGACAATATCGTGATATATTAAATGCTAATTTCAATATAGGCTTTCATAAACCTAAGAAAGATCTTTGTGATATTTGTCATGTATATAATAATAAGAACATTCCGACAGAAGAAGAAAAGTCTGCGGTTTTAAATCAAGCAAGCGTATAATGGAGATGGATATCTTATCAGTCGTAATAAACATAAAGATTTAATGAATTTGTGTCAAAATGGAATAATTCCATAGCTTTTATGAAAACTTAAAATTTTGTAATAATGCTCAAGAGATACTTTCAGAAGATGACTGATTTATTTATATTGAAGACTGATTTTAATATGAATGAAACTTTTCGTTGTTCTTTAAACTTTTTAACTACTCTAGTAAAATTATTGTGATTGTTGATGTTTTAGAGAGATTATTTTGTAAACTGTTTGTTTTGAGAGTAACAGCGTATTTTTTATGTTTTTGTTGATTTTTAGAAAACTTTTTCCAAGATCATTATTAAGAATATTTTATTTTCTATTTTTGTGAAAAAGCAATTACTAAGACTGATTATCTAAGCTAATGAAACCTGAAATGTGATTATTAAGTGCCATTCATACAGGTAGACTTTTACAAATGTTATGACAAAGATTGTTTTCATTTTGTTCTTAAATTGTCAATTATGTTTGATTGTTTGTTATTTGTAAAACAAATGTATCAAAAATGTATTAAAAATTGTGTTCAATATATAATATCAATTTAAATACGACAGAAATTTAAATAGGATTTACTAATAACAATGTTGTATGTGGCACTTCTTACAAATAATAAATATGTATGTCCATGTAACTTTGTTGGATGTGACAGATCCGACAAATCATGATGACCCATGTTCGGATAACAAAGCCATTACTAGCTTTTCAAATATTTAGATAAGTAAAAATGTTATTTAATTGCATTACAAATAAGCTCTCGAACATATATTAACATATAATATTTTTTTTGAAAATTTAATTCTTGTATTTGAAAAAATATAAGCAATTCAAACTTTGGAGCGCTCTCCTGTAAAATTGCTGATTTGCAGATCTGACTCTGTTAATAGGGACAGGCGAATTCTTCGTTGAAATCAATCAGTATCATGCAACTATTGTTCTATTATAACCAGCATTTTTTAAATATAACTAAAATATAGCACAGCAAAACATTGGCGTTCAAATTCCTGCTTGAAGTTCCTTCTCTTTACTCAAACCTACTGTCTACGATTTAATGCAGGATTGCTAATGTTGTTACAGCCTTCGCTGCTTTGCTAATGGTCAGGTACTATGCTCGGAAGAGACGAAAGCGATCAGGACGTGGGAAACCGCCACCATGACCCAAACTTGGCAAAGAGACTTAGAATGCCCTGAGGCCGGCGTGGAGACGGTGGAAGCCCTTCGTGACCTGACCTCTATAAAGGGAAGGATGACACAGATACATATCGAGCAAGGGTGCTTCCATAAGTATCTGCGTCAGATCTTAGGATCTTTGTCTTGTGAATGGGCGTCTTCTGACGACTTTGCCGCGGATTTATCAGACATTTGATTTCATTAATCTATAATACAACTACGTTTTAACGGTTTTAAGCTAATTTGATTTTGGTTTATCCGACGTTTCGGCCGCTTTTCAGTGGCCGTGGTCAAGGACGACAAAGATGACATTTGTCTAACGTGTATTGTCAAAGTTTTATTTAGCCTACCGCCAACTTGTTCATTTTAATTATTTAGTTTTAATTTTGTTTATTTACTCTAAGGGAGCCTAATCTAATTTACCACCGCTTCACAACATGTTGTGGCTTGAAGAGAAGAAGCGGCGCAAGAAACCCTTCAGCAAACATGCCTAGTTCTAATTTTTTTTTATATAATATTAAAATGGGTGGAAAGAAAAATAAAAGAAATTATCAGTCGAGTTGGTTTGTGTTTGCGTTGCACGCAGAAAGAGCTCACAGTGTCTTGAGGTCTGGCAGTTGGTTTTTGCTGGGTTTGGGTCTTAATAGTTTTGATGATCGGATCCCAAACAGGTGGTACCTGCCAACCATCTTCTCTATTGAAATTTGGGTGTTTTTTGATTTCAATAGCATCACGCATCATTCTTGGTATGAAACGATTCTCTTTCGCGAGGATTTGTGGGTTATCGAATCTGATGTAATGGTTGGGTTTATCCAGCGTGTGTTCACTGATCGCAGACTTCGTAGACCTTGTGTGTTTCATGTCAGCAATGTGTTCTATTACCCGTGTTTTTATGCTCCTCTTTGTTTGCCCAATGTATGATAATCCTCACTCACAATCGAGCTTGTAAACACCTGCATCCTGTAGTGGGATATTGCATTTCACAGGTCTCAAAAATTGGGTTAACTTTTTATGCGGCTTGAAATATGTTTTGGTTGAAGCTCGCCTGAGGATTGACCTATCAGTCTATCTACCTATCAGTTAAGTTTATAGGGAGCGGCTGAGAGCCGCGAGTATGAGATTCATATATGCACAGTCGTCTCGGCAGTGCCTTAATCTCGTAAAAAAACCTACTGCTTTATGTTCTCGTTAAAACAAAGAAAATGTATTTTTAATCATTCAATTTATATTTTATGTTGTAACTGTATGCTTAAAGCTTTTCTTCGAAATATAATGTGCTTTCAAGAATTGACAAAGCTCATTTTCTCTAACGAGAATTGGCATCACTGAGAACATTCAGATTTTTATCCAAAAGTCGGAACCAATACCGATGCAAGGTTACGTCCCCGATTTATGTGCCATAGTTTGCAGACATGAATTGAATAGTGTACATTAATTATTGTTACGACTCTGGTCCCGACAAAAACAAAATCCACCTGCACATTTATTACCCGTCGAAAATTGAACCAATAACATTTGGATTCTTTTAGGGTTGTCTTCTTTTGTTTACTTTGTGTTTGAAATTTATGATTAGAAAATAGTCCATTTTTGTATTGCAATCTTTTATGGCAGTCATTAGCCACGTGTCTCGAATTAAGATACGGGGACATTGCAGTTGCGCAGTATAAAACGATGACCTGATGGAAGGGGGAGCCAATCGAGTGATAACCACGAGCGAAGCAAGACATGTGTACTACAATCGGGAATCTTTTAGTGACGGAAATTGCGCGTTTTATGGAATGACGACCTTCTGCATTACGTTTGGATTTGTTGTGTTCGGTTATATTTGTACTTGTGTTGTACGTGTTTGTATAGTTATAATATACTCTATAGTAATTCTAACGGCATTTTAATTCGAGTCTCGCGACTTGTAACATTATCCAGATACCTACAAGTCGCGGCTGTCAACCGCGAATACAAGAAATCGCATATATATATATATATATATATATATATATATATATAGTATGACTAGCGCTTTAAACATTGCCTATATTGACATATTGAATAATTAATTTGAATACAATATTATGTGGATCATTTGGATTGTTTTATGGCCAGTTCCTATAGCTCATTAACCATTTATTTATCTTTCCGTTGAATAAAATGTTATGTATGGAAAAGTAATGTAAAACTTCTACTAACACTAAGGGAAATTAATAAATAGGTAACCAATTATCATCCAAATTGAAAGACAGAAATAAGTCCATCCAACTAATACCTATTGGTTGAATTAAATATGGCTTCATTTTTGTGTTTATGGACTAGCTAATGAAAAGCTTTTCATCTAAATGAATCTATAGTTTTTAAATTTTGTAAATATATTCTATATTATCTATAATCCTGCACTTAATATAGTTTTTGTATTTACAACAAATATAGTATTGTAAGTCTTTGGGAAATTTTTAACTTCTCTGATAAAAGTTAAATGACTATATTTCATATCCGTTAAACTTATATTTTGAGAAATAAAATTAGAATGTTTTATAATTATTCTGTGTAATGAATAAAACTCCTTTTATTACACTTAATTATATATTGGCTTTAACTAATTCTAAGCTACAAAAATAATAATAACTTGAAAAGTTACACATGCTCAATACAGTTTAAAAACTTATAGTCAAGGTGGGGTAAGTTCATACCTATCATTTTTTAACTTTTATTTTATTTTTAACACCAACTGTAATTTTGAAGACAGAATTCAATGGTGTCTTAATTCAACTGACTGATTTGTTGTCATCATAACTAATCAAACCTGGAAGTAAAGAGAGGTGTATGGATTCCCCATACCTTGACTATACATATAATTAACATGTCTGAAAATTTGCTGATAGTTTTAAATTGTGTTAGAACAAGTCTTGCATAAATTAATATACTATTTTCCCACTAGATCATTATGTTTTGTTTCAAATATACCCTTGGCTTCATTTTGAAACTGCTCACCCATTGTATTTATTTGTTGTATTACACTAAAAATAGTGTCTTCTGAGACACCGGTCTGTCTTTTAACTTTTTTTATATAATCATTTTGAACTTCTTTTATGGCATCTCTACATTTTATATACAAAGCTTTAGCATTTTTTGCCAATGCCTCCCTATGTTCTTTAGTCACTTTAGGTACAGGCACAAACAGAGTGGTACCATCCTGTTGAGGATTCAAGTTGAGCCCTGAGCTTTGAATAGCTTTCAATGCTTCAGGTATAACTTGAGGAAACGATAAGAAGTTTATAACAATAGTCTTTGGATTTTTTCTCACAATTTGGGCAAGCTCTTGTAACTCGTACTCTTTGCCTTCGAATTTCACAGGTAGAGTTTCAATGGAGCCAGTCGTCGACCGTAATGACAAGTTTTTGGCAAAATCTTCCTTCATTTTTTCAATGGCATTCGAACATCTCTCTTTCAATTTATCGACCGGTACAAGTTCTGATAGTAAAGCGGGGTTGATTTCCACCTTCCCCTTGTTTTTCTTATCTCTCCCCTTGTCTTTGCCTTTTGCATAATTTCTTGTAATATTAAAATTAACGCAGGCACGATTTTCATTTCTAGGTACGACCACAAGTCTGGTTTTGAACGCAGTTCTAAAAACGGGAGCAACAAAACGTTGTAATATTCTAGTTCCCATAGTAGTAGTTGAGAATTTAGTTTTTCATTTGTATTTTACTCTAAAAATAGAAGTTTTAAGAAACATAACCTAAAAACTAATTGTTGTTGTTTATTTATTCGCCATAAAGGCAGGCAAAGGAATCTTAGTCCATACAGCCAATTCTGATGTTTAATAGATCTTCGTATAGTAGCGCAGTTGTATTGCAGGCTACAACCGACGCCTTTCAATGGAGTTCTTGTGAAAACTCGAAAGGCCACATCTGACATCTATACAGTTCACATTTCTCACAAAAACACATAATTTCTACTAAAAAACTATCAATATCCTGCAACTATTGTTCATTTTAGAGTAATTATACACATTTTTATTATTTTATTTAGGTTTATGGCTTGGCAACTAGGCCTTTAAGCCAGTGCTTAGTTTACAATATAGCTTCTTCATTTTCTTAAGCCTATGTGTAGCACAGCTGAACTGTAGGTAATCAGCTAGTGCCATTCAGCGGAGTTCTTGTGACAACTCAAAAGGCCACATTTGACTATACAGTTCACATTTCTCACAAAAAACACATAAATACTACTCAAAAACTATCAATATCCTACAACTATTGTTCATTTTAGAGTAATTTTACACATTTTTAGAAAATAAAACTGCACAGCACAACGTCTCCTTTCAGTTCCCGCCAAAAACTCAAATCTACACATTTTTAGAAAATAAAACTCGGTTAGGGTTGTTTAATTGTTATATGTTTGGTGCTGCACGATAGATGAAATATGAATTATATGATTATAATGTCAAGTTGTCATATCGATTTCATTCAAACAGAAATAAATAATTATTATAACCTTAGACCATTGGTCTAAGATTATAACATACCTAGCCAATATTTTATAATTGTTTCCATATCGTCTTTATAATTTGTGATTATGATACGATTTTTTATTTGCCATGGTTGTTAGGAATTATAACTTTCGCAAGATGATTTCGCGACTAATAACTATGAATTTCTGTGGTTTGTAAGTTGTAAGGCGTGCGTGTCTTGCACGTTTGCTTGTTTACACTTAACTGTGACTTGCTCTGCAATAGTTTGCAAAATAAACAAAGTGAAATAAGGAATTATTCAAAGAATCAATATGTGCCGTTTATTTCACTTGCATTACTTTTGTGAAAACAATACGAGCTGCATATATGATAACGTATCACAAAGCAATGTTAGAACTATATAAATCCTTTTATACTATAATATCAATACAAGATAAATCTCAATATGTAAATGTGTAGTTTAAATTTTTGAAATTCAATTTATTTTTAAACTTCTTATAGTAAGTTATAGTAGTCAAAGCGTTAAATGTAAAATAAAAAAATAATATCACTGTTATTGAGAATTTTGTACTTTACTTCCTTTATAAAAAAATGTGAGATAATATTAGCTTAGATATACATATCGATATTGAAACATCCTTAAACTCGGTCATGTAATAACTATTTAAAACTGGCTTAAAGGCCTAGCTGCCAAGCAATAAACCTAAATAAAAAATAAAATTAACTATTGAAAATTTAAATTAGACTAAACGGCTGCTAATGCAAAATACTGAAGAGGCTCTCGGGTGTTTCGATCAGTATCTGTGGCGCATTGTGGGCTGGTTGCCTTCTCCGGACTGTCGCCACTGCGGCGCACCCGACACGGCGCTTCATACGCTAGTCGAGTGCGCCGCATGGGCGCCGCAGCGTCTCAAACTCGAGGCGCACGTAGGAGCGCTCGATTCGCTCGGTGACTTGGTAACGGCCATGTTGCAGAGCGACGATTGCTGGGGAGCTGCGGTTACTTTTTGTGAGGCAGTAATGTCTCTCAAGGAGGCCGCAGAGCGGGACAGGGAGCGAAGCCCTGCAGCGCGTGCTAACGTCTCTACTCGAGGTCGCCGGCCTTCAGCTGGCACCCGGAGAGGCAGGTACGCGCAATACTTCCCTCCCTGAGTTAGGTTCCGTTAACGGGACTTAACTCAGCTCCCTTAGCAGCCAGCCTCCGTGCAAGCAATCGGTCCACTGGTGGACCGAGGAGCTGGGCGAGATGCGAAAGGCAGTTCGCATCATCAGTCACAGGCTCAAACGCTGCAGGGCGCGCCGTCCTCCGGACTTCGTCGCGGAAAATGGACTCGTGGGCGAGTTTAGAGAGGCCAGAAAGGCCCTTTCGATTGCAATATTGCGATCGAAAGCCCGTGCCCGGGCCGAGCTCCTCGAGACGCTCGATCGGGACCCTTGGGCGCCCGTACCGTGGGGCCCGCAACAAGTTGCGGCCTTGCACATCCACGGTCACGGAAACGCTCGAACCCGAGGTGCTCCGGTCGGTCATCGATGGGCTCTTCCCGGAACCGGGGATCTTCACTCCCCCCAGTATGGGTCCACCCATTCCCGACACCCCCACGGACGAGGAGCCTCACTCCATCTCCGAGGGGGAGCTAGACGTCGCCCTGGACCGGCTCCGGGGCAGGAAGACGGCACCGGGACCCGACGGGGTTCCAGGTCGACTCCTCTTCCTGGCTGCAAAACACCTACGCAGCCAGCTGCGGGACCTCTTCGAAGCCTGTATTCGCGCAGGTAGGTTCCCGTCGCAATGGAAAGAGGGGCGTTTGTGCCTAATTCCCAAGGGAGGTCGGCCTCCCAACGATCCGTCCGCCTACAGGCCCATAGTGCTGCTGAACGAGGTCGCCAAGGTCTTCGAGAAGATCTTGGCGGAGCGGCTTGTGAAGCATCTAGACACTGTGGAGCCGGGGCTATCAGATACGCAGTTCGGGTTTCGGCGGAGGCGCTCCACGATGGACGCCTTCGAGACGCTGCGAACGTTGACGGACGAAGCCGTCCAAGCGAAGGACGTCGTTCTTGCAGTGTCGCTAGACATAGCGAACGCCTTTAACAGCCTCCCTCATGAGACGATCAGGGAGGGGCTCCGCGCGCACGGAGTCCCCCCGTACCTCACGAGGCTGTTGGGCGAGTACCTGCGAGATCGGCACATCCTTTGGGAGGGCGGTGAGTCCGCCAACCACGTGTTAGGTCGGCGACGTGTCGCGTGCGGCGTTCCACAGGGATCGGTCCTCGGGCCTATCCTTTGGAACGTAGGCTATGACTGGATCCTTCGGGTGACGGTCCGGCCCGGAGTAGGGCTGATCTGCTTTGCGGACGACACCCTACTCACGGCACGCGCCGCGTCTTTTGCGGAATCCGTGGACGTTGCCAACGACGGGTTGGCGATCGTCGTAGATCGAATAGCTAGGCTGGACTTGAGGGTCTCCCCCGCGAAAACGGAGGCCGTCATGTTCCATAGGAAATTCCGGAATCCTCCCCCGGACTTGTCCGTTACAGTTCAGGGGGTGGCGATCAGAGTAGGGCCCACGATGAAATATCTTGGGCTAGTTCTGGACGGGAAATGGCTGTTCAAAGCGCACTTTGAGCAGCTAGTTCCCAAACTTCTGAATTCCGCGGGCGCACTCTCCAGGCTTCTTCCTAACGTGGGGGGGCCGGGGGGTGCGACGCGGAAGCTTTATTCCGGCATCCTGAGGAGTATGGCGCTCTACGGTGCGCCCGTCTGGTTCGATTCGCTTCACCGCCACAACCGAACCCTGCTGCACCGCGCGCAGCGGGTTCTGGCCGTGAGGACCATACGGGGGTACCGCACAGTGTCGTGGTCGGCGGCGACTCTCTTGGCAGGCGAGCTGCCCTGGCCTGCCTGGCCAGGCAGACGTCCTGTCCAGAGTTCGTCGCGCCCAGCAGGATGCCCTAGCTAGAGGACTGACCTTCTGTCAAGTCGAATTAGAGACGGTCAGGAAGCGGGAAACCGCCTCCTGCCTCGTCGCCTGGTCTCGTGACCTCGAACACCCTGTGGCCGGCGGCTATACGGTGGATGCAATCAGGCCGCAGCTGGAGAGATGGGTGACCCGCACCAGCGGAACCCTGACCTTCAGGACGACTCAGATACTGACCGGACACGGTTGTTTCGACCAGTATCTGTTTCGCATTGTGGGCTGCTTGCCTTCCCCGGACTGCCGCCAATGCGGCGCACCCGATACGGCGTTACACACGCTTGTTGAGTGCGCTGCATGGACGCCTCAGCGTTTCGAGCTCGAGACACACGTAGGAGCCGTCCGATCGCTTGGCGACTTGGTAACGGCCATGTTGCACAGCGACGACCGCTGGGAGTCTGCGGTCTCTTTCTGTGAGGCGGTAATGTCTCTAAAAGAGGCCGCAGAAAGGGATAGGAAGCAAAGTCCTGCAGCGCGTGCTAATGTCTCCACCCGAGGTCGCCGGCCTTCAGCTAGCACCCGGAGAGGCAGGTACGCGCATTACTTCCCTCCCTGAGTTAGGTTCCGGTACGAGGGGCCCCTTGCTACTAGGCAACGCAAGGGATTCAGCCCCCGTTTCGAAGTGGGGTGTGTTCTCCCAGGGCACACTCCAGGCACTTTATTGCGCTGGATCGACTGTTGCGTAACTATGTTCTATATCTCAGTCTTTCCTTCACAACAAAGCGCAGGGTCGACGGGAGGAGAGGTTTTTCAGTGGGTATTGAGGTTGCTCGCCCGTGCGGCATCGCTCTGAGTCTTCCACACTCCTCAGTGTCAAGCCATCGCGGACGAAGCGCAAACAAAGCATACTATTGCTAGCGTTATCGCCCCCGATGGATGCGCGCCGTTTCCTAGTGACGGCCCTGAGAGTGCGTAAATCGGTCAGCATTTTTCCTCGCCTCAAACAAAAAAAAAAAAAAAAAAAAAGCTCCCTTAGCAGGTAGGAAAGCAAGGGACCATCGACCCCCGTCAACGAAGTGGAGTGTGTTCTCCCAGGGCACACTCCAGGCACTTTATTGCGCTGGATCGACTGGGTGTAACTATGTTCTAAATCTCAGCCTTTCCAACACAAACAAAAGCGCAGGGTCGTCACGGGAGGAGGGGGTTTTTAGTGGGTATTGGGGTTGCTCGCTCGTGTAGCAACGCTCGGAGTCGCCACACTATTCTGTGTCATCGATCGCGGACGGGCACTGCCAAGAGCATACTATTGCTGCAGTGTCATCGCCCCCGGTCGACGCGTGCCGTTGCCTAGCAACGGCCCAGTTTGTGCGTAAATCGGTCTAAGCATTTTCCCTCTCCTCAAAAAAAAAAATACTGAAGAGGCGTCTGTAAGAGAAAAAGCGTAGACAGAGAAACCTATAGACAAATTGATAGCTTCTGTCGCATTCACACAAGAAAAAGAGCAACTTATACCAATGTAGTATAAAAGAATGAGACAGAACGATACTATTTTTTGTTTCACTGAGCGTGCCGCGGTTCAGACCACCGGTGTGCTTAACAAAGTTCGACAGCTGAAGCGCAGCAGCTATCGTCTTCCTATAAAATACAGTTTTCACGTGCTTTATGTGAAGTAATTCATATTATATTTTGTTTTCAACAACTTAGACTTCCTATTTCAACCTTTTTGTTAAGAACATGGTGCGTTGTAGCCTTAAAGGGTGTAAAAGTGATAGCGGAACGAAAACCCAGGATTGTCTTTTCACTCGTAAGTATACCACTGTTTATCAGTTACTAGGCATTCAGTAGCATTTTATTATGTTCATATATTGTGAATAATGTACTCTAGACGTAAATTCATCTTAAAATAGCACAAAAATAACAATTACAAATTTTCACCTAAAATTTAGTGTGGCCAACTTTTTTTTAAATTATTTCACACTATTATAGGAAATACAATTAGGAATTTATTCTGCATCGTGTATTAATGAAATTTGATGACTTGTTGTAGTTTTCCTGAACCTGATAATTTACATCGGAATTGGATATTAGCTGCAGGACGGACAGATTGGACACCAAAACCATCAACAAAAATTTGCATTTTGAGAAAAAATTGTTAATCAAAAAGAAGAAAGTTACACTGCTATTCCCTAATGCTGTACCTATTCTGGTAAATATTCAGTTAATAATATATTAAGTTTCAAACCAGGTTTTTTAAGATTTTTATATGTTTAGTGTTTTTAAAACTACAGTGTGAACTCCATGTAACGTCACTCGATTTAATGACAAACTCCTTTAAGAATCGAAATCACTTGGCTTTGGTTGGTTTAGATTGTCTTCCACACAATGACACACTATCTAGCGTTACACCCACTTTCAATAACGACAACAATTAAGTAATAATGCCGTTTAAGTTGCCAAAATTAGTAAAAGCGGCGCAGCTGTATACATTTTTCAAAGTACTATTTTTTGTAAACAACAACTTTCTTCACACTTTTTTGTATAAATTGAATTTTTTTTAGGAAAAAATGGCTTGTATTCCATTATGTTCCTGCTTCAGTTTAAATGAAGATACAATTATGGAAACTGAAAATCATTTGAACATTCCTGTAAGTATATTAAATAAAAATAATATGATTTTCCCGCAATCAATACAATTTTTGTACAGTATTAAGATTAATTACTTTCGTTATTTTAATTCGCATATTCTCCATAACCATCACTAGGAAGTAATACAAACAAAAATATTGTGTCCAAAAAATATTGTTTCCAATAAAGTTATGGTTTTAGTAACCATAAACGGGTTTTTTGATTTTAGGACACGACGCCAGAGTACACACCTCGAACATTGCGAAAAAAATGGCAAAGCTTGAAAATCCTATCATCCGAACGACTGAAAAAATTAAGAGCTCTTCGAGAAAAAAGTTGATGTTTAACGAAAAAGGTAGCTAAACAAGAAAATGTTATTGCAGAACTGAAAACAAAGTCATTAATAAGTGAGGAAGATGGGGATTTATTGGAATCTGTTGACTTACCAATAAAGACTTCTTGAAAAAATTAAAAATAAACATGTTTTATTATTTATTCACAAAACCAGAACCTACTATCACATGAGAAACGGCAGTTATTTATGACTACATCACCATCATCTATCCCTAGTCTCCTGCCCTCATTGCAATTAATTTGAATTACGCAGCATGTCTTCTCCTTTGCATAGAATGCATAGCAACCTATCGATGAAAATCTTCCTTACATCCAAATTTCTAATTATCACAATTATTTTTCCTCACAAGGTATCCCTAAATATAGTGACGTCATCTTTTTTGTCCCTTTCTGCGGCACGCTATAGCGGTGTCTATAGGATTCTCTGTCTACGAGAAAAAGATTGCATTTGACTTTGAAATTTGACAGTTGTACACATGATTGACTCAACAGTCAACTTCATTCTCTATTAGATTAGTTAAGATTAGTCGTTTTGTCGTCTTTTGCAAAATGTCTGTTCTTTTTCAAACAGTGATAAATACTGGAAAACTTTATTCTTTTAGGAAATTATTAAATACAACTCTTTCTAATTGCAAATGTTTATTGCAACGTAAATATTCAGGTGGGATGTATAGTCGTTACTTTATTATATTACAATTTGACGGTTCTTCAGAGGTTATGAATCTTTTTTGAGAAAATTGTTGTTACATACAGTTTTCTGAGTATAATGGGACTTAAAAAATTAAATATCTGTCTTAGTAACAATAATTACGATCTCGTGCGCTAAATTTTTAGTGTTAAGTTGTTTTTTACAAAATTTGGCTCTATATTCTAATTCCAAAGTTGAAGGATTAATAAGTATGTATGGTGTATACATAGTTGCCCTATTTTATATAATCAGTAGCAGCTAGATGCTTCTCATCTCTTACAATAAATATCCTGTGAAAAATATCTATTCTATGTTTAAAGATTTTTTATCTTTATTTGAAGTTCCCACAACTCTTTATTTCTGTTGCATATAATACATTCACAATAAATTTTGGTAATTATGCATTAACCCAGAATGGAAAAATAAGCATTATTATATATTACAATTCTATTAATATGGTTTGCTATGGTATAAAAACGATTTTAAAATCGTCGGAAAGCCGTTATTTAGATTAAAATCAAAGAAATAATCAAATTAATACGATTTTACACAGACTGCCTAATAAACTAATATTATTAATATAAAATAATAGCACAATTTACCAAAACGTTGTGATTTTGAGCACAAACACATAACTTAACTTAAAAGCAACCAATATTTTACAACGTTAGTCAATAAAGCAGTTCATATTTTTTGCTTAGAAAACTACAAAACATTTTCTTCCCAGTTCCCGTTAGAAACGCCATATTATTAGTATAGTTATTAGTTCACCACAATGGCAAGGCAAAGGAATCTAGTCCATACAGACAGGTCTGTTGTATAAGTATTCTTGTAGCTCGATTCTTGTAGCTCGGCGCACATACTCAAAATATAGAAAGGTTGTGGCGTGACATAAAAGCAAATGTTCCACAATATGGTCGTCGAGAACAACATTTTACTGGTTATTTAGCTGAAACTAGATTTCGCCAAACTTTTACTTCCACTGGTAACAGATTTCACGACTTCTGGAAGGCAGCTGGTATATTATATCCTCCCAGCAATTAGGTAAGTTTGAATATTAAGATATAATATCACATCAAATACAGTGAGTTGGGTTCGGTTAGCTTTAGACCGAAGCCCACGAGCCGAGCGAGCGGAGCGAGCGTGCCGCGGCAGCGGCCGGCGAGTGGCAGAACCGACTGTTAACCATTTATTCATTGGTAACTATTTAAACAATGGTTACAGTCGGTTCTGCCTGGCTTTGGTCTAAAGCTAACCGAACCTAACTCACTGTTATGGTTATTGGTTGCGACCTTTGACTGCCCCTCATAACCTATACTTACTTGATTTTGCTAACATTGACATTCATTACATGTTGTTGGAAATGACATAAGTACAAACTACAAAAGTATAATAATTATCTTATTGACAATAATGTGAAAAATCTAATATTCCATATTTTCATATCATCCAGAAATCTTCCATTTTATTAAATAATTAAATTCTATAATTAAATATAGAATTTTTGCTGTATATATTTAATTCGTTAGCCTGGTGTTTAGCAAAATTTAAAAAAAAACGTTTCCTTAATTTGCTAAATTATTTATTTAAATCAAACTTTAAAAAATATATTTGTGAGGCTGTATGGTCTAGGATCTTTGCCTGTTCTTCAAATAGTGAAGAACACAAAACTACTACTACACATGTTTTAATCAAATGTGGCTTTTTCAGTTGTCACAAGAACTCCGTTGAATGGCGTCAATTTCACCTGCAATGAACTGAAGCTATACGAACACTTCATATATCAGAATTGGCTGTATGGACTAGATTCCTTTGCCTGATTCATGGTTATTAGCAAATAAATAGTAGTTTGTGATTGTGGCAAATAACAATGGCGTAATGTGATACAATACTTATAATTTTAAATTGGTTTTATCAGTTAATTATTACATATAGTTATATTATAAATTTGCAATATAATCTTGAAATTAAATATGTTGTGCTTTTTTCATAATTAGGTAAGTTTTCACGCTAAAATTGAACATTATTTCTATCGAAAATATGACGCACATATTTAACGTAATTAATTCTATTGTTTATTAATTTTTTGCCTATATGATAACTTGCCGACGATTTTAATATCGTTTTTGTATCATAGCAAACCATATTAATAGTCTTTGTAATATAAAATAATGCTTATTTTTCCATTCCGGGTTAATGCATAATTACCAATTTAGGTAAAAACATAATATATAATAGATAAATAAGGTTTGTATATCGAGTTTTTTAGTCAACAAAGTTGGCAACTCAGCATTATGCTGCATTGAAATTTAAAAAATATGAAACACATTAGCTCAGGGCTGTTTTTACCGATATTCTGTGATTGTGTGATATCACATAGGTCAAGCCGGCCCTTAGACCTTCTATCTATCTATTTTAGTTTCATTTATTTAATGCAACACCATAATTTGGTGTCAAATTGAAAGAATAAACAAATATAAAAATAAATTTACTTTTAGGGTCAATTTTTAATCACCAGATCAAAAGTTATTCATAGAATAAAATATAAAATGGGAAAATTAAAAATCACAGTTCCATGATAAAAACACTGGGATTGTTTCACTTCTGAATTCAGTCAGGTTACAATATATTCCACTGATAACATTTACCTGATGATTGTAATATATACTAATTTAGAAAGTTCTTTTAAATTAGTATGGAGGACAATAAATTTGTATTACAGAAATCTGTTTTAGACACTCCAAAGAAGTTTTCCACATTTGACGAAGTTGTAGCCCAGAGGAGAGCAGAAGCTAAAAGGAGTATTGTTGTTCAAGTCAACTCCGATGCGTCATTCAATGAACTGTATGGGTATTGTTCAAAATATGCTAACATCAATGGTATACATCATTACAAAAACAGTACTGATGAGGTGCGTAAATTTTTCTATCTGAAACTGCTTCATTAGACATTTAGACTGCTCTGTGGTTGAGTAGGCTAAGCTTGTGCTGACCTATCTTATGTAATGTAGAAGCTGCTGGCTCTATTCCTTGCAGTGTAAATTTCATAAACCAATGTTGCATTATTGTCTGGGGTCAGCCCCAGAATGGTGATTATATTTCCCATAACACGAGAGTAGCTTGTTTAGCTTGGGTATATATAAAATGTGTTTTTTCTGCTGATTATATGTTTTTTTATAGTTTATTCATATAGAAGAAAAACAACTTAATTTAAGTAATAAAAGAATACTGATAAAAAGTGTGATACTAAAAAAAACCCCTAGATCCTACATTTGGTGTCATAAGTCTTTCTTTTATATTTTGATATCATAAAACACCATTAACTTTCAACTTTTTAGTAACCGACTTCGAAAAAGGAGGAGGTTCTCAATTTGTCGGGATCTTATTTTTTTTTTTTTTGCTTTTTTTTATGTTTGTTCGCCGATTACTGCATGATTTATGATCCGATTTACGTGATTCTTTTTTTGTTTGACGCGGAATAGCTTCCAATTGGTCCCCTAAAAATTTTACATAGTTTGGCCAAGTAGTTTTCATTTTATGAACATTTTTCATGGAAATAATTTTCACTCCGTTCCATATGTACACCGATTACTCTGAGATTTATGATTCGATTTACGTTATTCTTTTTTTGTTCGACGCGGAATAGCTGCCATGTGGTCCCCTAAAAATTTGACATAGTTTGACCTAGTAGTTTTCATTTTACGAACATTTTTTTGTTCCCGGTTCTTGGGACCTATATTTTTTAAGAAGCGCGGCACCATTCGTAGGTCCACCCATACATAGCTAGACACTAAAAAGTAACAAATAAAAAATAAAAACTTCATTTAAAAAACCGACTTCAAAAACTAAAAAACTAAAATGTATAAAATAACTTATTTCTAAAGCTATTATTATTAATATATATTATCTAAAACATCTTGAAGTCGGTGCAAAGTAAAACATAAAAATTACTATATTTTGAAAATTACTAAGCAACGACTTTAAGATGTTTTAGATAATATATATTAATAATAATAGCTTTAGAAATAAGTTATTTTATACATTTTAGTTTTTTAGTTTTTGAAGTCTGTTTTTTTAAACGAAGTTTTTATTTAAAACTAATTTCTAAATCATCTTAGTAAAATATTTGAAGATTTAATTAATAACTTGCGCTTTAATATAATTGACTAATTAGTCAATACTTTAAATAACCACTATATTCAAATTCAAATTCAAAAGTTTTTATTCAAAATAAGTTCCACTGGAGAACACTTTTTGAAGGTCATACATATAGGTTAAAATTTTATTTTACTTCCTAGTCTATGTACACCGCTTCGCAACGTGTTATTGCTGTTAAGGAGAAGTAGGAACTAAAAATCTTTAAGTATTAAAATGCTTGTTGATAGTGTATTGGTATTTTCCAGTACTAAAGACACAAGAGAATTATGACTTGTGGAGCCCTCTAGCTAAGTAGTATTTGTGGACTTTCACATCTACATTTTATCTCGAGAAATTTTCATTATTAGTTATTTTCTTTCATATTTACAGGTATCATACTAGGGACAACTCTGAGTCCCTTTCTTTTCCTTTCTAATATTTGCTAGCAAGAGATAATTTCTTTTCAGCATTTCATGCTCATTGAGTTCAGCTCTGAGGAAGACCTGAAAGATGTGCTGCTTACATGCAGTTCCCACCAGAAAGACATTGATGTAATGGCCCTACAATCTCCATTTCTCTGGTTTCGAACTTCAACAGGCAAAAAGGAAAAATTTACAATTCCCAAAAACATTAACCTGATGACAAATAATGGCTGTAGGGCAACTGATGAAGATGCCCTGTTTGTAGATCTCATGAACTGTAAGACTGTTTCTGAGCAAATGCAATTGTTATATGATCAGACTGCACTGAATGATTTAGGAGTGCGGTTAAGATATATGATTGCGAGGCAGGTGGGTGAGAAATGTTTTTAAGAAATCCTATTACATATAATATTCAAAAAAGAAGAGTCTATGATCCTGATACTCCCTGACACAAAAACCACATTAAGGATTTTGATGTAACCAATTATTTATCAGTTATGTACTGTGTAACTTGCTAAGTATAGAAATAAACAGAACAATATATTAAGAATACTAATAAAATTAAGTTTTAACGCTTTTAAGCGCGGTATTTGATTTGATTTTTATTCTGACGTTTTCACCACTTTTCAGTAGCCGAACAAGCTGGCGGTAGGTTAAATAAAACTTTAACAATATTAATTAACACTTGACACCTTTCTCTTGATCACTGCAACTGAAAAGTGGCCGAAACAAATAAAAATATTGGGCTTAAAACTGTTAAAATGTACTTTTAATAAGCATTTAAAATTATTTCTATGAGTTTATTTTAAAAGTAAGATCCTAAGATGTTATTTTAACTTCTGTACTTTTATATTTTAATATTGTTTTTGCTTCACGGGTTTGCTGTGTTTGTAATCATTTTATTTCCATAGTCAATTCATTTTCAAGATATTATTTGTAGAAGACTAGAGAATTTAATATTTGTACGCCCTGTGAACCAATTACAATTTAAAGTCTTTTAAGAATATAGGTACCATGTTATTAATCCGGCTCGAAGGACCAATAAGTGTACAGTTTGTACACTCGCTCTTGGTTGTAGTGGTGGACGCTGGCAGTAGTTGGTGGAGTGCTGGTGTTTTCTTGAGTAGGGTGAAGAAAATACACCTTGTTGCTTTTGGGGATTTATTGTTGTACTATTACTAATAACTTTTATTTCATTACAATATTGCTGATTTTGTTATAAATTATTAATTGAATACCTAATTTTTAGATGTATAATATTTTAGTACATTATATATTAGTATTGGAACGAAGTTCCTTATCGCGGGTTGCGAAAGGGGGCTAGACGGAAAAAATTAAAACCAAAAGTAGTAACGACACTTTTTGCTATAGTTGTAAGCCGTGCGGCGTGCGCGTGTTTTACTAAAATTGAGCCTACTGATTAAGTTTATATTACATAATATTTGTTAATAATAATAAAAATATTATTATACCTTAAAAAAAAATATTACAATTCCTTCACTAATTAATCGAAAGGAACTTCGTTCCATCCGGGTGCCCCTTGACACCTCTCAAGTTTTTTTTGTTTATGTCAGAGAGTAAGAAAAAAATGTGCTTTAATTTGATTGTCCTTTATATGCTCTGAGTTATTTCTCTTGCATGAGTTGAGCAGATAGGTGGACGGACTAGCTTATCACTAAAGGTGCTACAAATGCGCTACTACTCTCTTAAGGATACTGGAACCTGACAACTAATGCCAGAATACAACACAAGGTTGTTACGGCGGTATACTCTATACCGGGGTGGTAGCTAATCAGACGAGCAAATACCCTGCCTCCTCACTCTGGGTTATTTTGTCTCCTCTTTGGACAGGCCACCCGGACACAGGAAATTGTATTCTGTCTGTTTCGGCATAGATATAAGTGCTAGTGCTGCGATATGAGTTGTATTGACCATTGTGCGGTTTACTGGCTTAAAGGCCTAGTTGCCAAGCCATAAATATTATTTAAAAAAAATGTGCGGTTTATTTCAGCTAGAATGTGTATTCAACAGCCTCTATGCAAATGTGGTGGTGAGACCGTTCGGCTCTTCGGTGAATGGCTTCGGAAGGATGGGCTGCGATTTAGACCTAGTTTTGACAAACGAACTTACAGGTGACATGGTAATTTATTATATCAATTGTTTGCAGACTATTATCTCTTTAGGTTTTCACTGTTATGTTGCATGTACGAAAGTAAACAAACATCACTTGCACTTTCTTTGAACATTTTTTTTAGCATGTTTAGACTGATGGCCGATTCCCATATTTTACCGGCCGTTCATTTGTCTTACTATTGATTATAATTCGACATAAGCTTGATAAAAGTAATGTCAAAATTCAAACGATGGTATGGCTAGTGAATGAATAGTACGATATAAGAAACGAGCAGTATATGAATGTATTTAGACTTATTTTAAAGTGTTAAAAGTTATTTGAATTTAACAGGGTCTGTGGTTGTATGGGCTCAGCCTTAGCTAACCTACCTCACTGGAGTGCAGAGGCTCTGGATTTAATTCCTAGCATAGTAAACTTCGCAAACGATCTGTCTATTATTTACTATGGTCTGGGAGTCTGGGAGACAGAGTGGTCTATCCTATATTACCCATAGCACAAGTGTAATTTGTTTGACTTTGAGACGACACAATGTGTGTCTGTCTGTGTTAATATGTTCTTTATTTCTCATACTGGGAGAGTACACTTGAAGTTACCTTATCAGACTGATAAGAAAACAGTACTTCTCGTTCCTGGGAGACGATTCCCCGTGATGTTAAAAATTTAAAAATTAAGTGAGCCTTGCCCCTTTATACAGCCACTCTGTAAAATCGCGGTGTAAAAATGTAATTAAAAAATATCAACAATTTTTTAACATGATTTTGTAATTTATATAGATTTGTGCGAAATGTTAATATCTGCAATGTTTAAAAAAATACTTGCTGGTAGAATGGCACAGAAAATGAAATATAAAAGAGATGGTTTGTCGTATATTATACGTGAAGCAAAAACTTTGTATCTGTTTTTACGAAAATTGGACGGAGGAGTATGAAATTTCGCACACTTATAGTTTATATAGAGAAGAAGCGACCAATGATAATATTTAAAAAAAAATATGCATACAAATCCATTAAATCAATTAAAAAAACATTACACAGACACTACCATGTGTTTGACACACGCACGCACACATACGAGTATATACTCTTTTGTTTACTGTTCAAGTGAAATGAACAACGTGTAGCCTTGGCGAAATCTGTGATTATACAAGCATAGTCTTTGGTATTCATTATTATGGGCCTATTTCGATTATGGAGACGGATATTTGTGTAAATTGAGTTCAGCATAATCAGATATGGATTTAACGCCTTATATTGATTAGAGAAATAGTTGTTTGTTATCAGGTTTTACTTTACTTTCCTCATATTCGAAATGAAGAGTGCCTCTGATGAGAGTTACCTCAGGTGACCGACATATTTAGACCCTCGAACCATCGCCCCCCCTCGCTATCCTTCTCGTGCCTAAATAGGTTACTTTCAACCCTTGTGTAATAAACTACTATATTTATGTATATTAAGATTTATTTAAAGGTATAATAATAACACTCCATAAATGTCCCACTGCTGGGCTCGGGCCTCCCATTATAGGGGGAACGGACAGTATACCCGCCACGCTTGTCCAAGCCGGCTTGGCAGGTTTGACACATCGGTGATCTCGATGTGCAGGTTGCATCGCGATGTTTTCCTTCACCGTTGTTAGCACGTGGTAATTAGGTCTAAAAAATTGCCTAAGTGGTGCATGCATTTCGGTTAGGATCGAACCCGCGCTCTTGAGTTTGGGACGCATCCGCTAGCCATTACGCTACCACTACTTACTTAAATGTATATGTTTGAATTAAAAGACTACTATATAATTCTTGGAAAATAATAGCACACGTGTCGTATTTTGATTGGTTTTTAATAAATTTTTGATTTACATAAATGCAATGATGGCAACACGATGTGCCAATAGCGAGGATATGGATGGTATCCATACTACATAGTGTGCTGGATATCATGAAAAATATACTTTGACAAGTGCTGACAATTGTAAATTATTACTTGTACTGTGATGTAAACTCACGTGCAGGTTTTATAACGATGTTTTCCTTTACCACTGTTAGCACATGCTACTTGTGACAAGAGAGGTGCGCATGCATCTCGCGAGTACCGACCTCAGTCGGGGTCCCGTAGGCGCAAGATCTCCTCCCGTAATACCGCTGCAGGGGCCCTCTAGCATGTAGGGAGCAGAGGAGTCTTCACTCCTCTTGACGAAGTGAGTTTGCCTTTCCCGGGGCATTCTCAAGCACCGATGCGCTAGGATCGGCGTGGGCGTATCTACGTTCTAAGTCTGACGCTCTTCCTGCCATAAGCGCGGGGCACATGGTCTCCACACAAGCCGGCGATTTGACTCTGGTGCCCATTCGTGGTCTCACCTCTCGTCGCTTTGGTCTAACTAATCCCTAGTAAAGGACCCGGTAGTGTGCGAAATGCATTTCCCCCGCCCAAAAAAATTACAAGCACATTACGTGAGAAAATTGCTTAATTGGTGCACGTGTTCCGGTCACATAAATGTGTTTAGACCAGGGGTCGGCAACCTTTTGAGTCGGAATAGTAAAAAAAATACAATTTACTAAATTTCAAAGTTTTCAAAGAGCCACAATTTTTTTCTTGCCAAAAATAAATATTTTTTGCATAAATTAAGTGTTTGATTATAACAAACGAATCTATTTATTCATATATAAGTAGTGTTTTTCACAAAAAAATATTATATTTATGTGACATTATTAGATAATTACTTATTATTAAATAAAAGAATGAAAACAATTAACTTACAAGACTAACTTGTGCTTCAATAACAGACAATTGGGCAAACAAACTGAATGGAAACCATGTCTTCTTTACATATCAAGAGCTTCATAACATATAGGGGTATGCCCAAAAAAGCTATTTTTTGTTTACAAAAAATATTCATGTTACAATTTAGGAGGTCTTATCAGTATGCAAGTGTATTACGGATTTCAGCCTTATACAATCAACTAGTATTGTTTTATATACAATTTTGTGCATTGTGTAAAAGTGCACTTTAGTCCGTACACCCATTCGGTATAAACCCTCGATGTATAACTAAAGAGGCACATGTTGCCGACCCCTGGTTTAGAGTGACCTCTTGCTAGAGCTGTCCGTGTGTGTTCAGACGGAGGCGTCGAGGCGGCTGGTGTACCAGGAGAAGAGGTGCGAGGGCGGGCTGCGGCCCTGGCAGCGCCACCTGGAGCTGGTGGCGGCGCTGCTGGAGCTGCGCGTGCCGGGCGCCGCGCGCGTGCAGCGCATCCTGCACGCGCGCGTGCCCATCGTCAAGTGCGCGCACGACCTCGCCGGCGTCGACTGCGACCTCTGCTACACCAACATGTCAGTGTACACCGGCGGAGTGGAAGTGTTCGCCACTTTTCGCATTTATTCATTTAACGTTCCACGAGCACATGTCAAACTGAGTCACAGAACAGAATGTTCCACACAAAATTATGTTTAAATCTTTCTATTTTATCTAAGAAGATTGTTTAGATATGAGATATATAATAATCGACCACACCTTTATTTTAAAAAACTATTTATTATAAACTTTAATTACAATTAGGTGCACTTAGGTCTACTGCTCTTACAAGACTGAAATAATATTAATTATAACTAATACACTACGGGAAGCTTTTCCGCTGCCCAAGCTGGTGACACATCGTGTGATCAGCGGTTCTCAGGGTAATGTTAGGGTTGGCGATTGGCTAACTTATGTAAAACTTTTTTTTATTGGTATTAATATTTATTATGATAAGCATAGTGAAAGCGTAGATGATTAAAACTATTATTAATCTCAGTGTCTATCATTGTCAACAATATATTTTTCATTTTTTGGCAGTATTGTTTCTTGTACTTGTGCAATCAAAAATCGACTTTAAGCGGCAGACATTTTCATTCCGCGACTGTAAGTCACATCTTCTAGGTCAGGAACGCACAGAGTTATAGGCAACAGGGGTCACTCTGGAAAATTATAAGCCAAGGGCGGGCCACTACAAAGGTTTTTTACGGTCCACTACGGTACTTATTTTTACCTATTCTTGTAGTTTTTTTAATAATTTCTAATATTCGTTGGCGGGCCGCATTATTTCTATATCGACAGTGGGCCGCGGTATATGCATCGCTGTTCTAAATCCTCACTGCCAAGTAGGGTTCCCAATTGTGTTTGAGAAAAATAGCGTATTACGTTTTTTAAGTTGGGAAAAAATAAAATATTATTTTATTACATGACTTCAGCAGACAGGCAAACGGTCCACCTGATGGAAAGCTATTACCATCGCCTATAGGGTTTTGCAACACCAAAGGCGTTGCATGTGCGCTTCTGCTCTTTTAAGGGAGACTGGAACCTGGTCACCAATGCCGGAACACAACTCAAGGTTGTTGTGGCGACATACTTTAGGTGGTAGCCATCCAGTAGGGCAAATGCCCTACCACCTATTATTACTATATTTTGCAAATTTATTGTTTATTTGGCTGTTGTAGAAAATATTTATTTTTGCTTTTTTAATTTGAAGCCATTTAATTTTTGACAAAAGAAATCAAGCCTAATTATCACTAAAAATTAACCTATTTTTTTCCCTAAGGTCTGGCGTGTACATGTCCGAACTGCTCTGGTTGCTAGGCTCCCTGGACCCCAGGGTCCGCCCTCTGACGTTCGTCGTCCGTCGCTGGGCGCAAGCTGCGGGCCTCACCAATCCCCATCCCGGGAGGTGGATCACTAACTTCCCCCTGACCCTCATGGTGCTCTTTTTCTTGCAACACGATGGCAACGGAGGAAGGATATTGCCTTCAGTCAAAGAGTTGGTGCGGCAAGCTGGTGAGTTATCATAATCCTCATATATATATATATATATATTACTTTTGATTATAGTATTTTTTTAAGTTTTCGCGACTAGTACTCATAAATCTACGTTTTAAGAAAGAAAGAAACTTTATTTGTAAATATAGCGACGTAATTACATTTCTTATACATTTTTAAACACAGAGCATATTATGATCGCCACATTTTCAGCAAACGAGATTTGCTCTCAGCATATTGCTGTGCCGGAATTATATCCGACACAACGCTGATTTTCTGTGCAAACCCTCTTTTGGCGTAAGGCGAAAACGACCCAATTTGGTTAATAAAATAATAATAATAATTAATAAAACTAATACTACTTATGTAATTCTTAATAATAATACTTTAATGCGTAAAAGAAATCAATAAACTTTTGGCGGTTTTAACGCGGTATTTTATTTGCTTTTCATTCCGACGTTTCGGCCACTTTTCAGTAGCCGTGATCACGGAAAACAAAGATGGCAAGTGTCAATGAGTATTGTTAAAACTAAACTGACGTTAAGTAAAAAGTTTAATCTCAAACTCATTGACACTTGATCTTTATCTGATTACGGCTACTGAAAATTAGCCTCACCGTCGGACAGACTTAGTTCTTTTTTTATTATTATACTAGCTTCTGCCCGCGAATTCGTCCGTGTAGAATACAAAAAAAAACCTCCCGATTTTGAAACATTTTTCATTTATGCTCCGCTCCTATTGGTCTTACCGTGATGATATATAGCCTATAGCCTTCCTCGATAAATCGGCTATCTAACAATGAAATAATTTTTCAAATCAGACCAGCAGTTCTTGAGATTAGCGCGTTCAAGCAAACAAACGAACAAACTCTTCATCTTCATATATTAGTATAAGATGTAAAAAACGTAATGAAGTTTTTGTGTAAGTAAAATAAAGCTACGGCTTGACATGACCCAGCAGCGGGGCAAGAGCTAATTTATTAATTAAAACACGTAGCTAAAATGGAAAAAAATATGTCTCAAAAGCTTAATTAAATTCTAAATAATTTTGAAATGAAATGAAATCTTTATTTGTATGAAACATGAAAAACAAGGTCATATGTTAGTGAGAACATGTTTCGCCATTTACTGGCATACAAATTTTCTTAGTAGAATTATTTTCTCCGTGCAGTTTGGGTTATAAATAATCGGAGCGGTGAAGTGAGTATTTCGCTCTCTCTTCCACTCACGGGCCTTATGGGCAGGCATAGTGATACGCATTATTGTTGTCGATAAGCGTTATTGATAGTGTATTTAGTTTTGTCATTTTGTGGGTTAGTGACATAAATGAAAGAAAAAATAGATAAAACAACGTATTTATTAAAATAAGAATAATAATGATTTAAAATAAATTATTAATTATTTATCTATGTATTAAAAAATTAGTAAGTAGAAAAGTTTAGAATGTAACAAGTTGTAATAAAAATAAATATAAATACTTATATCTAAGTTTAAAATTAACAGCAAAAAAGATAATAATGATTTTTATAAAAATGATAATCTTTCTTTCATAATAATGAATTGTCGAATAAGTATATTCGTATATTTAGTATGAATAAGAATTAGTATATTTTGTTTTCAGGAAAGGAAGATGCTCGATTAACAGATGAGAATATAAACTGCACGTTCTTAAGAGATCTTAACAAACTGTCGCCTGAAACGTATGGGACGAATTCTGCCAATTTAGAAACATTATTGCTACAATTCTTTGAATTTTACTCACGATTCGACTTCAAAGAGAAAGCTGTATCAATTAACGAAGGAAATCCCATACGGAAACCTAATTCGTTGCCTTTATATATAGTAAATCCTTTGGAGCAAGCGTTGAATGTTAGCAGAAATGTAAGTTTTGAGGAATGTGAGAGAATGAGAGTGGAAGTTAGAAATGCTGCATGGCAGTTGGACGAGTCCAAAAGTGGGGATGACTGGGGCCTTTTAGGTATTATAGAGAAGAAAACCTCTAGAAACCTAAAGAAACTACTTCAAGTAGGCAATTCTCATAGATTAGTATCTGTAAAGGACCTATTCAAAGATTCCGATGCGTCAACAGTGAATGAGTTGAGAAGTAAAATAGAGAGAGTGACGAAGAAGAGTGGAGATGATAGGAGTGAATTGCCCAAAGAGCAGAAGATGAAGTTCAAGAATAATCAGATTGAGAGTGAGGTTAGAAGGATAATGAGAGATAAAATTGTTTGATGATTGTTTTACTTGATATTTTTAAACGGATTTTAGCTCGGTTTATTAGACACGATTCTGATTTGTCAAATATTTACTGCACTCGGAGTGAGATAATTCTATTTCGCGCCTTAACAATAACACAATACAATGTTGCATATTTTGTATATGCAGACACGAGAGAGCAGGATAGATATACTTGAGAAGAATCTGGAATAAACTCGAAGAAGTAACAAGGACGGAAACATTTGTCTGGCCCTATATTATTTCTATCCTGCTCTTTCGTGTTACTTTGTATATGCAACATTGTATTGTGTTATTGTTAAGGCGAAGACTACGCACTCTTTTCTTAAGGAGAAGAAATTCCGCTAACAACCAAACAAAAGGTGTCGAGGACGATTTGAATGAAAGCAGGGATATTGTGAATACAGAACCTGTAAATACAGGGGGACACGGGTTTCAAATGGAAAGACAAGCAGGAAAAGAAATATAATTGGATATATGAAATAGTTTAGTGAAACTATGGAACCAAAAATACTATTTTTATTTATAATAGACAAAAAAGTTTCTGAGAATTAATGAATGTTTGTTATTATTCTTACACGCTGTTTAGGCCAATATTTCGTTTCGATTCCGCGTCGATCCCCGTTTGCAGATTTCCGAAATTTTTAAAACTGGAAGTTGGTATTTTGAAATTTTTAATACGCTCGCATTTTTATTTTTCGGATTGAGGTACAAACGAGAGCAAAAGGGATTTCTGCGGGTACAAAGGATTCCTCGTCGATCCCCGTTTACATATTAACGAATTTTTTAAAATAGAAAAAGTTTGTTTTTCGTAATTTTCAAATTGCTGTATCTCTTGGGTTTTTAATTAAATGAAAAATGAAAGTGGTACAAAAGACCCCAAATCAGATCCCGTTGAAAATATTTGATTTTTCAAAGTCGGCTGCGAGTCAAGTTTTCGAAACGTTGAACTTTTTTTGGTTTGACGTACAAATGAAGATCAAAGTGGTACAAACGATGTAGGATCTGGTGGTAATTTTAAAGATTTTTTTTTTTCAAATATATGTCGTATTTAACCACTACATTGTGTGTGAGAAAAAGACTGGTTATTACCGCTGTGTGCAACCACCTGATCCTCGACGACCGCTGCCATACATCTCCAGGCTTACCGAATTGGGGTGCAGTTTCGGGAGGTTAAGGATAGTGGCTTGATTTTCCTTCCCATATGATCAATCAGATGCAACAAATGATCTGATTATCCTGCCGTCCACTGTTCTTAAGTTATATTATCGAAGGCTGCACCAGTCCAGGAGGTAGGGTATCCTTACGCAACCGCCGTTACATGGTGTGCTATAGAAGAGGTGGGGAAGGACCTCGAAAATTTACACTGTACCACCGCACGCAAAAACTACTGAATAGATTTCAATGAAATTAAAGTAATATAACATCAGAATTATATACATTAGGGTGGCACAACTGTCAATATTTTTTCTGAGTCGAGTGAAAGAATGTTATTTTTTGTTTGAAAAATTATGCGACAAATTTTGAACTGAAACTTTCAGAAGCTTATTATTATTTGGTCTATAAAATTAACGAGAAAAAAAATGAATAAAAAAACCGTTTTTGGGCATTTTTGAAATCGTAAAAAATTGGAACGACCTCTTAATTTTGAGCTGTCCTTAGGAGGGAGTTAACATTTTTTTCCTTTCACCGGAGACTCAAAAGAAATTGTCGGTTTTTTTGCGCCACCCCATAATATATATACACTGACGGACTCATAAACTGCATCAAAGTAATAGACGACTTGAAATAAATATTTTAACCAAGTATGCAAACTTTCTATACAGATTTAAATTGAAACCTCTAAATTGGTTCGTGAACTTTAAAACAGCGTAGGGTCATATCCTTAAGTTTAAGTTTGTGTACTGGGAAGGACCTTAAGACTTTTTTTTAAGGAAAAAACAGAAATTTAAGGAAAATTGGTTTAATTAAAAAATTGGTTTTAACAATAGACACAAACTTTATGCAAGGGTTTATTTGTTTTAATAAGTTGTATTACCTCCACGTGCCCTTATTACGGATTCTAATCGGTTCCGCATAGATTTTATTAGGGTTATTAAAAGATCTTGCGGAATATTGTCCCATTCTTCTGAAAGTGCTGTTCTTAGTGCTGCCACTGTCGTTGGCAAAGGGTTTCTCGCATATACAGCTCTTTTTAAATTGTCCCAAACATGCTCAATGGGATTAAGATCCGGGCTGCGTGCTGGCCAATTCATTGTACGTATCCCAACCTCTTCGCAATATTGTCGAACTTGTGCAGCAGCGTGCGGCCGGGCATTATCCTGCATTAAAGTAAAATTTTCGCCTATGAATCCCATGTAAGGCACCACGTGATCTTCTAAGATCTCTGTTATGTAGCGATGTGCAGTCAAACCCCCTCTATTACCGTTTTGACGGACCATGTCTATGAACACAAGTTCTGTTCGCCCGTTCATCGATATGCCACCCCAGATCATACACAAACCGCCTCCAAAAGGAACACACTCCTCAATGCAACTTTGAGCATATCGCTCCCCACGTCGACGATAGACTCTTCTGCGACCATCTGCACCATATAAACATGTCCTACACTCGTCCGTGAACAATACGGAGGTCCATTGCTCTTCTGTCCAATTCCACCTGAATCACGCGCAAATCTTAAGCGAGCTTGTCTGTGAGCTACAGACAACTTTGGACCATTTGCTGGTCTAAAAGCGGTGATATCCGCTTCCTTTAACCTTCTTCTTATTGTTCGTGCACTCACGTTTACTCCACGCACTTCATTAAGCTCTGTTGTGAAGTTGTAACAATAAATCGGTCATCACGACCGGTGGTTGCTCGAGTCCTGCCTGTACCACGTCTCCTTCTGTAAGAACCTGTCTCCACAAACCTTCTGTATATTCTAGAAACCGTAGACTGGTTTAAATTTAAATTTCTACCAATCGTTCGTTGATCTAAGCCCTCCCGCACCAATGCTACAATTTGAGCCGCTTGTTCGGACGAAGTATCCATATTATGGTTCAAAAACTCTCGATGAGTTAAAAAACTAACCCAACAATTCTGCTGGTAACAATAATTCAATTGACAAAAGAATAAAAAATCAATGAGAATCAATTTAAAACTTTGCTATAAATAACACGCAAATCTGATACTACGAGTAAATTTTCTTTTCCCGGCTATATTCATTTGTTTTACTGCAGTTCTATTTTTAAATTTTCCTTTTTTTTGAGATTAAGAGCCAGTCTCTCCATATTTATATAATTTAATCTAAAAAGTTTGCATACTTATTTAAAAAAATCATTTCAAAGTAATCCTGAACTTTGATGCAGTTTATGAGTCCGTCAGTTTACGTTCTTATCGTCTACGTTCTACACAATGGGTTAGTGTAACAATAGGTTTTTTTAAAATCAAAATTAACGGATTCGAAATAGATTAATTTTTTTTAATCTAATAGAAGCTCACTTTAATTTTGGTCAAAATCGTTAAAATAATCGTTTTTTATAACTCGAGTACAGCAGTAAGTGTATTATAATATAGACTGAATATTTGAGTTTACCGATTGTGGTAGTGTAATTAATATCAGGGGCCTAATTCTGCTATTGCTATCTCGTCAAAATTGCCTCGCGCTGTCGTCTTAATAGTAGGTTTGCCTGATTCCGGTATTTTATTCTAATGTGCATATTGTCCACCACGTGCTAACAACGGTGAAGGAAAACATCGTGATGCAACCTGCACATCGAGATAACCGATGTGTGAAACCTGCCAAGCCGTCTTGGACAAGCGTGGCGGGTAAACTGTCCGTTCCTCCTATAATGGGAGGCCCGAGCCCAGCAGTGGAACATTTATGGGCTGGTAATATTACTTAATTTTGTCTAATGCCAATTATGTTTTTATGGTAATACCATTTTTTTCTACTATTTTTCCACCGCAATGATATCGAGAAAATATTGTGGATAGTAGAAAACAATTTTTTGACATTATCGCAATAGAGTCGTACTTTGAATTTGTTCGCAATGCCAAAATTATGAACAGCAGAATTGGGCCCCAGATTTAATGTGAAAATAAATATAGCTGAAATTCGTTGAAGATTATTTGTTAACCATTTACAAATTCGAATGTAAAACAAGTGTATGCTTGATAATGTACATATAGTAATTAAATTTGTTTTTTTTTCTAATTTTTGTATTTTATTTTCATAAGCATATATGCTTATGGCACCAATGTTTAAAGATACCTTGAGATTAAAATATTATTTTACTAATCATATAGTCTGCACCAAACTCTATGGTCACTCTTAGCAAAACAAATGGCTGCGCCAGAGATGATTTCTCATTCAAAGTCAAGTATGCCGCAGCCATATACAGCTTATCTATTTGGAGATTAATTTAACATAATTAAATAAAACACTAAAACATAAAATTAGATAAAGAAGACCGAAACAACAAACCTGTCATTGTAAAACTTTATTTCACTAATTTGTTAACATATACACCATTCTGGTTCAGAATCTATTTATAAAATTAATTTATTTCTTAATTAATTATTTAATTATTATTTTTCTCTGGGACTGGGGTGCAAAATAAGCTTTACTTCATTATGTCTGAGATAATGAGGTGTCATTTTTAGAGATTTATTACTAGTACGTTCAAGGCCGACATTTACAGTACATGTTATAAACTAACTCACGTTTCGGTTATATATTAGTAGTAGGATATGCCCGCGACTTTCCACGCTCGTCTTGAAATTCTCGCGGGATAACCGGGACACGGAGTATCGTAGTATTTAAAAAAATAATTTAAGTGGAAACTGTGTCAGACTAAACTAGTTTTTATGCTTCGGAACAACTTCAAACGGCTCCCAGGAAAATTCCCGGGAATGAAAAATATCACACATTTTATTACATTCGATTTGCTATCGATCAGTCAAATAATCAGTCTGGCCCTTTCAAATCATTCCCAGAAAATTTCCCGCGGGATTCCCAGGATATAAAGTAGCGCAGATTTTAAGTCTAAGAATTATATAGTCTATTTCAGTTTTTTTGAATATCTTTAATATAGAGACACGGCATGTTTAGAATTTTATAATATTATAGATAAATCAATCAATCTTTTAGTCGTGGTAGAGTAATGGCTAACTCACGCGTCCCAAGCTCGAAAGGCGCTGAAAGGGCGCGGGTTCGATCCTGGCCGGAACTTATGCACCACTTACTAGTGATGTAACGAATATCAATTTCTAAACATTCGCGAATGCGAATGTGGATGCGAATATCTGCCGCCGATATTCGCGAATACGAATGCAAGTATTCGATTTCAAATTTGGTGGCATTTGTCTATGGCTCCGATTTGACAAATGACATGGCGCGCAACTCGCTCGCGCTCACTTGTCATTGTTCGTTTGTTTATTGCATGTAGAAAAAGGGAAATTAGTGATTTTTAACACGAGTAAATCAGTTACCAGTGAAATATGGACCTATTTTACGCTTTTCGATGCTGAACGAGCTAGATGTTCAAGGAAGAATTCGTTTTTTTTAAATGTGTTATTAGTAAGTCGGCAAGTTGATTAATTATAATACAAAACCAATACCAAACGTTAAGGCAAAAACAGATTATTATTAAAATAATTGTAAGACTTTTTAAGTTAAAATGCATGGTTTTATAATAAAAATCGTAAGAAAATCATGTATTTTTGTTTAATTTACCTGGACTTATTAATTTTTTTAGAATGTTCATATTCACAATATATTCGCATAATTTTCGCGAATGCGAATATTCCAAAATATGCGAATATTCGTTACATCACTACCACTTAGTCTTCTGATTTAATGAGCATATTTCCAATTACCACGTGCTAACAACGGTGTAGGAAAACATCGTGATGCACCTGCACATCGAGATAACCGATGTGTCAAACCTGCCAAACCCCTTGGACAAGCATGGCGGGTATACTGTCCGTTCCCCTATAGTGGGAGGCCCGAGCCCAGCACTGGGACAGTTATGGGCTGTTATTATAATCAATCATTTACCGAGAAGATAGTTTATCGATTAAAATCTGTATTTTCGGATTAACTAAACAACGGTTCAAACTGATATCGCCTTGTAGGATTCGTTTAAATACTACAATATTACTGTGGCATAAACTATCAAGAGTTTTCTTATAAATATCGTTGTCTATGATCGATAAAACATAATCGATTAATGTCATATCGATATATTTTTGTTTGTCTATGATTTTCGTCGCGCAGCGATTGGTCCACACTGTTTCTTCCAGAAATATATTGTATCTTTCATTTTGGTCAAATACTCGACACTGAAAAAAAATATCAACTATTCACGCGGCTTCGGTCACGTTATATTCAATTATCACGCAGAATATACAGAGTTACATTTTCAAAATAAAATATTGTAAGGAACTTTATAGAAAATCGGCTCATATCCAAATTGGTCAAGAATGGACAAGGATAGCTATTTCTCAATTTTGAAATAACATAAATAAAACCACTTCAAGTGAATTGGAAAAGTTATTGTTCTGCATGGCTTCCGAGTTCGAGAAAAAAATGCTTTTTTATTGATGTATAGGTTTCCGTTTGACCACTGTCTCACCTGATGTTGAGTGATGACGCAGTCTGGGATGGAGCACCCTTACCTAGGCCTAGAGATACCTATTCACTCGTGACTTCAAGACTAAGATTGTATTCGTCAGGAAAAACAGACTCCGGCGAATTATTGCACTCTTCGACATTGCGCACAAGACAAGATGACGCGAAGAAACGCTTTGTTCTTACTGGCGGTGTTCCCACCACGCAATAAGGTGGCTCAATTCACAGGAAAAAAAAATTGTTTTAATACCGGGCCATTTTGAAATTTTTTGAATTTGCCCACACACTTTTTTCAGAAATCTCAGACTACTTTTATTCCAGGCTATAATTATACCCCCTTTACATTTGCTTACTTCCACGGCAGGCAAGTGGAGAGAGACATTGGCAGCACGAGTATGTAAACGCAACTTAATTGAACATTTGTTACTCGCGTTGATTACTTCCCTCGTCACTGTGGGTATGATGTAGAAAAGTAATTAATTTCTCACCTCATCACTGTTATCGTCAGTGAGACAAACTTCAGATTTAAAATCCAGTAATGCCAACATAATAAAAATGGCCGCGTCGTCATGTTCCTCTATATAATCTATGATATCCTCCCCACATTTGTTCGGAATAATATTGTCATCATTCCCGATGTGCAGTAACAATGCATTTGCTGTTCTTTGTCGCAATATTTCATCGTCATCTTCGAGCATTGTTACTATTGTCGACCATAGAGTTCCTCGGAATTCGACTGAAAAAGCATTATTTGAAGCCTTTTTAACACTATGGTATTTTTTAAAAGAGTGTCATAATATTTCGTCGAGGCCGACAGCGCGGTGATGATATCTCTGATGTTGCAAAAGTGTGTACGCGACGGTAACCGCTTTCCAACACCTGTTGGAAAGCGGCCGTCGGTCCACCTGGTCCGTCGGCCTGTTTGATTTACTCTAGCTATAAAAAAATAACCTAGCATTTCACATTTGTAAAAAGCCTTGCAGAGATTTGGGCAAGAAAGTACCAAATATACCTAATATTAACTATTTGGGCAGAGATTCCCCTTTACCACTCAATAAGCAATGAACACCGTCTACACGCCACACCGCCTTTTATACGAAAATACTACGAAAGCTACCCTACATAATAATATTATTATCTATGAAGATCATCTATGTGATATTAATATAATCTATGGTTCTCATAACTGCTGTGATGGACATCGCGTAACACATTTCATTAGACTCAATCACATTTTTAAACCTTATTAATTATTCATAACATGAAATTATTAATTAACTCCATTTGGTTAAATCCATGAATTTAAGATTTTTTATATTTTTTATAGCCTGTTAGTCATTTGTTCACAGACACAGAAAGGAAAAAACAAGACATATGGCACTAAATAGGATAATATATATAGGTATAGACATAAGTCACACACTGCACATGCACTTCCTGACAACACCAGCATGTAACAGATATAAGAGTATATCTGTATATAATGTATAGACATTGACATAAGTTTAGGATTAAAATGAGTATAAATTAATATAATAAGTTATTCGTAAGGTACACCTCAACATAAAAATCACAAAATTAATGTCACACACGTCAAATAAACTCTAAAAACTTTCATAGAAATGAAGTTGTAAAAAAAAGGTACGGAACTAGAGTCCTTAGAGTTGTTACAAAAACCCCTGAAGGTAATTCTAGTGCGCTTCTGCTCTTTTAAGGGAGACTGGAACCTGGCCACTAATGCCGAAACACAACAACACTCAAGTTTGTTATGGCGACATACTTTAGACCAGGGGTGGTGGTCATCCAGACGGGTAAATACCCTACCACATGGCTGTGGGTTGTTTTGCCGCCTCACGACAGGCCTTTCACCATTCTCTGTTTCCTGCACGTAACAATCGAGCAATAATTGTTATAAATAGCCTGTCGAATCAGACACTAGATAGGACGATATTGAAAAGGGTCTAATTAGGACTTGCAATTTATTTCTTACTAGCTTCCGCCCGCAACTTCGTCCGCGTGGAATAGTTTTTTCAAACATTCTTCATTGGTGCTCCGCTCCTATTGGTCTTAGCCATCGATCACTAATAATGCGTAACGATATATAAGCCTTCCTGGGTGTGGTCTACATATATGTCCCCGGAATCATAAGTAATGGGGGGTAGGAGGGGGGAGGGGGGGTGGAAACCTTACTCCTTCTGCAACTCCTATGTGGCGGAAATGTTTAGTTCCTGAGTTATTAATGTTTTTGTCAATCTAACCTCACTTCTGTTTTTCACTTATATATAAGATAAATAGTGAATGGTTACCAGTCGGTTCTGGTCGCTTTGGTCTACACAAAACCTAACCTAACCGACTGTTTAAAACTCCACATATTTAAATTTTCGGATACATACAGTCTCCTATTTAAATAAACCTCGTCAAAAAACGTAAAAAAAGTCTCGGCGACAAAATTACCAGATCATTGTTGTGAATTTCAAACTTCGATAATTAATTGAATATGTATTTTTTCCACTCAAAACCAATTTCAGTTGTTATAAATAAGTCTTAAATATATTCCTAAACACATTAACCATTAAAATCATCCAGGAAATCATCCGGGGACATATATGTAAACCCAACCCGCCTTCCTCGATAAATGGACTATCTAACACTGAAAGAATTCACAAATCAGACCAGTGGTTCCTGAACAAGCTCTTCAGCTTTATACATAAGATATTATTTTACGTGCATACTCACATCTTTCTCGTGCGTTGAGCTCATCCAAATTAGTGCTCAATAAATCGCCGACATTTTCCTCCAGAAACTTAACTACTACACTTCTGGTATCCTCGTTATTATCGGACGAGGAACAATCTAGAAGTACCCTCAAAACTTCTAGAACTCTTTGTGAATGTACAATTTTAAATTTCATCGTTACAAAATCACATAAACTTTCCAGATATATGTGAACTAAATTCTCGTGACATTTTTCTATTGTTTCAAATAACTTCCCAATTATTACATCCTCTGTATGATTTTCATTTTTAATGTTAATTAAGTATCTCTGAGTGTCTCCTTGTAATGTCAATAATTTAAGACATTTTTGCTGACATTCTATATATCTATTATTATATAATATATCACAGAGTATATGAATATATTTCGTATCATTTTTTAATTTATCTAATATATCCAAATAAGAAATCGCTTGTAAATGTTCTTGAAATTTATTCTCTATGTTAATTTGTTGATATAATATTAACAAATAGTTTAAACCAGTTAAAATAACTTCATAAGACGCATGTTGGAGGCTTTTATACAATATATCAATAATGTTGTTTTCATTGTATTTTATTACAAGTATAAAGAGCAAATAGAGAGCGTTGGACAGGCAAACTTCTTTGCCTGGAGCGATATTTGATTGAGTGTCTTGAAAAATTAATTTAGACAGATTTGAAATTATTTTATTAACTATGTCGTCTTTTATTATCCATGGCAACCTGAAAAATTAATTCATTTCAGCATACAAGAATGCTAGAAAAGTCAATCGCCTAGAAAATGTACTCTAAAAACGGACTATTTATAAAGCCAACCTCGAGGTTATTTTTTTTTTATTTTATTGCATGAGTTCAGCAGATAGGCAGACGGCCCACTTGCTGGAAAGCGGTTTCCATCGTCTATTATGGTCATTTGCAACACCAAAGGTGCTACAAATGCGCTGCTGCTCTCTTAAGTGAGTCTTGAACCTGGTCACTAATGCCGGAACACAACTCAAGGTTGTTATGGCGGCACACTCTAGACCAGGGGTGGTAGCCACCCAGTCGGGCAAATACCCTACCACCTGGCTGTGGGTTGTTTTGCTTAAACTATCCTAATGAATATTATAAATGTGAGTTTGTTCCTAACACTTTCACGTCGTATTTACTCTACCGATCTTCACGAAATTTTGAATACACGTCGTTCAGGGGTACAGAAGAGAGCAAGATATCTTTCGTCTATAAAAAAGTTTCCCCACTGAATATAGGATTTGCGAACTTTCGCGCAAGTACACTCACGATTGTACTAGAGAGAGTGATAGCGACACAATCAATACTGACGTGTGAGTAAGACAGAATACCTCGTGGTTCGTTTCAAGTATTGCTGAATACGCATAACGCAACAAAAATATATGTGCAATGGCGTGTTGATTAATCGATTATTATTCAAATCGAGTATAATTAAGAAATATAAATAAATTTATTTTCTATTTTCTAATAAACTTTAAATAGTCTCAAACTAAATAAAGTAAGAACTATCTGAAAGAGAGTGTCGGGGTGAAGGTAAGGAAAGGAATGCTCCGGTGGTTCGGGCATGTGGAAAGAATGTATGATGAAAGAATGACTAAACAGATATACAATGCAAAAGTGGATGGATGCAGAAGTCGCGGAAGGCCACGACACACCTTCCATGATCAAATTGATCGTGTATTAGCAGAAGGTGATGTCAGGAGCCTTAAGAACAGACGAGCGTGCATGACAAGAGCTATGAATGTCAAAGAAGCAAGTGAGGTGTGTAAGAATAAGCCTGTATGGCGCTCTGTTGTTCGTGCCTACCCCGCAAGGGACCTGGCGTGAAGTTATGTATGTATGTATGTATGTAAATAAAGTATTAAAATTAATTACATTTTTATTTTTTAATTCAAAAAGTAACAGTGTATGTATTTTAAATACAGATAAAAAAATCAATGAACAACGTAGCATATTCATATACGAATCATATTATATAAAATAAATAAATACCTCCAAACCAACAAATTGATGACTCGCACATGTTCGTCCACTAATAAATAACACGGATTCCCTTCAATGCCTTGTTGTAATATCCATAAAGTATCATAAAAACAATTCGATAGACGTTCTTGTGACACTTCATCTATCGTCAAGTCCTCGGGCTTCGCATTTAATAGTCTCGTTAACTAAAAAGAGATTTGTATCAACGTGTGATAGTGGTTAAATAATACTTCACATAGCAAAGATTTATTTCGAGAACTAATACCTATATACAAATCGTTACGGTTAGGTTAGCGAATGCGCTACAGCCATTGTGTATGAGCAGGACAAACGATGCAAGAGCGAGACAGAGCAACTTTTAATATGTGCGCTGCCGTATTGCGCTAGCCAGTTGTTCGATGTCCGCTGCGACGATTGCATGTATACAGCTCCCATAAATTATTAAATTAACTACATTTATGATATGAAAAGAAGTACACCTTGCATTAGTTCAAAAGACAAAAAAGGTCGCGAATAGGTTTATACGATTATGTAATACTAGATATTTATTGCAGAAACTAAATTTGCTTTTGAAACGGTCTAGTCTACTAGACTCATAAAATTCGATAAATAAATACTTAGGGCCTTACTTATAATAATCTCGTTAAGAAAGGATTAGCCATCAATTAAATAAGAGACTCTTAAGCCCCTAATCAGTGGCTGTCTCAAATAAAACTTGCCATCTTGCCTCTTAACAGTCACTTAATAATAATAATAATAACTTAAACTACCTCTCGATGTCGGTTATTTTTGACAGTTATTTATGAGTTACTTTACCACCTCCTCTTACCTTAAGACGAGATTATGGGTAAGATTTTCGTTAATCAGTTGCTAAGCAGTTTCTTAAAATTTAACAACCGATTATAAGTAAGGCCATTAGCTTCCTTAGGTAAAGGTAGATCAAAAAAGAGATGATTGCGTCATTCCAGTCTAGTGGATCTCTCCTACATAATCGAAAAATAATAAATGTACGGAAACTAGCGGCATCTAGTGGTCCAGGAACATCAAAAAATATAATTAGTTCCCATTTAGTCCACTTAACTTCACTCAAGATGGAGCAGTTCAATATCGTTGAATAAATACATCGCGCTGACGAGATCTTAAGAGCATTAATGAATAAAATAAATTACCGCGCTTAAAACCGTTAAAACGTAGTTTTATTATGTATACATGTCGCGAAAACTTAAGAAAATATTAAGCATAAATGAAACCACAAGTTATGGCCATATTTGGTGAATCTTGCACACTTTTACATGAAGTTTTATGTCAACCATTTTTTTTCTTTTAGGCATAAATTATAGTCTTAGATATAACTTTTTTAACTAATTTTATTCTATCTTTCGCTTTATTCCAATTTAGATAGATAGATAACACTTTATTGTACACCATTACAGAAAAACTTACGAACTAGTATTATTATAGTAGGGTACAAAGGGCGGTCTTATCGCTAAAAAGCGATCTCTTCCAGACAACCCGTGGCAAGAATATTCCGATTAGAAGTGGCGATGGTGGTATACATAATTATTATACGATTACTTCAATACCAATTTAGAACAAGTTATAACTGATTACTACCATCTAGTGGTATGTATAGGAATATAATACCGATTATAGCGCCATCTATCGGACAGGGTAAATGATACTTTCATACTTTATTCCAGAGAGGCTCATCTATTTTATATATAGCGTATTATATATGGATTGTGTGAACGTTGGCACGATGATGAGGAATGTGGAAGGTGAATGCAAAGAGAGAGGAGCTCACCTGCAACAATATACCGTGGCAATAATTCTTCTTTATGTACGGCTGAGATATGACACGAAGCATTTCCATCAGGTGTTGCATGTAGTTTTGGGGGGACACGAGGGGCACCATGGCTTTGGCCGCCAGTTGCCTCGTCTTCAGGACACCGCTGCTTGCACATGACAGCACATAGGGCACATACGCTACGAGCTGGAGAAAGGCAGTAATTTTGATGAACAAATAGTAATATTTTCAACATACAGAAAACAACAACATTTAGATATTTTATAATCGTTTGTTAAATTTTAAGAAACTGCTCAGCAACTGATTAACGAAAACCTCACCCATAAACTCCTCTTAAGGATAAGAGGTGGTGGTAAAGTAACTCATAAATAACTGACAAAAATAGCCAACATCGAAAGATAGTTTAAGTGACTGCTAAGAGGCAAGATGGCAAGTTTTATTTGAAACAGCCATTGATTAGGGGCTTAAGTCTTTTATTTAAAAGATGGCTAATCCTTTCTTAACGAGATTATTATAAGTAAGGCCCTATTTGTCCACAAATAGCTATGTCTGATTAACAGAATATAATCATGATAATACATTTATTATAATAACTTATGTATTTTGAAATGTAATGTATGTATTTGTATATTTATTTCTTAAATTAGTTTGAGAATTTATGTAGGTATCTATTGCCTTATTCCTGCACCACCTAAATCGCTTTGAGCGATAAGGCCGTCTATTTTATTGTATGGAAAATATTGTAAATATAGTGTGCAATGAAGTGTTATCTCTCTCTCTGTATATTTTCTTTACTTTTCGTTATTATTATTCCGGTGGTAAACTAGATTAGGCTCCCATAGAGTAAATAGTAACCATAAATAAAATTGAAACCAAATTATTAAAACGAATAAGTTGGCGGTAGGCTAAATAAAACTTAAATAATACTCATTTGACATTTTTATCTTCGAAAAGTGGCCGAAACGTCAGTATAATAAATGTCAAATATAAAATACAGCGCTTAAAACCGTTAAAACGTAGTTTTATTAACATATAGTAATTCAACCAAATATACAGCTTCTATAATTTCAAAATCTAGCAAATCACATTGTAAAAAATACATGAACGTTTGTGTATCCCTTATTTTGTTAGACATTGAGTAAAGTATTATATTTATCCGAAACATGTGAAAACAACGTTTAACAGTCGTAAGCGCGTCGTTTATTTGATTTTTATTTTGGACGTTTCGGCCGCTTATCAGTAGCCGTGTTCCCGGAAGACATTAACACTTGACATATTTGGATTTTGTTATCGTGGCTACTGAAAAGTGACCGAAACGCCGAAATAGAAATTAAATAAAAGACGCGCTTAAAACCGTTAAAACGTAGTTTTATTATAGTTTAGTTAAATACAGCAGAGACCTACCTTCAAATTAGAGACGGTTCCTTCCAATGACGAGGGATACAAGCGTGCCAATAATAGCAAGATCGGGTACAAAGATGGCCTCAACAGCTGGCTACCCTCATTCGAACTAACTTCTTTGAGTTTTTCCTATAATAATATGAACATCAAATGTTTGAATAACGATTAAGCCACCTCGAATATTAGGAAATGTAATTAAAAACTTCGTTTAAAAAAACCGACTTCAAAAACTAAAATGTATAAAATAACTTATTTCTTAAGCTATTATTGTTAATATATATTATCTAAAACATCTTAAAGTAGGTGCTTAGTAATTTTCAAAATATAGTAATTTTTATGTTTTACTTTGCACCGACTTCAAGATGTTTTAGATAATATATATTAATAATAATAGCTTAAGAAATAAGTTATTTTATACATTTTAGTTTTTTAGTTTTTGAAGTCGGTTTTTAAACGAAGTTTTTAAATTTTATTTGTTACTTTTTAGTGTCTAGCTATGTATGGGTGGACCCACGAATGGTGCCGCGCTTCTTAAAAAATATAGGTCCCAAGAACCGGGAACAAAAAAATGTTCGTAAAATGAAAACTACTGGGCCAAACTATGTTAAATTTTTTGGGGACCACATGGCAGCTATTCCGCGTCGAACAAAAAAAGAATCACGTAAATCGGATCATAAATCACGGAGTTATCGGCGAACATATGGAACGGAGTGAAAATTATTTCCATGAAAAATGTTCATAAAATGAAAACTACTGGGCCAAACTATGTAAAATTTTTAGGGGACCAATTGGAAGCTATTCCGCGTCGAACAAAAAAAGAATCACGTAAATCGGATCATAAATCCCGGAGTTATCGGCGAACATACATAAAAAAAAAGCAAAAAAAAAAAAAAAAGATCCCGACGAATTGAGAACCTCCTCCTTTTTTCGAAGTCGGTTAAAAAGAAAAACTCACCAACATAAAATCGTACAAGTGCGGGTATCTCAAGAAAAAAATACGGCCCGTCATTTTGTTTCTGACGCACAACTCGTCCGGATCGCGCGAGCGCTGGACGCCGAAGATGCGCACCATCAGCGCGCTGAACAACAGCGTTGACGAGTTGCGCTCCTGCGAATATCATTTATTATTTTTTTATAATTTGGTAATCGATGGTCAAATCAACTGCAACATTTATTGTTTAAAAAAATTGGCAATTATAGAGACTGCCGATAGATGAGAAAACTTAGAACTTTTAGTATCAAAATTTGAAATTTCATAACATTTGAATTAAAACACTATTTCAACAATGCACAGTATATAAACTTTTCACTAAATCCATTCAATTTCACTTGTAGGATATACACAGCAGTAATGTTGTACAATACGTCAGTTGTATAGCTACAGATGCTATAAACATGTCGGTGACGCGAACGCATTTCATCCACCCAAAAAGCGTCTGAGGCCCGGTTCACACGGCATTGTTCTGCACGTTTTTTTGCAGTATACTTATAACAAATAAATAGTCGCGCATACAATGTACATACAACCATTCAAACGTCGTGTTAAACGCGCCACATCGCCTCAATGGAAATTGTTGTATGTGATCGATCACTAGATGGCGCTGTTCTTTAATGAAAGGCGACAATCTTTTAATTGTATGGTTTTATGTATAGATAGTTCAATCCACGAAGACGCGCCCCACTACATTCTGTAAAGGGAAGGCGCGGGGTGAGGGGCTTTAAGCCCGGACAGCAGTCTCGAGCCAACTCCCGTTCGGTGTACACGACTATTTCTGAATTATATCGCTCTCTCTCTCAGACTTGAATTGCAAGTTGCTCTACTTACATTATATTTAAAATGTCTAAAAAAACGCAGCGGACTGTACTGAAGAGCCAGGTATGAATAATATTTTATCGCACAGTATTAGAATATAAAACTACCTTCCTTATACACGAATCAAGTTTTTTTTCAGGCAAGAGATATAATCTCAAAAGTATATGAATTTATGAAAAAAGAAGCGAATAATAACAAAGCAGAAAGATTAACCGATGCACGTTGGCGAACAGCGCAGGCTGTTGGTGTTTCTGAAAGCACAGTGACTAGAATTTTAAGAGAAAAAAAGGCTCAAGGGGAGGTCGCAGCTTCTTTGGATGAGGAAAATGTTGAATGTGTTGCAAATGAGGCAACTACGTCACACTCAAACTTTGCGAAAACAAGTACGGTAGTGTTTACGTCACCTATGAAAAAAAGAAAGATACAACCAAGAAAAATAAATTTAGATGATTTTGATATAGGAGTAGTCAGAAAAAGCATAGAAGACTTTCATAGAGAGCACCATCAGTTTCCAACATTATTGCGATTACAAAGTATTTTAAGATATCGTATACAATTCAATGGATGTAAAACAACCTTAAGAACTTTGTTAATTAAACTAGGATATAAATGGTGCAAAACTGAGAATAACAGAAATACGCTAACAGAAAGACATGAAATTCAATTATTACGACTAAAATACCTAAAACAGGTGAAATCTTTGCGCAATGAAGGTAAGCCTATTGTTTATACTGATGAATCATATGTACATTCCGACCATGTGCAAAATAAATCATGGTCTAGAAAAGATTCAAATATGGGAATAAAACGAAAACTGTCTAAAGGAGTGCGTATAATTATGATACACGCCGGAAGTGTTGCAGGATTTATACCAAATGCGTTGCTAACGTACAGGGCAGAGATTAAAACAGGCGACTACCACGATAACATGAACACAGAGAATTATTTAAAATGGTTAAAAGAAAAATTAATACCTAATCTTCCGAAGGATGCTGTGGTAGTTTTGGATAACGCAGCCTATCACAACTCTACTTCGGAAAAAATACCGACGTCTAACTCTAACAAATCTGAAATGCAAAGTTGGCTCACCGCAAAAAATATCACATTTGAACCGACATTTAAAAAAGTAGAATTATACGATTTAATATTAAAAAATAAAGAAAATTTTCGCAAGTATAAAGTCGATGATTTATTAAAAGAACATAATTTTACAGTATTACGTCTCCCACCATATCACCCAGAACTTAATCCAATAGAAAATATTTGGGGCATAGCAAAAAATTACGTTGCTAGCCGCAATGTCGATCAAAATTATACCACACTAATGCCTATTTTAAATGAAGCTTTTCAACAAATAACTAATGATGTTTGGGCAAATACATGTCGGCATGTAGAAGATATAGAAAACGAATATCTAAAATACTTTGATTTAGACTTTAATTTTGTTATAAATATCGGTGATACTTCGGACTCTGAAATAAGTGAAGATACTGAATAATCTTGAATAAATATCTACTTTTATATTTGAAGAGATCGATTTTTATTTATAATTACTTCCTTTTTAAATATTTGTGAGTGTAGGACTTTTGAAAAGAAAATGGAAACAAAAAGGACTGGGCTATTAAGACGAACTGCTAATGGATCGAACTAAAAACTTTAACACTAACTTTTTTTTGTTTATACATATACAATTTTAAATAATTCAATTGTAATGTTTTAATTAATGTGTATACACATTAATTTGTTTCTTACTACTTTTACTGTTTAGTATTATTTTCCTTGTTCTAAATAAATACTTTTGTTTCTTTCTAAAATATTTAAGTAGAGCATCTTTCCAGATGATCAGCTTGACAGCTGATTTATGTGCTAATTTTATTTTTGTGTGCGTGAGACTACATCGCTAATAAGTGCATAATGATAGAACAAACACATTGATAATTGCTTCGCACACTTGCGCTATCAGTGATACGGGAAAAAAGTGGGGCGCGTCTTCGTGGATTGAACTATCTATATTATACCAAAGGATTGTATCGAATGAAGACTCCAATATACGGGTCATGAGTAAAGGTTTTTTATTCACTGTAGTACGCAACGGACTTGTCAAGCAAATCGAATGAACTTTAAACGTATTCGGCTTGCAGTGGCGTATAGTATAGCCCTGTCTTGTTCACACGGCACGATGTCCATACGTTTTTAATCCAATAGCATTTATTTATTTAGCAATTCTGTTCATCGTTTCTAATTGTATCATATAACTTATCAAATAGTTTAGGAGTTTTTGGCGGGAACTGAAAGGTGATGTTGTGCTGTGCAGTTTTATTTTGTAAAAATGTGTAAAATTACTCTAAAATGAACAATAGTTGTAGGATATTGATAGTTTTTGAGTAGTGATTATGTGTTTTGTGAGAAATGTGAACTGTATAGTCAAATGTGGCCTTTTGAGTTGTCACAAGAACTCCGTTGAATGGCACTAGCTGATTACCTACAGTTCATCTGTGCTACACATAGGCTTAAGAAAATGAAGAAACTAAATGTATGTTATAAACTAAGATCTGGCTTAAAGGCCTAGTTGCCAAGCCATAAATATAATAAAAAATAGTTTAGTACGCCCTGATTCTTCATTTATAGGTGTACCCAAAACCTTCTGCTCTGTCGGCGGCGAAACCGTTGGCGCCTTCGATTATACCAGTATAAAACGATAACCAAGCGTGGATCCATCACTGACGTCTAATTACTGTGACAACTGTGTGAAGACTGCAGCTATTCGTTTTTCACACGAATGGAAATCTACCGTATGAACACCCGGGTGATTGTACGTTAAAAAAACGAATACATAGAAAACGTGCAGTACATTGCCGTGTGAACCGGGCCTAACGCGCACAGCACACGGTCTCTACGCATTCACCATACAGGAGCATGTCGGTGACTGGCGTCATTTTCCCATAACATTTTCCCCTATCAAAAAGTGCCCAACGCGACTAAAGAAGTTTTCGCTTTAAAAACTGTGTGCAATTCACACGCAGTAGAAGTGAAACTTTAGAGAACACACTCACAGATAATTCTACTCTAACTTGTATTACTATAATTCCTTTAGCCTATATCCTATATCCGTCAACATATTACAATTCAAAATAAACTTCTCAAGTATTATTCAATTTTCCACTGTTTTAGTCTAAAAAAATTCTAATCTGTGTTGCACAATGTGACACTCTTATCTCAATCTCTCGCAGAATTAGTCCTATAGGTTTATGAGGTTCTTTTTAGTTTCGCTTTTTCATTTCATAAAGTTTCAAATCGCCACGATTCTAAAGAAGTCTCATTTCAAAAAACTAATTAATTGCCTTTGTGACACTTTATTGGAACGAAGTTCTCCTAAAGTCTTAAAATGTGTCAAAGTGTTGATAAGTTTTATCCGTGCATGAACGGAGAAATAATACGATTTCCTGCGGCCGGGCGGCCTGTCGTAAGAGGCAACAAAACAACCCACAGCCAGGTGGTAGGGCATTTGCCCGACTGGATGGCTACCACCCCTGGTCTAAAGTATGTCGCCATAACAACCTTGAGTTGTGTTCCGGCATTGGTGACCAGGCTCCAGTCTCCCTTAAGAGAGCAGCAGCGCATTTGTAGCGCCTTTGGTGTTGCAAATGTCCATAGGCGATGGTAACCGCTTTCCATCAAATGGGCCGTTTGCCTGTCTGCTGAACTCGTGTAATAAAAAAACAAAAAAAAATTAGTATCGAAGACCATCAAAGAAAACAAACTTATCAAAAAACCGTAAGTATAGAAGTACATAAACAACGTATTACGCTCGTTGCGCAAGTGTCTAGTAGTGTAATGTACTCACCGTCCAGGTCTCGCCTTCGAATCCCGTCAACGCCACAAGCAGCCCCTCGCCCACATGCCCCGCCACGCACTCGTCCAGCGACGAGTTCCTGAACAGCGCCCTCAGTATATTGAGGCAGTGAGTTCGAGTCTCGATGTTGCCAGGCGCCCTGTCCTGAGCTAAGCGCACAAGTGTTGCCATACACGAGTGGAAGCACTTCGGGTTGCCGTGCACTTGGAGTTCTGTTGTCACCAAGGCCTGGGAACGAAGACGTCGGAAGTTTAAAATTTAAGCTAGTAGATGGCGTGGTCAGCAGTTTCATTTTTATCTGGGACATATTTGTTATATAGTATATTTTTCTTATTCCGAAGCCGACAAACAGGTAGACGGCCTTTAGGATGGAATAGGAGGATGAGGTAGGAGGATGAGGTAGTGGATCAGGAGGAATGGGATAGAAGGGATAGGGGGAAACGGGCAATCGTAACACTCACTCATGACACGAAAAATTATTAGATTCTCCGTCCAGAAACGGAAAAAGTAATACTAATTCCTGCGTCGGTGCCGCCTGTCGGAAGAGGCGACAAAACAAGACAGCCAAGTGGTAGGGCATTTTCCCGACTGGATGGCTACCACCCCTTGTCTAGAGTATGCCACCACAACTTTTAGTTGTATGCACATCGGGATAACCGATGTGTCAAACCTGTCAAGCCGCTTTGGACAAGCGTGGCGGGTATATTATCCGTTCCGCTCTTAGTATACTATCCGTTCCCCCCTAGGTATACTATCCGTTCCCCTCTAGGTATACTATCCGTTCCCCTCTAGGTATACTATCCGTTCCCCTCTAGATATACTATCCGTTCCCCTCTAGGTATACTATCCGTTCCCCTCTAGGTATACTATCCGTTCCCCTCTAGGTATACTATCCGTTCCCCTCTAGGTATACTATCCGTTCCCCTCTAGATATACTATCCGTTCCCCTCTAGGTATACTATCCGTTCCCCTATAGTGGGAGGTCCAAATTATTATTAAGGTCTTATTGTTAAATTATACTTCAGTGCAAAAATGCCTTTGACTAGGTTGTTGTCTAAATGTTCTTCTTCCATGCTATTACTAACAAGATGTTCTACCTGTATCATGAAGGGCAGTCCTGCACTGCGCCTGGTCGCGCAGAGGGTCGTGTTCTGGTCATTGGAGGCAATCATTACCACCAGCTCCGTTAGGCAGTGTCGCGGCATCTCGTGCAGTTCGGGACTTCTACACCGCCATAATCTGTGACCACGTGCTTTGTTAACGACCAGCTTGAGCAACTATTTTAAAGTGAAGTTTACTCCATCTTCTTGTGTATTTCGAAAATACTAGTGGTCGCATGTGGTCGAAATTCGACCATAATAATTAATGTCAAAGACTATACTTCTATAATCACAGATTTCGCCAAGGCCACATCGTTAATTTAACTTGAACAATAAACAAAAAAGTATATATGCGTGTGTGTGTGTCTAATATATGGTAGTGTGTGTAATGTTTTTTAATTATTTAATGTGTTTTTATGCATTACTTTTTTTTTATTAGCATTTGGCGCTTCTTCTCTATATAAACTATGTGTGCGAAATTTCATACTCGGCGCAAATTTTATGAAAGGAGTACAAAGTTTTTTTTCACGTATTACTATATACATATATACATTTTGAAAAAGTTACAAGTGTTAATTGTTCAGAAGAATAACTTAAAACCCAATAACTTCTGTGACAGTGATCGTAATTTAAACTAGGTCATAAAATTAATGCAACCAAAAATTTCAGAACTTATTATACACATATCATACTTTTTTTACCTATAAGATTACAAGAAGGCTACAGCTGTAAAGTTTTGAAAGTGAGTTTCCATAGTTTGCAAATATTTTTGAATAATACAAGTTTTTGATCTTCAAGCAAAATTCGCAGCCAATTTGCAAGTCTTTCACAGATCAGGAAGTTTTTGTGACAACATGAGAAAACGCATTCTACTAAATACTTGAGTTCTTCAACACAAATGCACTGGCTAGATACACAAATGCACTGGCTAGATACACAAATGCACTGGCTAGATACACAAATGCACTGGCTAGATACACAAATGCACTGGCTAGATTCATAAATGCACTGGCTAGATACACAAATGCACTGGCTAGATACACAAATCGTACATAGCTATGTTTAAAGAAACTATTCTAACCTTGACAATAACTTGGTGAATCCAACGTAAGCTTGTTCGAAAGCCCCTCTGTGTTTCGTCTCTGCCAGTAGCTTTGTGAAGTGTTTCATCATCAAATCCATCTGCCTGAAGCTTAAGGTTCCAACGTCTCTGCCCTCCCCGCTGATTGTTAGGCGTGATGATATCGTGCCCAGGAGGAGGGATACCTGAAATATTGCATTCAAATATTTCCAAGTCTGCATATTAAAGTTGGCAAGACTGTGAGACATACTTAGAAATGGACGTGATTTTACGAAAATATTCCATGGTAAGTAAAAAAAAATCGCCTCTTTGATTCAATAATGTGCTATTATTGAAAATTTGTAATTTTGGCTCTGGTTTCGCTTCCTGGTGAAATCTCCCCTTTTGCTTTTAAATACACTTACGGTAGCTTGTATAATTTCAATTCATTCCATATCTGAAGGCTTGTTTAAGAACCATAAACAAACCTTCAAAAAAAACTCGAACTCAAATATGAATAAAATATGTATAAAGACCGTTAAGCTATAATAATAAAAAGAAATCTGTAGACTGTGTACAACAGTTATAGAAAAAGTTTGGAGGGTCGGGAGAGTTAATTTCGATCTCTGAAAAATTTACATTTCATAGGTAAATATTTAGTAAAAAAACATACAGGAATTAAGGTGTTTGTATTAAAAAATGATTACCTCTTTAACAGACCGCCAAGCGCACAACAACACCATCTGCGCAGTAACTTGCCTCCCGTCGTCTAATCTGACTCCGCTTAAAAAAAAATATCATTCCGTAAAATCTTTCTTCGAATAATAAAACTACGTTTTAAGCGCGGTAATTATCTTAGTAGTAATAAATTAAGTAGTAATTAAATTACCGCGCTTAAAACCGTTAACAACGTAGTTTCATTATGTATACAAGTCGCGAAAACTTAAGAAAATATCATGTAAACTAAAACTATCGACTTTTGGAAAAATCATACCTTTTTTTTTTTTAATTTATTATCCAATATGCTTACATCCGATAAGATAAAAACTAAACTACAAATACTTAGCTATGCTATCTATACTAATACAATAAAGAAGTGAAGTTTGTGAATTTGTTTGTAGGAAGTAATCTCTTGAAATACTGTACCGATTTTGAAAATTGTTTCATCAATAGAGAGCGACATTATTCCTGAGTGACATAGGCTACAATTAATTGCAATTGATATTTATACTTATTACTTAAAGATACATGCACAAGGGTTTGTCGAATCGACAAGCTCGTTTCAGGAGCTAGTGTTGGCTCCAGAGGTTAACCACGATGCTAATCATCTTACCCAGAATTGCCATCATCGGTGATGACCACGCCGCTCATGTCCATCGGCAGATGACCCTCGGGCGATGAGTTGTTCACCACGCACGCCACACCGGCGTTCACAGCCACGCACGCTGATATCATCTCATCTATGAGACCGGTCCACTTCTCATCCTCTGATATTGATCTGGAAACAATTTCTTTGGACGTCTAAACCACTGCAATAATTTCATTTATCTCTATGGTAGAAGAAGACACTGCAATAACATTTGGCGATTCCAGTATACAGTTTTACACGACTTATAATTCCGATCGGCAGTTTTCGATTGCCCAGAAAAGTGCAGATTTTATCTCGTGCAGGAACGGAGAAAGAATACAATTTCCTGCGTTGGGACGGCCCGTTATAAGAGACGACAAAACAACCGTAAATACCGCTGTAGGGGCCAGCATCTTGGGAGCGGAGGAGTCTTCACCCCTGTTGACGAAGTGAGTTTGCCTCTCTGATGGCTACAATCGCATGATTATATTAATACAGAAAAACTACTAAGTAACCTATCAAATTAATTTTTCATCAACTAAATATTATATAAAATATATATAAATTATGTGCAAAAGCAACAAGCACACAAAATTTCATGAGAATCGGTCTAGCCGTTTCGGAGGAGTATGGTAACTAACACTGTGACACGAGAATTTTATATATAAGATAATACAGTCTGATAAAGATAAATGAATTGCAAGCTAAAAATATATAGTGAAGCAATAATTTAAATAACACATACATATGTAAAATAACTGTAGCAACAGAAATCAGAAATCAAACAACAAACACACACAACGAAAAGAATAACATATATCTATAAATTAACCAAATTAAAAGAAATAAACTCCTAAAGTCATAATTATAGTACTTGTGTCATGCCTAAGAGAGCATTAAGAAATTTCTTGAGTTTGATCCAAAACAACGAAATTGAAGGTACATTTCTAATAGGTGGAGGGATATTATTCCAACATCTTGACGCTGCATACCGGAAGCTTCCTCTGAATGCTGCCGTACTGTGTCATTCATTCCATTGCTAGTTGTATTGTACATTGCTGTGTTCCTATTTATCTTTACTTATTTTTTATTGCAGGAGTTCAGCAGACAGGCAGACGGCCCACTTGATGGTAAGCGGTTACCATCGCCTATGAACATTTGCAACACCAAAGGTGCTACAAATGCGCTGCTGCTCTCTAAAGAGAGACTGGAACCTGGTCACTAATGCCGGAACACAACTCAAGGTTGTTTTGGCGACATACTTTAGACCAGGGGTGGTAGCCATCCAGTCGGGCAAACACCCTACCACCTGGCTGTGGGTTGTTTTGTCGCCTCTTACGACAGGCCGCCCGGCCGCAGGAAATTGTATCCTTTCTCCGTTCCTGCACGGATAAAAATTCTGCTATTTAATTTATTTATTTGTATTTAAAGATTTAAATTTTTTTGGAATCTTATTGTTGTAATTTTGATGATGATTTTTGGATTCGAATTTGGGGAGACCTACGCTTTGCGACGGATTGTAAATGGCCGACGATAACTTGTGGAATGTATAACTTACTCAGGATCGATTTGCTCCATGAAATGTCCCATACAGTGCAGTAGCCCATACATGGGTGCTTCTCTCGCTGCACATACGACACTCTTCAAACATGTCGACAGTTCAACTTTTAATGCCTTCAACAAATCACGGAGTAATGCGAAAGTTGTGGCTTCTGCTGTATCACTGGAATATAATGTACTTTAAAAGCGGATGAGCTACACCGCGGCAGCGGCCGTCGAGTTCCAGAGCCATTCATTTACTGACTACGAGTTCTTATCTTCATGCACAATCTACCTATCTTTTCTAGAAACTTTCTTTATGTCTCTTTCATCCCTCCTCACGACATACCCATACATTCAGTAGTTTTCATGTTATTGCTCTAGTAGACAGATAAACAAAAATTCTAAGCCATATTTTTTTTAAATTTTTAAGTTCATTGTACAGGGGTGGAATGAATAAGTTCGCCAGATTTCAAATTGCTTCATTTAAGCGCAAGCACATGTTACCTTTTCAAAGTCACAGAACAAACTGTTCCGCAGAATATTATGTTTAACTGTTTGACAATAAAGTTTAGAATTACTTAGATCAAAGTTGTTTGATTGTCTATCTTGTCTAAGAAGATTGTATAGACATGTAAAACCTTTTTATTCGTTTTAATATTTATGACAAGCGTAGTGATTATATCCTATTTGTTTCTTATTGTAAATCTCAGCGTCTGTCATTGTCACCTTGCTATTTTCTTTTTTCACCTTGCCATCTACACATACGGATAAATTTAAGTATCTTACTAAATACGTATGAAAGTATATACGCTACCTACACAAAATCAATTTTTTTTTTGTCTGACTGGATGTCGGCTAATCTCTGAAACGGCTGGTCCGATTTTGGCGGGACTTTCACTGACAAACAGCTGATGTTATAAAATGGTGGTGGTTTTTGTATGATTCCAAAAAATAAAACAAAAACCACGCAGACGAAGTCGCGGGCGCAGCTAGTCTTTTATAAATGTAATATTTATTAAACTGTTGACAGTACTGTTTCTTATATTCGTGCAAGCAAAAGTCGCTTTAAAGCGACGAACATTTTCATTCCGCTACTGTACAAATTCGAATCCTCTATAGAGTATTATAGTCTAACCGTTTTTAAAAGTATACGGTAATGTAACGACTTTCACTTACCACAATTCATCTGATATACGTTCAGGCAATTTTCTTTTCAAGGTGTCGATTTTGTACGCGGCTGATATGCAGTCGGTTGGCTTCAAAGACGACGCTTGGCGCAGTATATCCTTCATATCTAAACTGGTGGAATATTTATAATCCTGAAACAAATCATAACAATTTACGACCTACTAATCTTAGACTTAATAATACTCCCAGACATTATTCATATATTTACAATAATTCTTTTACTTTTTACTGTACAGGCTATTCGACTCTGGAATGCGCTGCCTGTTATACTGTTAGACATGCTTCTTTTCGGGATAAAAAATATTTGTCTCTTTGTTTGTTATGCTTTTACGAAAAAACTACTGAACTGGACGCCCCACGTAGCCTCCGAGAAGTCTTCAGCAACGTTAAGAAGCTGATGGACTTGCTAGAGGAGCTGGGCTGGATGGAGTAAACCCTCATCCACCCTCGCACGCAAAATAGGCGCTATGTCGTCGAATTGCGGAAACTGCCCGCTCGTAGAAGAAGAAGAGAAGAACCGAATCTTCAGGGGGCAAATAGTAATGACATAGAGTTTGACTTGGAGCGTGGTAGATAAACTCTAGTCAGTAGATAAAACCGAATTAAACCATGTTAATAATCTCTCGTTATTTATAACAACGCACAAATTGCGTGACTGCTGATATTAAAAACCATTAATTAACCTTTTTTTATCAAATTAATCTGTTTGTAATATTAGCAATTAGCGGAACTTTTTTTATACAGTGGACAAATATTACATCAGCTACAGTAGCACTTTAAAAGTGAACAAATGTTATACATGTACAATTCATCACATTAGTGGGCTAATATAAAAAAGTTATAAAGATGTAAATTCCAAACTGTGTACGTTTTAAACAATTAATAGCGTGTATTCCAATCCATTTTTAGTGTTATAACTGTGATGTTTCAGTCGACTTCGAGCAACCGTTACTGCAGAAATGACGCTACGAGTAAAGCCTGATTCATATTGTCAAGTCATTAATAAACTTGAGAATAAGTCCTTATCAACGTTTGCACATACATCTGCTTAATTGTCTACAGTTTTACACAGATCATAATTACGATCGGCAGTTTTGGTTGAATATATTATATTAACTGGTGGTCGCTCGTGGTCGAAATTCTACCATCTTCTATAATCACAAATTTCGCCAAGGCTACACTATTAATTTGACTTTAACAATAAACAAAAGAGTATATATGCGTGTATGTGTCAAATACATGGTAGTGTGTGTGATGTTTTTTTATTGATTTAATGTATTTTTTATGTATAATTGAAAAAAAATATGATCATTCTGCACTCCTTCTCTATATATAAATAGCTAAACTAGCTAAGCTAAACATGCAGTGTTTGTACATTGAAGCTATTTAAACAAAACCCAACTGGAATAGACTATATAAATGATGTAAAATGTGTGTCCAAACCGTTATAAGGACTTAATTCATCAATTTCACAAGTTACTTAATACTTAGCTAATGCATAATGTAAATAAGGCTTTATAGAGACTATTGCGAGTGAATAAAAATAATAAAAATAGTGAAGTCAGAGTTAATATGATCAAATTGTCATGGCATGTCAGATAGTAGTTTCAACTGCGAGCAACTGCTGTGAAAACTAAACAAAATACCAAAGTATGCTCAAACATTAATAGTTTAATAAAAAAGTGGCAAATGAATAATTATAATGAAATTAACATAAAATAGACTTTTGGTTGAGTGAGTTTAGTTTAATATGAAGAATGTTTATAAGTGATTTTCAAAATTCATCTACCATTTAGAGGAGTGTCATCAAAAGAAAAGAAGGTTACAAGAGTCAAAATCAACTGAGATACTTTTTATCATCTCACAAAACGCCGAAGCAGCCTATTGCAAACTATGGATGACATCTGTTCTTGAACGAGTGAAACCTCAAATATTCTATATTAAATAAAATAATTCCTTTAAAAGATATCACGATAACGTGGTATTTTAACTGTCGCTGTTTTATATATGTATTGTTTAAGAATTTATTGTGACATGTGTCACTGTCAAGTGTTAAAGACAGAGTCTTGAGCCGATATAAGACGAATCAGTTCTATCTTTAAATTTAAATAAATCAACCTATGTGACATATATTAAACTTATATCGTTCCAATTGCATACTGTCGTTTCCTATCAGTTCTGTGCTTTTCAACCTAATCTATTCAATCTGATTGATCCGTCTAATGTCAATAATCATCTTTGAATGTACCACAGCGTATCCCTCGTAATTCTGCCTCACAGAGACTGTTTTCTGCCTCTGTTTCCAAAACTAACTACGGCCAAAATGAATATCTGCATCGTCGTACAAATATTTTAGTGACAGGCATTTTTAATTCTTCTAAAGAAATATTTAAGTCATCAGTCGTTGGTAAAGTTATTAATAAGCTTCAAAAGGAATGTAATTTTTATATTTAGATTAGATCATTTAGTTGTGTTTAGTTTTCCCGTTACAAATGTCACAGTATTAGATAGATTGGATAATTAATTTTGATGTTGTAGTGTATGCGTAACTTGCTATTTATGTTTCTGTTCCTTTTCTAGATCATAATTATCCATTTTTGGTTTAGATTTATTATTACGTATTGTTAAGCTTTAAGTTTATGGAAATAATGTAAGATAGTTTTTAATAACAAATAAATATTAGCATTAGGTATATAAATCCCACATTAAAGACAATGAAAATGAGTGTAACTACATCATTAATATGCGCTGTTTTGTCATTTTTGTGTGTTATTTTGTTATATGTTTACGCAATTTGCAAAAGGAAATGGCGCAAACAGAACTTACCATACATAACCCATGTGTTATTCGCGTCATTTCAAATAGTTTGTATTTTATTCGATTACATCGACGATGAGGAGGGTGTTGGAATGATCATGTGCTTAATTTTACTCCTTTCCAACGTCTGCTTGACATTCTGTCACTTTCTGTACTATCTCGTCGCGGCACTACCAGCCGTGGGCACAGTTGAAATAAGCCAAACGAAGATTTTTGCATCTTTCAAATTAATGGTTTTACTTTTATTTTGTATTTGTGATCGGAATAAGGCATTATTCAATTTGTCTTGGGGCACTTTTTCTTTTATTCTCTGGCAAGTAGCGTGCATAATTATCAGTACTAACTATTTCTTGTTTCACAACATTTTGAAGACGAATAACCTGTCCAAATGGAATATGTTTTTGATGTGTTCTATATTGATTTCTGACTCTATAGCGTTCTTGTATGATTTATTCAATGCTTTAAGACTTAAAGTGAACTGGATAGATGTGACTCTTTCCGTTTTGATAAATATAAGAGTGCCACTATTCACTATATTTATTTTTCTGAGCAAATTGAAAGATTTACCAAACGTTGAAGATTATGAATTAACTCGTTTATAAAGTCTGCTTGGGCTTCATTTGAGATAATGTTATAGTTATTGACTGTGGCCAAATGCTATTTAGAGTCAGTCTTCACAGTTGGTTATTAAAAAAATGTTTTTTCTAGGTGCATAATTATTTAATTGAAACAAAACATAAATGAGGTTGTATGGCATTTATACTGCATTTTTTAGTTTATTATCTTTTGACATACAACAATACTTTAATTTAAATTAATTTTCCGTGGTTAACGTAACTAATATTTTAATTATATATTTTATAAGACGATGTAATATTTGCACACCCTATGGGTAATGGCATGTGGACTCATATATGTATAACTTAAGACCTGTATACATTGTATGTACCATGTCATATGCAAAAATTATCATTTCATTTTTAAATAACTACGTTTTTGCCTATATTACCGACGTTATCTATCAAGGTCATTCACAATTAATAACAACATCGAATTTCAAACTTCGACGTATGAAACCCATCGCTACCTCTGCGTAAAACGGTTAATAACTATAAACATTTTTTTTTAAATATATAAGGGAACATTCGCAGGTTTATCTGACACCCAGACCATAGTAAAGAACGGAAAATCTGTCTGCAATGATATTTATCATGTCTGGTGTGCAACCTGTAGCTTCTGCATTCCACTAAGGTCGGCAAAGGCTTAGCTCATTTAGCCACAGAGGTTTTTATTTTACTTATGCTTTAAGCTATATTTTATATTTAAGTATAAATAAGTAAGCAGAAATAAGTACGGAACTTTAAGTTTACAGACACTGAGGTCAAAAGTGGAAATTTAAACCAATAAAAATGTAACCCTAGCACAGGTAGTACAATCTAACTACAACACTATCTACGTAAATTACATACTAAGGGGTTTCGGTGTCCAAAACCGAATCTCTAAGAAATAGCGCAAAACACTTAAGAGTTATATGTATATAATAATGTTTAAAAGAGTTAATACACATAATGTATAATTTGAACTCTTATATCTTATCTTCGTTTAGACGACTACCAACGAGATATCGCTGTAGTTACAAGGTCCTGCTCTGACGCCTACGATATTCAAAATTAATACGTATAGGTGAAACGCTATCGGTTTAAGGCAACATTTTGAAAGTGTGCCACGACGAAATGACACATAAAAACGTAATTTAATACACTATCAGGGCGTTCCATTAGTAGCTCACAACGCCCAAAATGCTCGGCCGTTTCACAAGGCGACCGCGGTCGTCTTGTGAAACGTCACGAATAACGTCATCATTTTCGATCGCACAACGCTCACAACGACCCATGTCAAGAGGTGAGTCGAATAATCGTTCCACTTGGATTGTAGTAATGGGATGTAATGGGACGTAGCCTATGTACTATATTGAGGGCTTCATAGCATATAGACGTATATGCAAAAATACCATTTTCTTATTGTTAACTAAAAACTATGCATGTTACAATTTATAAAGTCTTACCGGTATGCAAGTGTACCTGAAAAGAAGGGCATTCCAAATTTCAGCCTCAACAATCAACTATCTTTGTTTTATTCACAATTTTGTTCCTTGTGTAAAACTGCACTTTTGTCTGAACGCCCATTTGTCATGAAGCCCTCGATATGGTTTTTTTATAACAATTCTACGGACTCTAGTTTCGTAGCTTTTTTATAATTTAATTTAGAAATATTACACGCTTATTTGTTATTGTGTGTGACATTTATTGAATTAACTATATGTGTACTATGATGTTAAAAAGGAAACTTATAGTTTAGTTTGTTTAGTTAGTTATAGTTTAGCTAGTTAACTTGTAGTTTATAGTTCGACAAGATATTAGGATGAAAAAACCCATTATGTCAAATTTTTCAAAATGTCGCTTCAAACAAATGGCTTTTGATCCTTCTATATGTCTCTACTTATTAATGTATTTAAAAAACTTAATGTTTCTAAATATTATAATATGAACAAAATAAGCTCGCTGGATATATATGCCCAGTTTTAGAAGTCATTACAAATCGATAATTGTTTCAACATCAGCTGTCATCTGTTAAACTCGTATACAACCATTATCTCACTATTACTGGATATCCAGATGAAGAAATAGTACAAATATATTTAAATTCTGACGTTAATGTTTGGAACGTCGAAAAATGTGTTCTATATAATAATGTTTGTAAAAATCTGTAATGGAAAAAATACCTAAAATATTATAATATTGTTGAATTTAAACATCCGGAATCTCCTTCAAGTATCTGAAAGACCACGGCACATTGATACCTACAAGTTTTTCTAGATGGTCCTTCGAGCCGGATCGATTATTGATTCTATTATTGTTTATGCTTTTATGTTACAGACCAAATTACTTAAATGTTTGTAATAATAAATGAAACTTAACCTGTTAAATTTTCATGTATTACAAGACACTTAATTTTACATTTGTTTTTGTTTAAATTACCTCCTTACCTTTAATAATTCCACTGGACATCTCTGAAGCACCTCCAGAGCCTTGGCTTTGTTGTTCTCGTAGCTATCTTCTAAGTGCATTAATAACTTGTCCACATTATCAGGTGTCCAACTTCTGGAAATTAAATAAAGCTTAGGAAAATAAGAATACTAAGAAAATATTTTATTTATGGAAGTATAGGTTTGCGTTTGACCACTGTCTCACCTGATGCTGAGTGAAGACGCAGTCTAGGACAGAGCACGCTTACCTAGAAGATACCTATAGGGAATAGGTGACTGTGACTTGAAGACTTCGAGATTATATTGTCAGGAAAAACAGACTCTGGCAAATTAACTCTTCGGCAGTGCGCACCAGTGAAGCGAAACGTTTGGTTCTGACTGGTAGAAAGATAGACTAGATCATAGTAGAAACGACAGAGTGCAAAGTGAAAAACGTAAGAACACAAGTATTTCACAATGATTTATAAGAAGTTAAATGATGCAATATGCAGGCAAGCGCGTTATGTCCAGCGTTACTAGTAGTCTGCTCGTGTTGTCAGATCATATTCAAATTCAAAAGTTTTTACTCAAAATAAGTTCCACTGGAGAACATTTTATGAAAGTGATACATATAAGTTAAAATTTAATTTTATTTCCTATTCTATGTACACCGCTTTGCAACGTGTTATTGCTGTTAAGGAGAAGAAGCGGCAAGAAATTCTTCAGCAACACGTCTAGCTAAAAATTGTTTTTTTTTATTTCTCATTCTATTTGACTAAAATTTGATGGTAATCACTTTCCATCACAGTTGGGATGTCAGCCTGACTGCTGTACTCCACCAATAAATAAAAAATCAATCTACGATAAATAAATTAAAAGTCTGTTTTTGAAGAATAACAAATACCTTTGATATCCGTCGATTTGCAGATGTTCACACCACACGAGCATTTGCAGGGCGACACAACGCCTACTGTAATTAGCTCCTTGAATCAAACTGTCGAAACATAATTTCCGCAGATCTTCCAAGAATTTTAAATAACAGTCCACTTGGCTAGAAGATTCTTTTAGTCTCTTGAGAACTTTGTAACTGTCTTCTAAGCGTTTTACAAACTGCAATTACAATTATTCTTATTACAAAAATACTTTAAGTTCACCTATCGATATTTGCAACACCGACAAATGCGCTGCTGCTCTCTTAAGGGAGACTGGAACCTGGTCACTAATGCCGGAACACAACTCAAGGCTGTTATGGCGGCATACTCTAGACCAGGGGTGGTAGCCATCCAGTCGGGCAAATACCCTACCACCTGGCTGTGAGTTGCTTTATCGCCTCTTACGACAGGCCGCCCCAACGCAGGCAATTTTATTCGTTCTCCGTTTCCTCCACGGATTAAATCTTTAAAAAAAAATAGACAGCCCCAACTGGTATCAAATAGCCCAGGATAGAGACAGATGGGCGTCTTTGGAGTAGGCTTTACCTAACCTAATCTCTGATTCCAACTCGGCCACTTTTCAATTTTTTGCTTTTAACTTTCTTAACAATACGTTTCAATGAACACTTAACATCTATTTCTTTTGTCATCACGGCTACTGGAAAGTAGCCGAAACTTCGGAATAATAAAAATCAAATAAATTACCGCGCTTAAAACGCATATGTAAGTCGCGAAAACTTAAGAAAATATTATAATATAAAATTAAATTAAAATAATAATGTTACAACTTAGCCCCCCGACAAAAATAAATTCCACCTGGATATCTGTAGAAACACATTTTATTACCTGTCGGCATTTGAACTAATTGTAATTCTTTTATGATCGTCTTCTTTTGTTTACTTATTTATTGGCATAAGTTTCTAGAGAACAGCCCATTGTTCTATGGTACTGGTTTATGGCCGCTTGCAGCCGACTGTTTAGCCAGGTGTTACGGATTACGTGGACTACGATACGGGCACATTTGTATTTCTGAGATATAAAACGACGGCCTGATGGAGGGAGGGGGTCAGTCGAGCGAGAGTCACGATCAAGGCGAGACGTGTGTACATTCGGGAGTCTATTAGTGACGGACTTTGCGCGTTTTATTGAATTACGACCTTCTGCATTACGTTTGGAATTGTTGTGTTCGGTTATATTTGTACCTGTGTCATACGTGTTTGTATAGTTCTAATAAACTTTATAATAATTCTAACGGCATTATAATTTGAGTCCCGCTAAACTCGTAACAATAAAATAGAACAAATATTACCTTTTTCATAATGGACAGTGTTAATTGTCTAAAACTCGGCGCCTGCGCATTGATGTTATACTTCAAATACCAAAGTACGAAATCAAAATCGCCAACTGTAAATAGCTCTGTTGTTTTTGGTGATTCCACAATCAATGATAACGATAGGATTCTAATCTAAAATAAATAAATAAATGTATATATACATTGTTTTCCCTTTGAAAATTTGGTATATCACAGACTAGGTGTGTTCGCGACTTCGTCCGCGTGGAATTTCATTCCGCGATACCCTAATCAGTGCTTGTCAATTTTTTGAATACGCGACCCCTTTACAGGTTGAAAGATTGTGGCGACCCCCTTGGGCTATAGACAGACAAAATGTTAGTAATTTAAAAGACTACTTTTATGTTTTTTCTCTATTTTGTTACCTATGTTCTTTGTTAGGACATATAACCTACAAAAAGCTGCTGAGATATAAATTTAAACGGCCTTTCCCCTTTTACCGGCGACCCCCCGAGCAAGGCTCTGCGACCCCCCTAGGGTTCGTGACCCACAGATTGAAAAACACTGCCCTAAATGATAACACCTGTATACAACTACATTTATGCAAGAATAAATATTTCATTTCAGAAGAAGAATAATATAGTAGAATATAGAATGAATAGTTCTGTAGGAGACAAATTCAAATAACAAGTATCTTACTTCATCCAGTGAATTGATAGCAGCATTCTTCAAAACATCATAACTTATAAGACCTTTCCAGACTTCCATATCGTCGTTGGCCAATTTGCTCGTATAACTTAACTTTTTGGCCACACTTAAGAGCATCAAAACACATTTCAAATCCCCTGCTTGTATTTTTGAAGCGCTTTGGTATTGTTTTATGTGAGAGAGGCTGAAAATAAAAATAATAGAATTATCAAAGATGATCTATTATTGTAAATTAATTTGAAAATGTTTTGGTAAAATATCGCTTTTGGTAATGCAACTTAATGCTGATATCAGACGAATCAACCAAATTGATGATCGGTTCCTATATCTTAAGGCGGTTAGACGGTTCATTTCCGTCTTTCAATTCAGATGAATCAACCGCCAATGATCATAACCATAAAAACAAATTCAAACATAAATACAAATTCAAATTCAAAAGTTTTCATTGAAAATAAGTTCCACTGGAGAACATTTTTTGAAGGTCATACATATAAGTTAAAAATTTAATTTTACTTCCTAGTCTATGTACACCGCTTCGCAACGTGTTATTGCTATTAAGGAGAAGAAGCGGCAAGAAACTCCCAAGCAACACGTCTAGCTAAAAAATTAACCCAAATTTTTTAAAGTAAATTATATACAAAAATATGTTTCAGAATTACTATTCGCAGAATTAATGCGAGTTGCAGCGAATACTGTATGCTCAGTAAGACGTAGACACAATAAAAGGATAGAAAAATATTATTAAAGTTATAATAATGACATGACGTACACATGAGCTTGTCAATGTCATTGAATAACGTTGTGTCACTTTTAGTTCTCTACCTTTTAAATTTTTAATTACCTGGACTAAAATGACAGTTGTGATTGACTTTTTTTTATATTGCAAGCTTGGAGCTTTTGTAGTAAGACTCATTCATGAGTGTATTGTGTGAGATGTTAATCTATTAATTCATTCATTATAATCACTGTATCGAATTGTAATTGAGACGATGATTCGATACAAGTTGTTACACGAGTATTTATTTTAATTTTGAAGTAACAAACTATTTTATTGTTGGGTTTATCAAAATTTATTTATTTGTTTTACTAATTAAATTTACTATAAGTAGAATTAGTTTTATTAATTACTATTATTTTTAAACAAAATTGGGACGTTTTGGTCTTACGCCAAAAGGAAGGTTTGCACTGAAAATCAGCGTAGTGTCGGATATGATTCTGGCACAGCAATATGCTGAGTGTAATAAACTTTATTTGCTGAAATTGCGACATACAAATTCTAAGACTACTCTGTGTATAATAATGTATAAAGAATGTAATTATGTCGCTATTTCTTCAAATAAAGTTTTTCTTTCTTTCTTCTCTTCTATAATAAAAATATGTATAATATATATAATAGGTCGACTCAAAGTGATGATTGTTGATTAACCTCAAACAACTCGCTTATGAATGAGCCATATTACAACACTATGCTCCATCTTCCATATATCAATCGCAGCTGTCATTTTAGTACAGGTAATTAAAAATACCTTTATACTTTGGCCTTTTCGGACTTGACACTAAATTCACCAATCGTGCAAAGTCACATTCAGAACGAAGAAGATATTACTCACATATAGTCTATGTGACTGTCGTCCAGTTTAACAGCTTTCGTCAGTAAGTTCTCCATAATGTTGACTACTCCGGAATCTATATAGTTATTGGACACATAAGAAATTATTGGCTCAATCCACTCTGCACTGAACATTTCTTTCGTTGTCACTTGAATATGTTTTTGTAAAAGGATTTCAAGAGCTGTTGTTGCCTGAAACATTTATTTATTACTGTTAAAGTTGAATAGTGAAAAATCAGCCAGCAATAAATATACACCTCTTGAAAAATTTTGAAAATGTTAAAATAGTAATCTTGCTCACGTATTACCATATTTCTGAAGATACAAATGTCCATAATTTACTTAGGTACGACAAATCCGTATTGTACGAATCAAAATAATAAAACCACGAATGTTTAACACAAATTTGATTTAGCTTTCTACGTATAAAATACATTTCTTTGTAAAAAAATACGCATGAGAACCCGCTTCAAGCACAAAAAAATGCCCTGTGCTTGCCGCAACCAGAATTGAAAAATTATATTGCCACATTTAAAAAGAAAATTTTAGGTATGTGCTGTTTGGCGCAACTTATTTAGCCGCCAGCGCCTTTTAGATACACAAATGCACTGGCTAGATTCACAAATGCACTGGCTAGATACATAAATACAATGGCTAGATACACAGATGCACAGGCTAGATACACAGATGCACTGGCTAGATACACAGACGCACTGGCTAGATACACAGGCGCACTGGCTAGATACACAGATGCACTGGCTAGATACACAGATGCACTGGCTAGATTCACAAATGCACTGGCTAAAAATACAAATCGTACATAACTATTGTTGACTCCACTTATTTCCCAATTAGCAATTGCGCCTTGGGTTTATAGCGTCTTGCAACCCCGCATGTTGCCGCCGCTCGCTCTGCGCGGGAGTCAGTACGTTGCCAAACGCCACGCTACCGCGACGCACGTAAATAGTGTCGCACCCGTCTTTATAAATACACTTAATAATCTATCAAAGATTTCCGCGTCCAGTTACCTAGTCACTAGGACGTTCGCCTCAACCAATTTTAAAACTTAAGTGGTCAGTGTATCTGCGCCCCTTGCGCCCCGAGGCTCGTGTGGAAGGACCTTGAAACCTGTATCGCCACGTAATAGGCAGCGACAGACCCCCTGAACAAGCGCTGTCGTGAGCTGGTGGCTGCCTGTGAGGTAAGTGCAAGATTCTTTGAGCACATAACCCCCGCGGAGATTGCCTAATTGCATCTCCAACTACATTTATGCAAGAATAAATATTTCAGGAGTTTTTGGCGGGAACTACAAGGAGATGTTGTGCTGTGCAGTTTTATTTTCTAAAAATGTGTAATCTATATATATAATATATAATATATATAATGAAAATGGTGTTCGTTTGAGGCTCAATCACGCTTAAACCACTGATCGTATCGACATGAAACTACCACCATTCGATGCGAAATTTTTCCTAGATGGTTTATGGCTATTTATCTATATATATCTATATACTCGAAAACTACTGGACCGATCATCATGAAACCACAACCAGTCGACGCGGAATTAATCGTAGATGGTTATAGGCTATATATTTTTCAAATTCTATGAGCCCTTTCCCATGTTTTCTCAATTTGTTTGTTTATTAATTTATTTGAATAAGGCGGTACGAAGTTCGCCGAGTCAGCTAGTATCACTATAAAATGAAAAATAGTTTTTGAGTAGTAATTATGTGTTTTGTGAGAAATGTGAACTGTATAGTCATGTGGCCTTTCGAGTTGTCACAAGAACTCCGTTGAATGGCACCAGCTGATAACCTACAGGTCAGCTGTGCTACACATAGGCTTAAGAAAATGAAGAAACTATATTGTAAACTAAGATCTGGCTTAAAGGTCTAGCTGCTAAGCCATAAACCTAAATAAATATTTCAATTCCAACATTTTATACTTACACTGGCTTGTACTGGTTGCGAACTTAAAGCGTACAACAAGTCCTTAATAACATTAGGAATCTTATCCTTGACACAGGTGGCGCCAAGTTCATTGGTTAACAATGCCAGGCTCAAGTAATAGCTTTTATGGGTACGATCTAACGAAGTCAGAGCTTCGAAGAGACTCTCCAAAGCTTCTTTATTACCTTAAAATTAAAAAAAAATCGAATCAATACTCAAGTTATTTGTTAAGTATATAAACTAAGGGTCCTTTTTATCCAAAAATAAAACAGGCTATAGTATTTAAGCCTCTTATTAGGATTAATTAGTAATAAGTACTTTCCGTGATCAGACTGATTTTATTACTGAACTACCTACATATATAGTACATTATTATTTCTTACGTAATACATTCAGAATTACACAGATGTGTACGTCTCGGAACACCCAACAGAAGTGATAACTTAAACTAATCTAAGTTGAACTATTTAATATTGAAATTGTTTAACTTGAGAAAAGCTTAGGTTATTACTTAAATTTTATGTATATAGCGCGTGGGTTAGAGTGAGAGAGGTAGAGCCTACCAACCGCTGCCGTATGCGTGTGAGAAGGCAAGCCAAACAGACTGGCACCGTAACGCGTTACGTAACGAAGCTGTTTATCTTCGCATAAAAAGTTATCACTTCAAAAATCTCTTAAGTTTTCTGAATTAATGAACATAAATAAAAAACCACGTTTTAACGTTTTTAAGTGTGGCATTTGGTCATATATCATATTGTTACAACTTGGGCCACCTGCACACCTATTGTTACATACCGATAAAGAAATGCTGCGCACCTGGTTTATTGCCCCTCCCGCATTCGGAGTTCTTTTGTTTACTTCGTATTTGCAATTAGACAATAGCCTATCGTTATTGTCTTCGACTTGTTTACCCGTCGCAGCCGATTGTTGATGATGATACAGTTTACTATAAAACAATGCCCGAACGGAGGGGCGAGGCAGTCAGGCGACGACTACGATACGATTAAGACGTGTGTAGTACTTTCGATTAGCGGCATAGTGACGGATTTTGCGCCTGTTGAACTGCACTGAATCGTGCAGTGTGAACTGGTTGCATCCAGTTTTATTTTGTATTTGTTTTATACGTGTTTGTATAGTTCTAATAAACTCTATAGTAATTCCAACGGCATTTATTTTAATTCGAGTCCTGTAGCTCGTAACAATATATATGAATTAAAATTTAAATCTACTTCAGGAAACATCTCCACGAGTTCCACACAGTAGGCAGTTGGGAGAATCAGTGAAACCAAAACTTCTTGTCGGGAAATGACCTGTTCGGATTCTATTTAGTAGCTTTAAACATGTCCTGTTTAAAAGACCATAAGATATTCTAAAAATTACCTTGTTTAATATTTTCTTAAGTTTTCGCGACTTGTACACATAATAAAACTACGTTTTAACGGTTTTAAGCGCGGTAATTTATTTGATTTAGGTTTATCCGACGTTTCGGCCGCTTTTCAGTGACCACGTGACCACGGCCACTGAAAAGCGGCCGAAACGTCGGATAAACCTAAATCAAATAAATTACCGCGCTTAAAACCGTTAAAACGTAGTTTTATTATAAATTACCTTGTTTGTTTAGCTTAGAGCAGTATTTAACAACACAGGCCAACGCTTGTCCTGTGAGATGTCTCACGCTGTCCATATAGTGGTCCAAATGTGTCCAAATAAACAACAACAGAGAGTCCACCAACTCCAAACCTAGATCGTTGTCCGTCAACTTGTCGAGAGTACTACTTATCTGCATCAATGTACGGGTCACACCAAGAATGAACACCGATTCTGAACAACTCCTACAATTATTATAATAATTGTTAGATCGAAAATTAAAACTGGGTCTTAACGGTTTTAAGCGCGGCACTTTGACGTTGCGGCTACTTTTCAGTAGCCATGATCACGGAGGACAAAGACCTTAAGAGCCAAAAAGTAATAAAGTAGTTTAATTATTACGAAAACTTAGATAGATAGATAGATAGATAACACTTTATTGTACACCATTACAGAAAACTTACGGACTACTAGTAATTACAAAGGGCGGTCTTATCGCTAAAAAGCGATCTCTTCCAGACAACCCGTGGCAAGAATATTGTGATTGGGAGTGGCGATGGTGGTATACATAATTATTGTACGATTACATACATTTTAATAATAAATATATAACTATACTATATATACAAATATACACAAGTTATATACATATACAAGATATTGTGATAATATGCAACTATTTAAACATAATAAACATATAAATATATGCAATATAATATCTATTAATTATAAAAAAATTACATATCATTATATTGCAGATAGAATTTTCTGACCAAGTTCTTAAATGTTGTTAGAGATTTTGCTTGTCTGACAGCAACAGGCAATGAATTCCAAAGTTGTATAGCCTTAACCGTGAAAGAATTATTGAAGAATGTTGTCTTATGGATAGGAGTAATAAGTCTATGTTGACTGGAAGGGCGTAAATTGTGAGAGCAAGAAATAAATTCGAAGCGTTCTTTAAGGTACTGTGGAGTAGTAGGGATGAATAAAATACTGTAAAGCAATGAAAGAATGTGAGTATTCCGGCGAAAACGAATTGGCAACCACTTGAGTTTTTTTCGAAATTCAGAAACGTGGTCATACTTGCGTAACCTAAATATGAACCTTATGGAAAAGTTTTGGAGGCGTTCAAGTTAACTAAACTTAATAAAATGCCAAGTAAAAGATGTTTTCAATTAAACATTTAACAAAAAAATTATATTAGTACTAGCATATGCTCGCAACTTCGTCCACGCTTGACTTCAAACCGGGAGTTTGACAGTTGGACACGACATACCGCAGCATTTAAATAAGCTTTTGAGATCTTGGATATCATGTAGCCGCAAAGTGCTAGCGAAGACAACAGGAGTTCCTATGGCCACCTTCCGACTCCATCATCAGATCAGCTCCATGGTACCATATTATTGCATTGTCAAGCGATATACGTATGCGTGCAAAATTTCAGCTCAATCGAAAACCGGGAAGTTGGTCAAATTTAACTTGCAAGATTCCACCCAAACTTACATTCATCGATTGCAAGTTAAACGAAAGCTTGTAAAAAGAATGTAAGCTAGGGAAACTGTTTCGGAATGGGCAACTTTTATGCACCTGAACAAATACAAACCGCTACTGGGAAAATTCCCGCGAGTTTCCCGGGTATATTTTTATTATTACATAATGTTTGGTATCGATCAGTGGAAAAATCGCATTGGATTTTTTTTTAATCTGGCCATTTCAAATCATTTCCAGAAAAATTCCTGGGGGCGTCCCAGGATAAAAAGTAGCGCTCAATTTCAATATAGGAATCTGCTGTCGATCAGCGAAAACAGCATCGAAAATGCCCCAGTAATTTTTACGTGAATCTTTTCTTTTTTGGTTTTTATTTATTGCATGAGTTCAGCAGACAAGCAGACGGCTCACTTGATGGAAAGCGGTTACCATCGCCTATGGACATTTGCAACACCAAAGGTGCTACAAATGCGCTGCTGCTCTCTCAAGGTAGACTGGAGCCTGGCCACTAATGCTGAAACACAACTCAAGGTTGTTATGGCGGCATACTCTAGACCAGGGGTGGTAGCCATCCAGTCGGGCAAATTCCCTACCACCTGGCTGTGGGTTGCTTTATCGCCTCTTACGACAGGCCGCCCGGCCGCAGGAAATTGTATTCTTTCTCCGTTCCTGCACGGATAAAAATCCAGAATAAACAGACAAGAAATCTATAAAAAATATGAATTTCTTCTCCATCCTATATATAGTGTATTACAAAGGTTTTTTTCTTAATAGCAATGTAGAGCCCACTGCATGTTTAGAATTTTAGAATATTATACTCACATTCTCATTCTCCTTTATAACATTTACTCCTAATAGTCCTAAGTACCTTAAGGAAGGTTTTAAATTCCTTCGCCTACCCACTGACCACAATTTGCGCCATGATACATATCGAAAACTTATGACGCCTGCACACACTTCATCCTATTATGATAATCCTTTTACGGTGCAGGTTGTCTGTCTGTCAAACTTTGGAATATGCTGCCTCTTACTGTCAGAGAGGCCAAATCCTTATCTATATTTAGAAATTTACTCAGAAAACACTATTTGTCCATAAATAGCTATTCCTGATTTACGGAATATAATCATGCAAAGATTTATTTATTTATTATTATAATAACTTATGTGTTATTGTATATATATATATATGACTATATAATGACTATGTATATATATTTCTTAAATTAGTTTAACTATTTATGTATCTATTGCCTTTTTCCTGCACCATCTATTTCGCCTGATTCAATTTCTGTCATTTAGGTTGCCTGGAGGAGATTGCTTTGAGCGATAAGGCCGCCTGTTGTATTGCCTAGAAAATATTGTAAATGTGGTCTGTTTTTCTAATTGTATATTTTGGTGTGCAATAAAGTGTTATCTCTCTCTATTATACTTAAGATATAGGTACCATTTTTTTTACAGAACAAGCAAATGTAACCATTCAACAATTACTCGTTGCAAGTACGGATATCATTAGTCATTACTCAAAAGAAAACAGCAAAATTACCTTTCTCCAATCTCTAGCATTTTCCTCACAAGCGAAATAAGGGCTGCATTCTTTTGAAGCAGTTCCGTCGGCACTACAGTTGCAATGGCCGAATAGAGAGACAGCTGGGACGCTTCGTGGCTCAATAACCTCCTGAGAATCTCGTTTGTTTCAGGGGGTGTCAGTATCTGAAAGGACAACAGGCTTTATAGATTATCTCCGTTGACTCAGTGACTTAACATATGTCTTGTCTTTCTAAACGAGAACACGCCACCAGTTCCTGTCCTGTGCGATTTCTTGCCAGTTAAAGGCTTGAAGCTTACACAGGTCGGCCTCCACTCTGTCCCTCCACCGGTATTAGGGGGGACCGACCGGATGTCGCCCATCCGTTCCGTTTAAATCATTCCCAGAAAAATTCCCGCGGGATTCCGTGGATAAAATGTGAATTCCTAGAAATCTAAAAAACATTGCACCATCATGTTCTGCATCATTTATATATTTATACCAATGTTTATAACACTTATGTTTTTTAAATAGCTTTAATTTACAGACACTTTTTTAGAATTTCATAATATTCTAAACATGCATGTACGAAGTTACAGGCATATACTGGTGGGTAATATAATTATGACTAAAGAACTTTGGTGCCATTTCCACACCATACAGGAGCCACCAGACTAGAGTAAATAGTAGACACTTTGTTTAAGACAAATGCATAACAAAATAATAAAGTAATTATCTTTGGAAAATTTTCATGTTTATTATTTCACTGTACTACAATATACACCAATATTATGTGTTATAAAAAATACATATTCCCAAAAATTTCCCACAGCTTTATAGAATGGAGAGTATACCAACCACACTTGTCCAATATGGATTGGTATGTTTCACACATTGGTAATCGCAATATCTACTTATGATACCTATTTATATTTTGTTTTTACCACTATGAGATCATAAATTTATAGTCCGTATATAATCAATTATATTATGCATGCCGTGTTTGCATAAACAGAATATGCATAAGCTATGAAATGTTTTAATCAATATTTAAAAAAAAAACATCATGTATATTCAATTTTGCGGACTAATAAATAAATATGCACATATTACAAGATTATACTAACATCAATCCAAGAGTCGCATCCATTTTCTAACAAATGCATTGACAGATATAAAATTCCAGAAACAGATTTAGTGTCCATAGGTACTTCATCATCAAATAAAAACTCTTGGATAATCAATCTCATTTCACTGAACATAGAGATCAACATATCTGTGTTCTTGTTCTGTGGTCCTGCTTTTTGAACCAAGTGGAGAAATAGGCGCAGAGACAAATGAGCCAAATTAAAAATTTCATTTTTCTCAGTCGGTGATAAGGTCTTTGCTTCTCTGAAATTAACACATTTAAATTTTTTTTTATTTATTTAAAAGAATATATCTTCTTCTATATATATATATAATGAAAATGGTGTTCGTTTGAGGCTCAATCACGCTTAAACCGCTGATCGTATCGACATGAAACTACCACCATTCGATGCGAAATTTTTCCTAGATGGTTTATGGCTATCTATATATATATAAGCAAAGTTTGTTTTCTTTGTCCGAGGTAAACTCGAAAACTACTGGACCGATCAGCATGAAACCACAACCATTCGACGTGGAATTAATCGTAGATGGTTATAGGCTATATATATTTTTCAAATTCTATGAGCCCTTTGCCATGTTTTCTCGATTTGTTTGTTTATTAATTTATTTGAATAAGGCGGTACGAAGTTCGCCGAGTCAACTAGTTTTATTATAAGGGTAAAGCAAAGCATCTATACACACTTTGATAATAATAATTAAAAAAATTGTGGCGAAGCCTTAGGTGATTAGCGACACCTCGGACCTGACTTTGGCGGCCAAGGCAAAGCAGAGTGGAGATCGCTAGAGCTAAGACTCAAGCTCCAGGGGTGGAAGTGATGAATGACATAACGTCGGAAGTAGCTTTGATGAACCTGCAGCCCACCTCTCAACACCTCGTAGCCACTCACACCCATGTCGCCCCTCACCAGTCTTGGCATTTTTTCCATGTTCCTTGAACATTGCGACAGGCAGACACCATAGTCCTCATAGCCCATATTCCTAGTTCCACTAGCAATTCATTTCAATATCCCAGTACCTTCTGTTCTCATTTCCTACAATAGTACTACACTGACTGGGGTTTCCTTCGGTGCATTCTTGTACGGTACACCATATAAAAATCCCCCTGATGCATTTTATACTGTGTTATCGCCGTCAGTGCCACACCACATTTACAATGAATTTGTCAAGGAGCCTCTACATAATTAAATTGAACAAGTTGACCTTCCCATGGCCCCAAGTCCTCTTTATTTAGCCTACCGCCAACTTGTTCAATTTAATTATTTGGTTTTAATTTTGTTTATGGTTATTATTTACTCTATGGGAGCCTAATCTAATTTACCACCGCTTCTCAACATGTTGTAGCTTGAAGAGAAGAACCGATGCAAGAATCTCTCCAGCAAACATGCCTAGCTCTAATAATTTCATGTAATATTAAAATGTGGGTGGTAAAATAAAATAAAAAAAATTGACACGCAGAAAGAGCTCACATTGTCTTGGAAGTCTGGCAGTTGGGTTACTGGGATTGGATCTTGATGATCGGATCCCAAACGGTATACTTGCCAACCATATTCTCTATTGACATTTGAGTGTTTTTTGATTTCAATAACCTCATACATCATTCTAGGTATGAAACAATTGTCTTTTGCAAGGATTTGTAGTCTATTGAATCTGATGTAGTGGTTGGGTTTATCCAATGTCTATTCACTATATATACTTATACATACCTTAGAGTAAAAACGCAGCATTGAAGGCAAGAGTATAGATATGCAGCAAAGTTAATTTCAACAGATTTTACAGCAGCAATGCCAGCTGGAAAATTCTCGATACAAGTGGACAATCTTGAGACAATATCTATATATGTTCTATAGTTTTCAGGTTTGTTATTGATATATAAGAGTATCTTATGAGTTAAAGCATCTGTGAATGGCTGCTGCAGAATGGTTGTTTTTGTAATGTACCTGTAAATTAACAATCATTTTATGGTAATACACCAAGAAAGTTACAGTTGCGTAGTGAGTAACATTTAGATAACTTTGCAGCAGATCTCAGTAACATCCATACTAAAAATCTGTTTAATTCCAGTCTCAGGTTGTCTGGAAGAGATCACTGTTTAGCTATAAGACTGCCCATTATCCATTTAGAATATTTTTAGCCTAAAGTATTCTGTAATGGTGTACAATAAGGGCCTTACTTATAATAATCATGTTAAGAAAGGATTAGCCATCTCTTAAATAAGAGACTCTTAAGCCCTTAATGAATGGCTGTTTCAAATGAAACTTGCCCTCTTGCCTCTTAGCAGTCACTTAAACTACCTCTCGATGTTGGTTATTTTTGACAGTTATTTATAGGTTACTTTACCATCTCTTATCCTTAAGAGGAGTTTATGGGTAAGATTTTCGTAAATCAGTTGCTGAGCAGTTTCTTAAAATTTAACACACGATTATAAGTAAGGCCATAAAGGTTTAACTATCTATCTAAAGACAAACTGTTTTATATGTAAATATATTTATTCTGAACACAATTAAATTCCGCGTAGTATCACAGCAATTACCCCAGTCAACGAAGAGGGGAAATAATTCGTGTGGAAGCGAATTTTGGCACAGTCGTAGACGAAGGCGTCCTAAATAACATACTAAAAGTACTGATGGGTAGGGGTGGAGCTAAGGGAGGGGGTGGCCCATAAAGGTCCCTTTTTTCAGTTTTTTGCGAATAACTCAAAAACTATAATCAACAGTAAAAAGTATCCTATGACTAAATTAATCTACATAAAATTCTCTACAATAAAGATCATATAAACTTTTCGCTGAGATCAATACTTAAAGAGATATGGAGCGGGAGAAATGGGGGCAATTTAAAAAAATCGATTTTATTGTTAAAAATCAAGTTTCAATTATGAATGAACTATATTGAGACTACGTATTAGTGAATTTAAAGGATCCAAGTGTAATCGTGTCATGTATAGAGGAGGAAGGAAGCAGAAGAGAAGGAGATGGAAGACTCGCGTACTTTAGACTTGAGACGGCACCGGCGCAGGGTGGCCTTGCGAGACGCGAATGTACTTCGCAGTAATTAAGTAATAATATAATAGTTAAGTACTCACTGGAGTATAGACCAACAAAGTGACGCACTGAACATATCTGACTATGGTTCTCCAGCAGATGACAATGAGGAAACCAAAAAAAATTGCGAACACAGTCTATTTGTTTTGACTGACTGACATATCAATGCACAGCCCAAATTACTAATTTGATACTATAGATGTGTACTAAGCAAGGATTTTTGAGAATTCAACCCCTAAGTGGGTGAAATCTTTTCTACCCTTTAACTTTTTTTGATCACACAAACTACGGTTATTATTCATCTACACGAGCGAAGCCGCTGGCGACAGCTAGTATTGCATAAATGAAAAATATTTGAGGTATACATTTAAATGGGTGTAATAATTTCCATGCAGAAACAATTTGTAGCCTAAACTTGCTTACCTGGTTAGAAAGCATTTCACAGGATGTTTGGCATCAGCTTCCAGAAACACTGTCACAAGAAACTTTATGCTTTGTAAGTCCAGTTTTTCAATAAGACCCGCTAGAATCTTTTTCAAAATTGAAAGTTGATTATCAGCATTTGTGGATTCTATAAACTCACCGAATAGTTTGCATTTCGTAGCTAGAAAAATAACGAATATATAATTTATTCTGTTTAACTATCTTTATAAAGTTTATTTGTATTGACTTACCATATTCTAAATCAATACAGGTTTTTAGAGTAACAGGAGCGAAACCATTAGAATTTTTAGTTTTATTACTTCCTGTTCGACTTATTCTTAAAGTTAGACCATTCATCTTGTAATATTTTTATTTATAAGTTTATATTTTTAATTTCAAATAACTTTAATTAAGTTTTTATAAAACTTTATTATAGGTTAAGGTTATGTTTGTAATTCAATTTGTATGTATTGTATTGTAAAAAAAAAGTATATGTGAGTGTCCTGAGCAGTGTGACCAGATTTTATTTGACGAATCTACTGCTTGTGGAGGTTAAAAACTACTGAATTCTACCAAAAGAGAACAAGAAAATACTAAAAATCGACTAGTTTTTTTTGTTGTCGTGTTACAACGTAAAACATGAATGTTTTCTTGATTAAACGATAAAATAATAAAAACAACAATGAAACTACCATTAATTAAAGAAACCAATGGTTTTTAAAATTAAATTTTACAATTTAATTTTTTAAAAAAACGTTGGTTTCTTTAATTATTTAGATAAAAATATAATTAAAAATTACATTACATTCCACATTTTATTGTAAGTAACTTGCATAACTGAGAAGTGTGTTTGGTATTTTTATGAAAGATGGAGTAACAGTGGTGTAACAGGTGATGCTAGTGAAAGCAAGAATTAAGAAAGGTTTGCTAAAGTCAAAGTAGTTTGGGCGATACATTGATGTCAAAAAAAATCATTTGCATCGCAGGAACAAGCGACAAAAGTTTATGTAAATGGTGATAAAAAAAACTACGTTTAATAAAACCGACTTCAAAAACTAAAAAGTATAAAATAACTTATTTCTAAAGCTATTATTATTAATATATAATATCTTAAACATCTTAAAGTCGGTGCTTAGTTATTTTCAAAATATTATCATTTTTTAACCGACTTTGAAAAAAGGAGGAGGTTCTCAATTCGTCGGGATCTTTTTTTTTTTGTCGTTACTTTTTTTATGTATGTTCGCCGATTACTCCGTCATTTATAATCCGATTTACGTTATTATTATTTTTGTTCGACGCGGAATAGCTTCCAATTGGTCCCCTATAAATTTTACATAGTTTGGCTCAGTAGTTTTCATTTTATGAATATTTTTTATGAAAAAAGTTTCCTTTTCGTTCCATATGTACACCGATTACTCTGAGATTTATGATTCGATTTACGTGATTCTATTTTTGTTCGACGCGGAATAGCTGCCATGTGGTCCCCTAAAAATTTGACATAGTTTGGCCCCGTAGTTTTCATTTTACGATCATTTTTTTTTGTTCTCGTTTCTTGGGACCTAAATTTTTTTAGAAGCGCGGCACCATTCGTATGTCCACCCATACATAGCTAGACACTAAAAAGTAACAAATAAAATTTAAAAACTTCGTTTAAAAAAACCGACTTCAAAAACTAAAAAACTAAAATGTATAAAATAACTTATTTCTATAGCTCTTATTATTAATATATATTACCTAAAACATCTTGAAGTCGGTGCAAAGTAAAACATAATAAAAATTACTATATTTTGCAAATTACTAAGCACCGACTTTAAGATGTTTTAGGTAATATATTAATAATAAGAGCTATAGAAATAAGTTATTTTATATATTTTAGTTTTTGAAGTCGGTTTTTTTTATGTTTTACTTTGCACCGCCTTCAAGATGTTTTAGATATTATATATTAATAATAATAGCTTTAGAAATGAATTATTTTATACTTTTTAGTTTTTGAAGTCGGTTTTTTTAAACGAAGATTTTTTTATTTTATTTGTTACTTTTTAGTGTCTAGATATGTATATGTATGGGTAGACCTACGAAAGGTGCAGCGCTCCTTAAAAAATATAGGTCCCAAGAAACGGGAACAAAAAATGTTCGTAAAATGAATACTACTGAGCCAAACTATGTTAAATTTTTAGGGGACCAAATGGCAACTATTCCGCATCAGACTAAATAAGAATCACGTAAATCGGATCATAAATCTTAGCGTAATCGATGTACATATGGAACGGAATAGATTTTTTTTCATAAAAAATATTCATAAAATGAAAACTACTGGGCCAAACTATGTCAAATTTTTAGGAGACCAATTGGAAGCTATTCCGCGTCGAACAAAAAAGAATCACGTAAATCGGATCATAAATCTCGGAGTAATCGGTGAACATACATAAAAAAAAGATCCCGACGAATTGAGAACCTCCTCCTTTTTTTGAAGTCGGTTAAAAACATCGTTCATAAACATCGATATATCGTTCATAAACATCGATATTTTTAACATCGATGTTTCACTTTTGAAAACATAGATATCCTAACATCGATGTTTTTTATGAGCGATGTTGCATCCCTAGATATGCCAAAAAAGCACTAGAATAACTGAAATGCGTGAATTCTACTAAAATCTACCAAATAATTTTTACATACTAAATTCTGTTGCCAGTACCTCAAAATCTACCAAAAAAGTAGAAATCTACTAAATCTGGTCACGCTGGTCCTGAGTGTGACATATATATATATATATATATATATATTTATTATTTATTCATGACCATAGAATCAGTCTTTCAGTCGGAAACATGTTAATTAATAGGTCTTCGTATAGTATAGTAGCGCAGTTGTATTGCAGGCTACAACCGACGCCATTCAATGGAGTTCTTGTGAAAACTCGAAAGATCACATCTGACTATACAGTTCACATTTCTCACAAAAACACATAATTTCTACTCAAAAACTATCAATATCCTTCAACTATTGTTCATTTTAGAGTAATTATACACATCTTTAGAAAATAAAACTGCACAGCACAGCGTCTCCTTTCAGTTCCCGCCAAAAACTCCCTGAGTGTGACAGTCAGTCAGTGTTGCCAACTCAGAATTCTAGAGGGTGGTAGATTTCTTCTTAAAATACGGTACATTTTGCAAAATTACGGTGTAATTTATATTTTAAATACGGTAGAATGACCTTGTTTATTTAGTAGCATGTTAAGGGTCAGAATAATTAAAAGGAGATATTTATAATCAGACAATATAATTGTATCAATATTTTTATACGTATCTACATTGTGTTTTTGAATTGAAACTTCTATATAGAAGGGAGGTCTTACGATTTTTTGGTAAATGTATAGCTTTCCGGTACACGAATTTTAAGTAGCGGGGTGGTGAAATGGGGAGGGGGAGAGGCATACTTAACTTTACTACAACCCCTAAGGTCCGGAGACCTTGTTTTTTTTTATAAACATAACCTCACTTATTTTTTCGCTAATATTGCACTTCTATCATAAGTCCAAAGTTGAAAAATCTTTTCAAAGTCCGAAAAAAAGCCAGTAATCAAGATAAAAAGAACCAAAAACCAGCTTAATTGGATAAAAGTGCAGAAAAACACAATAGAGCACATTCACATATACGACAAGAGTAACCATTCAAAATGGCGACCAATAAAGACGATTTTTTAAGTAATCGCATTTATTTATATTTAACCAATATTAAAGAAAAAATGTTCTGCAATGTACTTAAAAATTGATAACATTAATATATTTATTTATGTGATATTAAAAAAGCAACGTGCTAGTCGTCGTAAATTGATAAATAAAACAAATGTTTCATATGAGACTTTTACGGCTTCGTACTGTTTGTGTGTATAAAATAAATAGTAAATGGTAACCAGTCGGTTCTAGCACTCGCCGGCCGCTGCCGCGGCACGCTCGCTTCGCTCGCTCGGCTCGTGCGCTTTGGTCTGCAAATAACCTAACCTAACCGACTGTTCGTGTGTATAAAATAAATAGTAAATGGTTATAAGTCGGTCCTAGCATGTCGCTGGCGCGGCACAGCGGCCGGCGTATCATTTCTACATTAAAAACAGTTTTAGTTTTACAAAAAGTTCTGGTGGTTATATGTAATTCGTGAGTACATTCATAAACAATTCGTGAGTACATTCAGAAACTCAAATCACGCTTTTTTATTATCAAAAGTGACACAATTTTACAACAAAAATAAGTGAGGTTATGTTTATAAATTAAAAAAAATTAAACCTCCGGGCCTTAGGGGTTGTAGTGGGGGTAAGTATACCTCCCCCCTAACCACTACGCCCACCCACTACTTAAAATTTGTGTACCGGATTGTTAAGTCGCAGCCGATTTTTTTGCTCACGAAAAAGCGTCACGGTCACGTGGTCTAATTCTTACATTTTTAAACTCGTGATATCTTTCGAATGGAATGTCCAAATAGAATAATTCAAAAAAGTTATATAAAGGTATTGAAGCAGTCTTGAATATGAAGTAATTTATTTTGATAAGGATTAATATCAAGATACATATAAAGAACCTTTTCTAGCGGCGGCATTTTAATTAAATTTTTAAAATAAAAAATCACTTATTGTGGCATAACTATAATAGTTCGATATATAGTGTGGCGACACCTTTTGTAAATAATGATGTGTTCTGCAAAGTCGTAGTACATTATTTTATTCTATCATCAATAGTTTTCGCAGCGCACGCGATTTTAGGTATTTTTTTACACCTTGGGTTACATTATTGCAGTTTTAGTAAGGACCCCTAATTTATTTGTAAATATAATATACCCTATGTCACCCGGGAATAGTATAGCTTGCAAACAGTGAAAGAATTTTTCAAATCGCTTCAGTAGTTTCGGAGCCTCTTCATCAAAACATGAGCAAACGAAATTTTACTAAGTTATTTTTTTTGGAAATATTTTTCTGTTAACATAATTTCATCTCCGAATGAAGTTGATGACTAAAGATACGCATTTGTTAATATTCCGTTGTATGTGTATAATTTTAGAGTAGACCATGAATGTTTTTTTGGTTCCGGATCGAATTCAGTTTTTGTTTGATAAAATAAAATAAGTTTAAATAAAAAATGCATTCATTAACCTATTATTTACCTAACTTACCCGTGCAGGAACGGAGAAAGAATACAAATTCCTGCGGCCGGGCGGCCTGTCGTAAGAGGCGACAAAACAACCCACAACCAGGTGGTAGGCATTTGCCTGGATGGCTACCACCCCTGGTCTAAAGTACGTCGCCATAACAACTTTGAGTTGTGTTTCGGCATTAGTGACCAGGTTCCAGTTTCCCTTAAGAGAGCAGCAGCGCATTTGTTGCACCTTTGGTGTTGCAAATGTCCATAGGCGACGGTAACCGCTTTCCAACAAGTGGGCCATCTGCCTGTCTGTTGAACTCCTGCAATAAAAAAATAAAAAAACTTAACCAAATCATAATTTGCAGTAAAACTGCGAAAAATCGAAATGTGTGCTGAGACACATTTAGATTTTTAATCATAGCGTCGGTGGGTTTAAAATAAACATCAATATATTCAAGAAAATTCATATACATATAAAGCACCACCGAATTCGTTCGCGTAATATTTCCAAGTTGGTTCGCTATTGGGGGAATTCCTGATGCATAAAACTGTGTTGTTGGTACAATAAAACGAAAATAACCTAAGGTACAGACAATAAATATTCAAACTCGCTAAAATTATTTTAGTTATATATAATCTACAAGATTTAAAAAAATACGATCTTCAATGGGTACTACGGTGTATTTTGCTACCGTAATAATAAACCTACGGTAGGTGGTAGATCTATGCTGATTACGGTGTTTTACCGTAATTACGGTGCAGTTGGCAACACTGCAGTCAGTGGTCTGACTCTGGAGTTTTTGGCGGGAACTGAAAGGAGACGTTGTGCTGTGCAGTTTTATTTTCTAAAAATGTGTATAATTACTCTAAAATGAACAATAGTTGCAGGATATTGATAGTTTTTGAGTAGAAATTATGTTTTTGTGAGAAATGTGAACTGTATAGTCAGATGTGATCTTTCGAGTTTTCACAAGAACTCCATTGAATGGCGTCGGTTGTAGCCTGCAATACAACTGCGCTACTATACGAAGACCTTTTAATTAACATGTTTGCGACTGAAAGACTTTGATTCTATGGTCGTGAATAAATTTAGAATAATAATAATGGTCTGACTCTGGTGTGACGTATGACTAACGTGACCATTTATAATTTTTGTCAAAGCGGGACATCTGCGGCATTATATAATAAAAAAAAGTTTTTAGTGTCTTATAAGTATTTTATTATATAAGATAGAATAACACAAAATAATCAGCGCACTAAACACAAAATAGTACACAGAGAAAAATGCAGGCTTAAATTTCACCAATTTTTATTATGCTATTCACTAAACTTGAAACGCCTCACCCAGAGTAGAAACAGTTATTATGCTCGTTTTGAAAACTATTGTTTCAAGTTTGTTAAGCAGCTAAAAATAAGTGGAATTTGAAATAAATTTATCATTTGGTCTGTGCAAAACCCACATACAAAATATATCGGCCTCGCTGGGGACAGCGGGACTATGGCGGCCTCGCTGGGGACAGCGGGACAGACTGCCTGAAAGCGGGACTGTCCCGCCCAAATCGGGACGTATGGTCACGTTACGTATGACACAAGTTGGATGTCACTATCAAATGTCAGTTTTTTTTTGTAGTGTAGTTAACTTTTAAGATGGTTTAGTTTATAATTTAGTTTTATTCAAATGTCATACATATATTGTGTAAAATTACTCTAAAATGAACAATAGTTGTAGAATATTGATAGTTTTGAGTAGTAATTGTGTTTTTATTAGAAATATGAACTGTATAATCAAATATGGCCTTTCGAGTTTTCACAAGTACTCCGCTGAATAGCGTCGGTTGTAGCCTACAATACAAAGAACTAGGCTGTATTATGTATAGTCTATACGAAGACTTATTCATCAAAATTTACTGTATGGATTAAGATTCCTTTGTCTACCTTTGTTGCGAATTCTACAACTACTCTCTTTTCTTTCACCATATCTACTGAAGTAATATATTTTTGTATTTGTTTTTTTATTTGCTAGAGTATAGAAAATAGGTTGACAGCCCAATTCTAGTATTTTATTACTAAAAATTCATATTCTACTAAATCCACAATATCTTCTTTCAGGGCGGCAGAATTGTGGATTTTTTTAAAATTTATTCTACAGATTGATGGTAAAACAATTTGATATTACCATTAGATGAAATGGCGTTAACTGAAATTAAAATTGAAAAGCTACTAACAATATTAAACATGTATCTCGTGAGTTTTTGCTTAAATAACACGATTGAAACGTTAGTATCCAGTGCGACTATAACGAGAGAAAGTAGCAGAACTGGACCCCTAATGGAAATCTCTTACTGTTATCTAATGTTGCAGACTCATTAGTTTGAAACCTATTTTCGTATAGACTGTTATTTAACCAGATTTTTTTACTTTCTTTTGTCGAGATTCTGTCTATTCTGTTTTTGTCGAGTGAAAATTTCTGAGAGATACACACGTATTAACTATCCATTTCCAGGAATATCCAGGAATTTTCTTATTAAATATAATTATATCTCTCGTTCGACGACCACATTTATAAATACAGAGTACATTAATATAATAGGAGATCTATGAATATTTGCGACACCAAAGTGCGACCAATAGTGTGCTGCTAGCTTGTTTAAATATTTTGTTCTATAAATAATAAAAATACTCAGTGTAGCTACGTGTAATACTTACTCGAGAGAACACTAACTTTCTAAAATTTCTTTGTAGCCGTATGTAAAATGAAGAATACCAAGAAACTTGTTAGAAAAAATCTCTCTGGATTAGCATGTACTTGTTAAATAACTTATCCATTTTTGGAGTTAAGCTGTTGACCATTAAGCTACCGGGGCTTCTAAAACAAATAATTAAATATTTTTTTGCGATTTGCATTCGCTTAGGGAATATTATATATCTTTATAACCTTGGTTTCCAATTAGAAGGACATTCTTGCCAGACTCGTCACTGCATAGTGGAGGAATGAATATTATTCTAAGCAACCCTTATAGCAAGGAGGCTGCGTTATTATTTAAGTTCTTAACTAAAATATTTGAAATTAGAGGTTTAAAAAAATGTAAATTTGCCATCACCTATGAGGCTGATATCATTACTAGTGGCGAAGTGTCGATAAAATAAAAAAACTATGGTTTCAAATTTTGATTGATTTGGCTTTAAGAATTTGTTTTAAATAATTAAACGTCTAAAAGCTAGAGAAGATCCTTAACGACAGAGAGAAAATAATGTGACGAAACCTGCATATCGAGATAATCGATATGTGAATCCCACCAATTTGCATTGGACAAGAGTGGCGGGTATACCGTATACTGTTCGTTACCTCTAAATACGGACAAGTCCGAGTTCAGCGTTTGTCATATGGGTCCGCGACTTCGTGAACGCTTGACTTAAAATTTCCACGGAAATCCCGGGACACGAAGTACCACAGCATTTAAAAAAAACTTCGTTTAAAAAACCGACTTCAAAAAGTAAAAAGTATAAAATAACTTATTTCTAAAGCTAATTTTCAAAATATAGTAATTTTTATGTTTTACTTTACACCGACTTCAAGATGTTTTAGATAATATATATTAAAAATAAGATATTATAATTAAAAATAGCTTTAGAAATAAGTTATTTTATTCTTTATACTTTTTGAAGTCGGTTTTTTTAATGAAGTTTTTTTATTTGTTACTTTTTAGTGTATGGGTAGGCCTACGAAAGGTGCCGCCCGCCTTAAAAAATATAGGGCCAAACTATGTTAAATTTTAGGGGACCAAATGGCAACTATTCCGCGTCTAACTAAAAAAGAATCATGTAAATCGGATCATAAATCTCGGAGTAATCGGTGTACATACATAAAAAAAACATACCGGCCAAGTTGAGAACCTCCTCCTTTCGGAAGTCGGTTAAAAAATAATGCAAGCTGTAGTGTGGAAACTGTGTTTGTGTGGAAATTTTTATGCACCCGAACAACTTCAAACCTCTCCTGGGAAAATTCGTGGGATAAAAAAATATTACACGTATTATTTACTTAAAATTAGCTGTCAATCAGCGAAAACCGCATCAAAATCGGCCCCGTAGTTTTTCCGTGAATCCCGAACTTTTTAGAGAATGAATCCCAAACAAACAGATAGGAAATCTTTTTTTTGCATCGATGCTATATAAACGACGGCGATCATAATGGTGTTTTCCAGTTGTTTTTTTATATTATCAATTTTATAATATTACTAGCGGCCCCGGCAGACGTTGTCCTGCTCTGAAGAAATAAAAATCTAGGACCCGATCCCAGCGCCACCTACCAGTTCCAATTGTGGATTTAAGCCATTCGGGGACCCACTCAAACACACAAAAATAAAATCACCTAAATCGGTCCAGGTGTTTAAGAGGATTCTAGAACCCGATCTCAGCGCCACCTACCGGTTCTAATTGAGAATCTAAACCATCCTCAAATCCACTTTTTTTGTGTGTGTTTAACACACAAGAAATTCTTTCAAAGCCGTTTAGGAGGAGTTCACTGTCAACACACGTACAGAAGAATTATATATATATATATATATATATATATATACATATATATATATATATATTTATTTATTGCAGGAGTTCAGCAAACAGGCAGACGGCCCACTTGATGGAAAGCGGTTACCATCGCCTATGGACATTTGCAACACCAAAGGTGCTACAAATGCTCTGCTGCTCTCTTAAGGAAGACTGGAACCTGGTCACTAATGCCGGAACACAACTCAAGGTTGTTACGGCGACATACTCTAGACCAGGGGTGGTAGCCATCCAGTCGTGCAAATGCCCTACCACCTGGCTGTGGGTTGTTTTGTCGCCTCTTACGACAGGCCGCCCGGCCGCAGGAAATTGTATTCTTTCTCCGTTCCTGCACGGATAAAAAAATATAAAGATAGAAGATGTACCACAGATATAAGTTTATTGAACTTGATTTATTTCCATGCGAACTTTAAGATTGGTACCATGTAAAAATCATATACTATCCTTTTATATTAGTAATATTTTTTTTATTGCTAAAGCACAGCAGACAGGCTTACGGCCCAACTGTGATGGAAAGTGGTTATCGTCGCCTACGGACATTAGTAACACCAGAGGTGCTGCCGGCCTTGATGGTGAAACTGGCACCTGGCCAATAATGCCTGAACAAAACTCAAGTTCATTATGGCAGCATGCTCTAGACCAGGGGCGGTAGTCATCCAGACAGGCAAATGCTCTACCACCTGGCTGTAGGTTGTCAGGAATTTGTATTCTTTCTCCGTTTCGGCACGAATAAAAGCATGCAAATCTACGACTGTGACGCACTGTCGTCCGGTGATTTAGACAAGTTAGTAATAGCAATTGGGCCCCAGGTTTCATTAAAGAAAGATTATTACTTGAGGACAAATAACGGGAATGATTAATAATATAATTATTTATGGAAACGTCGGAGTCAATAAATAACCACAACGGGGCAAAGTAAATTAGAGTTTTAGTTTTATTACTTTCCTGTCCAACTTTACAGTTCCAACTGTTTATTATAACAAATAAACTGGTCTATATAAATGTTTAATTTACAAACTGCAATAATAACACCGTTATAGTATTAGCAGCTAGCTGTGCCAACGAAACTTCGTCCGCGTTGCTGTGACGACATCTGTTTGTGAATGTTGCTCTAACAAATAGACAGAGAGGCAGATAGAACTCGCTATCTTAAAAAATAGAACGATGTTCCTTAATCATTAATCCTATTTGCCAAACATGTCTAGATCGGCCGGTTCGGCGGCGGAAATTGCTGAGTCACTCAAGCGGCGCAAATATGCAACCCTCGGTGAGAGTTATATGTTGGTGCCGTTTGATCTTGAAACGCTTGGACCGTGGGGTCCTGCGGCGATGAGTCTCTACAAAGATATTTCAAAATGACTTATTGACTCCTCGGGAGATCAGAGGGCTGGATCCTACCTCGGACAACGGATCGGTATCCAGTGATCCAGTGAGGTAACGTAGCTAACCTAGGAACTTTACCCACTGACTTCGATGACCTAGACTCACAAAAAAAAATCAAAATAAGTTCCACTGGAGATCTTAAAAATAAGTTCCACTTAACCCGCCAAAGGGTATATAGAGAATTAGGGAAGGAGCTAGGAGGGTTTGGGATTTACTACCTGTTATTTCTTTGCATTTTCTGAGAAAATTTAGCATAGGAATGTATATTTTTTTACACCATCTAAAAGAAGAGATTACAGCGAACAAAAAGCCCACCGACTCTTTAAAAAAAACGGATATTTTGTTTGAAAATTAGGCTGGTTTTTTGATATTAAGTCAAAATAAGGTGAAAATATAAATATTTGAAATAAAAAAAATGACAGTGTATTTGGGACGTAAAAAGGCAAGATTACACCAAATTTCGTTAAATTTTTTTTTTTTGTAAACGATAAAAATAAAAAAACCAAAAGCCTGGTTATTTGAATATTTCACATAAATTTTGAGGATATGTGAAAAAAGTGCTAATACAAAACTTGTAGATCTTTTTATTACCCGCAACTTTGCCATTTAATTTTAACTTTTTGCCATAGGACTTGTAGTTTTGCCGAAAATCGAGACAAACCGTTGTTCACCCTTAAAACGCCCCCCCCCCTCCCCCCTTCCACTTCCCGACATCAGATCGCCCGTAAATTATTATTCCTTTAATTTTTGTTATATTCTCTTCCTTTTTCAATGGGTGTCATCCTACTATAATTCTTTTTGTTTCAAAATGTACTAAAATTGTATGCTGAAACATCTCTATAAACTCCTTACAAGCTTGGCAAGATAAAAATGTCTTAGGTTATAGTCTTAAGGGATTATAGGTACAAGTTATTCATTTTTCCCATGAAGTCAATAAATGGCGAGATTTTATTAGCTCCTGAAAACATGAAAGTTCGGTTCGGTTCAGTTCGGGTGGCAAATAAAAAAAAACATAAATTTCGAACACCTAAAATATTTCTAACGGCATTTGGTTGAGTTGTTTTTGACATAATTTTAAGATATTTTCTATGCAATGTTTTTTATCGTTCCGCAGTAAAAAATTACAGAAACTCTCTCTTCAACTCTTCAAATCTGTGGTCTGCCATGCCCTTGCCAGATTTATTCTGCACTTGATAAACTACGCAAGTAAGCCGTGGTAATTTATTGGATAACGCTATCAGCTCTCAAACTCTCGTTTCGTCGGTTCGAATCCTGGCCGGGAAGCATGCACCGCTAAGTTTTACGGCCTAATGTGCATATTCCTACAATCCACGGGCTAACAACGGTGATGGAAAACATCGTAATGAAACCTGAACATCGAGAAAACCATGGGCAAACGCAGCAAGCAAATAGCCCGTTCTTCTATTAAAAAACAAGGATACCCAATCGCAGCACTGAGGTTTAATAGGCTGTTATTATTATTATTAATACTAGGGCGGGAGTAGACTGTCATTTTAAAGGTATATTCAACAAACCAACTTTCATGCCTTTCTACTTTACTAATTCTTAAGATAATAATCACCTATGATACGGACAAACAGATACGTCCATGACCCGTGCAAGAACGGAGAAAGAATACTTATTCCTCCATAGACAGCCGATCGATCTGTCATAAGAGGCGAGTAAACAATCCACCATTCAAAATCAAAGTCGCTCAACAGGATATGTTTGATGTTCATATTATGGATAGAATCAGAAATGAGGATATCCGTAAGAGAGCGAAGGTAACCGACATAGTTCGCAAGATTAGCAAGTTGAAGTGGCAGTGGGCCGGTCACGTCTGTCGCAGGACCGATGTCCGATGGAGCAAACGTGTCCTGGAGTGGGGACCACGTCACGGCAAACGTAGCGCAGGACGCCGGCAGCCTGGTGGACTGACGACTTGCGCGTGGTCGCCGGCAGAAGCTGGATGAGGAAGACGGGAGACCGGCACGTCCAAATATACAAATATATGATTTTTCTGTATTTCTTAAATGTGTAGTGTTATTTTTAAGAAGCATGTTTCGTTCTTTTTAATTCGTGAGCTATTCCAATCATTTCCTAACCTCCTAATTTTTGGATTATGAATTGTAATCAAATCAAGCTGTTAAAACTGAAAAGTATTTTAAACTAAAAATGGTTCAGATAATGCTTTTAATTTTGTTTTTGTGCTATGAATTATTCCTATTTTAAATTAAACTCTTTATTTTTCTTAGGTTTCTGTTGCTAAGTGACGGAAGGAGTGAACTTTGGTCACTTCGGCAGTTTGTCCACCGCCGCCGTCACCGGACAGTTAGGTACCGAGAACAAGATTATTTCGGGCCGAGTTTAAGATGACGTGACGGCGATCGTGTGTCCACCGCGCCGATATATCGGTGTCTTAGTTCTAGAGCTTTGTCGTGCGTGGTAGTCTTGTTTTCCTTTTTAGTAGAAATAAAACAAATAAAGGTTAAAACCGGCGACAATTGCTTCTTCTGCTTTTGTACGTTCGAAGGCGTAAGCGATGCAAAGAATTCTTGATTCATCCGCTAATACGTGAACGATACATCACAGGAGCGTTTTATGTACGTCACGACAAGTTGCGGCAGTATAAACACAAGTTGTCTCGTGACCTCGAACACCCTGTGGCCGGCGGCTATACGGTGGATGCAATCAGGCCGCAGCTGGAGAAATGGGTCACCCGCACCAGCGGAACCCTGACCTTCAGGACGACGCAGATACTGACCGGACACGGTTGTTTCGATCAGTATCTGTTTCGCATTGTGGGCTGCTTGCATTCTCCGGACTGCCGCCAGTGCGGCGCACCCGACACGGCGTTTCACACGCTTGTCGAGTGCGCTGCATGGACGCCTCAGCGTTTCGAGCTCGAGACGCACGTAGGAGCCGTCGGATCGCTTGGCGACTTGGTAACGGCCATGTTGCACAGCGACGACCGCTGGGAGTCTGCGGTTACTTTCTGTGAGGCAGTAATGTCTCTCAAAGAGGCCGCAGAAAGGGACAGGGAGCGAAGTCCTGCAGCGCGTGCTAATGTCTCTACTCGAGGTCGCCGGCCTTCAGCTGGCACCCGGAGAGGCAGGTACGCGTATTACTTCCCTCCCTGAGTTAGGTTCCGATACGGGGGGCCCTTGCTACTAGGCAACGAAAGGGATTCATCTGCCCCCATTTCGAAGTGGGGTGTGTTCTCCCAGGGCACACTCCAGGCACTTTATTGCGCTGGATCGTCTGTTGAGTAACTATGTTCTACATCTCAGACTTTCCAACACAAACAAAGCGCAGGGTCGACAGGGAGGAGGGGGTTTTTAGTGGGTATTGAGGTTGCTCGCCCGTGCGGCATCACTCTGAGTCTTCCACACTCCTCTGTGTCACGCCATCGCGGACGGAGCGCAAACAAAGCATACTATTGCTAGCGTTATCGCCCCCGATGGATGCGTGCCGTTTCCTAGTGACGGCCCAGAGAGTGCGTAAATCGGTCAGCATTTTCCCTCGCCTCAAAAAAAAAAAAATGGGTATGGACAAGAACAAACGTGTTTTGTATTGCCGGTACATCGGCCTGTCATGAAACCGTGCCGAGTTCTAGCGGTTACGACTTACGCCGAACTACTCGAAACATCGGCGGCCGGGATGACGGCTCTTTGGGGAGGGGCGTGCGGTGGACACATGGCCATAGCAAATGTATGTATCGCAAAATCGGTGCCGTCAGTCGTCACCTCGTTCTCGGTGACGGTCCGGTGACGGCGGCGGTGGACAAACGGCCTTCTACGGAATGTGTGTTGTGCAATGTGCTTGCACATAAAATACGGTCAGATTCCGTCAAGTGGATCCCCCGTTTACCACTTGATGATAGGAAACTTATTAAAATATAATTATTGAAAGTAGTCATACCTAAAAATAACTCTCAAAACAGTTTTTGAAAATATATAATTTAACAACAATTTCTTTACAATAAAAAATTTCGGTACTTTGAATAAAAAAATAATTTAAAAAAAGCTATTGAAAATAACTTATTTTCAGCGATTATAGTAAAATATCTATAATTTCACATAACATTTCTTTTGTAAATTTCATTTGTTTATTATCATATTTTTTATTAACTTTTAATTTAAATTTTAATGACTTCTCAGTACGATAATCGATTTTTTAGTAATACGCGTTATACATTTAAGTTTTTTATTTCAAAAGAAAAATTCACTGGAATAATTTAAATAATATGATTTTTTGAATGACGCAGCGGCGAGTGGAACAAGTGCTGCGCGGAACTGAACTTAGCTCTTAAGGCTATATAGATCGCTACAGATTACACAATTATTTAATAAATAATCTTTACAGTTCAATTTTACAAAAAAAAAAAATATATAAATAATATACCTTTATTTATATTTTTTACAATATTATATATATATATATATATATATATATATATATATGTATATTATAATATATATTATATATTATAATATACATTTTTGGTTTGCTTTTAATAAATTTTCTGCTACATCTTTGGAACCCAAAGTCCAATAGCAAAAAAATCTGTATTATCTGTATGTATCCATTACCAAACTTTACTGAATCCAGCGCAAAAAGAATTCTTAAAATTGGTTCAGAAAAAAAAAAAAATATAGCTGTACATACATAACAAAATTACACTACGAATTGGGACTCTCCTTTTTTGTAGTAAGTGAAAAATAAAAGAACGATAACTTTATAAATTTTATTTGACCACAGACAAATTTTTTTTATCTGGAATCATTGACAAACTACAGAGGCAGTATTAACAGTTTTTAGTTATACTACCCCTATGTTTGTGACTTATGTAACTTAAGGCTACGCTTAAAAAATATTTTTTTTTAATTTCTCTATATCACGCTACGACTTATTCAGTCTTTTCTTGTTCCGGGACTGGCTCGTCCTTCACAACTTCAGGGCTTGGCTCCTTAACTACTTCCTCTTTTAGCCCGCCTCTGCTGTTGATATTATCCCCTGGTAGAAAAATAAAATAACATTAAAAAAATATTACAATTGTCGATTACTTTCTGGAACATTGGTGTGAATACGTATAATTAAAAAAAATATTAAACTTTAACAATAGTTATAGCATGTTAATTGTTTTAAATATGGAATTAAAAAAAATTCAAACGGCCTAAGGGCTCTTGGACACGCTAAGAAAAGTTCGTTTCTACACACGAACTGTGTACATCGCTCCGACAAAAAAAAGCTACGCTAGACGAGTACACCTCCTCCTTCCACCCTTTACCGCAACAACACAGAGCGTGTCTTGTCTAGCGCAGTCAAGATTTTTTCTTCGTCAGCGCCGGAGCAACGTACATAATAATATGTTCGTTTGCAGAAACGACACGAATTCTAGCGTAGACAAGTACAAGAGCCCTAGAGCAGACTTTCGGGAATCGCTTAGTGAAATTGATACATACAAGCATGTTACAATATAGACAAGCAAAAGTTATATATTTTTTTAAAAATTTTAATCATAAAGTTAATAAAGTATTTATACTGTTTATTCTAAGTTGCTATTTTTTCAATTATTTTTTTCTTTCTTTCTTTCTCACACATGTCTAGATATTCAGGTATAAAACATAGCATAGAGTTCCATTTTTTATACTTGTCATCTTCGTCATGCGAATCTGCAAATACGACCACTTTAAGCCTTCAGATCTTCAATTCTTAACTGAATTAATTTCAAAATATTTTTAAATCTTGGTAGAAATCTAGTGTTGCTGCTGTTAAAAAATGCAGTAAAGAAAATTTTTCAGAGTTTTATTGTATGACTAACTAGCGGCTCGGCGCGGTTTCACCCGCACCCTCTCCCACTCCCGTGGTATATAGGGTCATGTTATTATAGCCTATGATACTCCCTGTTAACGTAACTTTCGAGTAAAAGAATTTATTACTTTCAACTTCACAAACTCACAAACTGTACCTCTTTATAATATTAGTATAGATAACAATCACATTTATTTATTTAGGATTATGGCTTGGCAGCTAGGACTTTATGCCAGATCGTAAATAACACATTTTACACATTTTTAGAAATTAAAACTGCACAGCATAACATCTCCTTTCAGTTCCCGCCAAAACTACATAACAATCACATCAATTAGGAGTAAGCCTGCCTTCTTCCATGAATATGGTTAGCAAAAAACAAAATGTTAGCACACATCTTTTAAAACTTAATTATTAGTGAACATCTATATCTATCAAATTATTCTTCTAGATAGATTGAATTACCTACAAACACAGTACTTACTTTAATATTATAACTAGAGTTAGTCCTGTAACGACTGATAGCTTTTATAATAGACTAGATACAAACAATTGGTCTGATTCATCTTAAGTTAGAGTAAGTTTGCAGGCTTATCTTAGGTTCTTAAAGAAGGCTACAAAGTTAAACTTTAGGTTAGTGGTCACTGAATTTTAAGTAGTGGGGGAGGGGGCGGATGAGGTAGGGGGGAGTACCTCCCCATTCTGCAACCCCCATTTCTAGGAGACATGTAGTTCTTGAGATATTATTTTTTTCATCCTTTCGTTTCTTTATATTGCGACGAGCGTAATCAGGCTGTTCTGGTGTTTTGGTTTAAAGTCTAACATAACCTAACCTAAGTAACCATTCTAGTCACTGGTCGCGACTTTCGACTTAAACCCACAATCCAAGCGAGTGTGCCATAGCAGCGGTCAGCGAGTGTCATAACCGATTGTAACCATCGCCGCGACTAATCCAAAACTTGTCTACTAAACTCAAAAACACTTACACTCATATATTAAGCGTAAGTGTATTCCTAAACACAAGTCACACTTTGATATCAACAAAAGTGGCATGACCTTGTTTATCGAACGTTTATTCTTTCTCCGTTCCTGCACGGATAAATATATAAGGCGTATGTATACCCCTAAACTCAATTTGTCTTAATCTCATGCCATTCGGTGTAAAAGCACAGCCGGGTACAAACTTACTCTAATTCAATATGAATAAGACCGTATATAAGTATCTAACAAAATTTAATTCATCTGAAAAGCCTCAAAAAGAAACAAAATTATTTTAATTGACTTATGAAAACCGGTCTTCGAAATATACAATATACTCTCCTAAATATACCTTCTCCATTTTGTGGTTTTGTTTTTAGCTTCGAACTCTAGACTCCAATGTTCAATGTTCGTATTTGAGATAACTGTTTAGGATTCCTATACGCGAGCTATTTCCTAAAAAAATATTGTTATAATAAAATTACGTTTTAACGGTTTTCAGCGCGGTAATTTATTTGATTTTTATTATTCCATAGAGGAAATAATACCCATAAATAAAACTTAAAACTACTCATTGACACTTGATATCTTTGTCATCCGTGATCACGGCTACTGAAAAGTGGCCGAAACCGCGCTTAAAACCGTTAGAAGGTAGGTATTATGTATACTAGTCGCGAAAACTTAAGGTTTTTTATATTATATGGGTTACATAGTAACCGTTTTTAGATTTTTTATGAGAACACTATACTGGCCGCATACCTATTTTAAAACACACACAACAAAAATATTAGTAAAAATTGAATAACTATCGAAATAGTATTGTAACATTTAGCAAGTGATTTATATACATTGAGTTGTTGAAACCACCAAATTATATTGGAATTTAAAAATATAATTCTCTTGTTTATGTGAATTATAGGAACGATTAAAAAAAAGAGTGCGTTTCGGGACGCCCGACAGAAGTGATAACTTGCGTGAGAGAAAGGGAAGCCAGACAGGCTGGCGCCGTAACGCGTTACGTAAAGAAGCGGTTTTCCCTCCCACAAAAAATTATCACTTCAAAAACTGTATTTTTACATTATTACATTTTAAATGGAAATGATATTTGATGCATTTATTAAGTAGAAAGAGGAAGGTGCCAATCATGTCTACAATATCATTCATCAAAATACACATAAATCATTCCTATATTTTTTTTTTTTAATAATCACTAGTTTTGCCTTTGACGGACATTGCGCCTGCCCCATATCAGGTGGAAATGCAAATGGTGGAGCACGCTTACCTAGTAGATACTTATTTACACGATACTTGAAGACACCTAGATTGCATTCTTCAGGAAAAACAGACGACGGTTAAGAGTTCCACTCTTCAACAGTGTGCATGATAAAAGTAGAAGCATAGCAATTCGTCCGCTTATTAATATTTTTATTATTAATTATAATCAACAAGAAAAATAGGGGGGGGGGGGGACAGAATATCAAATGTCTTTACACATATATAATTCATAAATTATATTAATATTATATATGTATCAGGCTGTGCCCGCAACGTCGTCCGCGTGTAATTTGTTTTCAAAACCCACCAATTTAGAAACATTCTTCATTGGTGCGCCGCTCCTATTGGTCTTAGCGTAATGATATATAGCCTATAGCCTTCCTTGATTAATGCGCTATCTACCACTGAAAGATTTTTTCAAATCAGACCAGTAGTCCCTGAGTTTAGCGCGTTCAATCAATCAAACAAACTCTTCAGCTTTATATATTAGTATAAGACAATCCCATATATTTCATTATTCAGGGTGTTCATTAAGCATATTTTCTAACATAAGTTTTAGAGAAAAGAATATTTGGTGGTTTTAACAACTCTGTTTTTACTCAATCGTTGAATGTTTTTGAATACATGTAACACAAAACACAGACCGGCCCCGTAAACTGATACCTCAATATTACTGCCCAGTGTATTCACGGCACTGTTAACTGCATTGGACACACTAAATATGGTTCCGTTAAGAACAGCTCCAATTGTCCCGACTAATGCAGTCACGAAACGACCCCACGCATCGACTGTTTTGGAATTGAGTAATAATGTTAAAAGTATAGAATAGAATAGAAAACACATTATTGTTCACCAAAATAAACGATTACAGAGTAAATAATTACAATAAAAAGAAGCAAAACAAAAGCCGGCCTTATCGCTTAAAACGATCTCTTGATCGCTTTAAGCGATAAGGAAGACCAGGCAACCTGACTGAGAGGACACTTTTAACAACTAATGTCTAGATATAATTAAATTAAAAACAAGTAAAATAAAAAAAGGAAGAACAGTACAGTGTGGCCAGTAAATAGCTAACTTAAGAAAGATGAATAGAAAAATATATATTTTATTATAAAGTAAGGTTTTTGACAGATTTTTTTAAATATGGCAAGTAATTTAGCTTTTCTGACATCTACGTGTAAAGAGTTCCTGCACTGCGAAGGATTGACATTGAAGATTAACTATGTTTTTAATTATTGTAGTTTATAAGATCTTAATGTATAAAAAAACTTCTAAACTAATAATAATTCATACTAGTGGTCGACCGTGGTCGAAATTCGACCATAATATTTAATGTCAAAGACTATATATACTTCTATAATCATAGATTTCGCCAAGGCTACACTGTTAATTTGACTTGAACAATAAACAAAAAGGTGTATCAAGTACACAATAGTGTGTGTAATGATTTTTTTATGTATCATTTTAAAAATTATTAGCATTCGTCGCTTCTTCTCCATATAAACTAGTAAATGTGCGAAATTTCATACTCCTCCGTCCGCGCAATATTTGTAAAAATGGGTACAAAGTTTTTGCTACACGTATTAATATATAGATTTCAATATTTTTCGTTTGCTAATAAGAGGTTTGGATTACTAATACCTAATTATTACTATATCTAATTTTTTTATTTTGACTCTAAGATCAAGTCTAACAATAATTTAATATTATATTAGTATACGTTATGAATACTATAGAATACTGATAAGAATATTTAAAATCTCTTTGATTCGATTACGGACCTATTCTTAATTTTTTTGAATATTTAGATTCATGGCCGGGTCCTATATTTTACTATTCATCACTCACCTGCCTTACCATCGGTAGCAATGTCACTTTACTTGTTGGCAGAACATGTTAAGTTTTCACCAGTATAACCTGTGTGAATGCTTACTATCAAAGTAAACTTTTTTTATAGCCTGAAGCAGGCAAACAGGCAGATGGTCCACCTGATGGAAAGTGGTTACCGTCGCCTTTGGACGTTTGCAACATCAGGGGTGTCGCCAACGCGTTGCCGACCTCTAAGAAATTTTATAACGGCCTTCTTAAAGAACCCCATGTACACAGTGCAAAGGGAAAACCGCGGTGGGAAGTTCCCTCCAGATCATCGTTTTACGCGGAATAAATGTTCTAGAGAACCGTTGCGTAGTTGAGCATGGGAGCTCAAGGAAATGGGGGTGAATATCCCGTCGCTGATGAAACTAGAACCACCCTAGTCCTGGATAACAGCGCATAATTAACAAAAACTTAATAAGGGTGGTTCCTCGTACACTTTATTACTTAATTAACTTGAAGTAATACAAAAACTCTCAATGAATATATTTCTCTTCGCTTATATAAGAAAAACAATATTTTACGCTTTAAGATATAAAAAGGGTGACACGCATTCCATTTTATATTTTAACTAACCCTTTCTACGTGGTAAGGCAATTGAACAGTTAGCAAGATAATATTTAAAAAAACCCAAAAAAACCAAAAAAAAAAACAAACAACCCAGTGTAACCTCTATATAACGACACCGAAGACACTGTGAATTCTATAGCGTTATAGAAAGTTGTCGTTAAATGGAGATAAGTCGGTATTTGTCTGACATCTTTTGCTGCACCAGTAATTTTGTTGTATTTTTTTTACTTATTTTATTCATATCTTGCGATATTAAGGCATCTTGGTGATAAAGGAAGTACTTAAAAATTTCGGTATGCATGATGCCGACAGTCGAGTTTATTAACGGGTTAGGATAGTAAAGCGATAAAAGAACGTACACAGCTGTGCTGTTTTTACTTATTTTGCCAACTTAAAAGGTACTTTTTATTACTTAATTGTTGTCGTTATTGAGAGTGGGTGTAATACTATATAGAGTGTATCACATAGTATGGAAGACAAGCAAAACCAACCAAGCCAAAGTGAATTCGACGCTAAGGGAGTTTGTCGTCAAATCGAGTGACGTTACATGGAGTTTACACTGTATATAATAAAATTTATAAAGATAACTTTTCTTAACACTATTTCCCAATTATTTATTTTAAAAAAGTTCCGACGGGTTTAGCGTTTTAAAAAGTTGTTTATCGTAATTTGGTAAACGTTCTATGTATTTAAAAAAACTTAGAAAATATTAAACATACCTGGACCTCCGTGGTGTCCCCCATGTCCGTCTAAAAACAATAAACCCTTCTCTTCTTCAGTCTTTTCGGATTCCTGCTTCTCAGTTTCAACCTTAATAGGTTCAGCCTCTTGTGTTGTCTCTGTTTCTGCTTTCACGGGCTCGATCTTTTCAGGTTCAACCTGCGGTTTCTTCTCCGTTTCCCTTGGCTTATCAGGATTATTATTATTTTGTGTCAAGCGTTGAACAGCCCCAGTTATTCCTTTGATAATCGGGTTCCTCTCCAACATTTGCCTGATTGGTCCAGTATTTTTCTCACCCTCTGGTTTCTTATCACCTTCTGGTTTTTTATCAGGCTTGTCTGATCCAGATGAGTCAGAATTATTTTCAGGTTCCTTATCTACATTTTCAGTAGGTTTCTCTGTTGTTTTCTCTGGCGCTGATTGCTGGTTGAAAACTCCACTAAAAAAACTTAAAAAGCTTTGAAACGGTCCTGATGTTGTGGCACCTTCTTCATCACTTTGGGTATCTCCGGATGTCTGCTGACTAAATATATTTTGAAAATTTTGAGTCATGTTACCCCAATTTTGAGACATCGACGCCTGGACGTTATTCCACCATTCCGAAAGTGGGTTTGAAGGTTGTGTGCTGGAATCAGGGGCTGCAGGTGAGGAGCTATCAGGAGTTTCGCTGTCTGCCTTCAAGGTAGCCACGGCTTCAACGCCTTTAGTAAACTTTTTTATTTCATCATTGAAATTTGTTTTCAAAGTTTGGAGACTGTTTTTAACCTTTTGCAAGTCTGCGTTAATTTCTGCTTCTTCAACATTTTCTTGCACTTCTACGCTTTCGGGCTTTAATAAACTGGTAAGTGTGGTATTAATGTGCTGAATTTGTTCGATAAAACCTTTTTGAAACGACTCAACGCTGCTTTTGATCGCACTGACACGGTCACCGCTTGTTACGAAGTGATTAATTGCTTCGCTTACTCCTTGAAATCCTTGTTTTAGTAGCAATTGCGCGTCTTGTATAGCCTGCTTCAAATTCAAAACATCAACGTGATGTTCAGGGTTTTGTGTTTCGTGTTCTTGGCGTTGAGGTGTGCCCGGGTCCTTGACTTCCTCGCGAATCTTCTTTAAGAGCTCTTGTGGGACTTCATTACCCTCCTCTGAAGTTTTAAGCACAGGGACTTCTTCTACTATCACCTTCACGGGGATATCTTCAATGGTATTTACACGGAGATTGTTTGTGATATCTTTGACAGCGTCGGTTTTGTCTAACTGCTCATGTTGTAAAGAAATGTTATCAAGTGGTTCTTTAGGTACTTCGGCGGGGGATTCAGGCAGGACAGTTTCGGGAATAGTGGCAGCGCGAGCGTAAAGCGCGAACGCTGCGAGTAATAGGTGCGCGTACAAATTCATGGTTGGAACACGACACACTAAGGCGTGCGAGAGTCGCTTGGCCTTTATACGCGACGAGTAACGGTTCTCGTCTGTTTACGCTTTTCGCTCGTACAGGTTGTCCGCTAAATGCTTTTACCATTATTTGTGTTTTGTTGTGTGGTGGGCCGGGATTCGCCTCTGTAATGATTTATTGGCACTAAAGATAAATGTATTTTGCAAGTTTATTGAAAATTCGAATAGTTAATTATCGAAATTTCTTTACGCGCAGAAACTGAAAATGAATAGAAGAGTAATTTATGCGATCGGGTGGCTTGTCATAAGACGTCAGAAAACAACCCACAGCCAAGTGGTAGCACATTTATCCGTCTGGATGCCTACCACTTCTGGTCTAAGGTAAGCCGCCATAATGTTGAAAATAAAAAATAGTTTTCTTCATGTACGTTTTATTGAAGAGTTATTTTGTAAAGACAGGTAACAAAGGTTGCTATGATATAATAATAAAATATTTAAATACAAAAGAACAAATATCACAAACCAGTATAAAACACATATGTAACAACTGAAACTGAACTGGAATTGAGTTTCAGCATTAGTAGCCAGGTTCCAGTCACCTTTTGAAACCCGCAGCCGTTATTAGCACCTTTTGTGTGACAAATATCCATAGGTGATGATAATTCCTTTCCATCGGCTTGGCCCTCAGACAGAGTCCCCTGTTTTCGTTATTTGGATGGAAAAGAACCAACCAGAGGTGGTAGGCGATCCAGACGAGTAAATTTTCTACCACGTGTATGTCGTCGTGCTGTCGTGTCTTACGAAACGCCGTCCAGCCCCACGAGCATTACTCTAAGCCGTGGTAGTTTAGTGGTTAGCGCACTCGCGTCCTAAACTTAAAGGGCGCAGATTAGATTCTCGATGGGAAAGCATACAAAAAGCATACAACTTAGGTATTTTTCTGACGTATTATGCATATTGTTGCGATCAACACGTGCTAACGATGAAGTGAAATATCGCGATGAAACCAACATGGATATAATTGATGTGTTAAACCAGCCATTCCGCTTGGACAAGCGTGACATGTGTACTCTGCTTTCTTCTACAAATAAGAGGACGTTTATGGGCTGTTATTATATTATTATACCATGTAACATGAACAGACCTATGGCCGCATCCTATATATATTCCTATTCATTCACTTGCCTTACCACCGGTTGGATTTTGACATTGCTTATATGGAGCTTATACTCATATGGAGGTCTGTAACATATAGAAACCGGCCATTAGTTATTATACCGGCTTCAAGCACACCCTGCTTACTTAAATCCCGCAATGATTGTAGTGCGATAGTACATGGGTACACATTATTACTAGTCATGTACTATACAAGCATGGTAATTACATACTGTTTCTATTAAGCATAGTAAGGTTTATCATGGAAGAAGACAACTAAGAACACAATCGCCTAGTAAAAACGTAACTAGGGTTGCCAGCTGTACATACATATAGTATCGTACTATATTTTAGCCTATATTATAGACAAATTATATACTTAGTACGAAATGTACTATATTTTCATCGCTAATTCGTTCAGATACTTATGAACATTTTAAAAATAACATCTTTTCTGACCAAATTAAAAAGTAATAATAAATGCACATGGAAATTGTAATAATAAAATAAATAAGGCACGAATTGTGAGGAGGTTCCTATCTCTGGAGCCCTAACCACCGGTAGTTTGGACCCCAGGCCCCGCTGGCGGTGATCAGCAAGATTTTATATTTTTTTATTGAATATGTATTTTATTTTTAATGTATTTTTGTAAAAGAATAATGTTATTTTTTTACAAAAAATGTCTTATATATTTTCTTTATATATTTAAACAAAAATGTAAAATTTCTGAGAATAAATAAATACATAAAATAAATAAATTATATAACAAATAATGAAAAATAAATGTGTATTTTTTCTCACCTAAATTTACCGAAAGTACTATATTTATAACGCTTAAAAACAATAATATAATATTTCCTTCAAATTAAGGTGGCAACCCTGCTAGTAACGCTGTCTGGAATCACAGTAAGCGCCATCAGTCCATTCTTGTTTTATAGAAAATCTCAATTAACACACTAACAGAGGGGGAGGAATAGGAGGCAGGAGCAGTAGTAGGAGATAAATGGGCCATCGGATCTCTTACTCAATGCACGAAATACGATTAGGTCAAGGCTAACCGATTCACGCCGATATTCTGTAAGAGCGTGGTATCACACCGATCGAACCGGCACTAAGAGCTATAATAATAAGATAATCAAGAAACGATTCCAGCAGAGCTCTACAATGTATACTCATATACTACTTTTGCCGTAATACCCACTAAACTACCCGGCTGTTCTTTACATTGCCGTATACCAGGGTCGAGGGTAGCCTGTTGCGAGGCAGTAATGTCCCGCAAGGAAGCCACCGAGAGAGTAAGGGGGAGAGCTGCGCACGCGCTTCCCGGACGCCGTCGTCAGACTGGCCTCCGGAGACACAGATATGGCAAAATGCCTTGATTCCATCGCAGGTTCGTGCATCGTGGGGATGCGACGGGTCCAACCTCTGTTGGTGAAGTGGGTCACTCTGCATGCCGCGGTGACCTAACCTTGTTGCGCGGTTGAACAATGGATGAAGCTTCGCTCGTCATCTCATGTTCTTCCACAAAAGTGCCGGGTATGGGACGCAGGGCTAAGTTTAGCGGAGTAGTTGGTTCCGCTGTCTTGTCGCCGCGATCCAGTCCCACCCCCCACAGCCGAAAGGGACTCAGTATGGTACGAAAATCGAAAAGTATTCCCGCTGAGCATAAAAAAAGGGCCGTGGGTAAATAGCATACACGACTCTTCGCTGCTGGGGAGAGAAGGACCTAGTTCTCCTGATTTATACAACGCATTTATGTCATTCATAGGACGTATAAAAAATTCAAAACACGCTTTCATCACATTTATTCAATGATCTAGTAAACTAGTTGGATAAGTTCGAACTTGCGTGCCCTGAATAACTGATGGACTTAATATCAATCTAGGTATATATATATAAAACAAAGTCGTGTTAGTTACACCATTTATAGCTCAAGAACGACTGAACCAATTTTTATGATTTTTGTGTTTTTGGAATTGTCTTCGTCCGGAATAGGATTAACAGCATTCATCATTATAACATGACACAATATCAGTCTAGCCATTCATTTGCTATGATCTTTCCCGGTCGAGTTCGCAATGTTTTTTTACCTATGACACATCAGCGGAAAATCCGCCGAGTTTAGATTAGCCGATCCTTCCGCGGCCGAAATTCCCGCGCAGTATGTTCCGCAGTTATGTCAGTATACTGTGTCTAAAGCGCTTATTTTACTTTTACGTATTTCTTGCAGCGCGTTCCATTAATAGCTCACAACGCCCAAAATGATATGTTAGTCGTTCCACAAGGCGACCGCGGTGGTAGTGGCGAAAACGTCACTAATGACGATCATCATTTTCGATCACACAACTTAACTCTAAGCAACCTTTACTCTGTGAAAGGATATTGGTTTAATTTTTGACTTGACAATCTTAACTAAGAATGTGGACGTGAAGTGTGGGTTTACGATTGTAACGCCGGCAAGCTAGTGGAACGGGAAAAAGCGCAGTCGTGAACGTGGTCGTTGTGAGTCTCCAATGCAACGTAGCCGACAGGCTAACAAATACGTCAGGGCTACTTTCGAGACAAACGCGGACTACCGCTAGTAAGATAAAATGTCCGAGGGGCAGCCCTACCTACGGCTGTCTCAGAAACTCGTCGATAAAATAAAAAAGTAACACATACTCAAATGGTCAATGCACCACCAGTCCTAAACGGGTATTGAGATAATATTAATTATCTACATTATATTCCAGAGATATTTATTCAAATGTATGCGCGAGCGTTGCTTGCATACGTAAAAACAAATATTTGGTGGCACATGAGAATATCTGAAAGGTAAAACGCTGTAAGTTTAGAATGATAATATTTTCAATTTAAAAAATAAGTAATCGGGTAGTTTATACATCTTCATATATAAAAATGAATGTTTGTGTGTATGACCTTTATAGGATCGTAAACTATACATCCGATTTTGATGAAATTTTGTGTGTGTGTGTGTTTGAGTGGGTTTCCGGATGGTTTAGAATCACAGTTAGAACGGGTAGGTGGCGCTGAGATCGGGTTCTAGAATCCTCCTAATCACCGGGAGCGTTTTTAGTGATTCTGTTTTTGTGTGTTTGAGTGTGTTCCCAGATGGTTTAGATTCACAGTTAGAACCGGCAGGTGGTGCTGAGATCGGGTTCTAGAATCCTTCTAATCACCGGGAGCGATTTTGGAGATTTTGTTTTTGTGTCATGAAACAGTCTTTCAATCAATCAATCAATCAATATCTTTATTTGCAAGAATGTAGTTTATACAGGTGTTACACAATTGTAGATGCACAGTACATTCTACCACATAGTGGTGTACAAAAAGAAAGAAATCAAATTTAAAATTAAATTAACATAAATATTAGGAACGAATTTTTTTTAGGAATTCAGAAAATATGGCGGTACGAAGTTCGCTAGTTTTGCAATAAATTCTAAGGGCCGCTTGCATAACGATTGTCTTTAAATCAAATTTAGTTAATAATATTAAACTGCTTAAATACGTTTTACACAAAACGTATTTATATTTAAGATGTCTTGCATAAGGCGGTCTCCCATGTTATTTAGCTAAATGTATTTATGCCATTGGTAAAACAGCCAGATGTGTTCCGCTTCACGCGGCGGTCCATTTTATCTAACAAACACACGAAATTTAACTTAATGTTAGTTATTTCTTGCGTAAAAAGGATTTTAGTTGGCCAATGTCAAATTGACATTTGAAATTTTGTTCGTTTGGTTAAGTTTCATTCGGAATTTTTGACGGCAACCTGAAGTTTGTCGTTACGTAACGCGTTACGGCGCCAGTCTGGTTTCCCTTTCTCTCACGCATACGGCAGCGGTAGGCAGGCTCCTCCCCTCTTACTCTATCCCACAGCGCTAGCCTTATTTCGGTAATTAAATTAAATAATGATACTAATAAAGTATATACACAAAATTCTAATGTTGTACATATTCAAGAATTGTAACTAAGAATAAATTTTTTTTTATAATCAATAAAAGATTTTATTAACAAATAACTTTTCCTTACATTATCGTATTCATATAAGATTTAAGTAATAACCTAAGCTTTTCTCAAGTTAAACAATTTCAGTATCAAATATTTCAACTTGATTTGTTTAATTTATCACTTCTATCGGGCGTCCCGAGATGCACTTATCTTTTTTAAGCGTTTTATAACCTCACTTGCCTCCCGATCGTCTGCCAGTAACAAGTAATTCCTTTTCAAACATATTATTTGACCAGAAGTGGACCGTTAACCATCTATGGTTATGGTGGTTTTAAAGTAATCAATGCTGTATAATTTTCTAGTTTAAAATATTCTTTCTACAGTTTTAAATCGGCTTTTCGAAACCGGAACCATTAATAATGACACTAATTACATTTTTTCAATGTTGAACAAAATTAAGTCAATACAGTTAGATTTTAGAATTTTTAAATGTGAATATTAATATAATTTATGATATTTATAAGGGAAATACCGTACTCTGGAATGGACATTAGTCTTGTCTTGTTTTAAACACAGAACAGTGCGTTTGTGTTGACGGCACCGCCACCGCGCCGCCGCCGCACCGCTGACGCGTTGCCATTGTTTGAATTTCTATGTATATATATATATATACGACAACTCTTTATTACTTTAGGAATTTATGGAATAAAATGATGTGTTTCTCTGACACATTAGTACCTACAATTGGGTACTTAAATGTATGCTAACGTATTTTTTTTATTGCAGCAGTTCAGTAGATAGGCAGACGGCCTACTTGGTGGAAAGCGGTTACTATCGCCTACGGACATTTGCAACACCAAAGGCGCTGCTGCTCTGGTCGCTAATGACGGAACACAACTCAAGGTTGTTATGGCGACATACTTTAGACCAGGGGTGGTAGCCATTCTCAACTTTTCAATCAAATCTCAATTCTTTTGGCTCATGCACCACAACTTTGTAAAATTTATTATTATTATTTAAATAATGTACAGCGATACATGCTTCCTGGACAGGATTCCAACCCACTTGGACGTGTGCAGGTGCATCAACCACGAATTTACCACAACTCAAGTTCAGTCTTCTAAGAAAACTCACGCCAGCCCTTTTTCTTTGAACACAAATGTCTTTAACGATCATTTCCATGGAATGTGGTTCAAACTATTTCATATTACTCTCATGCTGAATAGATACATATAAAATGCGTTTTAAAATAATTATATGTTATTTATACAGCGATAATGACAGCAACGAATTCTTATGCATATGAATGCATTTAAATAATGTATATAAGTCTTGGTAGAGTAATGGCTAGCGCACGCGTCCCAAACTCAAAGGGCGTGGGTTCGATCCTGGCCTGAACGCATGGACCACTTAGTCAGTTTTCTGATCTAATGTGCATATTGTTACAATCACCATGTGCTAACAACGATGAAGGATAACAACGTGATGCAATCTACACATCGAGATAACCGATGTGTCAAACCTGCCAAGCAGCCTTGGACAAGCGTGGTGGGTATAATGTCCGTTCCCTCTATAATGGGAGACCCGAGCCCAGCAGTAGGACATTTGTAGGCTAATATTATATAAATAATGTTTAGGAATTTAATAACAGCGTCAATCAGCCCATGACATCATCCATACATTTTTATTTAAGTGCTATTTGTACCTAGATAATTAAGATCCTTTCCACGTAAACTATCCCATTTCCCGGTATAAATAGTATATATTGTGTCCATTATCTGTACTTTTATGACATAAATTACCAAAATTCAGAAAAATCGACAACCTATATTTCCACGAGCGGTCGAAATTCGACCATAATTAATTTAAATGATAAGTTTGAACATTATTAAGGTTCTGTTGGCAAAGACTTCTAAAATCATAAATTGCGCCAAGGCTTCACTGTTAATTTGATTTTAACAATAAACAAAAGAGTATAATGTGTGTGTGTGTCAAATAAATTTGTGTAATGTTTGTTTTGTTGATTTAATTAATTTTCTTTTCAAAATCCTAATTTTTTTAACATTCTGTACTCCTTCTCTATATTAAGTAAAAGTGTGAGAAATTTCGTACTCCTCCGTCCGCGCAATTTTCATTAAAGGGGAGAAAGTTTTTGCTTCTCGTATTAATATACTGATAAATTGTTTAAAATTGAATAAGTGTAGTATTTTTGCGAAATTCTAAAACTACAAAGTTCCCTAGATATATTTCATCAGAACTTCTCAGAAATGAGAGGTATCATTGCATTTTACGGTAAACATTCCTAACATAGAATCAGCACGTGCTCGCAATTACCTAGATTACGATGGATGTTATAACTGTACTGAAAGGTTGATAAGCCAAGTCGTGAGTTCCACACCTTTTACGGCACAGAAAAGTCTAGGTACAGACTAATCCATCAGTTCCAGGCTTTTAGAATTATTATAACCCAAATATCTAAGTGGTTTACCGTAAATAACTTATCACTCAATCCGAATAAAACTAAATGTGTTAAGTTTGTTATGCCCAATGTAAAAGAATACGATGTTAATATTTCTCTTAACGACACTAGACTTAACCTAGTAGATTCGACTGTATTCTTAGGCATTAACCTAGATCAGAAACTCCAGTGGGGCGCTCATATATCTAGTCTCTCACGAAAGCTTAGTTCTGCTGCATATGCGGTCAGAAGAGTTAGGCAGTTCACTGACGAGGAGACTGCTAGACTAGTTTATTTTAGTTATTTTCATAGTGTCATGTCCTATGGTATTTTACTTTGGGGCAACGCTGTTGACTTAGAGACTATATTTGTTTTACAAAAAAGAGCCGTAAGGTCAATTTACAACCTCGGCCCTCGGGTGTCTCTTAGGGAACGCTTTAAGGAAATCGGTATTATGACGGTCGCCTACCAATATATTTTCAATAATATAATTTATATTCGTAATAATTTGAGTGCCTACAAGCAGTATAAGGATGTTCACAATTTGAACACCAGGCATTGTAATAAACTGATATTGCCATCTTTTAGGTTACAAAAAGTATTGTCTTCTTTCTTGGGGGTTGGTATACGCTTCTTCAATAAGATTCCGAGTAAACTGTTAGATCTGCCCTTCACTAAATTCAAAACCAAATTAAAAAGTATCTTGCTTAAAAAGGAATACTACACTATTGAAGAATATTTAAATGACAAAACTCCATTTACATAACAGCTCGCTCCAACCTCTTATACTGTGTTTTGTACGAGTATAACGTTTTTATCTTGCCGTAATTGTAAGGAATATACGGAGATATGTTGCAAAAAAAAAATTTGTACGTTATGTCTTTATATTTATAACTATAATTATTTTCTATCCTTTTCTTGCGCTCTGTCTTATTGAATATGCACTGTTTGCTTGTTTAGATTCCTGATTGTACACACGTCACGCCTTGATCGTAGTTGTCGTTGAACTGCCCCCTCTCTCCATCAGGCCGTCGTTTTATACCTCACAAATACAAATGTGCCAGTATCGTAGTCGACGTAATCCGCAATACCTGGCTAATTATTCAGCTGAAAGCGGCCATAAACGAGTACAATAAAACAATAGGCTGTTCGGCTAGAAACGTATGCCAGTAAATATGTGAACAAAAGAAGACATAAAATATACATATCATAAAATAATTACAAATAGTTCAAATGCCGACAGGTAATAAAATGTGCTTCTATAGATCTGCAGGTGGAATTTGTCTTTGTCGGAGCCTAGGTTGTAACATAATTATTACTTTTAAATTGTCTTTTTGCAGTCGTATTGATTTATCAGGGCAGTACAACGTCTGCCGAGTTCTTAGACCATTAAACCATGGTCTAAGGCCGAGTTCAATAGGTTTTTATTAATAAAACCTTATAATTTGAAAAAAGTAATGCAAATGTCAGAAATATACACAAGTGCCGAACGTTTTAAATGAATTCCAAATCCCAGTAAAACTTGTTGAACTTATCGAAAAGTCTTATGTTTACAGCTAAAGGATTTCTTAAAGCATTTCCACAACATTATGACGCCGTAAATTACGACCAGAATACATACACATCATTGTTTGTATGTACGCACATGCAAAATAACTGGTTATGTTGTTATGCAACAGAGAGCGTTGAACCACGAAAAAGTCCAAGGGACGTGCTTCTCCAGTTTTCAACATTTTTGACCGACTTGCAAAAGGAGGAGGTTCTCAAATTGATCGGTGTATATTTTTATTTATTTTTATATATGTACACCGATTACTCTGAGATTTATGATCCGATTTACGTGATTCTCTTTGCGGAATAGTTGCCATTTGGTCCCCTAAAACGTGTTTCTAAACTATCTATTAACAAAATCAAAAGTATTTGTAAACCGGATGGTACAGAAACGTGTTGCCATATTGCGACGCCATATTGCCGTAACGGACTTCCGTTGCATTGTCGTCCAGTTACCTCCTAGTCGCGCCTAAAGAACTTTTACTTCAATAAAAAAAACTTCGTTTAAAAAAACCGACTTCAAAAACTATAAAGTATAAAATAGCTTATTTTTTAAGCTATTTTTAATTATAATATCTTATTTTTAATATATATATATATATATATATATATATATATATATATATATATATATATATATATATATATATATTATCTAAAACAAAGAAAAAGAAGTCGGTGCAAAGTAAAACATAAAAATTATTATATTTTGAAAATTACTAAGCACCAAATAAGTTTTTAGTTTTTGAAGTAGGTTTTTTTTTAGTTTGTTAGATTGAACTTTTTAATTATGCTATCTTTTTCCATACTATCTATATATATAAAAATCAATTGCTGTTCGTTAGTCTCAAAACTCGAGAACGGCTGGACTGATTTGGTTAATTTTGGTTATAATTATTTGTGGAAGCCCAGGGAAGGTTTAAAAGGTGAGTAAATATGAAAAAATCCTTGAAATATAGTAAAAACAACAATTTCGCGTTTCCTTACAATATATTCCTGCCTGTCAAACATTTGATGCTCGTCCTGTCGTTTAGAAATCAATTAAATGGAAATGTCGATCAGAAATCAAATTAAATTTAAAAGTGAAGTTTGTTTTCATTTTTTTGTTTTGAATGTCAAACATTTGATGCTCGTCCTGTCGTTTAGAAATCAATTAAATGGAAATGTCGATCAGAAATCAAATTAAATTTAAAAGTGAAGTTTGTTTTCATTTTTTTGTTTTGAATGTCAAACATTTGATGCTCGTCCTGTCGTTTAGAAATCAATTAAATGGAAAAGTCGATCAGAAATCAAATTAAATTTAAAAGTGAAGTTTGTTTTCATTTTTTTGTTTTGAATGTCAAACATTTGATGCTCGTCCTGTCGTTTAGAAATCAATTAAATGGAAATGTCGATCAGAAATCAAATTAAATTTAAAAGTGAAGTTTGTTTTCATTTTTTTGTTTTGAATGTCAAACATTTGATGCTCGTCCTGTCGTTTAGAAATCAATTAAATGGAAAAGTCGATCAGAAATCAAATTAAATTTAAAAGTGAAGTTTGTTTTCATTTTTTTGTTTTGAATGTCAAACATTTGATGCTCGTCCTGTCGTTTAGAAATCAATTAAATGGAAATGTCGATCAGAAATCAAATTAAATTTAAAAGTGAAGTTTGTTTTCATTTTTTTGTTTTGAATGTCAAACATTTGATGCTCGTCCTGTCGTTTAGAAATCAATTAAATGGAAAAGTCGATCAGAAATCAAATTAAATTTAAAAGTGAAGTTTGTTTTCATTTTTTTGTTTTGAATGTCAAACATTTGATGCTCGTCCTGTCGTTTAGAAATCAATTAAATGGAAAAGTCGATCAGAAATCAAATTAAATTTAAAAGTGAAGTTTGTTTTCATTTTTTTGTTTTGAATGTCAAACATTTGATGCTCGTCCTGTCGTTTAGAAATCAATTAAATGGAAATGTCGATCAGAAATCAAATTAAATTTAAAAGTGAAGTTTGTTTTCATTTTTTTGTTTTGAATGTCAAACATTTGATGCTCGTCCTGTCGTTTAGAAATCAATTAAATGGAAAAGTCGATCAGAAATCAAATTAAATTTAAAAGTGAAGTTTTTTTTCATTTTTTTGTTTTGAATGTCAAACATTTGATGTTCGTCCCGTCATTTAGAAATCAAATTAACTTTTTACTAAAGTTGAAACATTCTGCTATTATCATTCACCTTTTTTTGTTGATTGTTTCTGAGGCGGTACCAAGTTTGCCGACTCAGCTCTCTCTTTTCCTTCACCATATCCCAATTAATTGGGGTTGGCACAATATGTCTTTTTGCCTGGTGAGCTAGTGTATGTCAGGTGGTAGGGCATTTGTCCGACTGATGGCTACCACCTCTGGTCTAAAGTATGTCGCCATAACAACCTTGAGTTGTGTTCCGGCATTAGTGGCCAAGTTCCAGTCTCCCCTAAGAGAGCAGCAGCGCATTTCTAGCACCTTTAGTGTTGCAAATGTCCATAGGCGATGGTAACCGCTTTCCATCAAGTGGGCCGTCTGCCTGTCTGTTGAAGTAAATGGTAAAGTTTGTAATGTGTTTAATTTGTTTTTTAAATTTTATATAAATTTAAATAATTTCAATAAAACTCAAGGCTAAGCAGCCTGTCCATGCTCAATGTTCACAGGAAAAGAGCAGAAGAGGATATTAAATTTATTGACAAGGTGATGACCAAATTTGGAGAGCAACTAGACACCTACAATTTGATTGAAACGGTAACCTAATAAAAATGTATATTATCTATATATTTTCTTTCCTGAGAAGGGGGTGTAAGTGCACCCCAGTGCACCCTGTGGCCAGTGCCCATGTTCATAAATGAAAACTAAGATATAGATAGGAACCGGCCATATGTCGCGGATATGACGGCCGCGAATACAGCATTTGCTAAGACGTTCCTTCTGTGTGACTCCAGACGTCTAAGAACGAAGAACCACGCGCCTATCATCACAAACACAGGCTGGCCTGTAAACGAGGAAACTTTTGAGTTTATTGAACTCACCAAAACTTCTCTTAAGTATACGACAATCAAGAATACCGTTATAAAAATCTGTTACACTTCGAAGCGACTTTTTTTAATGTAAAATTGGTATTTTATTATCGAATGGCGCCTCTTAACATCCGATCGTCGATTTTAATATAAAAAGCTGCTTTAAGCGCTTGATAATGATTGTTAAATTTATTTTATTGTTTTCGTTAAATAAATTATCTCATCCATGTTCAGGCGAGCGAATATAAGTATAAACGGGGCGTTCGGGGTAGCACTAGCACCTCACGTGTGAAATGCTATCCCTACCCTCTAAAACCCTCCTCGCTCGCACATTCCTAGCCCGAACGGACGACGGCCGGCCCCTTGCGGACTGGCCTCACCAGGAGTGAGCTGGAGATCTGGGTCTCTCAGGCTCCTCGCTCTCACGTCGAGGCGAGAGAGGGAGCGTGGATGGGGGCGCGCCCCTCCTCTCCCAATCAGAACATCAGCCTGGCATAACAGAAGCAGACGCCGAAGAGCCCCCCAGCCCTAGCCTCACTCAACGTTAAGTTTGGTGGGAACCAATTGCACCCACTCATTACAGACATAAGTAGCCATACACGATTAGCTTAGGCTAATGCTGGAGAGTTTCTTCAGCCGCTCATCTACTCCAGCTATAACACGTTGCGAAGCGGTAATAAAGATAGACTAGGATCGGCTCCGCCGGTGGAGTCGATAGCGAGTTTCCATTATAACATCTTGGCTTAGTTCATTCAGCCTCTCACGGCTTAATACGATAGAGTCATTCCCCCTGCAGCGGTCGAACCGAGGTTGAACCTCACAAGGGCTGCCTCGTCTCGTGCCTGAGTCGGGAAGCTCATAAGCCCGGTAGCGCTGAAACAGCCATCTGCAGTTGTTCAGCTGGATCCTGCAAAAAAAAGCTTCGCCTTAATACCAGGGTGACTGGTGCATATTCTCACCACTCCACTCATATTTATTTTTCTATAAAAATTTTGATCGATCGTTTCCGTCTCCTTTTGTGCAATGGCAAAATATGATATCTGAGATATCTAGCTTCGTAGTGATTATCGCTTACCTTGCATTTAAACTCTATGGCCCATATATACTTGAGATTAAACTTCACTAACTTTGTGTTAGCGACTTGCCTTCCACATCGGTGGGTTAAATGTTTAGAAGCTTAACCCTGGGTTTACTCCTAACTTTTGATGGCGAAAGATGAATTGTTTATTTAATCCTGGAAGAGTTAATTAACTCCAAGTTAGTTGAGCTAACCCAGGAATATGCAAGTAGGCCTAAATATTCTTGATTCTGTTAACATACGCATCGTACATTAGATACTATTGTCATAGATACATTTTATTTTTACCTTTAGTCGGATTGTACATAAACATTGCCCAGGAATCGCGTTTGCTGGCATATGCTTTATGCCATAAAGCAGAGTCATCCCATAAAAAAGCGCTTGAAGAAGCTGTATTTACAGTTCGCCACTAGTCCGGTCCACAAGATTGCCGTTATATGACAGGCTTCTCATTAGTCGCAATGCACTTGTTACCTAGTAAGCCCATTCGGAGTCTATAAATATTCAATATAAGTATTTATGTCGTAAATTATGTTTTTTCTGTTTCTAGGGTTCCATCAATCTTATATGCAGATACGGAAACCCTATTAAATTATCATGTCCATCCATCAAATTTCGAATTCCAAAGTTTTTATTCAAAATAAATTCTGGAGAACTGGAGAACAATTTTGAAGGTCATACATGTAAGTTAAAATTATTTTAATTATTGCTGTTAAGAAACTCCCCAGCTACACGTCTAGCTCTTAGACCATTGAATGGTCTAAGGTCTAGCTAAATATTGTTTTTCTTTATATTTATTATTCTATATATATCTTAAGTTCACTTCTTTTTAATAAGTTTTACGCAGAAGTATGTTACAGAATTACTCTTTGAATGATAATGGAGTCGTAGCAAACAGTGCATACTTATATGACAAAGATACAATAAAAGGAAGGAAATATATTATTATAGTTATAATAATGATGATCCGTGTCTCTTTATATGTTAGAGTCATGTCTCTAAAAAACTACTAGAGACCAGAGTGCCCGGGATACGACCGGCCCAGGGGCGCCCTTGCGACCATAACAAAAACTAAGATCACCGAGGAAACTATTTGTTATTTGAAGTTCGGGTAAACACTTGAGGCCATACCTGGAGCAGTTTGGAACACTGTTAGTACCTAAGGGAGGCGCTATAAAGCGCAACAGTACGATGTAATGGTATTATTGTGTATATATGTTAGTATAGAATAGTTAAATCTAAGAAAAAATATATAATTTTGTCATCCAAACGCCTCATTGACTCTTCAGGTGATCAAAAGGCTAGTACTTACCTCGGGCAACCGATAAGTATGGCGATCCAGCGAAGAAACGTAGCCAGCCTTCTGGGAGCCTTACCCATAGAAGACGGTGATTTAGGCTCAGTATTCAAGCTATCGGGCCTCTATTACACCATCATGGTATGCGAGGCTCGCAGGAGTTGGCTTTACACACTTCTTCACTGAAGAAGTTCTGTGATGCTACCGCCGAACTACACTTTATTTTCGGTAAGGGGGCACAGACTAATTTTCGTACTCGGGCAAAAATCAGCACAATATATAAGTATTATATGTATTATAAGTATTAAGACGTTCCTGTTTACCCATACCACAGTTTGACACAATGTTTACATTCCTTAAAGAACATTCTGTTATTTCTATTACAGGAGATAGGTTTTAAAATTGCTCAATGAACGAAATTAACATAGTAACTTACTAACTTTGCAACGGTTAAGACCTTAAGACACTTTTGTACAATGCCTTTTCTACGGAGAGAGAATAATGCTTTGACAAAACGTTTCAAGGAAAGTTTTCAGTGAAAGCAAAATTATTCATACTTACATAATGGGTAGTCATGTTTACATTTTCGCTGTAAAACGATGTGTGTTATTGTTAAAGCATATAACATAACATCTGTATAAACATATGCTTATCTTATTACTATATACTTTTTGGAAGGTACCTAATTTACAATGTTAAGAAAGAAATTGTTTCGGTTACCAAATTTTGTAAATTATGCCTTGAATAGAGGGGCTGTACTTCAGCAACATAAGGAAAAGTTGCACAGAGATGGATGTGCTGCGGTGGATGTTTGTAGAAATTAGCAGGCAGGAAGATTGGCTCAGGAATTCTCTGTAGTCTTCATGTTCGTGTAGACAAACAGCAAGAGGCGCCTACGCTGGTATGGCTACGTCTTACGGAAACTGGCGAGTTATGAAGTCTTCAATAGAAGGTTAGCAAGGCGAAGGTTATGCCGACCGGACGCCGACCTACGGGTCGTACCAAATATGATTTCCTCAGGTGATATGGCACTTACTTACTCCGATGGCTCAGCGACCCAAAGTGGGTCTTGGCCTCTAAAATGAGAGCATGTCACTTTTCTCTATTTCTCCTAACTCCGACAGGCCAGCCTCCACTCTGTCCTTCCAGCGTTATTTGGGACGGCTGACCTAGCTGCTATCCCACATATGCTTTCCTCACGTGATATGGTACGCGTGAGTATAATAATAGATTTCTTGATTATAATACTGGTTGTTGAATTTTATTACTACTAGAACATTTCACGCGGATACTCTTATGTCAACTTCACATTCATTGTAATATAATATTATAAACTAATTATAAGTATAAATAATTAATATTTTCTAAATTATAAATAAATTAAACTAAAAATAAGCTATAAATAAAAACTAAAATTAAACCATAAAATCTAGTTCCAGACCGCTGTCAGTCGGAAACGTGCCCAAAAGACTGGCCACATTGCCTCGCTGAATGGCAATGCTGATACGTTGTCCAAGGTATAAGCCAGTCTTTTGGTCATGTGAGACATCCACCAGACGTTTGGCTATGTCTCGATAAAGTCTGTGAGCCTCAGGCCCCCATGGTCCCAGGGTCTCGACCCCAAAAGCCGCAAATATGTAGCCATTTCCGATGGCTGAGTATTTGCGGCGTTTTAGGGCCTCCTGTTGTGCAGCAGCTGTACCGGCAGACATGCTAGTAGCTGGAAGATGGGACGCTGCCAAAGTATCAACGCAAGACGCGTCCCATACTAAGGGGCGACCCATCTTCCAGGGCACCAATGACATACCATCGGGTCTCTTGCCATCGTCGCGGCACAGGCCGTTCGGTTCTAGGACGGCAGGTACCCCGGCGGTGACAAGAGCCCGACGGATTATGTCATTAAGTGTTGCATGACGTGAAATTCTACCGGCACTCCTGATGCACGATAACCCATGGTGACCGAGGCGCTCGACCTTATCTCCGCACTGACAGCGGTGTGGGACAACACAGGCTGCCCCTAGGCGAATGCAAGCACTTATTCTAAACGTGTTATCGTCTAGAAAAGTACCTAAATTCGACGAGGGGAGTGCCTGTAGCCACAAGCCAGACTCCCAACGCGAGACAGCTAGGAGACGAGCACGCTCCGTCTCATTGGCACACGTATCCAAAAGATTTTTATGCACCAATGAGCAAAGCGGGCCGTCCCATAGCTTCTGTGACTTTAGATTTATGGGTAAATTTTGATATGGGCAGGCCATAGACCAAGCATTTCTGGCCTCAGTCAAATACAGGACCTCAAAGTCACCGAGTGACGGATTTAATATTTCACCAATGAGGTCCTTTGTACTGTACACTGAGGATAGAAAGGCGGGTAAAGAAACTGCAGAAATTTTGCGTATACCCAAACCTCCATACCTTATTGGTAGGGAGGCTTGGGTCCATGTACGGTCATCAAAGGGAATGTTGAAAATCGATGAGAGCGAGTACCGAATAACATTATCCAAAGTTGTTAGAATATTTTGGTTTTGCCATATAGGACAGCATCTCAAAATATATATAAAATTTGGCGTAAAAACACAGTGCCGAATAATATAATATGCGCTATGTAAACTTATACTTTTTAAGTTTTCTATCTTTGACTGAAAATTTTGAATTTTGTTACTAACGAAAGTAGAAAAAGACTCCTCAAAAATGGGGCACCCAAGGAGGCTGAGGCTGTTTTATTGTCAACAATTTTAAAATTTAGTCCCAAACTATGAAAATCTGATATAATATTAAAGATATTTGGCACCTTGTCACTGAAATATATCTCACATTTTGAATAATTTAGCTCTAAACCAATTTTATCAAACTCGTAAATTAAATATTGTATATCTTTTTTAAGAGTATCAATGTCTCCTCCAAGGGTGCCGTCGTCGAGGTACCATACGTTGAATTTAGAATTTAATTTTTCTATAATGGGATGAATGGCGAGTGAAAATATGGCCGGCCCAAGGGGGTCCCCCTGCTGGCAACCGGTTTCTGAAAAAACTTTTTGATTTTGGTACATTAAAATTGATTTATCAGAGTAGCATTGGTGGATAAAATTGAGAATTCTTGGGGACTTATCGCGCACTTGAGCCAGCAAGGTGGCCCTGTTGACCGAATTAAAAGCGTTCTTTACATCCACCTTCAGAAGAGCTTCGCAACAGTCTCTGGACGTAAAAGTTCGAAGTGAATGTACCGCCGCCTCGCAGCCGCCCTTTATGCCAAAACCTAATTGGCGTGTTGCAAAATAGGAAGAGCCTAAATCCGTTATCTCCCGGCAGCATATCTTGGCGGCAAGGCGGCGGTATGTAGTACCGACTGCTATAGGGCGTATGCCTCCATCTTTTTTATTAAGAGCACATAAATTTGCACCGTATAAAGTTGGAATAACGTCTTTATTTACTCCACCTGAAAGCATTAGGTTAATTAAGTCTGTTATGTCTTTCAGAAGAGTCTCACCAGCTGTGCCAGTACCTCCTCCCAACAAATCCTTTAGGTGTTGGGGAGTCAAGGCATCAAGCCCACCGGCTGAACCACTTCTGAAAGACATAACAGATGTAAAAACTGATTTTGGTGCTGCAACTAGGCTATCTTCAGGACATACTAAGCTGGAGCTCGGAGCTGTCTCTGAATGTGGATGTTTTTCTTCTAAAGCCCGCAGAGTTGTCTCGTTAATAGGAGCAATGGTGTCATTGGAAAACAGAATTCTAGCTGCCCCCTTGATGTCTCCATCAGAAATTTTTGCTTCTACAATTTTATTAAGTCTGTATGTCCTGTCCTTGTCATTTTTTGTAATATTTCTATTTGTAAGAAAATCATCTAATTCTGGGAGATTTTGGCAGCGTTTTTTAATTTTAGTTGTAAGATTTCCAGATTCGTTAGGCTTAATGCTTAAAATTTTATAAGGGAGCTGTAATAAATCCTCCCAGGCTCGTAAAGAATTTAAGCTTATTTTTAGTTTAATTTATTTATAATTTAGAAAATATTAATTATTTATACTTATAATTAGATTATAATACTTATTTATTGAATTTATTTTCTATTTAAGAGTGTCGCAAGTACAGTGAGAAATTAGAAATGACGATATTAGAAGATATCCTTAAGAGAAACAAGGTAACCAACATAATTCGCAAAATAAGCAACTTGAAGTGGCAGTGGCCGAGGGAGCAGGCAAGTCCCGGAGTGGAGACCGCGTCTCGGTAAACTTAGTCTCGAACGCCTTCCAGCCCGATGGACTGACGACCTACGTAAGGTCGCCGGTAGGCGGTGCATGAGAAAGTTGAAGGACAGGGATGAGTTGCACCGATTTGGGGAGGCCTACGTCCAGCAGTAGACTGCGATTAGCTCCCGACAACTTATTACGATGGTTAAGGCTATGTCATGAAAGTATAGTTGTAGTCATTACTCATATAATAATTTATTAGACTATGGGTGCGTTCCTCTAGTATCTCACAACGTCCAAAATGCTCCGTTTGCCATTCCACTAGGCGACAGCGGTCGTTATGGTCGTTGCGAAAACGTTACTAATGTCGTTATGCTTTTCGATCACACAGCGCTTTTTGAAGTGAAACTTCTATATAGACGGGGGTCTTACGATTTTTTGCTCACGAAAAAGCGTCACAGTCACGTGGTCTTGTTCTTACATTTTTAAACTCGTCATATCTTTCGAATGGAATGTCCAAATTGAATAATTCAAAAAGTTACATAAAAGTATTGAACCAGTGTTGAATATGATGTAATTTATTTTGATAAGGATTAATACCAAGATACAAATAAAGCGGTTACAATAGCGGGTACATTGTTAATGCACTTGTCCAATTTGAAAACCTGCCCGTAAAACTTGAGGTTAAAATTTTGTTGCGATTCATTTTGTCACGTGTCAGTTGAAGTTTTTCCAGTTGTACGTTGCGATTCGTTTTTCAACTTGTCCGTTGAAGTTTTTTTTAAGGCGTGGAAAATGCTATTTACGCACAATACTGGGTCCTTTGCAAGGGATTAGACCGTTATCGCTTATGGAGACATTCCATTAAAGGCAATCCAAACATAATTGATCTGCTTACTGACTAATACCCATTAAAACCACCCTCCTCCGATGCCCCGCGCTTAAGGCAGGAAAGGTATGAGACTTAGAACGTAGTTACGCCCACACCGATCCTAGCGCAAAAGTGCCTGAGAAAGCCCCTGGAAGAGCTTACTCACTTCGACGACAGTGGTGAAGACTTCTCTGCTCCCTTGATGCGAGAGGGCCCCTGAAGCGGTATTATTTCAGGGAGGGAAATCATGCGCATATCTACGCCTCCGAGCTCGCGGCTGTTCACGCAGCGCTTACAAAGACCCAAGTCAAGAGGTGGGTCGAATAACCGTTCAACTTGAGTTAACGATTGTGACGCCGGCAAGTAATTGGAAAGGGAAAATCGCGGTCGTGAACGTGGTCATTGGGAGCCACACATGGAACGTAGACTATATAAAACTATGTAAATAATTTTAAACAATGTGTAACTTTTACAGTTGTGAAAGTAAGTAGTTGCATTGTTGTGAAAACCTTGTTCCCGCGAACATTTACTGTTTAAAGATGGCACCACTTGAGATGCTGACCGTTTATGTAAGTCAAAACGAACCAAGTCAAGACCGCAAAAATATAGAAACGGCTTAATTTTGTTTGTTTGTTGGAAACGATTACGCGACCGCATTTTATGTACCTGTAAAGTGTAAAGTTGATAATTGAAATGATTTTGTGCTTAGACGTTGAAAGTGACATAAAAATGTTAATATCGTGCATTGTATTTTTCTTAGGTCTGGCGTTCCACAAATTCAAATTCCAAAGTTTTTATTCAAAATAAGTTGCACTTATTTTAAATAAAATATTCCCTCTCACGTGACCAAAAAGCTGGCGTCTATTTGCTCAAAGGGTAAGCATTACTATTCAGCGTGGTAAAGCCGCCAGCCTTTTCGGAACGTTCCCGGTAAGTGACAGTGGCTTGAGACCAATATTTTATTTAATAAATAAAAAGTTCCACTGGAAAACATTTTTTTGAAGGTCATATAAGTTAAAATTTAATTTTAATTCCTAGTCTATGTACACCGCTTCGCAACGTGTTATTGCTGTTAAGGACAAGAAGGGGCAAGAAACTCCCCAGCAACACGTCTAGCTCAAAAATAGTTTTTCTTTATATTCCTTATTCTATTTATATCTCAAGTTCCTTTTTTATAAGTTTTATACAGAAGTACGTTACATAATTACTTTTTTAAAGAATTAATGGAGTTGTAGGACAATAAGATCTAGACTCAATAGAAGGAAAGAAAAATATTATCATAGAGTTATAATGATGGCATGACGCGAAAACCATGATCAAAGCAAGACGTGTACATTCGATACGCGGTGTAGCGACGAACTTTGCGCGTGTTATTGAATCGTGCAGTTTGTACTGGTTATATCCAGTTATATTTGTACTTGTTTTATACGTGTTTGTACAGTTATAATGAATTCTATAGTAATTCCAACGGCGTTTTAATTCGAGTCCTGCTGCTCGTAATAATATCTAGAAAAAGAAGAGCGCAGTTATAGAAGCTCGCATAGGACGCATATAAGGCTATTTACGGCACTGCATAAATGCAATAATGGCAACACGATGAGCCGATAGCCAGGATAACCAGCACATTATGTACTAGTGTGTTGGATATCATGAAAAATATACCCTGACAAGCACTCACAACTGCACACTAGTACAATAAAAGCTCCTTATTCGCGCTTCCTTCATTCGCGTTTTCACTATTCGCGGATTTACAAAAAATGCGACCCAATTCCTATATTCGCGGCTGAAAATTTCTTTATTCGCGGATCTAATAAGTACATACATAATAATGAAAGGATTCCAATAGGTATCCAACCCTATATATCCTTTGTAAATGCCTTTAAATGGACTAATAAAAAAAGTAAGATAGATCTTATTACAACTTTGCCTAAAGCATATTGTTAAATGATATCACCGAGAACTTTGACATAAGCCCTCTTCGCCGCGATCCGTGTTTTTGAAAATGTAAACAAACAGAATGAAAGCTGCTTCAAAAACTGCCAAGCGAAGAGAAAATTACAAAATTCTTCAAACTATTGCCTAAGCCTTAAGATAATTAATCAAAATGTTCAAAAACTTCAATTAAATTGATTTTTTTATATATCTATTCGTTTTTTTTGTCACCTTGGAACATATCCCCTATAGTCCCATATAAATTAGCATTCCGTATTCACGGTTTCTGTATTCGCGGCATATTTATGGAACATATACCCCGCGAATAAAGAACTTTTAGTGTATTTGTACTGTGATGTAAAATCTCTTGGAATTCCTTTATAAATCAAACACGATACGATAGTTTAAAAAGTATATATTTAAAATCTTTATATCTAAATACAAATATGGACTTAATAATAGTTTAAATTTCTTTATTAATTAATAACGTCCCCTTCGGCTCTTGTTGCGTACGTGGTTTGCCAGGCAGAGGCCGAAGACTACAGCCACCAGCTGAAAGAAAATACGGTATCAAGTAACTTGAAGAAGTAATTTAATAAAAAGTTGGTTTTTTTCCCTTTAACAGAACAAAAATTGCTTTAGAAGCTGTGGTAGACTCCTGACTTTCTATTAATTCACAATATTAATTTATATATACTCTTTTTTATTGTTAGAAAATGATGAAACGAATTAAATCTAAGACATATATGTATTTATATCTTCTTTCAATCCACACGAGTAATTTTGATAATACTCTCGGTTTAGAAGTATTCAAACGATGTTTTTTTTTCATATATTTAATTTTCGTTATACACCATTTTTGCCGTGATTCATAGCAGAGCTAGAGAGAGTTGCCAGGATACAATAATAATTAACATACAATATAAAAATAAATATGACTAAATAAATATGTTTTGTATGTGTCGCGTTTTTAGAAATAAATATTTTCTGTCTGTCCTTCCTTCTTTCTTTCCTTATAGTCCAGCCATTTAAGCTTAAATTAGGTAAGAATCTCGAGATACCCAGCTGTAAGTCTGTAAATACTTGTATATTGACACCCTAAAAGTTGTCTCAAAACCTACATATGGTAGGGTGTACGCAACTATTAAATTTCAAGGTCAAAGGTCACAAAAATCGGCTTTTTTTTGTAAATATCTCATTTCCTATGGGTTTTTTGCTATTTGAATTTATTATCAATATTGTAGAATAGAAAATTCTCTGCAAATTTTGTTTAACTTTTTTTTTATACGGTGATCCGTTTTCGAGTTAGAGGGCCGAGAGCGCGCGGTCACAGCATCACTTCAGGTCGACCGGTGCCTCCGGTGTGCGGGTGTACGCACACCCTACCATATGTAGGTTTTGAGACAACTTTTAGGGTGTCAATATACAAGTATTTACAGACTTACAGCTGGGTATCTCGAATTCCGAGGTGAACTTACTATAATGACTGGACTATTAGGAAATCCTTACCTCAATAGCAACAATGATGATAGCTACGATCCCAATAGCCAGTCCGAAGGTGTTAAAGAATTCTTGGATGACTCCATTACAACCATTATGAGCGTTCACGATGGTGCAGGGCGAGGTAGCACAGCACGACTCGGGGAGTATAGGGTTCAAGTACGCTGTAGGCCCGGTAGGACCACAGCAAGAGAACTGGAAATGTATAAAAGACAGACTTCATAAACCACTATTGCAACAACCACTCTGTTCAAATATACAATACCAGTGCCAGCTTTAGCTATATCAGTGTTTTTCTATCTGTGGGTCGCGACCCCTAGGGGGGTCCCCTTACTCGGGGGTCGCCGGCAAAAGGAAAAAGACAGTTTAAGTTTATAGCTCATACTTACGTACTTTCTAAGCTTAGAAGCTTTTTGCAAAGTATAGGCCGTAATCATGAATAAAGGTAAGGAAATAGAGAAAGATATAAATGTTGTCATTTAAATTACTAACTTTTGTAGGTCTACGGTCCAAGGGGGTTGCCAACATTTTTCAACTATAAAGGGGTCGAGTATTCAGAAACATTGAAAAGCACTGCTTTATACAATAACTTTCGTTTCAACGTAAAATCAGACTTAAAACAGATAATTAAAGATCATATTATATTATTAACAATATGGAGAGACTTGTGGTCACTGGAAAAGTTCAAGGCAAAAGATCTCGTGGTAGGCCTCCAACCAGGAGAATATACAAGTTTTCGACCAGCTGGGCGTGTCTATAAATCGGCCCCCCACCGTGCTTAAAACCGATCTCGGTGGAGGAGAGCCATTACTCCCTTAAAAAAAGTCACAATCGTCAGCGGGGGGGGAACGACTTAGGCTACTTTCCATTAGGGACTCGCAACGACCACCGATTTTTCCCGTTCCACCTGCTTTCCGGCGTTACAATCGTAAACCCAAGTGGAACCCACCACCCATTATTCGACCCACCTCTTGACATGGGTTGTTGTGAGTGTTGTGTGATCGAAAATGATGACGTCATTAGTTTCGTTTTCGCCGCGACCACAACGACCGCGGTCGCCTTACAGAACGGCTAACGGGGCATTTTGGGCGTTGTGAACTATTTGATAGAGCAAACGAGTCCTGGAATGGAAACTACGTCTCGGCAAACGTAGCGTAGGACACCCACCAGCCCGGAGGACTGACGACCTTCGTAAGATCGCCGGCCGGGGCTGGATGAGGAAGACGGGAGACCGAGATATGTGACGCGTACTTGGGGAGGCCTACGTCCAGCAGTGGACTGAGATTGCCTGAAGAAGATCTACTAATGGAACGCGCGACATTTTGACTCATGCAATATGACGTTCCAGGCATGCGTCACAGGAAAACCTGGATGGTGTCAAAATCACTGCTTTAAAACAACTAAATTTCCAGTCCGAATTCGTCTAACTGACGAAAATTTGTGCTAAAAATAAAAAATGTATTATATTACTAGGATATGCCGGTGACATCGTCCACGCTTGGCTTGAAATGGCAGGATTCCCAGGATAAAAACTAGCGCAGATTTAGCGAAAACCGTGTCGAAATCGGCCCACTAGTTTTTGCGTGAATCCCGAGCAAACAGAGAAACAGAAAAGAAATCTAAAAAAAACTACATCGTGTTCTCCATGGTTTATACAGTGTGTTCCAATTGTTCTTTTTAATTGCTTCAATGTACAGACAAGCCATGTTTAGAATTTCAAATATTATAGATAAGTCATACATACCGCTTTTTCGATCTCATGGAATGCGTTCTGATCTCTACTGAAGGTTTGGTTCAGCCAGCTCGGAATCTGGGCAATTAGGGTGTCTAGGTTCACGAAGATCACAATGGCCAGAGTCAGTTTCAAGACCATCAAGACCAGCATGAGAATCGAGTACTGGAATCAAGAACGTAATTATAAATAAACTAGCTGTCCCGGCAGACGTCGTGCTGCCCGGAAAAGCTTCAATCGATATGCCGACAGCAGCGCCACCTACCGGGTCCAATTGTGAACCAACTCAGAAACCTTCTCTGGCTCATGCACAACAACTTTGCTAAAGATCATCACATGATCAAATGTTACTAAATGTAAATGTAAATGTTAATGAGTTTACGATTCTATAAAGGACATACAGACAAACATTCATTTTTATCTATCACAAGAAGATGAGAGTGCAACGGAGAATTTTTGACGGGATCTTCTAGAGTGAAAATTAGCTGTACAGTTTTTTTTTATACATGTGTAATCCTTGTGTCCTTATGTATATGTAACCTCATATCTACATAAGTATTGTCACGCCTGTTTCCCATAGGGGCAGGTAGAGACCATGGATCAATTGTTACATCGCCATAAGCGTCCCACTGCTGGGCTCACACCTCCCACTACAGGGGAACGGACAGCAAACTCTGCACACTTGTCCAAGGCGGCTTAGCAAATTTGACACATCGGTTATTTATGTACAAGGTTTCATCAGGATGTTTTCCGCTTGTTACGAGTTGCAGACTCGAATTAATATGCCGTTGGAATTACTATAGAATTTATTGGAACTATACAAACACGTATAGCACAGGTACAAATATAATAACACGCCCAAAGTCCGTCACTAAATAGATTGCCGAATGTAGTACACACGTCTTTCCTCGCTTGTGCTTATCGCTCGACTGCCCCACCCCTCCGTTGGGGCATTGATTTATACTGTACAAATACAATATGTCTATAGATAAAATTTCTAAGAATCACACCTGGCTAATGACTACCATAAAGGTTATAATACACAATGGGTTATTTTTCCAATCACAATTTTTAAACACAAAGTAAACAAAAGAAGACGGTCATAAAAGCGCTTCAATGTTATTAGCTCAACCGCCGACGGGTAATAGATGTGCTTTGTTTACAAATATGCAGGTGGCCCAAATTGTAACACGCTGTTAGCACGTGGTACACTTGTGACAATATGCACATTAGGTCAGAAATATCCCGAAGTGGTGCATGCGTTCCGGCCAGGATCGAACCGGCGTCCTATAAATATGGGACGCGTGCGTACAAACAAAAATCGATTTTAAGGTGCCGAAAATTTTCTTTCCGTGACTGTACTGCTTAGGCGACATTTTTACCGGTTTCCAATCCTCGTGACTAACATAGAGTATACTCACAGTAACCAACATGCAGTTGCTCTCCCTGATAGCGCCGCAGCATCCAAAGAACGAGATCAAGAAGACCACCGCACCAAGGACCATAGCTGTGATGGGGGCCACTTCGAAATTGAAGGAATCCGTTATAGCCGTTATAGGGCTTAGCTGGTACTGCACTGCTATACCCAAGCCCATGAGGGCCAGGCCAGCCAGCTGGAATATAGAAAACAGAAAAATTATACAATAATGCTCTTCACCTTGTCACCAACTCTCGGATCTTATGAGTTGATCCTAGGGACATAGAAAGCAACCCTTGTTGAAAAGCGCCTGCACTCAACGAAAGACATAATTGTGTAGTAGCGAGAGGTTAGATGTAGGGGTTAAATAATACTTTAGATTGCGGAGAGTAGTATTTACTGTCGATTGCTGATGTGAACTAATTTATTTTGGAAAAGGTAGCCTTAAGTACAAAACAAACATTAACAAGTCGTACAGCTGACACAATGTGTGAACGGGACAGATGATGTACGAGCGAGATAGAGCAACTATTAATATGTGCGCTCCCGCGTTGCGCTAGACAGTAGTTCGTTGTCCACTGCGATGACTAAATGTGGACAGCTCCCATACGTATACGCGTGCCTTCTTTATTTTTATTTTTTCTATAGCTGTTTAATTAAAAAGTAGAAAATATTTTATTTTTAACATAAACAAGACCGACTTTGAACTAAAAAGCAAAAAATTTTTTTATAAATATTACAGAATCTTGAATCTTCTTGAGTCTTCTCTTGAAGACTTTATTTTTTGCTTTTAAGTTTAAAGTCGGTTTTGTATTGTTAAAAAAATATTCCGGGATAAAAAGTAAGTATGTGCTATTCCAGACTATTTTAAATCTCTGTGCCAAATTCCATCCAGATCCATTTAGCTATTCATACAGATAGACACTTGGCACATACTGGCAGAGTTAGAAATAATTTGAAGTTTTTCGTTAATATAGATACTAGCCACAGTAAGAAGATTGTGAGATTTAAAAGCTGGTATGCAAGATTCTGCCCATTTCATTCCAAATATGGCACGAAGGCATTGCTTTTGGGCGATAAAAACCCTTGCAATATTAGGGTAATTTCCCCATAATTTGATTCCGTAATGGATTAATGAGCAAACATGAGCGTGATAGACCATTAACACAGTTCGTAGGTTTTACGTAGGTAGTACACGTTTTAATTTTTTTAATAGCGAAGAAAGAACTATTAATTTTACATCAAATCATGTCAATATGTTGTTTCCATGATAAATGAGCGTCAATTTGCATTTCCGGGAATTTTGTGCAATTGACTTGTTTATATGTTTATTAGAGATGTGCCGATTGTCTGTAGAGCAGACTATCCGGCAACTACCGTAGTCGGCGACTATTCGGCAACGACCGCCGACTATCCGGCGTCTTACTTTATAGTTAATAATCTATACTTTACTAATACATTGTAATCCATACATGAGACTTTCTTTTTGACATGATTACATTTTAATTGAGCTCTTTCACTGTAATGAACAATAACAGATATTATCTTTAAACAAAAATATATTTTTATTTTTACACAAAAACACCGCCCTGACCCGTACAAAATTAAAAATCAAGCAACAATGCGAAGTAAACAAAACAGGTTGCGACTTGCGCGTTTGAGATACAAACGAAGCGTCACGGAAATGCCCGTTACCGTGATCGGCTTAAGCCGACTAGTCGGCCTCTTTATAACCGTTTAATCGGCTAGTCGGCTAGTCGACAAAGTCATAATCGGCACATCTCTAATGTTTATATTATTATGGATTATTTAATTTACTTCGTTTTGTTCTAAATTGAATAATTATTGTTTTGGATAAATTGATAATTAGTTTATTAGAGTTGAGCCAATTAATAAACTGTACTAATATTATAAAGAGGTAAAGTTTGTGAGTTTGTGACGTTGTAGACGTAGAGGGTAATCTCTGGATCTACTAAACCGATTTTGAAAATTCTTTGACCAGTGGAAAGCTACATTATTCCTGAATGACATAGGGTATATTTGATTGTGATATTTTTTTCTGATGCCCAGCGAAGTGGGCACGGTTCAGCTAGTATCAGATAAACATATCAAAACATCATTTTCGTAGTCATATATAGTAGAACATTTCATAACTATTGTTGTATCGTCTGCAAATAAAATACCGTTTTAATATATTCAAACATAGTATGTTCATACCGTATGTCACAAAGTCGGTCACACCTAGCCGAAACCATGATAAGATAACGCGTCCGTTTCTGATAAGAACCAACAATAACTATAAAAGATATCGACCACAAGTAGAACTCAGTTCGATGTGAAATTGTACAATCGCTCTCAAAGATCTTCAAGTATAGATAGGATATTTTGAAACGTATTATTCGAAATTCGAATTAAGCCCAGCTACGGCCAAATGAAGCAAACCAAACTAATCAAGTTATTTATTTAGGTTTATCGCATGGCAGCTAGGCCTTTACGCCAGATCTTAGATTACAATATAGTTTCTTAATTTTCTTAACCCTTTGTATAGCTCAGCTGAACTGTAGGTTATCAACTGAAGCCATTCAACGGAGTTCTTGTGACAACCCAAAAGGCCACATTTGACTATACAGTTCACATTTCATACAAAAACACATAATTACTACTCAAAAACTATCAATATTCTACCTACAACTATTGTTCATTTTAGACTAATTTTACACATTAAAAAAAAGTAAAACTGCAGAGCACAACATCTCCTTTCGATTCCCGCCAAAACAATCAAACTAATCAAGATGGTAGATTTTAGGGATGCACCGATTAGGTGGAGGAGCGATGTGGAATGCTCCTCCGTCTCAAAGGAAAATCTTCCAGCGAGGCTTGTGTTGATCCTCGCAGGCCGGCCCAGCTATTACTGTCGAAAATTTGTATATATTGTTTGTTCGTGTCGGGAATCGTTTGCGATCAGTTCACCAGACAGGCAGACGGACCACCTGATAGAAAGCGGTTACCATCGCCTATGGACATTTGCAACACCAAAGGTGCTACAAATGCGCTGCTGCTCTCTTAATGGAGACCGACCTGGTTGCGAATACCGGAACACAACTCAAGGCTGTTACGGCGACATACTCTAGACCAGGGGTGGTAGCCATCCAGTCGTGCAAATGCCCTACCACCTGGCTGTGGGTTGTTTTGTCGCCTCTTACGACAGGCCGCCCGGCCGCAGGAAATTGTACTCTTGCTTTGTTCCTGCACGTATAATTAATTTGTCCCATACCGTCCGATTTGAAGCAGACTTTAGTCTATGAATGAAATGTAATTCTCCCGAGCATAGATAAAAAAATCCTCTACTCTATTTTCCATGTATAAAGCACTTTGTGATAGAAAGGATTATTGCCTTGTATCGATTAAAAGCAAAACCATTTAAAAATGATAACTGAAGCCAATGCCCGTAAACATATTTATGCTATTGATTAGATATAGAATATGATGTTATCGCAAATGTTTAATTCCGCCATTTACGATCTCCTTTTTAGATCATCTGTTAAAAATAGGTTATGACAAAACTATTATATATCTAAAATATTTTTGTTCCGACGTGAAGTATTATTATGCTGAGTCTTGAGTTTGTGGTTTTTCATTCTATTTTAGCCGAACCTTTGTCTATTGCGGCAAAGTATCAGAATTCATTGTTAAAAGCTCAAAATAAGTGATTTTGTATATGAAGTTTTCGTTATGACAGAACATATTATACAAGTTCGTCGAATCCTTAAGGTACCTACCTGCTTTCCAATAAAAAAGTTATAGTTCTTATGTTTCACGTACCTCTAATTAGTACAAAGCTTATTAATGATTCGTTTTTTTGTCATTTGAATTTTAAAAGTTTTTGTTGCGACACATTTTACAAATGTCGCTTACAACATATAACCGTTCACCTCCCGTTACGATAAATTACGCAAAAATATAATAAAATGGCAACTTCTCAGTCAAATTTTTCTGAACTTTGACATGTCATTTGATAATATTTATGGTCTCGGATCAAAACGTAGACAGAGAACTTTGTCTGCGGATCAAAACTATTGATATCTATGATTATTCACACATTGGCAAAATCATTGCATAAATGGCATTGCAGTCATCATAAAAAAAAGATATCTATAAAAGATATCTATTATATATATATAAAAGAAAGTCGTGTTAGTAACACTATTTATAACTCAAGAACGGCTGTACAGATTTGGCTAAAAATTGGTGTGGAGGTAGCTTAGAACCAGGAGAGGGACATAGGATATTTTTTATCCCGTTGGAACCGGTAGGCGGCGCTGAGATTGGGTTTTAGAATCCTCCTAATCACCTGGACCGATTTTGGTGATTTGGTTTTTGTGTGTTTGTGTGGGTTCCCCGGATGGTTTAAATGCACAACTGGAACCGGTAGGTGGCGCTGGGATCGGGTCCTAGATTTTTATTTTTTCAGAGCAGGACAACGTCTGCCGGGGCCTCTAGTATACAATAAATGTCATAGGTTTTTAATATTCCTTCTTCTAATGCATACGCTTATTTAGGTATTTTATGTTCTTTTCTTTCTATTCTTTTTTGTTTTTTTATTGCCAAATTTATTTCTGGTACATATGTTTATTACAATTTTGGCTCTAAACATTCTATTGCTTATTTACTATTTTATATATTGCTACTTTTCATTGCTACTACATTTCATGTACCTACGTACGTACTCTACTTGTATGTGTTTCTTTATTTCCTTATGTATCTATTAATGCTAGTATACTTATTTACTGTCTTATATACTCGTATCTATTTATTTGTCTCTTACTTATCCATCATATTTTGATACAATGGCACTTGCGGTAACATCTCTTGTGCATTTTTGTACATGTTTACTTATTGACACTCTTATTTACTTATTTTATCTACATATAGATACTATTTTTAATGTCATAGGATTATATTACTATATTTTACTATAAAGTTTCTCAAATTGCATATATATAGCAATACTAGTCAAGTATACAAAATGAAAAATACGTTAGGTATCTCAGAATTATATCTCACTAGCTGCGTCCCACGGTTTCATACGGATAATTCACACTATGTTGTTATAAGCTATATAGCCTGTGTGTATTCTGATGTGTAAGCTATATTATTGTAAAATTTCAGTAGTTTCTGCGTGAAAGAGTAACAAACATACATCCATACATACAAACTTTCGCGTTTATAATATTAGTAGGATACACATATCTCATACATATATAGTCAGGTGGGGAAGTCCCTCAGTGGGGAAACTCCATACATCTCCTTTTGTTTCTGTGTTTAAATACACACGATCACTAATCTGTCCGTAAAGGTCAGACACCATTTAATTCTGACTTCAAAAATAGTCGACGTTAAATTCCGTTTAAAAAAGATAAGAAACGAGAGGTATACGAACTTACCCCACTGACGGCCTTCCCCACCTTGACTATAACAGAATTACACAATCTGAGTTTTCCTAATGGAAAAATATTATAAAGTATTAAAAATAACTTACCGCAAACGCCAAATTGGCGAAGAAGAGAATGTACTTGACCAAAAATTCACCACACCCCATTTTTGTTTTTTTTTATCAAAGAATAACACGTTCGTACACTCCTAAGTTTGTCAATAGACTAACGCAATATATCCACCGTACAATCAGACACATGCTATCGGGTGTGATAAAAATTTTCATATTAAAGAAACTAAGTTTCAAGAATCGTACCTTAATATTTCTAACAGCCTTAATCGTTCCTTGAAACAATTGGCTTCTTTATCAAATGCGAATATACTTTATAACGTCAGGCTTTAGGTTCATTTATGATTGTCTTTATGTGATTGTTTTATTTTTTTATTCATACGAATGTTGAATGTACTGCTTACACCCAAACGTCTAATGAATCATCGTTTTGATTAAGTGCTGATTATATTATGAACTAAGATATGCCAGCTTCATCCTCGCTTGGCTTGAAATTTCCGCGGGATTCCCGGATTATGTGTAAATCTATGTATGTAATTTATTATTATTTATACTATCCTTATTAATATTATAAATGCGGAAGTAGCTCTGTCTGTCTTTTCCGTCTTCACGAAGAACTAACTGGACCGATTTGGCTGAAACTCAGTAAATGTATATTTTCGATGCTGAGGATGGACATAGGATACTTTTTATCCCGAAAAATAGGATAGTTTCCGGGATATAAATATATTTGTCTCTTTGTTTGTTATGCTTTTACGGAAAAACTACTGGACCGATTTGGCTGAAATTCGGTATATAACATATACCGAATATTATGTAATACATATTATGTAATATTAATACCAAGCGTGGACAAGGGGTACTTTTCATCCCGGATAAAGGGATAAGTTTGGGGATAGATTTATGTAAAGAATATCCCAGAAAGTAGGATAGGTTTTTATTTTGATTTGTGATTTGCCATTTTCGTCATTTTGGTTAATTTGGTGTGATAACATTGTTGTTAAGTCTCGCATAGCTGAATATAAAAAGTGACCCCTACTTCAGTTATGAACTCCTAGGACTAGAGATATGTTTGCATTTTTCTCACTATATTTTCCTTTATATGATAAATTAATTAGCATACACATAAAACTTAAAAATAAACACACCTAAACATTATTTATCTTAAGATGATCATTTTGATACAGCACACAATTTTTGCAAGCCATAATTTAACTGAAATTTTAATCAAAAATTTATCTCATAAAAATAAATAGATTGTACATAAGGTAGGCTCAGTATTCTACTTATAGTCTTGAGGGACTATGGGTAGAATACAATACAAATAAGTTTTCTAGCTTTGTATTCGATTATATGCAATTATTTAATAACAAAATGTTTTCACCTTAGGTAACATAGACACAGAATTAAATTCTCTAAGCTAGAATTCGATTCAAAGTATCTACTGGAATTCGGCAGATGGTTTTATATGGATTTTTAAAAGTATCATTCAAAATTTCTTCAAGGCCGGCAGCACGTTAGTAACCTCTAGCGTTGCAAATATCCATAAGCGACGGCAACTACTTTCCATCAGGTGCCCTGATTCCTGATAGCTCATCGGCTGCATTGCATCAATAAAAAAAGATATTGTTGTTTTTTAACCGACACCTGAACACTAAGCGCAACGAACCGTGAGAAAGACATTTTGCTATTTAAAATGACTAGGCGCTTAAGTAACTGGTTTTCGTAACTATTATAATTTATAATTATATCAATTACTTTAACTAAATCTAATTGTTTATAATACAACAAAACAATTGAAACAAATATGTAATAGTGTGTTATTATGTAGTACAACTAAACTACAGTAATTTTAATAATTATGTACGTTTTTTACATTCAAGACTCCTCGGTTTTCCCCTTGACAACTGGGTTTTTGACACACCTGAATCACACATTGTTAATTAAATCAAGTTTTTATGTTGTACTTCCAGTTCAAGATATGAGATTTTATCTGAATTCATAACATTGAAGTCTTTGCAGTAAGATAATGTGTACCTATTTCTGTAAGATTCAAAACTTTTCGGATTAATGGGAGATACTATATCGAGGATGTTGTGCAACAAATTTGCTACATTTCATGCAAGTAGACCATACCATAGGTAGCAACAAGCTTGAGCCGTATAGAGTAGCTGACGTTTCATCATATTATGGAAAGTCTTAGCGTCATCGATTTGATACAAGCGTACAAACTTCAACGTCATAAGCACAATTAACATGCAATCAGATACCGAGTCATTCTTTGAACAGTAATTTGAATTAAATAGAATATACTTTATTGTACAAAAATGCTACATAAAATAAAGAACATTAATATACAAGCACAATCGGCAGTCCTATTGCCCATGGCGATTTCCAGACAACCTTTGGATGGAGTATAGGAAGGATAACAAAAGTCGGTAGTTGCTAAACCAGCACTCGTACAAGTTAAGTTAGTTTATTAATTAATAAATAGTAATATATATGATAATATACATATACATAATAAATACACGTATTATATTATATACATACAAAAGTAAACAATAACACTATAGCTTGGGGTAGTAATTTTTTTACTAATCTGTTAAAAGAAGGTAATGATCGTGCTGCTTGATGTTTGGTGGTAGTGCATTCCAGAGTTGAGTGGCCTGGATGGTAAAAGACTTGTTGTAAAAACTTATTCTGTTGGCAGACGTTTTCAGTTTCAAATTCTCTGACAATCTGAAAAATCTTGAATCACTGTAATTAAGGTACTGAAAGCGTTCCATGAGATAAGCAGGGGACTTGGGATTAGACATAATGTTGTGAAGATTACTTCTATTATAAAATTAAGATGTTTCTTATTTTAAAGCTTATTCTCTTATACATAAAAATACTATAATCGATAGTAACATATCTTTTGTCCGCATCTCTATTTGCTCAATAATTGCATCACCGCCATTTTCAGTTACTGATAAAATTTCATACGCAGTATTAATTGTTGTCTCTATGCTCTTGACATAATTTTAACGAGAAATATGTTATTATTACATCATAATTATGTCCAAAGGTACAGGCAAGTGAATTTATTTGTACATATTATGTTTTTTGTATGCTCTAACTTGTTACTTAGTCTTGAGAATAAGCTTATTAATTTATCATAAATTCGATATATAATATGAACAGGTGGTACATACAAATAAATTATATTATGCACAATATTGTTACGAGTGCGGGACTCGAATTAAAATGCCATTGGAATTACTATAGATTTTATTAGAACTATACAAACACGTATAACACAGGTACAAATATATCTGGACACAACCAGTACAAACTGCACGATTCAATCATACACGCAAAGTCCGTCACTATAAAGCTTATCGTCTTGATCGTATCGTAATCGTCGCTTGACTGCCTCACCCCTCCGTTCAGGCATTGTTTTATACTAAACTATAGTGCTGTATTATAGCACTCGACCGCGTGGACTGAATTTTCCAAGAAAGCGTAATCTGCCCACTTGCGGCCATAAACGAGTACAATAACAATAGGATGTTTTTCTTAATTACAAATTTTAAACAAAAGAAGTCAAAATGCGGGAAAGGTAATAAACTGCAGATGTGCATGCACTTCGTCGGCGTGTAACAATATTTAATTATTATTTAGATACTAGCCCGACATACAACATTTATTTTAAACATTTTGGAATAAACGATACATTTTGGAATAAAAAAAATCTGTATCAAGATACATTTACTCCAAAATGTATCTTGATACAGGACATAAGATTTTTTTTCATTTTATGGCTAATTTAATAGGGAGACCTAATTTTTTTTACTTCTAAATGTAGAGTATGTTACTCAGTGATAATATAGCATTGTAATGGTAAAAGAATTTTTGTAATCGGTCCAGTAGTTTTTGAGTTTATTCGTTACAAACATATACAAATCTTTCCTTTTTATAATAGCAGTATAGATGTGTATTAACAGTTTGGAAATATTCTCTAATAATACAAATAGGTTAGCCTAAAAATTAATAACCCAGACACAGGAACGGAAAAAACAACACACATGGCACTCGTTAGGTTGATATATATAGGTAGACATAAGGCACACACTGCACATGCACTTCCTCACAACACCAGCATGTAACAGTGTATCTACATTAGTATAAGTTTAGTATTAAAATTAGAATAAATTAATATAATAAGTTATTCGTAAGGTACAACACAACACAAACGTACTTTCAATAAATGTCACACAATAACAAAAATAACAAATAAGGATGTACAATTTCTAAATTAAATTGTAAAAAAGAGTAAGGAACTAGAGTCCGTAGAGTTGTTATAAAAAAACGTGTGCGTCTCGGTACGCCCGACATAAGTGATAACTTAACCTAATCTAAGTTGAACTTTTTAATATTGAAATTGTTTAACTTGAGAACAGCTTATTACTTAAATTTTATGTATATTAATATGTTAATGTAAGGAAAGGTTATTTATTAATAAAATCTTTTATTGATTGTAAAATATATTTTATTCTTAGTTACAATTCTTCAATATGTACCGTAGAATTTTGTGTATGTACATTATTAGTATCATTATTTAATCTAATTACCGAAATATGGCTAGCGCTGTGGATTACAGCGAGAGAGGAGAAGCCTGCCTTCCGTTGCCGTATACGTGAGAGAAAGGGAAGCCAGACAGACTGGCGCCGTAACGCGTTACGTAACGAAGCCGTTTACCCTCCCATAAGAAGTTATCACTTCAAAGATACGAATAGGTTAAAGCCCGACTTGGCATATGGCATGTGTGGAGTCCATGCCGTCTTCTATTGTTCTAGAAGCAAGGAAAAATCGTCAAAATAATCGGCAAACAAACACATATAATATATTCCCAAATTAGGCAAGTTACAGACCCAGACCATAGTAAATAACGTATGAAATTAGTTTCCGAAATTTACAATAACACGAATCGAACCCGGAGCTTCTGACTAACTGTGACAAACGACCAGACAGACGAACGGACATGATGATTTTATTAAGGTTCCTCTTCTACTCTAAAAATACAGAATATGTGCAAAAATAGCGTATCTATAAGTGTCTTACAATATTTTTATAAACTATGATTATGCGACAAAATAAAAACACCATAACAAACCATCTCAGCGAGGAAAAAATATCTCAATCACAATAGGTCCTGAGGGAGTTACCGCGGGAGCTTGAAGGGTAGCGTTTTGCTGTGCAATAATTATTATGTTTTCATAATGAATATGTCAACTGTTTAGTGAAAAATGCCCAAATCGAAGGTAAATAATCGAACCAAATTACGTTATGGGTAATGTAGACCCAGACATATAAAATAAGGGAAAGCTCATTTCCAAAATTTACTATGCCAGGCAGCGAACCTGGAGTCTCTGCGATCCAGTAAGCTCGACTGACAAAGGCTAAGCTCACTCCACCACAGAGGCTGTTGAAGTTCGAAGTTACCATGAGAAGGCTTTTGTTTGATGATAGTAAAGAAATACCAGTATATCTGCGGCGGAGTATCTTCCGACTCACTCTTCGACTCTTTCACTGATTTTCACCACCTCTTAGTATAAACGTATTATTTTGAGACCCGAATAAAAAGTATAATTGGTTAATTTAATGGTAGCAATAAATATAATAGCTTTCGCGTGAATCCAAATTACTTAAAAACGTCAACAATAAATTCTTGACTTTGATTAAATTTACTAATTGTATGAAACCATTTATGAAATAAACAAGATCAGCTTTAAATTAACGAGAAAATTACAGGCATTTTATAATTTAGCTGAGCTTTTCGTTTAAAGACTATTCTAAAACAAATATTTATGGATTCTTGATCATAATCATTTAAAAAATATACTGGAATTATATATCTATGATGAAAACACATTTGATTCTTTTACCCTGACTTCGATGATGAAAACGGATGGTAACTTTGGCAAACAATTACATATTTTTAAATCAATTATGCAATTTACGCAAGATATTGGCGTTTCTTACGCAGCAAGTTATCCCGTTGCATAATAACAATATGTTGTTATTATTACATCAACCAGTGCTTTATAAAAGCGGGAAAGGAGTATTATCTAACAGTCACTCACCAACGTCTGAACATACAAGATAATTTGGAAGTGTTATACGGTTTTATTTTTAAAGATCAACTCATTATGTCAACGGTTGTGAAAAAACCAGCCAGAAACTGTTTGTTTTGTTTAGTTCGCGAACTTGCGCTACATAGAACGCACGTCCCGCCATTATTGAAAACTTGCGGTGATTTTAAAAAAGAAGACTACACGTGCTGGCTGTAAATAATAGCTGTTCTTATTTTTTTAATTGTTACCAAAGAGTTTAATTAAAATGGCGAATGATCACACGACTTTGGAAATTGTGAATGAATCTCCGAAAGAATCGCATAAAGTAAACAGAACAGTGGATCCGAGTTCATTGGAAATGGTTTTTGGAAATCCGAATTCGCCGAAAACGGAAGTGACACCCGGTGTTCACTTCACAAATAATGAGAGAAGACACGACAGGCATGCGGTAAGTATTTAATTTTTATAGCGACAACTATGACATGAACTTTTTGGTAGGTGATATTTTGTCTGTTCTACAGTTATTTTTTTTTAATGAAATGAAATGTTTATTCTTGCATAAATGTTGTTACATACAGGTGCTATTCTTAAAAATAGATCGTTCAGTTAATTTTACCAGTTTCAATGGCATGCAGCAGAATTTAACAGTACTTTTTTTAACTTTTCCGGGTAAAATCATGTCGTGATAACTCAGTGATTACAGCACTCTTTTCTCCATCTCGTAACGGAGGTTCGAGCCGTACGGCAGTTTTTCTACACTGAATAGATTTCGCGTGCATCCGAATTACTTAAAAACATCAACAATAAATTCTTAACTTTGATTAATTTTACTAGTTGTATGAAACCATTTCCGAAATATACAAGATCAGCTTTGAAATAACGAGAAAATTAGACGCGTTTTATAATTTTGACAGCGACTTTTTATTCTGGCACTATTCTCTTGGACTATCTATAATATTATAAAAGTCTAGTCTTTTGTTTCTTTTTTTTGTGTTTGTCTGTTTGTTCGGAATTCACGTAAAAACTACTGGGCCGATTTCGACGCGGTTTTCGTTGATCGATACTAAATTCTTATATTTATATCCCGAAAATCCCACGGGAATTTCCTTGGAAGAGTTTTAAAGTAGAAAAAGCCAATTGCGAAAAACATTTATTCCGATGCGCAATTTTCACTGTTCGATAAAATCATTATATAATTTATACAAAAAAATCCATTACCCTGCTGAAAATAACCTTTGATTATATATTTGGCCAAATAACTTTGATATTGGTTACCTGTCCAACGTGGAAAAAGTTGCGGACAGATGTTAGTTCTAAATAATAATTTGATGTTGGCAGTTTTAATTCATTTATCTCACGTAACAAATAAATGCCGAAACGGACAATACGTAAGTGTATGAAATCGTGGTAGCGTAATGGCTAGCGCACGCGGCCCAATCTCAAAGGGCGCGGGTTCGATCCCGGCCGGACCGTATGCACCAATTAGGCAGTTTTCTGACCTAATGTGCATATTGTTACAATTACCACGTGCTAACAACGGTGAAGGAAAACATCGTGGTGCAACCTGCACATCGAGATTGCCGATGTGTCAAACCTGCCAAGCCGCCTTGGACAAGCGTGGCGGGTATACTGGCCGTTCCCCTATAACGCGAGGCCCGAGCCCAGCAAAGGGACATTTATGGTACAAAATTCAGAACTTATTAATTCATCCATACTAATATTGCCTTATCCCTATTAATATTATAAATGCGAAAGTAACTCTGTCTGTCTGTCTGTCTGTCTGTTCCGTTTTCACGTAAAAACTACTGGACCGATTTGGCTGAAACTCAGTATGTATATATTTTCGATACCGAGGATGAACATAGGATACTTTTTATCCCGAAAAATGGGATAGTTTCCGGGATAAAATGATATTTGTCTGTTTGTTTGTTATGCTTTTCGGAAAAACTACTGGACCGATTTGTCTGAAAATCGGTATATATGTAATTTTCATACCGAGGGTGACAGGGTACAAGGGATATTTTTCATCCCGGATAATGGGATAGATTTTGGGATAGATTTATGTAAAGGTTATCCCAAAAGTGGGATAGGTTTTGGTTGGTTTTGTGATTTGCCATTTTCATCATTTTGGTTATTTTGTCCTTTTTGTCCATTTTGCTCTTTTTGCTCTTTTTTGTCCTTTTTGCCCATTTTGCTGTTTTTGCTCTTTATGCTCTTTTTGTCCATTTTGCTTTTTTGCTGTTTTTGCTCTTGTGTCCATTTCGCTCTTTATGCTCTTTTTGCTATTTTTTGTTCTGTTTGTCCATTTTTCTCTTTTTGCTGTTTTTGACTTTTTTTGACCTTATTGTCCTTTTTGTTCATTTTGCTCTTTTTTTGCTCTTTTTGCTGTTTTTCTCTTTTTACTCTTTTTTGACCTTATTGTCCTTTTTGTTCATTTAGCTCTTTTTGCTACATTTTTGTTCTTTTTGTCCATTTGGTTCTTTTTGTCCATTTTGTTCTTTTTGTCCATTTTGCTCTTTTTGTCCATTTTGCTCTTTTGTTCTTTTAGCTTTTTTTGTCCATTTTGATCTTTTTGTCCTTTTTGACAATTTCGTTCATTTTGCCCTTTTTGTCCAATTTGATCTTTTTCTCCTTTTGCTCTTTTTCTCCTTTTTCTCCATTTAGCTCCTTTTGTCCTTTTTGTTTTTTTGTCCTTTTGCTGTTTTTGTCCTTTTTATCATTTTTGTAGTTTTAATAGATAAATAAAACTAGGACGGTATGAAATAGAGGATGAAAGTTTGGATGAGACCAATCATTTCTCAAGTTCATAGATATAAATTATTATATCGTCTATAAAAATGCGATAGTAACTCGATATGTCTTTCTGTTAAGTTTTCGAAAAAACACTGGGAACACTGGATCGTTTTTATTGTAAGTTTGTTTAAATGTAGTTTTAATGCATTTGTATGCTCCTATGGGAGCAAAACATGTGTACACTGTGACATATATACCAACTGTTTAACCATGTTTTGAACAAATAAATTTGATTTGATTTGATTTTGATTTGATTTGAAATGCCGAAAATGGACTTATATACTCATGCCAAGAGATCGGATAGTTTGCGATATAAAATTAAGTGAATTTTTCAGGTGCAAATGGCACTAACATAAAAATGTTGTACAATGTATCCTGTATTTAACGCCTGAGGAACTAGAGGTTAACCCGGGGTAAACTCTAGTACCTACATGTATAATTTATAATATTTTAAAATTTATAACATGCCGTGTTTGTACATTGAAGCTATTTAAAAAGAAACAACTAGAATAGACTATATATATATATATATATAAACGATGGACAACACAATGCAATTTTTCTTAGATTTCTAGTCTGTTTGTTCGGGATCCAAGAAAAAACTACTGGGCCGCAGCAAGCAAGCAAATTCTTAAAATCTGCGCTACTTTTCATGCCGGGAATCCCGCGGGAATTTCAAATGAAACGTGGACAAGGTCGCGGGCATGTCCCAGTAGCGTTCCTCTTGTTTAAAGATGTTACAACACAGGCTACATTTTATTATTTTTTTATGTTACTGCTATTCGCTCCGGAAGATTCACTTCGTTTTTAACCGACTTCAAAATAATAGTTTAAAAAAACTAAAAAAAACACGCTTTTATAAAAAATCCAACTAAAAAAACAAAAAATAAAATTTAATATAATATAAAAAAGCGTGGGGTGTATTCAATTAATAATATAATATCTTAAAAAGCGTGTAAAAAGGAGGAGGTTCTCAATTCGTCGGGATCTTTTTTTGATTTTGTTTTTTTATGTATGTTCACCGATTACTCCGAGATTTTTGATCCGATTTACGTGATTCTTTTTTTGTTCGACGCGGAATAGCTTCCAATTGGTCCCCTAAAAATTTGACATAGTTTAGCCCAGTAGTTTTCATTTTATGAACATTTTTTATGAAAAAAATTCCATTCCGTTCCATATGTACACCGATTACTCTGAGATTTATGATCCGATTTACGTGATTCTGTTTTGTTCGACGCGGAATAGTTGCCATTTAGTTCCCTAAAAGTTTGACATAGTTTGGCCCAGTAGTTTTCATTTTATGAATTTTTTTTATGAAAAAATTTACATTCCGTTCCATATGTACACCGATTACGCTAAGATTTATGATCCGATTTACGTGATTCTTATTTAGTTTGATGCGGAATAGTTGCCATTTGGTCCCCTAAAAATTTAACATAGTTTGGCCCAGTAGTTTACATTTTACGAACATTTTTATGTTCCCGTTTCTTGGGACCTATATTTTTTAAGAAGCGCGGCACCTTTCGTAGGTCTACCCATACATAGCTAGGCACTAAAAAGTAACAAATAAAATAAAAAAGCTTCGTTTAAAAAAACCGACTTCAAATACTAAAAAGTATAAAATAACTTATTTCTAAAGCCATGTATTATTATTAATATAAATTATCTAAAACATCTCGAAGTCGGTTCAAAGTAAAACATAAAAATGACTATATTTTGAAAATTACTAAGCACCGACTTTAAGATGTTTTAGATAATTTATATTAATAATAATACATGGCTTTAGAAATAAGTTATTTTGTACTTTTTAGTTTTTGAAGTCGGTTTTTTTAAACGAAGTTTTTTTATTTTTATATCGCAAACTAGCCCACCACCCGGATGAAAAGTATGTATGCCAATTTTCGGTATTACAACTACATAATATGTACACCAAAATTACCAAATTGACCACATCGACCACATCGACCAAATCGGCCAAATGGACCATATCGACTACATCGAACAAATTAACCAAAGTGACAAAAATGGCAAATCACAAAATAAAAACCTATTTAACTTTCTGGGATAATCTTTATATAAATCTATCCCCAAAGTTATCCCATTCATCCGGGATGAAAAGTAGCCCATGTTCATTCTCGACATCGAAAATATCGGAACAGACAGACAAACAGACAGACAGAAAACAGACAGAGTTGCTTTCGCATTTATTATGTTATAATAAGGATGAACTTGATACTGTTAGATAAAAATTGTACCTTTCAGTTATAAATTTGACCATTCCTGTAAAATATACTTGTGTATTTTTCCGACCTTCCACAAAGTATATTATATTTGATTAACAAATATTCCAAAATCATGCCTTATAAATATTATATTAATATTTAACTATGTTTACGCACAATTACAACGTCCACGTAATAAGTTGTTTACCGAACTTATGTAAAATGTTTTCCTCATAAGTTTCCTCAAATAACGCTTTGCTCAAATAACCAGTTTGTCTCCAAAACGAAATCTTTTTTTTAATAGCTGGAGTACAGCCAACAGGCTGTTAGAAAGTTCTTACCGTCGCCTGTATACATCAGTATACACACATGGCACTAGATAGGATAATATATATAAGTATAGACATAAGGCCCACACTGCACATGCACTTTCTCACAACACCGGCATGTAACAGATACACTCTACATTAGTATAAGATTAATATTAAAATTAGAATAAATTAATATAATAAGTTATTTGTAAGATACATACACCTCAACACAAAAACCACTAAATTAATGTCACACACAGAAACCATAATAACTAATAAGCGTGATAAATTCTAAAAATTAAATCTAGAAATTAAGTTGTAAAAAAGGGTAGGTACAGAACTCGAGTCCGTAGAGTTTAAAAAAAATACTTAGTATTACCAATGTGCTACCATACTCGTAGATGAAACTAGAACCTGGACACTGGTGCCGTACTCTAGACCAGAGGTGGTAGCCATCAAAACGGACAAATACCCTACCACCTGGCTGTGGGTTATTTTATTACAACAGGCCGCCCGGCCAAAGTCGATTATTGCAAGGGATAGGCCCTTTTCAATCATCACATAAAAGACAAGTGAAGCTGACAGAAAACTGTTATCTCATGAATTAAAATATATTTATACCTACTTACTATAATTTACAGTACAGGCATTAGCAGTAATGAATATGAAATTCAACAATAGTATTTCAATAATTCAATGTATCTTTAATGTCTCGACTGCCGCCTCCCTCAATCGGGCCACAAATGCAATATGTCCACCCGGCAACGTGGACCGAATTTCCTAGAATCAACTTGCACTTTAAAATCCGTTACATCTGGCTAATGATTACAGCCGCAGGTGCCAAAGGTGCCAATAAATAATTAAACAAAAGAAGACGATCATACAAGAATTACAATAGTTTCAATGTTATAAGCTATTAGTTCAAATGCCGACGGGTAATAAATGTGTTTTGTTTCAGATATGCAGGTGAATTTTGTTTTTGTCTGGACTTGAGTAACTGTAACATTATTGATAATTTAGGTTTGTATGAATTTATAAAAAACCTATATGCTTATTCCCTTGTTAAAAGTATCAAAGTAGATGATTCAATATACATTTACATTTTGCCGGATAATCACACTTATTTTAACATAATTACATTGTTAACAGTAGACATAGAAGGGATTTTCTAGCTTGTTAAAACTTATCCATAAACATGGTAAATCGAATTTAATGTTGACTCCGAGAATTAATTCTGGAATTTGTGTTTGTAATTAATCATTCATTGTACGCAATATTTGTTTCGGGATCTACTACTTATGATTCATCCATCAATTACTTGACGTGTCATTACTCAAACTTTATGCCAACTGAACCACAGAACCTTCCTGTTATATATTTTATATTACAATATTTACTAAGATATGCCCGTAACTTCGTCATAATTGCCTTAAAATTCCTTCGGGATTCCCGGGACAGAAAGTATCGCAGAATTTAAAAAAGAATGTAGGCTATCGTCTTAGTACAAACTGTGTCGAATAAGCTAATTTATATGCATCCGAAAAACTTCAAACCACTCCTGGGAAAATTCCCGCGGGATTCCCAGAGTAAAAATAGCGCAGAGTTTACGTTTAAGAATTGAAGACATGAGTGGATGAAGGTGATAAGTCGCATAATTACAATTCTGAGTAAATCGAGATAAAAGTTTTACTTTAATTTTAAACTGAACTGAACTTAACACCTTTAGCAACTTTTTATTTTTTAAATATGCCTTATATCTATGGTCTAAGGTTTGTAGTCATTTGGTATCGACTTATAACATTCATCTACGCAAAAAAAGCAAAAAACCGAATATGCGACATATCACCTTCATCCACTCACGTCTTCAATTAGCTTTCGATTAGCAAAATTCGCATCGAAATCGGCCCAATAGTATTTACGTGAATCCCAAACAAACAGACAAGAAATCAAAATAAAATTGAATCGTGTTCTCCATCGTTTATATAGTCTATTCCAGTTGTTTTTTTTAAATAGCGTCAATATACAGATACAGTATGTTTAAAATTTTATAATATTATAAATTTAAATCAGTCATAAAAAGTCCTAATTAGCTACTTTTCAATATCGTAACTTTCGTTATATTAACAAAAAAAAAAGTTATCTATACTGATATATATAGCTGAAGAGTTTGTTTGTATGTTTGTTTGTTTGTAATCTCAAGAACTACTGGTCTGATTTGAAAAATTCCCTCAGTGTTAGCTAGCTCATTTATCGAGGAAGGCTATAGGCTATATATATCACGCTATGACCAATAGGAGCGGAGCACCAATGAAGAACGTTTCAAAATCGCGTTTTTCTTTCCTTTTGAGAGCTTCCGCTGCGTGCGTTTCACTTCTACGTAAACAAAGAGCGTTAGCCCGAAGTAACTACTCCACGCGGATCAAGTCGCGAGCAGAAGCTAGTGTATATATAAAACGGTTAAGTTGATCAAATTTTCTGTAAGTATTGATTTCACAATACACTTGCATTTGGTTGAAATGAGTAAAGAGGAAACAACTTGACCTAGTAATTACTGCAATTGCTGCATTAGCTATTAGGTTTTCACGGAAAAATCGAGCATGTTTCCAGTAAATGGAGCCCAGCGTAACTACGATCATGCACATTCCACTCTTTCATATTCAAAAGTTTTTATTCAAAGTAATTACTACCGGAGAACAAAACGTTCTAAAGTCAAACATGTAAGTTAAAGATTAATAACGCGCAGGGGGTCTTTGTGGCGAAGCCTTAGGTGAGTAGCGACACATCGGACCTGACTCCGGGGGCGAAAGCAAGGTCTCCAGGCTAGCCTTAACCAGCTAAAACGGAGTGGAGATCGCTAGAACTAAAACTCTCTCTACACCGCTTAGCCACTCATACCCATGTTGCCTCTGTCTTCTATGGCATTCTTTGGGGACCATGCAGGGAGTGGCGAGTCACCGTCTGCCCATTTTCCCGTGTTCCCTGAACATTGCGATGGCTACCACCCTTGATCTAAAGTATGTCGCCATAACAACCTTGAGTTGTGTTCCGGCATTAGTGTCTAGGTTCCAGTCTTCCTTAAGAGAGCAGCAGCGCATTTGTAGCACCTTTGGTGTTGTAACCGCTTTCCATCAAGTGGGCCGTCTGCCTGTTTGCTGAACTCCTGCCATAAAATAACTACACGAATTAATAAATTACCAATTTATGACGCGTTATACATAAACTATTTTAAGTGAACATATCAATCTTCGAAATTTTGTCTTAATTTACACGGATCTCCTAACTAGAGTTGAAGGATTGCTTAATACTTACGTCATAATATATTCAACAGTTCTCAAGTACCTATACGAGTAAAGAATGATTCAAATTATTATTGCAGACTTTTAAAGAGACTGCATAATTAAGATCGGATAACCGAAACTATCGGATATTCTAAATGAAAAATTCGACATCGTAACCGATGTGTTATAGCAGTTTCGGATAATTTCGAAAAAGGGTGGACTTTATTTATTGGAAACAAAAAGAAAAAGACTTATTTAGAGCTACAATAGAAACCTGAATATCGCTCTGGGACCTGGCGTGATGTATGTATATATGTAATAGAAACCACTTAAACTATTTAAATAAATAAAAAAGTAAATAAGAAAAAGATGTGATGTGAACATACAACAATTAAAATAGAACAAGAAAGGTGTTGTCCGAATTTGACCCATCTGAGTTTGAATCCTAAACCTCTGAAGCACTGTATTCTTTTTGTTTCATACACTTTATTTCTGAAGATTCTTTAAACCTATGCGCACTTTAGCACATATTAAACGGTACGTCAGAATTTTCGCGAAATTCTTAGAACGAGAGTTAATCAGTGAGTCTGCCGAAAATTGCTTTCAATGTAACAATTAGTGGGGATTTACCGCTAGACGCTCAATGAATTTCTTCACAAAGGTCAATGTATTTGAAAGAGAGAAATATATATGGAAGTAAGAATACTAAATAATAAAAACCAACAAATGAAGTCCTAAATTGCTGTATCGGGACCCATACACGACCGTGCATTGCAGTCCTGCAGTGGGACTGAACTTGCAGAACACAAGAGGACACATTCTGTTCGGTTTTGCCGAACGCAATGCAAGCCGTGACGTCACTGCATTGACGTAAGTGGGCCCCTAACTCAGCAGATTTCTAGTTAAGTTAACAACGCTGATCTCCCCCACGATGATAGTAAATAAGTACGAAACGAGCAGAAAATCCTCATCGAAAAAGTTATTAGTGATACAAGGACGCTAGTAATGTATGTCGCAATAAGACGAAAAGAAATACGACTAGTTTTTTAAAATTACTTTTAAGATATGTGACAGAAACAATTTTCACTATAATCAGAATATTTACTCATATATCAGCCAGCGTGTCATAATTCCCCTAATTCTTGAAAGTTGTAAGTCTGTAATGTTCTCTCAAATTCTGTAATATTTTTCACTTTTTATAGTATTTTTTTTATATTTTCGAAATTTCCTTTAAGGGCACTGCGTGCCCCCCGCAAAAACCCCTGGCTACATGTATCTTCAACGCTTTAGATTTCTGACAAAAACAAAACCACGTGGATTGCCCTTGCTATTCTGGGAATAAACTTTTCTATTTTAAACTAAAAATCTCAAAATTTCAACACTCGAATTTTCCTCATGTAGTTGCCAAAAAAAATTATGATGTGTACATCAGATCGCAACAGTTTTCCTGGAACAGGAAAACGGAGATAAAATATAACTTTAGTTTTGTATACCCCGGGAAAAAGCTATCCCCGAGCGATAGGGATGATAGGGAAAAAGTCTAAACAAGGTCTGAAATGGGGAATACCGCTATCAATCCCCTACAATAACATACAATGATTCAACCGTCTGACATTTCAAGTGCATCATTTCCGTTTTCCCTTTGCATAATTAAACTTAATAGCCCGTTCTTAGTATTATTCAAACGTTTGAAAACAAATAACAAAGTTTATAAGTTATTTGCAACGGCGATACCAAAAAGTGCAACTGTAACTCTACTTTTTGCCTATATTTGTCTATATATCTATATCCTGTGGAAATGACGTTACTTATTGGGATAAAATGAATCCTAAATGTTGAGAGAGAGAGAGAGAGAGAGAGATAACACTTTATTACACACCAAAATATACAAGTAAAAAACAGACCATATTTACAATATTTTCTAGACAATACAATAGGCGGCCTTATCGCTCAAAGCGATTTCTTCCAGGCAACCTAAATCAAAGAAATTTGAATGTAATGTAGGTGGTGCAGAAAAAAGGCAATATATCATACATACTCAAACTAATTTCAGAAATAAATATACAAATACAAACATATATACATAGTCATATATATACACATATACAATAATATATTTCACAATACATAAACTTTGTACCCTTTTTACGAAAATTGCGCGGACGGAGGGGTATGAAATTTCGCACACTTTAGTTTATATAGAGAAGGAGCGACGAATGCTAATATTTTTATAAATTATGCATGAAAATACATGTCAATAAAAAAAACATTACACACACTATCATGCATTTGACACACACACACGCATATATACTCTTTTGTTTCTTGTTCAAGTCAAATGAACAGTGCAGCCTTGGCGATATCTGTGATAATAGAAGTATAGTATTTGATAACAAATTATTATGGTCGAATTTCGAACACGGGCGACCACTAGTTATAATAAATATATTAGCATGTTTATATTAACACATGTTGCACGTGATATAAGCTAATTCTGTGTGGAGTTCGATTTAAATCCATTCAGTAGTTTACACGTGATGCTCTATTAGATAGAACTTGCTGTTTCAAAATCTACTGGTCCCGGTTCGGACCAGCTGATTTTGCAAACGGAAATGGTGTTCTTGAAATGTTACAGCTCGTTCACACATGGTCTCCGTTTTATTGGTCCGTTTTATCGGATACGTTTTTTTAACGATGGAGCATGGAGTTGTATGAGCGACTTCACATATGGTACAGTATTCAGTATACAGTAAAAAAAACGGTCCGGTAAATTATGACATTCCGTTTTGTCATCGACTACTAGATGAACGGAATACGTATCCGTCATGTTTCCGTACAATTTTACCGGATAGAAACTGTGCGGGGGTGAGGGGCCGGCGGGCGGTGCAGTTAGACAAACAAGTGTGTACGCGCACGCATTGTTTATTCTGCATTCATGGTCGGCGCCAAGAGTGGATGCTGCCAGTAACGTCGATTCTTCCTTCTCCGCCAGCGCATGTACCAATAAAACACGACAACGTCCATCCTGGTAGAATAGCGGCGGTATATTACGAATTTACTTGTAAACATCGTATCCAGTAATGACGGATACGTTGAACGTTATACGGTGCCTATGTGTGAACAAAGCATAATTTTTTGTCGTATCCGTTAAAACGGGTACCGTGTACACGGAGACTATGTGTGAACGGGCTGTTATTGTATGCTATTGTAGCGGATTGGTATTCCCCATTTCAGGCCTTGTTTAGACTTTTTTCGAAGTGTATTCCGTCATGGCCATCTCTATCGCCCGGGGCAGCAAAGGTTTTCCCGTGGAATATCAAACTGAAGTTATATTTTTATCTCCAGTGTCGATTTCACGAAAACATTTGCAATCTGATGTACAATTTTTTTTAAATTTTGACAATTACATGAAGAAATTTCGAGTGATGGTCGCCTATTCGTATAATTATGAGATTTTAGTTTAGATTAGAAAAGTTTATTCCCAGAGTAGCAAGGGCAATCCGCGTGGTTTTGTTCTTGCCAGAAATCTAATGTATTGAAGAAACATGTAGCATTTAGTGTAATAGAACTAGTAGATATAAATGAAATTAAACTTAGAGATTTTGTGTAGCAGATAGTATATAAGTTCATATCTGTAGAATAGGAGGTGAGCATTGAAAACCAGTGCCGTGGCGGGGTGTCTCCCGACACAGCAATATACTGAGTGCCAACGTCGTTTGTCGAATAGCGACATCTACAAAAATATTTTGTCTCGTCTATTTTATAATTTGTTTGTGTCGCATTTGGCAAATAAAGATTTTCTTTCTTCCTTATTCTTTCTTTAGATCACTGCCAGGGAGAAGTATGATATATGAGCAAGTATTATGATCATAGACCTATATAGATATATATGTATTAAATTTATAAAATAGTGTAAGTATGTATATTTAAATTGTACAGTTCTATCTTTTTCTGTTCCACCTACATCGCCAGATTAGTTAAGAATTTCTTTTAAGCTAGGTTGCCTGGAAGAGATCGCTTTTAGCGATAAGTCCGCTGTTGTTTTGCCAAGAAGTGTTGTAATTATGCATTTTGTTTTTGTTTTTTTGGTGAGCAATAGTGTTATCTATCTATCTATCTATAGACCAGCTGATTTAGAAAATGCAAGGTGGCTTAGACAGTGAATTTTTTTCTCATTTTAAATTTATTTTCTATAACAACAGCCCATGAACGTCCTACTGCTGGCTTCGGGACTTCTCCTTGGACAAGCGTAGTGGACAGTGTATCCACTACGCTTGTCCAAGGCGGATTGGTAGGTTTGACACATCGGTAGCCATTACGCTACCACGACGAAATTCATTTTCCAAACTCGTTATCTTCAACATATTTGTTATAGAACTTGATGATCCAACCATCTAAACACGTGTGATTTTTTGCGCTGTATATTGTGCTAATAGACCGAGTCGAGTGTGGGCGGGGTTAATGAACTTGCCTCACGAAATAACGTCATGCATTACAAATTATTGTTTAAAACCACTTTGAAATACAGACAGTACTGGTCTCTTACGAGGAACATAATATTTTTCATTGCTTAAGTCCCACCTGATGGAAAGTGTTCGGCGTTGCCTTTGAATATTCGCAACGTCAAAGGTGGCTATCACTATGTTATCGGTCTCGAAGGTGGGACTGGAAACAACAACAACAACAGTTATAAGTTAAACAAGTACAATATACAATAGTGCTTAATTTAACATTATGCGACAATCATTACTTCCCGTACTAGTTTTAATTTATGTTACGGCAGAGTAAGACTAAGTAAGTTCACGTCCCTTAAATTAAAAAACAAAAAGATAGAAATGTGTTTCGAACTACCTTCGAAATAATTGCTAAGTACCCAAAAAATGAATTCATACAATGCTTATTAGACAGTATATATAAAAAATACAGATACAGCTGCATTATTTGTTAAGTGAAAATAAATATACATAATTGCATATACATATATGCTATTTATATAACATATACTTCTATTTCCTGTAGTATTGATATATACATAATAACTATATTACATATAACATATAATACAAATTTTGTATAAAGTATATATTACGGTGTAATTTATATAAAACAATGTAAATGTAACCTTATGTTTCATCCAAACAAATTAATTTCAATAGCCGTTTTTTAAGTATAATATTATTAATAATATGTTGTTTTCCTTCCTCTTATTGTTTATGAGCAATTAAGCTATAGTCTGGAACACTTCGGTCGACTTATAATATATATACCTAACTATACATTCTGAGATGTCGTCAGTCTATAAAATAATCGCATTACTAACAATTTCCCTACTACTGTATATATCTATATATGTCGGTGGTTACATGTGGTTTCACTTGCGTTAATTTTAAATCCATATCTTGCGGAAACAATTTCATTTTCTGAGGTAAAAGTTCCCTATATCCATCATTGACGGCTTCTGTGATTAAGTGGGCTAAGCCTTTGCCGACCTAACTCCCTAGAATAGAATGGATATATTTTTATGGCAAGAGATGTATATATATGGGCTACGCAAATATGATCATATTGTTGCGAGTTATCGGGACTCGACGGGAATTATTATAGAGTTTATTACAACAATACCAAGACGTATAACACAGGTACAAATATAACCGAACACAACAAATCCAAACGTAATGCAGAGAAGGTCGTAATTCAATAAAACGCGCAAAGTCCGTCACGAATGTACACATGTCACGTCTGTATCGTAGTTATAGCTCAACTGCCCCTCTCCCTCAATCAGGCCATCGTTTTATACTTCACAAATGCAAATGTGCCCGCCCGGCAACGTCGACACAATTTCTTAGAATTAGCTTGTAATTGTAATCCGCAACACCTGGCTAATGATGCAACAACAATAGGCTGTTCTCCAGAATAACTAGAAACGTATGCCAATAAATATTTGAACAAAAGAAGACGATCATAAAAGGATTACAATTAGTTCAAATACCGACAGGTAATAAAATGTGCTTCTACAGATCTGTACGTGGAATTTGTCTTTGTCCGGACTAAATTTTAACAATATATTTTAATTTCGCATTAAACTCCTTCCCATCCGCCTTCGCCGGAATGCGCATAACCTGTCTCTACTTCACAACATTTTGTTTAATCCCAAGTCCCCTGATTATCTCAAGGAACACTTTCAATTCCTCAATTACAGTGATTCAAGATTCTCTATATAGCTAGAGTGTTATAGTTTACTTGTCTGTATATAATATAGTATGTGTATTTATGTGTGTGTAACGAGGGGGCGTCATAACAAATGGGCGTATACGCAAAAATGCCATTTTTGAAGTCTATGCATGTTACAATTTAGAAAGTCTTAACAGTATGCAAGTCTACCTAAATAGAAGGTTATTCCAAATTTCAGCCTTATAAAATCAACCAGTTTTGTTTTATTCACAATTTTGTCCCTTGTGTAAAACTGCACTTTTGTCTGTACGCCCATTTGTTATCAAGCCCTCGATATATAATGTATATTGTAGAAGGTAAATTATGTATTATTGTTTATAATAATTAAATTATCTCATATATTACTATTTATTTGTTAATAAACTAAATAATCATACCAGTGCTGGTTTAGCAACTACGGACTTTTGTTGTCCTTCTTATACTCCATCCAAAGTTTGTGTGGCAGAAATCGCCATGGGCAATTACTGCGATTGTATACTTGTATATTGATGCTCATGATTTATTATTTTTGTACAATTAAGTACATTCTATAATATTATATATATCCTTTAAAATACCTAGCTGATGGTGAAAACCGCTTAAAAATGTACGCTATGTAGTTTAGGAGGAGTTAGCGGATATACAGACAGACACACAGACGCGGAAAGCGCTATTTGTTTCATAAAACAAACAAATTTTTGTTTTATAACAAATTATTACATAAAAAAATTAGATAGTAAGTTATGTAAAGATGATAAAGATATTAATACATAGTTTATTGATGATGTATTTTTTGAGTCATTTCAAACTTTGATCTCTTCTTCCGAAACATCTTTCAAATACCGCTTAAAACAGATAGTGTTTCATCCATCGATATTAATATGGCCACTTTTAAATTAAAACACACATATTAGTGAACAAAACAAACTAATTAACAACATCGACATCGGGGGTAACAGGTCAAGGGGAGTAGATAATAGCAATTTATGTCAAGCAAACAAATAATTAAGCAAGGAACCTAATTATAGCAATGACTTTAAGAATAATAGTGTTTGCTTTGGTCATCTAGAGAGAATAGATGAAAGAAGGCTGATACATTTATTCAACTGGCTAATAGAGCTCCACTAAGACGACACCGAGAATTTATTAAACTGACTACACTAGTCTAATAAATTCAAATTCAAATTCAAATTCAAATTCAAAATTCAAAAGTTTTTATTCAAAATAAGTTCCACTGGAGAACACTTTTTGAAGGTCATACATATAGGTTAAAATTTAATTTTACTTCCTAGTCTATGTACACCGCTTCGCAACGTGTTATTGCTGTTAAGGAGAAGAAGCGGCAAGAAACTCCCCAGCAACACGTCTAGCTAAAAAAAATTTCTTTATATTTGTTGTTCTATTTTTTATATTTAAGTACTTTTTTTTTAAAAAGATTTTATACAGAATTATGTTACAGAATAACTTTTGAAGAATTAATGGAGTTGTAGCAAACAGTGCATATTCAATAAGACAAAAGCGCAATAAAAGGATAGAAAATAATTATAGTTATAAATATAAAGACGTAACGTATTATTTTTTTTTGCAACATATCTCCATATATTCCTTACAAGTACGGCAAGATAAAAACGTTATACTCGTACAAAACACAGTATAAGAGGTTGGAGCGAGCTGTTATGTAAATGAAGTTTTGTCATTTAAATATTCTTCAATAGTGTAGTATCCCTTTTTAAGCAAGATACTTTTTATTTTAAATTTGAATTTAGTGAAGGGCAGATCTAACATTTCACTCGGAATCTTATTGAAGAAGCGTATACCAACCCCCAAGAAAGAAGACAATACTTTTTGTAATCTAAAAGATGGCAATATCAGTTTATTACAATGCCTGGTGTTGAAATCGTGAACATCCTTATACCGCTTGTAGGCACTCAAATTATTACGAATATAAATTATATTATTGAAAATATATTGGCAGGCGACCGTCATAATACCGATTTCCTTAAAGCGTTCCCTAAGAGACACCCGAGGGCCGAGGTTGTAAATTGACCTTACGGCTCTTTTTTGTAAAACAAATATACTCTCCAAGTCAGCAGCGTTGCCCCAAAGTAAAATACCATAGGACATGACACTATGAAAATAACTAAAATAAACTAGTCTAGCAGTCTCTTCGTCAGTGAACTGCCTAACTCTTCTGACCGCATATGCAGCAGAACTAAGCTTTCCTGAGAGACTAGATATATGAGCGCCCCACTGGAGTTTCTGATCTAGGTTAATGCCTAAGAATACAGTTGAATCTACTAGGTTAAGTCTAGTGTCGTTAAGGGAAATATTAACATCGTATTCTTTTACATTGGGCATAACAAACTTAACACATTTAGTTTTATTCGGATTGAGTGATAAGTTATTTACGGTAAACCACTTAGATATTTGGGTTAAGGCGTTGTTTACGTCGTCAAAGTTCTGTTTATTTCTGTCTACTTTAAATATAAGTGACGTGTCATCAGCAAACAACACTACCTCACACATATCATTAATAAAATATGGCAAATCATTAATATATATCAAAAACAAGAAGGGACCTAGAATAGAGCCCTGGGGCACACCCATAGATATGCCAGTCTCACGAGATTTGATATTGTTAATTTCAACGCTTTGGGATCTATTGTTTAAGTAAGACGACAGAAGATTGAGAGAATCGCCATGAATACCGTAATAATTGAGCTTTTTCAGGAGGGTCACGTGTTCAACGCAATCGAATGCCTTGGACAGGTCACAGAATACACCAATGGCATTCTGTGACCCTTCCCAAGCACCATAAATGTGTTTTAGAAGCTCAACACCTGCATCGGTAGTGGAACGACCTTTGGTGAACCCGAACTGTTTAGTATGAATTAATTTATTAATATTAAAATGTGAGAGCAGTTGATTTAAAATTATTTTTTCGAAAACCTTGCTTAAGGTTGGTAAAATAGAAATTGGCCTAAAGTTAGAGGGGTCGTTTTTGTTTCCACTTTTAAATATAGGAATAACTTTGCTAACTTTCATTAAGTCAGGAAATACTCCTTTATCTACACATCGATTAAATATTTGTACTAGTGGTAGCGCAATAGTGCATATTAAGTCACTTAATACTTTTAAGGATATACCCCAAAAGTCAGCTGTGTTTTTAATATTTAACGATTTAAACGTTTTTACAATATCATCTGTATCTATATGATTAAATTTGAATGTGATATTACATCGATCAACGCACTGTGTCATCAGCAGCTCAGCTTCCAGTGGTGATGATGACAAAGAGCTAGTTATTAAAGTTGGTATATCCCTAAAGTATTCATTAAATGTTTGTGCAATTTCAAAGTTATTACTAATGGTGTTATTGTTGATTACAAGTTTAATTGCATCATCTCGACGTGAATTCTTGCCGGAAGCATCATTTATAACACTCCAAGTTGTCTTAATGATATTTGATGATTTTTTAATTCTGTTACTATAATATAGAGATTTGGCAGCGATGCACACTCTTTTAAAGGTCTTAGAGTACTTTTTAATATATTGAAGGAAGTCTGGATTTTGATTAAATTGTTTTTCACTGTATAATTCATACAGTTTCATTCGACTTTTATATATACCTTTCGTAGCCCAATCACTAAACTTAAGTTTATTACTTTTGTTGATTATTTTGGTTTTAAATGTGTTTTCAAATTCAGCTTGTATAATGTCGAAGAAATTACTATACAAGTTGTTTGGATCTTCGCTGCTGAGATCCAAAGTAGGAATTGTTTTGGATAAATTATCTTTAAAGGTTCTTAAGCGATAATTATTTACTGGCCTACAGGTTAATTTGGAATTGATTTTAATACTATCAAAAGGTATTGATATAAACTGGCCACAGTGATCCGACCGTAGTACATCTAAGACTGATTTGTCGATTATTTCGCAACTACAAAATATATTGTCCAAACAGGTTGCTGAATTAGCAGTTATACGCGTAGGTTCATTAAAGACATGTATAAGATTGAACGATTTGAAAAGATTAATGATCTTGGAACGAGTTGATGACGTTTCCAACAAATTAACATTAAAATCCCCACAAACTATAGGCAATTTATTAGTTTTATTTAATTTTCTTAATAAGTCCTCCATTGTGCTTTCAAATACATTATAATCTCCTGTGGGGGGTCGGTAGACGCAGACAATTACATAGCGCTCAAGCTCAATACAAGAAACCTCCACAGTCCGTTCAACAGAAAGGGACATAATGTCTCTACGCTCTTTACATTTTACATCATTTGCTACAAAGATAAGTGATCCGCCATGTATAGCGGACTTCCTTACAAATGCACTTATCACTGTATAATTCTCTATGAAGTTTATGACTTGAAAAGTTTTAAGCCAATGTTCTGTAATACATAGGACATGAACCTTATGTTCTTTTAAAAAGAGTTCAATTTCTAAATCTTTACCTGCTAAACCCTGTATATTTTGGTGAACTATATTTAAATTAGAAGTAGGTTTAGCGTTGGTCATATCTAGCAGTTTAAAGTGCTAGGACTTGCAGTAGAGTTAACATTAAAAACATTAATGTTATTATTAAAATTTATGTCATATATGTCAGTTATATCATACATAACTTTGTCATGATTTTGTATATTAAATGCTAACAAAGTAGCTATACGTCTTCGTAACTTAAAAGGCAGATACATAGTATCTTTGTTTAGCCTAAATTTACTATTAGTAAATTTATTTAGGTCAAAATAAAAAATAATGTCACTATGACGATGGGTCAAATTATAAATTAATAAATTCAAGTCATATATGTGCCTGTTTTGTTCATTTGTTAGATTACATGCATAAGGCAGGGCACATAGGATGAATTTACATCCATATTTACTGTTTAACTGCAATAACCTATTTATGCTGTTCACAATGTCTTTCTTTTTGACAGATAAGCTATCCCCATAATGAATTACAATTGTTGATTTTTTGTCTAGATTAGATGTGCTTAAACTGTCAATTAAATAGTTATAACTGGCCCCGGGTGAACATAAGTTGGACACCTGATGATTTGGCAAGTCATATCCCAGCAATGAACCAAGTCCTTGTCCAATTTTATCAGAGTAAATAAGAACTGAATTATTTACTAACTTATTTAAAGAAGAATGACATGGTTGACATGTTTTGCTGTTAGTCAAATTGTCTGACATGACAGATTTGACTAATTTGCATTTAATATTATCCAGAGGTGGTGAAGTTAGTGTATTTTTAGTCATATTTAACTGTTTGCACATTTCATCATATTTTAGATTAATTGAATTTAATTGAAACTGAAGATTCGATATTTCAGTTTCTAATTTTTTTGTTTCTTTTTCATATGTGCAGAGATTGTCAGATAATTGTGAATTTAATCCATCAATTACTGAATGGTATTTATCTTTTTTCAAAGAATAGAATTTTTTCTTTAATACTTGTGCTTTTAAGAGTTTTCTGGATTTTTTAATTATACTATTTAATTTTAAATACTTTTTAATCTGTTTATGACTATTCATTTTCTTACAGTTTCCTATAGATTCAGGGTCCATCACCGAAGAGATCCTTGCATCCTCATCAGGACTAACAGTTAATAATTCAGAATAAAGACTTTGGGTCGCATTCATCTCCCGAGAAACTTTACTCTCTTCCAGGCTATTAATGGATTTGTGAGCCTCACAGAGACTCATCTCGAGTTCTGAAATGCGACTCAACGCTCTCTCATGTGTAAAACTACATTCATTGAAACTGGTGACAATATTTTGAAGATTGTCACGCTGGTCGACTAAGTCCATGAATTCACTATGAAGATTTGATAATTCACTTTTTAAACTTGTATTTTTATCAATGATTTTCTTTATTTCCTCTTCACTCTCATCTCTTTCCTTGAGGAGTTGAGTACAGGTTTCCTTAGAGGTCTTAAGCTCTTGAAGGGCATGCTTCAATTGAATCTCCATGTCCTTAGCTTGAGTCTGTAATCACACACTCACTCGTTCACTGGTACACACATCATATACGTACATATATATACACACCCATTCACACATCTTTACATTTCCACATACATTACAAATAATAATACGAAAATTTCCAAATGTATAAACTTTTTTTTATTGTGTAACAAACGAGTTGTCTGGAAGTGGGCGCTAACAACTGCAACACACTATTATACTACAGTTATTTGCGATACCAAATTGTTTCTGTACACTATGTTAATGGTTTCGAATAAATTCTTTAATTGTCGTTAAATTCAATTCAATTCAAATTCAAAGATGCGAACACTGCGTCTGCTTTTATCAGACTAACTAAAACTTCTTGAAATGCACTTACTATTAACACTTTGAAATTGCACAGCTGATGTGTAGTGAGATATATGTAGAGAATTTTAGATGTAATGAATGAATAACTTTCTGCACATACATAAAGTTACAATGGGTGATCTTCTCGCCGCAGACAATCTCCTCAACACTACTCTGCATAGTGATCATAAATACTAAGGGTACCTTAAGAAGGTACCGTAGATTCATAAGACGAACATAACAGATAGTATAGTCAAATGTGGCCTTTCGAGTTGTCACAAGAGCACCGTGTCAGTTGATAACCTAATGTTCAACTGAGCTATACGTAGGCTTAAGAAAATGAAGAAACTATATTGTAATCTAAGATCTGGCTTAAAGGCCTAGTTAACAAACCATAAACTTTTTTTTCGACACCCAACCATTTATCAAAAACATATAACCTCAACTCCTTCCTAAAGCTACTTTATTTTTCATTGAACGCATTTTAAACGACATGTTTGGCCCTTTTTCTCCTGTATAAATATAGCATATTACATCACCATCATAACCTTGAACGGTCATGAGGCAGCGGTCATGAGGCAGGTTTAACGTTGGTTATTGAGAATGCATTATTATTATTTTGAATTTAAAAAACAGGGCATTTAGTACGTCTCGTTCAATTTTTATCTAGCTACATACAACTGGAACCAAAGTTTACATTACTTTAAATTAATGTTTGTACTATCTGAGTAGCTGTGTTAGCGAAGCTTGATTAGTTAATTAATTTATTATATTTATAATTTATTTCAAACCCGCCTATCCGCCTTGGACAAGCGTGGCGGGTATACCGTCAGTTACCGAAAATGGGAGGCCTAAGTCCAGCACTGGGACGTATAAAGTTTGTTCTTATTAAATTCATTGTAAAATCTCGACCCCTGTAAATATTTATTATATTACTAGCTGTCATATAATCTTATACTAATATAGAAAGCTGAAGAGTTTGTTTGTTTTCTTGAACGCGCTAATCTCAGGAACTACTGGTCTGATTTGAAAAATATTTCAGTGTTAGATAGCCCATTTATCATCACGCTAAGACTAATAGGAGCGGACCACTAATGAAGAATGTTTCATAATCGGGGGGGTTTTGAAAACAAATTCCACGCGGACGACGTCACGGGCACAGCTAGTAATATATAATTTTGTGAAGAAATAAATTTTAGAACGCGATTTCGGCGACACCTGCGGGGTCCAATTGTGAATCTAAACCATTATCGAATCCACGAACACACATTAAAAATTTAATCGAAATCGGTCCAGCCGCTTAGGAGTTCAGACACATACGCACAGAAGAATTTTATAAATAGAGATAGATAAATAGAATAGAAATTATTACGCTTGGTTCGCTGAAGAACACCTTAATTCATTCTCCCGCCCTTCCTCGCATCAAGAAAACGAATATAATTTTCAAATAATGAATACATTGAAACAAACATAAGGTTATTACCACAGATTGTGTTGTCATCTATTTATGACATTTAGGGCGTTCCACTAGTAACGCACAACGCCCAAAATGCTCATTTAGCCGTTCCACAAGGCGACCGCGAGCGTTGTGGTCGTGGCGAAACGTCACTAATGACGTCATCATTTTCGATCACACAACGCCCGCAACAACCCATGTCAAAACGTGGGTCGAAGTGGGCGTTGACCACAGAGCATTAATTCTCTCTTGACAATACATTGACAAAGGCGCGAATTTTGAAACAGAGATGGCGAATGAAAAAATATCTTTATTAATTTTGTAAAATTAATTTTAATGTATTCTGAACAGCCATCTATCATTTTCCTTTATTTGTTATTAACATTTATTTACATAATTTATTTCTAATCAGTTCTCATTATCGTTGACTTGAATATAATTATACAATTAATGAGAAATTCATTGTTTATAGACATAGCTTTTGCTGCAGAATTATACGAAAGAGTTATAACTCAGAATTCAGAATTATAGATAGATAGATAATGGATAATTCAATGTATTTCTTGAAAGTCTAAAGTGGCTTTTAAATTCTTCATCTGAATAACGATCGACTATATTTTTATATTGTGTAATACGTGGCCTGAGATCACGTTTTTTAGTATTACGTTTTATAAACTTAACGTCCACTCTTCATCTGAGCTAGGTGAATTGCTTTCTTCTGAATTATTACCGCGATGAAGTAGCCGATACCCAATTGACCCCATTAAGGACATTTTATATAAATAGCTATATTTCTTTTAACATAAATTAGTCAACCCTACACATTGAAAAAGGCGCGATTTTCATATCAACCAATGACATTAACGCTCCATAACCCGTTCCACTAGCGTTTATGATTATAACGTCCGCAAGCAAGTGGAACGGGAAAAATCGCGGTCGTGAACGTGGTCGTTGTGAGTCCCTAATGGAACGCCCTGATTGTCTCCTATTTATTAATGTACTCTGTGGCATTTCAAGGACAAACCCCGGCCAGTGTAGAATTATTTTGGGAAATGAGGATAAAAACGATCGAACTACGATCTCTGGGAGTTGGCAAGCAAACAAATAGTGTAATTCCCAAAGAACTCAACATTGACGATTTAAATCGACATTTCTCAGCTACTTCTGACTTTGACGTTGTAACTGTCTAATACTTTAAATACTCTTTCCGCCCTGCCGACACCCGATTATCCTCCATTCTTGTTAAGTCGATTTACTGATAGTGATGTTAAGAGCGCTGTAAAATCCATTACATCGAACGCTGTCGGTAGCGATGGTATTAGTCGCAACATGATTCTGCTCATACTGGATGTCATCAATCCTATCCTCACCCATATACTCAATGCCTCTGTAGTTTCTGGTACCTTTCCAGTCACCTGGAAGGAAGCCCAGATTATTCCTCTTCCTAAAAAACCTAATCATGTTTCTTTCTCTCAATTCCGTCCCATATCTATTCTGCCATTCCTTTCTAAAGTCCTGGAACGCCTAGTCCACCAACAGTTAAGTATTTTCCTTAATCGGCATTCTCTCCTTAATCCCTATCAATCTGGTTTCCGTCCTGGCCACAGCACAACCACTGCCCTCGTGAAAATCACCGATGACATTCGTTATGGTATGGATAATGGTTTATTGACTGTGCTATCGCTACTGGACTTCAGCAGTGCTTTCAACAATGTTAACTTTGATATATTACTTGGTATTCTAAGCTCTCTTAACATATCTCCTACAGTAATCGACTGGTTTCACAGTTGCCTGTATGGCCGCCGGCAGCGGGTTCGCGTCGAGGATGATTATTCGTCATGGTGTGAACTCACTGCTGGTGTACCTCAGGGCGGTGTGCTTTCTCTCTTATTGTTCGCTGTTTTTATTAACTCCATCTCTAATCAACTCACTTCAACCTATCACCTCTATGCAGACGATTTACAAATTTATACACAATCACCTGTTGCCACCTTAGACAAAGCAGTTTCAAACATAAACCTAGATTTTGAACGCATTCTGCACATTCTGCAGTGGGGCAAGTCATTTGGGCTTCATGTCAACCCTGAAAAAACGCAAGTCATCATCATCGGTAGCTCACGGATGCTTAACAAGGTCGACTGGAGTACCATACCTAGTGTGATTTTTGACGGGACAATCATTTCTTTTAGTGATAAGGTAAAAAACCTTGGCATTATATTTGACAGTGAGCTGTCTTGGCGACCACATATCACCGAACGAAGCCGACGGCTTTACCTCTCATCCAAATCCCTTAGAAGGTTGAGCAATTTCTTACCGACTACCACCAAAATTAAGCTAGCAGAATCCTTATTACTTCCTATTCTTGATTATGCTGACGCCAGATATCTAAATTTAACCCAAGAACAACTTAATAAACTTGAGCGCCTCCAAAATTTTTGCATAAGGTTCATATTTGGACTACGCAAATATGACCATGTCTCTGAATTTCGAAAAAAACTCAAGTGAGTGCCAATTCGCTTTCGCCGGAATACTCACATCCTTGCTTTTCTCTATAGTATTTTATTTGTCCCTAGTACTCCTGATTACCTTAAACAAAATTTTGAATTTCTTTCATGCTCTCATAATTTACGCCCTTCTACTAAACTTAAATTGAACACTCCTGCGCATAACTCAACTTTTTATAACAATTCTTTTACTGTTAAGGCTATACAGCTCTGGAACGCGCTTCCTGTTACAATCAGACAAGCAAAATCGCTAGCGATATTTAAAACTATGATCAAAAAATACTACCTGTCGTTGGAATATGATATTTAAATTCATTTATATATTTTGTAGATATGTATTTGTATGGTATGTATATTAAGTATATATCTATGTAATATATAAAATTCCTTCATATATGTATATATATCATTTATGTATTTATTATTAAAATGTAAGTAGTTCGTACTATATGTTACGTATACCACCATCGCCATTATCATCTCAATTCATTCCTGGGGTTGTCTGGAAGAGATCGCTTTTTAGCAATAAGACCGCCCTTTGTACATAAGTAGATATAATTTTAGTCTTTAAGTTCATGATTGTATTGGTGTACAATAAAGTGTTATCTATCTATCTATAAAAAGTACCGGGCTATTGGGGTGAACTGCTAGTGGTACTAGGAGTCTGGGAATATGGGGACTATGGCGTCTGCCCAACGCAATCTTCCGAAAACATGGAAAAATGGGCAGACGGTGAGTCGCCACTCACTGCATGGGCCCCAAAAAATGCCATAGGTGTGAGTGGCTAAGGTGTGTAGAGTGGTGAGCTGCAGGTTCACCGAAAATACTTCTGACGTGATGCCATTTATCACTTCCACTCCTGGAGCTTGAGTCTTAGCTCTAGCGACCTCCACTCCGTGCCGACTGGCTGAGGCTAGCACGGGGGCGAGGGCCTTGTCTTGACTCCCGGAGTCAGGTTCGAGGTGTCGCTACTCACATAAGGCTTCGCCACAAAGCCCCCCGGCGGGTTAATTATTTATCAAAATTGGATCGATTTGGTCTTACGCCAAAAGGAAGGTTTGCAAAGCAAATCCGCGTTTTGTTGAATATAACTCCGGCACAGCAATATGCTGAGTGCAAACCTTATTTGCTGAAAATGCGGCATACAGATTCTCAATATATGCTCTGTGTATAATAATGTATAAGGAATGTGATTACGTCACTATTTCTTCAAATAAAGTCTTTCTTTCTTTTGTAATTACTCATGAACTGTAAGTTCGTCACTTGACCAGTTTGTATGCAAGGTTATTTGTTACACATTACGTACAAGATCGCCTTCGTTACAACAAAGGGCTCGCGTTGGTGTTGATGTGCGAATATTTGTAGGAAATTCATAATAAAATCGTTTCCCTTTTTGAATTGCTGTAATGTTGTAACGAACATTGATTGTATTGATATAAGTTATTAAAAGTAATTAAGCAAACGTAGATATACTAATAAGATAGTTAGTAAGGAAGACAAATCACTCCGGTGCGTTTTTTATTTTATTTATAACTAGCGGCCCAGCGCGGTTTCAACCGCGCTATGTCCCGCTTCCGTAGCATAGAGCGTCATGTTATATAGCCTATGACACTCCCTGTTAACGTAGCTTTCGAACAGTAAAAGAATTTTTTAAATCAGTTTAGTAGATCCTGAGATTACCCCCTTATCTCCTACAACGTCAGAAACTAACAAACTCACAAATTTGACCTCTTTATATTAGTATAGATTATTTATTGCAAAGCTGCCAACCAGGCAGTCCAGCTCATGGAAAGTGGTTACTGTTGCCTATAGGCGTTTGCAACACCAATGAGGAAGCCAACGTGTTACGAACTCGTTCGTTTTTATTTTAAACTAGCTGTGCCCGCGACTTCACCTGCGTGAACTATTTTCGCGGAACTTTAATTTTTAAAGCACCAGCTATCTGCCAGTGAAAGTCCCGACAAAATCGGTCCAGCCGTTACAGAGATTAACTGAAACAAATGGTGTTAGTTTATTTTTAGCGGGACCCTAAAAAAAGTAGCCTAAGTCACTTCTTATAACATCAGCTATCTGCCAGTGTATCTTCTTTTTTAGGCGAACAAAGTTTTTAGGCAAATATTTTAATTACTATGAAAAAAGTGAACCGGTGATCTGCTAAATAGTGCCGCATCTGTCAGATCAACCAGTAATCAGAAGAAGTTTTCTCCAGTGAATACAGCGTGGGCGATTAAGCATACTTTTTGGGTATTTTCAAATAATTATCATAAAATTAAAATTAAAATGTTCGTCGCCCTAAACTCGACTTTTGCTTGCACGAGTACAAGAAACAGTATTGCCAAGAATTTAATAAATGTTACCTTTATAAAATATAGAATCGTGAAAAAAGAAAATTGACAATGACAGACACTGAGATTAACAACATGAAACAGAGAGGATATAAACATTACGCGTAACATAAATATTAAAACCAATAAAAAGGTTTTACCAGTCTAAACAATCTTCGGTACTTACGTATTAACGCCACAGCAGCGACTCGTGCGCTTTGGTTCAAAGTCTAACCTGGTTAGGTTAGACCAGTGCTTTTCAGTTTTTGGATACGCGACCGCTTTACAGGTAGAAAAATTTTGGCGACCCCCTTGGGCCATAGACAGACAAAAAGTTAGTAATTTAAATGGCTACGTTTATATCTGTACGCAGCTCGTCGCACATATAATAATAAATGTTGTAGCACGCTGATGGTGGTGGGCCTAGGATACCCAGGTCGATGTAGTGGTGGAAGTTAAACACTGTTATTAGGTGAAAACTTGTAATAAAAATCACTTATTATACGAAGGCGTCTGCCTTCGGCTACAATCAAGTAGAAGAGAGAACAAATGCAACAACAATGTTGCAAGTAAACAAATTAAATACAATTTCATGTTGGTGTTGCCAACAATATCTTTCCCTATTTTGTTGTTATTCATTATTACGGCCTATACTCTGCGAAATGCTGCTGAGCTTAGAAAGTACCTAAGTATCAGATATAAACTTAAATTGCCTTTTCCCTTTTGCCGGCGACCCCGTGAGCAAGGCCCTTAGAGGTCGCGACCCACAGATTGAAAAACACTGGGTTAGACAACTAACCTAACCTAAGCGCAACTTCTACTGCGGTGGCATTTATACTCGTACGTAAGTACCCAATCTTATTACACAAGATAGAAAATAAAAAACAACTTTGATCCTAGTAATTTTAAACTAAATTGTCAAAAAGTTAAACTTAATTTTCTATGGAGCAGTCTGTGCTGTGATTTAGTTTGAAGGTAACATGTGCTCGCAGAACGTTAAATGAATCAATTTGAAAACTGGCGAACATTTTACTAGCAGTCGGGTGATTCTTTGAAAATGTGCAAATCGCACGGCGCTTAACAAATAACATACTTAACTACCACTATTGGTGAACTTATGCTTGTTAATAGATCGATCTAAATGTTTTCTACAAAGTGCAAAACATATTATATATGTATATTAAATTGAAATACTGAAAATTAAATGATAACTTATCAAAATCTAATTACCATCAGTGTCCCTTTTCCCAGATTTCAACAAGTTATTAGTCCAGTAATCAAAATGCAATTGAAGAACGAAGTAATGGTTACATATTCGTAAAATAGAATATTTTAAGACTGTTTTAAATTCTAAATAATTACACAAAGAACATAATTTAATTAAGTTAGGGTACTCTGAAAAATGTCCTCATGCTTTTCCCTACTTACCGTTCGTGAACATGGCCACAATGATTTCTGTGTTTCTAAATATTATAACAGCGCGATCAGACACAATAAATGTACAGTCAGTCGTCGCTCACTCGTCGACCGTACGATTTTGTCGAAGAGTGTTGCATTCCGGCGAAATTGAAGATTATCCATCGCCGCGAGCGTTTTGGTTCAAAAATTTCTCACTACAGTTTATGAGCTTTTGATGTAGGTAACATGTTTTTTTATTATAAAATGTAGGTCAGTAGATTCCGTTTAAAGGACTATTATCTAATATTTATTTTTTAAATTGCATAATATTACTAAATACTGAAATTTTTCAATAATTATTAGAAATTCTAACCACCATTTACCCAATTACCATTTTTACCTTCATTACATTACATTCGTATTAATAAAATGGTAATGAGTTTATTTGAACGGTAATAAGAAATTATTATATTAATTACTATTATATATGGTTCATGAGGGTATGCAACTCAGATTACCTGATCAAATGTTTGTAAGTTCGATTATCAGAAGACAAAAGTAATTGTCAACGAGTATTTTCATCTTTGTGTTTCGTGATTACGACCACTGAAAAGTGGCCGAAACGTCGGAATAAACAAAATCAAATAAATTACCGCGCTTAAAACCGTTAAAACATAGTTTATTATGTATACAAGTCGCGAAAACTCAAGAAAATATTAAATTTTCTTATATTTCTAATTACCATTTAAGGGAATATCATTACCATTTTGCCAAAAAATATATTTTCCTACAATGTCTACATTAACAGCTTTATCGCTGGCCAATTAAAATATATGGAAATACAACATAAGAAACTACCTTAAAAATCCATAAAGAACAGTTTTTAAACACATTTTTGTAGTGTTCTTTGAAATGGCCGCATATGCACATATTCAAATATTTACCCAGTCACTGTAAACAAAATAATCTTCCAATTAAGTTTATAATAAAGCTGTGGAATGGTTTCCTATAAACGTGAGTCACCGATAGCCGTATATCGAGGGACTTTTAGTGTCTGCTCGCATATGTGACGGGACTTTTGGAGATCTAAAAGTGTAACGGAAATATGCTTGATATATAATATATATTGAGTCATCTAAGGGACTTTTAATAAATAGATAAAAAGACAAAGTACCCAAGAACCCGGTTTGATCACGACATACATACTAAATTACGTGGGTGTCCCACGCAACCGCAATTAAAGTGACAAAAGGTGTATTTCAAACGATAATTTTGAGTTACGACCAATTATGAAAAAACCATTGTTCCAGGAATAATTATCTAGTCATATTGAATAATTAATTGTTAACAGGAAAATCAAGCTTTTACAGTTTACTTCTTCTATCTACGCGGCTTTACTTGAGGAAAACTCAGTGCATGTATTTCGATATAATAAGTTGTGTGTGTTTTTTTTTTGGTGACCATAAAATTCTTTTTATCAATTATAATATTTTTGGCACGGTGACAGCACCTAATGGTAAGCGGTTACCGACGCCTATGGACATTTGTAACACCAAAGACGAGTACCAAGGCGCTCTCTCTAAAGGTAGACTGGAAACTCGCCACTAATGCCGGCATACAACTCAAAGTTGTTATGATCACATACTCTTGACCAGGAGTGATAGCTACTCAGATGGACCAATACCCTACCGCCTGGCTGTGGGTTGTTTGTCGCCTCTTACGCCCGGCCGTAGGAAATTGTATTCTTTCTCCGTTCCTGCACGGAAAGAAAAATAAGTAACATATCCGTTAATCTTTAAGAAAAATTCTAAAAATTCTATTTTCAAGATCTGTTGGTCCGAATTAGCCCCCCAGATTTCTGTTATTTTTAAATTCATTGTACAAACTATATACTCTCAACTGAGATTTATATAGTTATATATATATAGTTATAGACAGGCCTTTTTTGGGGCTCGCTAATTCTCGAAAGTTGTAAATACAAAATATTTTTTTGTTGTTTCATTTATTCAGTTTTTATGGCAATTTTTCGATATTTTAGAAATCGACTTTAAGGGCACTGCGTGCCCCCACGTGCCACATAAAAAGCCCTGGTCATAAGCCAGTAAAGAGCCTTTGATAATATCTACGTTAATCCTTTCAGGTACACTCAGACCGGGATCACCAGAAGGAACCATTGTTAGAACCAGACAGAGAGAGACAAAAACCGCCTTTAGCTGGTAAGTACATTATTATTTATTTTAAAGTGAAACTTCTTTAGAGTCATTGTGATTTGAAACTCGATGAAACGAAAAAGCGACACCAAAAATAGATAAACATATAAAATTCAGCCTTATTTAATACAAAATAAAACACATTTCTCTTTATCCGTTAGTATTAATTTTCACTTAAAATAAAATTTAAAAGATTTCAAATGAATTTTTGCTTATCTGTATGTATTAAAGGCTTTTATACATATACGTAGATACAAGTACGTGCGTAATAGTGCTTTAAAATTTGAACTTTACAATCGTGACTTAAAGTGTAATTTAGATTGAATTATTACGAATAAAGGTATACGTAAGAATAAATACGTCTATAATAGAATAGAGATGCGAAAATGTGTGTGTGCAGTTCACACTTGACTAAGCGTTGTAGATATAATTATGTTTGCCTGTATATTCTCTGAAGTTTCACTCCTACTGTGTGTGAAACTTTTTTTTTAGTGTAGTAGAGAAGCAGACGACCCACCCGATGGAAAGCGGTTACTTTCGACTATAAACATTTGTAACAACAAAGGTGCTACCAATGTATGCTCTCTAAAGGGATTTTGGAACCTGACCACTCATGCTGGAACAGACCTCTACGATGTTATGGCGGCATACTCTAGACCAGGGTTGGTAGTCATACAGACGGGCAAATACCCTACCAGCAGGCATTTTTTAAACACTTACATAAATATCAATAAAAAAATACTGCATTAAAAATTTGTCTGTTTGAATAAATTCGCATATTATACCATGGTGCTTAAAGCGTCCGCATTTGTAGATTCGTTTTACGAATATGACATAATTACAACAAAATAAATTTACTGCTATGACTTACCAATGTATCTTGACACTTGTCAATTTCACTAAACGACACTCTAAACATGGCATATCAAAGTCAGTGGCAAGGCCAATGTGTGTGCTCAAGTCACTGAAGCTCAAGTGCTCTTTGATAATTAAAAAAAATAAACACAATATTTTTTAAATAATCTGATATCAAAATGTCATCTCTTACGAAAACATATTTTGACCCTTTTAGCATCAAGTCCGCTGTATTAATTTATTAATGGTAACGTTATACAGGTCCCGAGATCGACGATTTGGATGATGAGAAGCCACCAGCAACAGAGCATTTCCCCGGTATCGATGATGGGCTCCTGGACATCGATGATAATAAATCTAATGGCCACGATGTTGGTGAGTTATAACTTAAAAACATCTTTGCTGTGGAAACACTTAATTGCATGTTTTTTTTTGTAATACAATTGTTATATTAACTTTCTATAAGGGCCAAACTTAAAAAAAATAATCCACAAGCTGCCATCAAAATTGCCGCGCCAAAACTAAGAGAATTATGTCGTCTCTTTTATTGTAATACAAATTCTATGTCGTTAGAGGGAGAAAGCATCAGTTCAACGTTCATTTCAATTATCTTTATTTTACCACAAATTTGTGGGACTTCCGAATGAGCCGTGTGTGACAAGTTCGACAACAAATTTGTCGTGGTTCCATCTTACAGGCATGTAATGTCATTCTGTCTATTTTGTTGTCACGATAATGGCTACGCCTGAAGAGGGCGATTAATAGGTTATAAAGATTGACATAGAGTTGATGTTGCTTTAACGGCCGGGTAAGCCCTGCATCTTCCCTAATGTAGTCAGGAACTGTAGTTAGCTAATAATTATTATACTCTGCTTTTTTAATTACCTGGACTAAAATGACAGCTGCATTCGACCTTTTTGTGTTGCAAGCTTGGAACAACTCACCACTGCGAGTCCTATCCTATAGAATTTCTATAGTAATTCTGTAGAATACAACTAACAGTGGTGAGTTGTTGATTCAACTCGCACAACTCACTTATGAATCAAAAAAAGGTCGATGGCAGCTGTCATTCTAGTCCAGATAATTAAAGTTAGAGTAACATTTGCATTGACGTCACTCACCTGTCACATGAAAAAACAGAGTTGATATTGCCACTGTTAAATGCAAATTGACAATTTAAAATACGTGGTATGTTGAAGAATTAAACTTTGGGAGCATTTGATAAATCCTGTAAACATTATAGACGAGAACAAAGTTGGCGTTAATGGTTGAATTTATTTATCTGTTAATTGGTAATTGATAAAAAAAATACCGATATTTTTATTGGTTGAAAATACCGGTAAATCTTTTCGTTGAAAAATTAATTTTGCTAGTGTTAAATCGAATGGTTGAGTTTCTTATATGTATTATTCTTGATTCAATGAACTTTCCTTCATACTTCTACATGGTAATGGTTGAGTTCCATATATTATTTTTGATTTTAATGAACTTTCCTTCATACTTCTACATTTTAAGTTAGATATAAAATTTAAAAATCCACAACAACAAAGTAAACAAAGTCTCAAACACACAAAAAACGTCAAAACACAAAGTACAAATCTCTTGAAATACACAACACAACTTTACCAAAATAATAGAAAATATGCACTGACCCGCCGTAATATCAATTACCAAACAATATATTACGTTTAAAAAATCAACCAATCACGTAATTTTCGCGATCGGTAAAAATACCATTTCATTTCAATTTTCTAATAAATAAAAATACCATTAAGTGTAAAAAACACCAAGTTGAATATTGTGCTTTATTTTGAGAGCTTTAGAGCATACAATCGAATACTCAAAATTCAATATTCACATGATAAGTTGAAAACATCTGCAAAGCGAAAATAAATCTTGTGTTGAGGACTGTAAAGTTGAAACTTGCATGTATATAATTTCCAATAATTACCTACGCGACTACACGCAGTGTATTTGTTAAATGGTATTTTTAACCGTTTAGCTTAATTTTATTTACCGAATAGAAGTGTTAATTTTTTTTACCGGTAAATTTATTGGTTAATGGTTATATTTGCCACCACTAGACGAGAAGGTTTGTCATGATGTATATGGATGTTAATTACTTATTCATGTAAAAACTACTGAATGGATTTTGATTAAATTTTAGTTATAATAGCTTATAAATCAGAATAACACATAGGTTGTAAATTATAAAGATATTGTTTAAACGAACTAAAATATAAGTGTCTCTAATACTACTGTTAGGAGTTATGTTATAATATCCCGCGTAGTACTGCGCAGACTGTCTCTAGTCATCTGTATATATAAATAAAAATTAAATGGTTTTCATTTGTAACCGTATCACATGAAAACACCAGAATATATTTCAATATTTCTTTAAATTGTAGGTACATAGTAGACCAAATAAGGTTGTAACGTAAAAAAAATTGGATTTGCTTTAAAAAGTGGAAAACTCAAAATGCTCTTTTCATGTGATTTCGTACTCTTGATACTAACGTTAGATATAATATAATTCTTTTGTTTTAAATTTCCAAAAAAAGTGTCACTTTTGTTCGTCGGTTCTTTGTTAACAATGAAACCACAACGTGCATACTATGAATTAAACTATAGACTACAATATATATATTCTTGGGGCGGCCTGTTGGAAGAGGCGACAAAATAACCTACAGCCAGGTGGTAGGGCATTTGCCCTACTGGATTTCTACAATCCCTGGTCTAGAGTTCGCCGCCATAACAACCTTGAGTTGTGTTTCGGCATTAGTGACCAGGTTCCAGCCTCCCTTAAGAGCGCAGCAGCGCATTTGTAGCACCTTTGGTGGTGCAAATATCCATTGGCGATGGTAACCGCTTTCCATTAAGTGGGCCGTCTGCTTGTCTGCTGAACTCCTGCAATTAAAAAAAACGAAACCGATACCCTCCAGTCACTCTTGAATCCTTGCATGTTTCTGTTCTAGAAAGCGTATTCATAATGAATACATGTCATCTTTATCTCTTGACTTCCGAACGTGTCTGGACTGACCCGTCGTTGTTTGTATTTTAAGAAGTTCAAATGATAACATTATAATCAAGTCGGCGTGTAGTGATAAATATTATAATTGACAATGTAACGCTTGTTTTTGTGGTCAACGTTTTATCGTGTTCAAAATGTGGTGGGCCGTGTGGTCAAAATTTTAGATAACATAATATCAAGGGTGAGAAGTTATTGTAACTACCTTATCAAGTGTATGTAGTTAATAAACAGAATGCCCTTTCATGTATTCAAAAATTACAATCTAAGTTATTATCATGGAAGAAGCGATGTTAAAGAATGACAAGCGACTAATTAACACGTAATACGTGACACACTTACAATCGCAGTTCTGCTATACTCCAGGAATAAAAGCTTCAAAATATTTATAATGTCTCAAATTGTGCATTAATAGGTTATTTTGGTCAGAAAATATCAATACAATCCGTTGTAGTTTTCTTTAATGTTTTCCGCTTATCTTTATATTTCCTTTTCTATTTCCTACAAATTTTCCAGAAGTTTGGTAAATTAGTAGGAAACAGAAAAAGAAATACAAAGCTGGTAGGGTTTATTTGCCCGCCTGGATGTCTGGTGGTAGCCATCCAGACGGTCTAGAGTATGCTGCTATAATAACCTTGAATTGTGTTCCGGCATTAGGGGTCAGGGTCCAGCCTCCCTTTAGAGAAAGCACATGTGTAGCACCTTTGATGTTGCAAATGTCCATAGGCGATGGTAACCGCTTTCCATCAGGTGGGCCGTCTGCCTGTGAGCTGAACTCAGCCAAAAATAAAAATATGAAAGTTTGATATTTGAATCCTGTTGAGCACGTAGACTATTTATAATATCACTGGACGTGAAGTAACAAGATAAATTTCTTATTATATTAATATTTATTATACAACGATACGTTACAATGCAAGGATGATTATAGTGTTTAAAAAAAAACAAAAGAATGTTGACAGATGTCAAAACATATAATGCAAAACTGTCTAAAAAGGTTGATTCCAACAAATCCATATAAATATAAATAATTTTGAATAAACTGTTTAAACCTAGTATCAGTTATAGGTATCTATCACTACTACTATATAATGCGATACTCAATATCGAAAAACCCTAGGAAAATACTAAACCAGTTTTATAGAATGTTTAAGTTTTCCGTGGATTTTCCTAGACAAGTCCACGTATCAAAGCAAATTTTTAAATGTGAGTCTTGGTTTTTCATACGCCTATACAAAAACCGGTAATACCTTATTAGTATTCATAGGACTTGCAAATGACACAAATCAACGACGTAATCGATGATTTCCCTACTTTAATAATTGTGGTAGGTATTTTTTACCGACAGCCGATTGTGTAATTTTAAAATAATATTTTGTCGCAGTGTAAAAAATGTTCACTATTAAGTATTATTAAAAAGTAAATAAATTTTTTTTTACACTGATTTATAAAAACACACTTCTTTTGTATAGTGAATAATAGAATACTAGATCAATTAATTAATTACTAATTTTCGTCTTTTTTTCTTTTTGACTATCTCATATACCGATGTTAGGGAAAAAATACGTGTACAAACTCTTCGATAATTATTTATGGTCGTTTGACTTAACATCATGGAAGTAATAAGTACTACGTACAACCGTAGTACTTATTACTTCCAGGCTTAATATAGATAAACGTTTTAATTTCGTAATGTCAATTGGAGAATATATTCGGTTTATTTAAAAAAATAACCATTTGTTTTGGATTTTGTCTTTATATTAAGGCAAACGACCATAGATAATGCAAATACAAAGAGTTTGTACGTTTTGTCCTTCGAGCCGGAGACATCATACATACTAGAACATGCCCGTGACTTCGTCCACGCTTGACTTGAAATTTTTGTATTGTATTGTCCTCCGTGCCTCCATCTGCTGGTCCCAGGCGGAAGAACAGTTGGTCTTAGTGTTACGTTGAGTCCGGGTCCAACTTTAGGACTCTTTTATTTTAAATTTCTCAATATTGTTAGTGTCTATTTGACCTAAATAAAACAATTCTTTCTTCTCACTTACTTCTTTCAATGAGTTAGCTCATAAATAAATAATAAATAGTTATGAACGGCATGGCGTTAAGTTAATAACATTTGATTTTTAGTGATATTTCTGAACACTTGTTAGCTTTTTTCACTTGCAGCTGACATATTTATTAAAAATTCTATGAAACCGCGATTTTATTATTCATATCCGTATTTTTATAACTGTATGCTGGCTTAGTAAAATATATTTAAGACAGCTGTATAGCAATAATTTGCATATATATTGGTTGACGTCATTATTATACCATTAAATGTAATGCAGTTGCATACATCCTGTTGCTATCCTTGTATGACAAAGCTTTTCCAATATGGGAGGAAATGATACTTAAACAAAGAACTGCGTTAGAAGGGTCATTGCTCGACTCAGATTTGCATGCCAAGCAGATTGTTGATATCGCTGGCTGGGACTACTACTATAATGTTAAGAGCTACAGGATTCGAATTAAAATAAATGCCGTTGAGATTACTATAGCGTTTATTAAAACTGTATAAACACGTATAAAACAAATACAAATAAAACTGGATGCAACCAGTTCACACTGCACGATTCAATGCAATTCAACACGCGCAAAGTCCCTCACTATATCGCTAATCGAAAGTACTACAAACGTCTTACTCGTATCGTAGTCGTCGCCTGACTGCCCCACCCCTCCGTTCGGGCATTGTTTTATACTAAACTGTATAATACCGACAAAGGGCCCCCCGTTCACGCACATCTGGCAAGCTTCGACGCAATGCAATAAAACAAGGATTAATTCGTTCGACACTAATTACAGCCATAAAATAAGTACGATAACAATAGATGTTTTTAAAGTTTAAACACGAAGTAAATAAAAGAATTCGTTTCTACAACATGCAGGTGTGCGGTCTTTGTCGGTATGTAACAATAATATAGTCGATTCCTATATCTTACATTACTTGTATGGAGCTTTGCAGTTCTGGTTAATTTTAACCTAGTCAAGCAAATGAACGGTTAGTAAGATAAAAAAGAGGCTGAGATAGATAAATAATTATGATGGAAAAATTTTCTTTAGCTAGACGTGTTGCTAGAGAGTTTCTTGCAGTTTCTCCTTTAAACAGTGATAACATATAGCGTAGCGAATTACATAGAGTAGGAAGTAGATTTAAATTTTCAATATATGTATGACCTTCAAAAGTGTTGAATTTAAAATTTGATATAGGAACCGGCTATTAGACACATAATGACATTAACAATCTATCATAATAAAAATTAAACGTCGTAATAAAATGTACATAACACGTTTACTAAAATAACACAAAAACTGGTACAATAAATAAAATGAAAATAAATGAATTATGTATTCTGACGATTATTTAAGACAATAGTAGCTATCTATATATATATATAATGAAAATGGTGTTCGTTTGAGGCTCAATCACGCTTAAACCACTGATCGTATCGACATGAAACTACCACCATTCGATGCGAAATTTTTCCTAGATGGTTTATGGCTATCTATCTATATATATATAAAAGCAAAGTTTGTTTTCTTTGTCCGAGGTAAACTCGAAAACTACTGGACCGATCAGCATGAAACCACAACCATTCGACGTGGAATTAATCGTAGATGGTTATAGGCTATATATATTTTTCAAATTCTATGAGCCCGTTGCCATGTTTTCTCGATTTGTTTGTTTATTAATTTATTTGAATAAGGCGGTACGAAGTTCGCCGAGTCAGCTAGTACTTCATATAAGTAGAATCAGAATTCTACCATTTAATTATCCATAGAAAACAATTACCTAGGCTCAGCAATAGGTCATTACTTATATTCTATAATGTTGGCTGCACTACCTCGTTGGATAGCCATACTGATGTGTTATAAAAGACATTTACTTACATTACAAAAAGAAGATCCTGAATATTCATTGATAAGCCTTTGAATAACTAAAGTATTTGAGAAACATATTTGAGTTAGTAAGTTATCTAGAAATTAGTACAAGTCATTGCACAGAAAACTGAGTACAGAGCAATGTAGCGTGAATCTACATACGTTTATTACATATTTTTTTTTGTTTTAACACGCTTTTATTAGCTTCACCTGTATGTATGTATGTATGTTTGTAACCGACCCCTTTGAGCTCGATTTTGTCCTACTTTGAACGATCAGATTTAATTCAAACTTTGCACACCTGTCAAAGGTCGATGACAATGCAATAATATAGTACCATGGAGCTGATCTGATGATGGAGTGGAAAGGTGGCCATAGGAACTCCTGTACTAAACAAGATAGAGCCGTCGTGTTTGGGCTCGTATGTTTATATCGCGTGACAATGCAATAATATGGTACCATGGAGCTGATCTGATGATGGAGTCGGAAGGTGGCCATAGGAACTCCTGTACTAAACAAGATAGACCCGTCGTGTTTGGGCTCGTATGTTTATATCGCGTGACAATGCAATAATATGGTACCATGGAGCTGATCTGATGATGGAGTCGGAAGGTGGCCATAGGAACTCCTGTACTAAACAAGATAGACCCGTCGTGTTTGGGCTCGTATGTTTATATCGCGTGACAATGCAATAATATGGTACCATGGAGCTGATCTGATGATGGAGTCGGAAGGTGGCCATAGGAACTCCTGTACTAAACAAGATAGACCCGTCGTGTTTGGGCTCGTATGTTTATATCGCGTGACAATGCAATAATATGGTACCATGGAGCTGATCTGATGATGGAGTCGGAAGGTGGCCATAGGAACTCCTGTACTAAACAAGATAGACCCTTCATGTTTGGGCTCGTTTTACTTGTCTTGGCTAGCACTCTGCTGCTACATGATATGCAGGATCTCAAAAGCATGTATTTAAAAACATTAAAAAAAAATCAACTAAAAAATGAAAAACAAATAATAGTAAAAAAAAACTAAAAAAACACGCTTTCAAAGCGCTTTTTAAGATATTATATTATTAATTGAATACACCCCACGCTTTTTTACAATAATGTACATTAATTTTTTTTTACATTGTACTTAATCAAATTGATTAATTATTTCTTTTTTGCACTCCACGGTAAGACCCCATTCATCAGAAACCAAATTTATTACATTTTATTTTCAATTTTTTAGTTAGATTTTTTATGAAAGCGTGTTTTTTTTAAACTATTTTTTTTAATTTAAATCATAAGTTAACAAAATATTTATACTGTTCATTCTATGTACTATATAAGTTAAACCCATTGAAATATTCGGGTCGTATTATTGCTGGTATGTATATTTGACAGCCTCTGTGGTTGAGCGGGCTAAGCCTTTGCCGGCCTACCTCACTGCGACGCAGGGGCTCCGGGTTCGATTCCTGGTATAGTAAATTTTGGAAACGTATTTTCGCCGTTATTTACCATGGTCTGGGTGTTTGCGATCGGTCCTAGAGTGGTCCGTTGTATATTACCCATAACACAAGCGTAACTTGCTTAATTTGGGGATATACAATGTGTGTTTGTCTGCCCATTGAAAAAAAAATATGTAGCCAAAAGGAAGGTTTGCACTGAAAATTAGCGTTGTGTCGGATATTATGCCGGCACAGCAACAAGCTGAGCAAACCTTTTTTGCGGAAAATGCGGTGTACTAATTCTCAAAATATGTTTATTTATTTTTAATATATTACGTTAGCAATGTAAGTACGTCGCTATTTCTTCAATTTTTTTTTCTTTCTTTCTTTATATGAGGTCTGAAATAACAACCCTCCGGATTAGCGGTGAGTAACCAATCAAAATTACAAAAACTTACCCACCTGGCTGAATAGTATCATATAAATAATCGTATGATAGCTATTTGGCTAATGAATGAATGACTCGCCAACCGAGAGCTGACGTCCGTCAACTTGTTAGATTTCAGTTTTATTAGAAATGGCTGTTAGTTACTAGGTGCTCTAAGGCTGGTGTGCACCGACATTTAACCGGTGGTTAAAATAAAATAATCGATGAAATTGTATGCATAATCAGCGATTATTTTATTTTAACCGTTGATTAAATGTCGGTGCACACCAGCATAAGAGCTCTTTCTAAAGGCTTATAGCCCCAGAACCCGGCGATCTAAGCGTCATAATTTTAATCGAGATTGTTTTTGTAAAAACCAGAAGGCACCGGTGGCTAGGGTTGCCTACTCAAAAAAATTGAAGAAAATATGGTATTTTTGTTTTTAAGCTGTAAATAAAAATATAGTAGGCACTTATGGAACATTTAGGAAAAAGAGTACACATTTATTTTTCATTAATTATTATATATTTTATTTATTTCATTATTGCATTCGCAATTTATATTTATTATTATTGTTTGCTTTGGCCAGCAAAGATCTATTATTTTAAAAATATTCAAAGTATCAGAATAAAAAGCATGGCAATTGAATTAGCGATGAAAATATAGTATACAGGGTGTTTGGCGCATGGACCGACAAAAATTTTAAGGGGATTGGGTGGATCAAGAGCTATCTTTAACCCATAGATACCTACGTCCCAAGTGTCACTGTAATCGAGATACGATTTTTTTTGTTTGTTTTTGAAAATTACCTGGTTCATCATCTTTAAAACGACATATTTTTCTAGTTTGTTGTTGTAATTGAACCAAATAACTTCTATCGCAGTCTTTAATGTATGATTATTCTAAATTAAACATTAATTCTTAGCATTAGACAACAAAACGTTCTTGACGAGCTTTCAAACTCTTAAAAATGAATTAATCTATGAAAAAGGTCAAATTCAAAATTAATTATAAAAAAAAACTAAAAGGTATTAAGAATTTCATTTGATTGAAACAAAATCTGTACTTAATATCCTTTCCAACGATATACCACATGGCCTTGAAATTATTCCTTATGTGACCAAATTATCAAAATCAAAGTAGGGACGAACACGCACTCTAACACCAAACCCGTTTTTTAGAACAATAGTACGCAGGTAAACACTGTCTCTTTCTTGCACATGAAAATATCCCTTGTCTTTGTCTGTCATTGGATCGTAATTTGTGTCTTGGTCTTTGTTTAGTATTAGTTGAGATTTTACTATCATTGCTATCGGTATTGTCGCGATTCACATCTGCATTGTTGGAGTATTTTTGTGTTTAACTTTGTTTTTGTTACGTTCTGTTTTTGTTAAGTTTTCTTTGGTTGAACTATTCTGTTAAACTGTTGGTGTGTTTGTCTTCACTGTTCTCGTTACAATGTCTAACTACAGTAACGAAGAGTATGCTGATATGTTGTTGGCGTATGGCAGCGCCAATTGTAACGCTCGTGAAGCGCGTAGAATTTACCAGGAGCGATATCCTAATCGGCGTGTACCACACCACGAAACGTTTTCTACGACCTATCGGCGTCTGAGGGAGACTGGAAGCATAAATATTCTAGAGCCTCGAGTCAATGTGAGGCAACATAATGTTGCAGTGGATGAGAGTATTTTACAAGCTTTTGATGAGAATCCAACGACAAGTATTCGAGCTGTAGCTAAAAGACTTAACTTGTCGGTTTGGAAAGTCTGGTCAGTTCTTCGGCAAGATGGAAGGCATGCATTCCACTACACTCCTGTTCAAGGTATGTTTTTTAAACAATTCAAAACTCATTGCATGTGTTTTTACAACTTAATTTCAAGTACAACAATTTAACAAGTAAATTCTTACTCTAATAGTTAAAACAAATGTGTTTGTTTTTGTTCAAAAAAATAATTTATTCATTGTGGCCTTTGGGTCAGCTCACAGATGAAATAAATCGCGTCCGTACAATTCTCACGGATTTAATCGATTGTTCTAGGTCTCATAGACGATGATCATAGGAGGCGGCTGGAATTTTGCAGGTTTATGATGCATACAGACGTAGAAGATACAATTTTTTTTTAAAGAATTTTGTGGACCGATGAATCCAATTTCAATCATGAGGGGATTGTGAATCTCCACAACCTCCATCATTGGGGGATAAAAGGACAAAATCCCCGCAATAAAAGGCAAAGTTCATTTCAAAGTAAGTTTAGTGTGAACGTTTGGGCTGGGGTTATTGGAAGACACCTGATCGGTCCACATTTCTTACCGGAGCGCCTAACCGGAGAAAGTTATTTTTCTTTTTTAATGAATGACTTACCTGAATTGGTATTACCAATAGTAGAAGAAGAAGATTTTATTTTCCAAAATGATGGTTGCCCAGCACATTACCAACGAGACGTTCGAGAACATTTGGACAATTGTTTTCCCAATTCGTGGATCGGAAGAGGCGGTCCGATTCCTTGGCCTGCACGGTCACCAGACCTAACACCTCTGGATTTTTATGTTTGGGGGCGCGCAAAAGAAATTGTTTATGCGACAGAAGTACGGACAAGGGAAATTTTAATAGAAAAAATAAATATCGCCTTTCGCATAATGAAAGAAGAAATGAGATTAAAAACGACGACTGTGGAAATAAGAAAAAGATGTCGTGCATGCATTCACAATGGAGGCCGTCATTTTGAACCCAATCTGTGAATAAAATTTAATTAAAACGTCGTAAAATACAAACAAGGTGTTTTCTTTATTCTGACACTGGTTGAGTAATACCTTGTTTTGTGATCACATGAATAATTTCAAGGCCATGTGGTATATCGTTGGAAAGGATATTAAGTACAGATTTTGTTTCAATCAAATGAAATTCTTAATACCTTTTAGTTTTTTTTTATAATTAATTTTGAATTTGACCTTTTTCATAGATTAATTCATTTTTAAGAGTTTGAAAGCTCGTCAAGAACGTTTTGTTGTCTAATGCTAAGAATTAATGTTTAATTTAGAATAATCATACATTAAAGACTGCGATAGAAGTTATTTGGTTCAATTACAACAACAAACTAGAAAAATATGTCGTTTTAAAGACGATGAACCAGGTAATTTTCAAAAACAAACAAAAAAAATCGTATCTCGATTACAGTGACACTTGGGACGTAGGTATCTATGGGTTAAAGATAGCTCTTGATCCACCCAATCCCCCAAAAATTTTTGTCGGTCCATGCGCCAAACACCCTATATTTTGTACTATATAATTTTTCTATAATTTATAGTACAATTGTCTAAATTATATTATAGTACAATTCTGTACAATACTATATCTTATACTAATACATAAAGCTGAAGAGTTTGTTTGTTTGTTTGCTTGAACGCGCTAATCTCAGGAACAACTGGTTTGATTTGAAAAATCCTTGCACTCTTAGATAGCCCATTTATCGAGGAAGGCTATAGGCTATATATCATCAGGCTAAGACCAAACTTTTTTTTAACTATTCCAAGCGGATGAAGTCGCAGGCAGAAGCTAGCAATATATACTATAGTATTGTTGGCAACCCTACTGGTGGCGCTAACTGTGATTGCAGTGTGTTACGAGTTACTTCTTTTACTGAGCCAGTGTCATTCCTTAGTACCTTTGCCATGGTATTACAACGTTGTTTCTTCTCTTCTTTCTTTCTTATATTATAAAATGAATGTTTGTCTGTATGTCGTTTATAGAATCGTAAACTATATATTTGATCATGTGATGATCTTTAGCAAAGTTGTGCATGAGCCAGAGTAGGTTTCTGAGTTGGTTCACAATTGGTCCCGGTAGGTGGCGCTGCTGTCGGCATATCGATTGAAGCTTTTCCGGGCAGGACGACGTCTGCCGGGACAGCTAGTTTACTATAAAAACTCTGGGGGCTATGACGTCAAAATCACATAATATTTTACATAACACACCTACTATTGACCTTGTAGTTCTGATTAAATTGAACATTCCTATGAACAGTTTTTTAAATATCGTGTTTTATTATGAGCACATTTTACGTGATGATACATAAAAACCCGTTATGATTTAAACAACTACATATCATACAAACCGCTTGGGTTTAAATGTTAACTAGGGTGAGTAGGGAGCATGGACTTTTAGGCTAGTCTTACCTAATCGCAGGAAAGTTTTTTTATTTAGGACAAAAACACAAAAATCAATTAAAGAGTGAGACAATAGAAACATTAAGTCTTAAAATTGGACTTGCCTTGCATTGCGTACGGGCTTATGTATTGTTACAATTATCACCGGTAAACAAGCGGATAGTCAAAGAAAGTTTCTATTTTCTATACTGTATAATCTACCATATAAACATTTTTTTTAACTTCGTTGACAGTGTAGATAAACTCAAGTGTCTGTCGTTATTACTTATATGAAATAGTAGTATAAGATCCCAGTCATCCCACACTTCGTGATTTTAGGAAAGTTGAAATTTTTAGGATCGGGAGTTTAACATAAACTTAGAAAGGAATGGATACTCGCTGAGCTGAAAGCGGGGCCGTTTTTCAGGGAGCAGGTATCAAAGGTGGAAAAAACCCTACTAACTTACGTCAAAGTAGCAAGGCTAGTTTTGACATATGGCATATATGATATTGTTATAAACAAAGATATACAGTTGCCAGACACTTCCTGTGGGCCATGACTTTGAAAGACATTAAAAAAAATTGGGATCTTACGTCATTTTAGGAAGGCTGATTTTTATATAAATTATTAAGTATAATATTTTAAAATATTTTCCAATGAGCCAGACAAATCTGACGGACCAAACATCCTCCCAGACTCGTTAAGAGTTCTGCTGTGTGAGGAAGCGTGAGAGCGTCCTATTTGTGGTGTATGCATAATATATATAGGCATAGGAATAATAATAACAGCTCATAAATCTCCCACTGCTGGGCTCGGGTCTCCCATTATACGGGAATAGACAGTACATTACACGGGAATAGACAGTACAGTACAGATTTAACACGTTGATTGGGAAGGAAATTGTATTCTTTCTCCGTTCATGGACGACCGGTTGCAATACCTCGAATAACAATCTCTCTCTGGATTTGCAGATGTCGAGGTGAACGACGGCAGCACGGACAAGGTGGGCGAGGATGGAGACCACCACTCGACGCACGAAGACGGCGTCGGCCCTGACGATGGTAAATGGCTTTGGCCAGCAGGGGACGAGCCGGACTTCCCTTACGGTGATTGGTCACTGCACACTGCTCACACACTGGCATAATGAATGCCAGATTTGCTATCTAAATTTTCGAAAGTACCTCGTTCTGTCTTTCACTGTCCTATATGTAGTATCAATACTACGCATGGATATATAATAATTGTTTGACGGGTCGAAATTTTCCGGGGATGAATTGCGCTTACATAACAGTAGGGGAGCCCAAGATGCTAAATGTGGAGTTACTCGAGCGTCGCGGGGACCTTTTGGATTGTGAAGATTAGATGCTAAAAAGAAAACAGGTTATATGAAACCCTTTCACTGGTGGGGGGAGTGTGTACAGGTTTTTTTTTTTAAAAGAGTTACACAGAAATACTCAAGTCAGATAATCCAATGGGATGTCAAGTAAACCCTTCCTTTAGAACTCCTATTCAAAAGACTGACGATTTGGATGCGACCAAAAGTATGGCTGATTTTTGAAAATGCAAAAAAACGTAACATTGAAATATTCAAGGGCGTCAGACGTTCAGCTTGATGTCCATGTCATCGTGACCCATAATCTGACAATTATGTGGATGAATTTCCATAAAAAAAAAAATTGAAAAGTAAAATATACCCCCAAATTATATGAATGCTTCATATATGGCGGGGGTACGTAGTAGAGTGCAAGGTTTCTCATGTTACTCTGCCACGCTCGAGTAAATCCCAAAATCCCCGTTTGCAAAACAAACAAACAATAAATAACATACAACAACAAACAAGCAAACAATTAATTAATTAGTATAAACAATGAATGCAATGCGTAAATTTTTATTTAAAAAAATATGCTTATACGGCTTCACGAGGCTGAAGACTCTGGTTGTATAGTATAGTTTTCGGGGTTGCTAACTATAATTACATTAATATTTATAGATTATTTTTTTTTATTAAATGCAGTTTTTCCTTGTATTAATATTAGCTCACACGTCCTGTTGCTGGACGCGGGCTTTAAGTTTACGTTGAGATTCGCAGCCGGGACTAATACGTCCCAGTGAACTAGGTAGGCGGTTTAGACCCCTAATCCACAGTGACCTAATTGATTAACTACTTAAATCTGTATTTTAAAACAACTTGACAATATATTAACGGCTACCGGATGTTTTGTACTAAATAAAAATTTAGTTCCCACTCTTAAGGAAAATACAAGGAAATTTTTTAGTATTTATCATGTTTTGGCTATTTGTAAATCTGGCAAATCATTATTTAACTTAATTTTCATTAAATCATGGGTATAAAATAATTTTGCACGTTGCATGAACACTACACCGATTTAATGTTTAATTACATTATTGTTTACAGAAAAACAAAAATCATCAATAATTGAGAATAATTATGAGCAGCCATTGGTTTTTGTTTTATCAATAATATAGTTTCAAATACTTGCACGACAGTAACAAAGAAACGAACATGTCATTGTTTCTGTAGGGAGGGAACACATACACGCGCTTTGTTAAAATGAAGCACTATTTTAATCAGTGTCATAACAGTCAGTACAATAATTTTTTCTTAGAGATTTTTTGCGTTCTATTAGTAGGTACGTATTGCAGTAGATGTCACTGTTCTCAAATTGAACACCAAATGAAAGAAAATAATATGTTTCGTTATACGCAGTTGTTTTAATACTTAAGAAATATTTGATATGTTTTTATGTTTTCGCAAGCCATATCAGCTAATAAATATATTTTAAAGTGTGTAAATTCTATTCCTCACCTTTTTCAAATTATAAAGCTCTTTTTAACTTTAATTACTGGATTTTTGATCAATTGTCCATTTACCAACAACTTATTTCAAAGAAGTCAATTATGTCAAAACCAAAAAGACATTCCGATCGATACGAGTTAGACTCGTGAATGTATGTACTTTGTGTTTTGATTATTTTTCGACAACTTTGTTTGATTCCTGGACTCCGAAGACTTCGCTTATCACGTTTACTAGTGTTCTGTGATCACGTTGGACTTACGCATGTACCCTGAACACCGATTTGCCTAACGATTTGTTCTCTGATGACTTGGATTATGGCTTCTTCTGAAAGAGGTTGTTGTGTGCCCAGATCCGTTAAAACTTGTAAGTAAATCATCGTAACGGCACCAGATTAGATGTGGATACATATGATGTTATGAAAATGTATGCCTTTGAATATTTAAATAAAAGGAAACATAATAAATCACGCTACCGCTAAATTGTTGTTTTATTTACTAACAAATAAACATTTTTTGGAAAGGCCTTTGGGAATTGCAGGATTTAAATTATTAACTCCCGCAATTTCCAAAAGTCTAATATAAAAATTAAAATAATACTAGACCCCTGGACGGGTTTTGCCGTTGAATAGTGTCGTATACCGATAGATTGCGTTAGTATATACATTACGACTGTTGACTCTATACCAGTATATATAAAGTACTCGTGTGATTTTAATTTTACTCTCATAATACTTCGCTGCTTACTTGTATGTGCATTCAAATTAATGATAAAACATTGTTTTGACAGATGGAACTCATCTCGGTCCACGGTTTGGCATCGATGACCGGCCCGGATCCCCCATGATGCCTGGAGTGAGTATTTCCATCGCAGCACTATAGTGTTGCCATGAATAAAATATCTAACTCGGAACGTGCGTTCCGATCACAGTAATTGGCCAAATTGGTTCGTGAAAAATCTTAAATAATACTTTCATCAACGTTTATTTTTAATTTGTGTGTTTGTAGCTCACACGCAGTAGAAACGGAACAAAGTGTGACAATTGGTGGGAGCGATTCTAAATTTCGTGATGTCCCATGTTATATATTAGTCGTTAATATATCTAATCTTTAAAACCCGAAATTTGAAGTATTAACGAAAAACTTCAAAACTTTTCCAACTCTATCTGTATGGGGATGGTGTTTAAATTATTAAATATAACGTATTCTAGCTCATTCTCTCGCAGGGTTAGTCTTGTAGATTTATGTTTGTCACTTTTGAGTGTCGCTTTTTCGTTGCACCGAGTTTCAAATCACAATGATTCTAAAGAAGTTTCACTTCAAAAATAACTTGAATCTGTCTGAAAGTGAAACTAAATGTCCTAATTAGCTTTTTGAACTTCGTGAAATTTATGAGATAAATTCAATATATTATTAGTCTATTCGTAGAAGTCGGCAACATGTTCTATCTTAATTTTAAGTTTAATTTAATATTTGAGGTATACTATATCATAATTTGATTGTATTTAAATATTGGAATTGTTTATATTGTAAGAGTCAATATTGCTCGTACAGCGTATTTTACATATAAATACGCAACAAACAATATAATAAACCAGACCTAGTAACATCACCACTGCGTACGGCACTTGTGAACTGCAAGTTATGAGTCTCAGGTCATCAAATTAGCTTAATAAACAACATACAACAACTCATCGTGGTTTGACTTGGCAACACCCTTCAAACCGGGGTCCATAGTTCACGATGATCAAGCCCCATCATCTTTGAAAGTGCACAAACCGTACATATATGATATTGTTACGAGTTGCAAGACTCGAATTAAAATGCCGTTGGAATTACTATAGATTTTTTTAGAACTATACAAACACGGGTACAAATATAACTGGACACAGCCAGTATAAACGTAATGCACGATTTGATAACCCGCCGATTTGATAAGTCCGTCCAATATTATTAATCTAAGTGAAATTGTTTTTGTTTGTAAATTATTTATTCATAAAAACTCTCTGTTCCTAGTCGATTCCGGACGTGAACACGTACCAGCAAAAGAAGAATCTCGCCCAAGGAATGATGGACTTGGCTCTCCTCTCGGCGAACGCCAACCAGCTCCGATACGTCCTGGAATCATCGACATCACACCCGTACTACTACTCAAGCCTCATCTTCATTACACTTAGTATCATCTTACAAGTAAGTTGATAAACTCGCTTATATTGTTACCGAGGTTGAATTTACCATAAGCTGTCGTAAAGTTCTGAATGCCTACAGGTCTGATAAATCAATTTTTTTCAGTAAGCTAACTTTTCTAACTATTATGGTTAAATATTCTCTATAGTGGCTATATTAGGAATATCCCTGCGATGAAAACCCTATTAGACCCTTGTTTATTTTAAGTGCAAGCAAGCAACTTAGGTTAAATTATATTTTTTTGCAGGCTCTTGCCGCCCTCGTTATAATTAGGTAATTTATTTGATGCCGCAAACTATTCTGTTTGCAGGGATAAAAGTATCCTGTGTGCATTCCTGGTATTGAAACTATATACACACCAAATTTCAGCAAAAAGTAACTAAGGGCTACCTATTATTTTTCAATACACTGCACAATAATTGTTGTGTCTCTATTTAAACAATTTGAGACAATTTTGTTTTATTAGTCAATAAATATTTTTTGGAGCCGGTAACACTGCCTGTCAAGTTACAAAGGGGCGTAGTATAAAGCTGTAGCCTCAAATTAAGATGCTCATATTATATTTTATGTTGCTAGTTGAAGATTATTTTACAATTCGCTGTCCATTTTTTCATTTATTTATATATAATAATAATTTTATTAATTTTACATCATAAAACAGTAGTAAAGCAGCACTACCTATGAGTTTTGTGTGCGATACAACACACTCTCGCATTTATAGGAAAACTTATTCTATTAAATACAAGATTTGTAATCATAGATTGTATCGTGCTCTCCATCTTCCCTATAGTGACGCATATGTATATATACACATATATATACATATATACTCACATGTATACACCTACACCCATATACGTTGCTCATACATACATATACACATATAACTAATCACATCGTATATGCATCTCATATACAGTCACGAACGCCCATACACACAGGCTGTCATTGCAATTTTTCTAGATAAAAGTTTTTTACTAATAATATAAAGGTCACTATTAAAATTTGTAAACAGTAATTTATGTATGTCTATGTAACCCTACGTACATTTATTTGTATACTAATATGTATGTGTATTTATTTATTTTTCACTTGTAAATTATGCGCACGAAATACCGACCCATTATTACAAATGTAAAATTATCTCCAGAAGGTTGTCTGGAAGAAATCGCTGTTAGCGATAAGACCGCCGATTGTACTAGTTATAAGATTCTTAATTCATGTGTATAATTATTTTCATGTGTGCAATAAAGAATATTCTATTCTATTCTATAATTAATTATGTTTTACCCTACAGATCGCAGTAGGCGTGGGTCTGATCATGAACAGCCGATACGACGTCAACGACAAAAAGGAGATCTGCAAAGCTGACAAAATAAATAACATGACTGTGTTAGGAATCTTTCTTATCACGATTGTCAATGTGTTCATCACGTCGTTCAGCGTCGCGACGCCTGGCAACACCACAGGCGCCGTCGTGCCACAACAAAATGGATAACGAGTTCATAGATAAATAATACACATGTGTGGCGGATACTTGATGAGAGAGGCTTTTCCGTGCAGTTTTATTTTTAAAACGTTACTGTAGATTAAACATAAGCAATATTATACACTTTATTATACACTATTACAAAAAACTTAAGAACTAGTATTATTGTATGTTACTGTACAAGTACAAGGGGCGGTCTTATCGCTAAAAAGCGATCTTTTCCAGACAACCCGGGTCAGGAATATTACTAATTAGGACTGATGATGGTGGTATACATAATTATTGTTTTAATTAAATAAATACATAAGTTATATACTATACAATATATAGTAATATCATGCAACTACATAAACGACCAACATGTGCAATATAATACTTATATATAGTTTCCAAGCGTTTATTTTACATTTAACTTAAATATGATAGGAAAGCCCACATAAAATAAACGATATAATTATCGTACTTTATTGTTGTGGTTGAAGTAATAGTAATGGTTTGTTTTTTTATATTTATGACTCGAATGATGTTCTTGTAAGTTACGTAACGCAGTCTATTAAACCATCGACACTATACGACTACGTTCCAGTAGTAGCTCACAACGACCACGTTCACGACCGCGATTTTTCCCGTTCCACTTGCTTACGGGCGTTACAATCATAAACTCTAGTGGAACGGTTATTCGACCCACCTCTTGACATGGGCCGTTGTGAACGTTGCGTGATCAAAAAATATGACGTCATTAGTGACGCTTTCGGCACTACCATAACGATCGTGGTCGCCAAGTGAAATGGTTGACGGAGCATTTTGGGCGTTGTGAGCTGCTAAAGGCACACCCCAATACGCAAATCAATCGAATGTAATCGATTTAACAAACAATTTTCTACTTTAAAGAAAATACCGCAATTATTATGTGTCGCTTTATTGGCTTATTTAATATATGTAAAATATATTCACATTCAGCTATCACAATACCAAAAACACGTCGTATTGCACCAAAAAAATAATATACACTTTCAATAATAAACATTCGTCTATGCGCCGTTATCACTCACTGACTTACAATCATGTTGGTTTTTTCAATCCACCGTCTTTTTCCTGTGTTTTTAATTAAGACGACATTTTCTTTGTTTACAAATTATATTTTAATTCTTTTGTTAGATCAATGTTATGCTATAGTCGCTATGTATAGTTATTGTTAAATTACCTTTATTTTTTCTTTGTAAACAGGGGAACGTTTGTACTTAATATATTTACTCTTTGTCCATTACACCTAACTATCTTGTTACCAACAATTATTGTATATCTCTGTATGTATTTTTTTTTAGAACTGTTTTAAAAGCTTTCAACTTATATGTTTGTTGTAGAAACTTATAATGATAATAATAACAAATTCGATAGTTGGATGTTTTAAATTTAATTGTGTTTGTTTCAATATATATATATATATATATATATATATATATATATATATATATTTTAACTTCATTGTATTATCTATTCACGTTAATTACGCACTATTTAAATGGCAGGTGACTGCCATTATTGTAATATATATATTTTTTCATGGCATACAATTTAGACACCGATAGTGATACAGAATATTTTTCATGCTCGTCAGACAGTCATGATTCTGAAGACAGCAATTATAACCTTTCTGACTTTATAGTTTCTGAGTTTTCCAATTTTCATTCTAATTTCAATGTGGTACATATTAATGCGCAGAGCATTCCAGCCCATTTCCCGGATTTGCTGGCATCATTTAGTCATGGAAATATACATGCCTTATTAGTTTCTGAGACCTGGTTTAAGCCATGTCTCCCAACTGTATCATATACGCTACCAGGCTTTGCACTTATTCGTAATGATCGTACCGGTGCCGCTGGTGGAGGAGTGGCTATTTACCTTAGATCCAGCATACCGTTCACTGTTGTTAGTATGTCCTCGCAGCCACCAGACCCGGATGCGGGTGAACATATTTTAATAGATATCTCTCTGGGGTATACTAAAGTATTGCTTGGCGTATATTATAGCCCGTCTTTGAGAGTAAACTATTTTTCATCTTTTGAAAAACTAATGGAAACATTCATACCTTTATATAGTCATTCTATTATTATGGGGGATTTTAATACATGTTTGCTCAAACGCGACCACAGATGTGCAATTTTTGAAACTTTAATTCAATCTATTAATATGTCAATTCTTCCCCTTAGTGCCACTCACAAGCTACCTAACACGACAGCTTCTCTGTTAGACTTATTGTTAGTATCCTCCCCCTCTTATGTTATAAAACACGGTCAACATTCGGCGAACGCTTTCTCCTACCATGACTTGATATATTTATCTTACAATGTGCGTCCTCCGAAACCAAAATCGAAGTTGATTGTGCAGCGGAATTTTAGTGGCATGAACCTGGAAGAGTTACGCAGGGATGCGAGTGAGTTTTTTTTTTTTTTTTTTTTTTTTTTTGCCTTAAGTAGGCAAACAGGCAGACGGCCCACCTGATGAAAAGTGGTTACCGTCGCCTATGGACGTTTGCAACACCAGGGGTGTCGCCAACGCGTTGCCGACCTCTAAGAAATTTTATAACGCCCTTCTTAAAGAACCCCATGTCATAGCGCAAAGGGAAAACCGCGGCGGGAAGCTCCCTCCAGATCATTGTTGTACGCGGAATAAATGTTCTAGAGAACCGTTGCGTAGTAGAGCGTGGGAGCTCAAGGAAATGAGGGTGAACATCCCGTCGCTGGCGAGCGGTGCGGTGGTAAAAGTGAGGCGTAGGCACCAGATCAAACAGTTCCTCGGAACACTCTCCGTTGTACAGGCGGTAGAATACGCAGAGAGACGCAAAGTCTCTTCGAAGGCTAAGCGATTCTAAGCCGCCTGTTAGTATGGGATCGTCGACGATACGAACGGCGCGACGCTGGATGGAGTCGAGGGGGTCAGTCTGGTAAGCTGGTGCTCCAGCCCATAGATGTGAGCAGTACTCCATATGCGGTCTGATTTGCGCTTTGTACAGCGCAAGTCGTTGCCGCGGAGTGAAGTACTGCTTGGACCGGTTTAGCACACCAAGCTTTTTGGAGGCAAGTTTAGCCTTGCCTTCCAGGTGACCCCGAAACTGCACGTCGTTCGTTATGTCGACGCCAAGGATCCCGATACTATTGGAGATAGTAAGATGTGTTCCTTGGAACTGTGGCGCAGGGACAAATGGGGTCTTTTTGGCAGAAAATGCGCAGACCTGTGTCTTCGTGGGGTTAAACTGGACAAGATTCTGTCGTCCCCATTCAGAAACTCGCTCCAGGGAGTTCTCTACTTCAGACACAAGTCTAACCCGACTCTCTTCTACTAGCGACCGAGGAGCATTTGCGCGACTGGTGTATCTGGCGTCACCGGTACTGTCATCCGCATAGCAATGAATGTTCTCTATAGACAACAGGTCATTTATATGCAGGATGAACAGTGTCGGCGACAGCACGCAACCTTGTGGCACACCAGCATTGATAGGCTTGGTGGATGAGCAGCAGCCGTCGACAGCGACTTTGATGCTGCGACCACCAAGAAAGCTGGATAGCCACTTGCAAAGCCCCTCGGGTATCCCGTATGATGGCAGCTTCGTGAGAAGTGCCCTATGCCAAACCCGATCAAAGGCCTTAGCGATGTCAAGGCTAACTGCCAAGGCCTCTCCCTTGCTCTCAATGGCTTCTGCCCAACGGTGTGTTAGGTATACCAAGAGATCCCCAGCAGATCGACCATGGCGGAAGCCATATTGCCGATCGTTAAGTAGCTGAGAATCTTCAAGGTAACCCAAAAGCTGCACGTTGATGATTCGCTCCATCACCTTTGAGAGCAAGGAAGTTATCGCTATAGGCCGGTAGTTGGATGGGTCGGTCCTATCACCTTTTTTAGGAATAGGATGAACTAGGGCAACTTTCCACGAAGACGGGACACAGCTGGTAGTATAAGAGAGTGTGAAGAGACGGGCCAGGACTGGAGATAGCTCTGGAGCACAAGTCCTGAGCACGACAGCAGGTATACCGTCTGGCCCGGACGACTTCTTGACGTCGAGGGAGCTAAGAGCTCTACGAACCGCTTTCTGTGTAAAGCGAACTTCTTTCATAGAGCTCTCACACCGCGGGATAGTAGGCGGGGTTGCTCCTCCGTCGTCAAGAGTCGAATTGGCCGCAAAGATATTGCCCAGAAGTTCGGCTTTATCTTTTGCGGTATGAGCCAGTTGGTCGTCCGCTGTGTGCAATGATGGAAAGGACGGCCGACAGAAATTACCCTCGACAGCCTTGGCGAGCGACCAGAATGCTCGCGTTCCAGAAGGAAAGCGAGCAAGCCGTTCGCCTATTCTGCCGATGTGTTCAAATTTTGCTCTCGCGAGCCGCTTTTTGAGGGACCAGGTGGCGGCATTGTATATCTTTTTTAGATCGGGAGTTTGCGGATCCTGATATTGTTTAGCTGCCTTCCATTTCCGATAAGCTGCCTGCTTCTGGCTTACAGCCTCAGCGCACAGCTTATCGAACCATGGTTGGCTTGAGCCGCCGATTGGGATTACAGAGTTAGGAATGTAACACTCCATGCCCTGTAATACCACTTCGGCGACTGAGTCTGCACAAATGTCAGGATCATCCGTAAAGAAACAAAGCCGCCCCCAAGGGTAGGATGCATAAAACTCACGCAATCCATCCCAATCTGCTGGACTGGTCTGGAGTTGTCAATGCGACTACTGTTGATGAGAAGGTGCATGTATTCAATGCGATCGTATTGCGATTGTATGATTTACATGCCCCCAAACGCCAAATAAATCTCAAACATCTTCCAGCACCTTGGCTCACTGATGAAATTAAATGCCTTATGTCCCAGAAATGTAAAGCTAAGTCTAAATATAAACGTCGTCCAACTGACATTAATAAAGAAGCTTTTATACAAGCACGCAATCGCTGCAATAGAGCATGTAGGGATGCACAACGCCGTTATATTCACAAGTCAGTAGATGATAACAATCCTAGAAAAGTTTGGAAGTTTCTTAAATCACTGGGAGTCGGTAAAACCACGTCTGTTTCAAATTCTTATAACTTAAACCTGGATCTTCTGAATCAGCATTTCGCTGCCACATCAGATTTCAATTTGACAGTTAAGTCAAAAACACTGAATTCGATATCTTCTCTTCCCACTCCGCAGTGTTCTCCCTTTTGTCTAAATCAATTTTCGGTTTGTGATGTTGAGAAAGCTATAAAGTCAATTACTTCTAATGCAGTCGGCAGTGACGGAATTAGTCGAAACATGATACTCCCCATAATTGATATCGTCAGTCCTACCATTTCTAACATAGTCAACAGCTCCATATCAACTGGTATATTTCCTACTGTGTGGAAAGAAGCCCAGGTTATTCCTTTACCTAAGAAACCTAATCCCTCAACCTTTTCTGAATTCCGTCCCATATCTATCCTTCCCTTTCTCTCTAAAGTCTTAGAACGTCTTGTACACGAACAACTTAGCATATACCTCAACACACAATCCCTTATGAATCCTCATCAATCTGGGTTTCGCCCGGGCCACAGTACAACCACCGCTCTGATTAAAATCACTGACGATATACGCCAAGGCATGGACCGAGGTTTGGTGACTATTCTGTCACTGCTAGACTTTAGCAGTGCATTCAATCACGTAGACTTTGATATACTTACGGAAATTCTCCGCTCTCTTAACATATCTCCATCCGCAATTGATTGGTTTCATAGTTACCTGATTGAACGCCGGCAACGTGTTCGTATCGATGATATGTTGTCATCGTGGCAAAATCTCTCTGCCGGGGTTCCTCAGGGCGGCGTTTTATCTCCTCTTCTATTTTCTATTTTTATAAATTCTATCTCGAAAAACTTATCTTCTTCCTACCATCTCTATGCAGACGATTTGCAGATTTATACTCAGGCGCCTAAAGACAACTTACATAACGCTATTAAGCTTATTAATGATGATCTGAACCGCATATACAACTGGAGTACTTCCCATGGACTTAGAGTCAATCCCAATAAAACTCAGGCCATCATCATTGGTAGCTCGCGAGCCATAGCAAAAATAGATTTTCCACTGCTTCCCGATGTGATCTTTCATGATACGCCTATTCCTATAAGCGATCAAGTAAAGAATCTTGGCGTAATAATGGACAAGGAATTGTGTTGGCGACCCCACATTACTGAACTAAGCCGCAAGATTTTTGCATCCTATGCATCCCTTAGGAGACTGAAAAATTTCCTTCCGACTGCCACTAGGATTTCGCTTGCTCAATCAATACTTCTACCCATCCTCGACTATGCTGATGCTTGCTATCTTAATCTCACTCAAGAGCAACTTATTAAGCTCGAGCGTCTTCAAAATGTTTGCATAAGGTTCATATTTGGTTTAAAAAAAATATGACCACGTTTCTGAATATCGCAAAAAGCTCGAGTGGTTGCCTATCCTCAAGTTACTATATCGTATATTGTTTATACCTTACACCCCTCCTTATCTTAAGGAATGTTTCAACTTCCTTCATACGTCACATACACTCAGTTTGCGCTCCACTAATAATCTCCTGTTAATGGCACCTGCACACTCTTCAACATTTTATTCCAACTCCTTCGCTATGCAGGCTGTCTTCCTTTGGAACTCTTTGCCCACTGACGTCAGAAAGGCCAAGTCTTTTACCATATTTAAAAATTTACTTTGGAATCATTATGTAAGTCTTACACAATAATGTATGTGCTATAGTTTATTATACTTTTGACTGTAATCTGTTGTCCATGTATGTCATTTTTATTTTAAAAAAAATCTTTTATTGTATTAAATTATAATTATAGATAATTTAAGATTTCCTTTTAAGTCAGGTTGCCTGGAAGAGATCGCTTTTAGCGATAAGGCCGCCTTTTGTTTTACCAAGTAACTATTGTCTTGTGCATTTTTTTTCGTAATTTTTGTTATGGTGAACAATAAAGTGTTGTCTATGTCTATGTCTATGTCTATTCACTGTAATATTTATTACACGATATTATTTTGTGCAAAATTTTAGATAATTTTATTAAACACTTATTTATAAATGAAGTCGATTTTTATAACAAATCGAGTTCGTAAGCGCATTAAGACAATACTAATAGCTACGTCATCGAGCTGTCAAAAGTAAAATAAATGCTTGGATAGACTAGTTGTTGTTTGAACTCCTTAGTCAAGTGTTTTTTTGCGTTGTCAAAAAAACTCCGCTGTTTGGGGTTTATCAGTGACCTAATGCAGGTGATAGACTTGCGAGCAAGTAGGTACTTACCAGCTTAGCAAATTTTGCCGCTCGTGTATCACAAAGTATTCAAACTTCCATAAACGAAAATACTTGTTCTTCACGTCTATCACCCGCTGAAATTTTATTAGAGATAAATAGTGAATAGAAAGAAAGAAATAATTTATTTGCTAGGAAAGCGATACAATGATACAGAAATATGTATACATACATTTTTTTATGTCATTATATATATTTTACATCGCATTTCCTACAAATGAGGTCGGCAACTCAGCTTCATGCTGTGTTGGACTTTCCTCCACCACAGCGCTGATTTTCAGTGCCGACCCCGCCTCATTTATTTAAAAAAATATTTGACCCATCACCACAGTATATGAAACATAAAAAAAACATAAGAGTGAATGTGTCTGACTTGTATATAAATTTATTTATGTTACCATAAAAAAGGGCTATATGCTGTAGCATTATATCTGTCTGTATTCTGCGATTACTACAGTACAGTATGTATACTGAATGAAAGCATTAATACTTTTTCTGTCGCATTGTTTTTCGAAATTGAAATTTTTGAAAATTTAAATTCTTAGAAATGATTTCACTGCAAAAATATTTTATAATATAATAAAATCGATTAAGTATTTATTAACTTTTAGAAGCACGAAACTTACTTGAATTCAAGCCATCAAATTTCTAATTTGATTTTATCCACCGATGTGCTTATTTGAACCATATTGTTCAATTTTAGTTGTGGGTAATCCCAAGAAATATAATTTTTAAACGCACGAAACCTTGTTTGACGCATTATTTACAAGAACAAAATTAGTTAAAAGTAGTCGTAAAAATTAAGTACACGATTTTTGAAATAATTTATAGTTGCTCATCTCTCATAATAATTATTTTACTAATCATTTTAAATAATAAAAATATGCATAAAATATTTAACAAAAATGTAACGATTTAATTTTAAACGTAAGTACTTAAGATAATTTGCTCAGTGGTCTGAAATGTATTTAACTCTTTGAAAAGACTGAGTTTAGAAGATGACACTAGTTAAAGGTATTTAATTAATAAATTCGTATAAACGAACGTGACATTACCGCGTTACAAAAATGATTATTTAACATTGTTAAATCATTTTTGTAACGAGGCAGTCGCGTTCGTGTTCTGAGCCACAACGTAACGGAACGTAACCTATGTCAGCTGTGCAGTTTCAAAATCTAGTAATTACATTCCTAGAAATTTTAGACCACAGGACATCAAATTCATGAACTTCATAGAATGCCATTTAAAAATTTATTAAACTTATCATGTTTTGATACAGTTTTCATATTATGTTTTGGCAATCAGCAAATGCTAATTAGATACCAACGCAAACATTTATTTAAAAAAATAATGACAGTTGCTAGGCTTTGAAACTGGAGAGCTGATATGTGTATTTACATATAGACTAAAATAATATTGTTTTTCAATAACAATTTTGATTAGCTTTGGTAATATAGTTTTATGGAGTTGATGGATTTGTACAGTGACCGGTGCATATTTTGTACGTGTTAAGTATAGAGTTCTAAGCATCTTATTATTAAGAATGTCTTCTAGAACATGTATAATAAGTATTCTTTATACACCGAGGCTTGAGATATGGTAATCGGTAAAATTAAAACGTATCCCGGTGACTCCTTGATCATTCGAAACAATTGATTTTGGACGATTTCTCTTAAATCTCAAATCATTTACAATTGTTTAAATCCCCATTTTGGTTGCATCGTCTTGTACTTCGAAAATATTGACCGTTTTCTTCCCATAACTTTCTACAATCTCTAAAATGAGATGAATAGTGAAGCAATACTGGGTTTGGAATTAGAACTGTTAAAGACAGAAATAGCAAATTAGAAACACATAAATAAGAATTAAATCCAAGTCAAAAGAAGAAGTAAAAAATTTGAGTTTAATTTAAAATAATGTATTAATAATGACAAATATACCGGCAACCGGCCGAAATCGGGCGGTAATAATATTCCTACGAATAGTAGTGTTGACTAGTGGTTATAATATAGAAAGTTTTCCGTCGTTTCCATACAAAAAGTCTAAAGATCCGTTAGAAAATCCCTCTCATCGGTAATTGGTACTTTCAACCACCTACGAACATTATAGAAACACCAGCAGAGTTACCACGCGTTGATATTCTAACCGTCGGTAAGAAAATGAATCGTTTTGCAGTATGGAAACTGGCCATTAATGAATAGCCCATCGCATTTATTTTAGAAGACTATGACTTCCGATTGAAATTTAAAAAAAAAAAATATGATACGTAACAAATGGAGACAAGTTTTCGTCGTGAAATTGCGCACATTTATGGCCGGTTCTTACATCTTACCGACCGTTCGTTTGCCTTACTATCGCTCAAAATTTGACAAGCTCCATACCAGTCGAGAGCTTCATAACAAATGGGCGTATAGACAAAAGTGCACTTTTATACAAGGGCCAAAATTGTGAATAAAACAAAACTAGTTGATTGTATAAGGCTGAAATTTGGAATACCCTTATTTTTGGTTCTTGCATACTGGTAATACTTTCTGAATTGTAACATGCATAGTTTTTAGTAAACAACAAAAAATGCCAAAATTCAATCGATGGTAGGGCAAGTGAATGATTAGTATAAGTTTATCTGACAATTTGGCAGTGCGAAGGAGATTCTATAAGAGTCCACATAGACCGAGAAAGAACGCGAATATTCTCATCTTTGAGGTCTGCTCTATAAATACCACCTCGTGAACATTTTAAAGATCTGCGTCGTAATAAGATGTACGAACTTAAAACTATGCATTTCGCCTTTTTGCCTCAATAACGTGTTGTTATATAATTTATTATAAAAGAAACTAGGTTTTTTGGAAAAATAAAATCGATAACGACAATTTTAATTATGATAGAGAAATATAAGTCGTTGAACTTATCACCGTTATTTGAGCAAAGAGAACTTGTGCTGGTACCAAAATAATTGGCACTTTGTCAATGTTTATATATTTTGCGACCATATAATAAATATTGTTACGAGTTGCAGGACTCGAATTAAAATGCCGTTGGAATTATTATAGAATTTATTACAACTATACAAACACGTATAACACAGGTACACCGTCTTGCCTCGCTTGTGGTTATAGCTTGACTGCCTCACCCCTCCGTTGGGGCATTGCTTTATACTGTAAAAATAAAATATGTGTATAGACTGAATTTCTAAGAATCACACCTGGCTAATGACTACCATAAAGATTACAATACACAATGGGCTGTTTTTTCCAATCACAAGTTTTAAACACAAAGTAAACAAAAGAAGACGGTGATAAAAGCGCTTCAATGTTATTAGCTCAAACACCGACGGGTAATAAATGTGCTTTGTTTACAGATAGACAGGTGGCCCAAATTGTAACAATATTATTATTATAAAATGTAAAATATTTACGTGCCAATCATTATGTGGTTTAGTAATAACGATATAGTTTACCATAACTGCTCTAAAATTCGTCTTTGGAGTAAATCTTATTATATTGAATCTCGTATCAGTCATAAAATAATTTTAAGCATACATTTACAAATCGATTCCACTATTTATGTGCCTTATTAAATAAAATATTGTATATAAACAAACCAGAATATCATTTTATTTACATTTTTTAAATCGTTTAGCAAAGCTACAAAGTAATACAGCTGATATTATACGATAACGGACGCAGGAAGACTAAAAAAACCCAAATTCTTAATACGAATTTATTAATATAATATTAATAATGACAGTTAATTAAAACTAACTAAAATATATGCTTCTACGTCCGATGCGAGGAACGAAGTGTGCGATGACGGTCGCGGCTGCCAGGGCCACGAGGCCTCGAGCTGCATCGTCAGCAATGGGGATTGTTCACAAAAAATTACCCTCTCATTTTATATTTTTATTACATAAAATAGGGTATTTTAAGATACTAATTTGAATATTTTTGTATTTTATGCGTTAGTTTTTTTATAATCCGATTTAAAAATTATTTCTCCGATGACGTCATAAGGGACAAGTTTACATTGATTTCTTTGCTTAGAAAACAAAAATAATAAAAGTAAGTTTTCTATCTATATATAATCATAGTAATCTATGCTACTTATTTAATTTCACTGTCATTACTCATTAAGTATCGTGATCACTTTAGTGTTTTTTGTCGCTAGGCTTATAATTTTTCGTGTTCAACCATTATTATTTTCTATAGTTATCGTTAAATGTTTTAAAGTGGTCTTTAGGGAAAATCCATGTTACAGAACTTAAATCAAATAATGTACAGCTAGATTTTTTTTTACACCTGAAGCAGGCAAAGAGGCAGAAGGCCCACCTGATTGGATTTAGTAAGGTCAAATAAAGGTCAAACGCATTTCTTACAAAATACAAGAAGATCGTACGTTTTTTGGAATTTTAACTAGACAGAAATGATTAGGGACACTATTCCTCGAAATGGTTTTTCAAATAGCCAGATTGAAAAAAAGTGAACAATCCCAATTACCTAGCTTGCCTGTTTTCATGCGACGAGCACGTGGACTGACTCAGCAATTCGCTGATTACCCCCGGGTATCAGCTGCATCTCATGCCAATGACATGAACATCGATGGCTTTTGATGTGAAATATCTATAGGCGGAGGGTAAACCCGATCGTTGGCGTGGCGATACAGGCCGTGGCGACGCTTCGCCACGCTATATGATGGAATATATGTACTATACGTAGTCTATAGGTAATAGCGTGTTAGACATGGCGCCGCGATGCCATGCGCAAGTGACTGTGTTTTGCACGTATGCGTATATCGCGTGACAATGCAATAATATGGTACCATGGAGCTGATCTGATGATGGACTCGGAAGGTGGCCATAGGAACTCCTGTACTAAACAAGATAGACCCGTCGTGTTTGGGCTTGTTTTACTTGTCTTGGCTAGCACTCTGCTGCTACATGATATGTAGGATCTCTAAAAAAAATCAACTAAGAAATGAAATATAATAGGTTTTTTTACAATAAAATATTGTTTTCTTGCACAATTTATTTATGCATATAACTTATACAAAACAATTTCGATGTTTCACTTCTGCCAGGCGTCCCGTGACGGCTCACACCGGTTTTTTTTTTACTAATTGTACAGGTTTGTGTTTGACCGACACTGCGTCTGATGTCAGGTGGAAATGCAGTTTAACCCTTTATTTGGCAAAAAAAATAAACATTTTGAATTGAAACAATTACTGAAATAGGAATGTGTAGAGCCTAAATATGCCCAGAAAAATAGTAAAAAAAATCTAGGGTTTTCAGTTTTCCTGAAAAATCATGTATGCTACTACATACATTGCCAAGTGGGTAAAGAAATATGTATTCATTTGAATGTATGTTGGGACATTCCTTACCAAAACCAGTAAGAATAAAAATCATAAATATGTATTGTAACTTTAATTAAAAACAAACATATATCAAACCTCTTTATAAAAATAAGTTGATGGACATACATTGTGAAAGCAAAGTAGTGGGTATAATAGCTCTGCAACACTGTGATTGGCAGTCAATGCTGGAAGTAAACCCAGAAACTCTACTCATTTTTGAAAATGATAGATTAGTTGACAATTCCTGGGTTTACTTTCGGTAACGAAACATATCCGGACTTGGCATTTGCTGTAAGTGACAGTCGTGAGCTTGGAGCGTGACCTGCACCGACCCTGAGATGTCATGGTCATGAAATGACCCACATTGTCAAATCGCGAGGACTCAACGGGAACTGGCTGTATCGCTTTTTGTGGTCGTTTTTTGATGTTGAGTGGGTGAACCACAGCACGTCTATTCTTTTTGAGTCCTTCATAGATTTCGTACCTAAAAGCCTTCAAGGGCGTAGCCTTTTTTATTTTAGTACAATCATTTCTGTAAGATAGCCATGCATTGTTGATGCATATATCAAGCAGCTGGGCAAATATGCCGAAATACCAACGTCGTATCTTGAAAGGAGTTCTGTATAGCGAGATGAGCATATCCGCCAAATCTACACCACCCATATGTTTATTATACTCTTTGACCACTTGTGGACAATTGACTTCAACTTTTTGTTTGGCCTCTTTGCAGTAGCGTTTGATTTTCTCTACCGGTTCTGTACCTACATAAGTACTGACCAACGTTACTTTGTTGTCATTCAAACGCACAACTGCCAGGCGATATTTGTCACAAACTGCTTGGTCATAAGCTCCTCGAGGCTTTTCTTCATTTCTTTTTCCGTACGTAAAACTGCAGCTGCTAATCTCAGTTTATTTTTTCTGATGGTGCCCAATCCAAAAATGCCGTAGTTTTCTCTCAGTACGTAGAAGAGTTCTGGGCATGAAAAAAAACTGCCGCAGAATACAAAAGCTGGTATTTTTTTTATACTTCTGCACAAAGCAATGGTTACTTGAACTCCAAAGCCTAGCGACAATTGCATGATGCATTACCATCATCAGAGAGTGCATTTTCAGTAGAGATCAAAGCTAAAATTCTACCACCACGTGTTAGTAGCGCGTGTTGAAAAAGCTCGCATACACCAAAACTCAAGCCCAAGCAAACAAAAACCCATAAATCGCAAAAAAATATCACAAAAAGAAATCAAATAAATTGGCAATGTAAGCTGTGACATACAGGTTCGTTATGCACTGATTTATTACGAAGTTGGCAATGTATGTCACGGCATACAAAGTTTATTATCAAATAAAACCGCAAATATCCACAAATATTTCCAAAATTATAACAGTGAACACTTCACTATAATGTCACGATCGAATTATTAGTGTTTTATTAGAAATTTACGAGGAAATAGTAATAAAAAAACAAATAAATACCTTAGTGAGCACAGTCCGCTCCTTTCGTGCAGAAATTTTGAAAAAAAGTGACAGCACCAGCGTTGCTACACTCAAAAAAAATTTTTTTTCATAAAGTGTGACTAATTTATGAGAATAAATATTAATAATTATATTGAAATCATAATATTTCTTTAACACTTTATTTTTTTAAAATTTTGTATGGCCCAGCATACAATACCAAATTAAGGGTTAAGGTGGAGCACACTTACCGGATCGGGGAGTGAAGAAAGCATACTTGGGACAACCAATCGGTCGGCGCCCGGTTGGTCGTCCCAAGTATCGCTGGAGGCTGACCTGACCGCACTGCAAGCCCACAATTGGCAGGACAGAGGGAAATGGCGTGCTCTCGTTTCGGAGGCCAGGACTCACTTTGGGTCGTTGAGCCAACGGAGTTAGTTAGTTACACTTACCTGTTCCCACGAGACTTGAAGACACCTAGATTGTATTCATCAAGAAGATGGTAAAGAGCTCCACTCTTCAGCAGTGCATACGATAAAAGTGGAAGCATAGCGCTTCGGGCGCTTTATTGGTCTTGTAGGAAATCTAGTCACTGGCTGAAGCAAAATCTTTGCACCCCTTTTTACGAAAATTGCGCCGAAGGAGGAGTATGAAATTTCGCACACTTAATTTATATAGAGAAGAATCGACGAATGCTCATATATTTTTTAATTATGCATAATTAATAATCAATAACTATACACACACTACGATGTATTTGACACACACAAGCATATATACTCTTTTGTTTATTCTTAGTCAAATTAACAGTGTAGCCTTGGCGAAATCTGTGATTGTAGAAGTATATAGTATTTGACAACAAAATGTTCACTTATAATTTAAATTATGGTCGTATTTCGACCACTTAGTAAATATAGTCTGCTTAAGTATAAACTTTAAACATGGTCTTTCGAGCTGTATGCGTGTCCATATAACGAAAGGCATTTCACATTGAGATAGATGTTTATATGACCTAAGGGTTTTTTTAATAATAAATCGGCAGCCAAACACAATGTATTTCCCCAAATTAAGCAAGTTACGCTTATGCTATACAACGGACCACTCTGGACGGAGAAAATTCGTTTCCGAAATTGACCATACCAGGAATCGAACCCGGAGCCTCTGCGTTGCAGTGAGGTAGGCCGGCAAAGGCTTAGCCCGCTCAACGACAGACGCCTAGAAATTACCAATAGGTATTTGTATTTCCATCATATACATGTGGCGTAAGCTCGTACGTCTGCTTGCCCGGTGATCAAAAGGCGAGGTAGGAATTAATTCTTGCAATTCCGTAGCAAATATATTAAGATCAGGATGACAATAAAAATAATACTACAATTCAGAATCCAAAAATGTATTGAATACAAAACAAATCCTAATAAAATTGTATGTTGGCAATTTCAAAATATTCTATTCCAATAATAGTCCACGAGGAGAACGGCGGCCGACCGCCCGACTCCCGTGCCACTCATCTCAAATAACCTAACCTATCGTTACATATAGTATATTATATAAAATGCGCATATCTTGAGAAAATTTATTTCATAAAGTATCCTAAAAACAACAGAAATTGCGCCAAAATGTTTTGGAACAATCAGATTAATTATCTGTGCTATAATTGATTTTGTATGAAATGTCTGCTAAAAGGCCTAGTTGCCAAGCCATAAATGTATTTTTTTTTAAAATGAAATTTCGCCTATAGTTAGACATGGGCGCCGCGTTGAAAAACGACGGCCGCTTGATTATTTCAGGCTTTTCGTGTTACTGTATTTCAACAAACTATCTGTTTGCTTTCAAAAATAACCAACCAACTGGGAATAAATAGGCAGAATTAAAAGATGCGAACACTACAAAGAAGACCCGGTTCGGTACAAATTTGGACGCTGTGACACTCGCGACGACGCATTTAACAAATTTGTGTTTGAATTTAAAACGAAAGGATTTATTTTTGTTGTCTCACTCTGTTTATAGAGGATTTGTATGAAAGAAACAAAATCTCTTAGTTGTGTATATATATATATATATATATATATATATATATATATATATATATATATACCTTCTTTTCACCAAGTAGAGGTCAGCTAAAAACGGATTTTACAGCACGCGAAGCGGGCGGGTATCAGCTAGTATATGATAAACCTTACAATGCAGTCATTTAAGGTTTGCACCTGAAGTTGATACCAGGTATTCATTATGAGTGAGGAGCTTTAGGTTCATAATGATATATATATTAGGAGCAATTTTTTTTTCTATTTATACACAAACCCATCCAAACTTGCATTTATTTTTTCACGTACTGTATTGTGAAATTGCATTAGCACGAATAGTGTGAACCTACCACCTTTAGTAAATCGACATTTTATATAATACTAACAATCTCACTGACTGTTTTAAAGAACTGTCCTTTTTAATTACTTAAATTTCCTACAAATATAAATATACTATGGAAATTGTTCGCAATGCAATCAACGTCGTCACGCCCATGTCTACTATAGTATAGCCATTAAACGAGTAAATAAATAAATTTACAGACAACTACCAAACAAAATTTCTCAAGCTTACACGCGTTAAAATGCCAACTTTTATTTCGATACTAAAAACAAATAAAATCATTTTTTCAAATCACGTTTTAAATACATAGTACATATAAATATGCGTATTGCCATAGTTTGCTGCGTACTCTCTCATCGTATTGTTGAAAACATCATCACTCCGATGAAAAGCTTATATATGCCCCCCCCCCGTCACCTTTGCATCATTTGTGACTCATTCGTGCCCCCCCAAAATCAAAGATGTGAATATATCTCGTCTCCGAGTATATATAGAGTATGACCAACCAAATCACTAAAAAAATTACTAGAAAATTATTATACGTATAGGAACAAAATACACTTTCTTGCAATAACATTGACTCCCGAATATATTTAAAACAATTAAATTTAACACTGGCCATTTTTTATAAATTGTCGCATTTGAATATTACATATACATTATTTTTTTTACTGCAGGAATTCAACAGACAGGCAGACGGCCCACTTGATGGAAAGCGGTTACCATCGCCTATGGACGTTTGCAACACCAAAGGTGCTACAAATGCGCCGCTGCTCTCTTAAGCGACACTTGAACATGATCACTAATGGCGGAACACAACTCAACGTTGTTATGGCGTCAAACTCTAGACCTTTATAACGCTTATACATCGCTAAAAATATTTTTGATGTTGGAAATCATAAATCCACAAGTCTCTGCTCCTATAGTTTATCGACTACTTTAAACTACCATAGAATACGATATGGACAAAGTAGTCAGTTATATTATAAATTGACCAGCGTTCTCTCAACTATAGACTTCTAAAAAACGGCAAAAACGCCATCGGTTCGGAATAGAATTAGAAATAAGCGGCGATTCGTGAACGGCACGCCTGTTGCACGCTGCGCAAAAGTTGGATCATACAATTCTTTACATCGAGAGATAAAAGGCTATTTGTTCTGTGCGACATTTTGAAAATGTATAAGGCGAAAACTTTGACTACTTCGAAATTAACCAAAAAAACGTATAGCTAGTAAATATGTGAAATGGAAAAATATCTATGCATTTTGATAGAGGGCCATCCAAAATTACATCACACATTAAGGCAGTGAGTTCTAAATTTTGTGACTTAATATATAATAATATATTTAAGCTTTAAAACACGCAATTTGAACTATTGAAGCAAAAATTAAAAACACGAATATCTGTACGAGCAATATTTAAAATATTAAAGAATAATTTTAATGAAAATAAAACCAATTACGAAATTACTGTTTAATAATTTCTTGATGTAAAATTGCATGTATATATATTGTCACACTAGACAGGGAGGAGTTTCGCGAATGTGACCAGCTGTGACGGAGGGATGAGAAAAATCATGAAATTCGTATGACAAATTTGTCGATGACCCCTTGGCAACGGATTCGTTGAGGACTAGGATTAGGGTGTAAGAAAAGAACTGTTGCTTAGTCTGTTAAAAATACAAATTGAAACAAATATCCTTTGAGCCCTCGATTATGATCTTCATATTCGACGACCTGCCACAGTTTGTATATCTAGTTTTATTAAATTGTATGCTTACGACGAACGCTCGGCTCCACAGAACAATGCGTGCCGAACTCATTCCAATGCGATTTTGCAAGCAACAAACTGCCGATGAAATACAATTTTCTGACAAAAAAAGAGTTAACTTAACAAACTTTTGCTATATCAGGGCTTGTTGTTGTATTTAGTGGAGTTTTATGTTTCTTACTAGAATCTGATACCGTATAAACAAGTGTCGATAGGTAGAATACTACAATAGATTTCTCGTTTCATACTTAAAATGATATATCTTGAATATTGATGAATAATTTTGATTTGAACGAAATGAAACAAACCTAAACAAACTTATAAATATTTTTCATGTTATTCATGTAAAGAACCATACTAAAGTAAAATCTAAATGAATGGGGTTCTTAAGCAGAAACGAGCTGCCTACTGAAATACTTTAAATCTAACTAACTTTATAGGCTGTAAAGGGAATTTTATATAAAGATCACAATGTGGAAAATTAAGTTTGACTGTTAAAATCTATCTCTATATGATTTATCGTTTTATATGTCACTTCAAAGTTTTTGAAAAACATTTTTCAAATAAATTAATAAGAATACGAAATCATTTATACTAAAGTTATTGTGGTCAATATTTGTGGCTCTTAGTGTAATTTCAATGAATCAATATATAAATTCCCACGTTTTTTTCCATAATATATACCATACAGATAGATATTAAAACCAGCAAACTATGTGTAGCAGAAATTATAATGGCGACACAACAGTTCTTCAAACGAAGGGATATCAAACTCTTCGACAAACATTATGCTCACTTCCTCGGCATCATCCTTATCCGGAGACGACGTGCTTACATACTCGCGCTGCCCACTTACCTGCCCGTTGCCGTGGAAGTGTGCACAGTGTAGACCGAGGATTACATTTGCGGAAAGACGTATGCGTTACCGCGAAACAACACCTGGTGGATAAACGTAAAAAGTGCATCTTACTTTAAACATGTGTCTTTTATCCGAGTTAACTCCTTAAAGATCGATTTTCAGATAAGGCCTCCGGTGTAGAATTTTTTTGAGAAGTGAAATAATACAAGTAATACGAGCGTTAACTCAAGAGTTTTTGTTTAAGGAGTAAACTCCAGCTATGAGTCGCAGTTGACACAAACAACTTTTCGACTGTCAACTACACTATTGTAAAGTAAAAGAATAGATAGATATTAAGGCTGCGTTCCACAAGAGACTCGCAACGACCACGATTTTCCCTGTTATTGCTTGTGGGTGTTACAATAACAAACTCTAGTGGACCGGATTATGGAGCGTTGATGTCATTCGATAGAGAGATTTAATGCTCTGTGGTCAATGGGCACTCTGGGCGTCGTGAGCTACTTGTGGAACGCGCCCCGCTGCGCCTAGATGGCGTCGATGTCGACGTCGGCCTCGTCGTCGTCGTCGGCCGCCCTCCTGCCGGGCTGCGGCGCCGCCACCGCCTTTATGGGCGTCGCCTTCGCCCGATCGTCGTACTCGATCTGCAAACGGACCGCAAAACATTATATATTACATACTAGAATATGCCGAAGTTTTTGGCGGGAACTGAAAGGTGATGTTGTGCTGTGCAGTTTTATTTTATTAAAAATGTGTAAAATTACTCTGAAATGAACAATAGTTGTAGGATATTGATAGTTTTTGAGTAGTGATTAAGTGTTTTGTGAGAAATGTGAACTGTACAGTCAAATGTGGCCTTTTGAGTTGTCACAAGAACTCCGTTGAATGGCACTAGCTGATTACCTACAGTTCAGCTGTGCTACACATAGGCTTAAGAAAATGAAGAAACTAAATGTATATTATAAACTAAGATCTGGCTTAAAGGCCTAGTTGCCAAGCCATAAATATAATATTAAAATTAACTAGAATATGCCCGCGATTTCATTCAGGCTAGACTTGAAATATGTGCGTGTACTAGTTAGTGTACACACGTAAGAAGTGAGACTTCTTTAAATTGGTTAAATAAATAAAACCCCTACCACGGTCGAATCGACAGTGGCAGGGGCAAGAAAAAGATGGCGCGTAACGGAAGAAATGTGACGATAAATTTTTTCCAACGCCGATAAAGAAGTTTCACTGTAAATCTTTTTTTTTTTTTAATCGCTCTCTGAATAAAGTCCGCAGGATTGGCGTCACCTCGATGTCCTCCTCGCCGCCGTCGGCGTCGTCGCTGGAGTCCTCCTCGGCGTCGTTGAGCCAGTCGAGGAAGGGCTGCGCGCGGCGGCGCACGTCCGCCACCACCTCCTTCGAGGCGAACTTGCGCGACGGCTTCGCGGCCCACTCCATCATCGCCTTCTCCTCGACGATGTCCTCGTCGTACAGCAACTGGAAACACATACACATTTATATAACAAATTGTAATTTCTTACTGTGAACTTATAATATTGTTACGAGTCTCGAGATTCGAATTAAAATGCCGTTACAATTGTTATAGAGTTTATTAGGAATACATACAAATATAACCGAACACAACAAATCCAAACGTAATGCAGAAGGTCGTAATTCAATAAAACGCGCAAAAATCCGTCACTATTAGATTCCCAAATGTACACACGTCACGCCTAGATCGTAGTTGACCCACTCTCTCAATCAGGTCGTCGTTTTATACTTCACAATGCAAATGTGCCTGGCCCGGCAACGTCGACATAATTCCCTATAATTAGCTTGTACTTGGAATCCGCAACACCTGGCTAATGATGCTCCTGAGCGAGTACAATAGGACAATGGGGTGTTCTCCACAAATTAAGTAAAAACGTATGACAATAAATAAGTGAACAAAAGAAGACGATCATAAAAGGATTACAATTACTTCCAATTCCGACAGGTAATAAAATGTGCTTCTATAAATCTGTACGTGGAATTTATGTTTGTCGGAGCCTAAGTTGTAAAAATACTAATCAAAAAAGAAGTTCGACTACCTAGTTTATATAAATCTCGTAACTTCAAACCTCTTGGTGGAATTTTTATTTTTACCGGACTGGGACGTGCGTGGAACAGGTACCCAAGTAGGGTACCTGTTCCACGCACGTCCCATCGTTGCGCGCGCGCGTCCCTGTCCCTAGGCGACTCACCTTGAGGATGGGCGGCACCTTGGGCAGCAGCGCGGCGTTGTCCTGGCAGAGCGCGGTGAGCGCGTGCAGCACGGCGCGTCCCTGTCCCTAGGCGACTCACCTTGAGGATGGGCGGCACCTTGGGCAGCAGCGCGGCGTTGTCCTGGCAGAGCGCGGTGAGCGCGTGCAGCACGGCGCGTCCCTGTCCCTAGGCGACTCACCTTGAGGATGGGCGGCACCTTGGGCAGCAGCGCGGCGTTGTCCTGGCAGAGCGCGGTGAGCGCGTGCAGCACGGCGCGTCCCTGTCCCTAGGCGACTCACCTTGAGGATGGGCGGCACCTTGGGCAGCAGCGCGGCGTTGTCCTGGCAGAGCGCGGTGAGCGCGTGCAGCACGGCGCGTCCCTGTCCCTAGGCGACTCACCTTGAGGATGGGCGGCACCTTGGGCAGCAGCGCGGCGTTGTCCTGGCAGAGCGCGGTGAGCGCGTGCAGCACGGCGCGTCCCTGTCCCTAGGCGACTCACCTTGAGGATGGGCGGCACCTTGGGCAGCAGCGCGGCGTTGTCCTGGCAGAGCGCGGTGAGCGCGTGCAGCACGGCGCGTCCCTGTCCCTAGGCGACTCACCTTGAGGATGGGCGGCACCTTGGGCAGCAGCGCGGCGTTGTCCTGGCAGAGCGCGGTGAGCGCGTGCAGCACGGCGCGTCCCTGTCCCTAGGCGACTCACCTTGAGGATGGGCGGCACCTTGGGCAGCAGCGCGGCGTTGTCCTGGCAGAGCGCGGTGAGCGCGTGCAGCACGGCGCGTCCCTGTCCCTAGGCGACTCACCTTGAGGATGGGCGGCACCTTGGGCAGCAGCGCGGCGTTGTCCTGGCAGAGCGCGGTGAGCGCGTGCAGCACGGCGCGTCCCTGTCCCTAGGCGACTCACCTTGAGGATGGGCGGCACCTTGGGCAGCAGCGCGGCGTTGTCCTGGCAGAGCGCGGTGAGCGCGTGCAGCACGGCGCGTCCCTGTCCCTAGGCGACTCACCTTGAGGATGGGCGGCACCTTGGGCAGCAGCGCGGCGTTGTCCTGGCAGAGCGCGGTGAGCGCGTGCAGCACGGCGCGTCCCTGTCCCTAGGCGACTCACCTTGAGGATGGGCGGCACCTTGGGCAGCAGCGCGGCGTTGTCCTGGCAGAGCGCGGTGAGCGCGTGCAGCACGGCGCGTCCCTGTCCCTAGGCGACTCACCTTGAGGATGGGCGGCACCTTGGGCAGCAGCGCGGCGTTGTCCTGGCAGAGCGCGGTGAGCGCGTGCAGCACGGCGCGTCCCTGTCCCTAGGCGACTCACCTTGAGGATGGGCGGCACCTTGGGCAGCAGCGCGGCGTTGTCCTGGCAGAGCGCGGTGAGCGCGTGCAGCACGGCGCGTCCCTGTCCCTAGGCGACTCACCTTGAGGATGGGCGGCACCTTGGGCAGCAGCGCGGCGTTGTCCTGGCAGAGCGCGGTGAGCGCGTGCAGCACGGCGCGTCCCTGTCCCTAGGCGACTCACCTTGAGGATGGGCGGCACCTTGGGCAGCAGCGCGGCGTTGTCCTGGCAGAGCGCGGTGAGCGCGTGCAGCACGGCGCGTCCCTGTCCCTAGGCGACTCACCTTGAGGATGGGCGGCACCTTGGGCAGCAGCGCGGCGTTGTCCTGGCAGAGCGCGGTGAGCGCGTGCAGCACGGCGCGTCCCTGTCCCTAGGCGACTCACCTTGAGGATGGGCGGCACCTTGGGCAGCAGCGCGGCGTTGTCCTGGCAGAGCGCGGTGAGCGCGTGCAGCACGGCGCGTCCCTGTCCCTAGGCGACTCACCTTGAGGATGGGCGGCACCTTGGGCAGCAGCGCGGCGTTGTCCTGGCAGAGCGCGGTGAGCGCGTGCAGCACGGCGCGTCCCTGTCCCTAGGCGACTCACCTTGAGGATGGGCGGCACCTTGGGCAGCAGCGCGGCGTTGTCCTGGCAGAGCGCGGTGAGCGCGTGCAGCACGGCGCGTCCCTGTCCCTAGGCGACTCACCTTGAGGATGGGCGGCACCTTGGGCAGCAGCGCGGCGTTGTCCTGGCAGAGCGCGGTGAGCGCGTGCAGCACGGCGCGTCCCTGTCCCTAGGCGACTCACCTTGAGGATGGGCGGCACCTTGGGCAGCAGCGCGGCGTTGTCCTGGCAGAGCGCGGTGAGCGCGTGCAGCACGGCGCGTCCCTGTCCCTAGGCGACTCACCTTGAGGATGGGCGGCACCTTGGGCAGCAGCGCGGCGTTGTCCTGGCAGAGCGCGGTGAGCGCGTGCAGCACGGCGCGTCCCTGTCCCTAGGCGACTCACCTTGAGGATGGGCGGCACCTTGGGCAGCAGCGCGGCGTTGTCCTGGCAGAGCGCGGTGAGCGCGTGCAGCACGGCGCGTTGCGCGCGCGCGTCGCCGCGCGTGAAGCGCACCAGCAGCGCGCGGTGCTTGCGCACGTCCGCCGCGAACGCGCTCGCGCGCACCAGCACCTCGAAGATCACCAGCGGCGCTTTCGACTTCACCTCCAGCCTTCAAAAATAAAATGTTTATATAAAATATCTTTAGTTGACTTTAATATATATATTTTTTAATACTATTAATATTATCTCGTGTTGATTTATTTATTATATATTTTTTAAAAATCCAATCGCTATGTCTCGTTGTCTGTCTCTCCATGATGTCACGGCCATTCGTATCGAAGACCACTAGGTTCCCATCGGGATGAAAGTTGACAAGATATACAGTACGCGTTAAACTTAAATCGAAGGACGTCGTTCTTGCAGTGTCGCTAGACATAGCGAACGCCTTTAACAGCCTCCCTCATGAGACGATCAGGGAAGGGCTCCGCGCGCACGGAGTCCCCCCGTACCTCACGAGGCTGTTGGGCGAGTACCTGCGAGATCGGCATATCCTTTGGGAGGGCGGTGAGTCCGCCAACCACGTGTTAGGTCGGCGACGTGTCGCGTGCGGCGTTCCACAGGGGTCGGTCCTCGGGCCGATCCTTTGGAACGTAGGCTATGACTGGATCCTTCGGGTGACGGTTCGGCCCGGAGTAGGGCTGATCTGCTTTGCGGACGACACCCTACTCACGGCACGCGCTGCGTCTTTTGCGGAATCCGTGGACGTGGCCAACGACGGGTTGGGGATCGTCGTAGATCGAATAGCTAGGCTGGGCTTGAAGGTCTCCCCCGCGAAAACGGAGGCCGTCATGTTCCATAGGAAATTCCGGAATCCTCCCCCGGACTTGTCCGTTACAGTTCAGGGGGTGGCGATTAGAGTAGGGCCCAAGATGAAATATCTTGGGCTAGTTCTAGACGGGAAATGGCTGTTCAAAGCGCACTTTGAGCAGCTAGTTCCCAAACTTGTGAATTCCGCGGGCGCACTCTCCAGGCTTCTTCCTAACGTGGGGGGGCCGGGGGGTGCGACGCGGAAGCTTTATTCCGGCATCCTGAGGAGTATGGCGCTCTACGGTGCGCCCGTCTGGTCCGATTCGCTTCACCGCCACAACCGAACCCTGCTGCACCGCGCGCAGCGGGTTCTGGCCGTGAGGACCATACGGGGGTACCGCACAGTGTCGTGGTCGGCGGCGACTCTCTTGGCAGGCGAGCTGCCCTGGCATCTCTTGGCAGGCGAGCTGCCCTGGCATCTCCAGGCAGACGTCCTGTCCAGGGTTCGTCGTACCCGGCAGGATGCCCTAGCTAGAGGACTGACCTTCTGTCAAGTCGAATTAGAGACGGTCAGGAAGTGGGAAACCGCTTGCTGCCTCGTCGAATGGTCTCGTGACCTCGAACACCCTGTGGCCGGCGGCTATACGGCTATATACGGTGGATGCAATCAGGCCGCAGCTGGAGAGATGGGTCACCCGCACCAGCGGAACCCTGACCTTCAGGACGACTCAGATACTGACCGGACACGGTTGTTTCGATCAGTATCTGTTTCGCATTGTGGGCTGCTTGCCTTCTCCGGACTGCCGCCAATGCGGCGCACCCGATACGGCGTACCACACGCTTGTTGAGTGCGCTGCATGGACGCCTCAGCGTTTCGAGCTCGAGACGCACGTAGGAGCCGTCCGATCGCTTGGCGACTTGGTAACGGCCATGTTGCACAGCGACGACCGCTGGGAGTCTGCGGTTACTTTCTGTGAGGCAGTAATGTCTCTCAAAGAGGCCGCAGAAAGGGCCAGGGAGCGAAGTCCTGCAGCGCGTGCTAATGCCTCCACCCGAGGTCGCCGGCCTTCAGCTGGCACCCGGAGAGGCAGGTACGCGCACTACTTCCCTCCCTGAGTTAGGTTCCGGTACGAGGGGCCCCATGCTACTAGGCATCGCAAGGGATTCATCTGCCCCCGTTTCGAAGTGGGGTGTGTTCTCCCAGGGCACACTCCAGGCACTTTATTGCGCTGGATCGACTGTTGCGTAACTATGTTCTATATCTCAGTCTTTCCATCACAACAAAAGCGCAGGGTCGACAGGGAGGAGGGGGTTTTTAGTGGGTATTGAGGTTGTTCGCTCGTGTAACATCGCTCGGAGTCGCCACACTCCTCAGTGTCAAGCCATCGCGGACGGAGCGCAAACAAAGCATACTATTGCTAGCGCTATCGCCCCCGGTGGATGCGCGCCGTTTCCTAGTGACGGCCCTGAGAGTGCGTAAATCGGTTAGCATTTTCCCTAGCCTCAAAAAAAAAACGCGTTAAACTTAAATGCTTCCTTGAAACGCGTACAAGTCATTGCGCAGAATACGATCACAAGGTTCACAAACACAGCTGAGAAGGAAGAGTTGTGTTCTCGCTCGGCCGCCATCCGAAATTGTATTCATCACTTTCCCACTACATAGTGTCTGTCAGGCGTAATAAATGCTCATTTGACTGGACCCGCAGCCAACTTGACTCGAAACGCATTTAACTTTTACGTGTACTGTAGTCTACTTGGCGCTATAAAGTTATGTAATAAAAGCTGCATTCTGAAGTTTTCTTACATTAGAAATACGAATTTAAAATTGCAATTATTACAAAGTGCATTAGAATTACACAAATTTCACAATCCTTACAAGAACAACAGAACAAGTCTAACAGTAAAGCAGAAAATCGTAATGACATAAATCGCACAAAGTCCGTCGTTATAAGATATTAAGATAATACTCGCTCCGAAAGTACGCTAGGGGCGACGCTTCGATCGCAGTTGAAACTCAACTAACTCAGTCCCGACTGACCGACCTTATATATTTTTTGTAAATTAGACATTGGCTCCTAGCAACATGCCGACCATTCCTTTGAATTCTTAACTCGATGCTTTATAGCTTCTAAGAATGTTCATGAAGTGTAAACAATAGAAAGAAGGATTTGTGACGTCAACTCCAAGGGGTAAAAACACACCTGTAAAGGATTAGTATCGATCCGCAATAATATAGTTTAAAGGTGATAAACGGTAATGTCACCTCTCGGCCTCGTGCAGGATGTCCTGGATGGCCTTGTTGGCGGTGAGCTCGTCGCCGCTGGCGCGCTGCTTCAGGTACGCGTAGAACAGGTCCATGCGCTGCTTCTCGTTCTTCTCGCTGTCCTCGGAGACGGTCATGCACTTCGCGCTCTCCGTCAGATCTGGAGTTCCACTCATATAAACGTGGCTTACTATCAGTTAAAACTTGGAGTAAGCACTAGACAAGTAATATCTAAATAATGAACCGATGGCAGGGCAAGCCAATTAATAGTAAGTTATAGGAACCGACCATACATCTACCATCCTATAGTGCTTCAAGTTGATGAAGTGTATTCTCACCATACTGACCTACTGAGCCGAGACGTGGACTCTGACGGTGAGATTGATGCACAAATTCCAAGTTCCTCAACTAGCTGTGGAGCATGTGGTACTAAGTTGTGGCCACAAGACTACATAAGTTACGTCAAAGTTAGAAGGGGAGCTGTTGTGTGACAACGGGTGAGAGGGGTCCTAAATTTCGTGACGCGACGAGCGTGGTCAATAAAACATCCCCATCCAAGTTTGCTTCCCACCCATTTTAATCTAATATATAAAATTCTCGTGTCACAGTTTTCGTTGCCATACTCCTCCGAAACGGATTGACCGATTTTGATGAAATTTTTTGTGCTTATCCGGTATCTATGAGAATCGGCCAACATCTATTTTTCATCCCCCTAAATGTTAGGGGTAGTCGACCCCTAAATTTTTTATTTTATTTTATAGACAAAATTTTTAATTTCTATTTTTTTATGATACAACATACAAAAATACATACAACCCTTAATTTTCAACCCTCTACGATCAACCCCATATTTTTTAATAGCGATATTAGTATTTTTATAATTTTCTACTGGGATGATTTAGATTTTAATTTGAACCAGGTAGATGGCGCTGCAATCGGCCAGAATTTAGGTGTTCTTTTTGTTGTTGTATGTGTTTAAGTTTGTCCCGGAATGGTTTAAATAAGCGATTGGACCCAGTAGATGACACCGCGATACTCCTCCTAAACGCTGGGCCTGATTTTGATGAAATTTTTTGTTTGTTCAAGTGAATTTGAGAATAGTTTAGATTAACATTTGGTCCTGGTAGATGCCGCTGGAATCGGGTTCTAGATTTTTATTTTTTAAAGGCAGGACAACGTCTGCCGGGTACAGCTAGTATTATATAAAATTATTAGAACTTGGCATGTTTGCTGAAGAGTTACTTGCGCCGCTTCTTCTCTTCAAGCCACAACATGTTGCGAAACGGTCCCAAAGAGTAAATAATAACCATAAACAACATAAAAACTTAATTATTATAATGAACAAGTTGGCGATAGGCTAAATAAAACTTTAACAATACTCGTTGACACTTGACATCTTTGTCCTGCCACTGCAAAGTGGCCGAAACGTCGGAATAATAAAATTAATATATATTACCACGCCTAAAACCGTTTTAAACATGGTTTTATTATCTACTAGCTGTGCCCGCGACGTCGAATTTGTTTTGAAAACCCCCCCAATTTTGAAACATTCTTCATTAGTGCTCTGGTACTATTGGTCTTAGCGCGATGATATATAGCGTATAGCCTTCTTCGAGCATATTGAATAATAAATTTAAAAAAAAAACGCTGAAAGAATTTTTCAAATCAGACCATCTTGTTCCTGAAATAAGCGCGTATATAATATTAGTATAAGATACTAGTCGCGAAAACTTAAGAGAATAAACTGTCCCACCCTTCTTTTCGTACAATATATGAACAAATGCAGCGCCGCCGCAACACTGCGATTGAGCCGAGATATTAACCCTGATGGTTTGAACGTATAGTGATGGGACTGACCCTGCATCCTGGCCCTGACGGCCGCCTCGCTGACGTCCACGGTCCAGGTGCCGTCGTCGTCGTCTTCCGCGGCCGCCCTCCTCCTGCCGCTCTTCGGGTTGGGCGTGGTGGGCGTCACGGGCACCTCGCCCTCCTGCCATGCAAACGACACATTACACCATCCCACAATAAGAAAAAAAAAGCAGTCCATAATCATCTATCCTTGTGTGCTTCGATGCGCTGAATCCGAATCCGAAATCAATTTAGTCCATAGACCCTCAAGATTTTGAGTAAACTTGAAAAAAAAAAAAATATTTTTTAAGCAAAAGCTAATTTAATATACACATTCAAATAAATTTTTATTCAAACAGCTCAGGCAGTTTCTGGGAAATATGTATCTATGTTCAAGCGAGCCCAGTAGACAGTCTACCTGATGCCAAGTGTTTATTATTTAATGTTGAGCTATGGTTTTCAAGTCATGGTACCACCATCCCTAGTTCAAACCACAATACACATTCTTGATACATACACATTCTGAACACAGTATGTGTATATCTATCTCTGTTCTCCCAAATTGGTCTTGGTGACAAAAGATGCCGCCATTTTGTCGTCGGATTCGTTTGCGGTGTTAAAATGAAATGCTAGTAATTATATACTATACTATGTGGTAGTTGTTGAAATAAACTAAACGGCAGCCGCCCTAAAAAGTGATTGCTATTATTTGAATGTTGGTTAAGGGGGTTTCAATTTCCGTGCATATATGACATAACTTACTCATGAAGACAAGGCGGAATCTCAGTCGACTAGGGTTTGGGTGAGTCTCTCTAATTAATGTATTAATTTAATATTATTCAACAAACATAAAGACAACAAAATTATACTATCTATCATCTTAAGAGGTTTCGTGTGTATGGAATGTGCGGCTTTCGGATTCGGCACATACAGTGAGTGGTGAGAATGAGATTTGTGCTCACATTCTTGGCTTCGGTGTCCTGGCCGTCGTGGTTGCCGTTGGCGCCGGCCGAGGAGTTGGAGCCGGGGCCCGACCTCTTGGAGCGCTTGCCGCGGTTGCCCTCCGTCAGCGACGAGCCCTGCCACACATCCAACAGAAAGCAAAGTAAAAAACCAACGTATTAGTTCTGTCTTCTTCGTCACTTCTATCCCTTGTTTTCTTTTATTCATAATTATAAAAATCTCCATATAGTACAGTTGTATTTTGCATAATTTTACAACGAGCATCACTTTCAGGTACTTGAGGAAGATGAGCGCTGGTTGTGAAACTAGCATTATGCTGAGCAAGAGCTTCTTTAGGACTCCTCGATTAATTGTTAGTTCTGTTATCATGTAAAACTTTTTATATCTTGTCCTAAATAAATATCTTTTCTTTTTTTCTTTCTAGTGTATAATAAGCCTCGACTGAGGGTTTATTTTTTATTTTTTTATTGCACGAGTTCTGCAGACAGGCAGATGACCCACCTGATGGAAAGTGGTTATTGTCTCCTATGGACATATGTCAATGGCAATGTCCCAGAATATATATGAAAACTCTTATGTAATATAAAACTATGTTGTAATGGAGTGGAGTAACAGCCAACTTTCATGCTTTTTTTAGTCCTGTGATCGATTCTCAGGAAAATATCCAAAATTATATAACAAACAAATTATATAACTTTCCACAACATTTAAAAAGGGATTTCCATTCTAGTAAGAAGGGATTCGGAGTCAGCCGATTTTTAAGCAGCCCAATCACTTAATAACCACTCCCAAAGAAATTACCGAAGCATAATTTACCACAGATTATCTTGACTTGCACGGATATGCAGGAACAGGGGAGGAATACAATTTCCTGCGTTGGGGGTGGTCACAGCCACGTGATAGGGTATTTGCCCGACTGGATGGCTACCACCCCTGGACTAGAGTGTGCCGCCTTAACAGCCCTGAGTTGTGTTCCGGCAGTAGTGACCAGGTTCCAGTCTCCCTTAACAAAGGAGCAGCGGATTTGTAGCACCTCTGATGTTGCAAATATCCATAAGCGATGGTAACCGCTTTCCATCAAGTGCGCCGTCTGCCTGTCTGCTGAACTCCTGCATTAATACTATGGCGGAACCATCTAGTTACTTTTAGAAAAAACTTGAACATTCTAGAAGGAAAAGACAAGGACGGATATATTTTAGGAAGGGATAGACGATGAACGAAAGACAGAGATAGATAGATGGATTCCAGAAAATTCTTCCGGCGAAATACCCGTAACAGCGTAAGGCGTGCCTACCGGGTAGTTTTAGAGTTGAGCTCAGTTCAAGACAGTAAAGCGACAAGTACGATACGAAAGAGTTGGAAGAAGAGTTTAATAGAAGACACTGACGAGGTCAGTAAGTGAAGAAGGAGTGTAACGTAGCTCGAGAGACGAACCAGAAGCGAGCTACACGCGGCAATATCGGAGGGGAGCACTGCGCAACCAGGAGGTGGTCTAAGCAATATCGGCGACGGTATTGTAAGCGAGACACCTTGTCGTCGGGACTGTGCATCGTAAGAGAGTAAGTCAATAAAAGCGTTTAGTTAAAAACTGGTGTTTTCCTCCAATCCATAAGAGCGTACCCCCGCTCGCACGTAACAATACACTAGTTGGAATAAGGTGCCGCGTGAGTCACCTGCACGGCGGGGTCCGCCGCCGGGGGGTTCTTGAGGATGAAGGTGTTGAGCTTGTGGTTGAAGTCCAGCTGGCCGTGGTAGCCGCACGCCTTGCAGCCCTGCGAGATGGTGTTGCGCTTCGTCGACACGATCAGCTCCGTCTCGGGGTTGTCGCACTCCGGGCACAGCACGAACTTGCGGATGAACCTGCAACATTTGTTACACCCTCAACTCCATGTAACGTCACTCGAATTAACGACAAACTGCCTCGAGCGTCGAAATCCATACAATGATACACTCTATATAGCATTAAACCCACTCTCAATAACGACAACAATTAAGTTATAAAAAGTACCTTTTAGGACCAAAATTGGTAAAAACTGCGCAGCTGTGTGCACGTTTTATATCGCTTTATTATTCTAGCCCGTAATTAACTCGACTGTCGGCATTATGCATACCGAAATTTCTATGTACTACATTTTATCACCAAGACACCTCAATATCGCAAGATATGAATAAATAAAAAATATAACAAAATTACTGGTGCGGCAAAAATAACAGACTTATCTCCATTTAACGACAACTCTGTATGCCATAAAATACATAGTCCCTTCAGTGTCGTTATATAGAGTTTACGCTGTATTTATTTACAAAGAAAGAAAGAAAGACTTTATTTGAAGAAATAGCGACTTCATTCTTTATACACATGCAGAGCATATTTTGAGAATTCGCACGCCACATTTTCAGCTTGCACTCAGCAAATCCCTGTGCCGGAATTATTTAGAACATTAGGACCCCAAATGTCGCAAATATGTATCCATTCCCAATGGCAACATATATAGTTTTAAAAGAAAACTTCTTACCCATCAAGCAAATCTTGGAGTTTGGCCGAGTCGTGGCTGCCGTTCACAATGAAACGCTCGTTCTTGAAGTCAAATTGCGTTTGCGCACCCAGCTCGCAGCCAAAGTACTTCGTGGGGTCTAAACAGATACAAAACTCTATACAATATCCGTTTTCTTTGTATACAGTGTTGCAAATACTATTTATTCAACTTCTAATGTCAGATATAGTCCACATCAACCTACCAATGTAGTAACCATGTATGGTAACCCTTATTTAGCTACAGATGCTGTGCAATAGATGGTTGACATACCAAATCTTTATTTTGATCAATAATAATATAACTGATCAAAGGAGTTTAGAATAATAACAATTATTATTTATTTATTTCAGACACAAAGATCCATAATTACAACAAATTTTATATATAAACCTTAAAATATAAAAATTAAATGTTAGTAAGTCAGTCAGTAGAACTTGTTAACTTGTGAGCTTATCGTAAAAATTACAACCATAATTTCCCAGGAAAAGCGTATGTCCTCAAAGCATGGCTTGTTTGGTAGTTTATTTTACAATGTTTTGTACAATATACCCTAAAACTTTAAACTCTTGTGCTCACTATTAGCACATGTGTCCGCGATGACAGTGCAGGTCGCTTTTGTGTTGTTGTCTCACTCTGTTTATATAGGATTTCTATGAAATGCGTATATTAATTAAGAGATAGTGATAGTGTTAGTCTTGTGGCTTTTGGAAGAGCTGAAGGATTAAACAGAATTTATTTCAAAATGTTCTGACCTCATATATTTTTCAAAATAGGCATGAGTTCTGAAGAAAACGCTATATATTGAAGGATTATACCAACCCTTAAAGCGTTTTTAGCGAACAGCTTTTATTTAATTACTAGCTTCTGCCTACAACTTCATCCACGTGGAATAGTTTAAAAAAAAGTAAGTTAAAAGAGCCCCCGATTTTGAAACATTCTTCATTGGTGATCCACTCCTATTCATCTTAGCGTGATGATATATCGCTTATAGCCTTTCTCGATAAATGGGCTATCTAACACTGTTAGAATTTTTCTGTAGTTCAGTAGTTTCTGAGATTAGCGCGTTCAAGCAAGCAAACCAACAAACAAACTCTTCAGCTTTATATTTTAGTATACTTAATTATAAGTTCTAGGTACTGTCCGTTACCTAGAAATTGATAGACGCGAGCCCAGCAGTAGGACGTTTATTGTCTGTTATAGATATTAAATACATTTTTCGGAGGCAATTAACCGATCCCCTTTCATTGGTCCTTCGAGCCGGATATTCCATTGTACTTTTTCTCATTAATATGTATGTTTTAGGTATTCTACTGTCCATTTCCCGAAAAATGAAGAAACTGCACCGGGACGTTCATTATAAAAGTGTGAAACACATCAATCGGCTGCAATACACAAAGTGGCACTCACACGTGGCGGGCCTGCCGAGCGCCTTGGCGACCTCGGGCATGTTGACGATGACCGTCTTGATGCCGTTGCCCTTGCCCTCGACCTTGGCGCAGATCCTCGGCATCTTGTAACGGTAGAACGCGTCCGCGACATTCCTGTTGACGTTCAGCGTACCCATCTTGGACAAACTTCTCCCTCACTCCCGACTAAATAACTAAACCCTAGACACCTAAATAATATTGCCCGATTTAAATTTAATCCTATGTCTGTTGAGTTTGGATAATGTACACTGGATCTGAAAATGAAAAACACAATCAATATTAAACACTACCATCTACCTGGAGCCGTTTAACTCGTAAGATTTTATTTTTTTAGTAACTTAGGATAAATTTATGTATGTTATATATTGATATGATATTATAAGAATAATAATCTATTCAGCAAAAAAAGTAATAATTTATTCAGTAATAAAAAATGTCTAGCTATGGTCTTGTTTTTCTCTCCATCTCAAGATTGTCTCGAAGAGAGTTTCAGTTCAGTTAATAATTTTTTAGCTAGACGTGTTGCTGGGGAGTTTCTTGCCGCTTCTTCTCCTTAACTTAAGACTATAATTTCCTCCGTTGAGGCGGCCTGTCGTAAGAAGCAACAAATCAACCCACAGCCAGTACTACCCCTGGTTCTAGAGTATACCGCCATAACAACCATGAGTTGTGTTCCGGCATTAGTGTCTAGGTTCCAGTCTCCCTTTAAGAGAGCAGCAGCGCATTTGTAGCACCTTTGGTGTTGCAAATGTCCATAGGCGATGGTAACCGCTTTCCATCAAGTGGGCCGTCTGCCTGTCTGCTGCAATAATAAAAAAACTTTACTACTACGACTACAACCAATTTAGTCTATTTTTTGATGTATTAATCAGGGGCATTTTCATCTGCATCGCATTGAACATTATAGAGGATAGTGGATTTCATCAGGCTGGAACAGAAAGTATTGAGCAAGTAAGAGATGCCACCACTCACCTGATATAACAACAAGCTTGCGATATAGGGGTGTGCTGCTGAGAGTGTAGAGGGTGTAGGTGCGGTGCTAGCGCGCGTTCGGTCGCACGCGTCCGCAGGCTGCGGCGGCTGCGGTCGGCCCGCGCGGTGCGGCGGTCGGCGGCGGGGCGGAGGGGGCGCCCGCGTCGCGCGCCAGTCACGTCTGCCGAAACGGCAGCAGCTTCCGGTGCCTATTACTGCAAAATTTTGATGTTCTGCAAACAGACCGCGCGACGGTTCAACGCTCCAGGCCGACCCCTAACACGCTTCACGGACAGCGGGGGATCTACTGGCCCGTGCTACTTTTACCCTCGTTAACCACTATCCCTGGAAAATAACGAGGCTACAATGCGATTCTCGTTTCCATCTATTTTTATTCGGTGTATATAGAATAGGAAGTAGAATTAACTTTTGAATTTCTCCCGATTTTCATACTCGGTGCTTTTGAAACCATCTATATAAGAAGAAGCTATATACAAGTCGTGGTAGCGTAATGGCCAGCGCACGCGTCTTAAAATCAAAGAGCGGAACGCACTTAGACAGTTTTCTGACCTAATATCCGTATTGTTACAATTAGCATTTGCTATCGACTGCGGAGTAAAACATTGTCATGAAATCTCTCGCACATCCAGTTGACCGATGTGTCAAACCTGCCAAGCCGCCTTGGACAAGCGTGGCGTATATACTGTCCGTTCCCCTAAATAATGAGAGGCCCGAGCCCAGTTGTAGGATATTTACGGGCTGTTGTTATTATAATATAAGAAAGAGACTAAATATTTCCCTAGCAGACACTAAAGTGAGTAAAATTTCGTAATTTCATTGTTGAGATTTGTAAACTTTCCCTATGTGGACTTGTAGAATCTATCACCTCGCATGACCGAGTGTAACTGACCTGCGGGCAGTACTCCTGGTTGTGTGAAGCGTCATGCACGCTCGACGGCTGCCGGCCGCTCTCCTTGTCGCGACACACCGACTACTCTCCACGGACTGTACTGATGTCTCTGTAACAATAGAATTGAGTATTCAACGTTACATCCACATATATTTCATATTTTAGTTCATAAATAATTATCTATATGCATTGTGCTCTGTACCTCTCTGTACTCGGCAAGTTCTGTGGTTCAAATATACCCAAAGAGCTTACAGTGCCCTACGAGTCCAATACAATAATTCCCTCAGGCTGTTGTTGAGGAGACCGCGTGTCTGCAGTGCATCGGCTACGTTCGCCGAAGCACACATAGATGCCTTTGATTCTTTGTGGCGTAAAAAAACAGCGTCCTTGCTGAGCAGATTGCGTGGTAGCAGCAACAGCATCCTGAAGGGAATAGCTGATAAATTTGACTGCCCACTGATTTGGCCCTTCATTAAGATGACTAAATCAGTGCTAGTCATTAATTACTAACATAGATATAAGGAGAAAAAAACTAATTACTAATAACATTATTGTTTGTATTTTTGTAGATATTGATATCGGGCTGTGTATTCGTATTGGACTGTGTTGTCGGTAAATAAATAAATTATATTATATAATATGTACAGTCTCAAACGAACGAAGATTGAATACAATTTCCTGCGGACGATAGGCGTTGTAAGAGGCGACAAAACAACCCACAGCCAGGTGGTAGGGCATTTGCCCGACTGGATGGCTACCACCCCTGGTCTAAAGTATGTCGCCATAAAAGCTTTGAGTTGTGTTCCGGCATTAGTGACCAGGATCCTGTCTCCCTTAAGAAAGCAGTAGCGCATTTGTAGCAAAGCTTTGGTGTTGTAAATATCCGTAGGCGATGGTAACCGCCTTCCATGAAGTGGGCCTTCTGCCTGTCTGCTGAACTCCTGCAATAAAAAAAAGTTACGCGATTAATCCACTAAAAGAGGGTAGACAAACGTCGACTTTACGTATTAATAACTAAAGCTGGCTGATAAAAAAATACACAAGTGTGACGTCAACAGACCCATATATTAAGTGAAATGACACCGCGTTCATTCATCAGATTATTTTGTATAAAAAATATCTATTCGGAATTAGGCGGTTCTACGTCAACGCCCCGCGGCCTGTATGATAGATAGCTGCACATAAAGTATATTATTTGCACTGTATTATGGCGTGGGTGACATTAGGCGAGCTGACACTTTTCACTTTGAATCTTATCGCAATGTACAAATGTAATTTAACATTTTAGCTGTTATACCATATCACGGTCGTATCATACAGAATCATTACCTATATATATCGTTTGACTTAGAAAATTAAATTAGTTTACCCTGCTAGTATGTTATTGTCTAGAGATGAAGTCAAATTGAAAAAAAAAAGTGCTATGCGTGTAACGTAATGCTACACGTATCTTTAAATAATTGTTTTAGATATTTATAAAGTTAAATGAAACAATAGACCAATATATATCATTATATTAAGACGTGGAATAAAAACGTTGTACCCCCTTTTACGAGAAAATTGCGCGGACGGAGTACTATGAAATTTCGTACACTTCTAGCTTACGTAGAGAAGGAGTGCAGAATGCAATTTTTTTTTAAATTGTTCATAAAATATACATTAAATCAATAAAAAAACTTTACACACACTAACATGTATCTGACACACACACGCATATATACTCTTATGTTTATTGTTAACGTCAAACTAACAGTGTAGCCTTGGCGAAATCTTTGATTATAGAAGTATAGTCTTTAACAACAGAACCTTAATAATGTTCAAACTTATAATTTAAATTAATTATGGTCTAATTTCGACCACTAGTTTACATAAATACTCGATTAGACTGCCTTAACTGATTAAAGAGTCGGAAACATCGAAAACAAAATTATGTTCACATGTACTATATAAAATGGATTTGCCCAATGTCATTTGCCTAGTAATGTAACAAACATTGACAGCTGTCACACGCACCGTGCTACAGCGCAAATAATTCATACTTCCATGACGCCGACGGCAGTATTTCAGCGCACTAAATACTTGCGAGAAAGAACACGAAAACCCCTTCGACGTTCTCGTTTTTCGCACTATTCTCGTGACAATGTGTAGGGGCCTCCCTATACGCCATGACCAAATACCAGTCATCTCGTAGAAACAAAAGCATGTTACGAAACAAAAAGGAAAGGGGGGTTACCAAGGTGATCCTATTTAAACGGTGCGGCGTGCGTGCACGCGTCGAGAAATCAAAACAAAACAAACATACGCAAAGTGTAATATGTGCGCGCGCGCATTTTACGAGGAGAGTCCTTGAGACGGGCCACTGTCATTGGTCAGCGCGCGTGCGAGCGTGGAATTAACTATCGGCAATAAATAGGCTTTCCATGTTTTTAAGAATACAGTGTCGTATTCGGTTTATAATACGCTGGAAACGCAATTCTGCAATAGTCTTCAGTTTATATTATTGCGAATTTGGTTAACATAATTTTCGTTCATACAGGAACGGAGAAACTACAATTTCCTGCGTAATTGTGATATAGAGAGGGATGTAAGAAGAAGAATAAATGTAGCACGGCTAAAGTGGAGACAGGTAACAGATTTATAAGCGTTTTGTTAATTAATATGGATGCCTCTTGGCTTGACTTGTGTAATAATGATAACATGGATAACGAGTATTGAAAAGTCACGCTGAACAAGGCAACCATTCGCGATTGATAACAGTGCAGCGCAGGTGCAGTATATCATTTTTGCAAATGTTTGCTTAATATAGTAACTTCCTTATCTCTCGCTAGTCTTCACACCTTATAACTCAAATTTTTATTCAAAAACGACTAGACCAATTTTTATGATTTTTGGAATTGTCTTCGTCCGGAATAGGATAATAAGATTGATGTAACTTCTTTTATTGCTACATCAATGGATAATAAGTATTAAATTATGATATTCATCAATAAAAAAACTATCATTAAAAAAACATCAATTTAGCCATTCATTTGTTATGACCTTTCCCGGTCGATTTCGGTCGACTGCATTTTAACTCATTTACATTTGTCTGATTTAGGTGGATTATTTTTATGTGTGTTCAAGTGGGTCCCGGAATGGTTTAGATTCACGATTGGGCCCGGTAGGTGGCGTCGCTGAACACCACTTTAACGGTGGGACCGACCTTGATGATTTTTTGTTTTTTCAAGCAGATCCGAGAATGGTTTAGATTAACAATTGGTCCCGGTTGATGGCGCTGCAATCGGTTTCTAGATTATTATTTTTTAAGGGCAAGACAACGTCTGCCGGGTACAGCTAATTATTCATAAAAAAGTGTGCGTCTCGGGACGCCCGACAGAAGTGATAACTTAAAACTAATCTAAGTTGAACTATTTAATATTGAAATTGGTCAACTTGAGAAAAGCTTAGGTTATTACTTAAATTTTATGTATATAGCGCGTGGGTGGACCGCTGCCGTTTGCGTGAGAGAAAGGGAAGCCAGACGGACTGGCGCCGTAACGCGTTACGTAACGAAGCGGTTTACCCTTCCATAAGAAGTTATCACTTCAAAAAATGTTTGTACGAATTACCTTTGAAAAAAGACGAATAACAATAATTACGTAGTAAACATATGTTGCTGGAGAATTTGTTGTGCCACTTCTTGCCCTTTAACAGTAACTAAAATTGCTTTGGAAGCGGTGGTAGACTCATAATTCTTATTAAGTAATCTGCAAGATTTCATTTTGAAATAAATACATTCACTCTTCCTTAAAGTGATTTTATTGCAGGCTATCTGGCAATCAAATCGGCAGTATATATAACGACAAGTCTGCAATGCGTCATTTACATAGATAGAAATTCAAGATACCACCACCCCACATTCGCCCACAAAATATATTGTTCTACGTGACTGTACGACAACTAATAAGTTATGAACTCTCATATCAGATTATATAAAACTAGCTTCTGCCCTCGACTGCGTGGAATAGTAAAAAAAAAGTAAGTTAATAAGAAGCCCCGATTTTGAAACATTCTTCATTGGTGCTCCGCTCTTATTAGTCTCCGCGTGATGATATATAGCCTATAGCATTCCTCGATATATTGGCTGTCTAACACTGAAGGAAATTTTTGCAAATCAGACCGGTAGTTTCTGAGATTAGCGCATTCAAGCAAATAAACTCTTCAGCTTTATATATTAGTATAAGAAATGTTACATTTATTTTTTTCGAAAAATAAACCCTAAATTAAACGGTTTAATTGCTGTGTTTCAATTTATATAGAACTGAGATATAGAAAATAAACAAATAAACAAAACGACCTTTATTGTTAAAAAAAGTTTCCTAGGTGATATTTTAACTGCTTTTTCAAAATTTTATTGTAAAAAAAGTCATGGTAACGTAATGGCTAGGCGCACGCGTCCCAAACTCGAAGGGCGCGGGTTCGATCCTGACCGGAACGCATGCACCACTTAGGCAGTTTTCTGATCTAATGTGCATATTGTTATAATTACCACGTGCTAACAGCGGTGAAGGCAAACATCGTGATGCAACCTGCGCATCGAGATAACCAATATATCAAACCTGCCAAGCCGCCTTGGACAATTGTGGCGGGTTTACTTTCCGATCTCCCACAGTGGTCGGCCTGAGCCCAGCAATGGACCGTTTATTGGCCGTTATTTTTAATTTTAACGCAAATCCTGGTGAGAGTGTGGACCCCCGGGCGACGATTACAGTCTGGCGATGGACTGGTGGCGAGATAAGTCACTCCTCGCTTGCTTATTCTTCCACGTCCCATTACCTTTTTCCGGCCATCGCATCGCGCCCGCGGAACTCATGGTCGGTTCTTAATCTTACTATCCATTCACTTGGCCTACCATCGGTTGAATTTTGACATTACTTGTATGAGCTCCATATGTGTAATTTTAACCGGCATTAAGGCAAATGAACGGTCGGTAGGACACAGGAACCGGCACCTAGTCAATGTAAAATCAACTTTGTAGGCCGGCCGGTGCAGGAAGAACATAATCGCTCATAGTTACCGTTACAAACGTAACATGAATTCGCGTGGCACGAAGGTCGCAGGTTTGTGGTGAATTTCAATTTTCGTTGAAACGGGCGTTCCTTGCACTCGGGCGTCCAATTACGGAGGGTCCGGCCAGAGGCCGCAATGCGGCACACTAAGTGATTTTGTGGGCGCGACGCAATATAACGTTTCTCTGGGGCAAAGTTGTCAAATTTATATCATGTAGATAGATAGATAGATAGATAACACCTTATTGCTCACCAAATATACATTTCCAAAAATGCACGATTACAATATTGTTATGCTAGTAACAATAGGCGGCCTTATCGCCTATTGTTTCAAGCAACATAGTATCAGTATTGTTTCAGCAATATCTAGGAAACCTAACTTAAGAAATAGTTAACCTAATATGGTTTTTAATTTCCGTGGTCAAACCGTCACTATACATAATTCATCAAATAAGAGTTGTAGCGCCTTGTAGTGACGCGAACGCCAAGGCATTGAATTAGCAGAATCGAGCTCCTGGTAATTATAGGTAATGTAAACTTCGACAGCGGCAGTACTAATAGTCAGATATCACCACGCCATTAGGCCTTTTGATGGTGTTGGATGTAATGTAAACTTTAACAGCAAAGTTGATGTATTTTCGCTAGTGACGTTGTTGGCGTAAATTACTGGTCCATGTGTGATATATCGATACTTTTGTCGAAGAATATATTTCTTCGAAATTATATGATGAGCGAGGGCTATATTTATACGAATAACTACTTAAATAAAATATCATAGTAGTTTTAAATATAGATTAAGGACATTTTTGATTGACAAATTATATTACATTGTTAATGATTATTATAATGATAGACTTTAAATTACCAAGGTATTATTTACTAGTGGATTAATTTTGATTTTTATGACATTTATTTTAAAGAACGACTTAATTTAATTATTACTAACACTATTCTTATTATTCTAAATTGTTTTTTAATTTGTAATATTGATGTAATATTAATACCAAATAGATAAGAATTCTAATAATAGGCACAAGTATTTGCACGCCCTAGACTGTCCTAGAGGTAAAAACATGTGAATTAATGGAACAAACCTACCATCTTTTGTATGTATCATGTTTTATGCAATAAATGATTATTTAAATAATGTTTTTGTGTAAAAACTGACACATTGTCAAATTAATCAGAAAAGTGACATTATTTCTTATTACTTTGAACAAGAGTTCTTGTAATATGAGAGAGAGAGAGATAACACTTATAGCCTAAAAATAATAATAATCGGCAGACAAACGCACACATTGTATATCCCCAAATTAAGCAAATTACGCTTGTGTTATGGGTAATACACAACGGACCACTCTGGGGCCGATCCCAGACACCCAGACCATGGTAAATAACGGAGAAAATACGTTTCCGAAATTTACTATACCGGGAATCGAACCCGGAGCCTCTGCGTTGCAGTGAGGTAGGCCGGAAAAGGCTTAGCCCACTCAACCACAGAGGCCGTCAATATTCTAAATGTGCACAATGGGCGGTCTTATCGCTAAGAAGCGATCTCTTCCAGACAACCCGTGACAGGAATAAAACAGATTATATTTGTTAAAGGTGATATACATAAATATTATTGTATTCATTAATGAACATAAAAGTATGTAACCAAATGGGAAAAGTAATTTAACATCAAAGTGCTAAGACAGTGTTGTTAATGGTACAGAATTTTAAGTATCCACCGATTAAATGAAAGCTGTTTAACATAGCCGACACGAGCTAAGTGTTACCGAAGCTCTCAAAAGAATTCAGTGTAGAAAATGTAAACAAATCCAAACAAACGTGTCAATGCCAAACCTGATGTCTGTTAATGCTTTTTAGTGTTTAGCGGGTGACTTACTAAACATGAAAAAGTTACACAGATATTGATTCCTAACTGGGGCTATTCACAGGCCTTTGCTGGTTACCGGGTACAGTTGCTTCGACAAGTATCTGCAACAGATTGTGGCATGTCTGCCTTTCACTCAGTGCCACCATGTGGTGCACAAGACTGCACTCCATACGCTGGTCGAACGCGCAGCATGAGCACCGCAGATTTGAGCTCGAGGCCATCGTAGGTCCGATCGATTCGCTGGGTAGTTTGGTCCAGGCTATGCTGCACGAGACGCTGAACGAGAAACGGAGAGAGGTGCGTATGTGTCTCGTGTGTGCCGACGTCATTCGGGGCCCCAGAGACGCAGATATGTGCAAAATCTCCTCCGGTAATTCTACTGCAGGGGTCCTCCAGATCTGGGGAAAGGAGGAATCAACTCTTGTTGACGAAGTGAGTTTGCCTTTCCCGGGGCATTCTCAAGCACTGATGCGCAGGGTTAGTGTGGGCGTAGATAAGTTCTAATGCCTAGTTTACGCAGTGCGAGCTAGTGTACGAATCAGCCTGCCGAGTAGCTGCACTGCAGTAACTCGCACTGTTTGGACGTCACTTACAAGTAACTCGCATCCGAGTTGCTTCAACATTTTTTTGTTTTTACTCGCATGCTCGCCCGCCAGCAACTCGTACGTGATAGCAGCTCGACCGTCGCTAGCATCGTTTAGACGCGTTCGGCAGTAGCTCGCCAGTGCGAGCGGGACAGTCGTCGTGAGCGGAACCCGTGTTTTGTGCTGCGCCTGCGTACAGTGTTTATCGAATTCAAAATGGCGGCGGATAGATGGTCGTCTGATAACAATATTTTATTCATGAAACTATACAGGGAGCAAGGAAACCTATGGAATTGTTTCGATAAAAACTACCGAAATAGAGATATGAGTAAAGCTTTTTGGAACATGTCGCAAAAGAAATGCATCTAGGTAAGACCAGCGAGGTAACTAAGAAAAAAAAATACGAGCCACCTACAACCAAGAAGTGAATAAAATTGCAAGACTGGACAGCAGCTACTAGCGTCGTGTAGACAGCAAAGGCGAGCCGAGCTGCTGGCGTACGAGTAGACAAGCCGAGTGGCTGTCTACTGTCTGGTCAGCAGCTCGCATCGCCGTAAGTCTCATGCTTCAACATCGATTGATGCTAGACATCGCTTTCAGCATCCGTGACTGCTCACGCCCTGAGGCGTAAGAAATTCGCTTCTTTACTTTTCAGATGTTATTTCTCCAGTTTCGAAGAAAGGGTGGTTGTTTAAGGCTATTCTTTGTGCTTTTGTGTTCTGTTATGTCTGTCCTACTAACACAGATTTTTTTATTGCTGAACCACAGCAGACAGGCTGACGGCTCAACTGGGATGGAAAGTAGTTACCGTCGCCTATAGACATTAGCAACAGCAGAGGTCCTGCCAATGTGCTGCCGACCTTGAAGGAGAAACTGGCCACTGATGTCGGAACATAACTCAAGTTGTTATGGCGACATACTTTCGACCAGTGCCATCCAGTCGGACAAATGCCCATACACCTGGCTGCGGGTTGTTTTGTCGCCTCTTATGACAGGCGGCTCCAACGCAAGAATTAGTATTCTTTTCCGTTATTGCACGGAGATGTAAATAATATGTATTACTTTATAGTATTCAAGATAACAAAGTGTTATTTTTATGTATAATTGTGGTTGTTGTAACTAACAACGAAATAAATAATTGTTATTAATATATAATCTGATATACAATTATACTCTCGATAATGGCATTGAATATAGCATACTTTTATCTCGGAAGTTATCACGGGTTGTTAGGTATCCAAAATTTACTCAATACAAAATTTTAGTGAGACCATAATAAATACCTAATAAATGTAACACATAATGTCAAGCCTGTTTCTGGCAGGAATAATCTCCCACTTGAGACGTTCTCGGCACACACCCTTGATTACATCTCATTGTGCACGCGCACTTTTTTTTTCAAATAAACAAACAAACAAAATTCACAATGTTGAAACTCATTGGTCCGCAAACTAGGTCGACCTGTAACCTCAGGGACCTCCATCTTAATGGTACAATTCGGATTATGAAATTATTTATTACAGTTACATTCTTTATTATTCTTTACTCTTTATTTGTTCTTCCAGGCATTTCTTCTTTGACTATAATGCAGATGTACTATTTGTATGGTACGTATCACACGAGGCAAAGATACGCGTGCAAACCGAATTAAACACGGATGCACGTCCACATAACTCAAACGTCTATCGATACAAACAAATAGTTATAGTCAGACCGCAAAATGTTTCGGGCATTCGAGTGTTTTATTGTAACTTTTTATAAAATCTGAAACGTTTATTTCTGGATTAAAAGAAGATTATCCGTTTATAAAGGGGATCTGGTAACTATTTAAGCGTCAAGGTTAACTCGGGAGGCAATTGAAGAGAAAATTTCTTTGGGCATTTTTGGTTTACAACACGTCAGGCTCAGATACAAAATTTTCACAGAGACAGGCAGACTGATGGAAAGGGGCCATCCACAAATTACGTCACAAGAACTTCATGATTTTTTGACCCCTCCCCCGTCCTTGTCACAGCTGGAGACATTCATGAGACTCCTCCCTCCCTAGTGTGACATTACATATGCATGCAATGTTACATCAAGAAATTATTAAATTAAAACAGCAGTTCCGTAATTACTTCTATTTTCATTGAAATAATTTTATTATTAATAATAATTTAAACACTATGCTCATATAGATACCGAGTTGGAAATATTTTGATGTCTTTCGTTGATAGTTCAAATTTCGTGTTTAAAAAATATATTGGATTTTGAAATGTGACGTCAGGAAATTTAAGACTTCTCCCCCTTCTCCCTTAACTTGTGACGTAACTTATGGTCGGCCCTTAAAGTGGTTTTCGTCGCCTACAGATGTTTGCAACACCAGGCGCGATGCCAACGCGATGTTAGCTTTTACACTTCACAAACATGTAGAATTTCAGCACATTAGAAGATGTGAGACATCCTTTTTCTCAGCAATCGTAGGTTTTTTTTTTGAGGCGAGGGAAAATGCTAACCGATTTACGGACTCTCAGGGCCGTCACTAGGAAACGGCGCGCATCCCACCGGGGGCGATAACGCTAGCAATAGTATGCTTTGTTTGCGCTTCGTCCGCGATGGCTTGACACTGAGGAGTGTGGAAGACTCAGAGCGATGCCGCACGGGCGAGCAACCTCAATACCCACTAAAAACCCCCTCCTCCCGTCGACCCTGCGCTTTTGTTGTGAAGGAAAGACTGAGATATAGAACATAGTTACGCAACAGTCGAGAAGCAATCGTAGGATTACCTCAAGGTTGACCAATTTACAATGCGAAAAAATAATAATAATAGCCCACGAGGCAGTCAAGAGTCGAGTCGGACAACATTCAATGTCACCACTCCTTCGCAATAATGCTTTTGTCTTATATCACTGTCAGCTTGGGATGTCTCAGCGAATCAACTCGAAGCATTAAATTCGATTGTGGAGAGCCAGGAGGATGATATGACGCTGGAGGAGGACATCCATATACGGCGCAAGTTCCGAGGCCTACGTACGTAACTGTTCCATGACAGGACTTAAAGTGCCGAACATCGACGCAGGGCTACCAGCCTATCGGTTTTCTATCAGATACAGTTTTTTTAACCTGATCCTGCTACCTACCTCCCTCTACCATCGTACAACCAAACGCAATGGAATGCGGAAATTACATATTGTGAAAACACTGTTGCGTCAAGTTACATTCACCAATTTATTGATGTATAATTTAGCACAGCTAAAGACTGGTTAGTACATGAACGTACGTGCGTGCTATGCAAATACAGATAGATGATATATAACACTGTTAGAGCTGCCGGTAAGATTGGGCATTTGTCTAATCTAAATCATCACAAATGTCCAATCTTCTAACGGCCTTACTTATAATAAAATCGTTAAGAAAGGATTAACCATCTCTTAAATAAGAGACTCTTAAGCCCTAATCAATGGCTTTTTCAAATAAAACTTGCCATCTTGCCTCTTAGCAGTCACTTAAACTACCTCTCAATATAGGTTATTTTTGACAGTTATTTATGAGTTACTTTACTACCACCTTTTATCCTTAAGAGCTTATGGGTAAGATTTTCGTTAATCAGTTGGTGAACAGTTTCTTTAAACTTAAGAAATTATTATAGTATTACTGGATGTATAAATATAATATTCATTAATATTGATTGAAATACTGGTGTGCACATTCCGAAAACAATAAGGTTTCAGTTTATATAGTCTAAGTTAAGTTAGGAACAATTAAAAGAAATTAATATACGGCAAGATTACAACTTTTGCACTCCCCTCTCGGGCGATTGTGCGATGGGCTCTCGCCAGTGGTGCCTCGCCCTATCCAACGGGATAACCATCATCGACACAATATAAGTCGTGCGCAGAAGGCTTGCCGATGGTCGCCCCTCCCGCTTCCTACCACTGGGGCCGGGGCTTGTCTAAGTAGTAATAAGAACTAGACTACCGGCCGCGGTTGCGGGAGGCGGGAGAGGTTATCATAAGCATGGTGCATCCTAAATTATTAAAAATCTTCGCTTTATACCAGTCGAAATTGTGGTCAAAAATGAATCTATAATTTATTTCCACTTCCTTGAACTGTAAAGCTTCTAGAGAGCTTTCCTCTTAAATGTCTTGAAAATTTTAATTCAGTTCTCAACTCAGGTATTCCTAAAACTGTGGAGTTTATTTTTTTTAACATTTTGTCAATACCTCAGTTTGTCTGATGTACTCTAGCTAAAATACTTATTCAAAAGCGAACTCCAGGTTAGTTCTACCACACACATACACAATAACAATAGAACATCCAGACCACGAATCGTACACAGGAAACAACCGTAACGTCGTCTCAGCAGCTCAGTTTACATTGTAGGACAATGTAACGAGACACGGGGAATGCCAACGATGCAATATGTTTATTGTTTACATTACTACGAACCGCTGTGTGCAAGACACGGCAGACTGCGTCCGGCACATATTCACTGACGAGTTTAATAATATATACCTAAAGGTCAACATAACTATAATGTTTTATGTAAATCAAAATCACTAGCGTCACTGATTCACTTACTATACAATATTATATATTGATATACAGAAAAGATCCAAAAAGCCTTACAAGAAATTATACACAACTCAAGGTTGTTATGACGACATATTTTAGACCACGGATGGTAGCCATCCAGTCGGGCAAATACCCCCTACCACCTGGTTGTTGGTTATTTTGTTGCCTCTTACGACAGACCGCCCAAACGCAATTGTATTCTTTCTTCGTTCCTGCACCAATAAAAGCGGCTACACCTAACGTGTCCTTTAACTCTTTAAAAACAAGTTAATTGTTAAATGTGGACTAAATAAGATTACTTATATTCGTAATGTATTTTATAGAAGATTCATACACGGTTACCTGTTTCTACGATTGCTTGGCAAAGGTAGACCCTAAAGAGACGCGAACCTAGAATAAACTCGACGGAGCACACCGTGCGGGTGAAAACGTAAACATCCGCCGTGCCGATTGTTAAACATTGTAGACTGTACATCAGGGCTTCCGTTCATCTGATACGAATGTTATCATTGTGTCCGACGGCATGTTAATGTATCGTGACATGCAATTGATACAATCGAAGCGATAGTGACAGCAAACTAATGTCGATCGCCGATAAGTGCGATCTAGCATCAGTTTTGTTGCCAAGTAATGACGCACCGCTGCGACGAAAACTATCCAGCTAGAGGTTGTATATATTAAAATTCTTTTTTATTGCGAAGCTGGTGAACAGGTAAACTACCGTTGCCTATAAAGTTTTCCAATGCCAGGGGCAAAACCAACAACACGTTGTCAGCCTTCTAGATTAGATAAACGAAGGTACGATAAGGGCATGAAATAGAGGAGTCAGACTGGGATAGAGAGGATGGGATTGGAATAGCAGAGGGAGAAAAGAAAGAGAAATCGGGAATCTGCGAGACTTTAGTCATTTAATAAATTAGTATTCCTTTAGCGCGTCACTTATTAATTACTTACTAGACAGAGCTTTTCACGCGCCTTCACTCTCGTAAACATTTAACTCTATGTCACGCAGAAACTATCCTATTATGTGTCTCTGTCGACACAGTGTTGGATGAAGAAAGCATGTAGTAATTTGCCCTTAGTTGATATTTATAGCATAAAAACTCACCAATTTCACCATGATTATATACCTCTTTCTTTCACTCACCAGCATGCCATCTCTTTCCTTTATGTGACAGATGTAAGTAGCTGTCAATTCATATGCATTGTAAATTTTGCCGGTAAAACATTGCAAAATTTGTAAATTATTTCAAGTGTTAAAACTATTCAATATTAATTGAATTTTGAAGTGTTGAAAACACAGTGATAATATATAATATAGTATTTCATTATAACACTTACCATTCGTCTTTTCATTGTGTTATAATAAGTACAAAAGCAAGTTCAGGTGGAATGTGCAACATTCGAAATCTTTGGTGATTTCTGCTATTAACAGCTTTTCGAGTGAAACCAATTACGATGAATTATCCTCTTTTTTTTCTCAAGCTCGGACGAAGGGAAAAGTATTTTGCCTTATTCCACTGAACAAGAAATGTAAGTACAATTACGAGTTTTCAAACAAGATTTGACTTGTTTTAAACATCTAACTGAAAATCTCAGAAGATAATAAGACACCGAGGTTACTAAACCAGTTGTTTATAAGCTAACCAAGAGTTGCGATTAAAATTAAATTTTGATTCATATGATTGAAAGGACGTTTATCACAACTTGTGTTGTGCTAAGACATAATATTTTTCCTTGTAATGTAAAAGAAGACCACATATCGGTGCAGAACTATTGTGGACAAATTTGTTTTTTATAATATTCTAGAACAATGACAATTTCTGAACAAAGGCTATAGCTGGATAAACATCCAGCTGCTGCTGGCTGAAGTTGAACAATTTTTATAATTCAGTGATAAAGCACTGGGGTGTGGTATAGATAGACGGCACATGTACTTATTATTTGAGATATAAAATATAACTCGGGTGGTTATAAAATAATAATAAAATAACCATGAAGTCTAAGACGGGTGCGAAGTGAAGCGGATCTGTTCAGGGTGTGTAGGTGTGCCGTGTGACTATAACCCACCCGAACACGGGTCTTCTAGACAAGGGCTTGTAAGTTAAGTCCTTACAGGAGGCACCACAACTGATTTTCACCAAAGCTTAGTAATTTGTACATTACTCATTGACAGAATTAATAAGTCAGTGGGACCAATGTCCCATAATTAAATAGAGACTACATGGCAAATTATTTGTAGTCAAGACTATGTTATTGTCCTAATGTTGTAAAACTTATTATAGCATAATTGAGTGCCTTACAAGGGTGATTAAAGTTTAAAGATAAGTAGCTACTTTAAGTTAAAAAGTACATACACATCTAATGTCTTAAATGACAAGTGATCTAAGTCTTACTAATTAGACAGCCAAGTTTATAAATCTTAGTGTAAACCGTTTATACTACACAACACATAATGAGAAAAGAATTCACCTATTAAAAGTAGTGAATATAACAGACTCCATCAAAAGATCTGCATTCAGATGCCTTTTGATAAAGAAGTCAGATGTTGATTTCTGCCCCCTTGGACCTCAGAGGTCAATCAATTCATATGTAATATATTGTAAAGATTTTATATTACAAATAGAGGAATTATTTAAACTCCAGATATATTGGTTAGTGACAACAGACATATTTTTACTTACCAATAGTTAAACCTCAGAAGGACATTCCTCTGAGTGGTTTCCAGCAAAGTTTAGTTACACATAACAATAAGTAATGCTATTAATTACATGTGAAGGAGCAGGGGTTAAGATAACAGCTTATCATCTTACTATTATAAAAACATTAAAAAAAAATAAAAAAATAGTTTGATTAATGTTAAAACAGCAAAGTAGTGGTCTATTTGTATACTAATTTTAGACCTTATTTATACAAATTTATAGTATCATAAGTTAGATCATCTATGCTATGAGACTGTGACATTCTGTAAGATGATAAAAGGTATCTCAATTGATTTTTAAAGACTGGAAACTTAATTAATTAATTTCTTAGTTGCTCTTTCTTGTGGCTTAACATTTGCCAGAAGAGTGTTTGCTACTATAGCAAGACGGATTACAGAAATCCTATACACACCATACCCAATTACCCTATAGTCAATCAGGACGGATGGTCCTCGATTCTCAGGTTGCAGAAACTCTGAGAAGGTTGGATACGAGCAGGGCATATAAGTCATCAAAAAATCTGTCTTACAACCATCGCCATGTGAGCATTAGACCCCGGGTGGGATCAAATTATTTGCTAAAATGCCTAAGGTCTGTTTCCCTATTGTTATAACTGTTTGAGACACCAGGCGAGACAGTGAAATTGTCATATAGACCATAAAAAAATTATATATATTATATATATATATATATAAAACATTTGTGAGTTCAAACATGTGGAATACACATATTACTACTCCTAAAGGGGTTATGACTAAATCGAGATTTGCATACTATGCAATTTTAAAGAATTGACTTCACAATCACTGCAAATGTGCCTAAAATTATTCAAACAGAGCAGGCCAAGAGGGAATATCTATCCCTACTGTTTAGCAAGACCTGAAATAAGGTTGATCAGAGGAGAGCAGATCTCAGAACGAGTGGTCAAATAAGTGTATTATTCAGTCTTTTGACCTCAAATTCAGGTTGGGGTGTGCAGCTAAACAAAATTTGCTCACCAAATGGAAAGTGGGCTCATAATCAATGCCTTGGAGTTCAAAGGCGAAAGAGATGTATACTATGTTTGTAGCAATAAATGGTCAGTGGATGACTGAAAGAGGTGCATATTGTAATACATGGTGAGAAACGGACGTAATCCTTTGACCTAAAAAAAAAAAAAAAAAAAAAAAAAAAAAAAAAAAAAAAAAAAAAAAGTAAATAAATAAAGATGCCTACCAGATTGTTGAATCTCACAGAACAATCCAGCGTAACTCTCTTTCTCTGCCACTTAGCTCCCAGGGAAGCTAAACTGAACAATAAGCCAAATGTCAGATGATCCTCAAGTGCTGAGGTGGCTTCTTCTGCTCCAGGCCATGGAGGCTATGTTCAAAATTCGGAGCATCCAAGGCATGGACTTAATTCCATCAAAGTATGTATAAGCGACCCCAGACATCTGTGCTTAATTTTCTATAATGTATTCGGTAGAAATTTGTTCGTGCCTACCCCGCAAGGGACCTGGCGTGAAGTTATGTATGTATGTATTCGGTAGAAATGGGACTTTCAAGCTGGGCTTGGCAATTCTCCCCATCTAACTTAATAGAATACTTACTTACTTGAACTAGTTTAGAGGGAAATTTTCTTTTATTAATACCAAAATAGAACAAGGGCTTTCGGAGACCGAACTTGAAAGCAAAGATTATTAACAATTCTCATTTAAGACAGGAGGAACATCTCAGTAGAGGGGCAGCACAGACAGATAGATGGCCCCTTCCTGATTAAAAAGTTAAATTTTGAATGATCAAGTGTCTTACTGAATCACAAATAGCAAAGCTTATCAAAAGTAATTGGCAGACACCTATTTAATAATACTTACAATACAATTACTATATTTCTACAATAGAAATTGCCAAAGATAATTTTTGAAGGGCTAACATATATTACTTGTTCTTAAGTTTTGGTAATGGTATAAATTAAAGTGTCTATCTATCATATAATAAGATTAGCAGAGATATAAGATGATCATCAAATACTTAAGACCATTTTAGTTGTTAAACCAGAAACTAAAAATACTATCTGTCTGGAATATTAGCTTTTCTATTTGACAAAATTAAAATAAATAAATAAAATTACATATATATATATAATTTCATATTAGTAGCTGGATATGGCTATAGTAGTGGCCTACTACTACTTGCCTCAGGTTGAAGAATCTATGATGTGTTGACACCAGGACATCCTCAGACAATCAAAACTATTGGCTGGTAGCCACAATTTTGTTTAGTAAAAAGATTATAGATAAGATAATAAGCTGTCTAGCTGGATGTGACAGAAACACCAAAATTATTGTTTTGTCCTGTTCACACACATTAAACATTTCATAACAGTACCTAAGAGGTCCAAAGGCCTAGATAGAAAATGAGTACAAGTTTATACATTTCTATCATTTTCCTATGAGTACAAGTTTATACATTTCTATCATTTTCCTAAAAGATAAAATTTGCTTAAAGAGACATAATTACTGTTTTCAGATACATTGTATAGAATATATATATTTCTTTTGTAAATATATAATATAGTAGACTTAGTATCTATTAGCTAGATGTTGATACAAAAAGTTGGTTATAAAATAAATCAGTATAAGGGATGGCAGAAGAATCTTATAAGTATTGAAACATACAAATATTTCTTTTTATGCTATCAGATCTAGTCAAGATTAGCTATAAACTAATTTTAGTTGTTATTAAGACTCCTTAGTTATGTTTGTCTTTAGGTTTTCCATTTTTATTGGAAGATTCATAAGATAGGTTCTTACCAAGGAACTTTGATGCCTTATCATCTTATCAACAGTTTCTTTAAAATAATAATTGATTTCAGATATGAGGATTATTATTCTTTCTTTGTTTATTGTACACAAAATAGTGACATATAAAACTACAAGGAGTGGTGATATACCAAAACAAGATTAACAAGTCCAAAGAGAGTTTTCTTCCAGCAAACCCAGGGAGACAGAGAGGGACTATATTCATATAATAATATTAATTAATATTGTTGGAGATCGTGAAGTTATTTGTATTAATTTTTTATTTTCCTTCACAGACTAAGTAAAATTTTTAAGGGAAATCTGATATACTGTGTATGAAAAATATCTCTTACAGGAGATATTTTTAAATTTCTAATCATCATATGCATTGTATTATTTCACCAGCAGAGAACAAACAGGTCTTCATCCAACACTGTGTCGACAGAGACACATAATATAACTGTTTTGCATTCCAACAAAACAGGTATTATGTGTTGAATGATACACAGTGTTGCATCAAGTTTCTTGCTGATGTGCTGAAGACTATATGAATTGACAGCTACTTACATCTGTCACATAAAGGAAAGAGATGGCATGCTGGTGAGTGAAAGAAAGAGGTATATAATCATGGTGAAATTGGTGAGTTTTTATGCTATAAATATCAACTAAGGGCAAATTACTACATGCTTTCTTCATCCAACACTGTGTCTCATTCAACACATAATACCTGTTTTGTTGGAATGCAAAACAGTTATATTTTATACAATTATTAGCTGTTGCCCGCGACTTCGTTCGCGTGGAATTTAATTTAATTTGCTTTCCGGTGCAACGACGGCGGCGGCGTGCTCGTGGGCCTTTTATTGTTTTTCTAAAATAAAAGAAGCCTAACTTACTATTCATAACAAACATCAGCTATCTGCCAGTGAGAATCCCGTCAAAATCGGTGCAGGCTTTTCAAAGATTAGTCGGTACAAACAGACAGACAAAATATAGAATTTTTAGTGAATAGCTGTTATTTTTAACATTACAAACAGACACTTTAATTTTATTTATATGTATACACAAGTATCTTATAGTAAAGTCTCAACACTATGCAAATCGAATTTCAAGTTAATCGATTAAATTCTAGAGTGAATAGGAATTAAATATGCATATTATAATCAAGTGTACATTACAAGTGATCAAAACACGTGGGATCAATCTTCTTAAATATTCTAAGACTAAAGTAATTTATACCAAACAGAATTTTAGCAATTAGTTCAACTAATTACGAAGAACTAAAGAAAATTAATCAACGTCAAACAAGTTCGCAAAAGCATTCGATATAACACTATTTGTAGTTTGAAGGTAAAACTTTGCTCTTTAACCGATGCGCTTTGGAAATTTAACTCGAACACGAAACACAGCTCACAAAGGCTTTTCATCTCGCCAGATTCAATATGGCCGACTAATTTGAAATATATCATGGCGGGATGTTTTATCGTCACGCGAGGATTTCGAAATTAACACAACCATTATCTGCTTAAAAGACTGTACCTCATTTCAGAAAACCGTATTTAGGAGCTTCTAATTCAACTTCGTTTCAAGATTATCATCGAGTTAAAAAGTTAGATAGACAGACATTAATTTTATTTATTTGGCCAGGTGGTAGGGCGATGCCCGACTGGATGGCTACCACCCCTGGTCTAAGTATGTCGCCATAACAACCTTGAGTTGTGTTCCGGCATTAGTGTCTAGGTTCCAGTCTCCCTTAAGAGAGCAGCAGCGCATTTGTAGCACCTTTCGTGTTGCTAGTGTCCATAGGCGATGGTAACCGCTTTCCATCAAGTGGGCCGCCTGCCTGTTTGCTGAACTCCTAAATAATAAAAAAAACACAAAACTAGAAATAGCTAAAAGTTACATATTTCATATTATGTATTAATTATTAGGTCTAATCCGTAACTCTAATCATTTGAGGACCTAATGTACAATACATTATAATATAACTTACTATAATGTTAGTTTTACGGTGGTTAGATAACAAAATTACAGAAATATTAGTGCAAATAATAGACCGAATTTCACGTTTAAATTTAAAGGAGGAATTAAAATTAAAAATAATTAGTTAATTACTGAAAGGCTAAAAGTAATAATGTTAGGTAAAACAATAGACTGTGTAGTTCTTAGTACTAATATTGCTCTGTTCCTGTTACAAGAAATCAAATGAAGAAATATGGTATAAAGGTGGAGAGCAAAAGAATCAAATACAAAGAACTTCATACGTTTGTTGGCTTCTTCTTTATGGCCTTGGAAATAAACTTATTATCAAGTCTATGGTATATTTATGTACATTCGACAGCAGGAATAAGCAGTAGATACTTTACATAGCGATGAGATAGCTCGTATTATGCGATATAATCGGAGTTTAAAACTTCGCGAGGAAAGCCACATATAAACCTCTACATAAATACAAATTACAATATATGAATATATACAATATCTAAATGTAGTCATCGCAACCGATATACCGAAAGGGTTGAAAAGGTACCCACGTTTTCGTAGGTATCAACAGATAAAGGGTCTTGGGAGCATTCACATGTAACAACACCCATAAGCCGGCTATTTGGTAAGGAGTCCACGTTCACTGAGGCGTCCCAAACGTCCCCAACCAAATGGCCATTGTGTCAACTCAGAGAGTTATTGACAAAGTTGGTTCCAATATCTCCACCGAACTGTCCATCGTCGCTCGTGCGGAAACGCAAATTGGCCCCCGATCTGTATACAAACGAGCTAAGAGATGTCCAATGGCACATCCGAGAACATTTCACCCTCGGACGGTCAAGAGTGTGTAAGCGAGTCAAGATATTAGTGTACAGTCTCAGTTATAGGAGTTACGTGGTAGATATCTTATTATTGAGTAAAAAAATCCGGTCCGTGGAAGGACCAAGGTGTCCACTGTTTCTATCATTCGGAGGATACGAAACCCCCAAAAAATTATCGAAAATACCGCAATCTCAAAAGTTATACTCAACGGATCTTGTTAAAAACAAATTTTCTCTCTAAAGCAGTTATGACCATTGTCGCCTTGATGTGTCTCTAGAAATTTCCGCATTAGGATTAGTAAGACTAGTTCAGGTCAGGGGACATAGTTGTTATGCATTAGGAAGCAATATCTCGCCGCCCATTGACTTTATAAAAATTTACTAAACAACATTATAATTATTTCAACATATGACTAACAATAAACTATACATCTTGTGGTCGTTGTACACTGTGACATACATAAAAATATATGACGAGTTTTAAAGGTCCAGTTTTTGTAATTTGTTACAGAATTCTAAAAAGCAGTTTATCGGCATATTAATGTTGCAGGACTCGAATTAAAATGCCGTTGGAATTATTATAGAATTTATTAGAACTATACAAACACGTATAACACAGGTACAAATATAACAACACGCGCAAAGTCCGTCACTAAATAGATTACCGAATGTTGTACACACGTCTTGTTTCGCTTGTGCTTATCGCTCGACTGCCGATCTCTCCATTGGGGCATTGCTTTATACTGCACAAATACAATATGTCTCTCGGCCGCGTAGACTGAATTTCTTAGGATCACACCTGGCTAATTACTACCATAAAAGATTACAATACACAATGGGCTTTATTCTAATCACAAATTTTAAACACAAAGTAAACAAAAGAAGTCCAAATGCCGAAAAGGTAATAAACTGTAGGTGTGAATTGTTTTTTGTCGACATTCAGTAGAATTTGTAGATTAAATATAGAGAGTAGAAATAATACCGTATAATATAATCGCGATACTCTTTAACTTAGACCGCAGCGAATTTACCCGAGTGGTATAAGGGCACAATATTATCAAGCCCATATAAACTCGCATATAAATAGCTTTTACAACCAGTTCCCCAAAATGGTTGGCAAGGTCTTTTGCAAACTAGACCTATTACAGTCGACAAATTGGACCCCATTTGTACCCTGGCTACAAATAGCAAATATGTTAACAGAGCTCAATTTCATGAATTGTAAGGATAGAAATACAAAAACAGTTTTACTAGGAAACCAACAATTATAGTGTTGGCGAGTGGTAGAGGTTAAATTTATACTTGAGATGGCAGAGAGTAGTATTTACTGCCGAATGCTGATGAGAACTGAAGAGAACTCTATTTTGGAAACGGTTATCTTATATACAAATATTGACAAGTAGTACAGCTAGTATAATGCATAGCACAATGTGTGAGCGAGGTAGAGCAACTATTAATAAGGGCGCACCCGTATTGCGCTTGCTAATTTTCCGTTTTCCGCTGCGACGACTGGATGTATGCAGCTCCCATAGTACCCCCCTCCAAGTGAAACGCACTCTTAGTCTGATGGTTCTGTAAGATCTCGGTGCGTAAGGTTGTCTGATGCGTGATGTCGAAGAAGAAGCACGGATGTTTTGTTTGTCTGGCTAGATAGGGTGACTGGCTGTAGCGGTGGTTGACTCGATGCTTCTTCGTCTTGCTCTTCTTGGCAGATGTATGATGGCTTGAGTCGGTCTAAAGAGACTCCACGTCACGGCTCCACATTTCTTCAATTCATACTTTTCTACTTATAACTAACTATAGGGTAAACAATACAACCAGGGTTGTCAGACTCCCCTACTCCTGTCCCCAGTGATTGGCACTCTGACAATGTATTCAAGAAATCTTAATATTTTTTTATTTTCTTATCAATTTATGGCTACAAAATGAGATTTCTTAACATTTTGAAAAAATGATAGGGCGCACCCCTTCAAGTTCAAGCTTTTCAACAGCAAAAGGCACAAAAAATATCTCTCGAGGGTGGTAGTATTTGCGTGGCTTGGTCGGTTCAGCTGTTTACCGCCGCCGAACTGACTGATCTAGCCGTATTTCGTAATTGGGTACACCTTATCCAAAATTCTCGTATACAATGGGCATTAATATCTTGCAGGGTTCACAAGATAGGAGCGTAAAGTCAAAGAGCCGACCTAGCGAAGCGAAGCACTATCAGTCATTCGCATACATTTTCAAGGCGCCACGTATACGTTACGCAAAAGCTGATAACAGTAGATCAAAAATTCATCATTACACTAGAGTGATTCAGTCCCGTAAAGAGGATTGCCATGAATCCTCGCGGTTATTGCCCAGCGAAGGGTTTAATCTGCAAACAGTCGAGCGTCAACACGAGTCACGCAGAGCACGCGCTTAGGCGTGACGGCGGCGACGGCATAGAAGGTGACACGAGTCAAGGTTGATTCCATTTGTCAGGTGCGAATTAGACATGCCGGTAATGGCACATGTGTCAGGTTTAACGGACCTCAGCTACGTTTGATTTAGCGCCTAGATTGCAAGCATCTCGTCATTGCCATTACAATACAACATCGGGATAAATATGCTATAATTATTTCTATGAACAGGAAATTGAGCCGTAAGCTTCATCGGTTCATTCCTATTTCAATTTAAAAGAATCAACCAAAATTATCCATATAGACAAACATATACTTGATTCATTCAATATCATTGAATAGCGTCATGTCCTATTAGTTGTGCCTTTCAATCAAAATGATTAAATTTGGTATATAAGTCTATAATCCATGAATAACAAAACGAGTTGATGGGGAGTTTCTTTCCTCTTCTTTTCCTTAAAACAGCCATAACTGGTTGCAAAATTGTGTACATAAAGCAGAAGTTAGGTTTAACTTTTAATAATGGGGTTCAGAAAGTGTTCTTCAGAAAATCTTAGTTTGAATAATAACTTTTGCATTCGATAAGAAAGAATATTAAGTTGCGTTCAAGCGGCAAGGACCGCCATAATCATTCTTAATCAAATTGATTCTAGTGATTATGCATAAATTCAAAAGTTTTATTCAAAATAAGTTCCATTGGAGAACACTTTTTGAAGGTCAATTACATATAAGCTAAAATTTAACTTTACTTTCTAGTATATGTACACCGCTTCGGAGTGTGTTATTGCTGTTAAGGACAATAAGCGGCAAGAAACTGCCCAGGAACACGTCTAGCTAAAAATTGATTAACTCAAACTTTACTTTTTGACGTGAAACTTTTTTATTTTAATAAATATCACTTTCCGAAGAATTAATGCAGTTGTAGCAAACAGTGCATACTTAGTAAGACAGACACAATAAAAGGAAACAAAAATATTATTAAGTTGTAATGACATTAACAACGTACTAAACTTGTATACTATTACAAGACTACAACATATCTCCATAAATTCGTTACATGCTTGGCAAGATAAAAATGTTATACAAAATACAATATAAGAGCCTGGAGCGAGCTGCTATGTAAATGAAGTTTTGTCATTTAAGAATTCTTCAATAGTGTAGTATCCCTTTTTTACCAAGATACTTTTTAATTTGGATTTAAATTAAGCAAATACACATTTGTAAAATTCGAGAACAAGAAAGAAAAATAATATAATCTAAACACACGACGACATCAACATTTAGTCAAAATGGTCATTAATTTTTTTCCAGATCTGCAGCATGTTGGTAATTACTACGGCAGTGCAAATGTGTATCAGCGACGGAAACTATTTACCATCAAATGGACCGTCATCCTCTTTACTCCAAAAAAAACTGATGTCATTATTTGTTCCCAATTTTCTATTACTTTGCATAAGCCAATTTCAAGCGTAAGTAACATAAATAATTCGATTTAATCAGAAATCTGAATATTGCCAAAATAATAATAACATTATTTTAAACGGAAATTTCATTGTCTGCCATGTCTATCTATGTCAAAAGTTAAATGGTTTAAGAATATATAAGTATAATGTTATTACATCATCCAATTTCCGATTGCTTGGAAGTAAAATAGACAAAGGTAAAGAAAAGGCCACAAGGCGAATGGGGAATAAATTTGATAAGCGTTAAAGGTTCAAACTCAAAACGTTAAGAAAAGTGATCAATCATTTCCGGCCACATTTCTTTTCAATGACACCTCACATTTTCTTTGCCAGTGAAACTCATATAAATTCAAGATTCATTCAACGTAATCGAAGCATAAACAAGATAATATATACGTCATTTATCATCCCGTTTAGTTTTTGCTTCAGGTTTAGACAGGGTTGAATCAAGTGACGTTTCCATCAGGGGTCCTCCAACATCTAGGGTGCGAAGGAATCAGGAAGAAATCAGGGGTTGGCCCTGTTGACGAAGCGAGTTTGCCTCTCTCGGGGCATGCTCAAGCACTGATGCGCAGGGGGTTTTAGTGGAGTAGTGGTCCATGGGTTACCTTTAGGGGTACCTTGCTGAGTCTCCACACAAGCTGGCATTACTTGCGCCATCTTCAGCGGATAACTCTCATTGCTTTGGTCTAATCCCAGTAAAGGACCAGGTAGTGTACCAAATGTATTTTCCCCTGCCTCAAAAACCAACAAAGTGACGTTTCCATAATTAAAATATAACCTCAAACATGTCTAGAAAACAAACATAGATTTAATACCAGTGGCAGCATCACACTGTTCACAGTGCTATGACGAAGTATTTGTTAGTGCACTGCAACAGCGACACCAAAAGAACGTGATCTTTTTTGCTATATTTGTCTATTTCTTGGAAACGATTTGGAAGGATAAAAAGTATTCAAGTGTGAGTTTGATTTAAATCCGCTCAGTAGTTTTCACGTGATTCTCTAAATGCATTTTCGGAATATGCTCGTCCTAAGTAATCTATCTCCCTGATTCTTGTCTCATTTTTAAACTCAGTGCACATACTTGACATCTCCAACAGATTTATTTGACAAATGAGATTTAGATCGAATTAGTGACCTTCTTTACATTATCTTTAACAGCCAAACCTGTAACCCAGACAGGACCAATATTAAAATTAATGGGATCAAAATATCCACAATTCCCAGACTATACCCGAATAAATGAATTTCATTAAGAAAGATGAGTTTTAAAATTAAAACTAATCTCTTATGCCCGGTATCTGAGGTTACTGGTTACAAATTCAATAACAATTGATTCTATAAAGTTATGTAATAGATAAACTTAGCTTAAATTTTATTGAGTTACTGAATATGTATGGAAACGGTCGATAGATATGAAACCGATAACTAGTATCAAAACTCGCCACTGGATGGATCTATTTAAGAAGGAATATCTAATCTTTATTTTACTATTATATTAATCTATCGTTACAACTAGTAATTTACCGAATAATTTTTATTATTTTTTTATTTATTATTATTGGTCAATTAAGTTGAACCAAGTTTAATTTAAGTTTATCGTAACACACCATCGTGTTCAGAAACGCAATTTTATAAGTTATTGTACCGACAGCGCTAATGAACAGATAAACTATAATTAAAAGTATCTCAGAAACCGAGCATTAGAGAACATTAAATTGAATATAGTGAGCGGAGCATTCAGTTCGCAACACAAAACAACCAGTCATCTAAATCCGATACTGCTTACATGGAAGGCTTCGTAGGACGCAGTGTGCCTATAGGGGGAGAAAAGGGGGAAGGAACGCATGCGCGTTGCCAAGGGATCGATTCTGATGCCGGCAGCTGCGACGGGCTCATGTAAACAGAATTTATAACTTGAATTACAAATTTTAAAATGTCTCGACATCCCAAAACATGATAAATATTTAAAGCAATGTTGTTTGTACCCTCAAGGTTTGTCACTCGAGTAAACATATTTTAGGGAAGAAGGACAAGTTTATTAAAATGATTTATTCTAATTCTTGCTTGTTCAACTAATTACTATATTGCTCACAAAGGCATTATCTGTAACGTTAAAGAATAGACTTACTAAAGAGATACTAGACATGTATAATGAAACTGAATGATAAATATTAGGTGTACAATTTCTTCGTAAATCATCGAACTATTAAATAGCAATGGTTAGGTCTTTTCATGCGTAGTCCACCAATACTCAGGCTGTCCACTTAAATCAATAGCAACCGATCATCAATCGGTCGGGTCGTTTTGCTCAAAATACTTTTTGCAAAGGAAGAAAATGCATTGAGGATATCCCGTTCCACGTGTACGAGTATAACAGGGAAGAAACGATCGTTCAGTAGACGTTTGTTCCGATTTCATCAATAGCAACGATGCGCTGTGAATAGATTTGAAAGACCTATTGTTGAGCAACAAAGATAGCAGGAATTTCTGAGAAATGTAACAGATATATAGGCAAGAGTGCATTCTTTAATCAGCTTATAAGAGCACAATAGTTATATAATGCAAAACCCAAAAGGCTTCAAGGAGCCGCTTGCGCAGATTCGTATGAACATGACAAGTATCAAAATAGTGGAACTTTATGCTATGTATTACAACTACCAGAGTACATCTACTAGACACGTATCAATTTCACTAAGTACTTTTTCGGAAGCGGCCGCTTCAGCCCTCAGCGCGTTTTTACAGATGTTGTATTAAAAAAACGATAGCCATTTTAACGACCGAGTCAGATAAAAGATAAAATAAAATAATTTCAATTATACGTGTTGCTGGGAAGTTACTTGACGCTTTGGTCTTTGAACCACCGATAATACGTTGCAAAGCGGTGTTCATAGAGTAGGAAGTAGACATACTTTTTGTTCGAATGATATTTATCAAACAGACTATAAATAATTATAAAATAAACAAAATGACAAAGTCCACTATTAATTTTGACTGGCAAGAAAGACTAACATTATAAAAGATCAACAATCAAGTAAGGGAATAAAACCAAATACAGACTTCTTAAGAGTACTCGAGACACTTCAACATAGAAAGTAGATGAACGCAAAAAACATCCATTAATAGAAGTTGGAAAAGTCCATTTTAATATTCTAGAGCGCTTTCATAGTACAATAAACCCGTTAAGAGCTATCTTTTCTGTTATGAAAGACTCGAGAGAAGCCGCTCGCTAAGCGCTTGTTCGGTTTAATATCGGCTGTAGTCTCATTCAATTTGCGATTCCATTATAACGACTACACAATATTATAGGAATACGTTTATATCTGCCAACATAGTAACAGACGCTTTCAGAAAGATTTTGTTATGAGTGACATGTTGTCGTACATTAATTCGAAAGCTGAAAGACTCTTGGACCAAATTATATTTTGGTAGCTACCTAAATATTCCGGGAGAATTGAAAAATACATTTAGAAACTACTTTCTATAGCCGAGTAAGAAAAATAACAATACGTTTGACTTCTATTCAAACGTGTTTTGTTTTCCAAATCAGGGTTATTTTCGTAAAATATGAAAAAAAAAATGGTTTGTCGTTCTCAAAATTTGGCTCAACAGCCTCGATATTATGTTGATATTTTCTGATATCTATATTTGGTAAGATTTGGTATTAAATTTAAACCTTTTGCTTCATCTACTATATTATTAGTACATTACTAATGGAATTTCTGCGTCCGACACAAACTCCTGTGTATGTTGTCTATTCAATCTAACAGGACATAATAATATAAAACATAAATGTCAATTCACTGGAGTACATTTATTTCAGATTTGCCAAATAGAAATAAGCAGTAAATGTGAAACTTTGGACTAATATTGTTATGAGCGTTTCAAAATCAACAACAGCTTCAAAGCACGACCAGGCCTTCCCGGAATGTGACTTACCAAATTAGTCATACAACATTACAAACACATAAAACAATATCCGCCGCAGATATTACGCAAACTTTTTGTAGTAAATCGACAGACGACGCGTTACGACTAACAGATTAGATAAAAACATGCCCAGATTGTGGCGTGCAAGTCAAAGAGGCAAATGGCACATTTCATTCAAAGCATACACGAGCCCGATAGATACTTATCAAACTCCTCCCACGCGATGGACTAATGAAATCTTTTGATTATAAGAAAAAAAAACATAAAATAAAGAAACGAAAAAAGAGCCAATAAGAATCTTATAAAAAGAATAAGCCGATTTACAAATTGATTCATAAAAGAAGGTGGAAAATTACATAGAGAAAGATAGATAGATAACACTTTATTGTACACCAATACAAACATGAACTTCAAGACTAAAATTATATCTAGTTATGTACAAAGGGCGGTCTTATTGCTAAAAAGCAATCTCTTCCAGACTTCCAGAAAACTTATTCAAATTGAGAGAAGTAACGCCCCAGTAAATAAGCACGTTTATATTTATGTTCAAACATGTTTGCTCCATCCAGGGCGCGTTGCTTTAGTATCTCACAACGCCCAAAATGCTCCGTCTGCCTTTCCACATGGCGACCACGGTCGTGGTGAAAACGTCACTAATGACGCCATTATTTTCGATCACATATCGTTCACAACGATTCATGTCAAAACCTAGTTCGATTTATTTATTTAGGTTTATGGCTTGGCAGCTAGGCCTTTAAGCCAGATCTTAGTTTACAATATAGTTTCTTCATTTTCTTAAGCCTATGTGTAGCACAGCTGACCTGTAGGTTATCAGCTGGTGCCATTCAACGGAGTTCTTGTGACAACTCAAAAGGCCAAATTTGACTATACAGTTCACATTTCAAACAAAACACATAATTACTACTCAAAAACTATCAATATCGTACAACTATTGTTCATTTTAGAGTAATTTTACACATTTTTAGAAAATAAAACGGCTTGTGTTTAAACGCCTACCAGAAATGCACCTATTTTACTACCAATAAATTCGAAAAGCCTGCCAGAATGGATAAATGCCCACCAAATTGTGTTTCAAGAAGTGTTGTAGAAATGAAGCTATTTTCCTTTTTATGCTATGCCATAAAAATATACAAACGTCTTTAAAGCTAATTTCAGACCTAATATTTTATATTATCGCTAAATAGATATTACCAATATTTTCTTTCACCACTTTCAATTTAGTCATTTTTGCTGAGGCAAAAAAGCAAACAGTCGAACGTACAATTATTTTTAATGCCAAATATAATATTGCGTATTCCAAACACATGTTGCTTGTTTATTGTTTTATGAATTTGATTAAAATATGATAATATAGCCAAATAAATACTTCAGTCTCAATATTACTGCAACACAAATGATTAAGGTAGGTAAAAAATGATTCACTAGTAGGAAAATAAAAAAAGAAACAAAAGTTAAACGAAGTTATGTTTTATTATATTTATAGGTACTTCTAAGGTTAATTTGTACTTAAGATTTATCAATGGCACTTTAAGGAACACAATAGTTAAAAACAGTCAATCTCCCTTTGCGTCGGAGTGAATGCTCCGAACGCAACCGGGATTTAACGCTCGGATGATAAAGAATCACATAAACTTTTTAAAAAACTAACAAAAGAAAATAATTATTGAATCAACAGAGGTTTTTTAGATTTAGCTGGGCGCACTCTCTCTCTTCTCACCAATAGGGATATTCCTAGCTTCAAGAGGTGATTCCACGTATTTCAGCGTGACAATGTGTGACGGGATTGCGTCCTGCGGTCTGTGCCTCACATGCCGGTGGCGACTGTGCTGGTTGCAGGGTAAATAAGTAAAGGGAAACGACTGTAATCTTAGTTTAACAATAATATATTTTGGATTCAGGTTGGATAATTTGATTACACTTAAACTATTTAGAACTGTAATTTTCGGTTTGAATGTTAGCGTTTTAGTAAAACAATATTTGGTGGGCATTTATCCATTTTGATAAGCAAAAAGAATTTAAATACAAAACGTACAATTATTCTGAAGAGTGTATATTTATTTTGGAAAGTAAAACGTTGTTTTTTAGGCACCTCGGTATAGAGTGGATTAAATTTATATGAAGTAATATATTTTATTTGGTGCTTAGTCTAAGGGCCAAAAAATATTTTTGTTGAGCATTTAAATTGTACCCAAATAAAACTGCACAGCACAACATCTCCTTTCAGTTCCCGCCAAAAACTCCGAGCTGGTTGGAAGCGGGCGTTGACCACAGAGCATTAATTCTCTCTATCTCTAAAATAAGAAACATTAATTACAAAATGTTCCTAAAAGATGGTAAGTGAAATATCACCAATACTAATGTCCACTGAGATATGAAGTTTTTTGCCTAATTTCAAGGTACGTTAGGCTAGAACGTCGTAATAAATACTCTGGTAACCTAATGACTACGATTCAATCTAGGATAGTTAGCTTTGATTTCCTAGACAATGGACATTATGTGATTTAAGAGTGTCATTGAGTAACATTGTTGTGTCTATGCTGTAAACAAATTGTCGCTTGGATGAGTTTTGTAAAATAGATGGATGCAAACTCTACCACATTATCCGTCAAATAGTTTATTGTTATAAAACGTAGTAGGTCATAGGTGAACGCAATAACCAAAACAACAAGTGCAATCGTCTTAAAATTACTTTTAAAGGACATTGATCGTTATAGTCGTACTATTATCTATAACTAATCGCATTATCTATAACTAATATATAATTAACATCTTTACCAACTAAATTCCTTCCAATGTGGTTTGCCAACAAAAATCCGGGATCGCTTAGTATAATAATAACAATAAAACTTAAGACATTAAAGAAAATTATCGGAATTAAGAAGACAAAGTGAAATGTTGAAGTTTGTATGAAAGTTTCTGATGGAGTTTCTAAAGATTTCGAAATTGAAATCTTAATAACAATAAAAACTTTTTACTTAAACGCTTATTGTATAAAGAGGGTATCAATCAGAAACCCTTTACGATATTTCTATTGTTTTACGAAATGAAATAATATTTTAAATTCCACCCGTGCTATACTAGATTTCACCTGCAGTTTCTTTGTTGGCCGAGATCAAAATGGATGGTACTAGAGTAACAACATTGTCTTTCGTCAAGAAATCGTCACCAGCATTAAAGATCACAAAAGTCGTACTGCGTAGACGTACGTAGACAAACGAGTTTGAAAATTGAAAACGACATATGAACTTATTATAGAATTGGTTAACACACCAAGCGGACGAAGCAGAAGTGAGACTTTTACATAAGCCACAGCGAGGAATAGCCGGATTTAGCTAGTAAACAAATAAATATATTATTTAAGGTCTCGTAGTACACATTAAATAATAATCTAACATTTGACTCTTAATTACTGAAGTTAATTATTTATACACAGATAGTCTGTACGTATTATGATGCGTATCCGGACCGCGGAAGGTCGAAACATCAAACCGCTAAATATTATTAAACCCTTATTGCCCAACTTGAAGACACACTTCGCATTTGTTGTTCCTCTCGTGAACAAAACGTCAGTGTAATTGCTAGCATTAATTTAACTATTATATGGTTCACTGAAAATAACTTGCCGACCCCTGGTCTACACTATATAACACTCTCCAGCTCTATGCAAATTCAGTCTAATCTGCCTGATAGACAGACACCAAGATATACTTCAAATTGATAGTAAACAAGCTCGGTGCGCTCGGCGAATTCTCGTGTAGCGTAATGTCACGATCCCCGTCAGACGCAGACGGTGCAAATCGAGGGCCGCAACGTCGTGAAAGGCGAGAGTGCGTTGACCCAATGACATAACAGCTGCCGAACAAACAGCCACTACACTGACTATGCCAGATTCACCGTCTGCGCTCACATTTTTCTTCACTATCACATAATTCTTTTGAGGTAAGTTAAGTACAACTAGCGTGTGGGACAACTGTCCATAGGCTATCAGTGCAACAAACTCCTGCAGCATAATATGTTTTAACCCCTGATACTACAATGCACTGTGCCGAACTTTGAAGGAACAGGTATAACACAGGATAAGGCAATGAAAAGGGATTTCAAATGATAAAAACCAAGGCTTCGTTATAGGTGCTCTCCTCCTGCAGCCTCTGCTTTGGCTTCAAGGTTATTCACACTGAACATCTGTTAGCTTATGAAAGCAGGATTGCCTACCTATTACATAAAAACTCTTTTACGCTTAAACTTTTTACTAGAAATTTCGTATTCTCTTTGCTCGACTAAACTTTGAACGTGATTCTGGAACAACAATTATCGTATGTTCATCTCCTTTTTTGTAAAATATCAAGCCACAAAAGGCGACTGGCGGATTTCGGCCTCAACGTCTACAAAGACAAAACTTATACTATATGTTGAATGTTTTAAGAATCGATTTTTTATCGTTTACGATATAATTAAATTCAAAAACATTGTTCTCCGATTCTTAAATCTATTATAATAATAAGAATCTAGGTATATTACGTGTCAAAATATCGATACGCCTGCGTAAAATTTTGTTGCTTATCACTTTTATATTCTGTTAGTTGGTTAAACGATTATTTATTAATTATCGATACCTGTTATTTAATATATTTTTAAATGGCAATACAAAACATTTAAGCATCTACTATGTCACTGTCAAGTTTCGTACGTCATACAAAGCTCTATCTATGGACTCGGTTCCTTTGCTTGACATTGTGACGAATATAACACAAATGCATAAATTATTCGTTGAAAACAATAAATATCGAACAATGACTGTTCACATTATTCACTTATACGTAGAATTAAACATTTTTTGTAAATAAAATTACGCAGTAAAACATTACCGTTTCATGTTCGCGCTAAAAACTCTAACATTATCGTAATGGAGGTTATGTCAATGTGAGACATTTATGGCCAAATTCTATTTTCAGCCAAGTTTTTGTAGAAAATGACAAACACGCATGGGTTTCTAATGAAATAAGCTACATTACAACCACAATTATGCGTGTAGGTGACCGGACCGGCGGCTTCTAAGAAAACCGCCAGCCTCCTTTCATCATAATAGTTCCAGTCTAACGTACTGAGACTGGAATTATTATGATGAAATTGGATGAATTAAGAATTGGGATTAAGATGATTGAAGGACGATTGAGGAATGAAGAGGGAGCAAACATAAATGATCTGTTTCCTAATAATCATCAATAGACAAAATGAGTTTGAGATATTCGACGTTGTAATACATAAACAACGTCGAATGAGTTAAAAGCCGTGGATATACGACCATATAAGCACTTAAGATTATTTTTGGTATCGAAAAAAAGTTTAATATAGCTTAGGCATACTCTATAGATTATAACATTAAAATAAAAGTTTTACAAACCTCTCTGTTTCTATTTATTTGGTCATCGGTAAAAGCAATTTCTCCCAACAATCGGATAGAAATATACTCCTGATTCGGACAATTCAAACACACAGGTGAAACAATATTGTCCATCAAAACCTCTTTCCAAGTCGCTTACTTGAATAATATTTGACATTCAAAGGACCCTTTGTAAGTCCCTTAAATTGTTCTTTGTTTTTTTAGGCACAACTGACACATGTGTACGTACATACGTTTCGTGTACATAACCTTATATTTGTTCAGTGTCTTGTAAACAAAGTTGTATTGTTTCGTTAAAACTAACAGCTAAAAGAAGGTCGTGGACTTTTAGTTGAATGGAATAATTTAAATCATTTTTTACACTGAGATTCTAGGTGTCATTGAATTGACCTAAGGCTATCTTACAGAAGATTATGTTATATACCGACAAAGAAATGCGCATCTGGTCTATTACCCTTACCGCATTTGGAGTTCTTTTGTTTACTTTGTGTTTAAAATTTGCAATTAGGCAATAGCCTATTGTTATTGTTTTCGTTCTTCGTTGGCCATTCGCAGGAATAATTAACCAGGTGTGCAAATTACGTTTTCTCAGAAACCCCAGTCAACGCGGCCCGTTGTTGTATTATACAGTTTAGTATAACACGATGCCCGAATAGGAGGGGTGGGGCTGTCAAACGAGGATTACGATACAAGCAAGACGTGTACATTGATATGCGATATAGTGAAGGACTTTGCGCGTGTTATTGAATCGTGCAGTTTGTACTAGTAGTGTCTAGTTATATTTGTACATGCGTTATACGTGTTTTTTTTAATTTTTTATTGCACGAGTTCGGCAGACAGGCAAACGGCCCACTTGATGGTAAGCGGTTACCATCGCCTATGGACATTTGCAACACCAAAGGTGCTACAAATGCGCTACTGCTCTCTTCAGGGAGACGTGTTTGTATAGTTCTAATAATAACGGCATTTAAATTCGAGTCCTGCAACTCGTAACAATAAATAGATAATCTTAATCTGTATAACAAATATCTAGTACAGGTAGGGTTAAATTTAAAACAATGAGTTTAATAATCCAATCATGGTGCTTTCAAAATACAGTGTAAACTCTATATAACGACACTGAAGGGGCTGTGCATTTTTTGGCGTTATAGAGAGTTGTCGATAAATTGAGAGAAGTCTGTTATTTTTGTACATCTTGTGCTGCATCAGTAATTTTGTTTTATTCTTTTACTTATTTTATTCATATTTTGGCGATATTGTGCCATCTTGGTCAAAAAGGTACTTAGAAAATTCGGTATTTCGGATTTCTTAGAAATTCGGTATGCATGATGCCGACAGTAGAGTTTATTATGGGCTAGAATAATAAAGCTATGAAAGAACGTACACAGCTGCGCAGTTTTTACTAATTTTGGCAACTTAAAAGGTACTTTTTAATGAGTGTTGAAGTGAAGTGATGTTGTCGTTATTGAGAGTAGGTGTAATGCTATATAGAGTGTATCATTGTATGGAAGACAAGCTAAAGCAATCAAGTCAAAGTGATTTCGACGCTTAAGGGAGTTTGTCGTTAAATCGAGTGTCGTTATACGGAGTTTACACTGTATTAGACATACAAAAAATTACAGTCAATAAATTATTTATTCAGTATGTAAAAAAATATAAAGCCATAAGCAATCTGTTTCATTCTTAGACCATTTGGTTGAATGGTCTAAGGTTTCAATGGATTATCACTGAAACAATCAAATTTCTATGACCATCGACGACACTTCGCGGTCCGATAGCAATGAGTGAGATCAAGATTTTTAATGCACAGTATGTAACTAGCGTAGACTGGTGTTAACTAAAGACAAGCGCCATGACGTGTTCTCTTAAACTAATAGTGGAAAAATCTGATAAGAACCGGCGCTCGATTGCGTGTAGTTACCGATCGAAAGAAAACAGCGGATGCAAGTTGCGAGGCAAACTTAAATGAATGTGCATTTTTGTGACTTGAGTTCTTTTATAGATGAACGTTTCTAGTTTTTAAAGGTAAAGCAGAGCTTAGATAGCTATAGGTTATAGAGCAAAGAAAGCTTATTTATACTAATTAACAATTACTAGTGGTCGCCCGTGGTCGAAATTCGACCATAATAATTAATGTCAAAGACTACTTTTATAATCACAGATTTCGCCAAGGCTACACTGTGAATTTGACTTGAACAATAAACAAAAGAGTATATATGTGTGTCAAATATATAGTACCTAGTGGGTGTAATGTTTTTTTTATTGATTAAGGGCCACCTGCATAACGATCCTTAAATTCATTTAAGATAACAACCTTAAATACAATAAGCGTCTTGCACAACGCAAAATTTTCCCGCTAAATATGTTTAATGTAATATGTCAATACATTTTGTGTAAAACGTATTTAGGCAGTTTAATGTAAGTAACTAATTTTATTTAAAGGCGATCGTTATGCAAACGGTCCTTAACAAGGTGATAACTGACAGAATGCGTTTTTAGATCATTTTCTCAACCATTTTTACAGTAGTTATACACACTTTATTGCGGTGAAAAAAATATATGTCAATCTTGATCATATTTCTGAAGTAAACTTTGTACTCAGAACGCATTTACGATAAATTTTCTCGATAGAAAATAATTGCAAAGTAACCTCTAAACGAGTTATTCAATCTTGGTTATTGTTATTACTGTTAATCGTACATCGCTAAAATAAATAACAGTAACATATTATATTATAACAAATTCAATTATAGATCTTTTATTGGGTTACTTAACTTAATTTGGAAGTAATTAATTATTTTATTAAAAATGACTGCAAAAATCCCGCCTGCCGGTCCCAATGTATGGAATTTATCATAACGCCCGAGGCTTTCGTCTAAACTGCACGCGCTGCTCTGCTCCGCGACCGCCATTGAAAAATAATTTTAAATAAACGAAGGAGCAATAATAACAAGAATTTTGAAGCGGTCGCGCTACACTTGTTTGGCGTATACGGTAGAGGTCTGGTCTAAATCACTAGCTGTGTGGGTTCGAACCCTACTAGTTTCACTTGATCTAGAAGATTTTTTTATTTTGATATGAAAGTTGATAAAATGCTCTTTTTCTCTTCCTAAATAATTTTATAAAATGCAATAAAAATACTTTTCTAAATTTTTATATTTCATTTCATCTGGACTTTTATACTATTGTCAATAAAACGTATTTAAATCAATCTTACAGGTAACATTAGAATTCGAAAGCGCCATCTATGATTCTTCATAGAAAATTACGTTGACACGTGGATAAGTAGAGTTATAAATATTACAAAACTTTCAATACTTTCTCCAATGTTATTGTGGTAGAGTGAGTTGATACTAGTACACGTACGATTAGAGTTCATGGTTCGAGTGCTCATTTCATTTTTCTGTCTAATTTTTTTATGTTTTATCTTTTATCTATTATAATTTATTTTAAAGTTCTTATCTATACAGATAAACAAATGGTTTGTTTGTAATGTCAAAATAAAAACTAAAAAATTGGACCAGGAGATTCCAAAAACGCAAAGTGAAGTGCCTGTTTGAAATCTCAAAATAAATTAAAAAAAAATCGGACCAGGAGATTCCGAAAATGCTATTTATAGAATTTTTGTCAGTCTGTCTGTGTGTCTGGATGTTCCGGATAATCTCGGACACAGCTGAATCGATTTTGACGTAATTTTAAATGGCAGATAGCTGATGTTATAAGAAGTACCTTAGGCTACGTTTTTAGGGTTCCGCGAAAAAAAATCCAAAAGCATATTTGTCTTTCTGTTTGTTATCCTTTTATGGACAGACTATTGAACCGATTTGGATGAAACTGGGTACATAATTATGTTATTTTAATATCGAGGGTGGCCAAGAACTACTTTTCATCCCGAAAAATGAGATAGTTTCCAATATGAAAATATATTTGGCCGAACGGGCCTAAATGATCAAACGGCTGAATGACACAAATGGTCAAATTGACCGAAACGACTGAAATGGCTGAAATGACTGAAATGGCTGAAATGGCCCTAATGACCGAAATGGCTGAAATGAATGAAATGGCTGAAATTGCCCAAATGGCCGAAATAGCTGAATCGACTGAAATGGCTGAAATGGCCGAAATGGTTTAAATGGCCCAAATGACCGAAATGGCCGAAATGACTAAAATGGCCGAAATGGCCTAAAAGGCCCAAATGGCTGAAATGACCGAAATGACTAAAATGGCCGAAATGGCCTAAATGGCCTAAAAGGCCCAAATGGCCGAAATGACCGAAATGGCCTAAATGGCCAAAATGACTGAAATGGCTGAAATGACCGAAGTGGCTGAAATGGCCCAAATGGCCGAAATGACCAAAATGGCCGAAATGGCTGAAATGGCCCAAATGGTTGAAATGACTGAAATGGCTGAAATGGCCTAAATGGCCAAAATTACTGCAATGGCCTAAATGGCCAAAATGACTGAAATGGCCCAAATGGCTGAAATGACCGAAATGGCCCAAATGGCCCTAATGGCCGAAATGACCGAAATGGCCCAAATGGGTGAAATTACTGAAATGGCCCAAATGGGCGAAATGACTGAAATAGCTGAGATGGCTGAAATGGCCGAAATGACCAAAATGGCCGAAATGACCAAAATGGCCGAAATGGCCTAAATGGCTGAAATGGCCCAAATGGTTGAAATGACTGAAATGGCCGAAATTACCGAAATGGCCTAAATGGCCAAAATGACTGAAAAGGCCCAAATGGCTGAAATGACCGAAATAGCTGAAATGGCCCAAATGGCCGAAATGACTAAAATGGCCTAAATGGCCTAAAAGGCCCAAATGGCCGAAATGACCGAAATGGCCTAAATGGCCCAAATGGCTGAACTGACCGAAATGGCCCAAATGGCCGAAATGACCGAAATGGCCTAAATGGCCAAAATGACTGAAATGGCCCAAATGGCTGAAATGACCGAAATGGCTGAAATGGCCCAAATGACCAAAATGGCCCAAATGGACGAAATGACTTAAATAGCCCTAATGACCGAAATGGCTGAAATGGCCGAAATGACCAAAATGGCCGAAATGGCCAAAATGACTGAAATGGCTGAAATGGCCCAAATGGCCGAAATGACTGAAATGGCCCAAATGGTTGAAATGACTGAAATGACCGAAATGGCTGAAATGGCCGAAATGGCCAAAATGACTGAAATGACTGAAATGGCTGAAATGGCCCAAATGGCCGAAATGACCAAAATGGCCGAAATGGCCCAAATGGCCTAAATGGCCAAAATGACTGAAATGGCCCAAATGGCTGAAATGGCCGAAATGACCAAAATGGCCGAAATGGCCAAAATGACTGAAATGACTGAAATGGCTGAAATGGCCCAAATGGCCGAAATGACCAAAATGGCCGAAATGGCCCAAATGGCTGAAATGGCCCAAATGGCCGAAATGACCAAAATGGCCGAAATGGCCCAAATGGCCTAAATGGCCAAAATGACTGAAATGGCCCAAATGGCTGAAATGGCCGAAATGGCTGAAATGGCCCTAATGGCCGAAATGACCAAAATGGCCCAAATGGCTGAAATGGCCCAAATGGTTGAAATGACTGAAATGGCCGAAATTACCGAAATGGCCCAAATGGGTGAAATTACTGAAATGGCCCAAATGGCCAAAATGACTGAAATGCCCCAAATGGCCGAAATGGCTGAAATGACCAAAATGGCCAAAATGACTGAAATGGCTGAAATGGCCCAAATGGCCGAAATGACCAAAATGGCCGAAATGGCCCAAATGGCCTAAATGACTGAAATGGCCCAAATGGCTGAAATGGCTTAAATGGCCCTAATGGCCGAAATGACCAAAATGGCCCAAATGGCTGAAATGGCCCAAATGGTTGAAATGACTGAAATGGCTGAAATGGCCGAAATTACCGAAATGGCCTAAATGGCCAAAATGACTGAAATGGCCTAAATGGCTGAAATGACCGAAATGGCTGAAATGGCCGAAATGACCAAAATGGCCCAAATGACCGAAATGACTGAAATGGCCCAAATCGCTCAAACCGAAATGGCTAAATGACTGAAATGGCCCAAATGGTTGAAATGACTGAAATGGCTGCAATGACCAAAATGGAAAATCACAAAAAACCTACCCCATTTTTTGGGATAACCCATAATATTGATTACATAAATCCATTATACCGAATTTTAACTAAATCGGTTCGGTAGTTTTTCCGTAAAAGAACAAAAAAAGACAAATATATTTTTATCCCGGAAACTATTCCATATTTCGGGATAAAAGCATCCTATGTTCATTCTCAGCATCGAAAATATATATCAAATGAATTTCAGCCAAATCGGTCCAGTAGTTTTTCCGTGAAAACGGAACAAATAGACAGACAGTTACTTTCGCATTTATAATAACAATAGGGATAATATGAATTCATTGTTGTTCCATAATACAATGAAATGATTTTTATAACATTTACATCTAAAAACTAATATCATTAGAATAAAGTTTAACGTATCAAAATTAGTTACAAAAAGAGAAAAAAAAAAACCACCGGTGTGCGGGATCGAGTCTTCAACCTCCTCACTACCTTAGTATTAGAAAACCACTAGGCCAAACATGTTTAGTACCTCGTGTCGAATTTTCAATACCTATTATCCACGTGAACTTCTCTCACTTTATCATGTTTTGTCTCGCTTCCTCTTATTCTCAGCCGCATGAATAGTGTGATATCGGTGCCGTGCAATGTTCGTTAGCTACGTATACACCTATTTATGTTATGTAGCGTATGTTCGGTGATATACAATATTTTACCACACGCACGCACGCCTTAAATTGGCGCTGTCCCATCGAAGTAAACATTGGTTGCGCGGGGGTAAACTATGTGAAACACCGATTTGAATTAGTAGTATACAGGCTCTTAATGTATTTTTATGCATAATTTAAACAAAATATTAGCATTCGTCGCTTCTTCTCTATATAAACTATAAGTGTGCGAAAATTTCAATACTCCTCCGTCGGCGCAATTTTCGTAAAAAGGTACAATTTTTTGCTTCACGTATTATATAGATAAATAGATTTTTTTGTATCTTTGGACGGAATTAACTCAAAACCTAACAGTTTAATATTTTTAATGTCTCTGTATATCCCCAATTTAAACGATTTACACTTATTATTATGGATACGGACATCTCTGGATCCGAAACATCCAGACCAGTGAATGATTGAAAGTGGGGTTTTCTACTTCAATTATGACTAACTAAACCCACCACTTATTCCTGTTTCAGTCTTCCATAATGGGGCTCAAGGTTATTGGTAATGGAGGTAGTTTCATCTCTTACGCTGCTGGATGGTCATTCATGCGTGAGCAAATCACCCATGCTCTTTGATCTGAGAAAATTACTATTCTTTACTAACTTTGCCATAATTAATGAAAGAAACATAGGTTTCTATTATTTATTCTTTTTTTATTCAACAATATTGGGTAGCTTGGTTCGTACGCCAAAAGGAAGGTTTGCACTATAAATCAGCGTTGTGTCGGATATAAATTCCGGCACAGCAATATGCTGAGTGCAAACCTTGTTTGCTGAAAATGCGGCGCACAAATTCTCAAAATATGCTCTGTGTATAGTAATGTATAAGGAATGTAACTACCTCGCTATTTCTTCAAATAAAGTTTTTCTTTCTTAGTTCAACGTGTGTTTTATTTCGAATTAGCAGAATACTGAAATCAAGCAAGCCTACGATTGGGACGACAGTGTACGTAGATTTTGACGAGATAGTGACAGCAGAATTGGACCCCTGATATACTACCGGCGCAATAGACGTACCCACCCTTCCTCCCACTTGCACAGCCCCCATCGCGTAGTACGTACGCAACGCGACGTAACAACTACAGAGTGTAACACTGCTATCGATCAATGCACGCTGCAATGGTACGGGGGAGGCGAATTTTAGTTATTTCAAACTAAAATATAGCAATATGGAAACGACTGAGCGGACAGTAATTCTATACATTAGGAAGAAAAAGCTTGAAATTGCGAAATACACATTTAGATAGATAGATAACACTTTACTGCCCATCAAATTCTAATATATAACGCTGAAGAGTTTGTCTGTTCCATCGCTTGAGAGCGCTTATCTCAGGAACTTGTCTGATTCAAAAAAAAAATTCAGTGTTAGATAGCCCATTGATGGAGGAATAGGCTATAGGCTGTATATCATCACGCTAAAATCAACAGGAGCGGAGCACCAATGAAGAATGTTTCAAAATCGGGCTTTTTTTAAATCACTTTTTTTCAACTATTCCACGCGGGCAAAAGAAGCTAGTAAACAAAAAAACCAAATGCATAATTACAATACTTCTTGGCGAAACAACAGACGGCCTTATCGCTAAAAACGATCTCTTCCAGGCAACCTAACTAATCTGGCGATGTAGGTGCAGCAGAAAAAACTACAATTTAAATATAGATACACTAATTTCTAAATTTGAATTTAATGCTTCTGCTGGAGATATTTATTTGGCTGTTTATTCTAACTAAGCAAGCGACATCTTAAAACTTAAAAAATATTAGGAAACTCTATGGAGGCCGTCGTCGTTAGCAGTAATTTACTGCATAGTAGCGTACTTGTAGAGGGTTAGTCAAGTCAACTGAGAAACTTCTTATTATCTTACAAAACGCCGAAGCCGCTAACATTTTGAACGTGAATAGCAATATTATATTGTTACGAGATTGCGGGACTCGAAATTAAAATGCCGTTAGAATTATTATAGACTTTATTAGAACTATACAAACACGTATAACACAAATACAAAAACCAACCGAACGCAACAAATCCAACCATAATGCAGAAGGTCGTAATTCAATAAAACGCTCAATATCCGTCACAATTAGATTCCCGAATGTACACACGTCACGCCTAGATCGTAGTTGTAGCTCAACTGACCCCCTCTCAATCAGGCCATCGTTTTATACTTCAAAAATGCAAATGTGCCCGCCCGGCAACGTCGATATAATTTCCTAGAAGTAGCTTATACTTATAATCCGCAACACATGGCTAATGATGCTCCTGAGCGGCCGTAAACGAGTACAATAGGCTGTTCTCCACAATAACTAGAAACGAACCAATAAATAAGCGAACAAAAGAAGACGACGAGACGAGGAACTGTTTGATCTGGTGCCAACGCCTCACTTTTACAGTCGCACTGCTCGCCAGCGACGAGATATTCACCCCCATTTCCTTGAGCTCCCACGCTCAACTACGCAACGGTTCTCTAGAACATTTATTCCGCGTACAACAATGATCTGGAGGGAACTTCCCGCCGCGGTTTTCCCTTAGTACTATGACATGTGCTTCTTTATGGACGAAGGTAACCACCTTCCATCAGGTGAGCCGTCGGCCTGCTTCAGGCAATAAAAAAAAGTTATGAAGTCATAACTGAAACATTTGTGGTGTCTTCTAAAGAGGGATTTGAAAGAATAGGCTTATGTCCCTTTTTTGTAGAAAATTTTATTTCCCTAGTATTTCTGTTTCATGTTATAAACGTGAAAATTAACATGTTTATTAAAAGAAACTTCCGTCTGGGATGGACCTGATGAAAATCATGTGGCCTGGCCATTCTTTCAATAGGGATGCTGACACATGCTACAATAAATTCTAACAATATTTAAATATAACAGAACAGGGATTAAAATAATATCTTATCACGATACTTTTATAATATCATGATAGAAATCATTTTAATTACTATTTAAACAATAATTAATGCGGTGTTTGACTCCTTTTACTTGTACCTTGTACCTATGACGTCATTAGTATATATGCTCTCACAATATCTATGAGGCTGCGATATTTTGTATGATAAAAAATACTAGGGTTGATACAAAAGTAACGATACACGAATATTTGTACTGATCCTAAAATTTTATAAAAATTACAGTAGCTAGGTTATACCATCACAAGCTAAGAGGGAATATATACATACAATATCATCCCTGTAAACCAGGGCTTGAAAACGTTATCAATTAACCTTTAAAAATATAGGTAATTACCGGTATTTCCGAAAAAGATACTGCCATACTGGTATATTTTTTACCGTTACTTGGTAAGTTTTATGAATTTAACGTTATAATACAACGTTAAAAATCGCATGTATAACGTTATATGTATCGGTAATTTTTACGTTATTTCAAGCGACGTTGCCATTTTAAGAATTGCTTTATTACAACTGCATGTTACCGAAACAATCGACAAACACAACTCCAAATATTAAGCGCGCTCTTAGCATAGTGCTGTATGACAGAGTGAAAATGAGCGACGACGGTAACAAAACAGTTATAACGGTAAAATTACCGACAAAAATAGTATTCACGTTATTTTTTACCGGTAATATGGCTAGGAATAACGGTAAGTTTTATTGTCGAAATTTATTTTTTATCGTTATCTGAAATAACGATACCACATTTTTACCGGTATTTCAAGCCCTGCCGTAAACTATATTCAATGACCGAGGAATAACAAGAAAATGGCGAAAAGAAGTCCGAGCCGTCACTAAAAACCTCTACTTGAAAAAAAATACTACTAAAGATGCATTCACCAACTTGGTGGCAATATTGGGGGACTCTGCTCTTCCTTATTTCTCTGTTGCAGGCTGATGCAGAGTTTAATCTAGGCAGAACATCCATATAAGACGAGCAGCGCGGAGGATGGCCCTTACTCTCAGGCCGAATAGAGAATATATTTAAAAAGGTGTCAGTTGACCGAAGAGTAACCATCAGATATTTAGTTGATGTGACATGGATCTCATATAGCAGCATTCAGAGGATACTTCACGACGAACTTCACACGAGCAAAGTGTCGCCGCGTTGGGTACCGAGAATGCTGAACGGCGAATAAAAGAGTTGACACTTAAGGAGCAAATCTTAAAAACTATTAAGGTGACGCCTACAGATTGTTAAAGTGATTTATAATTATACACTACATCTGGGGCCCAATTCTCTTATTACCATTTCGTCAAAATCGCCGAACGTTATCATCTCAATCGTAGTTTTGCCAGATTTCGGCATTCTGTTATTCCAATGGCGTGCCAAGGCCACTACGTTTATAAATGTTTAAAAGCGAAAACTCCCGAAACAAACCTTCAAAATGTTGGTAGCTTTTCATATTTATTTCAACTAACGCGACTAATGCTAGTATCGCAACGATATAGCAGAATAGGGCTCCTGGATCCATCATTATAATCCTGAGCCGAAATAACAATCCATGATCTAGAAAGGGCCGTCTTCACCGACAAAGAAGAAATCCAAAGTTGATAGGTCAGCGCAAAGGTGAAGGTGACGCGCAACATTTTATGGGATGCCGAAGAAATTCTCATGAAGGATTACCGGGAAAACGGAGCCACTATTACAGACTCTTACTGCGTAGTACAAATCAGGAGATGCAGGAAGCCATCAAAGAAATAGGCAGAACAAACATTAAGTTGGAGCGTCGTTTCATTGAGACAATGCACTTGGACGGTTGGTTGTCATTCAAGAAGCGGGTTTCAAATTGCTTAAAAAGTCTCTATTCTCCAGATCTAACCCTCAGCGACTTTTATATCTTTTTCAGGCTTAAAGAGCAGCTCAAGGGGGAAGAATAGAAATAGTAATGAGGTGTTGGCCGCTGTGGAAGCATTTAGGGAGAGTCGAGATGAAGATTTTTTTCTTTCGTAATTCGGGCATTAAAGAAGAGATGGATGAACTTGTTAAGAGATTATGATGACAAAAATAATTTTAACTGATAAATATCGTGTTTAATATACTTTTGGAACAGCCCTCGTATTTCATTTGATTATAAATGTCTGCATCCCTATTCCTTAGTCTATCGCAAATCTACTTACCGATCATATTGTATACGTCTTTATGTCACACGAAAGAATCCTTTTATTCCATTACGTATTGTAAAGGATGATAACATAAAAATTACATTTCAGGAATATGAAAGTGTACGAGACGCGAGTTGAATACAAATCGAGCCTTATTCAGTAAAAATCTAATAAATAATGTACGCTTGGGTTTGTACGTATGTAAATTTATATTAATGTACTTCTTAGAATATTCAAAACGGCTAAGTAGATGGTGGTGGCGATGATTGTAATATGTGTTATTTCACCAAAATTACATACATGGCCATTGGCCACTTTAACCATACCGAGCGCCAGGGTGCAAAAATCAGTCTGCGCATTCATTACTAACGATTAAAAATACGATAATAATAAACCAAGAATTCAAGCCAGCACATAGTACGTGTATATGCAAGACTAAGTCGAAAAATTCTCTAAGCAGTGCATTGGTCCCAGTCATAATTAGAAACCAAATCACTGAAAACAGATATAAATAACATAGACCCTAGAGACCTAAATTTCATACTGGTTTAAATCTATATTTGATGTGTTACTCCATTATGTAAATAATAATTTTCAATTTTATCCTCCAATGCCACATTGCAAATGCAGTAGTTTCCCAGTCCTTTCATACATAATTCTACAATCTAAATGAAGTGAATATAAAAAAAACCGTGCAGGAAGGAGATTATATTATTTCCTGCGCTGGGGCGACCTGTCATAGGAGGCGACAAAACAACCCATAGCCAGGTGGTTTGGTGTATGTCGCCATAACAACCTTGAGTTGTGTTCCGGCATTAGTAGCCAGGCTCCAGTCTCCCCTAAAAGAGCAGCAGAGAAAGTCCCCAATTAATATTAGAGAATTTTACAGTACAGCTATAATTTACAAACATGAGTGCACAAACAGTGGCGAGTCCGCAGACCGCCAACTATAAAATACTAATTAACGTAATGGTTTCTGATAAGAACAGACATGATAAGTGTCCAAAATGTGAACCTTATATGAAAAATTTACTTACTGATAGTGGTTATTTGATTTTTATGTCGCTCTTAGGAGCTTGAAAATATTCCTCTCATATTTAGTTCCACAATTTATATTAACAAAAATCATACTTTTGTTGGGACCCCAGCACAATGATTGGCCCCTATTATTTTGTTATAAACCTCAAGTCTTCATTTTGTTTCTATAGCCAATGATAATAATCAGTTTGTGCTTGCCTTAGCCAGCCAGCACGGAGATTGCTAGAGCTAAGACTCAAGCTCCAGGGGTGGAAGTGACAAATAGCATAACATTGAAAGTAGCTTTAGTGAACCTGCAGCCCACCTCTCGACACCATTAAGCCACTCATACCCCTGCTGGCCCTCACCAATTTGTATGGCAGTTTTTGGGGTTCATACAGGGAGTGATGAGTCACCATATTATCCATATTCCCCAAACATTGCGAAGGGCAGATGCCATAGTCCCCATATTTCCAGACCTCTAGTACCACTAACAGTTCACCCCAATGGCCTAGGTACTTTTTGTTCTCATTTCCCACAATAGTCTTCCACTGGGCGGGGCTTGTCCTTGGGTGCATTAGTGTATGTTGTGGACCAGGATAATCGCCAGTCAGCCTCATTTACATTAAATTTGTCAAGGGGCCTTTATGTGTTGGGCCTTTCCATGGTCCCACACAAGACCTCCAAAAGATCTGGCCATTTTTATGGCCCTTGGTCTTGAAAGACAGAGTATTATAATATTATTCAATAATAATATTATAAAATGATTGAATAAATATTTATAAAATTTAGGTACTTCACCCAGACTAGAGGGGCATAAGCCAGTGAATTCATAGTCAGGATAAAGTACACTACAAGGAACAGTTAGGAATTTTAGTGGATATCCTGAACATGGATAGCAATAGATTCCTTTGGGGGTACTAGTGCCACCCCAATGTTGACCACCTGATGGAGGATTTAAATATTATGACATTGGTGGGTACTCTCTACAAAAAAAAACCTACAGACATTGCACTGCAATCACCTTAAACAATCCTGCTAGAATAATTATCTATTTATCCGAAAATCAATGTAGACAAATTATAAATAAAGCCTTTTCTAGAAGTAAATTTATTTCCTGATTATGAACAGTTTTTTTTTATGAATGGTGGATTTTATAAAAATCAGATTATAAAATTGTTGCATTGTAAAGTAGGTATAGATATACTAAATATTTTTAAAGGTCCTGATTAGTATTTAGACAAAACAATTATATTTCCAACTGGAAAATGAAATGTTGCTGCTACTGATTAAATATAATGCAATTCGAAAAAATAAAGTGAATAAAGTTTCAAAATATGATGAAATTTATGAGGCAGTAATGGGAGGATGAAGGGGGCAACACGTTGCCATGTCGTCCTGACTACAAAACACCTATGTTGAAATATAATAAAAGAGCCTAAAAGGCAGTACTCACCTGTATATCTTTTTATAGTCATATAAATTGATAACGCCCCGCTGGACGGTATTTCACAAACGGGATGAATTGTTGATCCTGGCTTCGAGCTGGCACAGAGAACCGCCACACACGCCGGGCACAACCTGCCGCAAAATATCACATACAGAATAACCAGCACTAAACACGATGTACATCGAAATAAACTAACATCCACCAACTACTACATGATTTGCAATACAACAGTGTACGCACCAGCTGGCGAATGGCGAAAACGTGGTCGCCTCGCGCTACCAAGTATACTATACATAAATAAATATGGAATAAAGATATTTGATATTACGTTGCTACCTTCCCACTGTCTATGACGATGCTACTGGAAACAGCACTCCCTCGCAATAAAAACACTTAACGTTCAACGATGGCTCTTAATACTACACAAATTAACAAGTATTTCATCAAACGCAATACGTTTCCGAAGATAAAAATGACGATAGCGAAAATAAATGAAAATTTCTACACTTTCTTATGTTTCTCGAACTGACTTCACACCGGAAACAATTGTTTTTTTAATTGCAAATGAACATCGTATTAAAGCATAAATTTAAATTTTATAGTGAAAATGTTTGATTTCTAAATTGAAGTTACAAATTGTAATTATTTTATTTGTTATTTTTTTTTATTGTTAGCTTCTGTTTTAACAGAACTATTTATAGTTCTATAATTTTCAAAAAATATAACTCGGGAACAGGAAAACACTAACCTTTTAAACTGTCTATGGCTATGGCCGACGTTCGTTTTTGACTCTTCAGATTCTCAAGATGTCAATTTATTTAAAATGTCTCACTTGTCCGAGATAAAATTATTTTCAACTAAAACTATTTTATCATGACCAAAATTCCGAATTAATTTTTATTTTGTGTCGACAGGCTCAATGAAAGCCACTGAAAATGTTATTCGTTGATGGCAAATACCTATATTTGACCGACCTTTCATTTGTCTTACTTTCCGTTAAAACTTCAAGATCTTCATACATCTAATGTCATAATTCAACCATTTTTTGACCAGGGGAAATCCGATTGAGGACTAAGCCGCGACAAGGGCAGAACCTTGGGGGGATAATTCGCGACCTGGTGTGGGACTCGCCAGATCGGGGGTGGCACTAGCATGCCCAGTCAGAACTGGCACCATGCTGTTGCCACTCCTCAGTTAGTGATACCCACTAAAATCCCCGGGTGTTCTGTCCTTCGCCTCATGCTAGGGCTACGGGTATATGACCTAATCTCTCCGCAGCCCTGGCAGGCGTGGGCCCCCCTCACGAGGCCTCTTCCATTGCCGGGGGATGAGTCCCCCGGCATCGTCATGCTCTCTTTGGCGTGGAGCGGTTTGTAACTCGCCCCACAGGAGGAGAGGTCATCTCGACGGCATGTGCCATAAGTGAGAACTCCTGCACCCCAAGGGGCCCATCCACGCGGCTCGCTTACGGGGGCCTAAGGTTCGTACTGGCCCTTTGGCGTCGGCGCGTCCTCCTTTGGTGGGAGCGGAGCCATGACGTGCGCTCATGTTCCCGCTCCGCCTCCTCCTTTGCAATCATAACGTGCTCGCAGAAAGAGGAAGGTCATAATACAACCAACGGCAAGGCAAGTGAATGAATAGTAAGATATAGGAACTAGCTATGAATAGAAACATTCGACCGTTCCACCAAATTAAAGAAAACTCTTAAGCTCGCTTGTTTGCACGTGGCTTAACGTGTTTTATATTAATAACGCCGAAGACTACTGTGCTTTTTCTCTTTTCTTAAACTGATAATAATTCATAATTTATATGAGTGGTTACTTAAAATAGTATCCTATTTTAAGTAACACACAGCTTAGCCATCTATCCTAGGTTAAAAAAGTTCGGATCTGTTAATCTATCTTCTATATGTATACACATCGTTGATAGTCGTTGAAATGTATGTATGAGCATAACTTGAGAACGACTTTACCAATTTTGGTAATTTTTTGATTTGTTTTGGACGGTTCCTTAGATGGTATATTCACAATTGAAACCAGTAGGAGGCGCTGGAATCGGGTATTAGATTTTTATTTTTTAGGGCAGGACAACGTCTGTCGGGACTGCTAGCAATAAATAAACGGTGTCCAATAACTATACCCTAAAACACATATAATTCTTGGTTTTTTAAATTTACCGTACAAATATTGTTTATTATGCAGAGTTTTCCTAGACTTCGTTGGTCCTGTGTGTATGCGACCTTAGCATAATTATTACTTTGAGCGGACTGTCTTTTTTGACTTTCAGGTTTTTGACAGCTGATAGATAGATTTATAATTTATAGCACAGGTTTATGAATTTTCGCCAATGTCGTCGTGAAAACACGAATTTTCCGAATAGCAATAGGTTAATCTAATACGAAAATAGTGACTAACAATAATATTTGTGAATTGTTCACAATAACTATTTAAAAATGGTAATACCAAAATTGTGTGAAGTGAGGTTATCTTGAACGTCCTTGCGGTTTTCGCAGAATTTTATGTAAGAATTTTATTTTACAGCACTCGTGTAGACAGTTATTATACAGTCCAGCGAGATGGAAATGTCTTTTACCTACCCATTTCAAAACTCCAGTTCTTGCGACAAAATCGGAACAGGTATAGCATTTTATGTTACACATCCGCCAGTATGATGAAATTTGCTATTTATTTATGTTTGTCATAATACTACTGAACTTTGGATAGGGACTAATTTTGGAGGCTTAATATTTAATACGGGTTTAATTCATGATTTCACCACACCAGTGTTTACAAGGACTCACTTGGCATGAATTCTTTGCATTATTGATCGAAACTTATATAATTTGTACTGTATCATATTATTTATCTACTTAACATGGTATTGATAATACTCATGACATGTTATTATGAAATAAAACAAATTAATTCTATATTTACACATTTATTTATTACACATAATTTATATTATGTTTTTGTTTTATGTTAGATTTATAACTTATTATCCCTTAAGATTCTTAGATTTAAATTTGCTGACATGTCTATATTCTAAAATCACCTAGTCTGTTGTGCTTATACCAGGGTGAATCAAAATGTTCTTAAAAGTGCATATATATAAAACCTTTTTAGGAGAAGTTCAATATTTATGCCAACTGTCACTTGTTTTATCAGTCTCTTAGCACAGTTAAGAAGAATGAATAAAACATATAGATGAGATCCTGGTGATCTCTTTTGATAGTGTTAACCATTTTAATTGATTCACTGGGGTTTAAAAAAATGTCAGCAAGGTGGCTGCCATAAATTTTAGAATGTTAACGGATGAAAGTATGAGATATATATATATATATATATATATATATATATATATATATATATATATCAGATGTTTGGAAATATCTAAGAGTATATGTAGGAGTTTCTTAAGACTCAAGAAAAACAACTTTTTACCCAAGGAATAAGTAAGTTAGAAATGTGTTAATCCAAATGCATTGCATTGCAAGGGATTATGTAGACAAATCAAATATTTTTGTTTAAATTTTTGCATTTTTTGATATTGATTCCAAGAACTTTGATTCACCCTCATATATAAGATTAAAGCAATTATTTCACATAAAACTATTGAATAAGAATGCTAAACTTGAAAATTCATTGAGAGTAAATTTATATGAATGGAAATATATTTATTTTCATGAAAAAATATAGTCCAGTACTAAAAGTGCATTACAACACATCATTCACTATTTAAACACTGTTTCATAAGTAAATAGCTGTAAAAGTGATAATGTATTTTATATTTCAGTACACAGCATTAGAATGTCGTCAATACTCAGCCAGGAAGGGTTTCTTCTCTTCAATATTGGAAAACATAAAAGAGGATATTGCAAAAAACAAAGAAATGAAAGATAGCATCAAAAAGTTCAGAGAAGAAGCCCAAAAATTAGAAAATTCTGAAGCCTTACAGGTACATCTAGAAGTTTACATTTTATTTAGCTATTATAAATATTGTGTTTGCTTCTTTTACCTAGTTCTAACATCCCTCTTTCTTCTTATGTTTTTTTTTAACAGGCAGCAAGAAGAAAGTTCCATGCTGTAGAATCGGAAGCATCAAAGAGTTCAGAAGTCCTCAAGGAGACAATAGAAGGAATTAAAGGCAAAGTGGACAAAGTGTTAGAGGAAGCCAGCAAGACTGACATAGCTAAAAAAGCTGGTGATTTTTGTTTTTGTCCTCATTTTAACAAATTCATTCCATAGAGTTATAATATTAATTGTTATGTCCATCAAACTTTCTATATATGTATTTTGAAGTCAATTTTCTCAAAACCACTATGCCATGAAGATGTAGCTAAAATGATGATACATAGCTATCTATATTAATATTATATAGAGGAAAGATTTGTATTTTTGTATGTTTGTAATAAATAAACTCAAAAACTACTGGACTGATTTAAAAAATTCTTTCACCATTAGAACGCTACATTATCCCTAAGTAACATAGGCTATATTTATTACTAGAAAAAAATTAGGGGTCCCTAATAAAACTACTAAATGTCCAACTGTGCAAAGTCAGGACAGGCCGCTAGAGAAGTATAAGATATAAAATGTTAGTATTTTCTTAAGTTTTTGGTACTAGTACACAGAAACCAAGTTTTAACAGTTTTAAGCACAGAATTTTATTTGATGTTTCAGCTACTTTTCAGTACCCACTGTAAAATCAAATAAAATAAATTGCTAAAAACAAATAAAACAGTTTAAATTATAGAAAATTTGAAAATAGATAGATAGATAATGCTTTATTGTTCACCAAAATAAACAAATACAGAAACAAAATGCATAATTACAATACTTCATGGCAAAACAACCGGTGGCCCCGAAAATATGCATATACTGCCACATACTCAGCCAATTAATTAAGGGCAGTAGATGGTAGACCCACGATTCTTGTCCATAGATTGGCAGGTTTTACATTGACACTTGCACATGCATGAGCAATGTGCAAGTTTCCTCAAATGTTTTCCTTCAGATATGTGGTAATTGTAATAATATGCACAGCCACAAGTAGGTCCTGACTAATTGGTTCACATTCTAACTCATTTCAATAGAATTTCAAGTAAATGTATTAATCAGTCTCCCTTAAGAGAGCAGCAGGACATTAGTAGCACCTTTGGTGTTACGGATGTCCATAGGCGATGGTAACCACTGCCCATCAGATGAGCTGTCTGCCAGTCTACTGAACTCATGCAATAAATAAAATCTTGATAAACATAGTTTTTTGATAAGACACTTATCCACACAATAAATGAATAGAAACATCTACCTTGTAACCACTTACATGCAAGAAGGGTCAGTTAAGATTATTTAATCCATGTGGCGGCATTGTAAAGAAATTTGTTGAAATGTTCACAATTAATAAGCAATTGCTTATAAAAAAAGTGTGTTTTTGCTTGTGCATGTCGTATTTCCATTACAAAACATTGAGAGGTTTAATACTATAATAATTGAGAAAATTTTACATTACATATAGTAAGATAATTGTAATCATTGACTATGTCCATATTTTGTTTTTTAGGAAAGTTCACTGAAGATTTATCGAAGACTGCGAAAGATGCGGCAGAGAGTTTTGTAGATACCAGTTCTAAACTGGGACAGACATCGGCATTTAAGACGATATCTCAAGTAAGCTCTTTTGAATAAAAATACCACAACTTAAAATTTTGTACTTATAACTCTTGTTTATGGTCATCTTTGAATGACTACACTTTTACAAAAAAACGATGGAACTTATACAATATTTATGTACAGTGTGAACTCTATATAACGACACTGAAGGGACTACATATTATGGCGTTATACAGAGTTGTCCTTAAATGGAAAGAAGTCTGTTTTTTTTATTTTATTATATTTATGGCTTGGCAACTAGGCCTTTAAGCCAGATCTTAGTTTATAATATACATTTAGTTTCTTCATTTTCTTAAGCCTATGTGTAGCACAGCTGAACTGTAGGTAATCAGCTAGTGCCATTCAACGGAGTTCTTGTGACAACTCAAAAGGCCACATTTGACTATACAGTTCACTTTTCTCACAAAACACATAATCACTACTCAAAAACTATCAATATCCTACAACTATTGTTCATTTTAGAGTAATTTTACACATTTTTAGAAAATAAAACTGCACAGCACAACATCACCTTTCAGTGCCCGCTAAAAACTCCGAAGTCTGTTATTTGTGTCTGACATCTTTGGCTGCACCAGTAATTTTGTTATATTTTTTTTACTTATTTTATTAATATCTTGCGATATTGAGGCATCTTGGTGATAAAGAAATTTCGCTGTGCATGATGTCGACAGTCGAGTTTATTACGGGCTAGGATACTAAAGCGATAAAACACCGTACACAGCTGTGCACTTTTGACTAATTTTGGCAACTTAAAAGGTGCTTTTTATTACTTAATTGTTATAGTTATTAAGAATGGGGGTAATGCTATATAGAGTGTATCGTTGTATGGAAGACAAGCTAAACCAACCAAAGTCAAGTGATATAAACGCTTAAGGAAGTTTGTCGTCAATTTCAGGCGACTGAAGTAGTGAAGAACGAAATCTCTCCACGAGGCCTCGATGGTCGCGTCTACATATCTCCGATGGCATTAAGGAAGCGAGTTGAGGTAAGTTTTATTCTCTCAATAAAAAAATAGAAGAGAGCTTTTTTAATAGTACGAGATTTATATATTGTCAGCAGGACATTATAACTAAATTTTTGGTGACATTATTTTTTTCTTCAAAATTGTTACCTAATACCTACATGTATTAGATATATAGATAGATAGATAATACTTTATTGTACACCATTACAGAAGTAGTATTTTATTCTAGTTGGGTACAAAGGGCGGTCTTATCGCTAAAAATCGATCTCTTGCAGACAACCCGTGGCAAGAATATTCTGATTAGGAGTGGCGATGGTGGTATACATCATTATTGTATGATTACTTACATTTTATTAATAAATATGTAAATATACACATATACAAGATATGGTGATAATATGCAACTATTTAAACATAACTTCTCGTATATGCAATATAATACCTACTAGTTATGTAAAATTACATATAATTATATTGCAGATAGAATTTCCTGACCAAGTTCTTAAATGTTATAAGAGATTTTGTTTGTCTGACAGCAACAGGCAATGAATTCCAAAGTTGGACAACCTTAAATGTGAAAGAATTATTGAAGAATGTTGTATTATGAATAGGAGGAAGGGCATAAATTGTGAGAGCAACAAATAAATTCGAAGCGTTCTTTGGTTTATATTACAATTTCGATAAAATAATAATGTCACCAAAAAATTTAGCGAACTTTTTAAGTTTTAGTAAGTTTTACATAGAAAAGATTGTTATGTCCTAAGTATATATTTATAGTATAGTTTAATTCTAATTTATATTTTTGTTTAGTATTTAGTTTTTGACCTAGTTTAATTTGGAATAAGATGTATAAAAAATATTTTCATATTATAAAATGTTAGTTGAAAATGTAACAGAGTTGTGTCGAACCCTGGAATATAAGTTAACAGCTTTACCAGAATTACATATTTTACAGTGCCATTGTTATTTCTAGTGTTCTTTTCCCACAATATGGGAATTGGAATTGTATTAGGCCTCATATACACACGACCAACATAGGCCAACAAGTGAGCGTTGTTGGTTCTATATAAAGGTTTTGCAAAACGGTCAAATGAAAGGAGCGGCTAATCGAGCATAACTTTTATGAAGGAATTCATAGACTATAAATTATCTATGACAAATATGTATCATATGAGCGGTCATGTTATACAGGTCCGAACGTTGGGCCACTAAAGTGATATACCACAAACGACACCACTCAGCTAAGAATGTTGCGATGGATTTGTGGTATTACAAGAATGGATGAGGTGAGAAATGAGTACATTACATGAATCTTTGAAAGTTGCACCCATGACTGAAAAATTGAGAGGATGAAGACTGAGGTGGTATGGGCATACAATGAGGAGGGATGACAGTCACGTGACAAAAATAATGTTAAACTGTAAGATTGATGGGTACAAATGTCAAGGTAGACCAAAAACGAGTGATCTAATGATTTGTGGTGTGACAGAGGACGTATGTCAGAATAGATGAGTACGATAAAAAAAAAACATATTGTGCAGAACCCAAATAATTGGGAGAAGTTGAAAAAAAAGAGAAATTATCTATGCCAAACATGTAAAATTCTAAATAATTTGACATCTAACAAATACATTATGAACAAATGAGTTTAGTTGTATTCCTATGATATTATCGCCACGCGGCCAATTGTTCGCAACATCAATGGTAGTTGGTCTACGTTGGACCTGTGTGTACGCCGACTTAAGTGATTTTGGTTATATTTTGTAAGTATTATTTTAATTTAGGTCGTCGACGATGAGCGGACGTTTGCCCCGGACACCGAGACGACTGGCGTTGAGCTGCACAAGGACTCCAAGTTCTATCAGCAATGGGAAAACTTCAAAAACAATAATCAGTACGTTAATAAGGTATGTATAAAGCTTTTTTTCTCCACTTTAATACTGTAAAGTGATTTTCCTTCCCTATTTTCTCCTTAGAATAGATCAATGTGCTGTGCATAGGAAACTAAGACTTTTTTAAGCGATTTTTTTTAGAGTATAGTTCCAGACACGCTGACGCCTTACCTGATGGAAAGTGGCTACCGTCGCCTATGGACCTTTTACTTTCCCTCCCACCCCTTGTGAAAATCTAATAATATATTGAACCTTTTAAACACGAAATTTGAACTATTAATGAAACTTCAAAATATTTCCAACTCTACCGATCTGTTTTTTTTTTTTTTTATATATATAATTTATTCATGACCATAGAATCAAAGTCTTTCAGTCGGAAACATGTTAATTAATAGGTCTTCGTATAGTAGCGCAGTTGTATTGCAGGCTACAACCGACGCCTTTCAATGGAGTTCTTGTGAAAACTCGAAAGATCACATCTGACTATACAGTTCACACTTCTCACAAAAACACATAATTTCTACTCAAAAACTATCAATATCCTGCAACTATTGTTCATTTTAGAGTAATTATACACATTTTTAGAAAATAAAACCGCACAGCATAACGTCTCCTTTCAGTTCCCGCCAAAAACTCCTATCTATCTGTATGAGCATAGTGTTTAAAGTGTTAAAAATAATTTAAATTGAAAAAGGGTCCATAGGCGATGGTAACCGCTTTCCATCAAGTGGGCCGTCTACCTGTCTGCTGAACTTCTGCAATAAAAATTTTTTAAAAACTTGAAAAATCAACCTTTATAACAGCAATTATTATTATATTAAATATAATAATATTTCACAGGTTCTAGACTGGAAAATAAAATACGAAGAATCAGACAACCCAGTGATGAAGGCGTCACGATTCGTCACGGAGAAGGTCGGCAGTCTATTCGGCAATATATTCGAGAAGACCGAACTTTCAAAAACATTGACAGAAATTTGCAAAATCGATCCCAGTTTCACGGCACAAAAGTTTCTCGAAGATTGCGCAAACGACATCATCCCCAATATATTAGAAGCAATGGTTAGAGGTGATTTGGAAATATTAAAAGATTGGTGCTATGAAGGAGTGTTTAATATCCTGGCAACACCGATAAAACAGTGCAAACAGTTGGGTTACCATTTGGACTCGAAGATTTTGGACATTGAGCAAATTGAATTGGTGATGGGGAAAATGATGGACCAAGGGCCAGTTTTAGTGATTACATTCCAGTCACAGCAAATAATGTGTGTGAGAGACGCGAAAAACAACGTTATTGAGGGCAGCCCGGACAAGGTCATGAGGGTCAATTATGTCTGGGTCCTTTGCAGGGACCCCCAGGAATTGAACCCGAAAGCTGCCTGGAGGTTGTTAGAACTCTCCGCAAACAGTGTAGAACAATTAATATAGGTGTAGTTGAATTAAATCGTTGACATTTTGTCTATTGTTTTTTGTGAACCCCCTTGGTTTTGTCTATGGATCAATTTTACACTACAATAGGTCAACGCCTTGATTAAAATGAAGAAGCAGGTTAATAACTGATTATTGTTTTAGGCTTTTATGTTTAAAACGATATATCGATCAATTGCTTTTAAAATATAGGTATTTACCGGTATTTTCGAAAAAGATCTGCCATACCGGTATATCTTTTTACCGTTACTTGGTAAATTTTATGATTTTAACGGTATAATATAACGTTATAAATCGTATGTATAACGTTATACGTATCGGTATTTCTTACGTTATTTTAAGCGACGATGCCATTTTTAAGAATTGGCTTTATGACGACTGCATGCTTCCGAAACAATCGACAAACACAACTCGAAATATAACGCGCGATTTTAGCACAGTGTTGTTAGACAATCTTTGCGAGTAAAAGAGATCGACGATGGTAACAAAACAGTTATAACGTTAAAATTACCGATAGAAATATTAATGACGTTATATATTATTACCGGTAAAATGGCTAGAAATAACGGTAAGTTTTATAACGATATTTTTTTTACCGTTATCTGAAATAACTATACCACATTTTTACCGGTATTTCAAGGCATGCAAGAATCAATTTTTGATTGAATCGTCTTTGGATAGACCTTTATGAAGTTCAAGTGAAGTGTTTTGGAGCTTGTTTTGTGGACAGTCTTACTAACATACGGCTGACTTTTTACATTATTATCCTACACGTCTCAAAATTATCTATCCATTAAGGCGAAGTTAGATCTGTTAAATTTGTCTTTCAATGTGTATAAAAATGAGACAAAAAATTTAAAAACTAAAACGAATTTAATTGTTAATGCCTCATTTCCGTCACAATTGAAAGACGAAAGAAGTTTATTTTCGGCTTAGACGATCAAATTTAGACCACTGGGAACAAACGCATCAAACTCTGCTTGATGACTGAACGTAACAACGTACCCTGCGCTGGTAGAGTAAATGAATGAAAACAAAGAAATAAATTTATTACTATAGGTAACATTTTATTAAAAACATATAATACGTTGTAAAAGCACTTTTTGCTTAAAGTATATTTTGTAAAAATCTCGAGTGATAATACCAAATTGTACTTGAAATTGATCCACTTGGGCTTTGGACGGGTGCTCTTTACGTTGAGGTGTTTTCAAGGAAACATTTGATTGGAAACACGAATCTACAATTGTGGCCATCTAACGAATTGTAAATATTAAAGTATTAAAACTATGAAATAAACCAATTTCAGTGAAATAACATAGATTTTCTAATGCTTTTTGGGACATAAGCACATTCACGATGCATCTACTTGTAAGTCACTTTACATAACTGTAATATCTCGTCAATTGTTATTATGATCTCGATGAAATATGTATCTAATATGTAAGTATTAAAACACCATATGAATATAATTATTTTAAAGTAATTGAGGATGAAACTATATATTAATTTCAATGATTACAATAGGCTCTACATACGAAATGTTTTCTAGAATCATTTGGTCAGATGATAAACGGTAAAACAAGCGTCGCGAGGATGCGAATCATGATTACGCAGTATGATTGTATTTGTGTATAAACTTGTCACTTACGAAGAGCTTGTTTTTAAACCTGATTTCAAATTGAATTATTTAAGAAGCGACATAAATAAATAAATAATTATGTCCTTATAATCATTTCGACGGACGTATACTTAATCCTCCATTTACTTCCTGGTAAATTGCTGTCCAAACAATGGTAAGGAGATAACTCACCAGTTTCGTAAGTTAAGTCTCTTCCTAACTACATAATGCAAATCTAAATTAGTCATTAATCAGCTGATATTTTGCGACAAAGACAATTCAAACAACGTCGGATGATTTTCCGCTAGACATGATATCGTATGTAGAACCGATGTATTGTTAGTTTTCAAAACGCTGACATGAAACAATATGTTCTCAAATAGTATAAAGGCATATATCATAAAAGCTATGGATGTGTAAATAAAGAAATAAAAATAACATTGTTATTGAAATAAAACGTTCTAAAGTATTAAATAGATTGTTGATGCAAATAGTGTGTTTATTTTCCTCGTTATCCAGAATTTACGATTTGTATTTCCACTGGAGAGACATCGTTCCTAATATCGATTTGTTATATTTAAAAAAAATTGTGAAATTTCCAGAATTAGTAAGTACGTATTTATTGCCTAGTTTCTGCCACACATCAGGTCGTTTTCTACCACATAACAAGTAGTTTCCTACCCACAACAAGTCGTTTTTTACCAAACAACAAGTAGTTTTCTGCCATACAAGTAGTTTTATATCACACATCAAGTTGCTTATTATCATAGCAAATCATTTTATAATTCGTAAAGAAATAAACCACCAGTGTAGTTGTATTTCGTACGTTTTATTATTTTAATAAATTGTTTTATTTAAAGTTTTTTATTGGTCTTACTTTAAGCATGGATTCCATCACTAATTTAAATATGATACAAAAGTAAATGGAAGTTGCAGTAACTTCAGTTGCAAAACTTAATTTATACGTATCTTTATACTTCCTTAACTGATTTCGGTTATAGCGATCGCTAACTCTATCACCTATGTCTGAGCCGGTCATAGGCTCGCATGTGGCTTTTTTAGCTTTTGACCGCGGCTTCGCTTTTGTAATGTTATTCCACGGGAATCGTCCATTTTTCCGGGATATCAAGAAGCCTATGTGCTATTACAGATTTATAATCTATCTCTGTGCCAAATTACTTCCAGATTCGTTTTGCCGTGATTGAGCAACATACGCATGATGGAAGTGAGCATTCGTTATATATTCAACTAGTTGACCCGGCGAACTTCGTACCGCCTATTTTTTGAAGTCCTAAAAGACTGTTCCAGGACTCAAAAACAAAATCGCTCCCGGTGATTAGGAGGATTCTAGAACCCGATCTCAGCGCCACCTACGTTCCAATTGTGGCTGTAAACCATCCCGGGACCCACTCAAACACACACAAAATTTCATCAAAATCGGATGTATAGTTTACCGATTCTATAAAGGACATACACACAAACATTCATTTTTATGTAAATGTACTCTTTGGTGAGCATTACGTAAATTTGTAAATAAATACGAAATGAAACACAAGTCAATTTAAACATCTTTATTAGAGGCACATTGAAAGACGGATGACCGTCGTTAATTATTTACAACGTACAAGTATTACAATATTAGTGCTAAAATACTGAAAGATTACTGAATAATTTATTCAACTGTGTGATGTTTAGATTATGACTATTTTAAACTTACAATTGTCCACGTATTTGTCTATCGAGTGTTCACGCCAAAATTTATGGTCACTATTGGTTAAGGTTATTGAGCAATAGATAGATTTTGATACAACATTCGTTACTGGCAGTTACTTACTTTAATATTTTCAACTGAATTGTTGGTTGAATTTCGATATAACTAACACAAGATTACACAAATTCTATATGGACTAAAATTGTATCAAATCTGCAACTTTATGCTATTTGCTGTTACCTTGGTGTTAAGGCGATTGTTTTTTTTTTAATTTGAATGAATTGACCAAATTGAAACATAAATATGGCAGGCCTTTGGTGTGGGATGTGACCTGCGTAGACACGTTGGCCGCATCCAATTTACCAAACACGTCTGAATCAGCCGGTTCGGCGGCGGAAACAGCGCAAATATGCAACCCTCAGTGAGTTATATGTTTGCTGTCGAGACCCTTGGACCGTGGGGTCATGAGGCCATGAGCCTCTACCGAAATTTATCAAAACAACTTATTGGCTCTTCAGGTGATCAGAAGGCTGGCTTCTGGGCACCTTACCCATAGAAGACGGTGATCTGGGCTCAATATTCTATCTATAGTCTTGAGGGACTATGGGTAGAATACAATACAAACAAGTTAACTTTTCTTCTATTGTATTCGATTATTTATAAATGTCTTCAATATACCTACTATCATTTGTCTATTTATGTAAAATAAAACAAACTTGAAACATTCAACATCACTGCATATTGTCGTGTCTTTTGAGTTCTATGCGTTTCAATCAAACTGTTTCAATTTGGATGATCCGTTCAATATCAGTATTAGGAATGGCGACAATTATAATATAGCATTTATGCTTTGACGAATTCAACATTTCAATAGGGTATTTACATTCCTAATCTGGCGTTTTAAACACTCTACGTAATGGTTCACACAGTACACGTCTGTCAGTACAATTACTGCGTGCGAAAATGGTCAACACTAAAGATTATCAAACTAATTAAACTCATATAGATACAATATGAATTCTGAATAATTTTCAAAAAATCATACGAAAAATGAGTTAAGTAAATTATCCAATAACCTAAATAAAACTATCCAAATGAGAGACCGAAATGGAATGAAGGCGAAACAGTGACTAGGTTACAATAAAACGCAATAACTAAGGAATGTGTCGCGGAATCGGTGAAATAGGATTTAAAACGATTTTTGCTGTAATCTGTGAAAATTATTTCAGCAGTAGCAGGCGAAGGAACAAAGTCCATACAGCTTTGTCTGATGTACCATCAATATAGTTCAGCCAAATTGTAGGTTCTCTGACTGACGCCAATCAACGGAGTGAGTCCAAAGTTAAAGTCAAAGTCCAAAGTCACATTTAAATATACAGTTCACATTTCTTACAATAACAACTACTACTCAAAAACTCAAAATACAACATAATAAAGCAATATTACATATTTTTAGAAATTAAAATTACACAGCATATCATCCTTCAGTTCCCACCATAAACTCTAATTATTATATTTAGGTTTATGGCTTGACTGCTAGGCCTTTAAGCCAGATCTTAGTTTACAATATAGTTTCTTCATTTTCTTAAGCCTATGTGTAGCACAGCTGAATTGTAGGTAATCAGTTACTGCCATTCAACGGAGTTCTTTTAACAGCTTAAAAGGACACATTTGACTATACAGTTCACATTTCTCGCAAAAACACATAATTACTACTCAAAAACCATCAACATCCTACAACTATTGTTCATTTTAGAGTGATTTTACACAATTTCAGGAAATAAAACTGCAAAGCACTACATCTCCTTTCGGTTCCCGCCAGAAACTCTAATATTTGTACCAAACCATAGACTAACAAAGCTGTCAAGTATTAAAAAGATTTATATTGAAAGTTTAGTTTATCGATGCAAAAATTGTTATTACTCCTGTATATATTTTCACAAATTACAACAGTTAAACTAACTAAAAACTTAACCTAATTTGTATTGATCTTCATGGCTTAAATTAATAAAAAGAAATACGTTTAAAACATTAATAAAAAGCTTGAATTATGCTTCGAAACCTCGATCACATACTAAAAACAAAACTTGCCCAGTGTTGCAAGTGTACAATGTAATACAATTCCCTACAGTGTTGCAATATGCACTATTTAAAAATCATCAATTCGACGGATTCTTCATTTATAATATTTATTTATAAACTGTTTAAAAAATACTTGCCTACAATTGAAAGCATTATAAGCCGAACATTACTCTTGACAAGATGCCAAAATTTCGTGTGTTGCCAGCATATTATTATAAAAAGAAAACTGTCAATTTAAAATGCACTATATAAAAGAGCATTTGTAAAGTAAAATAAAAAGCATTTTAAAGTGATAACTGCTTGTGGGAGAGTAAACCGTTTCGTTACGTAACGCGTTACGGCGCCAGGCTGTCTAGCTTCTCTTTCTCTCACGTTAGATTAGTTTAAGCTCTCCTGTCGGGTGTCCAGTGAGGCACACTGTCTTTTTAATTATTTTGAAAATGCTAGAATTATTTCTGGGGCTAGTTTGTAAACCAATAATTTATGCGGTTAGAGGATACATCAGTTAGTTATATATTCATCAGTTTATAAATAAATATGATTGCCACAACTTTCTCACAACCGTGCATCTTACCTTTAAAAGTGTACAAAATATAATCAAACATTTTCATTTTTAGCAAAATAACGCACTCCTATGTGCAAAGGAAATCTGAATGGCTCGGCCCAAATATTATTTTCTCAATTTTCAAAAAGCTTATATTAAATTAAAGGTTCGATTACACGTTTAATAAATTCAAGTGAATTAAGAAATTATTAAAATCACTTTTAAATCAATCCAAACCGCAATTTTTTATCGTGTCCATTGAATAATATAAAACTATATTAAGAAATCATAAACTTAAAGATATATATGATTATATAAGCCCTAAAACAAGCAGACTGTAATCTAAGATTCATGTCGCATAATTTGGACCGCATAATTGGACCTACTTATGCAAAATGGAACCAATCCACATACTGACAGTTTTGAGAAAAAGCCGTTTTTATAAAAAAAAATCTTTAGAATATTGTATATTCTAATGTACAATATTCTAAATATTTTTTTTTTCAAAATATAGACACATTATTTTTATGCAAATTTTAATAGAAACGGCTTTTTCTCAAAACTGTCATTATATGGGTTGGTTCTATTTTGCATAAGTAGGTCCAATTGTGTTTTAAAATAAAATTGTACACTTAGCGAACAAAATAAAATATATTATCTTTGTATAAGTTTTCTGCTTAATGTGACAGATATAAACCATTTTTAGGTTATAAATATATACATGGCATCGTACAGACTTCAATCGTGTAATCAAACCTTAGGAATGTATAAACCGTCGATAATAATGAACCATGTATAAGATCAGGCGATCCCAATAGGCTCCGTAACAATGTAGATTACAAGTTAATAAATAGTGCGCACTAAATCGGTGCTCCTACTAAAATTCGATTATCATCACGTGTAATAAATAACCTAGGGTACATTGTGTTACTGCTTTTAAAATTAATGCATCAATACTACAGACTCAAAACTAGTCATAATGTCAACCAATAAAAAAAATATTAACACATAGTACGAGCAAAACGTGCGTCCTTGAAGTTCGTACAAGTCATGGCGCAACATACATTTGTAGATAATGTTTACGAAGAGATACGAACATAGCTACAAGAGAAGAGTGTTGCGCTCTCGCTCTCTCAACTGTTCAGGTCCGCATAGCATCTCTATCGCACTACAGTCACATGTCACTTGACTGAATCTGCGCAATAACAATATTCTAATATTCGTAAAACATGTAATTTAATGTATAGTCACAGTAACATAGTGTAAACTAGGCTTAACAAAGTTCTTAAAATGATTTATTGTATTTGTATGAAAATGCACCATACTGTTTTACCGACAAAACTGTTTTATCTACTTTATTTTTGGCGTACTAAACTTTATGACAAAAATAAACAACAACTTTTTTACAATATTTTTTTAACTATTAGCTTTATGTTCAGAAAAAATCAAACAACATGGAGCTCCCGGAGCTGAGGTTTTTTTGAGATCTGTTAGAAACATCCTTCATGGCAGACAGCGCATCAGTACAGCTCTAGTGTTGCAAATATGTACTCGTATAGACGATTTTAACCACTTTCCATCATATGGGTTACCTGCCTGCTGTACTTTAGCAGTAAAAAATATCGACTAATTTGTTTCAGCGACAAACCAAAGCCATTTTCATACAAATACAAATAACACAACTTTCGAGATTGACCTCTCATTTTAGAAGTGCATGACTCATGTGAAGATTTTCACGAAAAGCGGTTTAGTCAACCACCCACTGCATGACGCTGGTGTCGAGGCCTCCGGTGGAGATCAGACGAGAGTCGTCGGGGAGGAACCTCACGCATGTCACGTGGGAGGAATGTCCGCCATATTGATGGCAGAGCGACTGTTGAAGTGAGACACAATATTAATTATAACACGTATTCTTTGCTTATAAGTTTGAAATCGGTTATAAAAAATTACTATTTAATTGCTTGAGTAGCTTTAGAAATAATAGATTAAGCGCCTGTACAAAATTGTACTACTGGCAAGCGTATACAAGTTTGCTTTTCAATAGTGTGGGCGCTCTTCGACAAGTGTTTCTCTCGATTTCCTTGGAATCCATTTACCACTTGGTGACAATGGACCACCCAAGGAGTATACTCTTTCGAATAAAAAAATATCGAAAATCGGTTCACAATTGACAGAGAAATCACGTAACAAACATACAGTTCAATTGAGAACCTCCTTCTTTTGGAAGTCGGTTAAAAACTAAGTTAGTATTTGGCAGTCTGCCCATATTGAAGGGTTCCGTAAAGGAAATGTGTTACCACAGTTTTCGTCATTCGATTACGGAACCCTAAAGAAGTATTTAATCGAAAATACCCCAAATCAATACCAATCGCACATATAATATAGCATTTTGTTCTACGCCGATGGTGGAGGCCTGGGGTACCCTGGTCGATGTGGGTAAAGAAGTTAAAGACTGTTTGTGGTGTAAAAGTTATGATAAATCACTTTTTCGGCAGCAACCAAAACGGCAGAAGAAGGAAAAAGCAACGACAGTGTAGCAAGTTAAAAATAAAATGATCTTATGTTGGTGCTGCCAGCAGTTGACACCAATTTCCGTTCAAAGTATTTTTAACGGACTATCACCGCATTATTTTTCAGAATTGTCCACTTAATAGTAGGTAGTATATAAAACGTGCACAGGTAAATTAAATCTGAAGTATAAACGTGGTCGTACCCAGAATAGATAGATAATAGACCCAGACTTAAAAATGTTGTGATCAAAACTACCGAGTTCTAAATCTGCATCTCGTGATTTTAACAGCTCACATTTACAGCGCGTTCCCTTAGCAGCTCACAACGCCCACAATGCTCCGTTAGCCGTTCCACAAGGCGACCACGGTTGTTGTGGTCGTGGCGATAACGTCACTAATGACGTCATCATTTTCGATCGCACAACGCTCACAAGGTTCCATGTCAAGAGGTGGGTCAAATAACCGTTCCACTTGGGTATACGTGAACGTGGTCGTTGTGAGTCTCAAATGGAACGTAGCCTTAGTATAATTTCTAATCTTTGACAACTTTTCTGCGACAATCAGCTGATTCAAATAAAACCCGCCATTTTGAAATGCATTTATTAGATTTTGAAATGGCACAGTTGAATATGTTAAATATTTCCTAAGTGACTGAATTACTAGTTTAAACATATATCAAGGAGTTAATCTAAAAAAAAATACCTTTGGTTGCGTGACAGGGTAGGCGTAAAGCTTCACTTTGCCAAAATCATCACCAGTGGCAGCCAAACGGCTGTCGTGGGATCTAAAGAATATAATACAAAATGTTAATTAAAGGAAACATTTTCTTATGGTCTGAGTTCAGTAGACAGACAGACGGCCCACCTGATGGAAAGCGGTTACCATCGTCTATGGACATTTGCAATCTGCTGCCACTCTCTTAAGGGAGACTGGAACCTGACCACTGACGCCGGAACACAGCTCAGGGTTGTTATATATATTCTAGCTAGACCAAGGATGGTAGCCATCCAAACAGGCAAATACCCTACCACCTGGCTGTGTGTTGTTTTGTCGCTTCTAACGGCAGGCCGCCCCAATGCAGGAAATTGTAGTCTTTCCCTGTTCTTGCACGGATGAAATAAATATATTGTTCTATACTTAGAACTAATTAAATTTAACCAACGGACATAAGAAAACGTTTTGCTGAACCGTTAGTAACGCCGCTTCTTTTCCCTTGGATCATGTGATACATACATACATAACTTTACGCCAGGTCCCTAGCGGGGTAGGCACGAATATGTTATGGTAGGAGAATATACTATGAGCCTGTCAGGTGACAGTGTATTAAATTGTTAAGTTACTACTATTTGTCCCGGATTATTCACTTCATTTTATATCGCAAACTATCTAAGCCCATTTTCGGTATTCGACCAAATCAACCAAAATGATGTAAATGGCAAATCACAACAAAAGCCTATCCTACTTTCTGGGACAACCTTTACATAAAGCTATCCCAAAACTTATCCCAGTATCCGGGATAGAATGTATCCCTTGTCTCCCCTCGGTATTAAACGGAAAACAGGCGGTGAAAAGGGAACAGACAGACAGAGTTCCTTGTGCATTTTTAATACTAATATGGTTGTCACAGAATTTAACTGTCACCTTAGAGATGTGTATATAATAATAATAATAATGTGTACATAATAATCGGCAGACAAACATACACATTGTATATCCTCAAGCTGAGTAAGTTACGCTTGTGTTATGGGTGATATACAACGGAGCACTCTGGGGCCGATCCCAGACACCCAGACCAGGGGTCGGCAACCTTTTGAGTCGGAAGAGTCAAAAATACAATTTTCGAAATTTTAACATTTTTTAAGAGTCACAATTTTTTTCTTGATAACAATAAATATTACTTGCATAAATTAAGTGTTTGATAGAAACAAACAAATCTATTTATTCGTATATAAGTAGTGTTTTTCACAACAAAAAGATAATATTTATGTGACATTATTAGATAATTACTTCTTGTTTGCTACTAACGCAATTCTTCATTTCATAAAACCTCATTACATCAAAACATTATACTATTAAAAATCACTCATGCCACTCGCCTTACATACGTCTAAACATTAACACAATAATTGCTATATAAAATCTAAAAATACATATAAAACCTTGTAAAACCATATATATATATATATATATATATATATATATATATAATCGTATCAGATCTTTAAATTTAATATAACCACAAAACACTTCTTATTAAATAAAAACAATTAACTTACAAGACTAACTTGTGCTTCAATAAAAAATAATTGAGCAAACAAACTCAATGGAAACCATGTCTTTTTTTACATATCGAGAGCTTCATAACATATAGGGGTATACGCAAAAATGCAATTTTTTGTTTACAAAAAATACGCATGTTACAATATAGGAGGTCTTACCAGTAGGCAAGTGTATCTAAGAAGAAAGGTATTCCGGATTTGTCTGTACGCCTATTTGATATGAAGCCGATGTATGACTAAAGAGCCGCAGCTCTACACCCAAAGAGCCACATCTGGCTCGCGAGCCGCAGGTTGCCGACCCCTGACCTAGACCATAGCAAATAACAGAAAGTTCGTTTCCGAAATTTACCATGCCAGGAATCGAACCCGGAGCCTCTCTCAACCTCAGAGGCAGTATCCCGACGAACACTTCGATGCGGTGGGCGCAGGAGCGTTCCACTTGGGGACTAGTTCACGTACCTGGTGCACGAGTTGATGTCGGTGCCGTCGGCGCTCTCGGGCCACACGCCGATGGTCTGGAAGGTGATGGGGCAGCTGTTGGTGGCCCACGCCGCGTCGCGCATGCTCGTCCCCGACGCCACTTGCCGGCAGGTCGTCGCGTTCCCTACGCAGTCACCTCCACTATCACAACCATCACCATCACCTCCTCGAGCTCATGCGGATTGCCCACTTATTGGGTGGTTCCTACATCTTACTACCCATTTGTAGTGGAACGTCCGTAATTGAGGTCGCAATCGATACCCAAAATGTACAAAGAACATCGTTACGAGTCGCGAGACTCGAATTAACATGCCGTTAGAATTACTATAGAATTTATTAGAACTATACAAACACGTATAACACAGGTACAAATATAACCGAACACAACAAGTCCAAACGTAATGCAGAAGGTGGTAATCCAACAGAACAAGTCCGTCACTTATTAGACTCCTCAATCGAGGCATTGCTTTATACTGCACATATGCAATATGTCTGCCCGGCCGCGTGGACCAAATTTCCTAGAATCAGGTTGTATTTTAAATCCGACACACCTGGCTAATGACTGCCATAAGATTACAATACACAATGGGCTGTTTTCTAATCACAAATTTTAAACAAAGTAAACAAAAGAAATCCGAAAGGTAATAAAATGTGTTTCAACAGTTATGCAGGTGTGAATTTATCTTTGTTGGCGTCTAGATTGTAACAATATATACAAATTTCCAACAGTAACAGATGGGCCTCGGTCTGCGAGGAGCAACCATAGCCTCGCTGCAAGATCTTTCTTTGAGACGGAGGAGCATTCCATCTAGAGTTGGGTAGGACTTGATTTAAAAATGAGTTTGTAAGAGTAACATGACATTTTCTCTCACAAATTTCTACTTCGGAAGTGTTCGTTAAAAACAAATTTATTAGTCCTTATTTATATTGAAAAACAATAGCCGAATACTCACAGAAGAGAAGTTCATAGTCCCCAGAATTGCTCCTTATGTACTGACCGTCCTCGGACCAGTCCAAATGCGTTATGTAGCTAGAATGCCCCTGAAAATTGCATTAACGGAAATTCAACCTTACGCCACAAACAATAATGGTCATTTTAATTATTTTAAATATTATCCACATAAATAAAGGCCATTTACATGGAGAGAGTTTCTTTCCTCCAAAATACGATCGTCGAAAGCAAGAAAACAATATCGTCATGTAAATTAAACATACGATATCGTACGTAGAAAGGTGATAATTGCCCGGTCATTGAATATATATATCAAGCGCTTCATAAGATATGGGCGTATACGCAAAAATGCCATCTTTTTGTTGTTTACTAAAATCATCGGAAACGGAGTTACAGGAGATGGTAACAATTATGAATGAGTCTTTTGAGAGAAAGGGTATGAAAATTAATGTGAACAAGACGAAAGTTCTGGTGTTTGAAAGAGATGAAAGAATGACAAGTTGTAATATACAGATAGGAAATCAAAAGTTAGAGCAAGTTAGTGAATTTGTTTACTTAGGCTGCATGTTTACCAGAGACGGAAAGCATGAAAGGGATATTGAAAGGAGAGTTATGGCAGGTAATAGGGTGAATGGAGCGCTAAATTCTTTTATGAATAGCCAGAAAGTGTCTGTAAAAGCACGCTTGGCTGTCCATAAAGGAGTGTTGGTGCCGACCCTGATGTATGGTAGTGAAAGTTGGGTATGGCAGAAGAAGCATGAAAGTAGGATAAACGCAGTTGAAATGAGAGCTTTGAGAAGTATATGTGCGGTTAGCTTGAATGATAGGATAAGAAACAGTGTGCTAAGGGAACGTTGTGGTTTGAAAGAAGATGTAATAACAAGAGTTGAAAAAGGAATGTTAAGGTGGTTTGGGCATGTAGAGAGGATGGATGAAAATAGAATCACAAAACAGGTATATGACAGTAGTGTCAATGGTAGAGCTGTTGCCGGTAGACCGAGACGAACATACCATGAACAATTATCAGAATTGTTAAAAAAAGGTCAAGTAAAAAGCATTTCAAATAAACGCGCATGTATGAAGAGGTTAATGAAAGTAGGTGAAGCGAAAGTTGTTTGTCAGGATCGTCGCAAGTGGAGATCCATAGTCTCTGCCTACCCCCATGGGAAACAGGCGTGATTTTATGTATGTATGTATGTATGTACTAAAATCTATGCATGTTATAATTTAGAAAGTCTTGCTAGTATGCAAGGATATTCCAAATTTCAGAGATTATACAATCAACTAGTTTTGTTTTATTCATAATTATGTCCCTTTTGTAAAACTGCACTTTTGTCTGTACGCCCATTTGTCATATAGAGTAAGCCCTCGACATATAGAGAGCGCGAAAGGCAATTCGCACATTCAAAACTGATTTGTAATATACTAGCATGTACTTGGGAAAAGTCATACGAGTTCGAGTTTAGACAAGTAGAGAAATTATAAGCAAATATCTCAATGCGATTTGTGTCGTAGTGTAAGCAAAACTCTTGGTGAGAATTACTTAACGATTATCGTATGACATACTATTAGACGAGTTTTTGGTCTACGATTTAATGACCTACGAGAATAGTATACGATTTTCGCCCCTAAACGTGCGATAAGCTCTCCCTATGTAAAAGGCACTTTATTAGGATATTTTATAACTTTGTATATTTCTTAAAAGGTTAAATACTAACTGACCCATGCCCACATCCCTCGGAGTCATTAAGAAACAATATAGCTTTCTACTGGTGAAAACATTTTCAAAATCGCTTTAAGAGATTACTTCCTACAAACAAACTCACAAACTTTATCTCTTCATAATATTAGAGTAGAAAATACTTTATTTAAAAAAGATCCATCTAAAACATTTATTTTACAAAATAACAATTAATTTAATTATTAAAAATAGTTTTGATTCTTCATATAATAACTTTGGACAAATATTTACAAGCGAAATGTAACAACAGTATTTTTCTTACTAAAAATTCTAAAGAACTAATTACGATCTTAAGGTAATTGAATAATTAACTACACAAGCTTTCAAAAATATATCTTCCAATATACAATAGGATAGCAAAAGCTTTTATAAGCCTATCACTAACTACAACATATCTTCGCCTAAAATCTATTTATGCATACAGAATCGCCAAATAAGCCTGTACATTAATACAGTCGGTGACATAAATCTTGGCCACATTAAAATTACTCCATATTTGGATTTATTAAAAAATAGATAGTTGTTACTCTGTTTTTTTTCTAGATTTTCTATTTTCTAGTTACGTGGTTATGGAAGTATAATACAAACGTTTAAACGAAAATAATCCAAAATTCAACAGCTACTCAACGAAACGCTTTCAAACTCCTTTTCATTGGCAGTGAGTCTTAAGTTCTTGAATTATGTAAGCTTGTAGCATGAGATATTTATCTCATACATACAACTCAAAAGAAAGTAATAAAATTTATACTGTACACACAAATTTGTATGTGTAGAGTTATGTCTGTGTGTCATCACAGGCACACAGACACGACGAATCTATCTCGGTTCTACTTTAAAAAAAAACAAGACTTACATACCAAATCTGAATGATGAAGTAATCTCTATTTTGAATCACTGTCATATACATATATCAATTATCATCGTTTTAGTATCTGATACTGATAAGTAATTTTACTTGGACAGTATTAATAGCTATTTTCAGAGAGGCCAAATCTTTGCCAACATTCAGAAAATTCGAAAAGCACTATTTGTCCTCAAATAGCTACGTCTGATTAACACAATACAATCATTTATTTAAGACTTTCTTGAATAGCTACATACCGATGTAATATTATTTTCTGCTAATTTATGAATTAAACTAAATAAAACTATATATAAAAATTTAATTTAAACTATAAAATCTAGTTCCAGACCGCTGCCAGTTGGAAACATGCCCAGAAGACTGGCTACATTACCTCGCTGAGTGGCAACGCTAATGCCTTGTCCGAGGTATAGACCAGCATTTTGGTCACGTGAGACTTATGACTATTTATTCGAAACATACATATACATACATAGATGCAAGATAAACCTAGGTATAAAGTAATTTATTTAAAACATTAAACTACTAATTGTAGTTCAATTCTTTGTAGACAGTTTAGTAACAGTAATTACAAAAAAACAATAACATGGAGGTGGCCAAGATCCATGGCACCCACTGTAAATATTTTCAATAAATATGAATATATTACTTAGTCATGCAAATTGTTAGTTTACCCTTCTACGTTTTCTCTCCGTGCACTAGAAACGCATGAAATTTAAGATACCTATTTATTATTACATGAGAAAAAAATTCTATGCTATGCCTTTTTGTACGGTATAAAAACATACAATAATTTTTCGAAAATTTCAACACATTCAAGGAATTAATCAAATAATTTACGGTCGGGTTTTCGTACGAATCTCACTGCATGCAATGTTGTATGTATGATGAAAGGGCATGTAATAGAATTCATTGAAATTTATAGGAAAACTTTGTAATGCAAGTCTAGTCCAAACTTGACCCCGCTAAGTTCTTTCTTTTTGTTGTCCACGTCTCATTTCATCAATTTTTATTTACAGGTCTTAACTTAATAAAACTACGTTTTGACGGTTTCAAGCGAGGTAATTGCTATGATTTTTATTATTCCGACGTTTCGGCCACTTTTCAGTAGCCGTCATTACGGAAGACAAAGATGTCAAGTGTCAAGAGTATTGTTAAAGTTTTATTCAACCTACCGCCAAATTGTTAATTTTAATTTTGTTTATGGTCATAATTTAATCTATGGGAGCCTAATCTACTTAACCACAGTTGACAACACGTAGTTCTATTATATTAAAAAATAATAGGTCTAAAGGCTAAAATATTAGGTCTTCACTTAGTTTTTTTATTATGTTAATGGACTTGCCCAAGAACAGTGCTTTTCAATCTTTTTGTATACGTGACCCCTTTACAGGATGAAAATTTTTGGCGACCCCCTTGGGCCATAGACGGACAAAAAGTTAGTAATTTAAACAACTACGTTTATGTCTTTCTCTATTATGCTATCTATATTTATTATTACTACCTATATATACTCTGCAAAAAGCTGCTGATCTTAGAAAATACCTAAGTATGAGGTATAAATTTTAAATGCTTTTTCCCTTTTGCCGGCGACCCATCGAGCAGGGCTCGGCGACTCCCCTAGGGGTTGAAAACACTGCCCTAGAAGACCTTTGCCGGAAAGACAAGTTGAGGAGAATTGCCGCTATTAAAAAAATATTAATTTTAACACACACATTTGATTGACCACAACGTTATACCCTTGCAGAAGACCGTCCTTAGAGACCCCAATGATGAAGTATAATTAAGTCGTGCAAATGGGTTGCAACCGGGATTAATACTCACCAGACACTTGCCGAGCCGACTGTACCGACTTCCATTGTCGTCCACTCGGTACACGTATATGAAGTTGTCCCGCGACCCCAGCGCCACCATCTTGTTGTCAGGTGAAAACTGGATTGTTTGTATTGGTTCAGATCTGCAATGGGAAGTTAAATTTTCCATTATATAGTTCAGATGGAGTAACAATATACAATACATGAGGCAAAAACTTTGTACCCATTTTTACGAAAATTGCGTGGACGGAGGACTATGAAATTTCGCACACTTATAGTTTATATAGAGAAAGAGCGACGAATGCTAATATTTTTATAAATTATACATAATAAATATTACACACACTACCGAGTATTTGACACACACACGCATATATACTCTTTTGTTTATTGTTCAAGTCAAATACCAGTGTTGCCTTGGCGAAATCTGTGATTATAGAAGTACAGTCTTTGAGTCTTTGAAATCGGCTACCCCATTTCAATACTTAAAAAAGTGGAAATAAAAGCCAGTTTTAAGATCGAAGTTATACTTATTCAAGAGCCTTATATCAGGTCGGGGTCACCAATGAAGAGTGTGGTATGATATTAGACGTGATATAAGGCTCTTGAATAAGTATAACTTCGATCTTAAAACTGGCTTGTATTTTCGCTTTTTTAAGTATCTATCAGTCGTTCAAAATAGTGACTCCTTTAACTGGATTCAAAACCCGTCTTATTACATTTTTGAATTCCCACCAGTGAGAGCGAGTTATACACACATCTCTCATTGGTTAGTCGCATCTTTACGTCCTGGCTAACACAGGCATATAGGCATCAATTAACAATAACAAAAGTAGATCATTAAGTAATTGATAAATTAAATTTAATATAATTAAATAAATAAGAAAATTGAAGTGGATAGTTATATATAATTTATTTTATTAGAAATTATGATTATAGATGAATGATGCTATGTTTTTTTTAAGGTAGCACTTGTCAAACGTCAAAAGCCAAATGTCAAAATATTGACTTTGAACTTGACCTACTTTTGTTTATGAATGAGAATTAGATTAAAATACAAGTTTTATTTATTACCAAAATTTCTAATATACACTTATTAGCGTATAGTTGAGTTGGAAGCCCGAGCGTGTGGTAAATGCATCCACTACAATACAAATCTTTCCCCTTTATAATATTAGTATTGAGCAGTGGTTTTCAATCTTTTTGAATACGCGACCCCTTTACAGGTTGAACAATGTTGGCGACCCCCTTGGGCCCATAGATAGACAAAAATTTGTAATTTAAATGATCACATTTATGTCTTTCTCTATTTTGTTACCTATATTTATTATTACGGTCTATACTCTGTAAAAAGCTGCCAATCTTAGAAAGTACCTAAGTATGAGATATAAACTTAAATTACCTTTTCCCTTTTGCCGGCGACCCCCCGAGCAAGGCTCTACGAGCCCCCCAGGGGATTAACACTGGTAAAATAGCATAAACTTAGAAGACAAGATATGTCAATTGTAACAACTATTTTTGTAAAATATTTCGGAAGTAAAAATAGAAAACTAGAATATAAAAGGAATGTATTAGATTTAAGAAGATTTGTAAAAAAAAATTTGGAAACAAAGATTATAGAAAAAGAGAAAACAAAAGAGCAATAAAAAAATAAAGAGCAAAAAAGAACATTAAGGAAAAAGAGAAATAGAAAATAAAAAACCCGGGTAATACCGAAACAAACACCCCCCCGGGGGCCGCGACCCACAGTTTGAAAAACACTGGTATTGACGTTGGTTTGAATATATTGAAGTATTAATGTGAAGAGTGTGGTTACCCGTCGTGGTGGTGCGCGAGCATCTCCCTGGAGACGGGGTCGAAGACCATCCACTTGCCCGTGAGGCAGCCGACGGCGATCACGCCGCCATCTTGCGACCACGCGCAGCACTGGGCGCGCTCCTGACCACAGACAATCGTTACTCTCCCATGTTCGTCGTTCTCGTTTAACTACCAGGATTCGCCCTCGACTTTGTCCACGTTAAACGAATCTTCACGTGTCACTAACAACTTCAAACCACTCCCGGGAAAATTTACCGGACTTTTTTAAATCCAGGAATTGGCTATCTTACGTGAATTCCGTACAAATAGACAAACACAAAAAATCTATATAACAAAACACTACAACTTTACAATTTTATAAAGTTATAGATTAGATCAGCGATACCCAACCTTTTTCTTATAAGGACCACATAGGTGTATTAGATAAGGCGTTGCGGGCCACAACATAAACTTATTTTTTTTTATTGCAGGAGTTCAGTAGACGGGCAGACGGCCCACTTGATGGAAAGCAGTTACTATAGCCTAAAGACATTTGCAACACTAAAGGCGCTACAAATGCGCTGCTGCTCTCTTAAGGGAGACCGGAACCCGGTCACTAATGCCGGAACACAACTCAAGGCTGTTGTGGTGGCATACTCTACACAGGGGTGGTATCCATCCAGTCGGGTAAATACCCTACCACCTGGCTGAGAGTTTTTTTTTTCGCGTCTTACGACAAGCCGCCCCAACGCAGGAAATTGTATTCTTTCTCCGTTCCTGCACGGATGAAATTAAAATTAAGTGATTCTTTATTGCCATAGTATAGAAGAGGCTTGCGACCCACCTAACAAAAAGGGCCTTACTTATAATAATCTCGTTAAGAAAGGATTAGCCATCTCTTAAATAAGAGACTCTTAAGCCCCTAATCAATGGCTTTTTCAAATAAAACTTGCCATCTTGCCTTTTAGGAGTCACTTGAACTGCCTCTCGATGTTGGTTATTTTTCACAGTTATTTATGAGTTACTTTACCAGCACCTCTTATCCTTAAGAGGAGTTTATGGGTAAGATTTTAGTTAATCAGTTACTGAGCAGTTTCTTAAAATTTAACAAACGATTATAAGTAAGGCCAAAAGTGATTACCGTAATCTATGAAACTTTGCAATACCAAAGGTGTTGTACAACTATTAGTATGTCAGATGGGTCCCTTACAAAAACTCGCCACGGGTTGAGTATCGCTGGATTAGACTACGTATTTAACTAACTGCCATGTTTTAGGATAACGGTCAAATTGCAATCGACGGCCTGTGTGATAGCATTTTTCTAAATGCTGCGATACTGTGTGTTCTGGAAATCCCGCGGGAATTTCAAGTCCAGCGTGAACGAAGCCGCGGGCATAAAGTTTACATGAGTATAATGAGGGAATCGAGGAGACCTATGAGGAACAGTTTATATGGTAATAATGACCTCAATATCCTTGCTCCAGACGGTGGAGTGGCTCATCCCGTCCCACAGCTGGAGCAGCCTGTCCCAACCTGCCGTCACGAACTGGGGCAGCGAGGGGTGCGCTGCCAACCCCCATAGCTCATCCACGTGACCTGCCAACACAAAAACAAATTCATTCTCCAAACACAAGTACAGTGTAAAATGTTAGCTATTATTAAAGAACACACGAACAAAGTATCTTCATCTTAATAGGGACAATAAAAAAAATGTTAATTGACACATTACATTTTTAAGCTGGTGTGCATAGACATTTAACCAATGGTTAAAATAATGTTACCTACTTGTAAACTACGCTACATTTCTCTTTCACTGAACTATCTACTAAACTTTTCACTAAATTCACCGCTTAACTCGTCACTGTCTCCTATTAAACTACTCTCCAACTCTTTTGTATCGCATTTGTTACCCCGCTGTCTTTAACTGAACTAAAACTGCAACTGCCCGGAATCTTCTGGAACTCATAATTTCGATCTTCTTTTCTTTACTCTTTCATTTATTATCTTTATCTATCTAAACATTTTTTTATCTATCTTTGCCTTTTCCTTCCCGAACCTTCTATTCCAGAACTTTAGTTCATCATTTATCCCTTTCTAATATCTATCTATCTCTGTCTTTTCCCCTATCGAACTTTATATTCTAGAACTTTTTTCATCGTCTATCCCTTTCTAAAATGTATCCGTCCTTGTCTTTTCCTTTTAGGATCTTCTACCTTTTTCTAAAAGTCTTCAGACCGGCTTGTGCTGCCAAAAAGTTCTACCCTCGGTCGTCACAATAAAATAAACGCTATTTAGGCATATATTTTTAGCGATTATTTTATTTTAACCATCAGTTAAATGTCTATGCACACTGACTTTAGTATGAATAATTTCAGTTAATTTAGGTTATATCATAATAACCAACTAGTCTTTTTAAATTACAATGTAATGTTAATGTGATATATTTTTGACCATCCATTTCACGTCCAAGTATAACCGGTACAGCAAGCCAATCAATGAAATTTTTATTTCAAGTATTACTCGTATAAATAAATAAGTAAGCATGGCAGCCTAGTTGATAACACAGCTGTGCCATTCTAATGACATGGGTTCGAAGCCTAATCAAGAAACGTGCACAATATTATAAAAAAAATAAATTTTCTGTGTTCAGACGCGAACCTCTTTCTCTGTTCTTTCATCTTCTCCCAATTGTTCGGCATCGGCACAATATGTCCTTTCCTTCCACGCTTCTCTATTTGGTCTACCTTTACGTTTGCATCCATTAATCTTACAGTTAAATATTCTTTTTGTCACATGACTTTCATCCCACCTCATTACGTGCCCATACCATCTCAGCCTGCCTCCTCTCAATCTATACTAATATTATAAAGAGGTGTAAGACTTGTATGTTTGTAACGAATGAACTCAATAAGTACTGGATCGATTTCGAAAATTCTTTCAACATTAGAATGCTACATTTATGAAGCAGGCAAACAGACAGACGGCCCACCTGATGAAAAGCGGCTACCGTCGCCTATGGACGTTTGCAACATAAGAATTTTTATAATGTCCTTCTTAAAGAACCCCATATCATGGCGCAAAGGGAAAATTGTGGCGGAAAGTTCTCTCCAGATCATTGTTGTACGCCGAATAAATATTCTAGAGAACCGTTGCGTAGCTGAGAGTGGGAGCTCAAGGAAATGGGGGTGAATTAGGAACATTATCCCTGAGTAACATAGGCTATATTTATTACTAGAAAAAATTAGGGATCCTTACTAAAACTTCAATAAAGTAACCAGATTAGACCCAGGGGGTGACTCTGGAATCGGGTTCGAGATTTTTATTATTTCCGGGCAACGTCTGCCGTAACAAGTGCAATATAAAATGATTACCAAGTACAGCCGGTGAGAATCCAAGTTCGAGATCTCCGTGCAGGACACAATTCCTGGTGGTTCCGATGAACAGCTGGCTGCCGCGACCCTCGGCCACCACGCGGACGCCGCCATAATGGCCTTCGATCTGAAACAAACAATCATGTGTTACAATGAAGGAAACTTCACCATCTTCGACCAGACGCTGCCCACTGCTGGACTTAAGCACCTCAAAGCGTCACATATTCCTCCACCTTCCTCTTAACTGTACGTATTTAAAAATGTTTCAATTCGTTTGTTTGTTGTTGTGTTTGACGTTCGTAGCAGCGAGAGCTAAAGGTTAAATAATACTCCTGATGACAGAGAGTAGTGTTCACTGTTGAGTACTGATGAGAATTAAAGTGAACTTAACTAGAACCAGTATTTTATCTATACTAATATATAAAGCTGAAGAGTTTATTTGTTTGTTTGCTTGCTTGAACGAGCTAATCTCAGGAACTACTGGTCTACTGATTTGAAAAATTCTTTCAGTATCAGATAGACTATTTATCGACGAAGGGTATATAGGCTATATACCATCACGCTAAGACCAATAGGAGCGGAGCACCAATGAAGAATGTTTCAAAATCGGGGATTTTTTTTAACTATCACACGCGGACGAAGTCGCGGGCAGAAGCTAGTTAATGACATATAATAAAAATCTAGGACCCGAGCCCAGCGCCACCCATTCAAACACACAAAACAAATTTCATCAAAATCGGTTCAGTCGTTCTCAAGTTATGTGCGTACAAACATATCTATGATTCATTTTTATATATAGACAGATCATTATATGTATAGCTTGTCACTATGATTGAGGGTAATTACTAATCCTTACCGCGTTGTTTATGAACACTACACAGAAACTAGCACCAGAGAGACACAAGTGTGAAAGGTCCTCACCACATTCTCGACCCCGGCCGCGTTCATGTCGGCGTCGAACATGACGATCCTGCCGTCCTTGCCCCCGCCCGTGAGGATGTTGCCCTCCTTCAGGCAGGCGACGGTGAACACGGAGCCCTCGTGGACCCCCCTCACCAGCTTCTGGATCGTGTTCGTGCCGCGGCCCCACACTATTATGCTGCCGTTTGAATCGCCCGACAGTACGTCTCCTACAGAAAGACAATTTATTTACTTAATAAAACGTAGTTTTAACGGGTTTTAAGCGCGGTAATTTATTAAGTTTTGGTTTGTCCGACGTTTCGGCCGCTTTTCAGTGGCCGTGGTCACGGACGACAAAGGTGACATTTGTCCAACAAGTATTGTTAAAGTTTAATTTAGCCTACCGCCAACTTGATCATTTTAATTATTTATTTTTAATTTTGTTTATGGTTATTGGTTATTATTTACTCTATGGGAGCCTAATATAATTTACCACCGCTTCACAACATGTTGTGGCTTGAAGAGAAGAAGCGGCGCAAGAAACTCTTCATGCCTAGTTCTAATTTTTTTTATATAATATTAAAATGGGTGGAAGGAAAAAAATATTAACTGTTGGAATCTCCAACAAAAAGTATTTATCACTTTGGTGTGGCATAGTACTGGCCACCAATACGAAATATTTGAATTTAGAACATAGATGTTTTTTTTAACTGTATATTTTTCCCTCCATTGCTATTAAAATCGGCATGGTATAACGCACGTGCAGTTTTCTTTAATAATTAAAATATTACAGTCCACAATGAATTAATATTTAAAGAAGTGTTAATCATAATCATACTTTGGGGAAACAGCGTAGATGTTGGAGATCTGTTTATCGCTCAAAAAAAATGTATCCGCATACTTGAAAATATAAAACTTCCTGACATAACGATACCACATTTTCACAGGCCATACTTTATCAAACATAAAATACTAACAATAACGTCTATATACATACTAGAACAGTGTAAATTCATTAGAAAATACCATCAATATTTTATCAAATTAAATGACATGCGCGACTATGCAATTAGACCTACCTATAAAAATAATTTAATTCTACCAAACTCCAAACTTAATATGCACAGCTGCGGCCCGAACTCAATGGCCATTAAAATATATAATAAATTGCCTGCTAAATTAAAGAACACTAAAGACGACATCTTTTTAAAAGAACTTAAAAATATATTAATAATAAAATGCTACTACAATATAAACGATTTTTTTAAAGATTATATAAAATAGATATAATGACATTTTTCAGTACGTGAAATAGATCGATCCGCTCCGCATAGTATCTATTGCTATACCCTGCTAGGGTTATTGTGAACATGTAAAACTGTTTATAATTGTGCAATAAATGATTGAGTAATCATTTACGCTATCTTTGCTTCAAAGTAAGCGAGTTTTTTTGACCCCTCCAGCACAATGTCTCCAGCTGTGACAAGGGCGAGCCTTGTCACAGCTGGAGACATTCGTGCGATTCCTCCCTCCCTAGTGTGACATCACATATGCATGCAATTTTAAATCAAGGAATTATTCAGTTGAAATAACAATTCCATAATTAGTGTCATTTCCATTAAAAAAATTTTTAAATAATTTTAGTAATTGACGGCCTCTGTGGTTGAGCGAGCTAAACCTTTGCTGGCCTACCTAATCACTGCAACGCAGAGGCTCCGGGTTCGATTTCTGGTAAAGTAAATTTCGGATTTTTTTTTATTTTCACCGTTATTTACCATGGTCTGGGTGTCTGGGATCGGCCCCAGAGTTAACCGTTGTATATTATTACCCATAACACAAGCGTAACTTGCTTAATTTGGGGATGTACAATGTGCGTGCTTGTCTGCCGATTATTATTATTATTTCACATATTTAAAGCTCCTCTCTCTAGACATGTTATTCCTCAATGACTTCAACGTAGTTCACGATGATTTCATGTGTATATTTACTGTAAATATGTTTGTTCATCAGTGTACATTAACCTATACAACTGGACTGTAAAACTATGTCTACTTACGTCTGAACCTGTTATACTTTAAAATGTACTCTAGATTTAGTAAATAATCAACTTGAGAAAAAAGAATAGCCGTTATGAAAAACATAAGATAAAAGGTTATAGTTTAAGATCTCAGTCACCCCAGACTTACGTGATTTTAGAAAAAATGAAATTTTTAGGATCGGTAGTTTAACATAAACTTAGAAAGGAATGGATACTCGCTGAGCTGAAAGCGGGGCCGTTTTTCAGGGAGCAGGTATCAAAGGTGGAAAAAACCGTACTAACTTACGTCAAAGTAGCAAGGCTAGTTTTGACATATGGCATACCTATATGATATTGCCATAAACAAAGATATACAGTTGCCAGAGACTTCCTGTGGGCCATAACTTTTGACAGACACTTAAAAAAAATGTGGGATCTTACGTCATTTTAGGAAGGCTAAATTTTATATATATTATCAAGTATAATATTTTAAAACATTTTCCGATGAGCCAGACATATTTGACAGGCCAAACATCCGCCCAGACTCGTTAAAAGTTCCGCTGTGTGAGGAAGCACGAGACACTTAAGTCTGGGGTGACTGGGATCTCAGTATATTACATTATAAAGCAGTAAAATTTGGGTGAAGAAAATTAATCAAATTCTTTAAAATGTATTTGTTACCATTATGATTGAATCCGAGACAGGTGACGTATTTGGGCTTGTCCCGCGTCTCGAAGACGCCCATCCGCTTGTAGAGCACGTTGGTCTGGTCGAGCGTCCAGAATGCGATGTGGTTCTTGCCACACGTCACTATCTGGTTGCGGTCTAAAGGGTGGAATTCGGCCGCCACTACCGTGTCCACTGAGCACTGGAATACGACCATATACGATATTCCAGTGACAATATTTTGTGATAGTCAGAGTTGAGACACTCCTAGTCCTAACAAAAAGACTTTTCATACAAGCAAAAGAAATCAACATAAACCAAGTATAGCTGTTCTTTGTAGCTAATTTGAGAAATAAGCATTTGGGAGCCCATTCAAGACAAAACTTCAGACCCACACATACACAGGCGTCGCATGGTGAAATAAAAAATTTCGTAAATACATATAAATATTTGTTGATACTTAGAATATAGATACAGTTTATATTCTATTTCAAAGAACAATTTAATCTCGAACTAGCCCTCATATTTGAGAAAGAAAGTAAATACCATAATTACAGAGTACTTCTTACTTACAATACTTGTTTTTGTAATCATTTGTCCAAATACAAATAAATACCTTAAGCAGTGCACAAATATGTTATACACAGTTTCAGGAATCTAAAGTTTGCAAAACCCTTAGCATGTTGGTCCTTCATGCCGGATTACCTTAGTCTCAGCAATGCAGTGTCCCTTATCCGGACTCTGCCACTCCCAAACGGAGATGGTGTGGTCTGGTCCCTCATCGACGCACGCCAGTAACGCCCCACCGTCGGCCCTAGAGAAAGTGATGCAGGCGACTGCCCGCTCGAATTGACCAGAGCCGATCACGGCCAATGTCGCCAGGGACACCGAGTTCCACACACGGACATGAGGCTGTGAATTAAAATACATGACGTATGGTACCAAGCTTAGAAAGATACGTTTATGTCAAGGGCTGGCTTGAATTGGCTAGAACCGATCATGGCCAATGTCGCAAGATATACCTACAACATTCCATATAGCGGATAATATGTAGCCTAAATTCGTAGAAAATACATGACCATTCTAGTGTTAGAGGTAACATACAACGACATTTGGGTCGATTTCAGTAGCGGAAAAATCTTTCCTAGCTATTTTCTTGAACACAATGCAAATTTGGTCTCATTATGCCTATGTCTTTGCGATTTTGGAATTCTTGACCAAACTTCTCAGCCGTCAGACGCTTAAGTTTTGAGACTAGACATGAAAGTTTTTAGAGATAATTGGAGTCGTAATAGCCAAATTTTAGATGGACACGTTTGTGACTCTGCTCATAAAAACACGCGTCTTCAGACAATTGATACAGGCAATCAGATCGAACTAGAATACGAGTCTACTAAAGAAATGCAGTGCATAGCAAATATTGGACTTTAATTGAGACGACTAAATTTATAACCAACTAACCCTGGCATCCAGCCGATCATGTCCAGCGCACTGTCCACTGGCTATCACCAGCTTGTTAGGGTGCACGGCCAGGCACTTGACGTCATCAGTGTGTCCTGTATAATGCCTCTGGCATTGCTCTTCCACGTTAAAAAGTACAACCACCGCAGCCACGAAGTACACTATCTCGCCTGTTGGCAGAAGGTAGAGATTGCTGCGGCAGTCTTTGCCCCTGGAATTAGATGACATAACAACATATTAAGTTCCTTCGTTAATTATATTTTCAAGTCAATTTACATGCAGATCAGTTGCGATCCGTGTAAATTGTTACGTTTAGCATTCGGCGATGAAGGTTTTACAAACATATTACAATCTTGAAGGAGCTTGATAGAAAATGAAAATATAATAAATCACACTTATATGGCGGTACAAGAAAATTTTCAATTAGTTGTAATGAGTATAATATTGAATCTGGTTTTTCATCAAGTAGTGACATTTAAGGTAATGATTGATTTTTGTTTGTAATACTCTAGAGCAGTGCTTTTCAATCTTTTTGAATACGCGACCCCTTTATAGGTTGAAAAGTTTTGGCGACCCCCTTGGGATACAGATTGACGAAAATTTAGTAATTTAAAAGTCTACGTTTATGTTTTTCTCTATATTGTCACCTATATTCATTAATAGAACCTATACTCTACAAAAAGATGACAAAGAAGCAAGTGAGTTGTGTAGGAATAAGCCTAAATGGCGCTCTGTTGTTCGTGTTTACCCGCAAGGGACCTGGCGTGAAGTTATGTATGTATGTATGTATGTACTCTACAAAAAGCTACTGGGTGTAGAAAGTACCTAAGTACGAGGTATAAATTTAATTGCCTTTTCCCGGCGACCCCCCGAGCAAGGCACTGCGACCCCCCTAGGGGTCGCGACCCACCGTTTGAAAAACACTGCTCTAGAGATCACGGGTCATAAAAATGGCGCGGACTTTTGGAGGGCTTGCGTGGGGTCATGGGAAGGCCATCACGTAGCCCTAGCTAGAGGCCTGACCTTCTGTCAGGTCGAAATCGAGGTGATCAGGAAGCGGGAAACCGCTTCCATGATAGCCGTCTGGTCTCAAGAGCTCGAGAGCCCTGCGGCCGGCGACTACACGGTGGACGCAATCAGGCCACAGCTGATGGAATGGGTCAACTGCACCAGCGGCACCCTGACCTTCAGGACGACGCAGATACTTACCGGACACGGGTGTTTCGACAAGTATCTGTATCTCATTGTGCGCTGCTTGGCTTCTCCGGACTGTCGCCAGTGCGGCGCACCCGACACGGCGCTTCATACGCTAGTCGAGTGCGCCGCATGGGCGCCGCAGCTCGACCTTGAGACACAAGTAGGTCCGGTCGACACGCTCTGCGACCTGGTTAAGGCCATGTTGCAGAGCAGCGACAACTGGGGAGCTGCGGTTACTTTTTGCGAGGCAGTAATGTCTCTCAAGGAGGCCGCAGAACGCGACAGGGAGAGAAGTCCTGCAGCGCGTGCTAATGCGTCTACTCGAGGTCGCCGGCCTTCAGCTGGCACCCGGAGAGGCAGGTACGCGCACCACTTCCCGCCCTAAGTTAGGTTCCGTTACGGGGGGCCCTTAGCTAGCTAGGAAAGCAAGGGACCATCGAATCCCGTCTAACGAAGTGGGGTGTGTTCTCCCAGGGCACACTCCAGGCACTTTGTTGCGCTGGATCGGTTGGGCGTAACTACGTTCTAAGTCTCAGCCTTTCCTTCACAAACTAAAGCGCAGGGTCGACAGGGACGAGGGGGTTTTTAGTGGGTATTGGGCTTGCTCGCTCGCGTAGCAACGCTCGGAGTCTCCACATTATTCTGTGACGTCGATCGCGGACGGAGCACTGTCAAGAGCATACTATTGCTGCAGTGTTATCGCCCCCGACCGACGCGTGTCGTTCCCTAGCAACGACCCAGTTTGTGCGTAAATCGGTTAAGCATTTTCCCTCGCCTCAAAACCAACAAAAAGGCCATCACGTAGAGGCTCCATGACAAATTTAATGTAAATGTGGCGTGACACTGACCGGCGATTAACCCTGTCTACATCACATAATAATGCACCCAAGGAAAAGCCCCGGCCAGTGTAGGACTATTGTGGGAAATGAGGACAAAAACTACCGGGCTATTAGGGTGAACTGCTAGTGGTTCTAGGAGTCTGGGAATATGGGGACTATAGCGTCTGCCCGTCACAATGTTCGGGCAACATGGAAGAATGGGCAGACGGTGACTTGCTACTCCCTGCATAGGCCCCTAAAAATGCCGTAGAAGACAGGGGCAACACGGGTGTGAGTGGCTAAGGGGTGTAGAGAGGTGGGCTGCAGGTTCACCGAAGCTACTTCTGACGTAAGGCAATTTATCACTTCCACCCCTGGAGCTTGAATCTTAGCTCTAGAGATCTCCAACTCACAAAGGGGGATCTTCGCAGGGGGGGGGGCTTCTGGCGCAATAATATCTGTATTATTATTATCATGTAATATTACTTACATTTTTCGTATAAATAAAAACAAAAGGGCACATTTCCTGAATCATTCAAGGTCAAAACAATATGGTTCTGCTTGACTGAGCAACTGTGTTACGATGAAGACTGGTCATTCAGTGATTCATAACTGGTCACCGGCATGGTCGTTTAGTGAAAGTAAACGTTTTTATGGTGAGTTTATGTGAACTGGTTTGTTTATGTGATGAATAAAGCTAAACAAGAAAATATACAATCACAATTTTTCGGACGTTTTCGAAAAAAAGTCCGTCAATGGGTTAAGTTCATACATCGCTTGTTTTTTAACTTTTTAAACGGAATTTATTATCAACTACAATTCGAAGACCGAATTCAATAGTGTCCTAGCTCCACTGACTAATTTGTTATCGTAGTACCTATTCAAACACCGAAAAATTGATAGGTGTATGGAGTACCACTGACGATCTTCACCACCTTGACTATTGTTTGTATTACTTGTTATTTTTTATGCCGTTTTAATTATAAGACAGGCTGTAATAGTTTAAAAGATTAATTTAAAATTTAAATATGAAAAATTTTACTTATAAATTCAAATTCAAAAGTTTTTATTCAAAATAAGTTCCACTGGAGAACACTTTTTGAAGGTCATACATATAGGTTAAAATTTAATTTTACTTCCTAGTCTATGTACACCGCTTCGCAACGTGTTAAGCAGAAGAAGCGGCAAGAAACTCCCCAGCAACAAGTCTAGCTAAAAATTGTTTTTCTTTATACTTCTCTTATTCTATTTATATCTCATGTTCTTTTTTTTATACATTTTATACAGAAGTATGTTACAGAATGCCTTTTGAAGAAATAATGGAGTTGTAGCAAACTGTGCATACTCAATAAGACATACACACAGTAAAAGTAAATAAAAGACTATGTTATAGACTTATGCTATTTTGTGTCTTCAGTTTAAATATAGGGTTATAAATAGGCAATGAATTTAAAAAAAATCTTCCTATATAAAATTGAAATATCAATGAAATTTAATACGGAGAAAATGATATTTTTGTAAATTAAAACAATTGTACGAACAATAATAATAGTCTATAACATCCCACTGCTAACCTCGGTCTTCCTTATTTTAGAGTAACAGATAGAATACTTCTATTCTTGTTCAACGCGGCGAAGACTTGAGCCAGCTTGATGGCCAACGATCTCGATTCGCAAGGAGATATGGGTCGAGTCATAGCCTATGCGTAGCATGCACCATTCAGGCGGTTTTCTGACATAACGTACTCATTGTTACAATTACCACATGCTAACGGTGAAAGATAACGTCGTGATGAAATAAGATCTGGTAATCATGCTTTGGGAGCTGCAGACATCTGGCTAGCTCACCGCGTTGCGCCCCAATTAATAGTTGCTCTATGTCGCTTGTAACATCATCCGTCCCGCTCTCACATTGTGCTATGTACTAGCTGTATGACTTATTAACATTTGTATGTATTAAGGTTACCATTTCCAAAATAAATAAGTTCACTTTAGTGCACTCTGCCATCTGAAGTATTATTTAATCTCCACCTTTCGCTGCTACACGGTAATAAATGCTAGTAATCATTTTCATTGCTAAATAATGAACTAGCACGTAAAGTATAACTTGAGATGTAGCGGGTAATTGTTACTTACAATCTACATAATAAATCTTTAATGAGCTAAGGAAAATTGTTATCTTCCTAAGTATCTATCAGTACACTCTATCTACGCCGCACGCTGCAGTAAATTTAAATAAGATTGTTTTACTAATACAGAATTATCTACGACAGAATCGGTTTCTCACACACGGATATTTTAAAACTAGACGCTGTCACAACATCCCCATTAACAGGATAGACTTTTGTCACGCGAAACTGGATCAAGGGTACTACTTGCAAGACCTCTAACGAGGTAAAGGTGATCAAGATTTCGATGAATGCTTTTAAGTCTGAGTACACCTATCACTCACTTGTGTGTAAGTACAAAGGTGCAGACAATCAAAAAGATTTCTGACATTATAATCTTCATTTTACGATCATCATTGACAAAAATTAGAGAAATGATTTTATTGACTTGTTACACTTGATTAATCTGATTTTACAGCCCGGTCATAGTAGACATTGACCCTTGCATAAATTCACAAGCTGAACATTTACAGGCACATAAGGGATACGACTCTAATGAAATCCTGAAGTCTGTATTGATCCTGTGTGTGCAATTTTTCTTTATCTAATGAAATCCTGAAAAGTCCCGATTGATGCCGTGTGTGCAAAAAAATTTCTTCACGGTCAAAGGTCGCAAAAATGGGTTTTTAGGATTTTTGTTAATACAGCTCCAGCCAACATTTGAATGGCTTTTTCTTAGAAATAGTAAATCTTAGACAAAAAATATAAGGACAATTTTAGTAGGTACATATTACCTGAACTACAATTTAGGTCTGAGCTATTTTTATCGTAAAACTAACCACTTGGTCAAAAAATCCAAACACGCCATTTTTGCGACCTTTGACCGTGAATAAATGTTTTTGCACACACGGCATCAATGGGGACTTTTCAGGATTTCATTAGAGTGGTATCCCTTACGTGCCTGTAAATTTTCAGCTTGTAGTGAATTTATGCAAGGGTTACCCTATTTTTGGGCTAATTTGACCGGGCTATTAGTTATAACGACCGCTATGTATTGTCAGCATTTGAACTTTGATTTTGAAGCAACTCATGTCCACATCTTTTATGACCAATATTAGGCAGGAAACAGGTGATCACATATCGGATTCAGAACATTGACATAAGTCATATTGTATAATCAGGAGCGTGGATTTATTTTCTAAGAGCCTAAGGAGACGAACAAAAGTGCAAGTAAAAGAGGGAAGAAAAAAAGCTAAAATTAAATACGATAGGAGGACGGAGAAAGCGGATGTCTTAGGGAACAACGCCAAACATCAAGTTGTTGGTAACTGCAAAGACGATGGACTACGTGGACAACGGAATACCGTAATTTCTGCTAACTAATAAATTTACTAAAACAAAAATCTAAATACCACCAAAAATGAAGTAGGCTCCTAAGTTGTAAGCAGTCAATAATTAGCGTAGTAGGTATAATACAAAACCCCCAAATTAGTTTTGATTATGCGTGTCCGATAACGAAAACCTTGAGAGACGCGTGTTTGTTGGGCCATGTTTTAAATTACTCGCGTGTAAACCATTATTTGTAGGGAATTAGAGGTGTATAATAAATAATACTGAGTCTTTAAGGCAAATGGTCTAAATCGCTTTCAATATACATATTTCTAGGTATTGCAAGAAATACTAATTTGGGGAACTTAAACGTGAGTCACAGTTTTACCTTGTATAATTATTATTAGTGTAATACGTGCAATATAAAATACGTTATTAATGATGACGAATTAAAGGAAATGTTGTTTATAATAGGAAACATACAAATAGATATATCTATAAATTACATTTATACTGTTTTGACATCATAATTATAATAGCAGGGGAGCCCAAGAGTCTAAATATGGAGTTACTCGAGCGTCGCGGGGACCTTTTGGATTATGAAGATTAGATGCCAAAAAGAAAAAAAATATGATATATGCCCTTTCACTGGCGGGGGAACGGTTTTTCAAAAATGTAAAAAGAAAGAGTCAAACAGAAATACTTAAGCGCATCAGATATTATATATTAATGTATTAATCTGCCTAAATAAGTTTGCATGGTGGGGGTGGATGTACGAAGGGATTTAAAAAAAATATTCGGCTGCCCTAACCGCACGACCCTATATGAAGAGTTCATGTGTGGTGGGGTACATAATAGAGTGCAAAGTTTCCCTCCTTATGTTGTTCTGCCACGCTTGAGTAAATCCCAAAATCCCCGCTAGTAAGGGAGGCCCCTTACTATATGCAGTGATCGGAAATGTAGAGCTAACTAATGTTAGCGAGCCAGAATGGCTAAAAATCACAACAATGAAATGGGTATATATTGTATTAGAATTGAGCACTGAAATAAGATTAACGTGACATTAATCTCGTCGAACAGTATGACTAAGGCCGTTTGTCCACCGCCGCCGTCACCGGACCGTCACGGAGGACGAGATGACGGCGCCGATTTAGCGATACATACATTTATAATTTGGTCATGTGTCCACCGCACGCCCATCACCCGAGAGCCGTCATCCCGGCCGCTGATGTTTCGAGTAGTTCGGCGTGACCGCTAGAACTCGGCACGGTTTCATGACGGGCCGATGTGCCGGCAATACAAAGCACGTTTGTTCTTGTCCATACACTACCGTCGCACCGCGCCGTTCGCCCGGTTTTTGTTTTGTCTATCATAAAATTTGTAAAAAAAATGGCTAAGAAATTCAAATACGATATATATACATTATTCGAAGTTGAGAGTAAAGACTGTTTGTTGGATAAAACAAAGAATGTGTCCAAAGATAAAATTTTGAGAAAAAATGCGAGATGAGCCACCGATATATCGGCGCGGTGGACACACGATCGCCGTCACGTCATCTTAAACTCGGCCCGAAATAATCTCGTTCTCGGTACCTAACGGTCCGGTGACGGCGGCGGTGGACAAACGGCCTAAATGTGAAGAAATATCGGTAACGTGAAAAACTGAGTTAATTTCCTGCTAATTCCTTGGTTGATCAGCCATGCGGACAGCAAAAAAGAGCCTTGGGCACCTCACCCAGCCACGCTTTATGATGACTGTTGTAAGACAAAGAAGTAATTTTCTGGTAATGATTCAGTTAAGTTGGGTTGCGAAACAGGAAAGGCGACTAATGATGGTATTATTAACCTTGAGTTTTTCATTATTATTGCTTGAAATTTTTTACACATTGCACAACATCGAGAAAATTTTGTTGTTAACAAGTTTATACTACACTGAGAGATCCTGCATTTGTTCTAGTCTCAGAATAATTAGCGGAAAAATAAGAATTTTCAAAAAGGTTTTTAAATACAAGCTTTTGAGATTCTGGATATCATGTAGCAGCATAGTGCTAGCCAAAGCAGGAAAAACGAGCCCAAACACGACGGGTCTATCTTGTTTAGTGCAGGAGTTCCTATGGCCACCTTCTGACTCCATCATGAGATCAGCTCCATGGTATCATATTATTGCATTGTCACGCGATATACATATGCGTGCAAAATTTCAGCTCAATCGGACACCGGGAAGTTGGTCATATTTAACTTACAAGATTCCAATCGAACTTACATACATACAACCATTGCAAGTTAAATAAAAGCTTGTAATAAGTCCGTACTACCACATAGCTTGACTTCAAAAATATTGTATCAGCATTCAAATACAAATATAAAATTTTTTATTCACAACAAGTTCCACTGGAGAACACTTTTTGAAGGTCATACATATAAGTTAAAATTTAATTTTACTCTCTATTCTATGTACACAGCTTCGCAACGTGTTATTGCTAACAAACTCCTCAGCAAGACGGCTAGCTAAAATTTGTTTTCTTTATATTTCTTATTCTGTTTATATCACAAGTTCGTTTTTTTATAAGTTTTATACACAAGTATGTTACAGAATTACTTTTTGAAGAACTAATGGCATTCTTAAACAAATTCAAGTACTTTTGACAATAATAATTTTAGCTTCTGATTCCACAATGTATGCCGTATTTCAGAAAAGCAGATAATTTAAAGTTAATCTTAAGTCTAAGTTAAGTAAAATAAGGACCAATTCTAGTTTTAAAAGACGGATATTTTAGTACATAATTGTAAATCTTTATTTTAATTTATTTAGGTTGACGGCTCGGCAGCTAGGCCATTAAGATCTGAGATTACCATATAGTTTCTTAATTTCTTAAGCCTATGTATAGCTCAGCTGAACTGTAGGTTATCGACTGACGCCATTTAACCGAGTTCTTGTGACAACTCGAAAGGCATTTTTTTTTAATTTGATCAAATATTTAATCATGTAAGTTATACAGCACTATATTTGGTGCAAGTCTATGTAGTACATAAAATTGTGAACCAGCTGTGATCGCTACATCGGCTGAATACGTATTGGCCGATTTACCAATTGCGTGTCTTAATGTCACCAATTACTACCTACACGCTTCCCAATTGTGATTTTTCTCTAATTTGATGCCATTGCAAAGATATTCCGAAATAAAGATATTAGTCACACTAATTGCTCTAATGATTCTGTTCACATAAAATGTTTGTATCTATATTATAATATTAGGTTATGCTCGCGACTTCGTCCACCCTTGACCTGAAATTCCCGAGGGATTCCCGGGACACAAAGTACCGCAGCTATCGTTTTAGTGAAAACTGTGTCGGAATAAGTAAATTTTTTCGCACCCGAAAAACTCCAAACCGCTGCAGGGAAAATTCTCGCGGGATTACCCGGTATAAAAAGTAGCGCAGAGGTTGTCTAAGAATTAGTTGCCGATGAGCAAAAGCCGCATCGAAATCAACCCAGTAGTTTTTACGTGAAACCCGAACAAAAAGACAAGAAATCTAAAATAAAATGCATGGTGTTATAATATATTGATAGCTATAGATAGCTGATTTTTTTTAAATAGTTTTAATGTACAGTCCCGGTATTTTTAGAATTTTATATTTCATATTGTTGGTTGGAATAATTCCTTTGCAGACCTAACCACTACTTACCTTGACATGTAAGATCATTTTTGCGGTTTTACCAGGGAGTCCCGAGTTGAATAGATTAACAAAGATAACATATAAATGTAATAAAATGATATATAGGTGTTTGTCTATTACTAGTGGTAGTCCAGTGGTCGAAATTCGACCATAATTAATTTCAATTATAAGTTTGAACATCATTAAGGTTCTGTTGTCAAAGGCTATATACTTCTATAATCACAGACTTCGCCAAGGCTACACTGTTAATTTGACTTGAACAATAAACAAAAGTGTATATATGCGTGTGTATGTCAAATACATTGTAGTGTGTAATATTTCTTATGCATTATTTTTAAAAAATATTAGCATTATGCACTCCTTCTCTATATAAACTATAAGTGTGTGAAATTTCATACTCGTCCGTCCGCGCAATTTTCGTAAAAAAGAGCTTCGTCGACAAGAATTAAGTCATAAAAAGTACCTTTTAACTTGCCAAAATAAGTAAACTGTGTACGTTCTTTTATCACTTTATTATCCTAGCCCGTAATAAATTCGACTGTTGGCAAATACCGCAATTTCTAAGTACTTCCTTTATCACCAAGATACCTCAATACCGCAAGATATGAATTAAATAAGTAAAAAAAATACAACAAAATTACTGGAGCAGCAAAAGTCGTCAGACAAAAATAACAGACTTCTGTCCATTTAACGACAACTCTCTATGACGCCATAAAATGCACATTCCCTTCAGTGTCGTTATATAGAGTTTAGGCTATATTATTTCTCGGGTCTATTAAAAAGCTAATAGCTATTTATCGATCAATGGTGTACCCGCTATTAGGTCATGACTCGAAGCAATACATTTCTAAAAGGGTGTGTAGAAATGACGTGTACTGCAGACCAGCCGTGCCTTAAATATATAATGACCATTGTTATCTGTATGACCTTGGTAATTGTATAACAAATCGATACGGGTATTCGTTGAAAATAACGGGAAACTATCGCTTGAAATGTTTAGTAATCGTCGGTTTGGAAATAATATATTGTTTGACAAGCAGCAGGTGCAGCGTTTCGCTGACCATGAAATACCTTTCATGGCAAAAGCGTATTCTAAATGTCTGGCTTTAGATCTAAATATTGACCGTAAGATCATTATAGTGAATGAGCCTTTCGTCATTGAAAATCAAGACGACGACATCTTCAAAAGAAAATCATTACTCAGTTTGGTATTTTGTTGGAATTTTCTGGAAATGTTTTGAGTTCATATTAAAAATATAAGCATCTTTTGGTCGTCAAACAATATATAAAATATTAATGCATCCAATGACGATCTGCGCAAGGTCGCCAGTAGGTGCTCATCATGCTGGTGCGATGAGGAAGACGGATGGGAAGTCTTGAGTGGCGCCGACTTGGGGAGGCCTACGCCCAGCAGTGGACTGTGATTAGCTGGCGACGATAGAAATTAAAGTGATTTTGTATCTATGTTTCTTTTTTCTGTAAGGTTGCAATCTTGTATGGAAGATATTCGGATTTTCGAAATCTAATGAAATATCAAATTGCATTCATATGCAATTCATTGTACGCGTAAATTCAGTGAAGAGAATGCATATGACTCGTGTATTTTCAGGATATGTGATTTACATCTAGTAGATATTGGAATAGTGTAGGTACATTTGTTTATACTCTGACCTTGATCAGCTTCCTTCAGCTGACTGCCCTTGTAAGGTAGCAGCACTTTGCGTGTTAGCCACTTTGTAAAAAAAATATTGTTTAACTAGGCAACTACAACAAAGATTGTATATTAAGACCAAATCATCGGTTTCCTGCAAGAATTCATTAACTGGCATGTTATGTATAAGGCAGTTTTCTTAAAATCTTAAATCGGCAGACAAACACACATATGGTATATCCCCAAATTAAGCAAGTTACGTACGCCTCTGCGTTGCAGTGAGGTAGACCGGCTAAGGTCAAAGTTAATTGAGTTGTTGCAGTAGACCGACGATATAGTCAAGCACGGGGATGCCTGCTTGCTGTTCTCCAACAATCAAGCATAGTGCCGATATCGTAATATAAAACAAAATGTGAAACTCACCTGTAACCATAAACCCACTCTAACTTGAGCTTATTGTGTGGGGGAGGTGCTACTTTGGCAGGGTCCAAAGCGTCCTGGTCGCTGGGCGCGTACATGATCACCGGCCGGCCCCTGAGGTACATCCGCATGGAGCCGTCCTCCTCATTGTACTGGCATGTGTGGGTGCTGCAGACGTAATTCAATTATTAAGAAACGTGCAATACCTCAGTGGTAACCGATGTCTTTGGCCGAAAAGACCAAAAACGCTACTTCCAGGAGAAAAAAATTATGATGATGTAATCCAATTAGCAGATAATTTCTACCCATAAAGGTTTGTCGTGTACATCCTTGATACTAGGGAATCTTGAAACTTAAAGTTCTGATTGAATTAATGTCAGTTTAAAGCTTTGATCTAATTAAGAAGAGATTTGTGCGAAGAGACGATTAAATGCAAGTCGTTTATTTGCATCTCAAACTGACGCGATTCCCGCATTTTATGGGCGCTCTACATTCTCGCGAGAACGCGATAACAGAACGTGTAGATGACCTATTATAATTCCTTAGCATGTTTCTTAATTTCAAAGACAAATTTTACTAACAGTCGTATAGGATCAAATTTTTCTTTGGCTTTTCTAAAAATATGATTCCATATAAAAACAAAATTCTGTGGCGTCCTACTGAACTCTTTTTTGCTTCGATAGCCGCGGAATTCAACTCGATTTAAGCAGAGCTTATCATTTTTGGAAGATCTTGTATGCTATAAGGACGTCGTTTGGCATTATTAACATAATTAAAAAACCGCATCTGCTGTGTTTGTCTGTGGTTAAATGCATAAAAATATTTATTGTTTTTATCAGAGTTTGAACAAAATAATGAAACATGTGGTAAACAGATGTAACAATTAAATGCTAATTTTGATATGAGTTGTTGTTTCGTATATAACAATCTGTTGTGAGATTTTTTTTTTTAAATTATTAACAACAAGGGGAAAACGAGATAGAAATAGCTTCATATACAAGTTTTGATAAACTTATTATAACGAATAGAAAAACAAACACTCATCATTACAAACATATTAGAAATTAATTAAATACATGTTTTGAATATAATTTTCCAAAAATTGCGACACTAAAGTTACAAGCGGTTTTGCTTACTTAAATTTCAACGCTGATCCCATCATTTTTAAGGCCGTGGACAATTAACAAACATAAATTATAAAAACGCAAACAACATAACTGTCACATTTGTATATTAATATGCATTTTTATAACGACATAAATGTTAGTACATCAGTAAATAATATAATATAATTAATTTGTTAGCACCACTTAGTATATAGTACAGTCCAATTAGTAAGCATCCAAAGCGTAATGAAAAAAAAAACAAAGCTAAGCAAAAACACACAGGCTGCGTGTGCAAAACCAAAATTCCATCCAAGCAACTTACATTGGGGTGAACGACATAGTTACTGCTTTTGTGTATTTATGCTTTCTGCGCACAATATTTTAAAAATACCGCAACGAAAGCCACCGGCCACCGGTGCCCGACTAAAATAATCTACAAATGAAAAATTAATAGCTTACACTAATTAACCGATAGAGATAAGCAAATAATAATGAACATTTTAATGGATTAGGTCGTATAATGTAATTAAAACTGTGTTCCATTATCATTTGTCTCAATCCCAAGAGATTCTCCCATGTCCCTTGCGTTTATATGACTGTAATCTAAGGATACTGTATCAAAAATACTGGTATAAAAGTATTGCATCTAAATAATATTTGAAAAGTTCAATTAATAGACTCAATAGTTATAACTACTGGTCGAAATTCGACCATAATAATAAAATGTCAATCACTACACTTCTATTATCACAGATTTCGCCAAGGCTACACTGTTAATTTGACTTGAACAATTAACAAAAAGAGTATATATTCGTGCGTGTGTCAAATACATGGTAATGTGTGTAATGTTTTTTTTTATGATTTAACGTATTTTTTATGCATAATTTAAAAAAAAATAAGCATTTGTCGCTTCTTCGCTATATCTATACTAATATTATAAAGCTGAAGAGGTTGTTTGTTTGAACGCGCTAATCTCAGGAACTGCTGGTCCGATTTGAAAAATTCTTTCAGTCTCGGATAGTACATTTATCGGGAAGGCTATATCATCACTACAATTTCATACTCCTCCGTCCGTGCAATTTTCGTAAAAATGGGTACAAAGTTTTTGCTTCACGTAGTAATATATAAATTACGGCTTGTAGATATTATGTAACAATATTACAAGCAGATCTTAAATGGTGAAACGTTACAATAAGAAATTCATAAAGATCCTAATTGGAATTAAGTCAAACCTCCATAAGTCGAAACCTCTCAAATTGGAAAAAAATGTGTTCCTAACCTTCAACCCCCAACGGGTTTCCGTTGTTCGAAATCTGAACCCTCTATAAGACGAAATAATCAGTGAGTTCCCATAAGCAAATTTAGTACTTATTTTCCCTCTATAGCTCGAAACAATAAATTGGACTTCTGTATCTTGAACATAGAAATATTTCATTTTACAAATATAAATATAATGTAAAACTTAACCTCTACAAGTGGAATGTTTCCTTACAAAATTCGCTTAAGTGGAAATCCTCCATAAGTTGAAAACTCTATTAGTAACTTCTATCTTCTATTATTAGTAACTTCACTTTATGGTCCCAGACGGAAGAATAGCGCTAGTCCTTGTTGGCTAGCATTATGCTGAGGCTGGGTCCAATTTAGGACTTATTTTGTTTCTTTCTCTATTTATATTAACTTTGTTTTATTGTTCTAAATAAATATTTTCTTTCTTTCTTTCTTTCTATTACTCGAATTTTTTGGCGTCTCCCTTTAAGTTTGACTTACAGAGGTTTTACTGTATTTCAAATGGTCTGTAAAGTATACGTCCAGAGTATCTTAGCATTTTATCGTCAATATATTGTTTATACTAATATCATGACCAATATTTGAAAATAAAAAATAATTATAGTTCTAATATTCTGTATTCAAAAGATAAAAAAAGTTTATAATATTCGTCTCCAAAACATCGAAACTTTTCGCTGTGCGATGTCTCCATGTCTTCTAGTTTTTACAAGAATGCAAAAGTCATTTAATAATAATAGTGTCACGCCAATTTACGTTAAAATCGTCGAAGGAGCCTCTACGTGCTGGCCTTTCCGTGGCCCGAAGCAAAAGTCCGGACTGTCCGGGCCATATTTATAACACATGGACTTCAGCGAAATACAAGTTTAATAATTATGAGGCAATCATTTTACATATTTTTTTAAATCAAAATAGACAAGAAAACCATAATTTATATTAAAAAGAAAAAACCATAGAATTAAAAAAGTAGACAATTTTTTTCACATTAGATTAATGCAAGTTTATTCAGAGTTGTTTAGATGCAGCAGAAAAAAACAATATAATTTTATACGGTTGCCTACCTGTCATCCATGGCGCCTAAAGTATTACGAAACCTTTTTAAACTTCGAACAGGGATGGCAAACGAGTACAATGAACGCAAGTTTTTTTTTCTAAACCGGTTTATGGCTTTAATCTCGCGGTAAACACTGAACAGCCGGCGTCGGCGGTAAACTTGGTCAGACTGCGTGAAGTGTGCACAATTGAAATGAGAACACGTCACGAATCTCACCAACGATCATTTTAATTCGCTCCATTTACATTGATTGTTGTGTATGGTGATTTGGTCGTTGTTAGTGAAGTCAGCATTCCATGTATACATGTGAATTTTAATAGTTAACAGGTAAAATTGTGAATGTAGTGATGCTGCTATCTTCTGAATGATTGAGTCATGCTGACACCCATGCATAATTATTAATGACGTTGACTTCGTTGACAAAATTACCTATTTACTTGTGTATTGTTTGAATGACAATAAGTGTCTTCTGTAGAGGTCGAATTGATACTATCATACTACTACTACTATTAGGCGTCACTTTATCTCCGCCGTTTGTCTACTGCTTATTAAATATATTTCCTAGAATATTAATCTATAAATTCGCAATTACTTGGCCTTGACTAGATATAAAAACCAAGCTAAGTCATGTTTAAAACAAATGTTTCTTTTTGGAGCTATGTATCTGCACGATTACATTCAGAAAAAATCCCAATCGAGACACTGGTTTTGAAAAGAAAAACAGGGGTGTTATAGTCCTGAGATAAACGAGAATCCCACCTATCCCCACTGCTATAATAGGGCACATGGAACTGCTCCTCTGGCACTAATAAGACAAAAGACAGTGCAAATAAAAAATAAACTAACGAAATGTTTGTTACTAATGTAAATGCAGTTGGCAGTGCATTAGAAAATTTCGCACTTGGTGTTGTAAATGTCAGACAGTTCCAGTGCGTAGAATATCTGCCTGTTTGCCAGGTTCAAGAATAAAAATAACATTGTTATCTTACTAATATCGTTATGCCGTATTTTATCATCACAGAGACATCGAACATAGGCTGCTAAGCATCGAATTCGATTCCTAAGGCCATTATGGCCATACCCATAGATGACATTGTAAGAAAACTTGCGTCTTTAAGCGCTACGAAAAGGCCATCGAGAAGACTTGACAAATCTTCAAACGTTTCACCTCGCTACAAAAGCTAAAGACTTGTTATTTGTACAGTAATTTTTAAAATAGCCAATAAATTGAAAAGACACTTGAGAGCTATTTGAAATGCCCACGCGCAGTTCATCAACACCTAACCATTATCTATTGCAATAAGTTTTTGCATTGTGCCCGACGTATGCCCACTCCTCCGACTCAAAGAATGTGTATGAAAAATAGCATTCAACTATAACCGGTAAATGGTAATTTATTACCATTATTACCGTTCCTAAGTAACTTTTCCGAAAAACAGTTATGCGACTATCTCCCCGCCATTTTGTATATAGATTTGCAGTAGATAGTCAGATTCGTGAACACCTTAATATCTTCTTAAGTTTTTGCGAATAGAACTACGTTTTAACGGTTTTAAGCGCGGTAATGAAATGAAATGATTGCGCTAATTTATTTAATTTCAACGTGTCCGCGCTTAATATCGTTAAAATGTAGTTTTATTATATTACACCTTAATATCTTTGGTATTTTGGTGGTTTTTGTAGACTCTAGTGACCTTTTTTTATTGCTGAAGTACAGCACGCAGGCTGACGGAACATTTGTTACATCAAAGATGCTAACAACGTGCTGCCGGTCTCGAAGAAAGGGACATACACAACTGTTAAGTTGTTGCGCCATACTTTAGACCAGAGGTGGTAGCCATCCAGATAGAAAAAGGCCCTACCACCCGGTTGTGGGTTGTTTTGTCGTCTCTTTACACAGGCTACCTAACCCCAAGAATTAGTACTCTTTCTTCATTCCTGCACTAAATAATTTATTTAATAAGTTAGTATAAAACAATGCCCGAACGGAGGGGTCAATCAGTCAAGCGACGATTACGATACGAGCAAGACGTTTACATTCGATAAGCTACATAGTGACGGACTTTGCGCGTGTTATTGAATCGTGCAGTGTGTACTGGTTGTGTCCAGTTATATTTGTACCTGTGTTATATGTGTTTGTATAGCTCTAATAAATTCTATGGTAATTCCAATGGCATTTTTAATTCGAGTCCCGACCTCGTAACAATATGTAACTTCTAAAAAAAAGTAAAAAAAACAAAAAAAAACTTCTAAATCAGAATATCTTTAATAGTTATATGAATATCGTTTTACATTCAAAACCGCGAAGAAGCAACAAACAAAACTAATTAGCATCGAGATAATACGACGAAGTGCACCAATCTTGTTAGGTACTTGCATAGTAATATTTTAGAAGTTTCGCGAGTTGGTACATTCTTTCTGAAACATGAGCATAAAAATGTAATAGCTATAAGTAAACAAACAGATGTTACGTGTTATTGTTCAAAGCCAATTGAGTATGAAGGCCAAACGGATTTAATGGTTTGAGGACAATTCTGATGTCAAAGCAATCAGACTTAACTATTAAATCTTATACTAATATATAAAGCTGAAGATTTTGTTTGTTTAAAAGCGCTAATCTGTGGAACTACTGGTCTGATTGAAGATGAATAACTTCAGTTATTTCAAAGTTCTTTCAGTGTTAGATAGCCCATTTATCGAGGAAGGCTATAGGATAAATATCATCACGCTAAGACCAATAGGAGCGGAGCACCATTGAAGAATGATTCAAAATCGGCGATTTTTTTTAACTATTCCAGGCGGACGAAATCGCGGGCAGAAGCAAGTTACATATATGACAATTGGTTAATCTTAAAAATAAAACAATATACTTATCAGCCTTTAAAACTAAATGACAAATTAAGTTTTTAATTTAAATAGAAACTATTTAATTGCTTCATCAGCTGAAAAACTTAAACGACGCAAATAAGAAAGCTCAGGAAGAAGTTTATTTGTGCCGTTTGGTTTTGAAATATTAGGTAAGTGGAATTCATCGGCAAATTAAGTAAGAAACTCTGACCCTATCCATGAATGGAAAGCTGGCTTCTATTTCTGCTATCATGGCTGCCTTCCAACATTGCAATGACACCAGTGTTAAGGGTAAAGACGCTTCTTTCTGGCATCGATCTTCATAATCCTAATTTATTCGTTTTTTAGGATTATCTCCTTAATTTTAAGTCAAAACCCACACACACATTTTGTACAGTGCAGCTGGTAAGGGTATCGGCATGTCTGGATGGATGCCTATAACTAATGGCTTAGAGTATGCCGCAATAACAACCTTGAGTTGTGTTCCAACTTTGGTGGCCAGATTCCAGTCCCGTCTACGAGTCCTACGAGAATGTTTATAGAAGGTATGAAGGTAACCACTTTCCATCACATTTGGACTGTCAGCCTGTCTGCTGTACTCCAGCAATAAAAACGAAAAAATTGGGTTCACTCCACTACTCACAATTATATGAGAACGAGAATTTTCCAACATCACCAAAACAATCAGTAATGGATGACTTCTGGCATTTAAGAAGAATAGGTATTATGTAATTTATGTAATTTTCGTATAATTGATTTCTTTTTTTTTTGTTTCTTTATTGTGATTAACTGTTTGAGCCAATCTTAATTTTTATTATATAAATTATTTTATAGTGGAAACTTGATTGATATATGTATTCATTTTGTGTTTTATATTTAAGAATATTAATTATTGTATGTTTCCCAAACAACTTAAATAAATAAATCTACTAGGAATAACGAAGGCCTGCTGAAGATGAACAAGCTCCTATTTCTTAGATATCTATTATTAACAAAAGGACTCCACACGGCATTATGCAAGGTATAATGACCAGGCCTGTATATTATGGATTGGTAGGTTTCACACGTCAGTAATCTTCATGAGCAGATTCTTTACCATTTTCACGTGACTGTCTCGGTGTGGTATTTGAAAAAATATAATATTAATTAGGTCAGTAAATTGATTTGGACTTTTCAAGGCCTGGAATCAAACCCTTGTGTTTTGATTCACACCAAGAAATCTTTTCACCGGCAATCATTAAATATACTGTTAACATACAGCATAACCACTGGGATTGTTTTTCCTGCTATTTTTCTTTCATGCTGCGCGATGCCGTTGGTAAATTATATCTATAAACAAATCTAGAAAATTTCTTAGAATAGAATAGAATAATCATTTATTGCTAGAAATGTATGTGTACATACGTGTTTTTTTGTGGCAATTGTCTCAATACATTTTGCCTTATTAGGCGTGCAATTTTTACATCTTATAACTAAATCTAAATTGAAACTGATTACATTACAATTATTAAAATAATTACTATAATAAATAAATAAATTAGATTATATGAAATGTCAAGCAAATTAATTAAATAAGAATACATAGTAATCATTAGAATTTATCAATTATATAATCCTCGATTTTATAGTAGCATTTAATTATCAAAAATCTTAAAATTATTAAATAACAATTCGCTTGACTAATCTTTTGCATTAATACTAGTTTTTACCTTTTTTCCAATATTTGCACTCATAAAACATCAACTTATAATCAAACAATCCTATGAAGCAGTTAAAAGCATGTTTTATTAAAAAATCTATAGCATTTCAATCTCATAATGTTCAGTAAGGTGTACTTATACCTTTAATTCCAAACCCCATCCATTTACTTAAATACTGTGTTCTGTTACTCCACTACTGTATTCCCTTATTCCAATGCCATGTTAATCACAAAAACAATCCCTACAACCCTGCCCAACTTTGGGTTAGTCAAGCCCTTCACCACCCAAACACCCCAAAAACTTACCCATGTTTCAATATGGGTCCATTTTGCGATGGCTTAGAGTAAAGATTTAGCAACGATTTTGTTGTAGTAAACCTATTAGGAATAAAAGAAGAATTAAGAGAAGATAATCGGCCTTTAAAAGTCTATTTCGTTATCCAGGTTGTGTATGCTGTCTATTAAAGTAGGGTCTTACTTAGTCGCGATAATCGTGGCTAAGTTCTATGCGATGTTAATGCATTTGGTTCAGTGTCAATATTCTCAAAACAACATTATGTTATTGCATGCATACGTTGCGAAGATCTAAAACTTCGACTCTGCGATGTATGTGACGATGGACTAAGTGAAAATTTCCTTATATTTAAACTATTAGAAATTAGCCAACTATACAATAAGTGGGATAAACATGCCAACAAAGAGTTGCGTATAAATAAACAATTTCCTCACAAAGAGGATGTAGAAAATGAAACTATCTTTGGAGTATTTGTATTAATTATACCTTTAGTTGCAGATAGAAACATTTTTGATGATATTGTAGTAAATTACAAGAATTAACATTTTTTGTCTTTTAACACAATAATGAGAAACCCAAAAAATTCCTTTAGCATAATTAATGCAATATGGAGACATCCAGTTCAATTCATTTTCTGGAGTACTTTAGCTACACTTCTTGTTTCTTTCACCTCTTCTCGACTATTTGACGTCGGCACAGGATGTACTTTCCTATTATTTTTTTTAAATTCATATCTATAACCTTATGTCCATCTATCATTCAGTTTAATACAAATTTCTTTCACGTGATTCTAATTTCTTATAATTGGATCATATTTTTTTTAAAGTAACAGTTGCAACTAACAAATACCCAAATACTTGATTTGTATATTATCAATTTACGTAAGACCAAGAGACCATATCAACAATTTCATCTCTACAACTAGTTTTTCCTACGTTTCCTTCAAGTAACGTTAATACATCTAAATTAGTAAAAGACTAATTATCATCACTCACCTGCTGTTAGCTATAAGGCCTTGTGCATTAAAGTCTCCCGTTGAGTTCCACCTCTTCGTGAGATTAACTCCAGGAGACACACTCTGGTTGCTCGACGAAGAGTTGTTGCGTGATCTAGCACAACAAAAGCTTCTACTGCACTATACAATACAGACATTACAGGCTACAGCTGAAGCATTCTACTTGGCAATTTAAATAAAGAAACTAAACATTTAACTGAAATACTTGGAGCTAAAGAAAATTTAACAAAATCAAACGCGGTTAAATCAATAGTAAAACATCTGATAGATCTATTGGACTGGAATCCGTAGACTTTCTTTCTGGATCATTATAAAGTTAAGAATGAAAATTAAATTTATAAAACTGAGATGAGACAACGAAGCCTCTAGCAGGAAAGTTCTCTCGAAATAATACAGAAATAAACAATACAATTTTTTAAGAACACGTTTAATAGAATGTATATGTTTTTGTAATTAAAAAAAAAAAAAAGATGGTACAGAATGGATGCCACGAGATGAGAAAAGAATATGAGGAACACAGTATGATGGTGATGAATATATTAAGGTAGTTGTAGATTCCTTATAGACAAGAGTAACGAGGGACAGACGTATATAGAGAGAGCTAGAAGAGGCCTATGTACCAAAATGATACGAAATTTAATTGTAAAAAAGTGTTATAAGCAATAAAGGCTATTTGGATTATGTGTATAACAATAGCATTATGAAGAGAACTTTTGTTCAATCTGATCATTAAGTGTTTTCTTACTTTCCATTTGACAGTTATTAACTAGAAGAAAAAGAACAACACTTTTGAAGTCTTCAGCACATCATAGATATATTTTGACTGAATAATCCAAAGTTATTTGAACTATATTACAGTCCTTACATATGGAGATTTTTCCAGCTGTTACAGACGTTGGTTTATCTAGACTCTGAACAGCTAAATTTATACCTAATAGGTGCATTTTAATTAGATTTCATTGTTATCTCAAGTGATAGCATATCCTACCAACTCCGAAATGTACACTGAACATATACTTATTATAAAATTACAATAAAGGGACAACACGACTTACTTCTATTCTGTTTGGCTTGTAGCATTAACTCTACCACACTCAGAGGACTTAAAGCATGATAAAAACAATGATCAAATATTTTTTTAATGGATTATGAATTCATGAGCAACAAACACATTCAGACAAAAACAAAATGAGAATATGAAACGCGACTAATGGCTGCAACTCTGAGTTTGGTAGGTGGTAATAGTGAAAACCTGTACGGTTGTGGATGTGGCACGTGGTGTGGCGCCGGAGTGGCGCGGGGCGACGGCGACGGCGCCGGGGAGAGGGAGGACGACGACGCCGGCGAATCCGATTGGAGGGATCCCGTCGACTGGTGCTGGGGGCCGCGTCTGAAAACAATAGAGTTCAATAGTAGATTGTTACACGAGAGGTGGAAGTGAGCTATTTAGGCATGAGATGATCGTTCGAGTGCCTAAATAGGCCCTTCAACCGAGATAAGCATTTCATATTTCAAGCTTTTCATTTCGAATATGAGTAAAGTATATAAAAACTGAATATTTAAACAAACTTCTCTAATGAAATCAGGCGTTAACTTATTTCATACGTCAAATATGAAACGTCAAGTAAATGTCTTTTACTGTGGCATTTTACCAGCCAGTATTTTTTGTCACTGATGATAGTAAATATTTATCTCTTTATATAAATCAAATAATAATTTGGTAAAAAGTAATTAAAATTATGATGTTGATATTTTTTTATTACCATTTATGTCGCGGTTTAACAGTGGCTGTAAAAAGTTTTTATATGAATCGCATAGTTTTAAAATTTTGTTGACAGCAGGAAAATTCGTTTTCTGGGGTAAGTAGGGGTCGAAGTAGGCAGACGACTCGAGTGCTGGAAATTGCTTACTTGTCGCCTGCAGACTTTCCCAGCCTTTAGGAAGGGATAGGAGGAATGGGATGGTGGGATCAGACAGAAAAACGGCATAGGGAATAGATAGGGAGAAGGGGAAGTGGGCTATCAGAACTCTCACTTATCACGCGAAACAAGATTAGCTTCAAGCTAGTCGTTTCACGCCGATATTCTGTGCGAGTGTGATATCACACCGAACGAGCTGGCCCTAAACGCTAGTAATTTAGTCGAGTACCGAATAGTTTGCACTACGGTCGAGTACAGCAAACAAGTGAGTTGTCTTTTGCAAGATGAACGTTCAACGCAATAAAGTATTTGTATTTGTGTAATAAGGAGAAAAAAGCTATCTCTTTTCTTTCACCATATCCCAATTAATTGGGGTCTCCTTTTTTCTGACATATATCTTATGTCACACCACAAATCATCATATCATCCTTCACGCAGTCCATCCATCGTTTTTTGGAAGAGAAAGGAGAAAAATAGCTATGGGTACGATAATGGATTAATAGAAGAGATGTTGATTGTTGAGAACTTAACATTCCATAAGCATTTATGTTTTAAATGCGCTGTTTTTTTTTAAAGTGGTTTCTTCGCTCCAGAGACAAAACATTTGCGGCAGCTAATGAACTCGACTAAAACGACGGGTTCGTACTTGTTTATAACAAATGAAAGAGTAACCAGTGACGCGTGGTGGAAGGCGTTACTCGTCGAAAAAGATAGAACGAAATGGATCGACTCGACTAAATGATTTGCTAATCTATTCGACTACATTTTTGTTGTTCTGACACATTTATACTCTATTCCAATTACGAAGTCCCATTTGACAGATGTCAATAATCAAGTACTAGTAAAGTACCGCTATAGTCGATACTCGACGATATTCGTCTTTGATTACTATAACGATCAAATTAAAATCGTATTGACAGAAAAAGGATTAGCATCAAATTAGAGTTTATAAAACTTTGTTTGTTAAACAAACAAGACCTACCAAATCAAATAACAGTCAAAACTTAATAACAACGAAAAAATTAACAAACAGTTATAACTACAATAACAAGAATGAAATAAAAACAGAACACAGAATCAACTAAACTGAATACGCGTACCGTATACAAGGCTTCTGCACTCGTAATGAAGAGACAAACAAAATGGCGGGTCGTGATCACGAGGTGGACGCAGTAGACGCAGTGTTGACAGATTTTCACTCGCGAAAAGAATCTGTCTATAATCGATTTTATACAATTCTTTTAGTCACTATATAAAAAAGTAAAAATAAAACTATAGAACGTAAACGCAAAACCGTAGTAAAATATTATTATCTTTTTAAAGTTTTAATTATTTTGAGCACGATATCTAAAAACAACATGTTGATTGTGTGTGTGAAGTAATTGTATAATGATTTAGATTGATTGTGTATTTTTGAAATGATGATTTACGACCATGAACGAAAAATGATTATTATTTCAAATTATGCGAAACGTGAAGAGTTACGTTCTAAGGAAGTGCCAAAAGGGACTTCGTAATTGGAATAGAGTATAGTTACTAAATTACTCGGCACTCAACTAAATTACTAGGTTAGTGTGAACTAGGCTTAAAAGCTGAAATCAGGTTAACAATTCCAGTATGGCACTATCACGTAACAAATCAAATTGTTTTATGAGCTGACCTACCTTTGTGGTAACGAAGAAGCACTGGACCCATAACTCGAGGTTCTTTTAGCCGTCTCTCTGTACGAAGGTTGTCTTAAACGAAGTTCTCTGGTCGGTGTGCCGCCAGCTGAACCTGAAGCAGGAAGAGCATTTTTCTTAATTAAATCATAATTAACTTAAAAATGCAATTAAAACATGCATGCCAAAAACTGGCGAAACATGTTCTCACCATCATATTACAACACCTTGTAACCATGTTCCATACAAATGAAAAAATTTAATTTAATTTATTTACTATGGTCTGGATGGAATTATGTATTTTTAAGGATAACATACAACTCTAGTGCTGGGGCCCCACCCAGTAACAATAAGATTAGAATAAACGCAGAAACGATTGTTTTCAAAATTTACCCAAGCAGGAATCAATTAGAGAACCTCATGTCCAAGTAAATCCAGTACATAATAAAACTACGTTTTAACGGTTTTAAGCGCGGTAATTTAATTGAATGGAATTTCAATAGAGAAGATGGTTGGCAAGTACCACCTGTTTGGTATCCGATCATCAAAACTATTAAGACCCAAATCCAGCAAAAAGCAACCGCTAGACCTCAAGACACTGTGAGCTCTTCTGCGTGCACCGGAACAAAAACCAACATATTTCCTCCCAATCATTTTAATATTAAAATTTTTTTTTAAAATGAACAAGTTGATACATTGGTTTTCCGTAATCACGGCTACTGAAAAGTGGCCGAAACGTCGGAATAATAAAAATCAAATAAATGTCCGCGGTTAATACCGTTAAAACGTAGTTTTATTTTGTATACTAGTTGCGAAAATGTAAGAAAATATTAAATCCCGTACGCCAATGCTATTCATAAATGTGTGAAATCATGGATCAATGAAATAAAAAAATATTTACATGGTACTTTATCGAGACCTATCAAGGCGATTGAAAGGAGTCTCGTGTGACCAAAGGGCTGGCCTATATTTAGGGCAACGGATAAGCGTTGCCAACTAACGTGGAAAAGCGGCCAGCATTTTGGGAACGCTCCCCAACAGACAGGACTTCTGGACGACATCTTTTACGTGTAAATATTTGTTTATAGCAGTAGTATTTAATTTCTAAGTTTTTGTTTGACATGCTACTTAAAAAATATAGCGTTTGTTTTGGTATACTATACTCTTACATGCCGACAATAAGTGAATGCACATCTGCCTGCCATAAACCTGGTTTATTACCTTTCTCGCATTTATACTTATTTTGTTTACTTTGTGTTTACATATACATATTTATACAATGTCTGTGTGTGTGTGTCTGCCGATTATTATTACGATTATTGTTTGTTTAAAATTTGTAATTAAGAAAAACACTCTTATTGTTATTGTACTTGTTTTATGGCAGTCATTAGACAGGTGTGTCGAACTAATTCTTGGAAATGATTGTTTTGCGTCGACCCATATTGTTTTTGTATAGAATAAAAGGAATGCCCGAACGGAGGGGTAAGGCAGTCAAGCGAGGAATACGATACGAGCAAGACGTACATTCGATAAGCGATATAGTGACGGATTTTGCTCGTGTTATTGAATCGTACAGTTTGTACTGGTTGTGTTCGGTTATATTTGTACCTGTGTCATACGAATACTATACGAACACGTATAGTTCTAATAAATTCCAACGGCATTTTAATTCGAGTCCTGTATCTCGAAATAATACTATTACCGACAAAACTGGTCATAAACTGCGAAAGGGTATTTGTAATTCTATCGACACGACATATGTTGCGTATGCACTATTGATCGGGCAGATTGGTGTCGAAACATACTCGTATGGACACAAATTTGATCAATATTTGCGTCATTACGCGTTCACGTTATCTAAGTATTGGCTGAGAAACATAATGTGGAGTGAATGTGTTATTTTGAAAGTATTAAAAGATGGTCCCTATATTGCTTGATGACTTTTATTCGACTTACGTAAGCGGCTATTGAATTTGAAATAATCAAAAGTGTAGAAACGGAGAGTAATAATTTCTAAGTAAGACCTGTCGGCCTGTCGCAGGTGACTAAATAACTCCCAGCCAGGAAGGTTGGATGACTACCACCCCTAGTCTAGAGTATGCCATAACAACCTTCAGTTGTGTTCCAGTATGTGGCCAGTGGCCAGGTTCCAGTCTACCCCTTCCAGGCGAGCAGCACATTATCAGTATTACTGGTGTTGCGAATGTCCATAGACTACAGTGACCAGTTTCCATCATGTGGGCCCCGTTGGCCTATCTGCCGTTGTCTATCAAAGAACTATCTAGACGTGGAAGCTTTTTGATGTGGTAGAAGCATGCTGGAATCGTTGTCATGATAGCAGCTGTATTCAGCTTCAGTAAGAAGCCCATTCTTCGTTCTTTTAAAGTTTTTATTGCAATAGTTCAGCAGACAAGCAGACGGCCCACATGATGGAAAGCGGTTACCATCGCCTATGGATATTTGCAATACCAGAGGTGCTACAAATACACTGCTGATCTCTTTAGGGAGACTGGTCACTAACGCCGGAACACAACACAAGGTTGTTATGGCGACATATTTCAGACCAGGGGTTGTAGCCATCCAGTCGGGCAAATGCCCTACCACCTTGCTGTGGATTGTTTTGTCGCCTCTTACGACAGGCCGCCCGGCCGCAGGAAATTGTATTCTTTCTCCGTTCCTGCACGGATAGCTTCCTGTCTGAAGTTCCCCCATTCCAGTCGCAACATCCCTTCCTAAAGTTTGGCAACATGTTGATTACGTAGCTGGTGTTACAGACGTCTACAGGTGACGGTAACGAAATTTCAGTATGTGGGTTGTCATCAAGTCTGTCAGCGTCGCGATGGAGGCAAACTAGAGCAAGAAGTTTTGCTCAAAGGGTGAAACAGTGTTTACCTGTGTAAGCCCCGTTCCTCTGCGTGGCCGGCGCGGTGGGCGCTCGACCTTCTAGGGCGTTCAGCCTCCGCAGTGCATCGGCGAGCGTGGATCTTAGACAGAGTAACTCCTCCGCCTGCCTCGCACACCGGATCTCCAGCTCGGCCACCCGGGCCGCCAGCCCGGCGCCTTCGCCCTCTAGCATTTCATCTGGAATAATAGAACACATGCAATGTTAACAATGGAATATATTTATTGCGTAATGCATGTACAAAGATGTTTTCGGCCCATAATTGGGAGTTCAAAATTATTATTACAATATTGACTAACAGATAAACATTTCATACAATTAATAATAAAAAATATATTTGTTTATCATTAAAATAATTATAAGCCATAAGTAATCTAAATAATGAAATGTCTACCATTACAACATATCAAATATATTTATTTATGTCAGTTCATAATGTTTTATCGTCCATAAACATGTTTTAATTATAATAACATTTAGTGGTCAGTAGCGAATTTTTTCGTCGCGATGAGAAATATATGGTTCGTTCGACACCAGATGCGCAGGGACGCTGGCGGGTTCAGAAAGAAAGAAAATCATTTGATTTAGGACAAATAAGTAGATAGAGTAAATGGTAGGGCAAGCGCCAGCAAAGCCGAGTTGACCAAAAATGATTATCCTGAACAAAAACACTCTGTACTCGTCCGCTTGCATAATCACTTCTCATTTCCTTAATTCACTATTGTCTCCGTGTCTTTAGTGGCATTTCGTAATATTGTGGCAGCGTTATTTTCGGGTCAGCGCCAAAATTCGTTTGCAAATTGTTCAGCTCCTGACACACTATTGTTGTATAAACAATGGCGAGGCGGATCGGACGTACTTGACTACCAGGTGTTGTAACATTATATTTTTCTCGGGAAATATTTACTTGTTATTTTGTGGCAAAATGATCCCTCAGGATCTTGAAATATATACACAGAGCAGCATAATAAGCGGAACGCAAGTAATATCCCCAAAAATGTAAAAAACAAAGCAATGTGTTTTAAATCTCATTTGAAAAATGAAAATATGAAACGCATTGTCTTCACTGATTTCTTCTTACTTTATTGTTGAAACACAGAAGACAGGTTGACGGCCCAGCTGTAGTAGGAAGTGGTAACCGTCGCCTATGGACATTAGCAGTGCCAGAGGTGCTGCCGTCCTTGAAGGAGAAACTAGAACCCGGCCACTGATACCGGAACACAATTCAAAGTTGTTATGGCGGCATACTCTAGGCCAGGGGTGGTAGCCGCCCAGTCGGGCAAATGCCCTACCACCTGGCTGTGGGTTGTTTTGTCGCCTCTTACGACAGGCCGCCCGGCCTCAGGAATTGGCATTCTTTTTCCGTTCCTGCACGGAGAGCAACAACAGTTGTTTTTTTCAACATCATCCGCCGCATGACCATACGGAAGCAAGCGATTCCCGACACGTACAAAGAATATATACAAATTTCCAAAAATAATACCTGGGCCTAGGTCTGCGGGGCATAACAATAGTCTCGCTGGAAGATCTTCCTTTGAGACGGAGGAGCAATCCATCTCGCTCCTCCACTCTATACGGGGCACCACCTTTCAATCTCATTTCTTATAATAGAGGAAAATCGCTAGTCAGTGTCACGCCCGCCACATTTACATTAAATTTGTCGAAGGGGCCCCTAGGTCTTGGCCTTCCCATGGGCTCCAGTAAGCCCTTCAAAAGTTCGAACCATTTTCATGGCCCGTGGTCTTCAGGGACATAGATATAAAAATTACATTTTTTTTAAACGGTAGACTGTTTGTCTGTTTGTGCGTTTTCAAACTAAACGTTCTTTTGACTGTTTTTAGGATTGTTACATATTTCAAAACCAATTCTGTCGTAAGTTTATGCAATTGTGTAATAATGTGACACTTTTGAGAGATCGTTATCCGATCGCGAAGGACATGTTGCACGTGAATGTGGTCTCGTTTTGAAAGGCTAATTATCCGGTGTTGCCAGGTGTAACGTGAAATAACGAAATGAAAGATTTTAAGGAAGCAAATCAGGGTTAAAATTATGAAAACGCAAACTGTTTAAAGCTTTAAACTTATTTTGAAGCAAAAGTGCTTATGCATAATTATTATTTATTTTAAAAACATTGTCTACGTATATTAATTAATATTTTTGGCTTACTACGTAATTATTACGGCTGTTTTCCACAGAGGTAGGTATAGACGATGAACCTCCATTTGCTACGATCATGATCATACATTTTCGCTAACACATTTTAGTTTAATAATAATGTTACATACCGACAAAGAAATGCGCACCTGGTTTATTACCCTTCCCGCATTCGGAGTCCTTTGTTTACTTCGTATTTAAAATTTACAATTATACAGTAGCCTATTGTTATTGTTTTCGACTTTGTTGGCCGTTCGCAGGAATAATTAACCAGGTGTGCAGATTACAGTTTCTCGGTAACCCCAGCCCACGCGGTCGACTTTTGCATTGTATAGTTAGTATAAAACAATGCCCGAACGGAGGGGTGAGGCAGTCGAGCGAGGATTACGATACGAGCAAGACGTAGATCCGACAAGCTATATAGTGACGGACTTTGCACGTGTTATTGAATTGTGCAGTTTGCACTAGTAGTGTCTAGTTATATTTGTACCTATGTTATACGTGTTTGTATAGTTCTAATAAATTCTACAGTAATTTCAACGGCATTTTAATTCGAGTTCTGAACACTCGTAACAATAATAATATAGTACATTATGGTACTAGTGTGTAACATTGGCGATTACCGCCGAGGCGCCATTGAGACTCGAGCCGTAGGCGAGGGTCTTAAGAGAGCCGAGGACGGTAATCATCAATACACACGTGTATCATACGACGTTTTTCAACACACTTGTGAATAAAATAACAACAAAAACTTTTTATTTAGTAGATAACAGTTTTCCTATGCGCGCGCATTGCGATCGGCCACAGACTAAAGGGATGAGGTTTTTTTTTCCGCGCATAGGGTTTGCGCCTATTCTGCCACGTACAAAATGGGGAATTTAAAGTTCTCTTTTATTACAGAAAAAAAAAAGTTATATATGAGTGAAAGTTTTATTTATTAACACGTACGAGTTAAAATTATCTATTTAAATAAGAAGTTGCATGAAATGAGCAATCAATAGGAACATTAATTTATTTGTTCTATAGAACACGATCTTTTTTTTTTAATTAAACTTTTTTAAGAACAAAGCAACTCAAACAATAAAATTTAAAAAAAATCTATAACTCACTAGTGAGTTATAATTTTTTTTAGTCACAGTTTGATTATGGGTGTCATTCTGTGCCTAATTGCGGTGACCATAGATCTACTTTATGAGCAAGTGTGTTGAAAAAAATATTATGTGTGTGCAGTTCACACGCAGTAAAAGTTAAACTTCAGAGAATATACTGACATATAATTCTTCTCTAACTTTTATTAATATGAATATACGAGTAATTCCTTTTAGCCTACATCCGTTAACATATTATACTTACTTCAAAATAAATTTCCTAAGTATCACTTTAAATTTCTCACTGATTTAGTTCTCTGTGTAAAACAAAGTCTTTGCTATCCATCCAACGTTGAACAAGTCGCGGGCAAATCCTAGTCCTATATAGTATAATATAGTAATTGAAAAAAACACTTGGTGTAATCTTTCTCATTAGGGCTGATTTTTCAAACATCAGATAAAGTTCTAAGTGGAAAAAATGATTACCTGACTGAATTCTAAAGTGAAACAATTCAACTGTTTTATTCATACAACTGTCATTTTTAATTTACCCATATTGTATTTTATTGTATGAATAACTTTTATCTGGGTATAGCCGATCGATTTTGTACACAGGTCATAAGCAGAACTAAAATTGCCTCACCTTTTACGGCCTTACTTATAAAATCGTTATTAGGCATCTCTTAAGTAAGAGAATCAGTATCAGACCCTAATCAATTTTTTTTCACTTATAAACATGTAATACCTGTTGTTTACCTAAGAGGAGCACAGATAAACGAAATTTGAGTGATTAACGTAGGTTGTACTCAAAATATTCGACTAAAGAGGAGTTTATGGGTAAGATTTTCACTAATCAGTTGCTGAGCAGTTCTTTAAATTTAAGAAACAATTATAAGTAGGGCCCTTAAGGTAGGCCCCACGCACATGAGCTAAATTTACTACACGTTCCGCAACAAAACAGTTTCAGTGGTAAAATTACATATAAAATTTAAAATATGCGAATAAAATATCTTTTAGATGCAAATTAAGTGTGTAAATTCGGTGTGATAAGAAACAGTTAAGTTTTGAATAACTTTTTCTCCAGAAACTAGTTTATGAGTCGTGAGAAAATAATAAAATAAACATAAAAACACCGGATATATTGAGTACAGTCAAGAAATAAAATAGTAGATTCTATGGCGATTCATATTTTTGGAAATCTTCCCACGACATTTTATTATTCTGACCTAGCAACACTTGAAGACAAAACTGCCTTATTTTATTCTCACAATAAGTAGATGATATAAAGATATAGAACAACACACAATTGTTTTCACTTTCGTCTTTTAGGGTTCCGTAAACTTTGTGGTCGTTTTCTTGGAAGCTATTTTTATCCGTGCAGGAACGGAGAAAGAATACAATTTCCTGCGGCGGATGGTGACCACCCCTGGTCTAAACTATGTCGCCATAACAACCTTGATTTCTGTTCCGGCATTAGTGACCAGGTTCCAGTCTCCCTTAAGCGCAGAGAGCAGCAGCGCATTTGCAGCACCTTGGTGTTGCAAATGTCCATAGGGGATGGTAACCGCTTACCATCAAGTGGGCCATCTGCCTGTCTGCTGAACTCATGCAATAAAAAAAAGCTACTGGGTCTACATGGATGAAATTTTACAGAAAGGTTTAATCTGTATAGCGCACAAAGTTATGTAGTGAAATCGCAAAAAGAGTCCACAGTCCGGACATAGAACGCCTAGAGGAACAGTGAGGGGGTTTAGTGAGTAGTTTTCGTTAGTAAAATACTAGGAACTAAAATAAATTAGAAACTTCCACGTGTAGTATTAAAGTATAATGTTCTTCAACAAATTCCCAGTAAACTTTTAAGTTTTCGGTAAACAAGTTTGATAAAACATGAATAGCTACTTAGCCGGAGGAAACCGACACAGGACAGTTTTAGGGCACAGTGCAGTAGTTTTCCGCCGTTGTTTGGACTATTTACTGGCCAGCGTGGCGTCGCAGCGATACGAGAATATTCATTAGTAATAAAGGCTTTATTTTATGAGGCTGTAGTAGCTTAGTGGTAAGCGTCGTCGTCGTCAGCCATTCGCAGTCCACTGCTGGACGTAGGCCTCGCCAAGGCTCATCCCTGTCCTCCGATTTCCTCATCCAGCGCCTACCGGCGACCTTGCATAGATCATCAGTCCACCGTGCTGGCGGGCGTCCAGCACTACGTTTACCGAGTCGCGGTCTCCACTCCAGGTCTCATCTGCTCCATCGGCCGTCGGTCCTGTGGCAGACGTGACCGGCCCACTGCCACTTCAACTTGCTAAGGTAAGCGTACTCAAGTCTAAATTCAAAGGGCGCGGCTTCGAATCCTGACTGGAAAACATGCACAGCTTGGGCAGTTTTCTGACCATGTTAATGGTGAAGGAAAACATCGCGATGATGCTCATCCTGATAGTCGATGTGTAATATTTGCCAATCCACCTTAGACGAACGTGGCGGGTATACTATCCATTCCTCTATAAATGGGAGACCCGTTATTATTGTATAGGAGGATTATACTCACGCCATGCCGCATAGACGTCGTTCATGGTGTCCCCAGGGGAGTCGCTCGCCCTGGAGCTCCTCGATTCCCGATCTCCATGTGTATCCATTTTGAAAGTTATATTTGGCACATTATTCAACACTGACAATCAATTTATTCACAGTCTCATTTCGTTGTATAATTTATTAAATTCTATTTCGTAAATGTTTAAATCATTATAATGTAAAACAAATTTATTGTCATGGGCTGCTTTTATTTGTGGAAACTCGTTTCTATGTACTATAGCTATACAACTTAAGTACGGTTCGTATATGTTACAGCCGTTTTTTTTAAATATGAAGACGTTATTGTACTTTTGATATAAAAGGAGGCGAAATCGTCTAACACGGGGGCTAGGGAGCCTTCAGTTTTATATATAAAGTTTTATCTATAGCATTCGGTGTTCGTCTGTCGAACAGAGTGTAGCTATGTTTAATGTTATCAAGCAGTCATTGCCGTAACTACTAGTACGGGAAAACAGTACTAAAGTGAAGAATATAAGATTCTTATTATGTTAATATTAGCGTAGATAGTTTTCATGATCTATAAAATAAATAATGTAGGTAAGACCTCTGGTTTACTGGGTTTTAATAGAAGTATCAACTTGAAGTAAAGTATCCATGAAATATCTTTTAACATTGTGAAATGAATAAAACGCTTTGGCAATGTAGGTATTAAACATTGAATATGTGTGCATATTTATCCATTCTACCCAATCTAAAATCCAACATGGGCGTTGCATATTTCGACTATTTGAAGTTGTATAGCTATAGCTAAATTGCGTTTTTTTGGGGAAAATTCTAGACTATAAGGATTAACAATTACTAATAAATAATAAAGTTTTTAATTTGCTGCGGGTGGCAAAAATTGTGGGGCCATGTCTGCCAGTCGCCAGATTTATGACCGATTAACAACAAAAAGGCACTTAGCCCCCCCCTACTTCTAAGATGTAGATCAGGGATTGCTAATGACACAACGACTAACAATAACACAATGACTAATAATGACACAATGATAACAATGAACATAGAGTGAAGTGGACTCGGTTACAGATGACACAGGTCTCTCTTAGGCCAGACACCTGTGCACATATCTATGCAAGGGATCCGAAGAACAGTTAAGATGGAGCGTGCTGTGTTTAATATGCAAATGGTTTAAGATAAAACCTGTACATTCACCGCTATCCGAATTCCAATAGATTCTGTACAATGCGGGAAAGTCGTCGATACCGAGATTAACTAACGTTTTTGTATGCATTTCTGCGTTTCTATTCGGAGATACTATGAAGGGATATTATGATTGGAAATGAATTTATGGCTTTTTGCATCATAGATATAAAAGAAAACTCACCGGAGAACTTGAGTCCATACAAATTGAATAGAAATATAACGAATGTGACGTCGAGATATCCCAGTATCATCGTTTACAATATTAAAATTATTATCATCTTTTAATGTCCCTATTTCATCTGGGATAATATTAGTATTAATGTCTGTGGCCAAGTGTGCCTTGTTTATATCGTTAAAAATAACGCCGTTAACTGTGAATAACAATGACATCACTAATAACGCTACATCTGCGTGAAATAATCACTAACACTAACGTTATCCCAGATGGAGGGGAACATGAGACAAGGGACTATATTTCAGTCCCGAAAAATATGTGTCACAGATGGAAACTTGCTCTGATATCAAAACCTTATAAATTACATTAAATTAAAATTGGATGTACCAAGCCACTCAGAAAGTATTTCGAAAAAAGTTTTTATGCATGAGAGACTGGCCAGTTATAGTCTATTTTGAAAATATAATTATTTATAACTAAAAACAGGTACGTTCCAATTTCAAAATTTCCCACCGCATTGTTTGCGCGCTATTCTATATTATCGTGTCTCATTGAGAAATAGATCTGCGCCGGAAACATTTCGATGCATTTCAAATTTTGAGCCGTATCAGTACAAATAAAATGTATTTTTAAACGACTTTGAAAAAAGGAGGAGGTTCTCAATTCGTCGGGATCTTTTTTTTTGCTTTTTTATGTATGTTCGCCGATTACTCCGTGATTTATGATCCGATTTACGTGAATCTTTTTTTGTTCGACGCGGAATAGCTTCTAATTGGTCCCCTAAAAATTTTACATAGTTTGGCCCCGTAGTTTTCATTTTATGAACATTTTTCATGAAAATAATTTTCACTCCGTTCCATATGTACACCGATTACTCTGAGATTTATGATTCCATTTACGTGATTCTTTTTTTGTTCGACGCGGAATAGCTGCCATGTGGTCCCCTAAAAAATTGACATAGTTTGGCCCAGTAGTTTTCAACATTTTTTTGTTCCCGTTTCTTGGGACCTATATTTTTTAAGAAGCGCGGCACCATTCGTAGGTCCACCCATACATAGCTAGACACTAAAAAGTAACAAATAAAAAATAAAAACTTCGTTTAAAAAAACTGACTTCAAAAACTAAAATGTATAAAATAACTTATTTCTAAAGCTATTATTATTAATATATATTATCTAAAACATCTTGAAGTCGGTGCAAAATAAAACATAAAAATTACTATATTTTGAAAATTACTAAGCACGAACTTTAAGATGTTTTAGATAATATATATTAATAATAATAGCTTTAGAAATAAGTTATTTTATACATTTTAGTTTTTGAAGTCGGTTTTGTACGGGACAAATGTACGGATCACACGTGTACTGCCCGTTATTTGAGACGGAGGAGCATTCCATCTCGCTCCTCCACCCTATACGGGGCATTCTTTAAGTCTCTAAGGATCCATTTCTGTGAAAGAATGTTAAAAGGCAAACCAAGGGAAAGGTTTGTTTTTGAACAAAATGTTCTATTTTCTACACCTTAATTAAACATCAAATTGCGCCGGTCATTTGACGGACCTCTTCTTTTCTTTAACGTCGGTTAAAAACTAGTGATAAAGCTAAGAATATTAAAGTTTTAAAAGCACCAGTCGCTGGCATGGCATTGAAGTCGAACAGAATAAAGCATTCAATGCCGGTGCGAGTCGTGCAGGTACACGACCTCTACGAGCATCTGACCTAGGCTACCCACTTAGGTATTCTGCCAACAACATATGGCTTATCAAATACCTTCACGCTATCGGTTTCACTAGCATTCCTTTTAAGATATATATATATATAGAAAGCAAAGAGAATGCTTTAGTTACGCCATGTTTGGGCTAAGTGTTTTGTAATTCGACAGGCCCGTGCTTTGCTTATGAAATGAAATGCACTGGAATATATTTCGATATAATATTAACGGCGGAAGAATACTGATTCCCGCGATTGGGTGGCCAGTCGTGACAGGCAACAAGATAATCAGGGGCCCAATCCTGCTTTTATTTTTTATTGCATGAGTTCAGCAGACAGGCACGGCCCACTGGATGGAAAGCGGTTACCATAGCCTATGGACATTTGCAACACCAAAGGTGCTACAAATGCGTTGCTGTTCACTTAAGGGAGACTGGAACCTGGTCACTAATGCCGGAACACAAATGAAGGTTCTTATAGCGGTATACTCTAGACCAGGGGTGGTAGCCATCCAGTCGGGCAAATACCCTGCCACCTGGCTGTGGGTTGTTTTATCGCCTTTTACAACAGGCCGCCCGGCCGCAGAAAATTGTATTCTTTCTTCGTTCCTGCACGGATAGAATTGCCATTACTATCCCGTCGAAATCGCCGGACCCTATCATCTCAATCGCAGGTTTGCCTGATTTCAATGGCTTGTCCGTGGCACGCCACTCTATCTTTTTAAATATCTACAAGTATAACCAAATCTCGCGAAATAAATGTTTAAAATTTTCGATTAATTTTCAATATTCACTTCGGCTTAACGCTGTCTTTTTATTACCAATCTTTTCTACTATTATCCCGCCGCGTGGACATCGAGAAGATATAGTGGCTTTAATACAATACGAATTTGTGACACTATCACAATGGAATCCTACTTTAGCCTTTTAAGACTGAACCATCACAAATTTGTTGACGAACAGTCACACACGGCTAATTGGGAAGCACCACAAAATTGTGGTCAAATACAGATAATTGAAACGCACGTTGAACTGATGCTTTCTCCCTCTAACTACATAGAATTTGTATTAGAGTAAAAGAGACGATATAATTCTCTTGGTTTTGGCGCGGCAATTTTGATGTTGGTTGGCAGATTATGGACAGAAATAATATTAAATTTGGCCCCTTTTAAGGGTTAAATATCTTCGCAACGCCAATGCATCGAAATAGCAGAATTGGGCATTATTTTTGCCCGAGTGGATGGCTACTAGTTAAATCTAGAGTATGCCGGCATAAGAACCTCGAGTAGTCGTCCTGCAAACAGGATCGGTAGCACCTTTGGCGTTGCAAATGTCCAGAGGCGACGGTCACCACCTTCTATATAATTGATCTGGTAACCCTAACTGAATCTATCTTTATAAGGATGAAATTTGGCAGTGGGCGTATTGTATATGCTATCCTTTAGTAAAATCACGAAAAAGGTAATATTTTAAGAAAGAAAGGCTTTATTTTATGAAATAGCGACCTCATTACATTCCTAATACATTCCTAATTATTATACACAGACCATATTATTACAACCTAGGCGCCGACAAAGACAAATTCCACGTACAGATTTGTAGAAGCACATTTATTACCCGTCGGCATTTGAACTAATGACCTTTGAAACTATTGTAATTTTTTTATGATCGTCTTCTTTTGTTTACTTATTTATTGACATAAGTGTCTAGATAACAGCCTAATGCTGTATTGTAATCATTAGCCAGGTGTTACGGATTTTAAAATACAAGCTGATCCTAGGAAATTCGGTCTACGTTGGCGGGTATATTGCATTTGTGCATTATAAAACGATGGCCTGATTGAGGGAAGGGGGCAGTCGAGCGAGAACCACAACCAAAGCGAGACGTGTGTACTACAATCGGGAAACTAATAATGACGGACTTTGCGTGTTTTATTAAATTACGACCTTCTGCGTTACGTTTTGACTTGTTGTGTTCAGTTATATTTGTACCTGCGTTATACGTGTTTGCATAATTCTAATAAATTCTATAATAACTCCAACGGCATTTTAATTCGAGTCCCGCAACTCGTAACAATATTTTGAGAATTTGTACGCCGCATTTTCAGCTTGCGTTCAGCATAATGCTGTGCCGGAATTACATCCGACACAACACTGATTTTCAGTGCAAACCATTCTTTTGGTGTAAGACCAAAACGACCCAATTTTGTTAAACTAATTCTAGTTGTGTAATATTTTCAACACATTCTGATATTTGACTTATGATTAAAACTTTATATTTTTGTTAGCAATGAAATTAGTGCCTTGAATAGATTTTATCACCGTACAGTTTTTGCTAATTGTTTTTTTTTATAGTTCTCAATAAATAAAACAAAGTATTATAAATTGTAGTGAGAAAGCCTTGGGAAGGTTGAGTGGGATAAAAAAATTAATGGTTTTGCCATGTAAACTCTATTACACAAAACGGAACTTTAAACCGTAGTTGGCAAAGTTGATATTCCATAAACTACAATGAGAAGATCAGTATAGCATAGATAAAAGGTAACGGAATCATTTGTTAAAGTAAATACTACGGCGATTTGATGCGATAATATCAACTACAAAAAATGTACAAGTTGGACCTTTTTTTTTCCAAACTGACTTCAGGTGATCAGAGGGAGGGAGGGAGGAAACGTAGCCAGCTTTCTGGGCACCTTACCCATAGAAGACTGGTGGTCTAGGCTCTGTATTCTACTTATAGTCTTGAGGACTGACGGAGGAGTATGATATTTCGCACACTTTTATGCGTTTGCCAGTTGTTAAAGAGAGATTAGAGTGAAAGAGAGTTAACGAGCTACGTCCCGAAGCCATAATCCATGCGTCGGCAGATGCTGTTCTTAATTAAACAGCGACATGCTTATGCTAGCTGACAACCCCTATTTGCAGTCACTTACATAGGCAACCCTATTTCAACATACACAGTAAAAAAATAGCTTTAATTTGATATGTAATTAATGTTAAAAAAGAGAATAAAATTTTCCGAAGAAATCAAATTATATTACTTTAACTTATGCTCCTTATTAGCATATAGATGTAAGGTGTGTCAATCGCGGTCGCGCTCCTGCACCGCTGCGACGTGTTTGGCAAAAATTTTTGGTTGAATTTAAAATGAAACAATTTATTGTCGTTCTCTCACTCTGTTTATACAGGTTTTGTACGAAATAGGTATATATACGATTAAACATTTTAATTCAGTCATTTGACTTTGGACCCTAATGCTGGTACCAGGTCTAATTATGTTATGAGACAGCAGTCCTGACATAGGGGTTAAAAATACTTTTGATAGGCAACCTAACAAAAATGCATCCCCCCATATACAGTTGTATATATTAAAATTTGTTTTAATTAAATAACATATGAACGTAGTAATCTTGCAGCCGGATCTCATACTTATAGGTCTATATGTGAATCACTTAGCAACGGGTTGTCAACGAATGGTCCACACGACGTCCGCGCATGGTCAGGTGGAGAACGAGGTGATCCGGTGCTGGGCGGGTGCCGGGTGTCATTAACGAGCTTTGACCTCCATCGTGACGTGTACGCAATAGCCATCTGTCCATCAACAAATCTCCCATTAGTCTCCTTAGCCAAGACGGCTCTCCAAAAAGTATTTTGGTATAATTCACCATTTCTTAAGAAGGGTTTAAACAGATTCGCTTTAGAAGGAACAGTTACTAAGGATTGCCTTAATTAAAGTGATTTATTCACTGAATAATTGATTGATTGATTTATTTAATAACCAAAACAAAATTAAAACTTAACAATTAATGAACAAGTTGGCGGTAGGGTAGATAAAACTTTAACAATACTCATTGACACTTGACATCTTTGTCTTCCATGATCACGGCTAATGAAATGGCCGAAACCTTGGAATAATAAAAATTTAATAAATTACCACGCTTAAAACCGTTTCAAACGTAGTTTTATGAAATTGATTTAGCGTCACGACCCACCCCTACGATCCTATAAATATATCGAGAGCTTTACGGATCAACAACCGAGCGCAGCCATTTGGCAACTTATGGTCCCTGTCTAGACTAGTTGTCGCCGGGACGCCATCGACGCCAAGCCAAAATTGCATAAAGCATTGTTTAGGATTTTCTTAACATAAATTTGATAGTTTATCTCGCCTGGTACTTGATGGTAAGTTTTTAACCGACTTGGAAAAAAGGAGGAGGTTCTCAATTCGTCGGGATCTTTTTTTTTTTTTCTTTTTTTTTGTGTATGTTCGCCGATAACTCCGTGATTTATGATCCGATTTACGTGATTCTTTTTTTGTTCGACGCGGAATAGCTTCCAATTGGACCCATAAAAGTTTTACATAGTTTGGCCCAGTAGTTTTTTTACGAACATTTTTTGTTCCCGGTTCTTGGGACCTATATTTTTTAAGAAGCGCGGCACCATTCGTGGGTCCACCCATACATAGCTAGACACTAAAAAGTAACAAATAAAATTTAAAAACTTCGTTTAAAAAAACCGACTTCAAAAACTAAAAAACTAAAATGTATAAAATAACTTATTTCTTAAGCTATTATTATTAATATATATTATCTAAAACATCTTGAAGTCGGTGCAAAGTAAAACATAAAAATTACTATATTTTGAAAATTACTAAGCACCGACTTTAAGATGTTTTAGATAATATATATTAATAATAATAGCTTAAGAAATAAGTTATTTTATACATTTTAGTTTTTTAGTTTTTGAAGTCGGTTTTTTTAAACGAAGTTTTTAAATTTTATAATCATCATATTTCGAAAACCATTAAAGAAAACAAACAAATTTTTATTCAAAATACTGAAGTATAGACATAAACTAACAAATTGTATCAAAATAGCAGTAATAGATAGTGTTAAAACTCGAAATTAAAAACATACAGTTGAATTGAGAACCTCTTCTTTTTTGAAAGTCGGTTAAAAATAGTAAATTGTATAAAAGCATATGAACGGCAACAGCGCCCAAATACGCCTGAACAACAATGGCGGTTACAAGACCCTCTATTATCAAAACTGCGTATATTACATTAACATATATTATTTCAGCGGTCAGCATTTTTCATTTCACTTTTAGACTTTTTCGTCTAGTTCCCACTCGCCCCGAAGAACGTGCGATAAGGAACTTCGTCCCAAAAATTCTTCCAGATAGCACACGAAGAACATTCTAATTATTTATTACTCAGCCCACTTTGGGATCTATAGTAATTATACTATAGATGTTCCAATCCAAACATGTACTTTTAAGGCACAGCGCTCACTGTCATATGCCGGACGTGACGGCAGCCATTACAATTTCTAATGATGGGTGCCCATTGAATTGACGATCGCAAACATACATATGTAACATGAATACAGAGTGGACGTCTCAGTGAAGGTTATTCAAGGTATTGGGAATTTCCAGTAGTTGAAATTATCTAACATCGAAGTTCAAAGTAATTGGCAAAACGTGACTTGAAATCAATTTGTTCTTTTTGAAATATATCGAAGATGTTATGCATTGTACAAGATAAGTATGTTCTGACATGTCACATAATAATTATCTTGATAATCCAGATTCAAAGCAAAATTCGGCCAACTGTTTGTTATTTGGCACCGACTCTTTGAAAAACGCATGTATCCCAAAATACCCAATGATTTAACAGATCTGTCTTAAACCAAGTAGTCTCTATAGAGAAAGCGCCTTTAAGTAGCAAAGAGTTAACCAATTAGACTGACAACAAAATCCATAACTATTTTCATATACAAGTAAACGGTTTTAAGAGGCCAATGAATTATGTTACCAGGGTCGACGAAATGTTACATTATGTTACAAAGGGTGGAGGGGTCTTAAATTTCGTGACTTCAATTTCAAAATCTAATATGATTAAGCTAATATGTGATGTCACATTAAGGAGGGAGGAGTCTCAGGGATGTGACCAGCTGTGACAAGGATGGGAGGGGGTCAAGAATCATGAAATTCATATAACGTAATTTGTGTATGGCCCGCAAACGGATTTTAACATTATACTATTCATAATCCGGTCAATGAAATATACAATGTGTGTACATTGTATATTTCCTAGCTAAGCAAGGCTACGCTTGTGTTATGGGTAACATAGAACTGAACACCCTGGGATTCATGCCAGAGTCTCAGACCACAGCAAAAACGTAAAGATCGTTTACGAAATTCACCACACCAGGTATCAAACCCGGAGCCTCTGCATTCAGTCAACAAATATAAATCGTTGATGTTTTTTTAAATACCTACCAAACTGCTAATCGGCTATTTAATTAATGCAACATTTGTGAAATAATTTTCATTCAATAACACAAATCATTTTCGAATTAGTTGAAGTTGGTTAACCATAAAATCCTAATAAGCCAATTATTACGAAAAGATGATGTATGCAATACTTGATACTTATGATCGAATGACGAACTTACTTCAAAGAAACCGTACTAAAAATAGCAAATCAGTAGTTAACGATGCAAAAAACATAAAATAACGCGCTATGAGGTATAATCTATACACATAATAGATATGTATATACACAACACAACACAAGATGTAGGATGATGTCATATGCAAGATAATATTTACGTTTAATATTTGTTAGGTAAAAATTCTTGGCCTTATGTACAGATATTTGTAAAGCACTTCTGAATATCGAATATGCACGAATATAGCAGTAGACTTATGGTCTTATTCATACTGAGTCAGAGTAAGTTAGAAGGCTTCTTTATGGTCCTTAAAGAAGCCTACAAACTTACTCAAACGCAATATGAATAAGATCGTTAGTTTTTGGCTTATTCATATAGATAGATAGATAACTCTTTATTGCTCATCCAAATAAACAAATACTTCTTGGCAAAACAATAGGAGGCCTTATCGCTAAAAGCGATCTCTTCCAGACAACCTAGCTTAAAAGAGATTCTTAATCTGGCGATGTAGGTGGAGCAGAAAAAAGATAGACTGTACAATTTAAATATACATACATACATACATACATAACTTCACGCCAGGTCCCTTGCGGGGTAGGCACGAACAACAGAGCGCCATTTAGGCTTATTCTTACACACCTCACTTGCTTCTTTGACATTCATAGTTCTTGTCATGCACGCTCGTCTGTTCTTAAGGCTCCTGACATCACCTTCTGCTAGTACATGATCAATTTGATCATGGAAGGTGTGTCGTGGCCTTCCGCGACTTATATAATACTTATTACTATTTAATACTTATTAAATATACATACTAACACTAATTTATTTATACCAATACCCATAATCCCAGACTTTGGGAATAAATCGATTCTTAGGATATTTGGTATTTTGAACAACGCAGATGAACAACACAGGATACCGTATGTCCTTGAACTCATATAGAAAGTGCTAAGTATTAAATTTAATTTATTGTAGATTAACATTGATAACAGTAAACAATCTAATCGCGACAAATCGATGTTTTATTTTATCATATCGATTGTATTTCGATATCGGGTTTATTTTTAATAATTAATTGTATCTTGATAATACTGATATAGGTCGAAACATTAAGACGCAAATTAAAGAACCCTATCCTTTGCAGGTTCAATGCCATAATAACAAAAGCTTCTTTCACCCAACCTCAATAATTCGGGGTCGGCATAATATCCTTTTCTTCCATACGGCTCTACTCTAGTTCTGTTACACAACAAATCATCATGTCATCCTTCACACAATTCAATCCATCTTTCTTTGGGCTACCATTACTGACAGACTGTGGATATATATTATCCTCGATCATCTTGCATTTGGAGATACAACTTATGAGAAAGATTTTTAAGATGATGGCTGCAATGCCATTTAAGCATTGATTTTGCCAATGTCGTGTGTAAGAAAGCCAGGTGATATAAATAGGAGAAAAGAGCAATTTGGCCGGTAAATTAAAAAGAAAAAGAGAAATCTGCCAATCTAATCCAATATAATAAACATTTTTACAACAAACATACTTAACAAAACGATTTTTTACTGAGCCACTAATGACAGCTTGAACGAATGACATACGTAGATAATACACTATGAACACGACAATGACATAAGAAAGCGAATGACAATACAGACACCACAGATTTAGACAACATAAAAAACAAACTATAGCATAGATAGTGAAACGATGCACTCTGTTCACTATTTATCAATTACACTTGTATCCATTGATCTTGAAGTTTAATATTCTTTTTGTCACATGACTTTTATTCTTCCGTTCTCCATCTAAATTTTTCAGTCGCGGGTGTATCTTTCAAAAATCTCCATTATAATTAAGTTCTCATTTCTCACCTTATCCATTTTTGTAACACCACACATCCATCTCAACATTCTCATCTCAGCTGAGTGGAGACGTTTGTGGTCTACCAAAATTACGTGAAACTTATCATTAGTTTAGGTTAAAACCAGCAAGGTGTAACTTTAAGGGACAAAAACAAACGTGTGCGTCTCGGTACGCCCGACAGATTTTTTTTTTTAAACGGGAAATCCGTTTGAGGACCGTAGGCCGCGCGAGAGGGAAAGGTCGCGGCCCGTGTGTGGGATTCGCCAGGTCGGGGTGGCACTAGCACCCCACGTTGAGATGTGGGGAACTATTGCCACGCCGCGGTTAGGGATACCCACTAAAACCCCTGTGCGATCACGAGTGTCCTTTGTACAGGCTGTGGGCTCGCTCGCGCATACAACACCAGTCGCCCGACAGAAGTGATAACTTAAACTAATCAACATTTAAATTGTTTAACTTGAAAAAAGCTGAGGTTTTTACTTAAATTTTGTGTATATTAATATGATATCATAAGGAAAGTACATACATACATAACTTCACGCCAGGTCCCTTGCGGGGTAGGCACGAACAACAGAGCGCCATACAGGCTTATTCTTACACACCTCACTTGCTTCTTTGACATTCATAGCGCTTGTCATGCACGCTCGTCTGTTCTTAAGGCTCCTGACATCACCTTCTGCTAATACACGATCAATTTGATCATGGAAGGTGTGTCGTGGCCTTCCGCGACTTCTGCATCCATCCACTTTTGCATTGTATATCTGTTTAGTCATTCTTTCATCATACATTCTTTCCACATGCCCGAAACACCGGAGCATTCCTTTCCTTACCTTCACCCCGACACTCTCTTTCAGACCAACTCTCTTTCTTACTTCAGTATCACGAACGCGGTCCGCGAGCGTCACTCCGCAGATTTTGCGCAGTGCTCGCATCTCGACCGCGTTTACTCTACTTTCATGCTCTCTGTTCCATACCCAACTCTCGCTTCCATACGTGAGCGTAGGTACCAGCACCGCGTTGTGTATGGCAAGCTGGGCTTTCTGGCTGAGGTTCTTAGCGCCTAGAAGTTTACCTAACGCTCCATTCACACTATTCCCCAAATTTACTCTTCTTTCTATGTCAGCGGTGTACCTTCCATCCCTGCTAAAAGCACATCCAAGATATACAAACTCATTCACTTGTTCCAGCATAACATCATCGACCATTATCCTTGCATTCGTTCTGGTTTCTTCTCTTTCAATAAGGAAAGGTTATTTATTAATAAAATCCTTTATTGATTATCTTTCTTAATATATATAAATTACGTGTCACATTGTTTGTTCGCGATGGACTCCTAAACTACTTAACCGATTTTAATCAAATTTGCACACCGTGTGCAGTTTGATCCGACTTGAAAGATAGGATAGCTTACATCTTAATTTATAGTTAATTGGTTAAGCGATATATATAAGTTCGCCGGGTCAGCTAGTAATATATATATTATTCTTCGTTACAATTCTTGAATATGTATATTAGAGTTTTGTGTAATGTACATTATTAGTATCATTATTTAATCTAATTACCGAAATACGGCTAGCACTGTGGGTTAGAGTGAGAGAGGAGAAGCCTGCCTATCGCTGCCGTATGCGTGCGAGAAAGGTAAGCCAGACATACTGGCGTCGTAACGCGTAACGAAGCGGTTTACTCTCCCATAAGAACTGCAAAAATAATTAAAAGTGTCGAAAGGTAAAACAACAATAAGGTGCCCAAAAACATCTGAAGTTGCACTTTAACAATACAGACTAAAGCAAACTAGGTATATTAAGAAAAATAACAGAAAATAAATCTACTTTGACTACTGTAAATCTTGTCCATTTAAATGCTAAAGTTTAAAACCATGTAAATGAGTGTTTCCCATACATTACTTGAGGCTTTAATGACACGCAATTTACTTGACCAATTACGGTAGCAGTCGACATTGAATGGAGGCATGATTTATATTCAAAGCGCTTTTTGGAATGAAATAAGAATTTGCAAATGACTAGCATGAAATATAGGTCACGGATTCTGTATTTGTTACACTTTTTAATTTTTTACACTATAATATATCAGCATACAGTAGTAGTAGCCATCCAATCGGGAAAATACCCTACCATCTGGCGAATTTCCTTACCACCTCGCAAATATTTATATAATTACAATAAAATAATAGATTTAAGGATATGTAGTTGCGGCAAAATGTCGTAAAGATTTAACGACAGTAACCACTTTCCATCAGTTGTTATGAGCTTGTCTCAGCAACAATAAAGAAATGCAGTTTGACTTTTTGAGCATATTGTAGTATACAGCACGTCCTAGCGATAATCAGCATGTGTGTAACATAGCAGAAAAATTGTATATATATATATTTTTTATGCTTTCGAGATAATCATCCGGTAATATTTTCCTTTTTGTTGTTTTTATTTATTTTGTACATTATTCCTTACGTATAATTATTTTGTTTTCCAATAAGAAGTTTTTCCCAACAGTCTTAACATAGGTGTAGTATCCCATGTTAAAGCAATCGGCCGCGAAGTAGAATTGCAGTTGTATATAAACCAGCTTAACCCTGACTGCAACTTGGTATATTGTCCGACAACGGCACAGAAACTAATTGGATAAGCACGCATACCTCATAATATGGCTTCTTTATATATAAACATCAGCAAACAAGCAAGCTTTGTAAATAGTTATTTTAATAAGCATTCTAAATATTTTTTAATCATTATATTAATACGTGAAGCAAAAACTTTTTATGACGGAGTTGTATTAGTGTAGTAAAATGCGCACACTTATAGATTATATACAGAAAGAGTGTAGAATGCTAATATTAAAAAAAATATGCATAAAAAATACATTAAATCAACAAAAAAAAACATTACACAAACTAACATGTATTTGACACACACAAGCTTATATACACTTTTGTTTATTGTTCAAGTCAAATTAACAGTGTAGCCTTGGCGAAATCTATGAATATAGAGGTATATAATATTGTCTTTGACATTAATTATTATGGTCGAATTTCGAGCACGGGCGACCGCTAGTTATAATAAATATTCAAAAGGTTTTTTTTAACGATAATATCTGATAACACCGACACACAAAAATAAAGTCTGTCAGTTAGGGTTTATAGACCAAAAGACCTGGGGTCAATGTGGGCCATACACCGCCAAATTTTGAGGGTGTATGAACCAAACTGACATTTAAAAGTACAGAGCCATCTTTTATTTCTTTGTAGGCCAGTGCAATTACTATGGGACGCCCGCCTGCAAATAAGGGTGGGGCCACATCAGCCAGGGCCGCGGCGTCAGCGTGCCTCGGTCCCGTGGCCCTGACTCGTGGTGAGACCGAGAACACAGCGGTGTCTTTGTGGGTATTGTGGCAACCAGCCGATGACCTCATCTGTAATGTCCCAACAGTGGGGTGTCCCCAAATGACTTTCACCTCTATAATAAAAAGACCAGTGTAATTATCCATATTACGATCTACAAGAGTGTTAATAAGCCGTTTCACATACTCAGACTGAATCAATTTGACTAATTGTTAACATTTACTTGTGAATTAGACTGTAGCAGAGACTGCTGAAATTACAAGGCCAGATGGTTCCCTAGGAAACCGACTAATTCATTCTCACATAGCAACCATAAAACCAGGGCTTGAAAATGTTATCAATTACCTTTTAAAATATAGGTAATTACCAGTATTTTCGAAAAAGATACTGCAATACCGGTATATTTTTTATCGTTAATTGGTAACTTTTATGATTTTAACGTTATAATATAACGTTAAGAATCTTATGTATAACGTTATATGTATAGGACATTTTTACGTTAATTCAAGCAACGTTGCCATTTTTAAGAATTGGCTTTATTACGACTGCATGTTACTGAAAAAATTGACAAACACAACTCCATATTACGCGCGCTCTTAGCATAGTGCTAATCTTTGCGAGTGAAAGAGAGCGACGGTGGTAACAAGGTATAGTTATAAAGTTATATTTTTTACCGGTTAAAGGCTAGAAATAACGATAAGTTTTATAACGATTTTTATTTTTTACCGTTACTGAAATTAGCATAAATAACGATACCACACTTTCTACCGATATTTCAAGCTCTGTATAAAACACAGGCTATGTAACGCTGGATAGCTGGGTACCGTTCATTTAGAAGTTCTGAAAATCTAAGGGCGATACCACCACGTGATGTATTTATTGATTACTGTACGGCTATTAATGTTTAGATCCTGTAATCAGAGAGCTGATGTCTACCTCGGAAACCAGATCAGTATGGCGATCCAGCGAGGCAATGTAGCCAGCCGTTCTTACCATAGGCATAGACTTCGATGAACTAGGCTCACTTATAGCCTTAACCCGTAGACTCAATGTTCTCGTCTCATAAAGGAAACCTGGTCGAGGTGCAAACCTCAAATGACTAAATCATAAAGTTTAATCGTATATCATATACCCAAGATAATTTTTTCTTTCACACAAATCCTAAATATACAGAGTGAGACAACAACAATAAATCGTTTCGTTTTAAATTCAACCACTAATTTGTGCCAATTAAGAGATTATAGGTAGAATACATATAAGTTATATTATTTTCTTCATTGTACTAGTTTATAATTGAATCTATATTTAGAACATTAATTAAATTAATTATCGTTACAACTTCTAACCGTCCATGCCATGTCGCTAATGTACTACATATATGTTATTGAGATTTACCAGTTATTCCCACCAAAATAAAAGCAGATCCAAAATAAAGTATCACATTAACATAACCTCACTTTCACACAGATAACATAATTGATCGCAAATTATTATTATCTTATCTAAAGTTTCTTGTATTATTCAAAGTAAAAGATACGAGTTAATTTATTGTCCGTATTTGCATTTAGTTGCATTTCTCATTATTTTATTTATTTTATAAAAACAAATCTCATTTTAGTAAACATATAAAAACACAAATTCTATTATTTAAATTATAATTTTTTGTACGCTATAGAACGCACTCCTTTAGCCTCCGTAGCACAAACTGAATTATCAATTGGGAACAGACAGCTGATTAAACAGAACTGTGCGGATGTTTCGTGAAACGGAATGTCATTTAGAACCTTAAAACTATGGGAGAAAGTAGGTTCTCATGAAAGGGACGAGCTGAGGACTGTTTCCAGGCAGCCAGGGATGACGGGCGCATGCGTA